>CM061750.1:197312086-199712086 GCA_030979885.1 Lolium multiflorum
TTTTCTTCTTTTCTTGATTTCTCCTCAATTTAGGGTTTTGTGATCTTGGTTAGTGTTCACATAGCAATAGATGAATAATGCTAACACTCATCATGGTAATAGCACAAAAGAAAAATCACTTAGATGCACAACACTATATGTGGCACTATATGTATAGAAAAGTTTTTGTTAGTTGTGAATTTTGAGTAATTGAAATCTCACTTGCTTTATTATTTGTTGAAAACTTGGGATGTTACATTGGTGCATCATGCGGCATTTGCGGTTCTCATTTGCCTGGTGTAGTTTGCCTTCCATCTGGATGGCAGAGTCCACTAGGGCTTCAAGATCGGTGATACGTCTCCAACGTATCGATAATTTCTTATGTTCCATGCTACTTTATTGATGATACCTACATGTTTTATGCACATTATATGTCGTATTTACGCATTTTCTGGAACTAACCTATTAACAAGATGCGAAAGTGCCAGTTGCTGTTTTACGCTGTTTTGGTTTCGAAATCCTATTGCGAAACAGTACTCGGGTGGGCCGAAATCAACGCCCGGGGTCCTATTTTGCCACGAACTTCCCGAAGACCGAAGGAGAGTCGAAGTGGGGCCACGAGGTGGCGGCCAGACGACAGGGCGGCGCGAGGCCCTGGCCGCGCCGGCTTGTGGTCTGGGCCCATGTCGCCCCCTGACCTACCCTTCGCCTACAAATAGCCTCGTGCGGGAGCCCCGATGCCAAGGCCATGATGGAAACCTTCCCGAGAGACGCCGCCGCCGCCCGTCCCATCTCGGGGGATTCAGGAGATCGCCTCCGGCACCACTGCTGGAGGGGTCATCTCCGGAGGACTCTACCGCCATGGTCGCCTCACGGGTGATGAGTGAAGTAGTTCACCCTGGACTATGGGTCCATAACGGTAGCTAGATGGTCGTCTTCTCTAATTGTGCTTCATTGTTGGATCTTGTGAGCTGCCTAACATGATCAAGATCATCTATACTGCAATACTATATGTTGTGTTTGTCGGGATCCGATGGATAGAGAATACTATGTTATGGTGATTATCAATCTATTGTTTGGGTGTTGTTTATGATCTTGCATGCTCTCAGATTTATTAGTAGAGGCTGGCCAAGTTTTGCTCTTAACTCCAAAGAGGAGTATTTATGCTCGATAGTGGGTTCATGCCTTCATTGACACCTGGGACAGTGACATAAAGTTCTAAGGTTGTGATGTGCTGTTGCCACTAGGATAAAACATTGATTCTATGTCTAAGGATGTAGTTGTCGATTACATTACGCACCATACTTAATGCAATTGTCAGTTGCTTTGCAACTTAATACTGAATGGGGTTCGGATGATAACTGAAGGTGGACTTTTTAGGCATAGATGCAGTTGGATGGCGGTCTATGTACTTTGTCGTAATGCCGGATTAAATCTCACTATATTTATCATATCATGTACATGCATTGTTATGCCCTTCTCTATTTGTCAATTGCCCGGCTGTAATTTGTTCACCCAACATGCTTTTATCTTATGGGAGAGACAATTCTAGTGAACTGTGGACCCCGGTCCTATTCTTTACATCGCATACAATCTACTGCAATACTTGTTTTACTGTTTTCTTGCAAACAATCATCTTCCACACAATACGGTTAATCCTTTGTTACAGCAAACCGGTGAGATTGACAACCTCCACGTTTCGTTGAACAAAGTACTTTGGTGTTGTACAGGTTTCACGTTGGCGCCGAATCCCTGGTGTTGCGCGCATCACATTTCGCCACCATCAACCTTCAACGTGCTTCTTGGCTCCTAATGTTCGATTAAACCTTGGTTTCATACCGAGAAACTTGCTTCTATACGCATCATACCTTCCACTTGGGTTCCCAACGGACGTGTGCATCTACGCGTATCAAGCTAAATTTCTGGCGCCGTTGCCGGGAGATCAAGACACGCTGCAAGGGGAGTCTCCACTTCTCAATCTCTTTACTTTGTTTTTGTCTTGCTTTATTTTATTTACTACTTTGTTTCTTGCACCTAAACAAAACAAAAACAAAAATTAGTTGCTAGTTTTACTTTATTTACTGTCTTGCTCTCTATATCAAAAACACACAAAAATTAGTTACTTGCATTTAGTTTACTTTTATCATGTCTAGTTCTGTACTTGTTACTTCTTCACCTAAGGAATTAGTTTTTACTTTTAAACAAGGGGATGAGGAAAGTTTTAAAGATGCTTGGTCTAGGATTTTTACTTCTTATCGTAAAACTGAACCTCAAATGACTCTAAGTTTGCTCCTTAGTAATTTTTATTTTGGTCTTATGATTCGCTATAGATATGCCTTGGATGCTCTAGTGGGAGGAGATTTCCTTCATTGTAATGGGAATCAAGCTTTTAATGTCATAAAAAAGTTGGTTGCATCACATGATTCAGCTAATAACTTTGATTCAGCCCTTATTAGCATTTATAATAGATTAAACACTCTTGAAACAAGTGCATCTCGCCTAAATGAAAATTATGGATATATTCGTAACCGTCTTGATCAAGTTTTAGTGAACTCTGAACCTTCATTGTGGAATCCTACTATTAAAATTGTCATAGGTAATCAAACTCTTCATGCTAATTGTGATATTATGACTGAATTTTGCCTAATGCCTAAGAGTATTCATAAATCATTGAAACTTTGGGAATTCTCTGAAGGGGGAGAAGGAATAACTCTTATTGATAACTCTGTTATAATTCCCAAAGGGATAGCTGCGGGTGTGCATACAACCATTCTTGGGATAACAATATTCATTGATTACCTTGTCATTGAATGCGCAGGAACAGGACAAATCACACTCGGAAGATCCCTGCTGAAACTATTGGGAGCAGTCATAGACGTGAGAGAAGGCACCTTAAAATTCACCTCTACACCCGGGGTAGCCATATATTCCCTAAGCCAAAGAGTAAGAAAGAGGACAAGAAAGGTAAGGGTAAAGCCCAAGGTAATGTCAATGTTTCATCTCTTGATAATACTTGATTTGCACTTTCTGCGCCTAGCTGAAAGACGTTAAAGAAAAGCGCTTATGGGAGACAACCCATGTTTTTACTACAGTACTTTGTTTTATATTTGAGTCTTGGAAGTTTTTTACTACTGTAGCAACCTCTTCTTATCATGTTTTTGTGCCAAGTAAAGTTTCTATGTCAAAGTTAATGTTATATTTGGGATCGCTGCGCAGAAACAGCATTGCTGTCTGCCACGAATCTGGGCACAAGTCTCTGTAGAAAATTCGAAAAAATCTTCCAATTTACGAGCGTGATCCTCAGATATGTACGCAACTTTCATTAGTTTTGAGTTTTTCCATTTGAGCAAGTCTGGTGCCATTTTAAAATTCGTCTTTACGGACTGTTCTGTTTTGACAGATTCTGCCTTTTATTTCGCATTGCCTCTTTTGCTATGTTGGATGAATTTCTTTGATCCATTAATGTCCAGTAGCTTTATGCAATGTCCAGAAGTGTAAAGAATGATTGTGCCACCTCTGAACATGTGAATTATTAATTGTGCACTAACCCTCTAATGAGTTTGCTTGAAGTTTGGTGTGAAGGAAGTTTTCAAGGGTCAAGAGAGGAGTATGATATACTATGATCAAGAGGTGAAAGTCTGGATGCCCCCGTGGTTCATCCTGCATATTTTAAGAAGACTCAAGCGTCTAGCTTGGGGATGCCCAAGGCATCCCCTTCTTCATCGACAACATCATCAGGTTCCTCCCCGAAACTATATTTTTATCACATCTTGTGTTCTTTACTTGGAGCGTCGGTTTGTTTTTGTTTTTGTTTTTGTTTGAATAAATGGATCCTAGCATTCACTTTGTGGGAGAGACACGCTCCGCTGTTGCATATGGACAAATATGTCCTTAGGCTTTACTCATAATATTCAAGGTGAAGTTTCTTCTTCGTTAAATTGTTATATGGTTGGAATTGGAAAATGCTACATGTAGTAATTCTAAAATGTCTTGGATAATGTGATACTTGGCAATTGTTGTGCTCATGTTTAAGCTCTTGCATCATATACTTTGCACCCATTAATGAAGAAATACATAGAGCTTGCTAAAATTTGATTTGCATATTTGGTCTCTCTAAGGTCTAGATAATATCTAGTATTGAGTTTTGAACAACAAGGAAGACGGTGTAGAGTCTTATAATGTTTACAATATGTCTTTTATGTGAGTTTTTCTGCACCGGTTCATCCTTGAGTTTGCTTCAAATAACCTTGCTAGCCTAAACCTTGTATCGAGAGGGAATACTTCTCATGCATCCAAAATCCTTGAGCCAACCACTATGCCATTTGTGTCCACCATACCTACCTACTACATGGTATTTCTCCGCCATTCCAAAGTAAATTGCTTGAGTGCTACCTTTAAAATTCCATCATTCACCTTTGCAATATATAGCTCATGGGACAAAATAGCCTTAAAACTATCGTAGTATTGAATATGTACTTATGCACTTTATCTCTTATTAAGTTGCTTGTTGTGCGATAACCATGCTTCTGGGGACGCCATCAACTACTCTTTATTGAATATCATGTGAGTTGCTATGCATGTCCGTCTTGTCTGAAGTAAGAGGGATCTACCACCTTAATGGTTGGAGCATGCATATTGTTAGAGAAGAACATTGGGCAGCTAACTAAAGCCATGAATCATGGTTGAAGTTTCAGTTTTGGACATATATCCTCAATCTCATGAGAATAATAATTGTTGCCACATGCTTATGCATTAAAGAGGAGTCCATTATCTGTTGTCCATGTTGTCCCGGTATGGATGTCTAAGTTGAGAATAATCAAAAGCGAGAAATCCAAAATGCGAGCATTCTCCTTAGACCTTTGTACAGGCGGCATGGAGGTACCCCTTTGTGACACTTGGTTGAAACATGGCATTGCAAAGATCCGGTAGTCCAAGCTAAGTAGGACAAGGTGCGGGCACTATTAGTATACTATGCATGAGGCTTGCAACTTGTAAGATATAATTTACATAACTCATATGTTTTATTACTACCGTTGACAAAATTGTTTCATGTTTTCAAAATAAAAGCTCTAGCACAAATATAGCAATCGATGCTTTCCTCTTTGAAGGACCTTTCTTTTACTTTTATTGTTGAGTCAGTTCACCTATCTCTCTCCACCTCAAGAAGCAAACACTTGTGTGAACTGTGCATTGATTCCTACATACTTGCATATTGCACTTGTTATATTACTCTATCTTGACAATATCCATGAGATATACATGTTATAAGTTGAAAGCAACCGCTGAAACTTAATCTTCCTTTGTGTTGCTTCAATACCTTTACTTTGATTTATTGCTTTATGAGTTAACTCTTATGCAAGACTTATTGATGCTAGTCTTGAAGTACTATTCATGAAAAGTCTTTGCTTTATAATTCAGTTGTTTACTCATGTCATTACCATTGTTTTGATCGCTGCATTCATTACACATGTTTACAAATAGTATGATCAAGATTATGATGGCATGTCACTTCAGAAATTATCTTTGTTATCGTTTTACCTGCTCGGGACGAGCAGAACTAAGCTTGGGGATGCTGATACGTCTCCAACGTATCGATAATTTCTTATGTTCCATGCTACTTTATTGATGATACCTACATGTTTTATGCACATTATATGTCGTATTTACGCATTTTCTGGAACTAACCTATTAACAAGATGCCGAAGAGCCAGTTGCTGTTTTCTGCTGTTTTTGGTTTCAGAAATCCTAGTAACGAAATATTCTCGGAATTGGACGAAATCAACGCCCAGGGTCCTATTTTTGCACGAAGCTTCCGAAAGACCGAAGGAGAGTCGAAGTGGGGCCACGGGTGGCAACAGCGGCGCGGCCCAGCCCCGGCCGCGCCGGCCTGTCATCTCGGGCCCCTCGTGCCTCTTGACCTGCCCTTTCGCCTACAAATAGCCTCCGTCGCGAAACCCCCAGTGTCGAGGCACGATACGGAAAACCCCGGAGACGCCGCCGCCGCGAATCCCATCTCGGGGATTCGGAGATCGCCTCCGGCAACCTGCGGGAGAGGGGATTCATCTCCCGGAGGACTCTACACCGCCATGGTCGCCTCCGGAGTGATGAGTGAGTAGTTCACCCCCGGACTATGGGTCCATAGCGTAGCTAGATGGTCGTCTTCTCCTAATTGTGCTTCATTGTTGGATCTTGTGAGCTGCCTAACATGATCAAGATCATCTATCCGTAATACTATATGTTGTGTTTGTCGGGATCCGATGGATAGAGAATACTATGTTATGGTCATTATCAATCTATTGTTTATGTGTTGTTTATGATCTTGCATGCTCTCCGTTATTAGTAGAGGCTCGGCCAAGTTTTTGCTCTTAACTCCAAGAGGGAGTATTTATGCTCGATAGTGGGTTCATGCCTTCATTGACACCTGGGACAGTGACAGAAAGTTCTAAGGTTGTGATGTGTTGTTGCCACTAGGGATAAAACATTGATTCTATGTCTAAGGATGTAGTTGTCGATTACATTACGCACCATACTTAATGCAATTGTCTGTTGGCAACTTAATACCGAATGGGGTTCGGATGATAACCTAAAGGTGGACTTTTTAGGCATAGATGCAGTTGGATGGCGGTCTATGTACTTTGTCGTAATGCCCGGATTAAATCTCACTATATTTATCATATCATGTACATGCATTGTTATGCCCTTCTCTATTTGTCAATTGCCCGATGTAATTTGTTCACCCAAATGCTTTTATCTTATGGGAGAGACACCTTAGTGAACCTGTGGACCCCGGTCCTATTTTTACATCGCATACAATCTACGCAATACTTGTTTACTATTTTCTTGCAAACAATCATCTTCCACAATACGGTTAATCCTTTGTTACAACAAGCCGGTGAGATTGACAACCTCAACATTTCGTTGGGGCAAAGTACTTTGGTTGTGTTGTGCAGGTTCCACGTTGGCGCGGGAATCCCCGGTGTTGCGCCGCATCACATTTCGCCACCATCAACCTTCAACGTGCTTCTTGGATCCTACCGGTTCGATTAAACCTTGGTTTCATACTGAGGGAAACTTGCTTCTATACGCATCATACCTTCCACTTGGGGTTCCCAACTGACGTGTGCATCTACGCGTATCAATCGGCGAAGGGATGTTGACTAGGACCTCTGCATCTCATCGTGCAGAGCCATTCAGAATCTCTCCTTCCTCTTCTCAATTGTGTCGGTTTCATCGGGGCGACCTTGACAAGGTGAGGAACCTGTCGCGATATTCTACCACCGACATCCGGCTTGCTTTAGTTCACGGAACTCGTCCCTCATTTTCTTGATCAAACCTGGGGCACATGATACTTGCTGAACTTGAGCTTGAAATCAGCCCAAGTCATGATCTGTCCTGCGTTCATGGCACGGGTGCTGGTCCACCAAGCTCTTGCTGGTCTGCGGTAGTGCGTAGCAAACAACACCTTATCATTTGCATCCACCCAGCCACTTCCAAGTTGTTTTCCATCGTTTGCAGCCAATCATCTGCATCTAAAGGCTCTTCTCTTGCAAGACAAAGGGTTGGTGTTTTGGAAATTCTTGAGTTTTGATCCCGGATGATCATGGTTTCCATGGCCCTGATTGGCGATCTGCTGCAGTCTGCTATGTTGGCTTGCCTTTCACCCTTTCATCTTCTCTATCGGCCAAAAGTGTTTGCAGCAGTTGCATCATTGCGTCCTGATTCGCACCACGATTCGGAGGGGCCATCTGAACAGGTAGATAGATCATGAGATAAGAGGGAAATTCTCTATGGCTTGTTTTGTGTTTAAGTTCAAAAAGTTTAAAACTTGAAGTCTTTTCATGATGACACAACGTATATTCATTCATGACCAACAACACACATTACAAGCTAACACACTAAGGGTTTTAAGAACCCTTCTTCTCCAAGCTACGATACATGGGGCGGGATACAACTCACACCTACATACGTGAAGCTAGTGCAACTACTCTTCATCATCTTCATACACATCAATGGGAATGATCCCATCCTCTCCGGACTCCAGAAACTCGTAGTCCTCCTCATCAGTGAACTCATCCTCCTCAAAGTCGTCGTCGTCACTCGGAAGTCCTCGCCTCCCTGGATGTCCTCTCCATCCTCCTCCACTCCTTCAGCTGGTCTTGGGCCTTCACAGTGGCCTCCAAAGTGAGTATCTTTGCGCGGAGGCGCGCAATGGTAGCGTCCTTCTTGGCGCGCTGTGGGCGGAGTGACTTGCGGTCCTTGGCGAGCAACTTGATGCGTCGGCATGGTGAGCCAAGGCCATGTGGTCTGTTTCGTAGACACGCGCATTGTCCAGCTCCTTCCGGGTCTCATGAAGCATGTAGTCCAAATGCTCCACATGATGCTTGAGCACCGGGTGTGAAGAGAGTGTCGTGGGCTCTCCAATGGTGTCATGCCTCGCAAAGTGAGCGAAGCGAGTACCCTGGAGTGCGGCGATGTTCTGGCCGCACACACGAGCAAGTGCCTCCTGAAGGGCACGAGCAAGTCCGTCCATCCAGTTGTTCTCCCTGATGGAGAAGAGGATCCTCTCAGAAGTTGGGCTCCATCTTGCCCTCAAGTCGGCCGGTGATCACCCACGGAGTTCCCTCCGGGCTGGTCGTTGATCGCACTCCGTGAAACTCGGGGTGTGGGCGTCCGAGCTCCTCGACACCATGTCTAAGTCCCTCTCGAAAACCAAACCTCCACCATTGCCCAGCTGGTAAAACTTGGGGTAGGCTCCCTCCATCGAAAGTGAAATGGATAAGTAAGTTAGAGATGAACAAGTGTGGCAAAATTTTAGGTAGATTTACAAGGTAGAGCATGGCTTAGTATTTTGGAAAAGGTCAAAGAGAAGAAAGTGAATAAAGTTTTCAGAAATATCCACTTCATTTGTATTTGAAACTAAATTTTTCAGGACGTCCATTCTAAACTAGGGTCTCCTAAGGTCAAACAATGGCTCTGATACCAACTTGTCAACACCCGGATTTTTAAGTCCAGATGCCTATTATGTCATACATCGCAATCCCAGAAATATTGTTGCGAGACATAATAGTTAAGTATCACAGTCATCATTCATTACAAATCATAATGTCTTACAATTTGGAATCAAATGATCCATATTACACGAATAGTTAATCTATTGATCAACGAACTAACACAAGTTCATAGCGGAAGCGTAAAGATAAATGGACTCGCTAGTCCACAGGCCAACGCTTGACGTTAGAAGCTCCTAGTTGTGGTAGACGTCCTGCTGATCATCCTCCTCGTACTGCTGCTTCTCTTCATAGTCTGGCCATTTGAATAGCCAGGGACACAGCCGTGAGTACTTTAAGTACTCGCAAACTAATACTAGTGTAAGTGCTAGCAATTCTAGTAAGGGGGTGCTAAGCTCTAGTTTCTTTGCATAAAGCCAATTTTAGTTCACAAGTATTTGCTAAAGACTTATTCATATGCTAACTAACTCACGTGGGAATATTAGTGTCATTCCCACAACTCGTTGTGATTCAAAACAAGTCACCATTCACCATTCATTTTATCAACATTTTCAAGATCTAACACTGAAACCGTATGGCCCTTCCAACCGTCCGTAACCGTGGACACTATTCGAATAGGTTTACACTTGATTGCACACTTGTGCCACAACATTTGATTTCATCCGTCGGGATGACCCGAATCATCGTAACACAATACGCGGATCATCAACCATAACCTTTCATTTACAAACCCTAGTATGAGCACCTCTCCCATGAGCTTGGCCTCCCGCTGAAGACCAACTGTCCACATTGGAACTACACAGGGCTTGGCCGACAATTCACTTCAATTCACATCATTTCTCACAACGGAGGCAGCCTCGGCATAACCCCTATGACGCTTGTTTAAGGGAACCCATACTAAGATACATAAATTTCTAGTTAAGCCCTTACCCATAATCAGGTATTGTGGGGGTACTCAAGAATTGGAAAGGTATCGCATCCAAACCAATATTAGTTTTTAATCAAAAATCACTAGCTATCTTCTCTTGGTCATATTCACCTTCAAAATTCATTCAATGGAATGCATCATCATTCCAAAGTTTCAATGTTATTTCAGTCACATGTTCCCATCTAGAGTAGTCAAATTCTAGTATTAGCACTAGCATCTAGTCATGAGGGGGCTAACTACTTGTAATGCTAGTTAGGCTAAGTTTGATACTCTTGTAATATTCTAGACTTAGACCAAAGTTAACTATAAAAGGCAACTTCAATATTTAAAGTGAAAATTTGAAAAGTAAAACTGGGGATGGGTTCATGAAGCATAAGAAAAGATGAGTGTGCCTTGTTCTTAGTAGAACTTTGCACTTTGGAAGAATATTAGCTTGCCTTGGTTGGGGAATTGGTCAAAGTGGTCTTCTTCTCCTTGAAGTAGACCTCCTCCTCCTCTTGATACTCCTCGGTACTAGCGTCTAAAATACGAATACGGGGTACACAATCATCATACCAAACTTATTTACTAAACTAAGCATACACATGATTCACACAACTTAAACTAGCATCACACACTATTATTAAGTTGGTGGGTGGTTTTCTTACTTAAGAAAAATCATTTCCTCTCATACTAATTTAGGTGTTATTTTTAATTACTTAGAGAAATAATTTCCTCTCATTATCTTATTATGATTTAATTTCTCTCATGAATAATATGTGACCTAGGTTGACCAAAAGTCAACCTCTTCACACTTATCATTTAAGAAAAAATGATTTAAATGAGGTGAGCACCTCATACAATTTAATCCTAACCTGGTAAAGATTTAATATCATCAACAATTCATATGAGACCTATATGACCAGAGTCTCTACACCCATTTGAATTGTTTGTGACAAGATTTAAATGAGAGAAAAACTCCCATATGATTTATTAATAGTTTTGGACAATATCTTTGACTAGAAATAGCCATATAGTCCTTTAATTAAATTAGGCCATGATCATTCAAAGTAAGCATGGCATATTTTTGCAGAAACAATTAGTACAAGTGTAATGTGATTTATAGGAGTTGGAATTAACTTAAAAGCATTTTTGGTTGATTTTTAATCTATATCTATACCTACTAATAAAGGAAGTAAGGTTTCTCCCCAAAATTTTCGTCCGTTTTTTAACTACTTATGGTTTTCAGTCGAATTTACATAGAATGCCACCGCTTAGTAAATAACGGTTCACGGTTCACGGTTCGTTTTGACCATCGAGCAATGCTTCTCCCTTCGTTCGCACGCACCGCGAGCGATCTCTCCTTCGCCTGGCTTGTGCGTGTCCAGCAGCCCAAACTGAATGGCCGGGCGACCGCTCCGCTACTGGGCCTTCTCTATCTTAGAATCCTCGATACTTTTTAGGCAAACAGAGGCATCCCGACCTGATGGTACGGCTGTTTGATAGTCCCACCTCGCCTCCTAACTTTGAGTTCCACCAATTTATATAGGATATCAAGCTGGAGAGTCAACGAGCCAACCAGCACCGTTGTTTGGCGATCTGGAGAGATATCCCTGCATCCATATTTAAACGGGAGAGCTAATTAAACGGAAAGGAAGCTTCAAGCTTGACATGCATGAAAGGAGGACTTTGCACGGCTGTAATTATAATTAAAAGAGACTGTGGGAATTATCCAAGATACGTCAAAGGAACACATATATATATTGAGAAAGATAATTAGATCAACGCGGCGTCCACGAGCTACCGTGGGACGGCGGTGAGGATGCACCGAGGGGCTCGGGGCCGAGCTTGGTGGAGCGAAGGAAGGCGATATATAACTGCTGACAAAACGATGGGATGGAGGCATGTGGTGCGCTCACTGTATTTACCCGCCTTAACGATTGGCTTCCCCTCTATTTTCTAAAAAAAATTTACAAAACTAATTCCAAGTTTTTACCTAAAAAAAATAAATTCCAAGTTTTCCTTATAATGTAAGAATACAAGCTTTATTTTTAAACATCAATAAAAGGATGAAGAATTATTAAACTTTTAAGATAACTTTAGGCAGAATATAAAAATGAGGAAATCAGCGATATGAAAGTACTGATTCTTAGGAAAACTATAGGCCGACGCACCAACTCCTATCAATCGGTTAAAAAAATTCCGGTCACGCCTTTCATCCAAATCGGCAACATTTTTCGGCAGCAACATCAGCTAGCTAATGGCTGAGCGGAGAAAATAAATTACAAATATCTTGAACATTGTTATCAAGACAAGAGTGTGATTAAACTCAACAAAATAGTTTAACATGAAAATGTATAAGAAAGATGTGTTTGTGCTGAAAATTTGAAATTCGTAATAATAAGATGTAATTATCTTTCTCAATACATGGCTTGAACATGTGATCCACCCGTAGCAACGCACGGGCAATTGTGCTAGTCTATACCTAATAATAAAGTACGAAGCGTTTCCTTGGTTTCGTCCAGTTTCGTCCGTCGTGTTTATGTTCTTTGTTTCGTTCGTCGCTATTCCTTGATTGTACTTTCCGATCGTAGCTTCTCCTCGTGCATCATCCGGATGGTATTTCAAGACGTGCCTCACCCGGAAACCGGAAGGCTCACGCCCCGTAGAGGCCTTGCTAATATGAAAACGCTCGACTCCCTTGCAGAAGCGCCCGTCCCCAACAAGCGCGCACAACCGCGGTTCTCAGAGAGCTTGTCGCCGGCATCGAATTCGTTAGACCAGCAAGGCGCCCTACAGCCATACTAGTAAGTTTGCACGTGCATTGCACGTAAAAATAAAATAAAATTGTGAGATATGTGAGACAACATATCTCTTGTTCAGTTACAAAAATAAGTACGACATATTTTCTTCTTCAACCTAGGGAATGATCCAAATTCGCCAACTGTACATGTTGTATTAGTATGTATTCTGTAGCAAGTTCTTCAAACATGACATTTCATTGAAGCTCTACGGATAATCCTTGGTTAACAAGACCAACATGTTCTTGGGAGTTGGGAGCCTCAGAGTGACACAACTAAATAAGTACCCCTTCCATCACTCTTTAATCAAAAATTTCGCTCTTAATATGATTGTTTCATGTAAAAAATCTTAAAAGGGAACAATATAACACCTGACACATATTTCCGTTTATAACAACAAAGCAACCAAAAGCACAGTTTGGCCAGCGGCAACAAAGTACACAATGACATCAGCTTAATCTTGTATTTTGTATCATGAGAGGAAAATAAATACATAGGGTCATGTGCACAAAATTTTAATTTGCACCATATGAATTGAAACAACATGAGTTTCCATTTTCCTTCAAAGCATCAAACCAGAACAGACCACATTGTTTTTGCATCGTTAAGCAGTCATCATCGGTGTTAACATAAATTTCACTACTTCAGCAACAATGTAAAGCAAAAAAACGTAATTATGTAGTATCACCCTGGCAACACCGTGAGGCCACTCTCGAGTCTTGAGCAGCTCGTAGTTAACGGGGCACTTCTGCCAGTCAACCTCGACAATGATCTTCCGTCACTTTGCCGTCCCACTCAGCCTCCACGTTTCTGCCATTGTTACATAAGCAAAAAATAATAAGGGAGACACGTCTGAACTTGTATACACTACACAAATGTGACTTTAAAAGCTCTCAAATACAGATACACCATAGATAAAATGGTTAACTGATCAACCACCAGTGATCAGCAAGTCCATCAAAAAGGCAAGTAACTGAACCATATTAGAGTCAGAATGGTCCTCACCGAACCAGTATACTACAGTTGGGCAGAGGTAGTACAATACCATAAATTCAGGGTGCATGCTCTCAGCAAAGGACATAGACACAAGATTTATTAAATATAATATGCATAAGGTTTATTTTATTTTTTTGAACAAAGCAAGGCGCCGAGGACGCCAAATTTTCATTCAGCTCACATACACAGTACATCAAGCAGTACAAACCCCTGTATATCAATGTTTTGGAGAGAAAGAGCAATAGGGCATATGCCTACACATCTATGAGCTGAATTTAGACAAGAAAAGATAGGCAACGACTGTGATCGTCGAAGTGCCTGTTTTGCACAATCATGGGCTACTCCATTTAGACTCCTTTTGATGTGATAGATATTCGGAAGAAGCTGTTCTGAAGACCTTTTGTAATCTGCTATCTGCTGCCTGAGTTCCCAGGGAACCTGTGCATTTGTTACTGATGAAGCTGCAGCTGCTCTTGCAAGAATGAGGTTATCAGTGAAGAAAGTTACTCCTTGTGCTTGGATTTGAGAAGCAATTTTTGATGCAAGTAGAATAGCAGCTGTTTCGGCAAGAAGTGGCGAGGAAGGTTGAGCTGTTGAGGCTTGTATCATGATGGTTTCTTCCCGATTTTGCCTAAGAAGTTGACAGTATAGCCCTATGCCTGTTCTCAGATTTTCTTGTGAACTCCTTTTCTTCCATGTCGCATCCAAGAAGATTTTGCTTCCTTGAATTTGTAGATCTGTCCTGATTGTGTTTCCTTGGCAAGTAAACTCCTCCTGTACACCTGTTCTTGATTGTGACCTGTGAACCTGCATGATATCAAGCAATTCTAGATTTTGTTTAATAGCATTTGTCATATGATGAACCTGTAGAGGAGTGTTATCTTTTTTATTAAACAGACAATCATTTCTGGATTTCCATAAGCACCACATAAAAGTAAGAATATTCTCAATTGAACCGTAAGGGTGATTCATACTAATGAGCCTGTTAAGGATTTGGGAGATGGAATCAGCAGGAGAAACAATTTGATCAATTCTTAGATTCCAAGGATGCAAGTACCAGGCTGCTCTAGCAAAAGCACAAAGGAAAAAGAGGTGCTGATCTGTTTCTTCCAAGCTACATCTGCAACATAGTTTACTGATGTGCTTACTATACTTACCAGCTCTTGATCCCGAAGAAATTGCTTTTCTTATAATTCTCCAACCAAATGTTTTTATCCTAGGAATGATGTTTCTATTTTCCCAGATTGCTTGAAGGAGTTGTTTAGTAGTACTACTAACCTGTCTTGGCCTCGGCTCTCCTTGATCAAAAAGCTTTTCAAGGCAAGCTTTGTATGCGCTCTTGGAATTGCACTTGCCTGTTGGTGTAAGTCTCCAACAAAGACAATCTTCATCTTGAGTATTGATAATTGGAGTCTTTTTTATTGCTCCCGCCATATGTTCCTGAAATAAACTGTTAATAAGCTGCTCATTCCATCTTTTTTGCCCAGGGATCCATAACTCTTTAACTTGGCTAGGATAAGAATAATTTCCAGGTTGTATTATCAGGGAATCATAAATCTGAACCCACCCCTCACACCAGGGTGTGCTCCAAATAGAAATCTGTCCCAAAGTGATTTGGTAAAAGGAATGGGCTTTAAGGATAGGTAAAACTTTAAGGATTGATGCCCAGAAAGCTGACTTAGGAGCATTTGAATTTGGACGCCAAAAAGAGGAGTCAGGAAAGTATTTGGATTTCAGAACAAGATGGAGAAATGTATGTGGTTGGTCTGCAAGTCTCCAAGCTGCCATAACAATAAGCCCTTGATTGATAGCCTGCAAATTCCTAATGCCTAGCCCTCCCTCTTTTTTGGGCGTGCATATGTCCTTCCATGCCCTAAGGCATAAACTCCTGGAATGTGAATCTTGTCTGATACCTGTCCACCAGAAGTTCCTAATAACAGAGGTGAGTTTTGCAATAAATTTTTTCGAGAAGAGAATATTAGACATGTAGTAGACCGGAATGGAAGAGAAAACAGATTTAATTAATTCCAATCTAGCTGCATGAGAAAGTTGGTCTGCTTTATAAGTTGAAAGTTTGGATTTGAATTTATCTAAAACGAAGCTATAAGCTGCAGTTCTATCTTTCCCAGGAATGATAAGAGGATGTCCAAGGTGGACAAAGTTTGAATCTATAATTGGCACAGGGAAGATATTGCGAATAATATGGGTAGTATAATTGTCAACATGCTTACTGAAGAGTATTCCCGATTTTGTCCAGTTCGGAATTTGCCCTGATCTGTTGCAGAAGTCCTGGAGAATTTGTTTCATTTTTATCGCTTCTTGTTCCGTGGCTTGGCCGCACACCAGAAGATCGTCAGCGAACAACAGAGAATGTATAGGCGGACAGTTTGGTCCTAATTTAATGCCTGCAAACTGGTTAGTAGTCATAGCTTCCTGCAGAGCGATCGACAATTCATTTATGGCAAGGACAAACAAGTACGGCGATAAAGGACATCCTTGTCGTATACCTCTGTCTCCTTTAAATTTTGCAAAAGGCTGACCATTAATTACTACGGAAAAAATAGGAGACGAGACACATGCATAAACGAGATTTATAAAATGACTATGCAACCCTTTACGTGCAAGCGCCGCGACAATGAAATTCCACTCAACTCTATCAAACGCTTTGGCAAGATCAATTTTTAACATGAAAGCTTTATTTTTCCAAGAACTAATGGCAAAAGAGTGAGTAATTTCTTGGGCAATGATGATATTATTGCTTATCCTCCTACCTTCAATGAAAGCTTGCTGAGAAGGGTGGATATAATCGGGCAAATGAGGCTTAAGTCTATTGGCAATGCATTTGGCTATGATTTTGTAAATTACATTGCAAAGACTAATAGGCCTATAATCCGCAGGAACGAGAGGAACAAGTTTTTTGGGAATAAGCGCAATATGAGTGTCATTTATGTGGCTAGGCATGATACCTGTTTGGAAAAAGGATCTAACAAGTTGAATGACGTCTTGACCAATCCAGCTCCAAGTAGCAATGTAGAACTCGACGTTAAAACCATCTGGTCCAGGTGAAGCGTTTCTCTTCATGTCCTTGAGAGTATCTAAGATTTCTTTTTCATCAGGGATAGAATAAGTATAATCATCTGGGTCATGAGGTAATTGAGTATGCAAGAAAGCCCTGCCATTGTTAGTTTGAGAAGAAGCAAATATAGATCTGAAGTAATTAACAAAAGTATTACTGATTTTGTCCGGCATATAGTGTAAATTATTATTCTCATCTTTTACCGAGACAATAGTATTCTTTCTTCTCCGCTTAACAATAGCTCGGTGGAAAAAAGCGGTGTTTCTGTCACCATCCTTGACCCAATTCTTTTTTGCTTTTTGCATATAGGAATCAGTTAATTTAGTCAAAGTTTGTTCGTACCTTATGCTCAGAGAAGCCTCCTTCGCATGATCTTGTTGGTGCTCTGGCTTCATTTGAATTGTTTTGATTTGATCCTCCAAATTGGTCAGTTCCTGTTGCAAAGGCTTCTTTTTTCTACACCAAATTTTTAATTGACCTGCAAGATGATTAGTTCTATTCGAGAAGTTTTTGTTTCTGGAAACATTCCAAGCCTTTTTTGCATATTCATTAAAATCATCTTCTTTGAGCCACCAATTTTCAAACTTAAAGGACTTTTTTATCCTTCTAACCGGGCCCTCCGTAGAGAGCAAAATGGCAGCATGATCACTAAGAGAGTGAATAATAGGCATATTGTAAACATTAGAGATGGGAAAAGCATCACACCAATCAGCATTAACAAGGCATCTATCCAATCTTTCATAAGTCGGTTTGGAAGAAAAACGCTTATTAGTCCAAGTGTAAGCGGGGCCACTAAATCCAAGATCAAAGAAACCACAATTTTTGACCAAGGATCTGAAAGCATACAAGCGACTGCGATTAATATTAGTGGAACTCTTGTCCATATCATACAAAAGCTCATTCATGTCTCCCATACAAAGCATAGGCAGCGAGGAATTTTCATGCACAAAAGCAGCAACTTCTTCCCAAATAGCACTAGTTTGACGGTGGTACGGATCACCATATATACACACTAAGCCAAACTTGAGATTTCTAGTGCTATAGACTACAGTAGCTAGTATAACATGGAAGCTAGAACTATGCACAGTCACTTGAAGATTATCATTCCACATCAACCAGAGCCCGCCCGAGCGTCTTCGAGAGGGCACTACAAAGCTATTGGACATGTTAAACCTAGCATTTAGATCATTACAGGTGAATTTGGAGGATTTGATTTCGGAAACAAAGGTTACCTGAGGTTTAGCAGAAGTGATCATCCGGGCAAGATGTACCATTTTGTTACTGCCAAGGGTCCTGCCCATACCTTGGCAGTTCCATCCTAAGGCCCTCATGGCGCCCGTGGCGCCTTAAGGGCTGGCGCCGCTGCCTCAAGATCCATCTCCACACTTGTTCTCCCAGAGTCATCACACACAATCTGTGTAGTAGCATTGCTAGAGGAGCCCGGTTGAATTTGGCCTTGAACATTTGTCTGGCTTCCGGTTGCATCACTGCCAAAACAACCATCCACACCCACATAGTACTCACTAGCCACCGGAGGAGGTGAGAAACCTCCTTGGCGAGTGTCTTGCGTAGCCACAGAATGAGACGGTGATGGTGTGTGTAGTGGCCAGGGGTCATGGTTTGCTCGATCAGTAGAGCTGCTGAGCGCCGGCGATGGGCAGTTTGAAGCAGCATTGGGGACACCAAATATCCCCATAGTTTGGCCAGAATCTCCGCCACCAGAAATGCCCAGAGCCACTTCTTCAGGTCTGCGAATACGGCGCCAAGTGGAAGCACCAGGTTTATGGTGAGTAACCCCAGCAGCTCCTTGGCCAATTCCAACATTAGCGCCTTCTGGAACATCCCATCCTGAAGGTCTACGTCGATTCTTGCTCCTTGTAGCGGAAAGAGAGGGATTGGGACTTGACCTTGATTTGTTGGAGTGGACTGGTCCTGCTCCGAGAATTCCTCCTCTTCCTCTTGCTTCGGTGATGCCTTGAATCGCAGCGGTGCGAGCTCCAGTTCCTCCTCCTCCTTCCAGCTGTGCGGCAGCAGAGGAACCGGCTCCGATAGCCGCCGGCGACGCATGGGCGAAGAAGATCTGGCCCTGCGCGCCTGCAGCTCCGCCGGGAGGGATCTGCATCGCCTGTAGATTGGCTCCCTCTCCGCCACTATCTCGTCCCGGTGCGGTTGCTCCGCCTCCATCTTGTCCCGGTGCGGGCGCCACTCGCTTTGCCGCCGGCGACGCGGCGAAATCGAGTGATGTGCTGGAGCGTTTGGGTGGGGATTTGGCCGGTGAGAAAGGTTGGGGATACATAAGGTTTATTCAACTTAATGATTTGAGTAACATCCCACCGATGGAACATCGGTATATAGTGGCCTTACTGACTCGAAGTAGCATCCAAGGAAAAATGAGATCGTCGGTACCAAATTATTTTTATATCATATAGAATTGGTACATAGCAAATGCAGAGCATACAAATTAGTGTTAGTTCATTATTATTTAATTAAGTTGAAAAATTGTGTTAGTTCATTATTATTTAACTAAGTTGAAAATTAGTGTTAGTTCATTATGTGTAAAGTAAACGAGCAGTCTCTCTAAGATCACGTGCTAACTCCCAGTATTATCTATTATGTTTGTTGCTGTAAAATAATAAAGAGGAAACTGCAATAATTTGCATCTCCTCTTTTGTTTGATTCAAAGCAAATGGAAACTAATATATGTCACATAAACATGGCAAAACCTGAAGATAAATCAGGAAGCTCTACCTCCACATTGGGATGTCGACAAAAGCCTTCGCCTCGGCAGAAGTAAACATCTGTAATCTGTTACAACATAGCCCTATGTTCTTCAATATTTCAAATATAAGTTTTGGAGTACGTACACTCTGGTTGGTCAATATTATGAGGATGCTACAACATAAAAGAACTGACATATGTTAGAGCATGGATGAAGCAATGAAGACACCAGATTAAACAAAACAAGTTGCTCTAGTTGCTACCTTCTTGATTGGCCCAGGCTTGACAGCGTATGGAGTAGGATTTTTGCACCGTGTTTATATGGTATTTACCTGCCAGTGAAAATTTGATACAATTAAACTCTTACGTCCATGTAGATTACATCAATTCAAACATGTAGTAATTTAGTACAACAGTAGTATTTTTATGGAGAAAATGAAGCTCACATGATACCACTGGTATAGTGGTATACCAAAGGGGAAAAGTCATACTCCAGTATAGTAGTGAACTTACCTCTTGAGAATTGCTGACATTGGTATTTTCTGGCTCCTACTCACAAGTATACATAATATCTCCTTTGTTGGCAGGAAAATATAAGATGCCATAAAAATCATTCAAATAAACTTAGCATTCAAAAATATTATTCGTTAACTTTCGAATAAAAGATACATAATTCTTCTATATCTCTAACCAAAAATCCGGCCCGGGAAAATCCGACTAAATGTCCGGCCAAAAGTCCGGCACATGTCCAGGGCCTTACTGAGCCGCGTCGCCTCTGGTCCTTAGCCAAATTTTGGGGGCCGGATATTTTGCAAATATCCGGCCCGGATTATCCGGCCTGGTGAAACTTTTTTCAGCTTTCTTTTGACTCGTTTTGCCACACAAGTCACTCATATTCATGTATCTATAATCCTTGCACAATTTCATCAAACATTAGAGTATCACATACATTGACATCAAACACACAAAATATATTGTGAGAGATGTTCTTTCAAGCGCGTAGAAGTGAACAACTAAACAACTCCCAAGTCTAACAATTCCATCATATAAATTTGATGCTGCTTCATGAAGTCCGTTGAGATTAGTCAAGGCTTGTTCAACATGGTGAGTGATACGTCTCCAACGTATCTATAATTTCTTATGTTCCATGCTACTTTTATGATAATACTCACATGTTTTATACATACTTTACATCATTATTATGCATTTTCCGGCACTAACCTATTAACAAGATGCGAAGCGCCGCTTGTTTCTCTGTTTTGGTTTCGAAATCCTACAGAGGAAATATTCTCGGAATTGGACGAAATCAACGCCTGGGGTCTTATTTTTCCACGAAGCTTCCGGAAGACCGGATACGAAGTGGGGGCGACGAGGCGCCCACACCACGGGTCGCGCGGCCAGGGTTGGCCCAGCGCCGCCCTATGGTGTGGGGCCCTCGTGCCGCCCCCTGCGCTGCCCTTCCGCCTACTTAAAGCGTCCGTCGCGAAAACCCTATTACCGAGAGCCACGATACGGAAATACTTCCAGAGACGCCGCCAATCACATCTCGGGGATTCAGGAGATCGCCTCCGGCACCCTGCCGGAGAGGGAATCATCAGGAGGGCTCTACATCATCATGCCCACCTCCGATTGATGCGTGAGTAGTTCATCCTTGGACTATGGGTCCATAGCGGTAGCTAGTTGGTTGTCTTCTCCTCTTGTGCTATCATGTTTAGATCTTGTGAGCTGCCTAACATGATCAAGATCATCTATCTGTAATGCTACATGTTGTGTTTGGCGGGATCCGATGAATATAGAATATTATGTCAAGTTGATTATTAATCTATCATATATGTGTTGTTTATGTTCTTGCATGCTCTCCGTTGCTAGTAGAGGCTCGGCCAAGTTGATACTTGTAACTCCAAGAGGGGTATTTATGCTCGATAGTGGGTTCATGCCTCCATTGAATCTGGGGGACAGAAAGTTCTAAGGTTGTGGATGTGTTGTTGCTACCAGGGATAAAACATCAATGCTTTGTCTAAGGATATTTGTGTTGATTACATTACGCACCATACTTAATGCAATTGTTGTTTGCAACTTAATACTGGAAGGGGTGCGGATGCTAACCTGAAGGAGGACTATTTAGGCATAGATGCATACTGGATGGCGGTCTATGTCGTAATGCCCTGATTAAATCTCATTGTGATCATCATGATATGTATTGAATCTTTATTTGTCAATTGCCCTGTAATTTGTTCACCCACATGTTATTTATCTTATTGGAGAGACACCACTAGTGAACTGTGGACCCGGTCCATTCTTTTACATCTGAATACAATCTATGCAATCATTGTTCTTTACTGTTCTTTGCAAACAAACATCATCTTCCACACCATACGTTTAATCCTTTGTTTTCGGCAAGCCGGTGAGATTGACAACCTCACTGTTACGTTGGGGCAAAGTATCTTGATTGTGTTGTGCAGGTTCCACGTTGGCGCCGGTTTCACTGGTGTTGCGCCGCACTACACTCCTCCACCAACAACCTTCACGTGTTCCTTGACTCCTACTCGTTCGATAACCTTGGTTTCTTACCGAGGGAAAACTTGCTGTACGCATCACACCTTCCTCTTGGGGTTGCCAACGGACGTGTGCTTCACGCGTTATCAAGCTCTTTTGGCGCCGTTGCAGGGAGATCAAGACACTGCAAGGGGAGTCTTCCACATCCAATCTCTTTACTTTGTTTTTGTCTTGCTTTACTTTACTTTATTTTCTGTCTTGTTTGCTTTATATCAAAAACACAAAAAAATTAGTTGCTTTACTTACTGTCTTGTTTACTTGTTCTATATCAAAACACAAAAAAATTAGTTACTTGTCTTTACTTCATTCTATTTTCTTAATTTACTTTTATTACTGCTACAATGGGTACTCCTGAAAATACTAAGTTGTGTGATTTCACTAGCACAAATAATAATGATTTTATAAGTACTCATATTGCTCCACCTGCTACTACAGCAGAATTTTATGAGATTAAACCTGCTTTACTGAATCTTGTTATGAGAGAGCAATTTTCTGGTGTTAGTACTGATGATGTTGCTGCCCATCTTAATAATTTGTTGAACTTTGTGAAATGCAAAAGTATAAGGATATAGATGGTGATATTATAAAACTGAAATTGTTTCCTTTCTCATTAAGAGGAAGAGCTAAAGATTGGTTGCTTTCTTTGCCTAAAAGTAGTATTGATTCATGGACTAAATGTAAAGATGCTTTTATTGGTAAATATTATCCTCCGCTAAGATTATATCTTTGAGAAGTAGCATTATGAATTTTAAGCAATTTGATAATAAACATGTTGCTCAAGCATGGGAGAGAATGAAATCTTTGGTAAAGAATTGCCCTACCCATGGACTAACTACTTGGATGATCATCCAAACCTTTTATGCAGGATTGAATTTTTCCTCAAGGAACCTATTGGATTCAACTGCTGGAGGTACTTTTATGTCCATCACCTTGGGCGCCGCAACAAAGCTTCTTGATGATATGATGATCAATTACTCTAAATGGCATACTGAAAGAACTCCTCAAAGTAAGAAGGTAAATTCTGTTGAAAAAACCTCTTCTTTGGGTGATAAGAGTGATGCCATTATGTCTATGCTTGCAAATGGTAGATCTCATATTGATCCTAATAATGTTCCTTTAGCTTCATTGGTTGCTCAAGAAGAGCATGTTGATGTGAATTTCATTAAGAATAATAATTTCAACAACAATGCTTATAGGAATAATTATGGTAACAACAACTATAGGCCATATCCTTCTAATTATGGTAATTCTTACAACAATAATAAGAGTGTACCCTCTGGTCTTGAAGTCATGCTTAAAGAATTTATTAGTACACAAACTGCTTTTAATAAAACTGTTGAAGAAAAGCTTGGTAAAATTGGTGTTCTTGCTTCTAAGGTTGATAGTCTTGCTCTTGATGTTGATCTTTTAAAACTTAAAGTTATTCCTGAGGAAGTTAAAGATGGTAGGTTTGCTAAAACAAATTCCATCCAAGTTCGAATTAATGATAATATTAGAATGTTGGCTGAATTGCATGCTAGGTGGGATAGAGAAGAAAAAGAAAAACTTGCTAAAGAGAATAATGTAGCTAAAGT
Organism: Lolium multiflorum; assembly: GCA_030979885.1. Classification (NCBI taxonomy): domain Eukaryota; kingdom Viridiplantae; phylum Streptophyta; class Magnoliopsida; order Poales; family Poaceae; genus Lolium; species Lolium multiflorum. Next base: position 197,335,702 of record CM061750.1, read on the forward strand.
TTGGACTATTACCACCACTAGTATTGTTGATTCTTCACATGTTGCTACACCTCCTACTATCAATGGTAAAATAATTGGTGTTGGCAATGTTTCTACTCCTAGTGCAAAGCGTGCAAACTTGCCTGAAACTGTTCGTGATAAAACTGCTGAAATTTTTCAAAACATTGGGGACAATGATCCCATTGATGTAGATCATAATGGTTTAGATTTTGATGATTGTCATATTACTGAAGTTATAAAGTTCTTACAAAAACTTGCTAGAAGTCCTAATGCTAGTGCTATAAATTTAGCCTTTACAAAACATATTACAAATGCTCTCATTAAAGCTAGGGAAGAGAAATTAAAACTTGAAGCTTCTATCCCTAGGAAGTTGGAAGATGGTTGGGAGTCCATCATTAAAATGAAATTCAATTATTTTGAATGTAATGCTTTATGTGATCTTGGTGCAAGTATTTCTGTTATGCCTAAGAAATTTATGATATGCTTGACTTGCTGATACGTCCATTTTGAATCACTATTTTATATCATAATTTGCTGTTATTCATTGATATATTTCATATTTAGAGATGATACTTATGTTATTTCATCTATTTTGCATGTTTCGTGATCATTGGAGAATTATTCACGGAGTCAGGATTCTGCTGGAAAAGCACCGTCAGACACCATATTTCGGAAGATCAACAATTGACGGAAATTATACGAAAAATACTATTTTTCCAGATGATGAAGGAGCCAAAAGGAGGAGCGAGAGGGGCCACCATGGGCCCCATAGGCCGCGGCCCAGGCCTGCCGCGCCGCCTTGTGGGGAGGGGCCCACACCCCCTCCGCCTCTCTCGCGTACTTCTTCGTCGAAAACCTAAGCCCCGAGAGAGTTACGGAGAATTGACAGCCGCCTCGCGGGCGGAAAAACACCGAGAGAAAAGAGCTCTCCGGCGGGGAAATCCGCGGAAATTCCCTCCGGAGGGGAAATCGACGCCATCGCCATCGTCATCGAGCTGGACATCATCTCCATCATCATCATCTCCCCATCTACACCGCCATCTCCACCGCTGCATCTCGTCACCGCTGTAACGATTTGGGTTGGATCTTGATTGTTTGATAGGGGAAACTCTCCAGTGTTGATTACTACTTGTTATTGATGCTATTGAGTGAAACCATTGAACCAAGGTTTATGTTCAAATTGTTATTCATCATTATATCACCTCTGATCATGTTCCATATGATGTCTCGTGAGTAGTTTGTTTAGTTCTTGAGGACATAGGTGAAGTCTATATGTTAGTAGTGAATTATTGTTGAGTAGTATTCAATGTTATGATATTTAAGTTGTGGTGTTACTCTTCTAGTGGTGTCATGTGAACGTCGACTACATGATACTTCACCTTTATGGGCCTAGGGAGTGCATCTTGTATTCGTTTGCTAATTGTGGGGTTGCCGGAGTGACAGCAACCTAAACCCCGTTAGTATATCGGTGCAGGAGGGATAGCAGGATCTCAGAGTTTAAGGCTGTGGTTAGATTTATCTTAATTACTTTCTTGTATTTGCGCTTGCAAGGGGTATAATCACAAGTATGTATTAGTCCTAGGAAGAGCGGTGCATTAGCATAGGTTCACCCACACAACACTTATCAAAACAATGAAGATTAATCACCGTATGAAGCGAAAGCACTAGACTAAAATCCTGTGTGTCCTCAAGAACGCTTGGTCATTATAAGTAAACAAACCGCTTGTCCTTTGTGCTAAAAAGGATTGGGCCACTCGCTGCAATTATTTCTCTCATTTTATTTACTTGTACTTTATTTATCTGCTATATCAAAACCCCCTGAATACTTGTCTGTGAGCATTTACAGTGAAGCCTTCATCAAACCGCTTGTCAACACCTTCGCTCCTCGTTGGGTCGACACTCTTATTTATCGAAAGTACTACGATACACCCCTATACTTGTGGGTCATCAAGACTATTTTCGCGCCGTTGCCGGGGTGAAGCGCTATTGGTAAGTGGAATTGGTAAGGAAACTTTTACTATACGTGCTGATTTTGTTTCTGCTTGCTACTATAGGTCATTATGGAGAGATCCTCCTTGAATTTCTATTTGGGAAATCTACTACTACTGCAACGGTAGTGGATGAGGCGCCAGTGAGGAAGTAATACCATATAAAATACCTATGAAAATTATTGAACGTGTTGTGGATAACCGCTATGAAGGGATGGAACTGTTCATCCTGGAGATCATTTACTGTTTTTTACATGAATTATGCGGGTTATTCAAATGTGCAGGTATTTCAATGGATGAAGTTAGGAAGAAATTATTTGTTATGTCGCTATCTGGTAAAGCGGCGCATTGGTATAAACTGCTGAAGGATGGGCGTTCTCTTGATTGGAAGGATATTGTGCATGTATTTTACTCTAAATTCTATCCTCCAAGTGAAATTCACAAAGACCGCAACCGTATATATAATTTCTAGCCTCATGATGGAGAAAGTATTGCCCAAGCGTGGGGGAGATTGAAGTCTTTAATGCTCAAATGCCCCATTCATGAGCTTCCTGGTAATATTATTATTGATAATTTCTATGCAAGACTTTCTTTTCAAGATAAAACCTTGCTGGATACTACTTGTTCTGGATCATTCACGTGTAATAAAGAAGAGTTTAAATGGGATCTTCTTGATCGAATCCAAGAAAATACTGAAGGTTGGGAGAACGACAAAGGTAGAGTGTCAGGTATAAATTATAATTATGAATACATTGAAACTTTTATGGATACGATGAATATCGTAATATGAGTGCTACATATGGTCTTGACTCTCAAGTTGTTGCAAATATTTATAAAGCCTTTGCCTCTCATTTTGAATTGCCTAGGAAGAATTTTGATAAGTATCATGAACCATATAAAGATAAAGTTGATTCACCTAAAGGTAAATGTATTGAAATTAAAACTGTTGATCATGTTCTTCCTGAAGCTTATATTGAAAAAACTCCTTTCCCTGCTAAAATGAAGGAGTATTCTGTTATAACTAGTGTAGTTAATAAAAGTGCAAAGAAACCCATAGAACCTGAAGAACAAATAAAAGTTGAACCTTGTTGCAATAGTTAAAGATCTTGTTACGAAAATGTGGAAGATGGTCATATTATTTTTTGTGAAGATGCTTCTAATATTGTTTCGCATCCTAATAAGTCTATGAAAGCCAGTGTTCCTGTGCTCTCTGTTCGAATTGGTGATCATTGCTATTATGGTTTATGCGACATTGGTGCAAGTATTAGTGCCATTCCTTATGAGCTCTACACGGAAATTATGCATGAAATTGGTTCTTGTGAACTTGAAGATATTGATGTGGTTATTCGGCTAGCTAATAGAGAAACTATCTCTCCCATTGGTATTGTTCGAGATGTTGAAGTTCTATGTGGTAAGATTAAATATCCTGCTGACTTTTTGTACTTGGTTCTGCTGCTAGTAAGTTTTGTCCTATTATTTTTGGTAGACCTTTTCTAAATACATGTGGAGCTATTATAGATTGCAAGAAAGAGAAAATTGTTACTAAATTTGCTGGTGAATCTTATGAGTTTAACTTCTCTAAATTTGCCAAAACTCTTTATAAAGCTAATTTGCCTAATGATGATTTTAGAGTTGAACAGTGTGCATCTAGTGCTCTTGCTCCTAGTAATCCTTTGCAGCAACATTTGGAGAATAGTGAGAGTGAAGTTTTTAGGGAAGAAAGGGATGAGCTTGATGAAATTTTCCTTCGTCAACCTATTCTTAAACATGACTTACCGGTTGAAGATTTAGGTGTAACACCACCACCAAAGGAAGATCCTGTATTTGATTTGAAACCATTACCTGATAATCTTAAGTATGCTTATATTGATGAGAAGAAAACATATCCTGTTATCATTAGTGCTAAGCTTTCAGATATTGAGGAAGAAAGGTTATTGGAAATACAAGAAGCACCGAGGAGCTATTGGCTATACTCTTGATGATTTGAAGGGGATTTCTCCCGCTATTGCCAACATGCTATTAATATAGAAGATGGTGCAAAACCTGTTGTTGAACATCAGCGTCGTCTAATTCCCAAGATGAAGGATGTGGTAAGAAATGAGGTATTAAAATTTCTTGAAGCAGGTATTATATATCCTATTGCTGATAGTAGATGGGTTAGTCCTGTGCATTGTGTTCCTAAGAAAGGAGGTATAACTGTTGTGCCTAATGATAATGATGAGCTTATTCCTCAAAGAGTAGTTGTAGGGTATAGAATGTGCATTGATTTTCGAAAAGTTAATAAAGTTACTAAGAAAGATCATTACCCTTTACCTTTTATTGATCAAATGTTAGAAAGGTTGTCTAAATATACTCATTTCTGTTTTCTTGATGGATATTCTGGGTTTTCACAAATTGCTGTTAGAGCTAAAGATCAAGAGAAAACCACTTTCACTTGTCCCTATGGAACTTATGCTTATAGGCGTATGCCTTTTGGTTTATGTAATGCTCCTGCTACTTTTCAAAGATATATGTCTGCTATTTTTCATGGCTTTTGTGAAAAGATTGTTGAGGTATTCATGGATGATTTTTCTTTCTATGGGAATTCTTTTGATAATTGCTTGCGAAACCTTGATAAAGTTTTGCAGAGATGTGAAGAAACTAACCTTGTTCTTAATTGGGAGAAATGCCACTTTATGGTTAATGAAGGAATCGTATTGGGACATAAAATTTCTGAAAGAGGTATTGAAGTTGATAGAGCTAAAGTTGAAGCAATTGAGAAGATGCCCTATCCTAGGGATGTTAAAGGTATTCGTAGTATTCTTGGTCATGCTGGTTTTTATAGGAGGTTTATCAAAGATTTCTCTAAAATTTCAAAGCCTCTTACTAATCTTCTTCAAAAAGATGTACCTTTCGTTTTGATGATGATTGTAAGGAAGCTTTTGAAACTCTAAAGAAAGCCTTAACAACGGCTCCTATAGTTGAACCCCCGATTGGAATTTGCCTTTTGAAATTATGTGTGATGCTAGTGATTTTGCTGTAGGTGTTTGGACAGCGAGTAGATAAAAAATCGAATGTTATTCATTATGCTAGTAAAACTCTAGATGCTGCTCAAAGAAATTATGCTACAACTGAGAAAGAGTTATTAGCGTAGTTTTTGCATGTGACAAGTTTAGACCCTATATTGTTGATTCAAAAGTCACAATTCATACTGATCATGTTGCGATTAGATACCTTATGGAAAATAAAGATGCTAAGCCAAGGCTTATTAGATGGGTGCTTCTTTGCAAGAATTTGATTTACATATTGTAGACAGGAAAGGTGCTGATAATCCTGTTGCTGATAATTTGTCTAGATTGGAAAATATTACTTATGATCTGTTCTGTTAATGATAGTTTTCCAAATGAACAATTGGCTGTAATAAAGGTGAGCTCGCGAGAGAGCCCTTGGTATGCTGATTATGCTAACTTTATTGTTTAAGTATTTGCCTCCAACCTTTTCATCTCAGCAAAGGAGGAAATTCTTTTATGATTTGAGGCATTATTTTTGGGATGACCCACACTTATATAAAGAAGGAGTGGATGGTATTATGCGAAGATGTGTTCCAGAATATGAACAACAAGAGATATTGAGTAAATGCCATGGTAGTGTTTATGGAGGACATCACACCGGAGATAGAACCGCACAAAAGGTTTTACAATCAGGTTTTTATTGGCCAACACTTTTCAAGGATGCAAGGAAGTTTATCTTATCTTGTGATGAATGTCAAAGAGTTGGTAATATTTCTAGACGCAATGAAATGCCTATGAATTATACTCTTGTTATTGTACCATTTGATTGTTGGGGATTCGACTTCATGGGTCCTTTCCCTTCTTCAGAAGGTAATACTCATATACTTGTCGCTGTTGATTATGTTACTAAATGGGTAGAAGTTATACCTACAAAAAGTGCTGATGGTGAGACCTCTTTAAAAATGCTTGTAGATGTTATATTTCCTAGATTTGGAGTACCTAGATATATTATGACTGATGGAGGTTCTCATTTTATTCATGGTGGTTTTAGAAAAACTCTTGCCAAATACGGTATTAATCATAGAATTGCTTCACTTATCATCCTCAAACTAGTGGGCAAGTAGAATTATCGAATAGAGAAATTAAAGCTATTTTGGGAAAGACTGTTAATAAATCTAGAAAGAATTGGGCTAGTAAGTTAAAGGAAGCATTGTGGGCCTATAGAACTGCTTACAAAAACCCTATGGGAATGTCTCCTTATAAAATGGTTTATGGAAAAGCTTTTCATTTACCTTTAGAACTAGAGCACAAAGCTTATTGGGCTGTAAGAGAACTTAATAAAGATTTTAAACTTGCCGGTAAGAAGAGGTTGCTACAATTGAGTTCTTTAGATGAATGGAGAAGTGAAGCTTATGAAAATGCTAAACTTTTTAAGGAGAAAGTTAAGAAGTGGCATGATAGAAGAATTATTAAAAGAGAATTTAATGTTGGAGACAAAGTCCTATTGTATCGGTCTCGTCTCAGATTTTTTGCAGGGAAATTACTCTCGAAATGGGAAGGACCATATGTTATTGATGAGGTATATCGTTCAGGAGCAATAAAAATTAGCTCTTTAGAAGGTAATGCCACACAAGTAGTGAATGGACAAAGACTCAAGCATTATATTTCTGGAGATTCTTATAATGAAGATATTGATATTATTCAAGTGATAACTCGGAAGCTTTCATCAAAGATCAAATTGACAGTTCTGCAGAGTCCGACTTTGAATAGGTAACAGTTTTAGTAATAAAAAGTCCGCGTTTAACTTTCTGAATAATATTTCTGCTGTTTATGGAAAATGAAAAATTACGGGATCGAAACGGAGTGGAGGAGACGCGCGAGGGCCCGTCACCATAGGCCGGCGCGGCCCCACCTGGCCGCGCCGCCCTATGGTGACAGCCCCTCGGCGTCCCGTTTCCACTCGTTTCGGCCTGGAACCTTCCTTTTGTTGTAAAAATATTTGCTATATAATCCCCGGATCTCCAGGTCCATATATCGTTTTCTCGTCGTGTTTTGTTTCGAGCTGTTTTCTGCCAGATCTGTTTTGATCTAGAAGCACCATGGTCTCCAACAACAAAGACAAGGAACCTTGGGAAGAGGAGATGGATGAAGGGGTCAATAAGAAAGAGAAGAAGATAGCATCAGCAAAAAGAGAGCGGGAAACTATGGAGAGTAAGCCAATCTTGGTGGGATCGGTTAACACTGGGCGTTCTTTTTCTCATAACTTGCAGGGACTTCTTCCGCCTGCTCTTAGCCTCAACTCTTTCCCTTGTGTGGAGGAAGCAATACGGGTTGTCGATGAGTTTTGTGATCAATATCATGCTCGAAGAAGGGAAGTGGAGATACTTCAGGAGGAGAACCAGCGACTTCGCAGAATGCTGGAATATTACTCGATTCCCATCACAAGGCCGCCACCGCCACATTCAGATAACAATGAATCTCTTCGAGTCTTAGTGCAGAATTGCCAAATAGAGAAGCTGAAGCTGAAGGAGATCCTTAAGAAGCGCGAGAAGAATCAACCACCATCACCACCGAAGGAGTAATTCATCATCGGTATTGGCATCCCTTGGTTTGTTCCAAGCTTGGGGGAGTGCCGCGTATCACATCATCACTATCTTTATCTTTTACTATCAAGTAGAGTCATATCATGAGTAGGGAAGTTATCATATAGAATAGGTTGCAGTGTGGAAGTATCTCTCTCTTAGTTGGTTATCTATGTATCCGTTGGTGTGAGTTATCGTTATAGAATATTAATGAGAAGTCTTATCATTTACTTTTTGCACACCTTATTTTAGTTTGCAATTTCTTTTATATGATTACTCTTGACATGAGTATTGATATCACTTTGGGAGCATCAAGTAAATCTATTTGGTTTTGGCAAACTTAGCATTGGTCAATAGCAACAACACCATGATGTTTAAGTAAAAAAGGGAAATACATGTAGATACATTACTCTATTATCTTTATGCTAATGAGTTAGTATTCTGAAGTTAAAATTGCTTGTGCTTACAAGAAAGATGCATGGTTGTTTCTATCACATGTATATTTGTTTGTTTCCCTCAACCTTTATGCTTGCTATCAAACCTTGCTAGCCAAAAACCTGTATTGAGAGGAATGCTTCTCATGCATCCATAACCTTAGACCAAACCCATGCCATTTGTGTCCACCATAACTACCTACTATGTGGTATTTTGCGCCACTCCAAGTAAATACTTCATGTGCTACCTTTAAATAATTCAAACTATATTACTCCTTATTTGTGTCAATGTTTTATAGCTCATGAGGAAGTATGTGGTGTTTTATCTTTCAATCTTGTTGGGCGGACTTTCACCAATGGACTAGTGGCACATCCGCTTATCCAATAACTTTGCAATAGAGCTGGCAACGGGGTTCCCAGCCCCAATTAATAACCTTCATTAATAATCTCTTCACATGTTTTTGATTTATCAGTAAGCAACTTAATTTTGCAATAGACACTCCTCCATGGTATGTGAATGTTGGAAGGCACCCGAGAATCGGTTAGCCATGGCTTGTGAAAGCAAAGGTTGGGGGGAGTGTCATCCATAATAAAACTAAAATACATGTGTAAAAAAAAGAGAAGGGGGATGATCTACCTTGCTGGTAGAGATGCCGTCCCCCATGGGAGCCGCTCTTGGAAGGTCTGTTTGGCAAGGGGTTAGAGTGCCCACTACCATTCGTTGACAACAGCAAACACCACTCAAAATCTTACTTTTATGCTCTTTGTATGATTTCAAAACTTGAAAAGCTCTAGCACATGATTTAATCCCTGCTTCCCTCTGCGAAGGGCCTATCTTTTACTTTTATGTTGAGTCAGTAAACCTATTTCCCTCTATCTTAAGCAAGCAATTGAGTTGTTGTGAACCAACCATTTATGCTATGATTCAGTTAATCATGTCTTTTATGCTTTCTTGTTTAGTACAAATTTTATCTGATTGAATATGACTTTGAAAGTTATCAATGATTATGAGGAGATTGTTATGATTGAGGATGAAAGCCCTGCCATATAAATGATTATTAGAAGATAAGTACAATATGTTAATAGTTCTCTAACCAAGAACAAAGTTTGCCATTACCGTTTATGATTTCCTATGCACCTCTACTTGTGATTTCTCTTTACTTATTTCAAGTTGAGTTATATGAAGAGAATGTTTACTAGAATATCTTGTGTGGATCAATATGATGCTTCTTGTCCTTATTTTATTTATCGACTCTTCACTCCATAAACATGTGGTCTTGTTTATCGAGCTCAGTTTCGCTTGGGGACAAGCGAGGTCTAAGCTTGGGGGGAGTTGATATGTCCATTTTGCATCACTATTTTATATCATAATTTGTTGTTATTCATTGATATATTTCATATTTAGAGATGATACTTATGTTATTTCATCTATTTTGCATGTTTCGTCATCATTGGAGAATTATTCACCGGAGTCAGGATTCTGCTGGAAAAAGCACCGTCAGGACACCATATTTCGGAAGATCAACAATTGACGGAAATTATACGGAAAATCCTATTTTTCTAGATGATGAAGGGAGCCAAAAGGAGGAGCCGAGAGGGCCACCATGGGCCCCCATGGCGGCGCGGGCCCGGCCTGTGCCGCGCCGCCTTGTGGGAGGGGCCCTCGGCCGCCTCTCCTTCGCGTGCTTCTTCGTCCCGAAAACCTAAGCCCCAGAGTTACGGGGGTGTGAGCCGCCTCGCGGGGCGGAAAAACACCAGAGAGAAAGAGCTCTCCGGCGGGAAGGAATCCGCCGGGAAATTCCCTCCCGGAGGGGGAAAATCGCCATCGTCATCGAGCTGGACATCATCTCCATCATCATCATCATCTCCACCATCTACACCGCCATCTCCACCGCTGCATCTCGTCACCGCTGTAACGATTTGGGTTGGATCTTGATTGTTTGATAGGGAAACTCTCCCGGTGTTGATTACTACTTGTTATTGATGCTATTGAGTGAAACCATTGAACCAAGGTTTATGTTCAGATTGTTATTCATCATTATATCACCTCTGATCATGTTCCATATGATGTCTCGTGAGTAGTTTGTTTAGTTCTTGAGGACATGGGTGAAGTCTATATGTTAGTAGTGAATTATTGTTGAGTAGTATTCAATGTTATGATATTTAAGTTGTGGTGTTACTCTTCTAGTGGTGTCATGTGAACGTCGACTACATGATACTTCACCTTTATGGGCCTAGGGGAGTGCATCTTGTATTCGTTTGCTAATTGTGGGGTTGCCGGAGTGACACAACCTAAACCCCCGTTAGTATATCGGTGCGGGAGGGATAGCAGGATCTCGAGTTTAAGGCTGTGGTTAGATTTATCTTAATTACTTTCTTGTATTTGCGGATGCTTGCAAGGGTATAATCACAAGTATGTATTAGTCCTAGGAAGGGCGGTGCATTAGCATAGGTTCACCCACAACACTTATCAAAACAATGAAGATTAATCACCGTATGAAGCGAAAGCACTAGACTAAAATCCCGTGTGTCCTCAAGAACGCTTGGTCATTATAAGTAAACAAACCGGCTTGTCCTTTGTGCTAAAAAGGATTGGGCCACTCGCTGCAATTATTTCTCTCGCATTTTATTTACTTGTACTTTATTTATCTGCTATATCAAAACCCCTGAATACTTGTCTGTGAGCATTTACAGTGAATCCTTCATCAAAACTGCTTGTCAACACCTTCTGCTCCTCGCTGGGTTCGACACTCTTATTTATCGAAAGTACTACGATACACCCCCTATACTTGTGGGTCATCACTTGCTACCATTGAAAAATTGTTATTTGGATGTTAATCTTGCTGATAATTCTCTAAAGAAACCTTTGGGGAGGATTGATAATGTTCGCATTACGGTTAACAATAACCTTGTCCCCGTTGATTTTTGTTGTCTTGGATATTGAATGCAATGCATCTTGTCCTATTGTCTTGGGAAGACCTTTTCTTCGAACTGTTGGTGCTGTTATTGATATGAAAGAAGGAAATATTAAGTATCAATTTCCTCTCAAAAAAGGTATGGAACACTTCCCTAGAAAGAGAATGAAGTTGCCTTTTTATTCTATGATTAGAACAAATTATGATGTTGATGCTTCTTCTCTTGAAGTTACTTGATTTGCACTTTCTGCGCCTAGAAAGGCGTTAAAGAAAATCACTTCTTGGGAGATAACCCATGTTTTATTTTACTACTGTATTGTTGAGTCTTGGAAGTTGTTACTACTGTAGCAACCTCTCCTTATCATGTTTTTGTGCCAAGTAAAGTCTCTATGGTAAAGTTGATACTAGATTTGGATTCCTGCGCAGAAACAGATTTGCTGTCTATCACGAATTTACGTAGATCTCTCTGTAGAAAAATCAAAAAATCTGCCAATTTACGTGCGTGATCCTCGATATGTACGCAACTTTCATTAGTTTTGAGTTTTTCCGTTTGAGCAAGTTAAGTGCCTCTGGAAAATTCGTCTTTACTTCTGTTTTGACAGATTCTGCCTTTTATTTCGCATTGCCTCTTTTGCTATGTTGAATGGATTTCTTTGTTCCATTAACTTTCAGTAGCTTTGTGCAATGTCCAGAAGTGTTAAGAATGATTATGTCACCTCTGAATATATGAATTTTTGATTATGCACTAACCCTCTAATGAGTTTGCTTTAAGTTTGGTGTGGAGGAAGTTTTCAAGGGTCAAGAGAAGAGGATGATACAATATGATCAAGAAGAGTGAAAAGTCTAAGCTTGGGGATGCCCCATGGTTCATCCCTGCATATTTTAAGAAGACTCAAGCATCTAAGCTTGGGGATGCCCAAGGCATCCCCTTCTTCATCGACAACTTATCATGCCACTTCTAGTGAAACTATATTTTTATTCCATCACATCTTATGTTCTTTACTTGGAGCGTCTTTTTGCTTTTGTTTTTTGTTTTGGTTTGAATAAAGTTGGATCCCACAATCCTTTTATTGGAGATATTACGCTCCGCTTTTTCATATGGAACACTTGTGTTCTTAGTTATGCTTTAATGTTCATGGCGAAGGCTGAAAATTGCTTCGTTGATTGCTATTTGGTTGGAATCGGAAAATGCTTCATATGGTTTGGAATAACTTGATACTTGGCAATTGTTTTGAGCTCTCATAGATCATGTTTTAGCTCTTGCATCATGTAATTTAATCTATTAGTGGAGAACTACTGTAGAGCTTGTTGAAATTTGGTTTGCATGATTGGTCTCTCTAAGGTCTAGATATTTTCTGGTGAAGTGTTTGAGCAACAAGGAAGACAGTGTAGAGTCTTATAATGCTTGCAATATGTTCTTGTGTAAGTTTTGTTGTACCTGTTCATACTTGTGTTTGCTTCAAACAACCTTGCTAGTGCAAGCCTTGTACTGAGAGGAAATGCTTCTCGTGCATCCAAACACCTTGAGCCAAAACCCATGCCATTTGTGTCCACCATATCTACCTACTATGTGGTATTTTTCTGCCATTCCAAAGTAAATTACTTGAGTGCTACCTTTAAAATTTCATTCCTTTGTCTTTGCAATATATATCTCATGGGAAAATAGCTTAAAAACTATTGTGGTGATGAATATGTAGCTATGTGTCTTAGTTCTTATAAGTTGCTTGTTGAGCGGTAACCATGTTTCTGGGGACGCCATCAACTTTGTTGGATATCATGTGAGTTGCTATGCATGTTCGTCTTGTCTAAAGTAAGGGTGATTTATCATGATCAAATGGTTTGAGTATGCATATGTTAGAGAAGAACATTGGGCCGCTAACCAAAGCCATGTATCATGGTGGAAGTTTCAGTTTGGATATTCATCAATCTCTTATGAGAATATTATCTTGTTGAATGCTTATGCATTAAAGAGGAGTCCATTATCTGTTTTCTATGTTGTCCCGGTATGGATGTCCTAAGTTGTGATCTATTAAAAACGAGAAATCAAATGCGATTGATCTCCTTGGACCTTTGTACAGGCGACATAGAGGTACCCCTTTGTGACACTTGGTTGAAACATATGTTATGCAATGATAATCCATGTAAATCCAAGCTAATTAGGACAAGGTGCGGGCACTATTGGTATTCGATGCATGAGGCTTGCAACTTGTAGGAAGTATTATGCATAACACATATGAATTATTACTACCGTTGACAAAATTGTTTCTATGTTTTCAAAACAAAAGCTCTAGCACAAAAATAGTAATCCATGCTTCCCTCTGCGAAGGGCCATTCTTTTACTTTATGTTGAGTCAGTTTACCTACTTCTTTCTATCTTAGAAGCAAACACTTGTGTTAACTGTTTTCATTGACTCTTACATGATTACTTATTGCACTTGTTATATTACTCTATGTTGACAAATATCCATGAGATATACATGTTACAAGTTGAAAGCAATTGCTGAAACTTAATCATCCTTTGTGTTGCTTCAATCCTTCTGATTTGAATCTATTGCTTTATGAGTTAGCTCTTATGCAAGTCTTTTTGATACTTGTCTTGAAAGTAATATTCATGAAAAGTTTTGCTATATGATTCAGTTGTTTAGTCATTATCTCTTTGTTAGCAATCTATTGCTTTGAATCACTCCATTCATCTCATATGCTTTTCAATAATGTTGATCAAGATTATGTTGGTAGCATGTCACTTCAGAAACTATTTTTTGTTATCGTTTACCTACTCGAGGGCGAGTAGGAACTAAGATTGGGGATGCTTGATACGTCTCCAACGTATCTATAATTTCTTATGTTCCATGCTACTTTTATGACAATACTCACATGTTTTATACACACTTTACATCATTATTATGCATTTTCCGGCACTAACCTATTAACAAGATGCCGAAGCGCCAGTTGTTTTCTGCTGTTTTTGGTTTTAGAAATCCTACAAAGGAAATATTCTCGGAATGGACGAAATCAACGCCCGGGGTCTTATTTTTCCACGAAGCTACCAGAAGACCGGAGGGGATACGAAGTGGGGCGACGAGACGCCCACACCACAGGGCCGCACGGCCAGGGTTGGCCCCGCGCCGCGCTATGGTGTGGGGCCCTCGTGCCACCCCCCTGCGCTGCCCTTCCGCCTACTTAAAGCCTCCGTTGCGAAAACTCTATTACCGAGAGCCACGATACGGAAATACTTCCAGAGACGCCGCCGCCGCCAATCCCATCTCGGGGGATTCAGGAGATCGCCTCCGGCACCTGCCGGAGAGGGGATCATCACGGAGGGCTCTACATCATCATGCCCGCCTCCGGATTGATGCGTGAGTAGTTCATCCTTGGACTATGGGTCCATAGCAGTAGCTAGTTGGTTGTCTTATCCTCTTGTGCTATCATGTTTAGATCTTGTGAGCTGCCTAACATGATCAAGATCATCCATCTGTAATGCTACATGTTGTGTTTGGCGGGATCCGATGAATATAGAATATTATGTCAAGTTGATTATTAATCTATCATATATGTGTTGTTTATGTTCTTGCATGCTCTCCGTTGCTAGTAGAGGCTCGGCCAAGTTGATACTTGTAACTCCAAGAGGGGGTATTTATGCTCGATAGTGGGTTCATGCCTCCATTGAATCTGGGACAGTGACAGAAAGTTCTAAGGTTGTGGATGTGTTGTTGCTACTAGGGATAAAACATCAATGCTTTGTCTAAGGATATTTGTGTTGATTACATTACGCACCATACTTAATGCAATTGTTTGTTGTTTGCAACTTAATGGAAGGGGTGCGGATGCTAACCTGAAGGTGGACTATTTAGGCATAGATGCATGCTGGATGGCGGTCTATGTCGTAATGCCCTGATTAAATCTCATTGTGATCATCATGATATGTATTGAATCTTTATTTGTCAATTGCCCCTGTAATTTGTTCACCCAGCATGTTATTTATCTTATTGGAGAGACACCACTAGTGAACTATGGACCCCGGTCCATTCTTTTACATCTGAATACAATCTACTACAATCATTGTTATATACTGTTCTTTGCAAACAAACATCATCTTCCACACCATACGTTTAATCCTTTGTTTTCAGCAAGCCGGTGAGATTGACAACCTCACTGTTACATTGGGGCAAAGTATCTTGATTGTGTTGTGCAGGTTCCACGTTGGCGCCGGTTTCACTGGTGTTGCGCCGCACTACACTCCTCCACCAACAACCTTCACGTGTTCCTTGACTCCTACTGGTTCGATAACCTTGGTTTCTTACTGAGGGAAAACTTGTTGTTGTACGCATCACACCTTTCTCTTGGGGTTCCCAACGGACGTGTGCTTCACGCGTTATCAGTGAGCCTCTTCTTAGGCCATGCACAATGCAAGGTGCTTAGTGGAGTGCTTACAAAAATAAGTCAAGCTTTTTTTATATTAAGAATCAATGCTTATTTATATAAGATAGGTGT
The DNA here is from genome assembly GCA_030979885.1 of Lolium multiflorum. Classification (NCBI taxonomy): domain Eukaryota; kingdom Viridiplantae; phylum Streptophyta; class Magnoliopsida; order Poales; family Poaceae; genus Lolium; species Lolium multiflorum. The sequence goes on from CM061750.1 coordinate 197,351,102, forward strand.
CTAGTTAGGCTCCTGTCTAGTTTAAATAAGCACCAATGTTTTTTTTAAGCCAATTATTTTCCAAGACCCTCTCTAAGCATCTCGCATCTTACATGCCCTTCCCACATGCCTGTATTTTGGTCTCACGAGTAAAATCCCTCAATTAGTTGATTGATCTCTCAACACCAACGTCATCGCCGATGAGGGCTACCTAACAATACCCTGCCTCAGATTGCATCCACTGGTACTATGTCTTGCTTGCCAACATGGATCGAGGCCACCTTCGGTATTCTATTTTGTGGTCAATCGACCACCATCAACTCCATGTCACCGCTAATTTCGACGATAACCATGTCCAATCCCACCGTTGAAGTGACATTTTGTAGATACACACCAACACCTATCACACTTCTACCACTATAAGAACAAAATGCTCCCCCAACTACATCATGATACCACATTGGTGTTCGGTGTCCATGTTCGGGATTTTCTTACCATAGTGGTTCACTTAATGTGAGTTTATCAATCCATGTGTGGATTTCTCCTTAATGTATATTTCTAGATGGAGTAGTGTACTTAACTGTATTTTAGCACGAGTTTATGAAACAACATTGTCTCTTACTCATTTATTTTTATTTTTTATGAAATAGAGTGTAATCGAGTTGGTGGATATATATTCTATAACAATTGCAGAAATTAGACAATTGTCCAAAATGTTCATAGAAAATATCATCTAAATTTTGGATGATTATCATTTGGATATATTATATCCTTTATGTTAAAGTGTGCTTTTCTTAATTATACCAAGTTTTGAAAAGTAATAGTTACACCTCACATGAGCCCACATGTCACCCTACTTTTGGGGCCACTTTGCATCATCTTCCACATCTTTCCTTCAAGAGGGCCCGTGTGGAGGAATAAATAGTTAGGTTTCTGTGCCAACAAGCAAAACAGTAGCATCACCAATCACTTCCACCGCCAAGTGGGTCCTACGACCCCTCTTCCCACTTTTAATGCTACCAAGTTGGACTTTATTATCCATATATGTGGGATTTTCCAAAGGTACATGCTACTTTATTGTGATAGCAACATGTAATAAGCACATGAATAATACATGACAATAACAATTCAACCATTTCTAGCTTTCATTGCATAAGTCAAGAATTTTGCAACGCCACATGGCCTTGTTTCTACCCTTTAAACCAGGCAAAGAAAACATTCCAATGTAGGTTTGGTTCTTCCTAAGGAAAGGACAAGATAAGTGTCATTGCCTAATCGACGATACCTCGGAGGAGGGATCCTCACGAGGGGGAGAAGAAGTAGGGGCCATAGGGCGGAGTGCACACGGGACGGTGGTACGCGAGTTACCCGGCGGAACACACGATGACGGGGCCTACTGCCTGTCCGGAATTATCGGGCGCTTGCGCGTTGTTACAATGGTTGTGGTTGTCTCGCTTCTAGCTCGAGATCTCCCCTCAGGGCTCCCGGGATCCGGCTTATAAAGGTGCACGGATCTAGGGTTTACATGGAGAGTCCTACCTGGAATACAAGTTGCCTAACTACGGTACAATGTCTTGCCGTGTACGTCAAGGATCCACCTATGCCTAACTTGTCGTCATGGATCCGGCTTCCTTCATGGGCCTCCACGGATCTGATTCCTGGCATAGACCTCTTCGGATCCGGGTACCTCTATAGGTCGGTTCGGATCCGGTACCTACCTAGGGCGGTTCGGATCCGGCTACCTTCGTAGGGCGGTTCGGATCCGGCTACCTCATAGGTCGGTTGGGATCCGACTCCTTGTTCCGGGGTTGGACATCTTCCATCTTGATCAACAACAACTAGGCTGCCGGTGGGCCATATGCCATCACCACCATCTGTGGGCCACCCGGGCTTGCCGAATCGGACCATGTCGATGGTATACCTATGAAGTATATCCACAACAGCCCCCGGAGTTCTCCAAGATTCACCGTTCTTCCATCCAGCTCAGCTTGCGCATGTATCTTCATCCTTTGGCTGGAACGAATAATAGAGAATCTTGAAGGACTCCAAACTTCATATCTCCATCCAAGTATTGGTCGGAAACTTCATGATCCAATGGTCAGATTCTTCGAAGACACCATCCAACGTAATCTTCGGTATGGATCCGACTAGCCAAATGTAGGTTCGGATCGGACTAGCCAAAATATGGGTGTGGATCCGACTACCCAAAATATAGGTGCAGATCCGACTAACAAAGAATTAGGTGCGGATCCGGCTACAAAAAATTGAGGTGCGGATCCGGCTACCAAAAATTGAGGTGCGGATCCGACTACCAAAAATTAGGTGCGGATCCAGCTACCAAAAATAGTTGCGGATCCGGCTACCAAATATATAGGTACGGATCCGGCTACCAAAAATTAGGTGCGGATCCGGCTACCAAAAAATTAGGTGCGGATCCGACTAGTTAGCCAGATTTTCGCCATCTTTGAAATTTTTCTTGACATAACCATATGTATGTAGCCCCCGAGCGTTGAGTCGGCTTGCTCCAAGGAGACTCGATGCTCAGAAACTTAGCCCCCAAGCGTCAAGGTGGAAATTTTTCGGTTAGTTGCTCCAAAGAGAACTTCATCGATGTAGCCCCCGAGCGCCAAGGTGAATTTACTTGAAAATCCGGCTTGGAGCTCTTAGAGTAGCTTTATCTTTATATGTGACTAAGGAATAGTGTAAATCCCAAGCATCTAGGCGGAAAATTTCCAGCAGTAATACTCGAAAGGAAACAAACTTTTCACTTAAGATCAAAATCGCAGCCCCCGAGGGTTGGTTCCGGCTAAGCATAGCGGAATCAAGACTCAAGTTGCTTTTCCAGCTGTGCATGCTACGAATCCGCCTAACCTTATCTCATATGGATCCGGCTAGCTTCCCCTGGGCTTCTCGCGATTGCTAGGTCTGCTTGAAAACACCTTAGTTCGAGGACTGTTGAAGGTCCAAGCATCATGTACCTGATATATAAACACAAAAACACATTTGTATTAAATTGTTTCTTTGATCATGTTCAACGAACAAATGTAAGGCGGAATAAACACGGCCTTTGAACAAATGTTTTAAAGCTGAAACTATGCAGCAGTTGAACAACATAAAACTGTCAAGGCGGAAACAACTCGACTATCTTGAACAGTTAATGCAATTTATATGTTTTAAGCAAGTGTTGGTTTATCCGTTCTTCTGGTTTATATGCTTGAATTTTCGCGAGACGGCGAACTTTAAACACAGAACATCTGCTGAGGCGATAGCGCTTAATAGCGAAACAATCAAGAACCTCAGAAACAGAGGCCGGCTTTAAGTACCGAAATGTCACTACTAAGGAATCCACATATAAACAACAGAAAACGTGTAGGCCAGAAAACTCAAGCTAACGCCCGAAGGCGGAAATTTTGCAGCGTACTGGAGCCTTAGGCGGCAAAAACAGTACAAAGTTCTTCACGAGCGCGAGGCAAATCGTGGAAAAGATATGACCAACAGCGAAAGCGGTAAAAGACTCAGGATATGAGTGAACCAATCTTAATCTCACGATCATAAAATTTTAAAATATTAAATATAAATAAGGACTTAGCTGTTTGGAGCGGAGTCAACGTCGGTCATGGCGATTTTTCTTCGGCGTTCCGTCGAGCCGGTGCGAGATTGATTATCGCAGTGGTCCTGTAGGTGCGGATTCGATCACCAAAATATAGGTGCGGATCCGGCTACCAACAATTAGGTGCGGATCCACCTACCAAAATTTAGGTGTGGATCCGACTTCCAAAAATTTAGGTGCGGATCCACCTACCAAAATTTTGGTATGGATCCGGCTACAAGAATATAGGTGCGGATCCGACTACCCAAAATAGGTATGGATCCGGCTCCCAAAATATAGGCGCGGATCCGACTACCAAAAATAGGTATGGATCCAGCTCCCAAAATATAGGTGCGGATCCGACTACCAAAAATAGGTATGGATCCAGCTCCCAAAATATATGTGCGGATCCGACTACCAAAAATATAGGTGCAGATCCGACTATCAAAAACGTAGGCGCGGATCCGGCAACCAAAAATATAGGTGCGGATCCGACTATCAAAAACGTAGGCGCGGATCTGGCAACCAAAACTATAGGTGCGGATCCGACTACCAAAACTAGGATTTGAATTTTTCGGATCTAAGGCGGAATCTTCCTTAGGAAGCTCCGACTCGATCGGATCTTCGCGATGCGTCCGCTCGACGGCGGTCGCGTCAGCGTTACTTACCAGAGCGTTCCAGTCGGAATCGACGGTTTCGCCGTTGAAGATGTGGATGCCGCCGATTGGGACGATGGAGAGCTTAACGGGGTTAGACTTAGCCGGAATCCAGAATTTGTCCGGAGGAACAATCGGAAAATTCCCGGCGTAAAGTACACGCCCACAGCGATCGTGTCGTCGTAGCTTCCCATGGCGGAGCCCTCCTTCCGGCCTCCAGACGCCTGGGCCCCACGGTGGCTGTGCCCTCGACGATACCTCGGAGGAGGGATCCTCACGAGGGGAGAAGAAGTAGGGGCCATAGGGCGGAGTGCACACGGGACGGTGGTACGCGAGTTACCCAGCTTCGGAACACCTGCACGATGATAGGGCCCTGCTGCTTGTCCGAATTATCCGGCGCTTGCGCGTTGTTACAATGGTTGTGGTTGTCTCGCTTCTAGCTCGAGATCTCCCTCAGGGCTCCGGGATCCGGCTTATAAAGGCGCACGGATCTAGGGTTTACATGAGTCCTACCGGAATACAAGTTGCCTAACTACGGTACAATGTCTTGCCGTGTACGTCAAGGATCCACCTATGCCTAACTTGTCGTCATGGATCCGGCTTCCTTCATGGGCCTCCACGGATCGACTCCTGGCATAGACCTCTTCGGATCCGGTACCTCGTAGGTCGGTTCGGATCCGGGTACCTTCCTAGGGCGGTTCGGATCGGGTACCTACCTAGGGCGGTTGGATCCGGCTACCTTCGTAGGGCGGTTCGGATCCGGCTACCTCATAGGTCGGTTGGGATCCGACTCCTTGTTCCTGGGTTGGACATCTTCCATCTTGATCAACAACAACTGGGCTGCCCGGTGGGCCATATGCCATCACCACCATCTGTGGGCCACCCGGGCTTGCCGGAATCGGACCATGTCGATGGTATACCTATGAAGTATATCCACAACAATAAGTGACAGGAAAAGTTATTTTTACAATTAGATTTCTTCTAAAATGTCTAGCTCCATCCCCATCCACATTTTGATGGAACCATGGATAATTTGAGAATTTGACCTTTAGGCCTCTATAATCAGCAAAATTCTGCAACAAGGCTTTGAGGAAGATTTTTTTTTGCGCATAATGCACCACTCGAAAATCATGACAACTTGGAAGGTCGAAATGAGGAGTAAGGAGGTCTTGTTGCAGGATTATTCTGAATTGTTTGCAAACTATCAAAGGGGAGACTGGAGAGGGAGCACCCCCTAACTCACCACCCTTTGCAGCAATATTTCTTTCCTGGAACCTCATTTCAGAAGACCAACTGACGTGTTAGAGCCATCGAGTAATGAAACCCACCGTATCCATTCCCTTCCAAAGCCTTTCACATGCATGATTTTGATTATATGTGAATCCTCAATTTTGTCAAAGGCATTTTCAACATCCTACTTCAGAATAAAAAGTTCTTTGTTTGACTGGTCACACCAAAATAAAACAATCAGAGCATTCCTTCGGTTAATATACTTAATTTTCTTTGAACACGAGTTTATGGACCAATGATATATTTGACTCAATTTTCTACTTTTTTTTGAAATAGAGATTAAACAGGTATGTTGATAGAAATCCTATAACAATACCCAAGCTAGGCAACTTCTCAAATATTCATCAAAAATAACAATCATACAAATTTTGGAAGAAAACCATTTGGATAAAAGATATCCTTATGTTGAAGCATTGAAATATATTATACAATTGTTTATAAAAGAGTAACAATTATACCACAGATGGGCCCATGTCCTTGCTGTCGAAGCATTGCAATATTAGTATATTATACTCCTTTTGTCCCAAAGTAACTTGCTCAACAATTATACCCAAGCTAGTTATTTTCGAGAGGGAGTACCATGGTTTAAAAAAGTACAAGTAACAATTTATGGGCCCACGTGTCACTTTACCTTTGGGGCCACTTTGCAGCATCTTCCATCTTTCCTTCCTTCGAGAGAGCCCAAAGTGGAGGAAGGAAGAATCAGGTTCTGTCGGCCTACAAGCAAAGCCCTAGCAGCACCCGTCGCTCCCACCGCCAAGTGGGCCCGGGAACCCCGTGTCCCACTTGTCATACTGTCCCATATCCAGATAGGTGACCAGCCCTAATATTTTGCAGTTCGGTCCTCCCAAGACTCATAAGTCTCTCGTTCTCCCCAGAACCCTAGAGGCTCCTCGCCGCCGGCGCTCGACAAATCCAACCAAGGTGAGCTCCGTTCCGGCGGTTCCGCCCTCCCTCCGATCCTCCTCCTCCTCGCGCTCGCCGCCTGACGACGACGGCCGGTGCAGGTCCCTCCGCGCTCTGGATCTGGCACCGAAGGTCCCGCCCGCCGCATACTACTACTGCCTGTTCTTCGCGGCGGCCCTCGGACTCATCGGCGGCGTCGCGCACTATATGCTTCCCCGGAAGCGGGAGATCGCCGCCAGCGAGGTCGACGAGTCGCAGAAGAAGGCCCGCGCCGACGCCGAGGGCGAGGCCAAGGACGACGCGATGGCCATGGCGGGGAAGGCAACGGAGATCGACGAGGACCTCCACAGCCGCCAGCTCGCCGTATACGGCCGCGAGACCATGAAGCGCCTCTTCGCCTCCAACGTCCTCGTCTCCGGACTCCAGGGCCTCGGCGCCGAGATCGGTGAGGACCGCTCCGTTTCCCCTTCTGTAATTTGCTTTCCAGAAGTTCAGTTCTCAACTTATACTACCATGGACAACACTGCGATGGGTTAGAACTAGCGATGTCCTTTATGTCACTGCCTACACAAGTTAACCCTCGGTTAGTGTTGTGGATGCGCCAGGTATACAGAGTTATTGGCTCAGCTAGTTTTGTTCATAGTTTAATCTATATCAAACTAAGTTACATGCTTATCTGGGTGGATTGGTTTTATTATTTGAGCCTTTCGCCTTTCTGGAAATTATTCCTTTTTCTTACGATTGTCTAGATTTTATTATCCGTGTCTTACTTGTTTCATCTGTATAATATATGAGGCATGCGGTGGTGAGTACTTTTTAAATTCTCGTGTGAAATTTGAAGTGTCTTTGTGATATCTAAACAATCAATTGTGGGCTTACAACTAATTTATGTATACTTAATTTCCCATGTATTGCAGCAAAGAACCTTGCCCTTGCGGGTGTCAAGTCCGTAACTTTGCACGATGATGGTAATGTGGAGCTATGGGACTTGTCAAGCAACTTCTTCCTCTCAGAGAAGGATGTTGGGCAAAACCGAGCTCAAGCCTGTGTTCAGAAGCTGCAGGAGCTTAACAATGCTGTTATTATATCTACTTTAACTGGTGAAGTGACCAAGGAACAGCTTTCTAACTTCCAGGTATCTGAGCATAAAATTGATATGTGCGCTTCCTTGATGTTCTTCCTACTTCTGAGTGTTTCCATCTGATTTATGTGCCTATTATGCCTCTACTTTCTGCATGCGTGGGTTGTAACAACAGACAGTCTTTTGGTTTTAGTATACAAATTTTTGCAACAATTATTTTATTAAAATCAGATTTTTAAAACAACTTAACATGCAAAGTAATAAAGTAAATAACTATAAATCTTAGCTCAGGAATATTAGCTTTAGCAAATATCTCTTTGGATAAATAAAGTAGTAATAAAGTGAAAACTACTAATCATGCTTAAGATTTGATAATCAAGATATGATGTCTATATGATCGTTTTCTTTTTGAGAAATAGCATAAAAGTAAGCTCATTCAGAATTGTATGGCTTTTGTCCAAAATGCCACAATCATTATTTGCCATCTGAGTTTTGTATTTACCAATGTCTATTGTTCAATGTCATGTAGAGCCTGTCCTACGCGCCCTATTTACCTATAAGGCTGGCAGCTTAGTCTCCAAGGCTGCCTTGTACTCTTATGCTTAAGATTAGTTTGATTAGATTTGCTCTGTTTCCTTGTTTGTTAGTTGTTTGCCTTATCCACATGACTTTGTTCAATCTGTCCTTATCTAAAAGACCTCTATAGAATGAGAGGCCATTGCTGTAATTCAGTCTAGATATCAATAAGGAAATTAGACAAGGCGCTGCACTAGCTGCATTTTCCGCCATGGCAACCGAGACACTGAAGGTTGTATTCCCTTGAAGGGAGATCAGGCTCCAACCCTGAGGTGCTACCGTAGCTGCATTTCCCACTATTAGAACCTGTGCAACGTTGTCATTGACATATAATTGTAAGCGACTGTTGAACCTAGTAATAGCTTCATCAAAGCCTAGCACCATTAAAGTGTGCAAACTGATGAGAAGATAAACATGTATCAGCATTTCTTGTTTTCTCCAGACAGATTATTTGTTTGCTTTGAATTTTTTGACATATACTCAATGCAGTATGACCCACAAAGAGGTTGCCATGTTGCTTTTACCAGTGAACTGCTTTTTTTTGCATTGCATACTAGTTCGACACATGGTTTTAACATCGTAGGAGCATTAAATATATATGTTGCCCACTTGGTATTGTTTGTATTATACTTCTTTGTGTCATTTCTTATCCTCAGAATAATCATTTTCTTGTGACCTTACAGGCTGTTGTCTTTACTGATATCACCTTAGAAAAGGCAGTTGAGTTTGACGATTACTGCCACAGTCATCAGCCACCCATTGCTTTCATTAAATCTGAAGTCCGTGGTCTTTTTGGCAGCGTCTTTTGTGATTTTGGTCCTGAGTTTACTGTTTTGGATGTTGACGGGGAGGAACCACACACAGGAATTGTGGCATCGATCAGTAATGACAACCCAGCACTAGTCTCATGTGTGGATGATGAACGACTGGAGTTCCAGGATGGTGATTTAGTTGTGTTCTCTGAAGTACATGGAATGACTGAGCTTAATGATGGAAAACCAAGAAAGGTCAAGAATGCTAGGCCGTACTCTTTTTTCCTAGAAGAAGACACTTCCTCATTTGGCACATATGTCAGAGGTGGTATTGTCACACAGGTTAAGCCACCAAAGGTTCTTAAATTCAAGCCCTTGAAAGAGGCCATGAAAGAACCAGGAGAATTTCTTATGAGTGATTTCTCTAAGTTTGACCGCCCTCCTCTTTTGCATTTGGCCTTCCAAGCTTTGGATAAGTTCAGGAATGAATTGAAGCGATTCCCTGTTGCTGGGTCTACTGATGATGTGCAAAGGCTGATAGATTTTGCCACAAGCATTAATGAAACTCTGGGTGATGGGAAACTTGAAGAAATTGACAAAAAGCTTCTGCACCATTTCGCAAGTGGTTCCAGGGCTGTTCTGAATCCTATGGCTGCAATGTTTGGTGGTATTGTAGGCCAGGAGGTTGTGAAAGCATGCTCGGGAAAATTCCATCCTCTTTATCAGGTTAGGATCTGCCTTCTCAGTTCTTGAACATAGAATCCTATTTGTTTGCAGAAATTTGTAATGTTTTTTGTCTTGATTTTGCAGTTCTTCTATTTTGATTCTGTTGAGTCTCTCCCTGTTGAGCCTTTGGAGCCTGGTGATTTGAAGCCAGAGAACACTAGATATGATGCACAGATCAGTGTGTTTGGATCTAAGCTTCAAAGCAAACTGGAGCAGGCAAAAATCTTTATGGTTGGTTCAGGGGCGCTTGGATGTGAGTTCCTGAAGAACCTGGCACTAATGGGCATTTCTTGCAGCCAGAATGGGAGGCTGACTGTCACAGATGATGATGTTATTGAAAAGAGCAATCTCAGTCGCCAGTTTCTTTTCCGTGACTGGAACATTGGGCAGCCCAAGTCCACAGTTGCTGCTACCGCTGCTATGGCAATTAATCCAAAGCTTCACGTTGAGGCCCTTCAGAACAGAGCAAGTCCTGAGACCGAAAATGTGTTTAACGATGCCTTTTGGGAAAACCTTGATGCTGTTGTCAATGCCCTTGACAATGTGACTGCAAGAATGTACATAGACTCCAGATGTGTATATTTCCAGAAGCCACTTCTAGAATCTGGAACTCTTGGTGCTAAATGCAATACACAGATGGTCATACCTCACCTGACAGAGAACTATGGGGCGTCCAGAGATCCACCTGAAAAGCAGGCACCTATGTGTACTGTACATTCATTTCCTCATAACATTGATCACTGCCTTACCTGGGCTAGGTCTGAGTTTGAGGGTTTACTTGAGAAGACCCCCACTGAAGTAAATGGTTTCCTGTCAAATCCTAGCTCATATGTAAGTGCAGCAAGAACTGCTGGTGATGCGCAGGCTAGGGATCAGCTTGAGCGTGTTATTGAATGCCTTGACGGAGACAAGTGTGAGACATTCCAAGACTGTATTACCTGGGCCCGGCTTAAGTAAGTTTCAATCATCTATGTCTCTACACTTATCTTATAGAGACCTGAGGGCATCTGAATGAGCTTACTTATCTTATAACATGGATATCGTATCATTGACCTGTGTACACCTGCTTCACTTTACGTCTATGGAATACTGCAGCCAACACATTATTTTTGACTATGGTTCTTCACAGTTTCCTCAGTGAATTTTAGATTTCAGGACTATGATTCTTCACGGTATTCCTTTGAATCTTAGATTTCATGTTACTCACCACACTGTTTTATTGATGGTGTATCTTAGGTTTGAGGATTATTTCGCCAACCGTGTGAAGCAGCTGACGTTTACTTTCCCAGAAGATTCGATGACGAGCTCTGGTGCTCCGTTCTGGTCTGCACCGAAGCGGTTTCCACGACCTCTGGAATTCTCGTCCACAGATCCAACTCAGCTTAACTTTATTTTGGCTGCTTCGATACTGAGGGCGGAGACATTTGGAATACCGATACCTGACTGGGCCAAAACCCCAAACAAAGTGGCTGCTGAAGCTGTTGACAAGGTGATTGTTCCTGAATTCCAACCAAAACAGGGAGTTAAGATTGTAACGGATGAGAAGGCAACCAGTATATCGTCTGCGTCTGTGGATGATGCTGCTGTCATTGAAGAGCTTATTGCGAAGCTAGAAGCAATTTCCAAAACTCTGCCATCAGGGTTCCACATGAACCCAATACAGTTTGAGAAGGTCAGCATATCCTGTTAATCGTGTATAACTCTTCCTCAGTAGTGTTTCCTTTTCTTCTGAAACATGAAGCCTTATTTGTCTTAGGTTTTCCCTGGGTAGGCAGTCGTATATTTCTAGAATTAACACATGTAATCCAAAGTTCCATACAAGTTTGAGAATCGCTGATATGTTTTTCTGCATGTGCAGGATGATGACACGAATTTCCATATGGACGTGATAGCTGGTTTTGCTAACATGAGGGCAAGGAATTACAGCATTCCTGAAGTGGACAAACTGAAGGCCAAATTCATAGCTGGCAGGATCATCCCTGCCATTGCCACATCAACTGCAATGGCCACTGGCCTTGTCTGCCTGGAGCTTTACAAAGCCCTTGCCGGTGGGCACAAGGTCGAAGACTACCGAAACACGTTTGCAAATCTTGCCATCCCTCTATTCTCCATTGCTGAGCCGGTCCCGCCTAAGACCTTCAAGCACCAAGACATGACGTGGACAGTCTGGGACCGGTGGACCGTGACTGGCAACATCACGCTACGGGAGCTCCTGGGGTGGCTCAAGGAGAAAGGCCTAAACGCGTACAGCATATCGTGCGGTACCTCGCTGCTGTACAACTCCATGTTCCCCAGGCACAAGGAGCGGCTTGACAGGAAGGTGGTTGATGTTGCCAGGGAGGTGGCCAAGATGGAGGTGCCTTCGTACCGACGTCATCTCGATGTTGTGGTGGCCTGTGAGGATGATGATGACAATGACGTCGACATCCCACTCGTATCCGTCTACTTCCGGTGAAGGGCTCCCCCGAATTTACATGGTCTTGTGTCTTTCGTGCTAGAATGGAAGGCTATATGAGTTACCTCTAGTTTTTTACCGTGTTTTAAGCAAACACCACTGCTTATCCTATGTACCGTTTCGCTAGAGCTCAGTTCATATCCTCGGGAAGATTTGGTATTGAACTTGATTACCATGCCACCATGATAATTGATGCATGATACCGTTTCACTAGAGGGATTACGTCTGTTTCTTGGTCAGTTTGCGGCAGTAGTGTATGTACACAACTCAACATGCATGCTCGCTGGATGAACACTATGCGCCGTGAAGAAGTCTAGCACAAGGCAAACAAGGGTAACTCCCAATTTTAGAGTAAAACCAAGTCGTAATGCAATTCGTTGGTAGGTAGAAGCATCCTAGAAATGCCAGGGCCCAAAAATTTCTCGAATAGGAATTCAGTGACATCTTTAGTTGCCAGAGTTTAAATCTCATGTTTGACCCTTTAGTGTCTCGTAAAAGCGAAATATTCTTTAGCGGGAGTCGACGTTCTTGTCGATAACGATGTGCATGTTGTGACTTTGTTAATCTCAAAAACTAAGATCAGTTTCTTGAATTTAATCTCTCGGAGATGCTTATAGGGACATGGTGCGCGTGAGTGCGTTTAATTGGGTTGACAGCCTAATTAATAAGCCGGCCTAATTAGTGCCTTCCCTGCCGACACTGATGTGCATGTGGTGACTTCGTTAATCTAAAAAATTAAGATTAATTTGTTGAATTTAATCTCTCGGAGATGCTTATAAGGGCAGGGTGTGCGTGAGTACGTTTAATTGGGTTGAGCAGCCTAATTAATAGCCGGCCTAATTAGTACGCAGCGAGATGGACGCCTCGTAGGCTGTGAGGCAATGCGTTTCGTCGATGGCCACGCAAAAGCGAAAATGCACACCGCCGTGTTTCCGCCTGTTCCTTTTGGCCATTTCCATTGCTTCCTGCCTCCGTCTTCCCACCTTTTCTCACTATATGTAGACGCGTCTGTCACTGCACTGCACATCTAAACTCAGGTCTGTAAATTTGCTCTCTCAGGGCTTCTATTGATCTAGCTCTAACCTATGCGGAGGCAGAGGCACTACACGCCTCGAATTACCGTTGTCTGCCGGGCTACCGGTGTCCCCCCTGGATGGAGTCGTGCCGGTCTCCCTCGGCCCACAAGGTGCGGCTCGTCGTGCAGCCATCACCCACCACTACTACGTTGATCTCATGCACGGGCAGTTGATGTATCCCCACTGGGATCCTGACAACAATGCGACTTGGGACGCCTTTTTCGCCAATCGGCAAGAGAGTGAGCTCGCCGGGTACGAGGGAGATGGGCCACCTCCTGTGAACAACAACGAGGCAGGCCGCCACCTATGTTGGGGTTTCCGAACTCTTGAGAGCGTGATGGGCCACATCATGGCGGGCGATTACCCCGACATGCGCCATCTGAAGAATGACGACAGCGGGCGCGGCGGCGTCACCATCCGAGAACCCTCGTCCCACCTTTTCTCACTATATGTAGACGCGCCTGTCACTCATACTGCACATCTAAACTCAGGTTTGCAAATTTGCTCTCTCATGGCTTCTACCGATCTAGCTCTAACCTACGCTGAGGCAGAGGCACTGCACGCCTTGAATTATCGCTGCCCGCCGGGCTACCAGTGTCCCCTCTGGATGGAGTAGTGACGGTCTCCCTCAGCCCACAAGGTGCGGCTCGTCGTGCAACCATCACCCACCACTACTACGTTGATCTCACACACGAGCAGTTGATGTACCCCCACTGGGATCCTGACAACAATGCGACTTGGGACGCCTTTTTCGCCAATCGGCAAGAGAGTGAGCTCGCCGGGTACGAGGGGGATGGGCCACCTCCTGTGAACAACAACGAGGCATGGCGCCGGCTATGTTTGGGTTTCCGAACTCTTGAGAGCGTGATGGGCCACATCATGGCGGGCGATTACCCCCGCATTCGATACCCCCACTTCCATCCGAAGAATGGCGACAGCGGGCGCGGCAGCATCGCCATCCGAGAACCCTCGTCTCCGTGCGATTATCTTCGGGTCGCGCAGCTGCAACCGGAGTGGTAGGTGCCTTCGGAGTACGCCATGGCCGCGCACCATTACAGACGCGCCGACGACCCGGAGGAGTATCCGGCCAGCATGCTACCATACGCGCCTCCCTGGAACCCAATCCGCTGACGCCGGTGGACTAAGCTGGGTCCTGATGGCAAAAGGAGGAGCATGCCTACTGTGCGTGCCGTGGTGACTACAACCAAGGCTGCACCCCTATGGCCACCGGTCCCGCAGCGTGCGCAACCACAGCTGGAGGTTGTGCAACCACCGCCGCCGAAGAGGTTCCAGCCGCGCGCGCCGATTGACGACAACGTTGACTACGGCGATTACGAAGACATGTACTATAGGCTAGGCAGGAGTACGACTAGTTCTTAAAATCGCACATGTAATAATTTTTTTTTAGTTTTTTGTTTGTATATATTATTTGTTTGTTATATGGGATGCTCTTACCTTCAATGTGGCACATGCATTTTGCATGGTTTCGTTTATCCATACTTTCCTCGTGAACGTGGCCTTGTCTAGTCTGCATTTGAGAGATGCTTGTTGTTAGTTCCTTTAATTTACGCGAGGCGCCTGTCCAGTTTTCAACACAATCAGAAATGTCAGGACGAAGCATCAGTGCGATAACGGTGCTTAAAATTTATATGCGAGGCGCAAACTGAAACAAACAACAGCGAAGGCAGGGTAACCTAAAATGGTACGTGGATATAAAAAAGCAAAAATTTAGGGGTGTTGCGAGAATCGAACTCACGACCTCTCGCACCCGAAGCGAGAATCATACCACTAGACCAAACACCCGAATTGAGAAATATGATCAATCAAGTTTATTTGATGGATACATCCGGATAATCAACCACCCATAAGCATATCTCGTGTTGGCTCAAGCATATTTCTATCTTAGTTTTTTTTTAACGAAAAGCCCGCCGATCTGTTAATAAACATCAACAGTAGTATGAAGAACTCTATTTTAAAATAATAATACAAAAATATTTACAAATATTATAAAAATTATGAATAGATTTTTAGATCCTACAAGTTTAGACAAACACGTAGCCATATTGGTAGTAGTTAAACGCGTCACAAAAGGTACCCAAGGTAGCTATCAGCTGGAGGAAAGATTTGGTCGAGGTGCTCTAGTTCACCATCTGTGAGATTGCTCCTTTGAGTGATAATAATGGACTCTTAATTACTATCTAACAAGACTACACGCACTCGTTCAAGCCAACTGTTCCAAATGTCCAACAAGTTATTGGCTGATTTCCATTCCTTGGTGGACGAGAGGGAGGGGAAAATAAAAATCGACTAGATGATGTCCCATAAACAAGTTAACCACGAGCACTCCAAAGGTACACAAGTTGGAATGGTCAGTCACCTTTGTTGTGTATGCAAGGTCTGATGTGCCAACTTTGAAGAGTTTATTTGTACAATCCATTATGATCGATGAATGCCAATGTAGATTGTAGAGACTGGATATGCATAGCGTGGCTTCGACGTGTTGCCATGCTGTAGACACAAAAGTTTATATTTCACTCTTATGTAGATCATCATCATCTTTTTTAGATTTTTCGTGTTATTAGAATCCATAGTGACACAAAAAAGAGCAAAATTATATGCAATCATCACTTTAGTCGAAAAACTAAGGGCACCCATCGTGGGGCTGAAAAACTAAGGGTACCCATCGTGGGGCCCATGGAACATGGTTGTGCCTAAAATCGCGTGAGAAGTATTGGAAACCCTCTCTTTTGCACGAGGTCTAATATGATTATATATGGATAGCATAAAGAGAAAAAAATCAATATAAAATTCTGAAATGACACTAACTTCACAAATGAGACTATATAGCAGGAGATCTGAACTTACTTTGAGGTTACACTGACCCAACTTTTGTACGAGCTTGGGCTCTTTTTATTTGTGGTTGTTCATACCCCTATGACATATCTTAACACAAATACAGAGTAAAGTCATGCCACATCACCACTTTTGACCAAAAGACAAAGATTAGATGTCGCATGCCCACAAAATATGGGTTTGTATGAAATCACCTGACCAAGGGCCGAAATCTTCCCCCTCTTGCATGGGGTCCTCATACATGTATATAAGGCTGGTGTAAAGATGAGAAACCTGATGATATTAATGAGGCAATGATGTGATGTATATGGTCAGATGCCTATAAAAGATATATACCCGTTTCGGAATACAGGAATGTCCAAGAATAGATTTTTTTTTGTGCCGTATGCCGAGTGTGCCGAGCGTATACATTCGACATACACCCCGAAGGAATGATGGTGAATACACTCGACATACATCCCATCTAGATGGTCACAGCTGGGAGCCTCTATGCCATATCTTTGCCGAGTTTTTCTTGCTATTTGCCGAGTGCTCGAACACGGCTCGTCGTCAAATAACCGTTTTTTCAATTTTTTCGCGTAATTTTTATATACTATTGCCGTGTCACGTGGAGGGCACTCGACAAATGCCTAGATGCCCAGAAATAGATTGTCGAGTGTCATACAGTGAGTGTGGCAGTCGGCAAATTAACCCAATGTTGAGTGTATTATGGCCTTCGTCGGCATTCTAGAAGAATCTGGTAATGTTGGATCGCCCTCTCCCTGCTTAGAGATTGTTTAATCGTCCACCATCGAGGCTACTTGTTGCACCAAATATAAGTATATTGCCTGCATTTTACATTTTGGTTTCGAATTCTTGGTTGGTTAACAGTTCCAAGATTGTATTTATCATTTCACTCGGATTTAGAGCATCTTCAGTCGCGTCCCCCAAACGATGTCCGGGCAAAGCGCCGGATTTGTCGTTTGAGGGACGTCCGGACAAAATTTTCGTTTGGAGAAGGTTCCTTTTCTAGCCACGTCCCCCAAACGCGACCTCCAAACAAAAAGTAAGTGTAAAAGTCGTGTCCGGCGTCTCTATACAGGGGATGGGCTAGGGACGCCGGACAACATTTGGAGCACGTCCGGACCGAAGCGGCCTTTGGAGCACGCGACTGGGACGTTTTTTTGGCCGGCGTCCCCCAAATCTCTTTGGGGGACGCTTTGGGGGACGCGACTGGAGATGCTCTTAGAGCTTCTTTTATGGAGAACATAGCTAACATGTATAGGTCTCTTCTTGAATGATGCTTGCAAGAGTTTTTTCTGCATTTATTTCTTAAAACGATGTTGCAGTCAGCTTTAAATTTCTTAGAGAAAAATATATAACTGCACAAGCATAGTACTCCCTCCATACCGGTTTATTGGGCTCACTCTGCCCAGCGCTGCGACCAAAAAGCTCTCTGATTGGAAGAGAAAAAATGAGAAAGGTGCACTAATTCTCTCGTGAAATGGAGCGATTAATTATGAGAGGTAAATGATTGTTTGGGGTCCACGCCGGTTACTCTTCACAGCTTGCATGCAACCTTACGAAAGTAGACTTGGCCAACCACAACGGCATGCATGGACGCATTGGCACCACCACATGACTAGGGAGCATGGGAACAGGTGATATTCCTAGTTAACGGGAAAATTAAATGCCAAGCTAAGCCTAATTTTTCAGCATTTTTCCAAATTTTCTAAGAGCCTAGTAAACCGGTATAGAGGGAGTAGGACATAACCAAAGCAGGAAGCAGTAACTTTTGCACGGCCAAATAGTACTCTCCGTCCCGCTTTATAGATCCTACACATATCTCTATGCTATAAATTTAACCAACACAATACAAGATATATATTTTAAAATATATATGATAAAAAGTGCAGATGTTTTACGTTCTAATGATATATTTTTATTGTACAATTTATACTATGTTGGTCAAATTAACAATCTAGTGATACATACATGCCCTATAAACCGAAACAGATGGAGTCAAAAAGAAGAATTGATTCTTATTTTACAAGGAAGCACAACTAATTGTGTACAAATGTACCTAAAATCTAAAGTGCTTACCAATTTAATTCGTAATATTCGTCAAAATTTTAGTTAAGGTGTCGGATGGAACTAATTATGATTACTACTCCTAAACAAATGATTGACCTATAACTATGTCTAGCCTTTGTAGCCGAACACAAAAGGAGCGAAGACGAAGTGGGTCCCAGCAGTGCCAACGAATGCTATAGATGTTGCGGGGTCAGAGCACTGGGACTGGGACATAATGAAAAAGAGAGGCGTTGATCTGCTTTTGCGCAGGCATAATCAAAAGTGTGCTTGTGCTCTAGCTAGTCGTACTCTGCGTTGAATGACCAAACAAACTGTAGTATTCAGGGCTGGTCCAATATTCGTATATTACTATATTTGCGAGTTCTTCACATAAAACTACTACTTTCGTGCTTAAATTTAAGAAAACTACCGCTTTGAAAAGTTCTCATAAATCTGCCACTTTTACAACAGTTTTTTTTTGTAATATGCACTAAAACAGAAATTAACAACGGTACTAACAAGTGGGGCCCCCATGTAAGGATGGTGTGATACAAAACTTAGCGAACCCATTGATGTGGACAACAGCTAATTGAAAAAAGGTAAAAGTAATAAATAAAAAGTCAACCGGGCATGGCCGGAGCACCGACGCCCCTGGCCAAAAATGGTGTCGTCGAGTGGTACGTCGCAAACATATCTATAATTTTTGATGCTCTATGCTTGTTTTACACCGATTTCTATATGTTTTGTTTACGCTTCGTTGCACTTTTTTACATTTTTCGGCACTATATATTGTCAAGATGCCACAACCTATTTTCTGATGTTTTGTATTACAGAAAAGTTATACATGAAATATTCTCGGAATTGGACGAAACAAAAGCCGAAGATCTTACTTTTCCGTAACGAAGACGAAGTCCAGAGGAGAGACAAGGGGGGCCACAGGGTGGCCAGACCATGCCTAGGCGCGGCCTGGCCCTGGCCCGCGCCTAGGGGTGGTGTGGAGCCACCTGGCCTCCACCGATCTCGCCCTTCCGCCTATAAGAAGCCTCTCGACGCGTGGACCCTAAATCAATAAGTCTCCGTCCATGAAAAGTTTCGTAGCTCCGCCACCGTCGCAGACCAGATCCGGAGACATAAGTCTCTGTTCCAGCACCCTGCCGGGACGGGAAATTGCCCCCGGAGCCATCTCCATTGTCTTCACCACCATCTTCATCGCCATTGCTGACTCCCATGATGAGGAGTGAGTAGTTCTCTCCCGAGGCTGAGGGCTTTACCGGTAGCTATGTGGTCTATCTATCTCTCCATGTATGATCTTTACATGATCACGAGCTTTGTAATCTAGTTGAATAAGTAGATGTTATTCTTCAACTGTTGTGCTACTCAAGTGGTTTTATTATGTGATATCCGGGGACACCTTGTCTAACGGTGTGAAGGTGACAGTGTGCACACCGTGTTTGTTTCTTATGCTTAATTTGCAGAAATACTTATAAATTGTGGTGACTATTTAGTACCATCTTTGTATGCTCAAAGTGATAGCGTGGGGTGTCCATAGATTGGGAATGCGGACTTTAAGGAATGCTTATGCAGACCTACATAGTGAATTTGTGTTTATTATCAAACCGGACACTGGTTCAGAGTAGCATAGTGAAGTGATAATATCTATGTATTCAGTTATGCTATCATTGTTGAGAGTGTCCACTAGTGAAAGTATGATCCCTAGGCCTTGTTTCCAAGCATTGAAACACCGTTTACCACCAGTTCTGCTACATGTTTGCTTACTGCCATTTTTATTTCATATTGCAATTACCACTCATAATCATCCATATTACTTGTATTTCACTATCTCTTCGCCGAACTAGTGCACCTATACACGACATGTGTATTGGGTGTATTGGGGACACAAGAGACTTCTTGTATCGTAATTGCAGGGTTGCTTGAGAGGAATATCTTTGACCTCTACCTTCATGAGTTCGATAAACCTTGGGTGATCCACTTAAGGGAAACTTGCTGCTGTTCTACAAACCTCAAGCGTGCGTAGACATCATCGAGCCCCTTCCTCCTCCAGGGAGTCCAAGGCGGCGGTTGACCGGAGCAGACATCGACCTCTCTCCCTTGGAGCAGGTCCGTCTGTAGTGGTGGCCGGCTAGAGTAGGGAGCTGACAGTCAGCAGTGGCCCGTCCTCCCCTAGCGCAGGTCCGGTCGGAGCTTGCACCTCGACGGTCGGCAGGAACCTCTCCTTCCCTAGCAGCGATGGTCGACCAGCGGCACGTCCTCCCCTGGCAGAAGTCCGGCTGTAGCGGGAAGCTCGACGGTCTGCAGGAGCCCCTCCTTCCCTGGCGGCAGTGCGAGGATGGAGGTTGGGCCTGCCTGCACCTTGTAGCCTTCCACGGCTGCAGCCACATGGACCATGGAGGTGAGCAGCAGCGCCTCCAGGTGGAGTGGGTCGCCGGGGGGACGCCGGGGTGGATGGGGAAGCGGCCATCCAACAGCTTCCGAAGTTGGAGAGAGGAAGGGCGAGCCGCCGGGACTAGGAGGAGGGGACGGGCGGGCGGCCGAGCCAGGCTGCGCAGGGGCACGACGTGACTGAGATTTTTTTGTTTTCCTTTTTTTATAATTTTAATTTATTTTAGATATTTGGATATTCTCAATTCGGGAAATTGCTCAGATTTTTGCCATGTCATCCCTGCAGGTGGGTCCCACTTGTCAGAAAGGCTGTCAATTCGAGATTAATTTCGTTTTAGTGCACAATGCAAAAATCTGCTGTAGAGTGGCAGATTTATGCGATTTTTTTTGAAAAGTGTTAGTTTTCCGAAATTTGAGCACAAAAATGGTAGTTTTATATATGCTAAGAACTCCTATATTTGCATATGGTGCAAATTGTTTCTTTGAATTGTGTCCCTCTTTCATACATATATAGTTAGGCTAGCAGTACAACACAAAGTACGTTTTGATCTTGGCAAAAACTTGAGGTGTCCATTTCAACTACGTACAATTAAATAGAACACCACTTTTGTGAAGAAAATACATAGCCATTGATGGAATACGCTGACCTAAAAAAATAAAAATTCATGCCTTATTTTCTTAAGCTCATGCATTCTTTTCTTTTCTTAAACTCACACAACATAAGAAGTGAAACATTTTCATGTACGTATGTACTTGTGATTAATTGCATGTGCAAGTACCTTGCCGGACTTGTTAGTTAGTCCTGGAATCTACTCTCGTTAGATCTCTCCTTTTCACACCTACTACAGAAAGAGAAAGCCACGCACCAAAGTGCTAGCTAGTTATCAGCCGATGACGTACTTTGGACTACTTTAATCCAAACACTTGCTACTTTCTAACAATTAACCAGTGATCACTAGTACCAGTACCGTAAAGGGTAGGGGTTAATCCAATCTTTCACCTTTCACCTTTATTAGTTTGGATCTGCCATGCATTAGTATGCTTCTTTCCAAAACCCACATATATGTATGCATGAGCTCACTTTTGTTATCTCATACACGCAAGCTAGCTTCACACATATGCATCCAGACAGCATATGTAGATAGATAGAATTCAATGGTGACATCACCGTTAATTTGGCCCGACCTCCGCCTTTCTCCGCAGTTCATTACATCACTGACGACACGATGAGATGGACGCAACACAGAAATAAGAGTAGCTCTCAACCTCGTCCTCGACCATCAACCAGGTAGATCGCCATTCGTTTGGACGATCATGGGGACAAGCAACAAGGGCAACGATGGGAGCTCAGCTGCAAGCAACGATGATAGCACGGTGGAAGAGGAAGGAGGCCAGGACACGGCCAAGGCCGGCGACTCCTCGTCGTCGGTGCGTCCCTACGTCCGCTCCAAGAACCCCCGCCTCCGCTGGACGCCGGAGCTCCACCACTGCTTCGTTCGCGCCGTTGAAAGGCTCGGCGGCCAAGATCGTAAGCGTTCAATCATTTCCATAATTATACTGCCTATGTTAAATCATTTCCATGATACTAGGTACATATTCCTCGATTTTGGATCGACCGATCTGATTGTCAGCTTCATGTTAACTTGTGAATCTTGAGCGTATAGGTGCAACTCCTAAGCTCGTTCTTCAGTTTATGAATGTCAGAGGGCTTAGCATAGGCCATGTAAAGAGCCATCTCCAGGTATGGATACAACAATTGCCAATTCTTATTTTTCAACCATCCTCTGCAAGTTCTTGTTTAATTAAACTGCCTCCTTCTCATGCATGATATGCTGTATTCTTCCATTAATTAATGATCGATATTCAGATGTACAGGAGCAAGAAGATTGACGACTCTGGCCAGGGTATGTCGACGAATTCATGAATTTTCGATTCCTTGTTTTTTCTATGGATTCTGCATATTTTGTCCATTGATATGATTTGGTCGTGCAGTCATCATAGGTCACTTGGAACAGGGGGGACACGCCTACAACTTCGCCCATCTTCCCTTCCATCATCGTCTGAGTGCTCCCGGTACAATGTTCTCAAGGTAATTTGCTAAAATGTTCTCAAGATAGTTCATTGGCCTCTACATCTTTGAGTTTTCGTTATGGCCTAGTGTGGGGAGATTTTTATTTACCCGGTCCTCTCCATCATCTATAGGATGAAAACAGCAAAAAAAAAAAAAACCTGCTCGTAGCAAAATGAGCCTAGACTACTAATTCTGACTGATTAACCTCTTTGATTTACGAACTAGGTTTGGCACTGCTCCATGTCCTCCATGGAGGAGGAGCTACCATCAACCATACTGGCTCCATGGCCGCTTTCCTGCATCAAAGCCCTACCACTACTCATCAGGAGCAGCATCCCATCACGCCGAAGCTCTCCGTCGAACTCGTGCTGAACATGTAGCAAGATCAGGAACTGCATCAACCAACCCAGCTTTGATGATCCAAGGCAGCTGCCGACCAAGAAATGATCCGCATCACACCATGAACATGTACCATCACGAAAGATGGCTGCCGGAAGCTGTTCGGGCGACGGTGTGCAACGATGATCCTAGGCATGGTGACGATGATCTAGATCTCAGCCTCTCGCTCCATACCGGCGGGCCACGGTGGGAGATGAAGAGGAAGGAACAAGACGATGGCGATGATCATCAGGTCGGTGGCGATGAAGAAGAGGAGAGCACTACTGCTACTAGGCTGTCTCTTTCTCTGTTCTCTCCTAGTTGTACTACTCGATCGGAAGGTGAGTAGTGCTAGTGATCATACACTAGGTCTAGATGTTAATTAAATGTATCTGAGAGAGAGAGAGAGGATCAATAAGCAAGATGGGCAAGTACTCTTGGTCTCACCATATAATTGATCAGTTGCAATGTGGTGATATCTTGTGGTACTTATCCAAAAACATATGTAGTAATATAGACTATGTAATACCATAAATATAGTGTTCATTATGTGTGTACGGTGTATCCAATCTTCTATTTTGACAATGACCGCAAGAAATCACGAAACAATCCAGCATGTTCGATATTTTTTACTTGCAACTCACGTGCAAGTAGTAAAATCTCAGTTGCAACCACATATGCAACTAGAAAAACCACAATTACAACTTATAGCTAACAGAATCACGAAGCAAATCCAAGAATCTATGAGTCGACTGAGAATTAAGCTACCTCTAAGTCGACTGAGAATTAGCAATATTTATAGCCCTTCTATGTATAAACAAGCATGTGGTTGTGGTTTAAGTGATGTAGTAGAAGATCTTTCTTTTCGAAGTAAAATAGTTTCCTATTTTTTGGTATTCTAGGTTTAGAGGCTACAAAAATAGAAAAAATGGTGTGTGCATTGCATTCTTGCATGTAAACTCTGGGATAATTTTTATAGAACTTGTTAAAGTGATTGAAGTTCCACCCTAGCCGGATTGAAGGAGGGGGCAAGTCACGATGTGCATAACCGAACTGAAACCGAACCGACAAAAACCGAACTGCAACCGTATTTCAGTTATACAGTTAGATTTAAGTTAGCAAAATATGTAACCCTAAAGACTTCAGTTAATTCGGTTAACAACCGAAATATTTCGGTTAAACGGAAACTAACCGAACGTCCCATCTCAGCCATAGAATGACGTTTGCCAGTCAAGCTCAACTTCACTATGATCGTTAATATACGACCATAAGTACAATAAAATCACTGAAGCTCCTCTAACTTCATGGTTTGGACGTCTTGTTCTGTAGTCTGTGTATGAGGTTGTGAGTTCAACTCCTCACATTGTCATGAATATTTTTTACTAAAATTTCTCCCGTATTTGTTTATTTGCATGCAATAGGTTCTATTTGGTCGTAGAAAATACATAATTGCAGTATATACAACCATAAAAAGTTAGGTAATATTTTATAATCGCGTTAACTTTGGTTAGTTTGGTTATTACCGAAACCGAACCGAAATTGACTGGTTATTACCAAAACCGAACCATATTTTCGTACAAAACCATATTTACCGAAAATACTGAAACTGTATTAACTTAAAAACCGTATAAACTGAACCGAATTAACCATATTAACCGAACGCGCTAGCGTGGGGGCAAGGTCCAGCCTGCCTCCTATTGAAAGGGGATGAGAGGATAAAAAGTTAGGTAATATTTTATAATCGCGTTAACTTTGGTTAGTTTGGTTATTACCGAAACCGAACCGAAATTGACTGGTTATTACCAAAACCGAACCATATTTTCGTACAAAACCATATTTACCGAAAATACTGAAACTGTATTAACTTAAAAACCGTATAAACTGAACCGAATTAACCATATTAACCGAACGCGCTAGCGTGGGGGCAAGGTCCAGCCTGCCTCCTATTGAAAGGGGATGAGAGGGGCTGACCTCAACACCCCAAGCTGCCCCTCTCCCCAAACCCTAGCTGCATCGCCACCGCACAAGCTGCCGGCTGCCACCACCACCATCGGACCTACCTCGCCCGTTACTGCAGCTCTAGCCATCGACACCAGAGGACCGCCACAGAGATATACTTCGACTTCTTCATGGAGTGATGTACGAGTTCTACTCTAGTCTAGATCTAATCTAGTCAGGCTCGCGAAAGCGCTGCCGGATCTTTGTCGAAACGTTCCCGCTTCAATGGTGTGCTTGATCACACTTTGAAGAGGTGTTGCTAATCTCGTACGCGCGGATACCGTGGAGGTGTTGCACATGCAACACTAGTTCGTGGGATAATACATCTCCTCGTTACTATACGAGTCTAGTTGCGTGGATCGACTTGAGTCTTCATCAACCTCGTCATCGAAAACTTCCTCTAGTTCGATCTATGAGGGTATGTTCCATTGCCTCCTCTCTCGCATATGATCTTGGTTATGCGTAGGAATATATTTTTGTTTCATATATGCGTTCCCCAACACTTTTGATATGAAATAGTCAGACGCCTTTGGACCTGCGATGTTTCTGTTGTCACTTTGTTGGGCGTAATATTCATGGAATGGTGTTCTGTGATTGTTATGCCACCGACTTATACACTAAAACATGTAGTGGTGTCCGAGGTCACCAAATTTTTACAACAACTTTAATTTCCAAAATCAACTTAATTTCTTACAAGGAAAATGATTTAGGCAATAAAGAGGAGCAATTTTTTTAGGGTTTCATAGGAGGCGATAAACTCTCCCCTAGGCCACCGCTGCCGGTTCCTCTGCCATGTAGGGATTCGAAGCAGAAAAAGCAAAAAACTCTAACTAGCGCATCCTGTGTGCCCAGATCTATCTAGGAGTAATGCTGTAACGAAGATGATTTCGGTGACGCACCCTCGTAGACCAAAAGCGATTAATCTTCCGCTAGAATATGGATGATGTAGTCGCACTCGTCACCAACCTCGGAGTCGAGTTAATTCCTCCTCTTACGCCGTCAACTGCCGCAAGTGCAGCACCTCGTACTTTAGCACGCATATGGTTGTCGACGATGCTCCCGTCTTCGATCCAACGAATGTGTGGAAGTAGATCTTCTAGATTCGGATGCCGACAACGCTCCCAGGTACCGGGTGAAGTGGAACCCCTCCGTGCGCAGATCTTCGAGGAACCGCGTACGAGAGAGAGAACAAGAGTGAAAGAGGGGAGGAGGCGCCCAAGGGGCTCTCCTTTTCCTCAAGCCAAATTGTATGTTCTCCTCCCTCCATATGCCCCACTATATATAGGGGGAAAGGGGTGGAGACTCATAGCTAGGAAATGTGGAACTAAAAGGGGGCCATGGTTGGCCCGCTGGGCCAAGGGGGTGGCTGGCTGGGCCACTAAGGGCCTATGCGCCCCTACCTCCAAAACCCTAGCCGCCCCATAAGACCATAGGGGGTGGCCGGCCACTTAATGGGCTCCCCTCAGGGAGGGTCCCTTAAGGCGGCCTGCACCTTTTATTATTAAATAAATATATCATTAATTATTAATTCACCTAATTAATACATATATATATTATTTAATTCCCGAATGATCCGAGACCCATCTCTAACCACTCCGAACATCCTCCTGGAATCCATTCCGGTTCTGTCTTCTCTATATTTGATGGAGTATGATTACAACACTTTAGACATATCAACACATCGATATATTTCAAGTATTGCAATTTGTGGAACACCTTTCACTTGTTTGCATAAAATATAACTCAAATCTTTTGTCACCTTGATGAAATCGCAGAGACACGATTCTCTTGTTACTTTAATACCCTTCTTCATTCTAAAATTCCTTGACCCCGTCAAATAGTTTCAGACTTATGTTTTATTTAGAAAATACATATATTTACATAAATCAACCATGTAGTTTATGAAACAATGATATCCACTACTTGCTGAAATCCAATACATCCTTATGTATGATACTCAACAATTTTATCGCACAAGGAGGATGACATCTGGGACCCATCAGCCAGCAGCGTCAGCGTCCCTCAAAGTTATAACAAGGTAAAAATTAAACAGAAGGGATAAAAAGGAAAGTATGCCACAATATCACGAGTAAAAAAATCAAGACTTCTCAAGTTTCTTGTACAGAGAGGCTGGCATCGGGGGCCCATCAGCCATCAACATCCCTCTATAGAAAAGGTAAAATCAAACGGAAGACGTAAAAAAGTCAAGTATCCTGCAATATCAATAAAAATAATCGAGACATCACACCTTGTGCGTAGAAGCTGACACTAGGGACCCATCATCCCGCAACGTCAACAAGGTGGCATGGGGTCGAAAGAGATGGTCAAGTAGACAGGAAAAGATGGGTTTAAAACTAATCAAAGAAAGGAAAATTTACCATTCAGACAGGATGACATATGAGACCCATCTTGCAACAGCGTCCTCAGCGTTAGCAAGGCGGTACGAGAGGGAAAGAAAAAGTAAACTAGACAGAAATCAGGGGTCGAAAAATAATCCAAGAAAGGAAAGATTTATTTTGTATAAAGGCTGAAATATGGGACCCATGAGTCAGCAACGTCCTCAATGTTAACAAGGCAGCAAGGGATCCAAAGAAAAAGTCAAGTTGCTAGAAATCATGGGTAAAAAAATACAAGAAAGCAAACATTTATATTTAGAGAGGATGATATGTGGGACCCATTTTGCAGTATCGTCCTCAACGTTAACAAGACGGTAGGGGATCGAAAGAAACAAGCTAAGTATCTTGAAATCACAGTTTAAAAATTGAAGAAAGGAAAGGTTTATCGTTCAGAGAGAATGACATGTGGGACCCATGAGCCAACAACGTGCTCAACGTTAACCAGACGATAGGAGATTGAAAGAAAATGCAAGTAGCCAGAAATTAGGGGTCAAAAATAAATCGAAGAAAGGAAATATTTATTGATCAGAGAGACTAACATGTGAGACCCATTAGCCAACAATGCCATCAACGTTAACCATGCGGCTGGAGATCGAAAGAAAAGGCCAAGTAGCGAAAAATCAGGTGCCAAAAATAATCCAATAAACGCAATGCTTATTGTACATAGAGGATGACATGCATGACCCATGAACCATCAGCGTCCTCAACGTTAACTAGACGGCAGGGGAACGAAAAAAGACAAGTAGCCAAAATCAGGGGTCAAAAATAAATTCAAGAAAGTCAACATTTATTGTCATAGAGGATAACATGTGGGACCCATGAGCTAGCAGCATCCTTAACGTTTCAAATGCGGAAGGAGATCGAAAAAAACGTAAGTAGCCAGAAATTAGGGGTCAAAAAATCTAAGAAAGGAAATATTTATCGTTCAGAGAGAATGACATGCCGGACCCATGAGCCAACAGCCTAAACGACTCGATCCGAGAACGTGAACGAGAGGGCAAGATCGAAAAAATACAGCGCTAAGACGCAACCATCTGGACCCTACCTTCCGCGGGAGTGCGGATTTGCATTGACTTGGTTGGCACACCCGAGAAGTTATCATGCACCACATCCCGGGCCACCATGCACGACTTTTGTCCCAATTCCGTGGTGATAGATGGCGTTAAAAACAAGAGAGAAAAAATAAGTTTTGAGATGCACTACAGAAAGAGGAAAAATCGTTGGGATGGTGCATCAACAACCACGGTAGAAACTGAATTTCGTCACCCATGACAAAAAAAAATTGTATTGAAGGGCAACACTCTTGATGATGTTCTTTCTCAAGAAAGGGTGAGAGCTCACAAGCAATGAATTGGGCACACTACTAGATAAAAGCTATTCAGTGGCGCATCTATATTGCCTATCAGTGGCACACTAATGTGCGCCACTGCTATCACGCCACTGCTAATTATTAGCAATGGCGCACCAGGTGGCGCGCCACTGGTATGTGACCCTACCAGTGGCGCACCATCTGGTGCACCAGCGCTACATTTTTTGTGTGCCACTGCTATACTTTTGAAATTTTGAAATTTGAAATTTGATTTTTTCTTTTTCTTTTTTGGTGCGCTGCTGCTATATTTATAGTGCGCCACTGTTAACTCTGCTTGGTGCGCCACTACTAATCTTTAGAGTGCGCCACTAGTAGAATTTTGAAATTTGAATCTAGATCCAGATCTGGATCTAGCACCATATTTTTGCAATTTTTCTCATTTTTTGCTTGTTTTTTGTTTTCCGAATTATTTGTCCCGTTCATCTAGCACCATTTTTTTCTCGTTTTGTTTTCCCAATTAGATGGGCCATGGGAGAGGTTGGAGCATGTATAAGAGAGGGATGAGAGGATGGAGAGGAAAGAGGATGTTGAGGAGAGAAGAGGAGGGAGAGTGGAGAATGGAGGAGAAGAGAAGAGAGGAGAGGATGGAGGAGAGGAGGGTCACCAGAGTTCTTGGGGGAGAGGACGTCGGAGAGGAGGAAGGGTCGCCGGAGTGTAGGAGAGGAAAGAGGAGAGGAGGAGGATGAGAGGATGGATGAGAGGAGGGGGAGAGGAGAGGAAGGAGGAGAGGAGGAGGAGGAGAGGAGGAGAAGGAGAGGAAGAAGGAGAGGAGGAGATGATGGAGGATAGGAGGAGGAGAGGATGGAGGAGGTGAGGAATCTGTGGAGGAGGGAGGAGGAAGGTAGATAAGATGGTACTGGGATAGGTGGTGGCCGGCTATTTTTAATTCCGATGGAGGGAAAGTTAGTTGAAAAAAGTCTTTAAAAAGTCCACTGCTATTTTTAAAAAATCTTAAGACTGAAAAAGTCTCAAAAGGATTTTATTTATTATCAAATTTTTTTTTAAAAAATATAAAGGCGATCCATGGGGGGTGGGGGGGGGGCAGAAAATATGCCCCCTTAGCAATGGCGCACTATGCCCAGAGTGGCGCACCATTGGCATGGTACGCCACAACTATGTGAAATAGCAGTGACGACCACTGGTAATGCAGGGTGAGGGTGGGTAGCTAGAGCCCTAGTGGTGGCGCACTACTACCAGGTGTGCCACTGGTAACATGACTAGCAGTGGAGCACATCTTTCTGGTGTGCCACTGCTATATAGTAGTGGCCCACAAGTATAGTGGTGCTCCTTTGCTAGTCATTCTATGGCTAGGCCTTTTTCTAGTAGTGGTACAACCTAAGGATAGCGCCATTCCACCCACCAAGGTGAACTTTTTGCAAAAACGGCACAAGGTGGATGGAAATGTGAAGAAGGTGCTTGAGAATGGGGGACTTAAAAGGGAAAAACCCAACCTCAAGTTTTTGGGGAAGAATAACCTATCCTAGCTTAGTGATATGTAAGGGCACACAAGGGGATGTGTATGCTAAATATGTTGGTCCTCACAATGGTTATGATTATCGTTCCTACTCAATTTTGGTGCCAAAGGATCTTTTTACTAATGTCAAGGCACCCATTTCTCAATGGGTTCCTACAAAAAATACTTGATTTTGTAGGGTTATGCCTACCATGCTCCAATATGGGTGTTTGATAGTGGATGCACCAAGCATATGACTGGAGGCAAATGGGCGCTGGACCAATTCATTGCAGATATCAACTCTACGACAAGCATAACCTTTGGGGATAATTTAAAAGGAAAAGTACTATGGTATGGCAAGGTGGTGATCACGAAAGACTTGTCTCTTGAGAATGTCATGTTGTTCGAATCACTTGGCTATAACTTGCTTTCAATCTATCATCTTGCGGATCCAGGCTATGATTCATAATTTTCTAAGCATTATGTCAAAGTATTTAGGAGTGATAATATCAAATTGGTCATTGTTAGATATGTGGAAGACAACCTTTACGTGGTTGATCTCTCAAAAGTGAGTGCATCTCTTCCTACATGTCTAATGTCCACTGTTGACTTGGGTTTTATTTTTCATCGACGCCTTGGCCACTTCAACATGATAAATCTTAAACAACTTCTAAATGGTGGGCATATTGTTGTACTAACGGGTGTCACATTTAAAAGAATCGTGTACGTTGTGCATGTGTTGCCGGGAAGCAATATGGGAAAATGCATATCTTCAAGAGCATTATCGCCACTTCTCGGCCTTTGGAGCTCCTTCATTTGGATCTCTGTGTGCCATCAAATTATGATTCTCTTGTAGGAAGCAAGTTTGGGTTCCTCACTGATTATTCAAGGTACATTCGGGTGTTTTTACTCAAGACCAGGCATGAAACCCACAAGTACTTCATATACTTCGCCAAGCAAGCTCAGCACACATATGAAGCAGAGATCAAGGCGATTAGGACCGACAATTGCTCCAAGTTCAAGAACTACACCATGCGAGAGTTTGTTCAAGATGAGGGGATCACGCACGAGTTCTCTGCACCTTATACCCCTCAACAAAATAATGTTCATGAAAGGAAGAACCAGACAATTATTGAGATGACAATAACCATGTTGGATGAATTCAAGTCCCCCTATAACTTCTGGGTAGAAGCCATCTCTACAGTGGTTTATTACTTGAACAGTTTCTTCCTATGCCTGTTGCACAACAAGACTCTGTACGAGCTCATCACGGGAAACACAATCCCAATGTCATCTGCTTTCGCGTCTTTGGATGCAAGTGCATGACAGGAACAAGAAGGAAATGCTTAGTAAATTTGAATCTAGATTTATCGAGGATTTCTTTGTTGGTTATGCAGATGACTTTCGCACCTATAGATACTACAACAAAACCAATGGTTCCCAAGCGGAGCAAGTTCTTCCAAATGTTGTAGGAGAGGGTGTTTCTTCTCAAGCCATGAAGGCTATGGGCATTGGGCATATCTTTTCCATGGAGACCCATGAAGTTGAAGATGAAGGAAATGATGGATAAGACCGAAGATCAACTCAAGTGGAGCCTAGCTGTACTGAAGTTGAGTCATCAAGTACATCACAAGTGGATCCAATCACCGGGGGGGGGGGGGGGCATACCGAAGAACAAGCACCAAGCCCTGAACCACTTGAGCAGGATCAAGAAGGAGAACAAGACTCTTCTACACCTCAAGATCAAACTCAAGTTGTTGTTCATGGTCAAGATCTACCAAGAGATGATTTTTTTAATATGAAGAAACCATCCGGAAGATCAAAGGCCAACACAAAATCTAGTGGGAACCAAGTTGATAAGATCCTCGGAAGCATATCCAAAGGAGTATAGCTCTCCTCATAAAGTTTTGTCAACGTCACGCTTTTGTGTCTAGTTTTGAGCCACTCAAGGTACACGAGGCTTTGCTCGATCCGGATTTGGTGATTGCCATGCAAGAAAAACTCGAGTGTTTCACCCGCAATGAAGTATGGTATCTTGTTGAGAGACCCAAAGATAACCGCATCAGTGTGATTGGAACCAAATGGGTATTCAAGAACAAGTAAGACGGGAATGTAGTCTGTCACAAGAAATAAAGCAGGGTTAGTGGCGCAAGGGTTTACCCAAATAGAAGGTATGGACTATGAGGACACCTTTGCGTCCGTTGCTTTCCTTCAAGCTATTCATATTTTGGTTGCTTATGCATCTTTTTATAATTTATAACTTCAAGCTTTATCAAATGGATGTGAAAAATGCTTTTTTAAATGGTCCCTTGAAAGATGTGGCATATGTTTCTCAACCCCCGGGCTTTGAAGATCCATACCATCCCAACCATGTGTATTTACTCCATAAGGCACTCTATGGTCACAAGCAAGCTTCACATTCTTGGTATGAGTACCTTAGATATTTCTTACCCAAGAATGTGTTTAGTGTGGGTAAGGTCAAGTCCAACCTTTTCACCAAACGGGTTAAAGGGGGTGGCTTATTCATATGTCAAATCTATGTTGATGATATTATTTTTGTTGGATCTACCAAAAAATATAACAAAGCTTTTGCCAACTTGATGACTAAGAAATTTTAGATGTCCACGATAGGAGAGTTGAGGTACTTTCTTGACTTCCAACTGAAGCAACTTGACGAGAACACCTTCATATTCCAAGAGAAGTATTTAAAGGGCATGATCAAGAAGTTTGATATGACCAAGGCCAACCCCTCGAAGATGCCCATGCCAGCTAATGGGCAACTTGGCCTTAGAGAAGGACATCAAGCAGTGGACCCAAAAGTATATCGATCCATGATAGGGTCCTTGCTCTATCTTTGCACTTAGAGACCGGATATCATGTTAAGTGTAGAGATGTGTGCTCGTTTTCAGTCCGCTCCAAAGGACATTCACTTGGTAGCGATCAAACTGATGTTAAGATATCTTGTTTTCACTCCAACTACCGAGCTTTGGTATTCAACTTTTAACCTTGGGGCTATTTAGATTTCGATTAGTTTGACGATAAAGTTGACCGAAAGTTGACCTCCGGGCTTTGGGATAATTGCGTCTCTGACCTATGTTCTAAAAAAATAATGTATATGTAGTTATGTACTTGTCCACAAAGTTAACGGAGAACCACTGTACTTCTTTCATCTACGTGAAATGTATACATGGATGAGTATGTTAGGAGGATAGTAGCATCCCTAGCCAATGAGATCAAACCATAGGTTTAACGATTTGGTGTATATTATATAAAAGATGAAATATTTTTGGTGTATTCGTCAATCTCTAGACCTGCCGATCAATTTCTCGATTTAGTTACGGGCAGATTATGTGTGCGTAGGTTCATAGAGATGAATATTTGTGAGCTTTGTGGTGTAGTTTATTTCACACAAAAAAGTTGACTATGTCGCCCCGTAGCTTTGTTAAAATTCCTTTTGCAAACGGAAACCCCTGTTTGGAGATATGAAGTTCCAAAAGAACTTGACCGTGAAAAATGCTCACCTCTCTCGTTGCAATCGCTGGCGACCGCCGTGCCAGGCCAAGTGTCGCCGGAAGCGGCATGCGTGTGATGCGACGCACCACGCGACGTGGCTCCTTGAACCCCTAGCTCTGCTCCTATGTCCGGTCAGTGACATACTGGACCCACGTCTGTGCTTAACCGCGGTTCATCGTTTCTACCAAAGCCCCACCGTCGATCTAACCACGGTTAAAACCGGTCGTCACTGCCACTTCCATTAGTAGCTAGTCTCACCTGGTCGGTGTCTGTTCCCCTTCCCATTAGTAGTACCAGGGCTTCTCGGTTCCTAACCAAGGAAGGAGGCGCATGGTGGAGTAGCAGTACGACGGAGGAGGAGCGATCAAAAGCAAACTCTGGCTCGGTCATCGTCGCCATGACGAAGAAGAAGCCTACGCCATGGCACGGCACCGCCGCAGCCAGCTCGCCCTCCCCTGCCTCCTCCTCGGCCTCCTCGGGCTCCCGCATTGTGCCTTCGTCATGCGCGCCGACGCACAAGAAGAAGAGGGCTACGAGCGGCGTCGGCGACGCCGCCGCCGTTGTCCCGGCGGCGAGGGGATCGTCCATCTACAGAGGCGTGAGCAGGTGCGCATGCAGTACTACTTTCTTGTCCACACGCGCCGTCCGTGTTCTTGTGTTTGATTTCCGAGAGGTGTTCTTGTGTTTGCTGGCGACTGTAGGCACAGAGCCTCAGGGAAGTTCGAGGCGCACCTGTGGGACGGGCATTGCCGGAGCACGGCCACGGCACAGAGCAGGAAAGGCAAGCAAGGTGAGACACACAGGCTTGGATTTCATTTGTCCTGCTTGGAGTACAATTATTCTTCGTCGCTTTGCTGTTTTGTGTGCTAGCTATCTCTGACATTCTTGTTCTTGAACTACTTTGTTTGCAACCTTGTGTTCGTCCGCCTCGGGATTTGCACGCATCCATGTCTGATCGATGTCTCTTTGGTCGCTTCCAACAGTTTATCTTGGTGAGTACTTATCGGTGCTATTATGATTCACAAGTTCTGCCACGATGCGCATTGCTTAATTTCCTGAACATTAATCTCGAATTTCAGATTATTAACCACTTAATTTGTTCTTTCTCTGCATCATTAATACATGCATGGTTTGATTAGCAAGATCGTTAATCCTGTTTTCTTTGCAGGAGCTTATGACACGGAAGAGGCCGCAGCTCGCACCTATGATCTTGCGGCGCTCAAGTACTGGGGCTCCGACTGCCGCGAGCTCCTCAACTTCCCGGTAAGTTCAGGAGCACCAAGCAGTACTATTAATCCGTTGGTATTTCTGTTCTTGAGGTTTAAAGTACAGTGAAACTTACCAGTACTAATATGACTGCAAGCAGAGCAGTAGGTCGAATCTGAGACTGCGCTGCGATGAATGCAGGTTGAATCGTACAGGCAGGAGGTTGAGAGGATGCGGTGCGTGACTCGAGAGGAGTACCTGGCCAGACTCAAGCGCGAGAGCAGCGGCTTCACCAGAGGCGCCTCCAAGTATAGGGGAGTAGCAAAGTACGCACGCATTACCTCAATTAATCCAGCTGCAATCTTCTGCTAAATGACATGTTCGCATATGGAAAATTCAGAACATTGCATCCATTACATTGTTATTACTGCCATTGGTCAATGCAAATGACATGTTTGCGATGAAAAATTCAGAACACTGCATTTATTTGCTGACGAGAATACGTTACTGGCACCGCAGGCATCACGCCAACGGCCACGGCCGGTGGGAGGCGAGGATTGGTGATCGTCGCCATACGGCCAAGAGATACGTCTACTTGGGGACATACGGTCCGTTCTCCCACTGTCCTTGAACGTTGAACTACAACACAATGTACTATAGCGCTCACTTTCCTGGCTAAAATGCGTTGTGTTCTCTTCTCCTGTGGCCGCAGATACCCAGGAAGAGGCGGCCATGGCCTACGACCTCGCGGCGATTCGGATGCGTGGCCTCGCCGCCGTCACCAACTTCGACCTCGACTGCTATATGGACTACCTGCAACCGCCCCTCATCAAGGCCGACCCAGACGCAAAACCGGCGGCGCCACTGCTGCTGCAGCCCAAGATCGAGCCCATGGACGACGAGCCGTTGCTCCGCTACGACGTCGACGACGTGGACCGCGTCTTCGCCGAGTTCCTGCAGGCGCTCGGCATGGACCCCGCCGACTTCGACTCCAGGCACCGCCAAGCATGGTGGCCGTCCTCTGATTACGAGGACGTGCGCGACCTGCCGGCAGACATCGTCTTCGAGGACGACATCGAGAGCGTGGTGTTCGACGCGCCTGGAGCTTCTCACGGTGACGCGGCGGCGCCGGTGCTCCGCGCCGACGTCGACGACGTGGACCGCGCCGTCGCCGAGTTCCTGCAGGCGCTCGCCATGGACCCCGCCGACTTGGACGCCAGGCGCCCGCCCCTGCCGGCCGACGTCCGCTTCGAGGACGACATTGAGAGCGTGCACTTCGACGACGACGCCGCTGCAGCCGCAGCCATCAGCTCGCTGGCGTCGGGCCGCTGGCGGTGATGGACGTGACGCTAGCTACTTCCACGGCGCATGCATCGCACGTCTAGTCCCCTCCTTGCTACCGCATGCGCACGTACGTGTCAGGTTTGTAGTTACTGCTAAGATACGTAGGTAGACTGTGTTTTGTGGGCGGCTGTAAATGTCTGACGAAGTGCGGTTCATTTTGTTGATGGATGGAGTGGCAGCGATGTCATGGCCACCAGCAGGTTACTTGTAGCAGTGAACGTGCTAAGCTTTTGGTCTAAGCTTTCGGTATTTGCACCGTGTCGCTCGGTCCCGTTGATTTGACGATACAGAGTTTGTGTGCGTGCTTAATCATTAAGGCGCGACACATTGCTGCATCGATCGCGCAAATTTTCTGTCGCCAGGAAAGTGAAAACTAAATAAGTGGTACACTGGTCACCGTCGGGTTCAAAGAAAGTGATTATGTGAAGGTACCTCGGAAAACTGCAACTTGTATCACAACCACACGACCCCCGCGTTCCATCTCGTGGCGACATACATCAACCCTAGCACCGCCATCGGGGGGCACCTCCATCATTCTTCCTCTCCGCCATTGCCGACACCCCTCTCGGGGTCTCGCAGTGAAGCTAGGCCCCGGCCTTGGGGCGGCAACCCTAGTGCCATAGTGTCATTCTACCTGTTGTTGATGTTGGTCCTCCTCAATCTGTTTGCTGACGAGTTTCGGATTTAGGATATCTCCGCGGGAAATCTTCTCGGATTGCCTCTTGGCGCCCCTTGATCTCTAGATCGTATGTGTTATGATCATGCATGTACATATCATCAGCCCGTGCGCGTTCAAAAGGGCAAGAGCCCATCTGGATTTACATGGTGTTGACTGAGGCAGAGAATGTTACAACCGATGTGATTGGTGGGCTAGAAGGTTTTCGTGTCTCATGTTGAGTTCGAGACTGGTAATGGCGGTGGGGGAAGGGGGTCTTGGTTGTGATGAAGAGAGCATGGTGTTCGATGACTTGCAATAGAGACATTGGCCAATGGGGGTGGAAAGCATTGCATGACTTCTTTTGGTGGTGCTCATCTACTACCGAGTCTTGATTCAGGATGAGAACCCAAGGTATGACCTTCATTAGAGCATCTCCGTGTCCCCCAAACCACGTCCGGTAATAGCGCTGGATCGAGCGCTTGGGGGGCGTCACGTGGTGCCGCGTATGGGGCACGTCTGTACCCAACTATGTCCCCTTAACACGGCCGCCAATTTTTTTTTTGGAGTTTAGGGTATTTGAAGACACAACCAATCCAAATATACCACACAAATAAATATGTTTGGCCATATTGTTTTCACATTGAAAGTTAATAAACAATAAACCAAACAAATAGAAGTTGGGCTAGATCAAGGCTTCGGCACATTTGATGCCTCTCCTTTGAGCCTCCATAGATGCTCTACGAGATCATGTTGCAGTTGAGTGTGAACAGTGGTGTCACAGATTTCTGCATGCATGACGAGTAAATCAACAAACTCTGCAGGCACCTGGTGATCAACCTCCGCAAGAGGGTCCTGGCAATCTTAGGGACCAACATGTCTGGCTCGAGTCTTGTGCGGTCATTCTCGATGATCATGTTGTGCATGCTCACACAAGCTTGCACCTCCCACATTTTCTTGTGAGACCAACAAAGAGCAGGATACCGAACACTAGCAAATTTAGATTGAAGCACATCAAATGCCCGCTCGACATCCTTCCGGCGACTGCTCAGCAAAGTAGCAATTCGCCTGACCTATTGGCGCGGAGATTGTTTTGTTTTGATAAATGTTGCCCGTGTTGGATAGATACCATTGGCTAGATAGTAGCCTTTGGTATATTATTGGCCTTTGATCTCATAGTTGCATGGTGGAGCATGACATTCCACAAGTTTCAAAAACACCGGAGAGTACTGTAGCCAGTTTTTGCTTTAGTTGGCCCTCTCAATCAGTACTTGCCAAACTTTCCCACCATGGCTCGGCATAATTTGAATATGCATTCAATGGCAGTGGACTCACTCATGTGGAGTTGGGAGTGGCCCCCCACATTATGGCCCAAGTTGGCGAACCACCTGCGGAGAAAAGGGCGTCATGGCCGAGTCCAACGCATGTGAAATACTGCATCAGAGGGGGGGCGATCTGAGCGGTGGTCGAGGATTGGAAGGCGCGACGTGAAAGAAAGGCAGGAAGCAACGGTGTCGGCTGTGGTCGTTGGTAGGTGGGTACCCATGTCACTTTTAGTTACGTCCGGCGCCCCCACAATGTCCCATGTGTAGTGTGGATGGCCTCGGGGCGCCGGACAGCGTATTAGGCCGTTCCAAATCGAAAAGGGCTTTGGGGTGCGCAGCTGGGGCGATCAAACGTCTGGCGCACCCCAAATCCCTTTGGGCGATGGTTTGAGGGAGGTGACTGGAGAAATTTTACCTAGCAGTGACTTTGTTGAAGGCATTGTTTTGGGATCTTAGACTTCCTCCAGGGTGAAAACTAAGATCTATTGATCGTGCGATGATGGTGTTTTTACATTATTCCCTCTTTGAGGTTCTAGATTTTGGAGAATCTCTTTTATAGTCTAGGTGTTATCTTTCGTGGTGGTCTCTGCTCCTGCACGAGTGGATGTTCACCTTGGCGGGGATTTCTTCTTTACATAATTTATTGTTGAAGAGGCTAGGTGAAATTGGTATCTTTGCAACATCAATATATTTCCTTTGTTATGAAAGCAAGGGCACCGCCATATGTAGAGAGTCATGTGCCTCGGTGTAAAAGTTTACCAGCAGAAACTCATGGCATGCACCTTCCGGCGAGATGGTGTCATGTTTGCCCTTAAGGAACCTTTTGGATGCAAAGTATTTTTAAAAACTGCTTAGTAATTTGAGGTGTTTGATTACACTAAAATATCATGGTTTTCCTAAACATTGAATTATATTCACAATATTGAAAAAGAGTTTTCGACCTCTTCCCCATCCCCCCCCCCCAAGGCCAACAAGGGTTTTGCGAAAACCAACGCTCCATTTGGAAGGTTAGTATTGTCAAAATCGACTATTTTCCTTGATGTGTTTAGGTTTTGTGTCATATTTAGAAAGACGTGGCAGTCATGACTCGCTAAAGATGGAATAAAGTCATCCTCGTCCCGGTGCTGCGCCTAGCTTCGCCGGAGAGTGTGTGGAGGTTTCTATCCGATAGATCTCTCTAGATTTGGTTTGTGTTCTTTCTAACTAGCTACACTTCTCTTCATCGGTGATGGCTCCTGCTCTCATGCGCTGGTGTTTTGGGGACTCAACATGACGAGTTTCTGTATGTCTACTACAACAAGCTCTACTATGACAAGCTGTGTCTGGCTCCAATAAGAAAGGGCGAGGTTGGCGGTGCGTCTTCAGCTCATACGAGTGGTTGTAGTTGTTGCTTTTCCAAAGACTTTTTTTTGTAGTTTTATTGTACTGTTCTTGAGGATTATGAATAAATTAGTGAACTTTTCACAACAAAGAAAAAACAGCGTCGGACTAGCCAACACCAAAAAAAAATCATAGTTTTATGAAAAGAGGGTCACACCTCTTTCTCCAATACTAAAAGAAAACCCACACTTTTTAAAACTATAACATTTGTTACATCCAATCACCTCAAATTATTTTAAGATACGATATTTTTGGAAACTAACATATTTTGAGAAAACTTCAAAAATACCAAGCTACCATAAACTATCTCTTGGCCAAGCAATGAAACATCGTGGTTCTGTAATACTTTGGTTTAATTATTCTTTGAGTGCGATTTTGCTATCATTTGCTGGAGTTTGTTTTAAAGGGAAAGCCACCATGGCGTACTTTATTAATTATGCATCATAGATACATCGTTCGTCGACACACTTACAATAAAATCAGGAGGATCATTGTGCCAAACAATTGGCACCTCTCCCTCCGAATGTCTAGCCAAACTATGTGCTGCCGTACTGGCCTCCCTAGAACTATGAAAAAAACACAATTGCGGTAAAACTATGACACAACTGATGGAATTCGTAGCATAGAAAACAAAAAATTTCCTACCGCAAGAACGAAACACAAGTCAAGATCTAATCTAGTAGACGGTAGCAACGAGAAGATGAAGAGACTAACCCTCGAAGATTCAAAGCTTAACGAGATTAGATCTCGGGGTGGATGTAGACGATCACTTGCCGCTTGCAAGCGCGTAGAAGATCTTGATCTTGACGGTGCCACAATCGGGCAGCACCTCCGTACTCGGTCACACGTTCGGTGTTGATGAAGACGTCCTTCTCCCCGTTCCAGCGGGCAGCGGAAGTAGTAGATCCTCCTCGGAATCCCGGCAGCATGACGGCGTGGTTGCGGTGGTGGTGGAGAACTCCGGCAGGGCTTCGCCTATGCGCTTGTTATCACCAGAATTTGGCCAAGCCAGAGGACCAAGCCAGAGGTGGGCCGCGATCAAGATGGATGTGAAGATTATACATGGGAGAAATACGTGAATCGGCCTTTTATACCAAATTGGGCTAAAATGCCCATGTATCTGTAATACATTAGATCGCATGTTAGTTTAGAAGTTAGAATCTATCTCGGTTTGGTTTACCCCCGTTAGAGAGTCCGCTGGACTATAAATATGTATCTAGGGTTTATGGAATAAACAACAACCAACGTTCAACACAAACCAATCTCGGCGCATCGCCAACTCCTTCGTCTCGAGGGTTCCTCCGGTAAGCGCCATGCCTAGATCGCATCTCGATCTAGGCTCAGAGCTCCTAGTTGTTCATGCGTTGCTCGTCTTGAAGCCTTTTTGATGGCGAGCAACGTAGTTATCATAGATGTGTTAGGGTTAGCATTGTTCCTAGTATCATATGCTGTCGTAGTGCAACCCTTGCGCATAGTCGTCCTGTACCTCATCATGGGTGCAGGGGCACCCGCTGATCGTTATTTAGTAGATCTGATCCGTTACGGTCTCCTTGATTCATCAAGGATTAGTTTAATATCTGCAATAGTTAGGCCTTACAAAGGGTTGGAGGATCCAGCGGCATGCAGGGTGTAGTTTGCTGCCTAGACGGGACGTTCCGAGGATCAACCTAGTGTTGGTTTTTAGGCCTTGTCTAGGGCTGGCTTACGTTTACCGTGCGTGAGCGCGAGGCCCAATCGTGAGTAGGATGATCCGATTATGCGGTGAAAACCCCGATCGTCGTGGATCTCATATGCTTTATCATGATCAAGGGACCACCATATATTCGGCCACGGGTGAATCATGGGTGGATCGGCTCCATGAGCCGATTCACAGACAACTGAGCCGTCGAGGCTCGTATTTACGTGCGTGTGTGCCTGCAGGAAACTAAGCGGCATCATCCACACCTTCCTGACCAGGTATAGGTCAGGTGGCACGCCTGCCCCGCATCGGCGCGCGACCAGGAGGCTTTGCGGGCCGTCGCTCGAGGGAGGCCAGCCGCAGCCCTAGTCGTTCCCGGCTCTACGGTGTTGACCACCGTGCCCGCCGGTGGGTTTACGTCCAACATTCAGCACGCGGTGGGACGATTTTCAAACGCATCTTCAACGACAACCACCTCGCCATCCACATCAGAAATGGCGGAAGAAACTCCGGTCACTTACGAGGAGCTCTCTGGCGAGCTCAAAAAAGAAGCATGACAGGGTCAAGGGGGTCCTCGGAACCAAACTCGTCGGCTTCCGTAGGGAGACCTGTTTGCGCGGCATCAAGCAACGGAGACACACACCCGCATCCTGGTGTCAACATGGCAGATTTTAACCACTGCGGAGGGAAGCTAGAGTTCTCCTTTGGCATCAGCACGGCGGGGCTCGCATGCCGCCGTGGCGAATACAAAGGCAAAATCTACCCGACGAGCTCGAAAAGGCGGCGTACTAAACATAGCATCGCCAGACTCTCGTGGGCCTACGAACGTAGGAGCCGATTTTAGGAGTCAGCTAAAATCGTGTTCCGGTCCGGGCTCAACATCGATCTAATGAACAATGGGATGCGTCGTCTATGGCGCTGGAAGGAATCCACGTTGGTCCTAATAAAGCCGACGTTCGCACTACGTACCTTAGCTAAACATAGAGCCGATTTCAGCAGTCACCTGGCAGAATCGGCTCGGGGCACCAATCAGGGAGCGCGCGCGACGCCGTTGGATATATGCGGAGAAGATTTGGTAGCCGAATATAGCCGAATAAAAAAAAAATTTCGGATGCGACCAGAACTGATGCATGGCAGTTGACTTGACAGAGAACAGAAAACAAGTTTACAAGTGGCGGTTCATTAAAAAGCCCTACTGAAGAAATGCGTGGAGAGCATCGGTACGGATTCGATCAACCTCGGCGATCTCGACCTCGTCGTCCTCGTCTCTCCCATCACCAGCTGGCTGCTTAGGGCACGTATTTCAGCCAGGTCGGTCTTCAGATCAGCGGTGAGGCCTTGCGCTTCCTCTTGGGAGCGAGCAATGATGGACTCCTCGTCTTGGATGAGTTGTCTGGTCTCCCTGGCCTTTGAGGTCCTCCAGCTCTTTGCGTAGGGTCTCAAGTCTGGCACTATGAGTGGAAGTGGCGGTCTTTGCGTCCAAGCAGCTTCTTCTCGTTGAGCCGCGGCATTTTGCAATATCGGCTCTCAACGGGAGTTAGGCGCGGCGGAGATTAATCCTTTGCCGAGCATTGCACCGACTTGGCCACAAAGTCCTTTATCGGCGGTTGCTTTGCTGCAGGAGGCGGGGTGGATGTCCACAAGGATGCCCCGATCGTCTCGGGTCCTCAACCGACGTCAACCGAGGAGGAGAGCGGGGACTGAGAGCTGTGTGGGCCGTGTTGCACCAAGATTTGGCTCTTCACCTATTAGGGGCAGGCGGCTCGATGGGTCGGGGTGAATGTCCAAGCTCGAAGGATCGCACCCCACAGCAGAGCAAGAACGGTATGGGCATACGGCAGATATAAAGGAAGTAGAGAGAGAAAGTGTACCTCTCCCAAGAAGGGAAGGGAAGCCGAGGTGGTAACAATCGGCTTCGCTATGCTGGTCAGACGACTGGTCCGTCACACGTGGCGAGTTGGAGGGACCAGGGGCAGTAGACGGCATCGGCACCTCTTCAACGACCCCGCTAGAAGTCTCATTGATCTGCAAGGGGATTGGTAAAGTGGTCCGGTTAGTGACAAGACAACAGGGAACACGAGCTATCAAGAGGGTTACCTTTGAAACTTCCTGGCTAGGGGAAGAGGCTTCAGGGCCCGTGCGAGCCCTTTGAACACATCGGCGCTTTATGCGCGACCTCGTTTGACTGAAGACTGAAGAGCGGCAGGCTCGGGAGTCGACCGTTTTCTAGAAGCCGGGGTTGGCGAGTCCGTCTGGCTCTGTGTAGTGGATCTGTCCGTACCGCGTGGGTAGGAGGCCCTGGGACTGGACTGTTCTCCCTCGCTGGAGTTCTCTTCGGTGGAAGTCTGAAAGAAGGAATACGACCATCTTACAAGGGTTGGGAAGGCAAGTGTGATCGATCGAAATATGGTACAACTTACCTGCGAATTCGCTGGGGCAGGAGTTCTGCGCGGCAGAGTTTTCCTGACAGCCACCTTCCTCACCGCCGTCCTCGCCCGGGTCGAGGCTCGGGGCAACTGACTCCAAGGATGCTTTGTTTTTAGGAGCCGATTTCGGTGAAATCGGTTGGCCTTCCATTATAACTTTCTTCAGAGGTGGCGAACGCTGACGAAGAGGACCAGGGCCGGAGGAGGAATTCAAAGGAGAACCATCGGCTTGCGGGGAGCTGGGCCGTCTTGTTCCTGCCAGAGGTGAAGTCAGTTCGCAGGCAAGTTACCATTAAAGGGTTGCGGGAAATATTTTAAGGAACAGTACCTGGTCGGCGGAGATGACATGCGTGGCGTCAAGTTGTTTCAATTGCGGTCCTAGCGCCCTCCTAAAAACATGGGTCTTCCACATGGACCACCAAGTCTCGAAGCCATCGGTAGTGGAGGAGAAACGGAGGTTGTGAGGAATTGGGAGGGCCAAAGCATCGAAGAAGGTGTAGCACCTATGGCTGGTAAGGACGTCAGGCAGATCGGCTCGGCTTGCGGTCAGGTGGTGTAAGAATAAGTGCGGAGGCACTTGCCCGAGACGGCTACGGTACCGGTTGATAACACTCGTAACCGGGTTTGATGATCCGGTTTGAAGTGCTCATTCCAACAGGGAGAAAGCAAGGACGAATCATGATAGAATATAGAT
Organism: Lolium multiflorum; assembly: GCA_030979885.1. Taxonomy (NCBI): domain Eukaryota; kingdom Viridiplantae; phylum Streptophyta; class Magnoliopsida; order Poales; family Poaceae; genus Lolium; species Lolium multiflorum. The sequence continues at coordinate 197,395,379 of CM061750.1, forward strand.
GCGGGTGCTATCGTCATCGGCAAAACTACCCAATCGGAAGGAGACTGGGTTTTCAAATTCCTCCGTTTCGGTATGGAAAGAACAGGGGGTTGTGCAGACCTTGGAAGAAGATCTTGAACCACCCTGCTGCTTCCTTAGGGATCAGCTTGCTGGGAGACCATACAGGGCTTGTCCATAGCTGGTGCATCGAATATCCTTTCATGCAGGGAAGGTGCGGAGAGTCGGGGTGGGAAGTGCGGGATCTGATCCCGAGTGCTGGCCCATAGCTGAATAAACCACCGGACCGAAGTTTTGTCTTCGAGAGAACAGCAGCGGACATCAATTGAAGAGATCGATGACCTCTCCAAGGAACAGTTTGCCGATGCCGAGATGGGTGCCTTTGGCCAGTTCATAGGCTAGGGAGAGGTAATTCTTGGTAGGGGCAAGTGATGGGCCGAAATATGAAGTGTTCCAACCAAAAGTTTAGGAAGGCTGTGTGTTCTCGCTCGGTCACGAGGCCTTTGGTTTTCATATAGCGATCGAGGTAGGCGCCTTGGTACACTCCTTTTTAGAAGAAAGAGTGAAAGGGACTTTCGGCAGTTTGAGCAGAAGGGCTTGGAGACGCAATGTCCAGGCCTGTAATCATGGCTACATCAGAGGTTGGTGTCATCGGGCCATGGCCGAATATAAGCAGTTCATCGCGTCAGACCAGAAGTAGCCGATTTTTCAGAATATTTTCATTCTTCTCAAGGGGAGACAATGATAATGATAAGGCATCGGCTATCCCTATAGATTCCCAGGTGGCGTAATGGGTTTTGGATACTCTATTGTACCATGGCACCCAACCTTCGGGGGGTAGCCAGGCTCGCAGAGCAGTCGGCCCATGAAGTCAGATCTAGTCTGATTCACGAAGGGGATTCTGTTAGCTTCACATGAGATTAAATGAGCGGGGCTCTCGGAAGAACGGGGGCCAAGACACATGGAATTTGGGAGAGAAGGATGCGGCAATAGGATGTCGGAGACCTAAAATCAATGACGGAGTAGAACATTAAGTCAAGTGTTCCTCTATCCTTATATTGGCCCTAATGGAGGAGAAGCGGTGGAGTATTACCTTCAAGCCAGAGACCATGGTTGCGGCGTTGGATGATTCCGCCATTCGGTGCGCTGCGGAGTTTGGAGCGCTGTGGTCGAGATCGAAGCTCGCGTAGGTGGCGGATTTTGGGGATCTGAGTTTGCTTTCTCAGACGGAGGTTGCGGGTGACCGTTTGGAGGGGTGACCAGGTTTGCCCTTGTTTGTTATATGGTAGGGGTGCGACGCCATCGGCTCTTTTGGGTTTGTTTGACTTTGACTATCGGCTAAGTTAACTAGAAGCCGATCGTGTAGAAGAAAAGAGCCGATTGCAAAGATTGCTGGAATCGTCGAGTTATGTGGAAGAAGTGGTAATAGACAGTATTGCGACGGTTCTGCTCTGCCACGACATGACCCTACGAGAGAAAAGCATAATGATTTTGGAAATGTCATTTCCAAAACCAGGGGGCATGTGTTATCACCGAATTTGGCCAAACCAGAGGACCAAGCCAGAGGTGGGCGCGATCAAGATGGATGTGAAGATTATACATGGGAGAAATACGTGAATCGGCCTTTTATACCAAATTGGGCTAAAATGCCCATGTATCTGTAATACATTAGATCGCATGTTAGTTTAGAAGTTAGAATCTATCTCGTGCACGGTTTGGTGCACGCCCACGTTAGAGAGTCCGCACTATAAATATGTATCTAGGGTTTATGGAATAAACAACAACCAACGTTCAACACAAACCAATCTCGACGCATCGCCAACTCCTTCGTCTCGAGGGTTCCTCGGTAAGCGCCATGCTGCCTAGATCGCATCTGTGATCAGGCAGCACGAGCCTGCCTAGTTGTTCATGCGTTGCTAGTGTTGAAGCCTTTTTGATGGCGAGCAACGTAGTTATCATAGATGTGTTAGGGTTAGCATTGTTCCTAGTATCATATGCTGTCGTAGTGCAACCCTTGCGCATCTAGCCGTCCTACCTCATCATGGGTGCAGGGGCACCCGCTGATCGTTATTTAGTAGATCTGATCGTTACGGTCGCTCCTTGATTCATCAAGGATTAGTTTAATATCTGCAATAGTTAGGCCTTACAAAGGGTTGGAGGATCAGCGGCATGCAGGGTGTAGTTTGCTGCCCCTAGACAGGACGTTCGAGGATCAACCTAGTGTTGGTTTTAGGCCTTGTCTAGGGCTGGCTTACGTTTACCGTGCGTGAGCGAGGCCCAATCGTGAGTAGGATGATCCGATTATGCGGTGAAAACCCCAGATCGTCGTGGATCTCATATGCTTTATCATGATCAAGCAGGACCACCATATATTCGGCCACCTCGGACGAATCATGGGTGGATCGGCTCCATGAGCCGATTCACGGGACAACCTGAGAGCCGATCGAGGCTCGTGTTACGTGTACGTGTGTGCCCTGCGAAAACTAAGCGAGGCATCATCCACACCTTCCTGACCAGTGTAGGTCGGGTGGCACGCCACAACCCGGGCGCGCGACCGGAGGCTGCGGGCCGCTGCCCCGGGACGGGGCCAGCCGCAGCCCTAGTCGTTCCGGCTCTACGGTGTTGACCGATCACTGCCCGCCGGTGGGTTTGACGTCAACTGCGGGGTTGCGGTGGAGGAGAGGCGCTAAGGTTTGGGGGCCAAGGGGTGCGGCCAACTTGTGGTAAGGGTGGCCCCCCCCCTGCCCCTCCTTATATAGGTGGAAGCCCCAAACCTTGTCTCCCAAGTCTTGGAATAAGACCCCAACACCAAACCTACCTTTGGTGGGAAACCTACCTAAGGGGAGTCCTACTCAAGGTGGGACTCCCACCTTTCCATGAGGTGGGGTGGCCGGCCACTCTTGGTGGAGTCCACCGGACTTCCCCCTTAGGGTTGGCTGGCCTAGCATGTGGAGTCCCTCCGGGACTCCACCTTCCATAGTGCCTTTCTTCCGGACTTTTCTAGAACCTTCTAGAACCTTCCATAAATGCACGGATCATTTCCAAACTTGGAACATGACTTCCTATATATGAATCTTATTCTCCGGACCATTTCGAACTCCTCGTGATGTCCTGGATCCCATCCGAGACTCCGAACAAAATTTCGAACTCCATTCCGTATTCCATATCTACTCAAACGACATCAAACCTTAAGTGTGTCACCCTACGGTTCGCGAACTATGCGACATGGTTGAGACTTCTCTCAGACCAATAACCAATAGCGGGATCTGGAGATCCATAATACCCCCACATATTCAACGATTACTTAGTGATCGATTGAACCATTTACATACGATACCGATTCCCTTTGTCTCGCGATATATTACTTGTCCGAGGTTTGATCATCGGTATCACGATACCTTGTTCAACCTCATCTCCTGACAAGTACTCTTTACTCGTACCGTGGTATGTGGTCTCTTATGAACCATTCATATGCTTGCAAGCCATTTAGACGACATTCCACCGAGAGGGCCAGGAGTATATCTATCCATCATCGGGATGGACAAATCCCATTTGATCCATATGCCTCAACTCATACTTTCCGGATACCTAATCCCACCTTTATAACCACCCATTTACGCAATGGCGTTTGATGTAATCAAAGTACCCTTTCAGCATAAGTGATTTACATGATCTCATGGTCGAAAGGACTGGGTAACTATGTATCGAAAGCTTATAGCAAATGAACTTAATGACGTGATCTTATACTACGCTTAATTGGGTGTGTCCATTACATCATTCACATAATGACATAACCTTGTTATTAATAACATCCAATGTTCATGATCATGAAACGATGATCATCTATTAATCAACAAGCTAGTTATACAAGAGGCTTACTAGGGACTTCTTGTTGTTTACATAACACACATGTATCAATGTTTCAGTTAATACAATTATAGCATGGTATATAAACATTTATCATAAACACAAAGATATATAATAACCAATTTATTATTGCCTCTTGGGCATATCTCCAACAGTCTCCCACTTGCACTAGAGTCAATAATCTAGATTACATTGTAAGGTACCTAACACCCATTGCATTCTGGTGTTGGTCACGCTTTGCCCTAGGGAGAGCTTTAGTCAACGGATCTGCTACATTGGATGGTGTACTTTGCAAATCTTTACTTCTCCATCTTCGATGTACCCGCGAATCGAATGAAAACGCAGCTTGATATGCTTTAGCTTCTTGTGTGACCTTGGTTTTTGTGCATTGACGATGGCACCCATGTTGTCACAATAAATGACTAGTGGATCCAATGCACTAGGAACCACACCAAGCTCAACAATGAACCTCTTCATCCATACCGCTTCCGATGAAGCCTCCGAAGCCACTATGTATTCCGATTCAGTTGAAGACTTCGCCCCCTTTGTGGAGTTGCAGCTTACTGCAGCACCATTCAATATAAACACGTACCCAGACTGAGACTTAGAGTCATCAGGATCGGTGTTCCAACTTCGTCGGTGTAACTGGTTACAACGAGCTCTTGGTCACCACCATAACAAAGAAACATATCCTTAGTTCTTTTCAAGTACTTCAGGATATTCTTGACCGCTGTCCAGTGTTCCATTCCTGGATCACTTTGATATCTGCTAGTCAAACTAACAGCATGTGCTATATCGGGTCTAGTACACAGCATGGCATACATGATAGATCCTCTTTGAGGCATAGGGGATCCGATTCATCCTCTCTCTTTTCTTACCGTAGCCGCACCTTGAGTCTTACTCAAGATCTTACCTGGCAACATCGGTAAGAATCCTTTCTTACTTTCATCCATTCTAAACTTCTTTAGAATCTTGTCAGTATGTACTCTGTGAAATCCTATTAGGCGTCTTGATCTATCTCTATAAATCTTGATGCCTAAAATGTACGCTGCTTCACCAAGGTCCTTCATTGAAAAACACTTATTCAAATAACCTTTTATACTGTTTAATAGTTATATATCATTCCCAATCAATAATATGTCATCTACATATAGTATCAGGAATGCTACAGAGCTCCCACTCACTTTCTTGTAAATACAAGCCTCTCCATGGCACTGTATAAACCCGAAGTCTTTGATCACCTTATCAAAGCGTCGGTTCCAACTCTGGATGCTTGCTTCAGTCCATAAATGGAAGCTGAAGTTTGCATACCTTGTCAGCATTTTTAGGATCGACAAAACCTTTGGGTTGTACCATATACAACTCTTCCTCAATGTCCATTAAGGACCGCCCAAGCGGTGGGCGCGATCAAGATAAACTTGAAGATATATACGTGGAAAGAATATGAGAATCGGCCTTGTGTACGAAGTTTGGGCTAAATGGCCCGTGTATCTGTAACATATTAGGATACGTGTCGTGTGGGGGTTAGAGTTTGGCCCGTGCACGGTTTTGTGCACGTTAGAAAGTCCGCTGGACTATAAATATGTATCTAGGGTTTATGGACAACAACCAACGTTCAACACAAACCAATCTCGCGCATCGCCAACCCCTTCGTCTCGAGGGTTTCTCCGGTAAGCACCATGCTGCCTAGATCGCATCTTGCGATCTAGCACGGCCTACCTACGTTGTTCATGCGTTGCTCGTCTGAAGCCTTTTTGATGGCGAGCAAAGTAGTTATCATAGATGTGTTAGGGTTAGCATTGTTCTTAGTATCATATGCTGTCGTAGTGCAACCTTGCACATCTAGCCGTCCTTGTACCTCATCACGGGTGCGGGGCGGCACCCCGCTGATCGTTATTTAGTAGATCTGATCCGTTACGGTTGCTCCTTGATTCATCAAGGATTAGTTTAACATCCGCAATAGTTAGGCCTTACAAAGGGTTGGAGGATCCAGCGCGTAGGGTGTAGTTTGCTGGCCCTAGACAGGACGTTCCGAGGATCAACCTCGTGTTGGTTTTTAGGCCTTGTCTAGGATTGGTTTACGATCACCGTGCGCGGCGCGAGGCCCAATCGTGAGTAGGATGATCCGATTATGCGGTGAAAACCCTAAATCGTCGTGGATCTCATATGCTTTATCTTGATCAAGCAGGACCACCATATATTCGGCCACCTTGGACGAATCATGGGTGGATCGGCTCCATGAGCCGATTCACGGGATAACCTGAGAGCCGATCGAGGCTCGTGTGCGTGTACGTGTGTGCTGCAGGAAACTAGCGAGGCATCATCCACACCTTCGACCAGGTATAGGTCAGGTGGCACGCACAATTTGCATCGGCGCGCGACCAGGAGGCTTTGCGGGCCGTCGCTCGAGGCGGGCCAGCCGCAGCCCTAGTTGTTCCCTCCTATGGTGTTGACCGTCGCTGCCCCCGGTGGGTTTCGTCAACACATTCACGCCCGGTGGGATAGCTGCTCTCAGGCAAGAGACACGAGAGGGGCGCTCCATGCGATCGGCTCCGTCAAGATGGCAAGCGCTACGTCACGAGAGGGAGAAGTGAAGAACATAAGATATCAACGACCTCTCTGATCACCTCCTCAACAAGTATGTGAGTCGGTATGACCAACGCCGGCGACACGGCGGCGATGATGAAAGAGATCGTCGGCCGAAACGAGAAGGCATCGTCGGCATAATCACGATGAGGAGCGGCAGAGCGCCACGCCGGGAGCAAGACGACACGGGCAGGCATTGGGACTGCCCTTCTTCGGACACTGCTGGGATTCAGGAAGCCGGTTGCCGACGATCGGCAATTGCCCAGAATGTGAAGAAGAAGGAGGCAGCCAACGTGTCCGTGTTCGAGCGCTTAGGCCTCTCCCACCACAAAGCGGCGTCTTGAGACCCTCGGTTGGAAGATCTCGAGGATTCGGAAGACGAGGGGAAGACGAAGAAGACGTCCAAGGTGGTGCCCTGATGGTCTCAGCCATTCACAAAAGCGCAGGGTTCAGCGATTGCGCGGTCTGGAGGAAGCCGAAAGGTTATACTTGCATACGGTGAGGAAGGCACGACCTGATCTGGCTGCGAAAGTCCAGAGGACCCTGGATGAGGAGGGACCGCAAAGAAAAGAGTGGCGCCCAAGCAAAGGAAAGCCGATGATGAAACATCGGCTGGCACAAACATGGTGCTCGTTCGTCCGGCGAGTGTAGAGCTCACGATTACGATGCACCCGAGGTGGACAACAGCGCACGCGTGATAAAGTCAGAGATTGGGCTGGTTTTATCCACCGGCCTGGACGAGTAACAAGAGCATGTCAATAAGCAAAGGTGGCGAGGCTGATCCTTGCGATCGGCCCCCCAAAAAATTTATGAAGGGACATTACAAAACCTTCACCGAGCAAGCAACGTAGAGGCCGATTCCAGCAATCGGCCAAAATTATCCCCACCATCTTCATTTGACCCAGCAAGGACCACCTGAAGAGCCGATACCATCAATTCTCTTGACAGAATCGGCTCGGGGGGCACCTAGGTGGATAAAACACGAGGATATGAGGTATTATTATCAAGTATGGGGGCCGACACACAAATCGGCCTAAAAATTTAAAAATTTTGAGCACAGCCGATGCAGCAGACATCGACTTAAGGATATAAAAGCCGATGCATGGACATCGACTCAAGAGGAATAACTGTCAGGGGATCAATGGAACTGGAGGTGCTGATCCTTCCAAAACCTTTCCAAGAGCACGGGCTTCTCGCGTGTAAGCATTTTACCCTGTTTTAGTGGAAAGCTGGAGTAGCTCGGAGGGCAGCTCGCCTTGAAACATCGATGTTCTGGAGAGCCGATTTTGTTGAAAACGGCTAACATGGCGCTACGAGGGGGAATCTGATGATGGCCGGTTCGGATGGTCCACTTTTATCCTCGCCCTGATTAAGGCTCGGGGGCAACAGACCTGTACCTACCAGAAGGATCAGTTGAAGGATGGAAGGGTAAATGTCGAAGGACCGGTGCGTTGCTATCGGCTCGTTATGCATTGGCAAAGGGGGACAAATCGGCAAAATCATGACGGAGGAAAATCGGCTAAGGCAAAATCAAGCTGGGAAAGTTCTTCATTGATGGACGAGATTTCTTACACAAAGAGCTTATTGCTCTCAAAAGGAAGTCCTAGGGGATACATTGCCCCGCCTACTACTATTGGCCCTATGCTACGATCCTATCTAGGGACCGTCGCTGCCCTCGTCGTTGTCGCCGTCGCCGCTGCTGTTGGTGCTGCTCCCCGCCCGCTCGTCGTCCTGCTCGACAAGACCCTCGTTGTCCTCATCTTCATCATCGGCGTCGTCATCGTCGGCTTGGCGCTGAGGTTCCCGGGCAGAGTGGCGTTTGGCGGCCTCGTCGGAGGGCTGTCGTCCTCTCCTTCCTCCTCCTCCGCCCTCCGCGAAGAGGGTGGCCCCATCGAGCGATCGTCTCTCGCTTTCTTCCACCTTCCCTTTTGACGAGGAAGCGGAGATCGCTCTCCCCATCGGTCAGGACTTGTCGTCCTCGACCAGATGGAAAAATCATGGCTGGGCTCATCCCCGGCCTCGATGGCGCGGCGAGTGTTGGCGCGTGGACCTCCGCCCAGTTCCACTCCGCGTGGCTCGCGGGAAGAGAGGACTCGATGGGAAAGCCCGATGAGGCGGAGGAAGAAGAAGACATGGTGGCTCGGGAGGGTTTTGAGATGCCAATGCGAAAGGGGACGAAGAGGAGAACTGTTCGATGCGGTTAAATAAAAGGGCATGGAGTAAATACTCGAACAGTTTCCGAGGGTAGTGCCAAAACTGTCAAATCGTGCGGAGTTGAGAGGCAAGTTATCATGATGAAGGACTCTGCGACGGTTCTCCACGACATGACCCAACGAGAGAAAAGCATAATGATTTTGGAAATGTCATTTCCAAAACCAGGGGAGCATGTGTTATCACCAGGATTTGACCAAGCGGTGGGCCGCGATCAAGATAAACTTGAAGATATATACGTGGAAAGAATATGAGAATCGGCCTTGTGTACCAAGTTTGGGCTAAATGGCCCGTGTATCTGTAACATATTAGGATACGTGTCGTGTGGGGGTTAGAGTTTGGCCCGTGCACGGTTTGGTGCCCGTAGAAAGTCCGCTGGACTATAAATATGTATCTAGGGTTTATGGAATAAACAACAACCAACGTTCAACACAAACCAATCTCGGCGCATCGCCAACCCCTTCGTCTCGAGGGTTTCTCCGGTAAGCACCATGCTGCCTAGATCGCATCGCACGAGCCTGCCTACGTTGTTCATGCGTTGCTCGTCTGAAGCCTTTTGATGGCGAGCAACGTAGTTATCATAGATGTGTTAGGGTTAGCATTGTTCTTAGTATCATATGTCGTAGTGCAACCCTTGCGCATCTGGCCGTCTTGCCTCATCACGGGTGCAGGGCGGCACCCTGATCGTTATTTAGTAGATCTGATCCGTTACGGTTGCTCCTTGATTCATCAAGGATTAGTTTAACATCCGCAATAGTTAGGCCTTACAAAGGGTTGGAGGATCCAGCGGCGTGTAGGGTGTAGTTTGCTGGCCCTAGACGGGACGGAGGATCAACCTCGTGTTGGTTTTTAGGCCTTGTCTAGGATTGACTTACGATCACGTGCTTGAGCGAGGCCCAATCGTGAGTAGGATGATCCGATTATGCGGTGAAAACCCTAAATCGTCGTGGATCTCATATGCTTTATCTTGATCAAGGGGACCACCATATATTCGGCCACCTTGGACGAATCATGGGTGGATCGGCTCCATGAGCCGATTCACGGGATAACCTGAGAGCCGAGGCTCGTATTTGTACGTGTGTGCCTGCAGAAACTAAGCGAGGCATCATCCACACCTTCGACCAGGTATAGGTCGGGTGGCACGCTGCAATTTGCATCGGCGCGCGACCAGGGAGGCTTTGCGGGCCGTCGCTGAGGCTGGGGCCAGCAGCCCTAGTTGTTCCGGCTCTACGGTGTTGACCGCTGCCCGGTGGGTTTCGCGTCAACAATGTCACCATTAAGGAACGCCGTTTTGACATCCATCTGCAAATCTCATAATCGAAAAATGCAGCTATTGCTAACAAATCCTCACAGATTTTAGCTTCGCTACAGTGAGAAAGTCTCATCATAGTCAACACCTTGAATTTGTCGGAAACCCTTTGCGACAAGTCGAGCTTTATAGACACATTACCGTCAATCTTTTTTCTCTTGAAGATCCATTTATTCTCAACAGCCTTGCGGCTATCAGGTAGATCTACCAAAGTCCATACTTTGTTATCATACATGGATCCCATTTCGATTTCATGGCTTCTTGCCATTTGTTGGAATCTGGGCTCATCATCGCTTCTTCATACGTTGCAGGTCCTCATCATTGGTGTCCACAATCATGAGATTTAGACAAGGATCATACCAATCAGAGTGGTACGTTCTCTTGTCGATCTGCGAGGTTCATTAGCTACTTCTTCGAAGTTTCATGATCATTATCATTAGCTTCCTCTGTGGTGCAGGCGGCACAGGAACATCTTCCGGTACTGCGCTACTCTGATCAACGAGAGAAGGTTCAGTAACCTCGTCGAGTTCTACTTTTCTTCCAGTCACTTCTTTAGTGAGAAACTCTTTCTCAAGAAAGGTTCCGTTCTTAGTAACAAAGATTTTGCCTTCGGATCTGTGATAGAAAGTATACCCTATAGTTTCCTTGGGGTATCCTATGAAGACGTGATACGTCGCAAACGTATCTATAATTTCTTATGTTCCATGCTACTTTTATTACAATACTTGAGTGTTTTACACATACTTTACAGCGTTATTTTACATTTTCCGGCACTAACCTATTAACAAGATGCCGAAGTGCCGGTTGTTTTTCTGCTGTTTTTGGTTTCAGAAATCCTAGTAAGGAAATATTCTCGGAATGGGAAATCAACGCCAAGGGGCCTATTTTTACACGAAGCTTCCGGAAGACCGAAAGGAGACGAAGTGGGGCCACGAGGTGGGGACACACCAAGGCGGCGCGGCCCAAGCCCTGGCGCGCCGGCCTGTGTGTGGCCTCGTGGCCTACCTTCCGCCTACTTAAAGCCTCGTCGAAACCCCTGTAAAGGCCACGTACGGCATTGCTGAGAGGCCGCGGCCGCCAATCCCATCTCGGGGATTCGGGAGATCGCCTCCGGCACCTGGAGAGGGGAATCATCACGGAGGGGCTCTACACCATCATGCCCGCCTCCGGTGATGCGTGAGTAGTTCATCCTTGGACTATGGGTCCATAGCATTAGATGGTTGTCTTCTCCGCTTGTGCTTTCATTGTTATAGATCTTGTGAGCTGCCTAACATGATCAAGATCATCTATTTGTAATGCTACATGTTGTGTTTGGTGAGATCCGATGAATAAGAATATTATGTTAAGTTGATTATCAATCTATCATATATGTGTTGTTTATGTTCTTGCATGCTCTCCGTTGCTAGTAGAGGCTCTGGCCAAGTTGATACTTGTAACTCCAAGAGGGAGTAATTATGCTCGATAGTGGGTTCATGCCTCCATTAAATCTGGGACAGTGACAGAAAGTTCTAAGGTTGTGGATGTCTTGTTGCTACTAGGGATAAAACATTGATGCTTTGTCTAAGGATATTTGTGTTGATTACATTACACTGTATTAATGCAATTATCATTTGTTCACAACTTAATACGGAAGGGTTCGGATGATAACCTGAAGGTGGATTATTTAGGCATAGATGCATGCTGGATAGCGGTCTATGTACTTTGTCGTAATGCCCTGATTAAATCACATAGTAATCATCGTTGATATGTATTGAATCTTTATTTGTCAATTGCTACTTTAATTTGTTCACCCAGCATGTTAGTTATCTTATTGGAGAGACACCTCTAGTGAACTGTGGACCCGGTCCATTCTTTTACATCTGAATACATTCTATTGCTTTTACTGTTCTTTGCAAACAAACACCATCTTCCACTCGATACGCTTAATCCTTTGTTTTCAGCAAGCCGGTGAGATTGACAACCTCACTGTTATGTTGGGACAAAGTACTTTGATTGTGTTGTGCGGGTTCCACGTTGGCGTCGGTTTGCGCCGCACTACATTCCTCCACCAACAACCTTCACGTGCTTCTTGGCTCCTACTGGTTCGATAACCTTGGTTTCTTTCTGAGGAAAACTTGTCACTGTGCGCATCATTCCTTCCTCTTGGGGTTCCCAACGGACGTGTACATCTACGCGCATCAAGACGCATTTCTCCGCTTTGGGTTCTAGCTTGTCCGGTTGTAACTTTTTTACATAGGCTTCGCAACCCCAAACTTTAAGGAACGACAGCTTAGGTTTCTTATTAAACCACAATTCATACGGTGTCGTTACAACGGAATTTCGATGGTGCCCTATTTAAAGTGAATGCTGCGCTGTCTCTAACGCATAACCCCAAAACGATAACGGCAAATCGGTAAGAGACATCATAGATCGAACCATATCTAAGAGAGTTCGATTACGACGTTCGGACACACCATTGCGTGGTGTTCCGGCGGTGTCAATTGTGAAAGTATTCCGCATTTCTTTACATGCATGCCAAACTCATAACTCAGATATTCGCCTCCGCGATCAGAACGCAGAAACTTGATCTTCTTGTTACGTTGATTTTCTACTTCACTTTGGAATTCCTTGAACTTCTGGAGTCTCGGATTTATGTTTCATGAAATAGACATACCCATATCTACTCGGATCATCGTGAAGGTTAGAACATAACGATAACCACCGCGAGGTTACACTCATTGGTCCGCACACATCGGTATGTATGATTTCCAATAAGTCTGTAGCTCGCTCATAATACCAGAGAATGGAGTCTTAGTCATTTTCCCATTAGACATGCTTCGCATCTTCAAGTGACTCAAAGTCAAGTGACTCAAGTAGTCCATCGGAATGGAGTTTCTTCATGCGTTTCACTCCAATATGACCAAGGCCGACAGTGCCACATATAAGTAGAATTATCATTCAATTTAATTCGCTTAGCATCAATGTTATGAACATGTGTATCGCTACTATCGAGACTTAATAGAAATAAACCATTCTTCTCAGGCGCATGACCATAAAAGATATTATTCATAAAAATAGAACAACCATTATTCGCAGACTTGAATGAATAACCGTCTTGCATTAAACACGATCCAGATATAATGTTCATGCTCAACGCAGGCACCAAATAACAATTATTGAGGTCTAAAACTAATCCCGATGGTAGATGTAGAGGGAGCATGTCGACAGCGATCACATCGACTTTGGATCCATTTCCAACGTGCATCATCCCTCGCTAGGCTCCGTTTATTCCGTAGTTCCTGTTTCGAGTTACAAATGTGAGCAACCGAACCAGTATCAAATACCCAGGCACTAGTACGAGAACCAGTGAGATAAACATCTATAACATGTATATCAGATATACCTTTCTTCTTCTTGACAAGGCCGCTCTTCAGATCAGCCAAGTACTTGGGGCAATCCGCTTCCAGTGCCCCTTCCCATTGCGGTAATAGTCAATATCAGGTTTAGGGCCACCCTTAGGCTTCTCAGGAGGCGCGGCGGCTTTCTTGCCGCCCTTCTTGAGGTCCTTCTTAGGTTTGCCCTGCTTCTTCAACTTGGTGGTCTTATTGACCATCAACACTTGGTGCTCTTTACGTATCTCAACCTCAGCAGATTTCAGCATGGAGAAGAGTTCAGGTAACTCCTTGTTCATGTTCTGCATGTAGTTCATCACGAAGTTCTTGTAACTTGGTGGTAATTGGAGAACACGATGAATACCCAGCTGGTTAGGGATCACAATCCCCAAGTCATGAGCTTCCACGCGTGTCCGGACATAGAACACGTGCTCACTAACGAAGCTGCCCTCTTCCATCATGCAGCCAAACTGCTTCGAGGCCTCATAGCTCTCCACGGCCGCATGAGTTTCAAAGATAAATTTGAGCTCACGGATCATCTCACAAGGGTCGTGGTGCTAAAACGCTTTTGGAGCTCTGCCTCTGGGCTGCATAGGATGGCACACTGAACTTAAGAGTACACTTTAGCCCGAGTCTCGAAAACATTCTTTTCTTCCTTGGATACTGTAGAATGTGGTGGGGGACCTAGCGGTGCATCGAGCACATATTGCAGATTTCCGCCATTGAGGAAGATCGTCACATGACGGAACCAGTCGGTGAAGTTGCTACCATTGCTTTTAAGCTTTTCTTTCTCTAGGAACTGATTAAAATTGATTGATGGGGACGCCATGATCTACAATATATATTTGCAATAGTTTAGACTAAGTTTATGACAAATTGAGTTCAAATTTTAATTTAACAAAATTAAAAACTAGGTGAACTCCCACTCAAAACAATATCCCTCACATTGTTTTAGTGATCACACGAACCAAATCCACCACACCAAGCCGGTCATCACGAACAAGATGTAATTTCAATGGCGAACACTCAAAGTGTTCATCATATCAATCATATGACTCATGCTCTACCTTTCGGTATCCCGTGTTCCGAGACCATGTCTACATGCTAGGCTCGTCAAGGCAACCTTAGTACCCGCGTGTACAAAACTGGCTTGTACCCGTTGTATGCACATGTAGAATCTATCACACCCGATCATCACGATGCTTCGAAACGACAAGTCTTAGCAACAGTGCATACTAAGGATGAACACTTTATTATCTTGATATTTAGTGAGAGGGATCATCTTATAATGCTACCGTCGCGATCTAAGCAATATAAGATGCATAAAAGGATTAACATCACATGCAATTCATATGTGATATGATATGGCCCTTTTGTATTTGCGCCTTTGATCTTCATCTCCAAAGCACGGACATGATCCTCCATCATCAATGGGCATGATCTCCATCATCGTCGGCGTAGCACCAAGGTCAATGGCGCCGTCTTCATGATTGTCCTCCATGTAGCAACTATTACAACTACTTTGAAATACTACTCAACATGAAATTTAAAGACAATCATAAGGCTCCTGCCGGTTGCCACAATACAATAATGATCATCTCATACATATTCATCATCACATCATGGCCATATCACATCACCAAACCCTGCAAAAACAAGTTAGACGTCTCTAATTTGGTTTGCATATTTTACGTGGTTTAGGGTTTTCGAGTAAGATCCAATCTACCTACGAACATGAACCACAATGGTGATACTAGTGTTGTCAATAGAAAGAGTAAATTGGATCTTCACTATAGTGGGAGAGACAGACACCCGCAAAGCCACTTATGCAATACAAGTTGCATGTCGAGCGTGGAGCAAATCTCATGAACACGGTCATGTAAAGTTAGCCCGAGCCGCTTCATCCCACTATGCCGCAAGATGCAAAGTACAACAAAAGCATCAACGCCCACAAAATATTTGTGTTCTACTCGTGGAACCAATCTATGCATAGACCTCTGATGGGATTCGTAGCATAGAAAACAAAAAATTTCCTACCGCAGAACGAAACACAAGCCAAGATCTAATCTAGTAGACGGTAGCAACGAGGAGATGAAGAGACTAACCCTCGAAGATTCGCAAAGCTTAACGAGATTAGATCTCGGGGTGGATGTAGACGATCACTTGCCTCTTTTAAAAGCGCGTAGAAGATCTTGATCTTGACGGTGCCACAATCGGGCAGCACCTCCGTACTCGGTCACACGTTCGGTGTTGATGAAGACGACGTCCTTCTCCCCGTTCCAGCGAGCAGCGGAAGTAGTAGATCCTCCTCGGAATCCCGGCAGCACGACGGCGTGGTGGCGGTGGTGGTGGAGAATGATGACCCACAAGTATAGGGGATCGCAACAGTCTTCGAGGGAAGTAAAACCCAAATTTATTGATTCGACACAAGGGGAGGTAAAGAATACTTATAAGCCTTAACAACTGAGTTGTCAATTCAGCTGCACCTGGAAAAGCACTAATAACAGGGGTGATGTGAAAGTAGCAGTAATATGAGAGCAGTAGTAAAAGTAACACAGCAGCAGTAATAGTAACACAGTGGTAATGGCACCAGAAAATGGTTGACATGTAGAACGAGTATATGATGATGAAAGATGGACCGGGGTTCCCAGCTATCTACACTAGTGGCAACTCTCCAATAACAAGTGTTGGGTGAACAAATTACAGTTGGGCAATTGATAGGATTGATAAGGCATTAAGAAAGAACATCAATTCATTAATCATGTAGGCATGTTTTCCATATTTAGTCGTACGTGCTCGCAATGAGAAACTTGCACAACATCTATTGTCCTACCAGCCGGTGGCAGCCGGGCCTCAAGGGAATCTACTGGATATTAAGGTACTCCTTTTAATAGAGCACCGGAGCAAAGCATTAACACTCCGTGAAAACATGTGTCCCTCACATCACCGCCATCCCCTCCGGTTGTCCCGATTTCTGTCACCTCGGGGCCTTTGGTTCCGGACAGTGACATGTGCATACAACTTGTAGATACAATCTAAGCAATAATTATAAAGCTCAAATCTAAGATCATGCCACTCGGGCCCTAGTGACAAGCATTAAGCATAACAAGATTGCAGCAACAATAACTTCACAAACTTTATAGATAGACTAATCATAATGTATCATCCATCGGATCCCAACAAACACAACACCGATTACATCAGATGAATCTCAATCATGTAAGGCAGCTCATGAGATCATTGTATTGAAGTACATGGGGAGAGATACCAACTAGCTACAGCTAGAACCCGTAGTCCATGGGGGAACTACTCACGGAGCATGATGGAGGCGATGGCGTTGATGGAGATGGCTTCCGGGGCACTTCCCGTCCGCAGGGTGGGGGACAGAGACTTCCGGAATTGGAGTTTCGCGATGGTGGCGGCGCCCTGGAGTCTTTCTGGAGTTTCGTCAAGTGGTACGGTGTTTTTAGGTCGAAAGGGGTTAAATAGGCGAAGAGGCGGCGTCGGAGGGGCACCAGGGCGCCCTCCTCATAGGCCGGCGCGGCCGAGGCCCGCGCGGCCCTATGGTGTGGGGGCCCTGGCCTCCTCTCCGTCTCCCCTTCGGTGTTCTGGAGCCTCCCGGAAAAATAAGATCTTTGGCGTTGATTTCGTCCAATTCAGAAATATTGCCGAACAGCCTTGGAACCAAAAACAGCGACAGGAACTGGCAGTGGGCATCTTGTTAATAGGTTAGTTCCGGAAAACGCATAAAAACATCATAAAGTGCAAGCAAAACATGTAAGTATTGTCATAAAACAAGCATGGAACATCAGAAATTATCGATACGTTGGAGACGTATCAGCATCCCCTTGCTCGTCCCGAGCAGGTAAACGATAACAAGAGATAATTTCTGAAGTGACATGCTACTTACATAACCTTGATCATACTATTACAAAGCATATGAAATGAATGAAGTGACTCAAGGCAATGATCTATAGTTGCTAACAAGTAGATAACATATAGCAAAACTTTTCATGGAGAGTACTTTCAAGACAAGCATCAAAAGTTTTGCACAAGAGTTAACTCATAAAGCAATAAGTTCATAGTAAAGGCATCGAAGCAACACAAAGGAGGATATAAGTTTCAGCGGTTGCTTTCAACTTGTAACATGCATATCTCATGGATAATTGTCAACACAAAGTAATATGATGAATGCAAATAAGCAAGTATGTAAGAATCAATGCACAGTTGACACAAGTGTTTGCTTCTAAGATGGAAGGAAGTAGGTAAACTGACTCAACATAAAGTAAAAGAATGGCCCTTCAAAGAGGAAAGCATCGATTGCTATATTTGTGCTAGAGCTTTGGTTTTGAAAACATAAAGAGAGCATAAAAGTAAAGTTTTGAGAGGTGTTTGTTGTTGTCAACGAATGATAGTGGGCACACTAACTACCTCATCAACCGGACTCCCAAGAGCGGCTCCCATTTTATTTATTTTTGGGTGGCACTCCTTCCAACTTTCTTTCACAAACCATGGCTAACCGAATCCTCGGGTGCTGCCAACAATCTCATACCATGAAGGAGTGCCTTTTTATTTAAGTTTTATTATGATGATGACACTCCCCCAACCTTTGCTTACACAAGCCATGGCTAACCGAATCCTTCGGGTGCCGTCCAACAATCACAAACCATGGAGGAGTGTCTATTTAAGTTAATTAATTTGGGACTGGGAATCCCATTGCCAGCTCTTTTTGCAAAATTATTGGATAGCGGATATGCCACTAGTCCATATGAGAGTCCGTCAAAAGTAAATGACAAGGTTGAAAGCTAAACACCACATACTTCCTCATGAGCTATGAAACATTAACACAAATTGAGAAGCATTTTGAATTATTTAAAGGTAGCACTCAAGCAATTTACTTTGGAATGGCAGGAAATACCACATAGTAGGTAGGTATGGTGGACACAAATGGCATAGGTTTTGGCTCAAGGTTTTGGATGCACGAGAAGCATTCCCTCTCGGTACAAGGTTTAGGCTAGCAAGGTTGTTTGAAGCAAACACAAATATGAACCGGTACAACAAAACTTACATAAGAACATATTGCAAGCATTATAATACTCTATACTGTCTTCCTTGTTGCTCAAACACTTTTACCAGAAAATATCTAGACCTTAAGAGAGATCAATTATGCAAACCAATTTTTAACAAGCTTTACGGTAGTTCTCCACTAATAGGTTTAAACTACATGAAAAAAAACTTATGATCTACTTGAGAGCTCAAAACAATTGCCAAGTATCAAATTATCCAAGACATATGAGGCATTTTCTTTTCCCAACCAAATAAAGATAAATATTGTAGCTTCCAACTTTTATTCATTGAACATTAAAAGTAAAACGAAGAACAAGTGTTCATATGAAAAAGCGGAGCGTGTCTCTCTCCCAAACAAGGATTGCTAGGATCCATATTTATTCAAACACAAACAAAAATAAAAACACACAGACGCTCCAAGTAAAGCACATATGATGTGACCGAATAAAAATATAGTTTCAATAGAAGAAACCTGATAAGTTGATGAAGAAGGGATGCCTTGGGCATCCCCAAGCTTAGACGCTTGAGTCTTCTTGAAATATGCAGGGATGAACCACGGGGGCATCCCCAAGCTTAGACTTTTCACTCTTCTTGATCATATATCATCCTCCTCTCTTGACCCTTGAAAACTTCCTTCACAACAAACTTCTCATAAACTTCATTAGAGGGGTTAGTACTCAAAAAATTTGAATCCACCTTGGTCCTGTAGTGGCACATTGCAAGAACTCAATAAAACATTAGCTACAGCTCTCTATGTCTAGAAAAGCTCGCTTAAAGTCCACAAGAGACAATGCAAAAAACAGAGACAGAATCTGCCAAAACAAAACAGCCAGTAAAGACGAATTTTAATAAAATACTTCCGTTGCTCAAATCAGAAAACTCAAAACTAATGAAAGTTGCGTACATATCTGAGGAACACGCACGTAAATTGGCATATTTTCTGATTTTTCTACAGAGAAAACAGCCCAGATTCGTGACAGATAGAAATCTGTTTCTGCGCAGAAATCCAAATCTAGCATCAACCTTCGATTAGAGGCTTCACTTGGCACAACAAAACACAAAACTAAGATAAGGAGAGGTTGCTACAGTAGTAAACAACTTCCAAGACACAAATATAAAACAAAGTACTGTAGCAAAATAACACATGGGTTATCTCCCAAGAAGTTCTTTTCTTTATAGCCATTAAGATGGGCTCAGCAGTTTTAAATGATGCACTCGCAAGAAATAGTATTTGAAGCAAAAGAGAGCATCAAAAAGCAAATTCAAAACACATTTAAGTCTAACCCACTTCCTATGCATAGGAATCTTGTACACAAATAAATTCATGAAGAACAAAGTGATAAGCATAAGAAGATAAAACAAGAGTAACTTCAAAATTTTAAGCATATAGAGAGGTGTTTTAGCACCATGAAAATTTCTACTACCATATTTTCCTCTCTCATAATAATTTTCAGTAGCTTCATGAATAAACTCAACAATATAACTATCACATGCAGCATACTTTTCATGATTTCCAAACACATAATTTTTATCAAGTTCAAGAATAGTGGAATTAAAACTTTCAAACTTACTTTTATTAATAATATAACAAGGTAGGTGATCAATCTCAATAGATATGGGACTCATAGAATAAGTCAAGAACTCTCCAATCCCATTTTCATTAGTAGTACAATTAATATTATCAAGTAACATAGGACCATCATCTAGAGCTTTATCATAAACATTTGCCAAGCAAAATTCTTTAGTACCATGCATTTCGACATCAGGCACAAACAAAGCATTATCATAAGATTTATCAAAGTAGCATGGATTATCATATATAACAGTAGCATAATTATTCTCACAAGTTTTACTTATAGGAAATATGTCAAGAGAATCCACAGGAACATAACATTCAACCTCTTTCGGTAAGCATGGAGGACAATCAAATAGTGTAAGAGATAAAGAGTTACTCTCATTAGAAGGTTGGCATGGGTAGCTAATCCATTCTTCCTCCTTTTGTTCATCACTCTCCTCTTCTTTTTCATCCAATGAGCTTTCAGGTTCATCAATTTCCTCCTCCTTTTCATCTAATGAGCTTTCAGGTTCATTTTCTTCTTCCACCGGTTCCTGCAAATTGTGAGTGCATTCTTGTGCATTAATGTGTCTCTCTTTATAATCAAGGATATAAGGATTCCCACTGTAGCATTCTATGCAAGAATTAAGGATAGTAGAGACATAATCTTTAAGGCCCTTACAAACAACACAAGTTTCATAATTCTCAACCATGAAGGATTCTATCTCGGAGGCTCCCATAAATAAGACAAATTGTTCTACCTCTTCGAACCCATAATGAATATAGCTATTCCGATTATAGTTCTTAATTAAAAATTCCTCACTAAAGCCACATTGAAATTTAAGATGTTTAGTATCATGTTGAGAGCAACAGTTTATATTATGGCGTTCAAGCAAGATTTCAGCAATTGTATTCAATTTTTCTATCATAGCACTCATTATTTTACCAGTTCTTGATTCTCTATAATTATTATAACATTCTATAAGCTCCAAGTAGGTTGTAGGTTCTCCCATAACAGCAGTTTTTAATTTTTAGATTTTTCAAATTTTTATGGATTTTTGGGTATATGAGGAAAATAAAACAAGACAAAAAGAAACTAGGCAAAAGTAAACTAAGCGAAATAATACTAGACAGAAATAAGCTAAGCACAAATAAACTAAACAAAAGTAAACTAAGCAAAACAAAATAAAACAAAATAAAAACAGAGAGAGAGGTAGAGTGTACTCCCCAGGTGAACTTATGAGTAGAGCTATGCCTCCCCGGCAACGGCGAGAAAATAGTCTTGATGACCCACAAGTATAGGGGATCGCACAGTCTTCGAGGGAAGTAAAACCAAATTTATTGATTCGACACAAGGGAGGTAAAGAATACTTATAAGCCTTAACAAGCGAGTTGTCAATTCAGCTGCACCTGAAAAGCACTAATAACAGGGGTGATGTGAAAGTAGCATAATATGAGAGCATTAGTAAAAGTAACACGTGATAATAGTAACACGGTGGTAATGGCACCGAAAAATGGTTGACATGTAGAACGAGTATATGATGATGAAAGATGGACCGGGGTTCCCATCTACACTAGTGGCAACTCTCCAATAACAAGTGTTGGGTGAACAAATTACAGTTGGGCAATTGATAGGATTGATAAGGCATTAAGAAAGAACATCAATTCATTAATCATGTAGGCATGTTTTCCATATTTAGTCGTACGTGCTCGCAATGAGAAACTTGCACGACATCTATTGTCCTACCAGCCGGTGGCAGCCGGGCCTCAAGGGAATCTACTGGATATTAAGGTACTCCTTTTAATAGAGCACCGGAGCAAAGCATTAACACTCCGTGAAAACATGTGTCCACATCACCGCCATCCCCTCCGGTTGTCCCGATTTCTGTCACTTCGGGGCCTTTGGTTCCGGACAGTGACATGTGCATACAACTTGTAGATACAATCTAAGCAATAATTATAAAGCTCAAATCTAAGATCATGCCACTCGTAGTGACAAGCATTAAGCATAACAAGATTGCAGCAACAATAACTTCACAAACTTTATAGATAGACTAATCATAATGTATCATCCATCGGATCCCAACAAACACAACACCGATTACATCAGATGAATCTCAATCATGTAAGGCAGCTCATGAGATCATTGTATTGAAGTACATGGGGAGAGAATACCAACTAGCTACAGCTAGAACCCGTAGTCCATGGGGGAACTACTCACGGAGCATGATGGAGGCGATGGCGTTGATGGAGATGGCTTCCGGGGCACTTCCCGTCCGAGTGCCGGGACGAGACTCTGTCCCCGAATTGAGTTTCACGATGGTGGCGGCGCCCTGGAGTCTTTGGAGTTTCGTCAAGTGGTACGGTGTTTTTAGGTCGAAAGGGGTTAAATAGGCGAAGAGGCGGCGGGAGGCCGGGGCGCCTCCTCATAGGCCGGCGCGGCCAGGCCTGCCGCGGCCCTATGGTGTGGGGGCCCTGGGCCTCCTCTCCGTCTCCCCTTGGTGTTCTGGAGCCTCCGGGAAAAATAAGATCTTTGGCGTTGATTTCGTCCAATTCCGAGAATATTGCCCGAACAGCCTTTCTGGAACCAAAAACAGCAACAGAACTGGCACGTGGGCATCTTGTTAATAGGTTAGTTCCGGAAAACGCATAAACATCATAAAGTGCAAGCAAAACATGTAAGTATTGTCATAAAACAAGCATGGAACATCAGAAATTATCGATACGTTGGAGACGTATCAGAGAACTCCGGCAGGGCTTCGCCTATGCGCTGCGGGAGTTGCGGTGGAGGAGGCGGCTAGGGTTTGGGAAGAGGCTAGGGTTTGGGCGCCGGCCAGGGGGTGCGGCCAACTTGTGGTCTAGAGGTGGCCGGCCCCCTCCCTTTCCCTCCTTATATAGGTGGAAGCCCCAAACCTTGTCTCCCAAGTCTTCGAATAAGACCCCAACACCAAACCTACCTTTGGTGGGAAACCTACCTAAGGGGAGTCCTACTCAGGTGGGACTCCCACCTTTCCATGGGTGGGGTGGCCGGCCACTCTTGGTGGAGTCCACCTGGGACTCCACCCCGTAGGGTTGGCCGGCCTAGCATGTGGAGTCCCTCCGGGACTCCACCTTCCATAGTGCCTTTCTTCCGGACTTTTCTAGAACCTTCTAGAACCTTCCATAAATGCACCGGATCATTTCCAAACTTGGAACATGACTTCCTATATATGAATCTTATTCTCCGGACCATTCCGGAACTCCTCGTGATGTCCTGGATCCCATCCGAGACTCCGAACAAAACTTGAACTCCATTCGTATTCCATATCTACTCAACCGACATCAAACCTTAAGTGTGTCACCCTACGGTTCGCGAACTATGCGGACATGGTTGAGACTTCTCTCCGACCAATAACCAATAGCGGGATCCGGAGATCCATAATGGCTCCCACATATTCAACGATGACTTAGTGATCGATTGAACCATTTACATACGATACCGATTCCCTTTGTCTCGTGATATATTACTTGTCCGAGGTTTGATCATCGGTATCACGATACCTTGTTCAACCTCGTCTCCTGACAAGTACTCTTTACTCGTACGTGGTATGTGGTCTCTTATGAACCATTCATATGCTTGCAAGCCATTTAGACGACATTCCACCGAGAGGGCCCGAGTATATCTATCCGTCATCGGGATGGACAAATCCCACTGTTGATCCATATGCCTCAACTCATACTTTCTGGATACCTAATACCACCTTTATAACCACCCATTTACGCAGTGGCGTTTGATGTAATCAAAGTACCCTTTCAGCATAAGTGATTTACATGATCTCATGGTCGAAAGGACTAGGTAACTATGTACCGAAAGCTTATAGCAAATGAACTTAATGACGTGATCTTATGCTACGCTTAATTGGGTGTGTCCATTACATCATTCACATAATGACATAACCTTGTTATTAATAACATCCAATGTTCATGATCATGAAACGATGATCATCTATTAATCAACAAGCTAGTTATACAAGAGGCTTACTAGGGACTTCTTGTTGTTTACATAACACACATGTATCAATGTTTCGGTTAATACAATTATAGCATGGTATATAAACATTTATCATAAACACAAAGATATATAATAACCAATTTATTATTGCCTCTTGGGCATATCTCCAACAACAACATCGAACACTCTTCATAATTAAATAGCAGCAGCCGGACCTTGCGAATTTCCACCTTGATTCATCACTTCAAGAACATCGTAGGAGATTTATATTTATAAAATTACATCGTAGGAGATTCCTCTATAGTAAAGTTGTCAAACAAAATTAAAACAGAGCTAGGCTGGGACTCCTTTCCATTTTTGAAATTCCTGGTAAGTTCACTAAGTAATTCTCATCGAACACCTACGAAGGATGTGTTTAAATAATTGTGATGATGAGACTTAGAGAAGTGCATAGTTCAGGAGGAGAAACTTTGCATCTACAAGGAAAGAATGTAGTACTTTTTCTTTATTGTCCGAGATTTACTGAAGTTCTTGATACGTGGTTTTTAACGAGGAAATTCATGCAATGCGGGCTTAAATACAAGTATGATTTCCCCATTTACTATGATTTGCAGTCCAAGGGTGTGTTAGGAACCTAACCGCTTAGGGGGGGGTCTTTCCCCTATGTTAAGAGAGGACATGTGAACTCCTTCTCTAACATGATTGATAGACCTATACATATTTAAAAAGAGAATCATAATGTTCATCTTATATGTATTTCTTGTATAATTTTCATGTTCATTTCATTGTATTGCTCCATTCTAGCGGTACACTATCAAACTTCTACCTTCTTAAATGCATTGGTAGAACACCAAACGTCTCCATGTAATCTTCCAAAGTAATGTAACGTACAGAATGCTATAGGAAGGACCGATTATAATTTATATGAGTATTTCTGTATGTTTTGGATAAAGACAATTTGTTATCTTGGCATTATGTAGAGTGTGAAGTGTGGAACATTCTTTTGATGCATGGACATGAATGTTTAAGCCTAGGGGTCTCCCTTTTTGGCCCTCGTAGTGTCCTCCCAAGGGACACTCGAGTGGGACTACAGTTTCTAGCGCCCCAAGCCTATCCCCCTTCCTCAATCGATGTTGCACGAGGTGGCCATCGTGCTTTCTTGTGTGGTCATCGGTGAGCGCGATGGCGAGGATCTCGTCGCTCCATCTCTCTCGGAGACATCGAGGCGGCGACTGGGATGGAGAGGTGGGATCAACCTGTCGGCACATGATATATGCAGGTGCTTGCCGGTGTTTTTGGTCAAATGGGTGGAAAGGCATCACAAGTGTCTATCATGGCTAGAGGGTTATGTCAACGGCTCTCTTCTCCCGGTCTGAAGGTTGGTCCCCCTCTTGTCTTGGTCACTCCTTGTTGGATCTAGTAGCTGGTAGGTGTCATCGGCTGTAGGGATGGCGAGGTGTCGGTGGTGTTGGCTTGGGACCAGGGGAACGCCTTGGTCAGCCGGTCCAAACACGGCGATTCTAACGCCCTTTGGGCTCCAGTCTCTACGTTGATGGGATTTTGAGGTCCACCAGACCAACCCCTTCTAGGTTCCTAGGTAAAAATGTAAAATCCACGGACTGGATGGCAACAACGTTGTCGGTGTCGACTCCCCCTTGGGTGTGCCATTTTTGTAATGTTGGATCTGTAGGAGGTCATGGAGAGGGTGGGTGGTTGTCAATGTTGAGGCTAGTACGATGATGGTGGTGTTCTGGTTCGGCGGGTCGAGCGCTATTAGGTGGAGTGTTTGCCATCGTCTAGAAGTTGCTTCTAGCAGGCCCCGGGCCTGAGTGGAAGGGGGAGGGGTTGCCCATTTCATTGACAGTTGTTGCATGTTCTCTGTCCCTATGCTTCTTATTCTTCAATGATCAGACCAAGCTTCATATTTGCCCTCGGGCAAGTGTTATGGTGACCATTGTGTGCTTCCTGCAGCAAGGCGGCCGAGTGCAGTGCGTGCTCTTCGTTGGTCATGACCGTAGTTTCCGTCCTAACTCTAGAGCATGGGCGTACGCAGCGGGTGGGTCTGGGGGCCATGACCCACCCATAATTTTTTGAATTTGTTGTTATAAAAGCGACAAGCAAATAACGAAGAACGAGACAGGAACACACGCAGGGGACACAAGATTTAACGTGGAAACCTCTTCCAACACAGAAGGGGAAAAAACCACAGACGTCAGCCAGCAAAACTTCACTATATCGGGGAGTGCAAATGCCATGGGTTATCTTATAATCTGATAAACCATAACCGGCGGCTTACAAGATGTATATATAGGCGGTGGCTACGCTTCGGCCCAAGCCTACCGGCAACAGGCCTCACTCCGCTCGTCAGAAATTAGCCTCCATTTAATATATGAATTTAGATCGCAATATAAACAATATAACATTTGCTTCGATACCCTTACTCTTGATTGTTGAAGAAAAGCTCAAGTAGCCTGTTCGGTTATTCTAGTCTCACAGAGTTCACACAGCGCCAAGGCGAGGTAAGATTTCCTTTTCGACTCCCAGCTCTCCGTGGCTCCTCCCGCTCGGCCGGCCGCCACGGCGCAGCTCGCCGTTGCCCGCCTTCCCTGGCTCCTTCTGCCGGCCGTCGCTGCCTCGTCAGGTCTGCTTCCGGCTCCCCTCAAATTATCGAAATCTGGTAGAATATGTGAGGCTAGGAGAATTGCCTGTTAAAAATGCCCATATTCTACTACTGAAATGACATTAGAATCGATTCATCTGATAGTTTGACGCTTGTATAAACTAGAAATAAAGATGAATATTGACTAATTTAAATGTACCTGTGATGATTTATGAATAAAGGCCATACTTTCTGCTCATAAAAACTTGTATGTTTGAGTATTTCGCCACTGGGCTCGGACCCCGTTGTTCGCACAAGGCTACAAACACTGGCAGAGAGCAGCAGGGCAGGAGCAACGAATTTTATACCTTCCTCTTCGTGCCCTGTCTACATCGAACAGATAATTGTCCTCTTTTTTTTTGTTGTACTGTCAACTATGAACATGTACTAGTATTGTTATTGGACGTTTGGACATGCTCTAGAATTGACAATTTCTATCTATAAAAATGGAAACCGATAGCTTATACTAGAAGTATATGTTGCTCATATGTGCTTGTAAGAGAAATGGTGAATTGGTGATATTGTGTCTTTTTTTTTTTCTAAATCATGAAGCAGAGGAGATTGCATCTTATTTTTCACCGCCTGTTGCAGCGATGAAAGTTACACATTTCTCTAAAGAAGAATCGTCGGACACAACTAGTGCCAAAAAAAAAGAATCATCACACAATGCTAGTTCAAAAAATATTGTCACACTAAAAACTTTGTAGTACAATTTTTTTTGGAGTGTGCCCAACCTCCAGACTTTTCCAGCTTCCGCCACTGCTCTAGAGTGAGTGGCTGTACCATCTGACGGTGCAGCGCCTTTCGATCTAGGGCGGCTGGGCGAGAGGGCATAGTGCTCTTCCCCGGGATGGAGAAAGATTGGAGCTGCAGCTCCTCAGCCCCTTAGAGTCCATGTATGTGTTTGTCCACACGGCAATGGATGATCCTATCATGCTTCATCTTAATCACCATCTCCTGGAGCCTGAGGGAAGAGGGCATCATTGAGTGCAATATGAGCTTCCTTTCATATGCTTTGTGTGTTTGATGTGTGTCATGTTGGAAGTTAGAAAACATGAATGACTAGTATCATGGCGAGTGTACAATGCTTGTAGTGTTCATCTTGGTCAACCTGAAATACCTCCTTGGAAGTCGAGAGGCGGTAATACCGTAATAATACTAACATGAAAACACCTAAACGAAATTTACGACTCCATCTTGAGAAGATAGTTTGTAGTCTGCAGCATTCACAAGTGGTGCAGCACAGATGTCCTTAAGCAACAGCCTGCTGATCTACCTTGTCAAGTGCAGAGGGAAAAACATGATGACAAAACCACCTGCGATGCACGTTCCGTCCAAAAAGAGAAAATGGGCCGGAATAGGAGAATGCCGCGTGTATGTAAGTAGGTACGTATATATCCATGTGAGATCGAAGATTTGAATCTCACACATGAGGTCAGGACTTTCAATTTGCCAGAAATGACATGGAAATAACGTCAAGATAGAAAGTTAGACTAGTAGGGATATTCATTTCGGATCACGGGTACACACCATCTGACCTTGACCTTGTCTTTTCGTCTTTGAGAGCAAACAAGATTCGCGTTGCAGATACGTTGCCATCAATTTATACAAGTCAATTTATACAAGTCAATTTATTCAAGTCTAACGAGCTGATGTACATCCGGGACGATATAAATTAGCTGTTTTTCTAGAAGCTACCAGTAATTGATTAGATATCTCTTATAGCGGTTGGCGATCTGATGTTTTGCTCCTACTGATTAATCTCTAGATAATGCAGACCACGCCTAGCTAGGCGCCTAGCTGCGTCGCGCGTCAATTGCTGTTTACACCGCCACTACAAGAAACGGGTAAGGTGTCGACAGCCAAATCCTACGCCGAGCTCAGCAGCCCAGCCCCAAGGCCGTTGCCCCAGTTTGGCCGTCGGTGTAGGCCCAGATACACTGACGGCAGCCATCAGCGTACAAAAAAACCCTCGACGCAACACCAGCCAAGTGGTCGCCGTAGACTTAGCCGTCACGGCGAAGTGACAGCATCACACCTATGGCGCCGACGGCCTAATTATAAAAAAAGTTTTTATCCCAGGCACCCCCAAGTGGATCGCCTTTCTAGTTTTTTAAAAAATAAAAAGAATTAATAAAATTGTAAAAAATAAAATCTTTCGAGATGTCTATGTGTTATGTCATCTAGTTGCAAGGGAAATTAACAAATATGAATTTCACTTGTTTTGCAAAATAGTGTCATGTTTCGGTAAAACACTTTTCTGGTTACATACGGCCTCCGATGAAAATGTTTTTTTATATAAAAATGTATCTACAGAAAATAAAAAATAGGATATTATTCAGGTTTTATATTTTGGAAAAAAATTAAAGTCATTTTATTGTTATTGGAATTCAAGATTATTATTACTTATTCATTGTTGCTTAGTTAAATATTTTTTTGGAATTAAAGTAATAAAGAAGGTGACATCGTGGTCCAAGGATTAATAGGATTGCTAGGGTACTATTTTCAACAAAATATAACTTCTCTGTCGAAAGCTCATCCGGAAAGAAAGCGTGCTGGGATGGGAGCAGTTTGAAGATAGATGACTGAGTGGGAAGTTTGACTATTAATAAGTAATCCGACCTTATATTAAACATGCTTACAGATCAAATTATCAAAAAAATTAGAAAAATTAAAAAAAGGTAACTTTTTTTAGAAAAACTGACAAACGGCCTTTATCCTCTTTACGACGGCTTTTTCTACGCTGATGGCCAGCCTAATGATATGCCAACGGTTTTTCTATGCCGACGACAAACTCGCATATACCAATGTCGTGACTCGTGAGATGCCAATGGGCCGTCGGCATAGCCCTACGCGGCAACGGCCAAATGCGCCTATGCCGAAAGCTTCTGGCCGTCGGTACATTGAATGTTTGGTGTAGTGTGTGGCGCGCGGTGACGCATCACCGGCCGGCCATTGACACCGCGTATATATCAGCTTCATTTCCATCTCATATCCATCCTTCCACGGGCTGTCATTCATAATTATATGGGAGTGCCTGGGTCACAGTCGACTGAGAAATTCTTAAGTCTCAGTCGACGCCCGGAAACCGTCGATCTCTGATCCTTTTCTTCTGTCTCGTGTCACCTGATCGCTTTCTGCTCTGTCACCTGATCGCTTTCTGGGCCCATGTCGATCCCTGTTGTGCCTTTATGTGGGCTTTTGTCTGATTTTGACCAAGTCACAGCTGGACTCCTGCTGCTGTGCAATTATGTCGCTGGCTGGGCTCCTGTGGGCTGAACAAGTCACAGCTGAACCCCTTGCGCAAGAAAAAGAAAGGACAGGCAGAGATCAGATCGTAGCATCGTCTCCTTCCTCCCGTCGACACCTTGCTGGCCATGGGGAGAAGAGATCCCACTAAGGCTTAGCAAAATTCTTCCCCAAAAACCTCCAAGCCAAAAGGATCTCAAGTAGATGGAGAATGGATCAGGATCTTACCCAGGTATGATATGCTCTAAATCCATCAATTTTTCCTCCTCAATTTCTGTCGAAAAATTTCTCCCAGATCTGTATGTAACTTGTGCGTCAGAAAAGATCATGTCCTCTTCTCAATTCTTGATTCTTGATTCCTGTTGAGTAGCAGTTCAAGATTACAAAAAATAGAAGTTACTATAGGTTGAATTCTTTGAACATCAACAGCATGAACAATGTACACAGGTAAGAATGCACTATAAACACAAAAAGGAAAACTTCCGATTTGCATGAACAGTCTACACAGGTGGTTTTCACTTAAAAAAGTGAACACATAGGCAGTATTGAAGAATTTTCATTTTATATGATCATAGGGACTACACTTCTATTCTTGTTGCAGTTCAAATAAATAGACATATGACAGATTCAGAGTTATCAGTAAAAATAACAATTGCATGGAAGATTATAACACAATTGCTTAAACATATATAATGCTATGATAAAACAGCTAGAACAAGGGAAAAACAGTGAAATAGGCATGCACCACAACCCTGATTTTAGTCTACAGCTCTAACTTCTCTTGTGAGTGTTAGTGTAGTACAGTTAGCATAACATTTCTTATGACTACAAAGTGACTACAAAGTGTACTTACTAAGCAGCTGCTAAAAAATCGACATGCTGCTGCATAAGAAGCTTGAGTAGCGGTAATTGGATGGCCATCAGGCCAGTGCTTGTGTGGGAAATGCGTGCAGTTTGAATAGGCAAGAATATATGCATCATATACAACACGAGAAAAAAATAACAGATTTTCACAAATTTGTAGGAAATGCAAGAGCATTTAAAGATGCAAGTATATATGCATCATATGGTTCATTCCTCAAAGGCAAAAGTCAGGTAATCCTTTGTTCACATATGGCAGAACTTGCAATTTTCTACAAGTATGTTGTACAAACAAATTGACAATTTAAAAATGATCTTAAAAATGTAGGTTTCATCTTACACAGCTTTGCATGGGCAACCTCGAAATTTCGACCAATCATCAACATATTCAGAGCAGCTTCTCTTTAGCAATTCTATTGTATCATCTTCATCTGGTGCACAGGTAACAAGATAAGTCAAACTTTTAGTTCTCTGACTGGTTTCAGTAACACTTTTACAATCTTGAATCTATTTTGTCTCAAACAATACAACATGTTTTGCTTTTTAATCAGGTTGAATTCTTTGAAGATCAACAGCATGTAGAGTGTACACAGGTAAATGCACTATAAACACAAAAAGGAAAACTTTCGATTTGCACGTACAGTCTACACAGGTGGTTTGCACTTAAATAGTGAACACATAGGCAGTATTGAAGAATTTTCATTTCATATGATCATAGGGACTACACTATAGTTAACTTAACTTCTATTCCTGTAGCTGGCATTTTGAATGACAAATGTTTGTCCTTTCTACAGGTTCCTCCGCCCTGTCACTTAGACCTACAGCCTGCAAGCATAGATATCCAAGAAAATGCAGTGAGTGCAGAATCTAAAAATATGTAGAAATGAAAGAAGTATATATCTGATTGTATATATCTGATATTAACATGAAAAATGCAGCTGAACCTATCACAAGGCAGTGGCATGACATACTCTCAAATGATGCAGAGCATTGAATCGATGCAACTTAGTCAGGTTAATGCACAAACAAAAAGTTCTATATATTCTGCCATTATTGAAAAAAATAATGCAAAAATTAATTGAACTGATGTTTTCATATTTTCAGCAAGGTGAAGGTAGTTTCATGGATTTGCTTACTGGACCAATGGGCACTGAGGTAATAAAATGTTGATCAATTTTGACAAGACCTACAAAAACATTTCATGTTTAACATGTATTATATTTCTCTAATTGTCCTTTACTGTGAAATTTCAGAATCAAATGTTCATGATAACTGGCAGAAGTGAATATGTTCATAACAGTGATGAAGATTATGCTCATGGAGGTAATGCCTGCAGTTTGAATGACACATACTTGAGAAATGGCCAACCAGATGAGTATTCAGATGCTCAAGGGGATAGTGCATACAAATACAATGATACATGGGTTAATCCCCCGCAGTCAGGACAGAACTCGGACAACAGTGATGGTGCGGAACAAGAATGCTCCCAGCCTGACATTCCTGATAATCGAGAGGAACCGAATGTTGCTAGCACAGTTGATTTAGAAGGAGAAGAAAGTGATGGTGAAGTAAGGTCAGTGGAAGAAGATGTTGCACAAGGATTGTCTCAGGAAGATATTGAAATATATCTTGAGAATGAAAGTCTAAAGGCAGCTCAAACATGCAGTCAGGAGGTCCGCAGTCATCATGTACCACATATTGATCAGGTTTTTGATACACATGAGGCTGCTTTTGAGTTCTACAACACTTACTCAGATATAATTGGGTTTTCAGCTAAAATAGCAGGAAACTATCATTGCAGAAAGACTAATAAAGCAACTAGGTATACTTTCAAATGCAACCGCTCTGGGAAAGTTTTGGATGAAGAAACTAAAACAGAAAGGAAGAGGAAAAGAGATCTCAAGAGGCAAGAAACTAGAAGGAAGAAATTGCAAGAGAAAGGAGAGACAGAACCTTTGAAGCCTTCACCGCCGCAAGACATTCCACCTAAAGATCAACCTAAAAAGAGAAAAAGAAACAATGTGGAAATTACTGGTTGTCTTGCTGAAATGATTGTGACTCTCAAAGGAGATAAATGGGTGATAACTAGTCTGAATATGGAACACAACCATGAGTTGAGCCCACCTGAAGAATCTAGATTCTTGAGGTCACATAAGCACATGACAAATGAAGAGAAGCTTTTCATAAGGACATTTAATTCAGTGAAGCTTCCGACTAGAAAAATCATGGCAATACTAACTTACTTGAGAGGTGGTTGTTCCAGGGCTGTTCCATATACCAAAAAATTTGTGAGTAACTTAAGAACTGCAATGAGAAAAGAGAGCAGGCTTAATGACATGATGCAATCTCTTGAATATTTTAAGAAGAAACAAGCTGATGATCCAAGGTTCTACTATGATTTCAAAGTGGACAAGAAAACAAATACAGTAGAGAACATTTTCTGGTGTGATGCTACATCTAGAAGAATGTATGAGCTATATGGTGACTGTATCAGTTTTGACACGACATTCAAGACGAACAGATACAACATGCCGTTTGCCCCTTTTGTTGGAGTAACCGGACATGGCGACAACTGCCTTTTCGGTTGTGCCATCCTTCAGAATGAAAGTGCAGAGACATTCGAGTGGTTATTCATAACTTTCTTGAAATGCATGGGAGGAAAGTCTCCAAAGACAATTATAACAGATCAAGATGCAGCTATGGCAAAAGCAATTCCTGCAGTTTTCATACACAGTGTACACAGAAATTGCCTTTTCCATGTTGTAAAGAAAGCTGAAGAGAAACATCCAAGAAGTTTTGGAAAAATACCTAATCTACACAATGAATTCAAAGACACCATCCATTTCTCATTGACAGTTGCAGAGTTTGAAGCATCATGGCAAGAAATGATAGAGAAATATGAAGTTGGCAACCTTAAGTACTTGAAAACAATGTGGGAGAATAGGGAGAAGTTTGTACCTGTATTCTTCAAGAATGACTTCTTCCCGTTCATTCACAGTACAGCAAGGAGCGAAGGCACCAATGCTATTTTCAAAGATAATGTTGGATCAACATACAGTGTCAGCAGCTTTCTGAGTGAGTATGATAAGATAGCAGAAAATATTGAACAAAATGAGATACAAGAAGATTCCATCACGAGGACAACAACACCTACATATTGGTGTGGAAATGATATGGAAGTGCATGCCGGAAAGATATACAATAGGAAGATATTTTATAGATTTCAGAAGCAGCTGAAATTTACTTCCTATCTACATGTACAAGAGGTTGAAACAAACAAGAAATACGAAGTGTACAAATCTGGCTTGGCTGCAACAAGAGATTACAGGACAAGAAAATACCTAGTTATTGTTGATTTATCAAGTGAAGATTTCAGATGCATTTGTTCCAAGTTCAACAAAGATGGAATTTTATGCTCTCATGTTCTTAAAGTTCTTATCCATCTAAACTTCGTACAAATTCCAGAAAAATATTTTATTGCTAGATGGAAGCCAAGAGAGAAGAAAGATATAAGAGATTTGAGGTACAATGTACCTTTGGAGATGACAGGAGATTGCAGCCAGCTGAGATTTAATGTGCTATCCAAGGTTTGCATCAATGTAGCATCTGATGGCTCAAAAAGTAATGAGAAATACCTGTTTGTAACACAAGAAGTTAAGAAGATTGCAGAGAAATTAGATGCAATGACATTGGCTGAAGACAAAGCAAAAGAAGTAGAATCCAAAGATAAAAGTAATGAGCAAGTTGGTGGTGTTGGTGATATTCAAAGTGAATATGGTTACTTAAATGACCCCAAGGTTGTGAAGTCTAAGGGAAGGCCAACTATTTCAGCAAAGCAAAAGCCAGATGGAAGGTACAGGACATTTGCAGAGCAATTTTTGGGGAAACAACAGATTACATGCAGCCACTGCGGGTCACATTACCATAATATTCAAACATGTGAAAATTTACACTTGGATGCATCATTGTTTCCAAACAACAAGAAGTCGAAAACTAACCCTCGAGGTACATACTATGTGCAAAGATATTTAGTCATGTTTAATTCTGTCCTATCTATTTTTAGTCATGTAACAAGTTTGGCATTAAAATGTATTTCAGCGAAGAAAAATGCTACAGATGCAAGTAAGAAGAAGGCAGGAAAGACAAAAGAGAAGTGATAGAAGACTTACATCATAAGGACAGCATGATTCTGTAGGATAACGTTGCATAGAAAACAAAAAATTTCCTATCGCGAACACACAATCCAAGCCAAGATGCAATCTAGAAGACGGTAGCAACGAGGGGATGATCAAGACTAACCCTTGAAGAGATTCCAAAGCCTATAAGAGTAGGCTCTTATTGCTGCGGTAGACGATCACTTGCCGCTTGCAAAAGCGCGTAGAAGATCTTGATCACGATCGGTTCCGGCGCCACGAACGGGCAGCACCTCCGTACTCGGTCACACGTTCGGTTGTTGATGAAGACGACGTCCACCTCCCCGTTCCAGCGGGCAGCGGAAGTAGTAGCTCCTCTTGAATCCGACGCACGATGGCGTGGTGTCGGTGGTGGTGGAGAAATCCGGCGGAGCTTCGCTTAAGCGTGCGGGATGTGGTGGAGGAGAGAGACCGCTAGTTTGGGGAGAGGGTGGCCGGCCACTAAGGGGTGCGGCCAAGCTATGGCTTTGGTGTGGCCGGCCCCCTTGGTCCTCTATATATAGGTGGAAGCCCCAAGTGTTGGACTACAAGTCTTCGAATAAGACCCGAACCCAAAACCTTCCATATGGTGGGAAACCTTCCCTCCCACTAGAGGTGGGAATTCCACCTTCCATAGGGGTGGCCGGCCCCCTGGGGGAGTCCACTTGGGACTCCTCCCCCACTAGGGTTGGCCGGCCATGGAGGTGGAGTCCCATGTGGACTCCACCTTCCTTGGTGGTTTCTTCCGGACTTTTCTAGAACCTTCTAGAACCTTCCATAGAACCTTCCGCATCATTTTATTCACATAAAATGACATCCTATATATGAATCTTATTCTCCGGACCATTCCGGAACTCCTCGTGATGTCCGGGATCACATCCGGGACTCCGAACAAATATTCGAACTCCATTCCATATTCAAGTACTACCATTTCAACATCCAACTTTAAGTGTGTCACCCTACGGTTCGTGAACTATGTGGACATGGTTGAGTACTCACTCCGACCAATAACCAATAGCGGGATCTGGAGATCCATAATGGCTCAACGATGACTTTAGTGATCGAATGAACCATTCACATACAATACCAATTCCCTTTGTCTCGCGATATTTTACTTGTCCGAGGTTTGATCTTCGGTATCACTCTATACCTTGTTCAACCTCGTCTCCGACAAGTACTCTTTACTCGTACCGTGGTATGTGGTCTCTTATGAACTTATTCATATGCTTGCAAGACATTAGACGACATTCCACCGAGAGGGCCCGAGTATATCTATCCGTCATCGGGATGGACAAATCCCACTGTTGATCCATATGCCTCAACTCATACTTTCCGGATACTTAATCCCACCTTTATAGCCACCCATTTACGCAGTGGTGTTTGGTGTAATCAAAGTACCTTTCCGGTATAAGTGATTTACATGATCTCATGGTCATAAGGACTAGGTAACTATGTATCGAAAGCTTATAGCAAATAACTTAATGACGAGATCTTATGCTACGCTTAATTGGGTGTGTCCATTACATCATTCATACAAAGACATAACCTTGTTATTAATAACATCCAATGTTCATGATTATGAAACTAATCATCCATTAATCAACAAGCTAGTTTAAGAGGCATACTAGGGACTTCTTGTTTGTCTACATATCACACATGTACCAATGTTTCGGTTAATACAATTATAGCATGGTATGTAAACATTATCATAAACACAAAGATATATAATAACCATTTATTATTGCCTCTTGGGCATATCTCCAACAGTCTCCCACTTGCACTAGAGTCAATAATCTAGTTTACATATGTAAAGATATAACACCTTGGCCTTGGTTTTATCATGTTTTGCTTGCAGGTTTTATCAAAAATGTATTTTGCAATTCATATGCCTCGTTCATCTCATTTCTAAATGAGTCGGCATATATGCTTAGTCCTCTGGTGGAACCTTAATTCCGCGGTCTGAAATATGTCACTAATATTGTCACACACAATATAGCTTCAAAGTTCTGACTTTGTCGGAACTACACCAAGTTCTCAAAGAACCTCCTGACTTAACATCCTTTGTCATTGTCAAAACAATGACATATTCTGCCTTCTTTTGTAGAATCCATCACAATATTTAGAACTCTTCTAAATCTAGCATAGACAACTTCTAGCTCATTGTGCTACCTTTTAAACAACACTTAGTCTAATTTGAGATTTGAAATTATATTTTATATGTGACAAAACCAATATCGGTGTAACACCTTACAGCGATTTGTTTGTCATTTCTTCATACAAAAA
Organism: Lolium multiflorum; assembly: GCA_030979885.1. Lineage (NCBI taxonomy): Eukaryota > Viridiplantae > Streptophyta > Magnoliopsida > Poales > Poaceae > Lolium > Lolium multiflorum. The sequence goes on from CM061750.1 coordinate 197,432,557, forward strand.
TATATATATATATCCTTAGTTCTTCTAAAGTACTTAAGGATATTCTTACTGTCGTTCAATGATCATCATATGAATCATTCTGGTATATGCTCATAACACTTTATAGCACATGATATCTGATTGTGTACATGTTATTCGTGATCTATAATCACTCATGTGTTTTTACTCATTGAGTGTCAGATACACTCAAGTCTTGTTAAACCTTCACATGACAAGAACATTTTCTTAATATTTCTATATTGAACTACTTCAATATCCATCATATGTACTTTGACTTAAACTTATTTATGTGTTTCAATCTATCTTCATAGATCTTGACACTAAATTTGTTTCAGTCCATATCCTTTCATTGAAGTTAATTCTCAATGAAACCTTTTAATCAAGTATATAATTACATCATTTATAACCAACTATATGTCACCTACATAAAGTATTATAAATGTGTCTTAGCGCTCCCACTTAATTTCTTGCAAATGCAAGCCTCTTCATCGTCTCTGATGAAATCAAAAACTATTTGACTATTTCATCTGGTGAAGATTCTAACTCCGTGATACTTACTTCATCCAATTGAAGTTCGTATACCTATCTAGTATTCCACGGACCAGCAAAACTCTTGGTTGTATCTTGTGTACACCTTTAATACACACTTCTGTTAAGTAGTGTATTTTGCCATCCTACTAGCATATCTCATAAAAGAAATATGTAGTGATTACTAGAATAATCCACATAGACTATAAGCATTGCTACGGAAGATCTAATCTTATCGTAGTCAACTCTTTGAACTTTGTCGTAAACAATTTTTCGACAAGTCGAGCTTCTTTAAGGATATTCCATCCAAGTCCATCAATTTTATAGATCCATTTACTTTCAAAAAGTATTTATCTATCTTGGATTTCATGGCGTATAGCCATTTTAACGGAGTCAGGTCATAACTTCTTTGTTTGTAGTTGGTTTTATCATTGTTCAAAATCAATCCTTTGTTCACAAATCATTTATTTGATCACAAAGTAAACCATACCTACAAGGTTCAATATGTACTTCGATCTCCATGGCTAAAACACTTTGTAGTCATAGGAGTCATGATCGTCGTGGCCGCTTCTGAAACAAATTCCGATGCTGCGCTACTCTGATCATTATGCTCAGGTTCATAAACCTTATCAAATTATATTGTCCTCCCACTCAAATACTTCACTAGAAACAATTTCTTGGAAATAAGAAACATTGACAAACACTTTTGTCTTTGTCTTGTGGAAAGAATTCCCAATCAAATCTCTGGGATAACCAACAAAGACATTTATCCGATTTTGGTTGTAAACTTATTTACTTATGCTATGCATACCAAAATTTAAGAAAAGACTATCAGGGTTCATACCCATGCCATAACTCGTATGGTGTCATTTCAATGGATCATGATGATGCTCTATTCAGTGTAAAAGCGGTAGTCACTAAAGCATAATCCACAAAAATATAATGGCATTAATATCTTATCTCATCATTGATCCAACAAGGTTTGGATACATATCTTGGATACTATATCATCATTGTGATACTCCAAGAAATGTGAGTTGTAGAACAATTTCATAACTCTCTTAGATGTTCGCTAAAAATCGTAATTCAAATATTTCTACCATGATCCAATCATAGATATTTGACTTTTCTATTACGATGATTTCCACTTCATGCTGAAATTTATTTGAATCCATTCAAATGTTTCAAACTTCTTCCTTATTGAATATATCCACATATATATACTCAATTCATTGTTGAAAGTTTTCATGAAGTAGAAGAATCTCCCGCACACAACTATGCCCAGTGAATCACATACATCATAATGTATTTTTCCACTAAGTTAGTTGCCCGTTCAACTTTTGGCCTATGAACGGTATTTTAATCATTCTCTTTAGAAAAGATTTGCAAACGCCAAACGATTCAAAAATCAAATGACTCCAAAAATCCATTTGCATGGAGTTCCTTCATGCGTTCCTTTCTAACATGACCTAAATGGCGGTTCCACAAATAAGTGGAATTCAAATCATTTGCCTTATGGCATTTTAGCGTCAGTGTTATGTATGTGTGTTTCACCATTAAGATTTATAATAACTTATCCATCATACATGGAGTAATGTCATAATTTGAACAACTCATTGTTTTTATTTGACCAGAGCAAAATAACAATTATTAAGTTCTTTATTATAAATTCTAAGGGCTAGATAGAATGCCAACGATGAACATAATAACACTTTATTTTTGTTCCAGACGTGCATACCTATCATATTCCTTGTCAGTCACTTAGGCCATTGTATTCTTGTATTGTGTTGTTTTGTATGACACTTCATACCAACCAATATAGCACTAATACCCAAGAATTTCATTGTGTGACTAAACTAGGAATACATCCATAACATGTATATCATTTATATACACCTGAGCTAGACTTTCTAGTCTTTTCTTTATTTCTGCCAAAATATCTTTTGCAGTTTCTCTTTTAGCTTTCCTCATTATTCAGAAAAACACTTCAACATCAATAACTTCTAGGTTTGTTGGTCAAATACCAATAACCTTGAGGTTTTTACTTTGAAGTTGTTCATCATATGACAAGTGTTCTAGATTTCACTTATTAGTAACTATGATGAACAATTTCACTCATAATTTTATCCATCAATTCATGACAACTTTTTGAGACCATGTCTGTACATGCTAGGCTCATAAAGTTCAACCTTAGTATTTGTATGTGCAAATCTGGCTTGCACCCATTGTAAGCACACGTAGAATCTATAACACCCGATCATCACGTGATGCTTCGATACGACGAGTCTTAGCAACGGTGCATACTAAGGATGATAACTTCATGGATATGCGAATATCGTTAGTGCTCCAATAGTTGGAGGATTGTGACGCCTGGCGTCTTCAACCTTCATACATTCCCATAAAACTTATGAGTTTATGTAGTCTCACCAAATTATATTCTATCATCTTGCAATAAGGTCTTAGATATCACATATATCTCATACCTTGATTATTTCTGAAAACTAAATTTTCAGCTCCTTACTTTTCAAACAGATTTGAACTTCAAGTTTCACGGAGACAAGATAACTTTAGGTACTAATTGAAACCATAGCTCTCTGAATCAACAAAGTGAGTTTCACTAAAAGTTTGCAATAGGACTTAATCAATTCTTGATTCTTTAACAATACGGTACTAATCCGTAAAGTTTCTTATCAGATTTTAACAGTATTTCTATCTCAATAACAAGACTAGCGCATAGTAGTAAACGGATGCCAATACTACAAAATTAATTCAAAATACTACTCAGACTATGTTTATGATAATTAGTTCATGTTTTAATCTAATTACTAATGAACTCCCACTTAATACAACATCCCTCATAGTTGTTAAGTGGTACACGATCCAAATCCACTACATCAAAACCGATCATCACGTGAGATGATGTAGCTTCAATGGTGAACATCAACATGTTGATCATATCATCCATATGACTCGTGTTCAACCTTTCGGTTTCCGTTGTCCCGAGGCCATGTCTATACATGCTAGGCTCGTCAAGCAAACCCAAGTATTCCGCATGTGCAACACCCGTTGTATGTTGAGTTTATCACACCCGATCATCACGAGATGCTTCAAAACGTCGAACAATGCAACGGTGCATACGAGGGAAGAACACTTTATTATCTTGATATTAATGTGAGGGATCATCTTATAATGCTACCGTCGCGATCTAAGCAAAATAAGATGCATAAAGGATTAACATCACATGCAATTCATATGTGATATGATATGGCCCTTTAGTCTTTGCGCCTTTGATCTTCCAAAGCACGAACATGATCTCCATCATCTTCGGGCATGATCTCCATCATCTTCGGGCATGATCTCCATCATCGTCGGCGTAGCGTCAAGGTCCATGGCGCCGTCTTCATGGTTGTTCACCTCATGTAGCAACTATTACAACTACTTTGAAATACCTCTCAACATGAAAATTAAAGACAACCATAAGGCTCCTGGTTGCCACAATACAATAATGATCATCTCATACATATTCATCATCACATTATGGCCATATCACATCACCAAACCCTGCAAAAACAAGTTAGACGTCTCTAATTTGGTTTGCATATTTTACGTGGTTTAGGGTTTTCGAGTAAGATCTAATCTACCTACGAACATGAACCACAACGGTGATACTAGTGTTGTCAATAGAAGAGTAAATTGAATCTTCACTATAGTAGGAGAGACAGACACCCGCAAAGCCTCTTATGCAATACAAGTTGCATGTCGAACGAGGAACAAGTCTCATGAACGCGGTCATGTAAAGTTAGTCCGAGCCGCTTCATCCCACTATGCCACAAAGATGCAAAGTACTCAAACTAAAGATAACAAGAGCATCAACGCCCACAAACCATTGTGTTCTACTCGTGCAACCATCTATGCATAGACACGGCTCTGATACCACTGTAGGATAACGTTGCATAGAAAACAAAAATTTTCCTATCGCGAACACACAATCCAAGCCAAGATGCAATCTAGAAGACGGTAGCAACGAGGGGATGATCAAGACTAACCCTTGAAGAGATTCCAAAGCCTATAAGAGTAGGCTCTTATTGCTGCGGTAGACGATCACTTGCCGCTTGCAAAGCGCGTAGAAGATCTTGATCACGATCGGTTCCGGCGCCACGAACGGCAGCACCTCCGTACTCGGTCACACGTTCGGTTGTTGATGAAGACGACGTCCACCTCCCGTTCCAGCGGGCAGCGGAAGTAGTAGCTCCTCTTGAATCCGACAGCACGATGGCGTGGTGTCGGTGGTGGTGGAGAAATCCGGCGGAGCTTCGCTTAAGCGTGCGGGATGTGGTGGAGGAGAGAGACCGCTAGGGTTTGGGGAGAGGGTGGCCGGCCACTAAGGGGTGCGGCCAAGCTATGGCTTTGGTGTGGCCGGCCCCCTCCCCTTGGTCCTCTATATATAGGTGGAAGCCCCAAGTGTTGGACTACAAGTCTTCGAATAAGACCCGAACCCAAAACCTTCCATATGGTGGGAAACCTTCCCTCCCACTAGAGGTGGGAATTCCACCTTCCATAGGGGGTGGCCGGCCCCCTAGGGGGAGTCCACTTGGGACTCCTCCCCCACTAGGGTTGGCCGGCCATGGAGGTGGAGTCCCATGTGGACTCCACCTTCCTTGGTGGTTTCTTCCGGACTTTTCTAGAACCTTCTAGAACCTTCCATAGAACCTTCCGCATCATTTTATTCACATAAAATGACATCCTATATATGAATCTTATTCTCCGGACCATTCCGGAACTCCTCGTGATGTCCGGGATCACATCCGGGACTCCGAACAAATATTCGAACTCCATTCCATATTCAAGTACTACCATTTCAACATCCAACTTTAAGTGTGTCACCCTACGGTTCGTGAACTATGTGGACATGGTTGAGTACTCACTCCGACCAATAACCAATAGCGGGATCTGGAGATCCATAATGGCTCCCACATATTCAACGATGACTTTAGTGATCGAATGAACCATTCACATACAATACCAATTCCCTTTGTCTCGCGATATTTTACTTGTCCGAGGTTTGATCTTCGGTATCACTCTATACCTTGTTCAACCTCGTCTCCTGACAAGTACTCTTTACTCGTACCGTGGTATGTGGTCTCTTATGAACTTATTCATATGCTTGCAAGACATTAGACGACATTCCACCGAGAGGGCCCAGAGTATATCTATCCGTCATCGGGATGGACAAATCCCACCGTTGATCCATATGCCTCAACTCATACTTTCCGGATACTTAATCCCACCTTTATAGCCACCCATTTACGCAGTGGTGTTTGGTGTAATCAAAGTACCTTTCCGGTATAAGTGATTTACATGATCTCATGGTCATAAGGACTAGGTAACTATGTATCGAAAGCTTATAGCAAATAACTTAATGACGAGATCTTATGCTACGCTTAATTGGGTGTGTCCATTACATCATTCATACAAAGACATAACCTTGTTATTAATAACATCCAATGTTCATGATTATGAAACTAATCATCCATTAATCAACAAGCTAGTTTAAGAGGCATACTAGGGACTTCTTGTTTGTCTACATATCACACATGTACCAATGTTTCGGTTAATACAATTATAGCATGGTATGTAAACATTATCATAAACACAAAGATATATAATAACCATTTATTATTGCCTCTTGGGCATATCTCCAACAGATTCGTCAGCATGGATTAGTGTGATGCTTCATATTCAAAAAAGTGAAAAAAGAACAGTTAGAACAACTGATATAAGTTGTAATAAAAAAGAAATTTGAACTATGATTGAGTATGAATTGTAATTCTTAATATTTACCTATGAACTATTTTTATGTCTATTATAAGTGATCTCCTATGCATTATGTTGGATGATATGTTCTTAAGATAGGACACACAGATTAATACCATATGATGTACTGAATAATATGTACTGAATGATATGTACTGAATCTAGTACACTAAAGAAAATGGTCCAATTCTCGGCACATTCTTTTATGTAGAAAGATCGCAGCATTTTCAAAAACCTCACTACATAAAATACTCTATGTGAGGAGCTAATAATATTTTGTAAGAAGCACAAGACAGCGCATACATTAATTACCTTTGAAAATAGTTTGCGTAAAACAGTATTTTGAATGCTTCAAAGTTTTGACAAGAAGAAGCACATTTTGAACTACATGTGGTCATTTCCTCACAAAGTTATATAAAAAAAATCAGCACAAGGAACACATTTGCTAAGATCACCATGTATTCGGGAGAAAAAAATGTGACAATAAATACATATTTATGGACAAAAACAAACCTGGATGTTTTGACAGTAAGTAGATAAGGCAGCATCCAAATAGTCTCAAACAGCGGCACAAACTCTGAAACTCAGCGTATATTTTTTGAATAGTACAAAATTAAAACAAACATTGGCAAACAGGAAAGGAAAATGATTGCAGACAAAAAAATAGGAGATAATACATTGGACCAAAAACTCTCTATATATTATGAACATATATGAACACACATAGATGTAGAGCGCAACAGATATAACAGAAAAGAATGATTGTATGTAGCCCAAAACATAACATCAGTAGATGGGGGATGTATCAACTCATAAAACCTAGAAACTTCAGCACATAGTGGTTGTGCATTTAGCCAAAACTATATCTTCAATTTGGCCCTCAAAAATCTATCAGTGAGCTCGACGGAATAACTCTCTTTACATGAAAATAAAAAAAAACTTCGAACAACTAATGTCTTTTTCTTTCATATTGAAAATCCACAGCAGAACATGATATGTTTGTCAGCCCATCCTTGCATATGTGCCATGAACCTGGAAAAACAAACAGACAAGCATTCAGTTACTGGAGTGTAATAAAGATAGTAGAAAGACATATAACTTAACAGCTTATGATCAAGCTATATGTGACTTAAAACAGACGCACAACGGAGACTTATGCTGTGTTTTAGTATCACATATGAATGCTGTAAGAAAATATAAGCCAATTTATGACAGTACAAAATGATCCTACATTGATTGGAAGACTATAGGTGACAAAATCTTTTACCGTGGATATTAACATATGTACTAACTTAGTTACTGAGAAGATACTGAGAGCAGATTTAAAATCTAGGCCAACAATCAGATCCAAAAAGAACAACATGCACTCAAAAAGATTCCTATTGTGTGAGCTAATATACTAAAATACTTTGTTTGTTCTGAGTTTAAAGCATGAACATGTCTATTGATGTTAAATTCAAAATGGGAATCAGAAAAGTAGCAAATTACAAAATGCAAGTAAGCAAAAAGGCAGAGCCTGCAATACTACCAATAAATGAGATGGATACTGGATTAATAATTAATTCAGATGATTAGGAAACAGAACTATAAAAACAAACAGAAAAATATCTTACATGAGGATTAAATGTCATCACAGCTTCCTGGATTTCATGCATCTCGTTGTGTTCGCAGAATATCATCTCATTTGCCATCTGAATTCGAAAATCTGGGATATCTTTGTGTGAGAATTTTCCCATCAAACTAGTTCTTGGCTTAAATAGTTCGATACTCTTCATCAAGTGTATTCCGCAGTCTTTCCTAATATTGATAAAATAAAGAAAGGGCATAATGCATTAATATTAAAAAAACAGTAAAAGAAGACAAGTAGAAATGGTTTAAGACTGTTAAAACATAAACGAACCCATTTTTCTGCTTTGGTACAGGTGGGTAGATGACTTCAAATTCTTGGAAGTTAATGTCTTTCAAGCGGCATTCACTCCAAGTTCTTTCAAAGTTCATAATCTTCCACATAACACAAGGTAAATGTATTACAAATAACCATTAGATATAAATCATTTAGGTTTACTGCAAAGAAAAGAAGAAAGAAACCATGATAGAAAAGTAGTACCATTCGATTATCAACTTCTTGGTGTAAATCTGAATTCTTGTCAAGAAGGGAGTCCATAAAGATGAACTTCTTGTCCCTTATGTCAACAGTGAATAGAAACCAGTGGAAGTTGTACAAGGATGGGAAGTGCAGCTGTTTCAAACAAGCAAAAGTGGTTTGGTTAAACTTATAAATGAAAAAAGGTTTATCAAAAAGCAAATAAAAACAATGAAAAGATTAGAAAAATAAAATTACCGAATCTGTCAAGTGTAGTTTCCTTGCTTTTCCAGCACCTTCAAAAGCTTTTATGGCTTGATCTTTCATGTACAATCTTCTTGATTCATTCTCCCATTTTTCAAGAAAATATTCCTATTTCATTTTATTATTGCAACAAGAGAAAAAAAATCAGTCAGTACTGTGTAGAAGATAAATTAGATTTTTCAGTAGTAACTATAAAGAAGACATAAAATAAATATATATAGAGAAATAACTTACACTTGATGTATGGAAGAATGTGTGTCTGTTTGAGGTCTTTGGGTGGTTAGACAAGAATAGGATACGGCAATACAAGTTTATGACCCAAGCTTCAACAGTTCCTCCTGGTTTGAAAGAATTCCCAAAAGTTTCTAGACTGACCTTACAATTACCAATTTGTATAGCCATCTTACTGTTTTAGATAGTAAAAGAAAAACTTATAAGGAAAACAGAATGTTCAACAACTAAATAATGTGTGAAAACAAAAACAGAAATGGTATATTGGTGTCTACTTACTGCTTGTATCCATCCATTTTTGCAAGACGGATAATTGCTTGATAGTGCTTTTTTTGATCTTGATCTTGTTCATAACTTGATATGTTTTCATCATAAGGAGATGAAACATATCTGCTTGGCATTACAATACGCCTTGGTGGCAATATTGATGAGGAGCTTGCTTGGGATTTCTGGTTACATAGGTTGTTGTTGTCATACATTGCATCAATGGCCTCAGATGTATTCCTCCGAACTGGGCTTAGCCGATGTTTTCCAATGTAAACATCATCAGAACTGTCATGCGAGTTGTTAAATTCATTGCCTCTGTTTTCCTTCAGAAAAACAACCTCTGGAGAATCTTGTGAGCTCTGGTTTTTCAAAAAAATCAACATCAGTACTGCATTAATTTAAAAGAATTAAAATGTGAAAAAAATTTAATTCTAAGGGAAGATAGCCATACAGAGATTAAAAAATATGAAACCCAAAATTAGCATAATATCTATAGATGCATATATTACAAACTTAAAAATACACCATGTATATAAGAATTAAGACAAACAGAGAATTTTATATGCACACATACTATTGATATTATGTCATTTCCTGCGTTTCTTGCAGGTGAATTGGGGCTGGGAAGAGAATTTGTCCTTTTTGGAGATGTTCTTGTTCCAAACAAATCAACCATTCGAGCAGAAGGTACATGAACAGCATGGAAAGTTGATTGAGGATCTTGGAATGCTTCTTCATTTATACTTACAGACTGCCTTTGTGCTAACTTTCTCATATATTCATGTCTAAGCACCTGACAAAAACCAATCCATGTTAAGTGAGTGTGATACAGAGAGGAAAGAAAATCATACTTGATTGTATTAAAAAAACTAGAAAAACAAATCACCTGTCCTCTTGGACTTGCAAGCCAACTTTCCCTGAATGATAATGATGGTCTACCATCATCAATCTATTATACAGAAAATAGATAGTTCAGATGGACATATGTAAAATAAAAATGTGAAAAGCACACACAAGCAAGTGCAAGTGGACCTATGATTAGTTGCATATTACTTGAAGAAATGTGCAAGTGCACAAACAATACAATAATTATATACGACAAGCAAGTCAAATTGGAAAAACTAATGATCACAACAAATGTAGAAGGGAACCCATATTTGAGTTGCATGCTCCTTGAAGAAAAGTGCAACTCAAATATGTGCAACTCTTATTGGGTTGCACGTTTCTTTGAGAAACGTGCAACCTGGGGTTGAGTTGCATCTACCTCGACGAAAGGAGTAACCCAATATAGACACTACACACACATAATTCTCAACAATAAAAAGAAAAAGTGCAACTCAAATATGTGCAACTCTTATTGGGTTGCACGTTTCTTTGAGAAAGAAGCAACCCGGGGTTGAGTTGCATCTACCTCGACGAAAAGGAGTAACCCAATATAGACACTACATACACATGATTCTCGACAAATAAAAAGAAAAAGTGCAAGGGAACCTATGATTAGTTGCATATTTCTTGAAGAAATGTGCAAGTGCTCAACAATAAAGCAAGTCAAAATTGGAAAACCTAATGATCACAACAAATGTAGAAGGGAACCCATATTTGAGTTGCATGCTCCTTTGAAGAAAAAGTGCAACTCAAATATGTGCAACTCTTATTGGGTTGCACGTTTCTTTGAGAAAGAAGCAACCCGGGGTTGAGTTGCATCTACCTCGACAAAATGAGTAACCCAATATAGACACTACATACACATAATTCTCGACAAATAAAAAGTGCAAGGGAACCTATGATTAGTTGCATATTTCTTGAAGAAATGTGCAAGTGCACAACAATAAAGCAAGTCAAAATTGGAAAACCTAATGATCACAACAAATGTAGAAAAGGGAACCCATATTTGAGTTGCATGCTCCTTTGAAGAAAAGAGCAACTCAAATATGTACAACTATTATTGGGTTGCACGTTTCTTTGAGAAACGTGCAACCCGGGGTTGAGTTGCATCTACCTCGACGAAAGGAGTAACCCAATATAGACACTACATACACATAATTCTCGACAATAAAAAAGTGCAAGGGAACCTATGATTAGTTGCATATATCTTGAAGAAAAGTGCAAGTGCACAACAATAAAAGCAAAGTCAAAAATTGGAAAACCTAATGATCACAACAAATGTAGAAAAGGGAACCCATATTTGAGTTGCATGCTCCTTGAAGAAAAGTGCAACTCAAAATATGTGCAACTCTTATTGGGTTGCACGTTTCTTTGAGAAACATGCAACCCGGGGTTGAGTTGCATCTACCTCGACGAAAGGAGTAACCCAATATAGACATTACATACACAAAATTCTCGACAATAAAAAAGTGCAAGGGAACCTATGATTAGTTGCATATATCTTGAAGAAAAGTGCAAGTGCACAACAATAAAAGCAAGTCAAAAAAGGGAACCCATATTTGAGTTGCATGCTCCTTTGAAGAAAAGAGCAACTCAAATATGTGCAACTCTTATTGGGTTGCACGTTTCTTTGAGAAACGTGCAACCCGGGGTTGAGTTGCATCTACCTCGACGAAAGGAGTAACCCTATATAGACACTACATACACATAATTCTCGACAAATAAAAAAGTGCAAGGGGACCTATGATTAGTTGCATATATCTTGAAGAAATGTGCAAGTCCACAACAATAAAGCAAAGTCAAAAATTGGAAAACCTAATGATCACAACAAATGTAGAAAAGGGAACCCATATTTGAGTTGCATGCTCCTTGAAGAAAAGTGCAACTCAAAATATGTGCAACTCTTATTGGGTTGCACGTTTCTTTGAGAAACGTGCAACCCGGGGTTGAGTTGCATCTACCTCGACGAAAGGAGTAACCCAATATAGACATTACATACACAAAATTCTCGACAATAAAAAAGTGCAAGGGGACCTATGATTAGTTGCATATTTCTTGAAGAAATGTGCAAGTGCACAACAATAAAAGCAAGTCAAAATTGGAAAAACTAATGATCACAACAAATGTAGAAAGGGAACCCATATTTGAGTTGCATGCTCCTTGAAGAAAAGTGCAACTCAAATATGTGCAACTCTTATTGGGTTGCACGTTTCTTTGAGAAACATGCAACCCGGGGTTGAGTTGCATCTACCTTGACGAAAAGGAGTAACCCAATATAGACACTACATACACATAATTCTCGACAAATAAAGTGCAAGGGGACCTATGATTAGTTGCATATTTGTTGAAGAAATGTGCAAGTGCACAACAAATAAAGCAAGTCAAAAATTGGAAAAACTAGTGATCACAACAAATGTAGAAGGGAACCCATATTTGAGTTGCATGCTCCTTGAAGAAAAGTGCAACCCAAATATGTGCAACTCTTATTGGGTTGCACGTTTCTTCGAGAAACGTGCAACCCGGGGTTGAGTTGCATCTACCTCGACGAAAGGAGTAACCCTGCATCCACATATTTCTCGCCAAAAAGGTGTAAAAATAAATTAAACTAGACAGTAGTTACACATTTCATTTGTTTAGTTGCACAAAAATCTTCAAAAAGAAAATATGTAACCCTGTTAGGGTTGCACTTTTCTTCAATAAAAAAAAGAAAGAGGAACTATACCCTGCATTGGCAAAAATAGAACAAAAATGTAAAAAATACCTCAAAATCATCAATGCCGATATTCTCAAACCCATCATAATCATGACTCGAGTAACTTTGAATTCTTGACTCAGAACTTAATTCTATATTGTTGTTGGTTGCAGATAACTTGTTGTTTAAGTTTCTGCCTGACAATAACTGGGCTTCATAGTTATGTGTTCTCTGACCACATTGGATGGAACTGCTCTTGCGACCAGATGAATTGTCTATCAATGTTGGTGAATTTTCTTTTCCTTCTTATAAAACAAAAAATGAAATAGTTAGATAGAAGTATTTGGGATAAATGTGGTCAAATTCAAACCAAGTAGCAAAACTGAAAACACATGTTATCTCTTACCCATGTTATTGATTCCTGTAAACATTGCATGAAGTTTGTGTGGAGTTGTAAATTCTGAGTTGACAGCTTCTTCCGCTTCGTCCTTCTTGTGCGATAAGACATGATTTGTGTGAACTGGATAAAAGAAATGAAAAATATAGAAGTTATGAGGTTAGTTCAAAGAGAAGATAAAAGAAAAAAAGCATGGCTTAAAAAATAGAAGGTTTGGCACATCAAAAAGTACCTTCGGATGTGTGTGCATCACAATTCAACCCTACAACATCTTTTCCATTGTTCAACATGTGGTCTAAGCTAGCGCTATTACCATATGATTGTTCAGCAACAAATTTTTCTTTGCATTCAACCTAGAGATAATAAAAGAAAAAATAAACATGAGATATGAACATAAAAAAGAATTATTCAGAAAAGAAAATAAAAACATATGTTCTTCCAACCTTTCTTGTTTGATGTGGTAGCTCTGGGTCTTTTATTTGTAGCTTAAACAATGCACTATTAACATCGTGCATAGGTTCAACATGAATTTTGTCAACATTTCCAGGCTCTACAAGTCGTGAAATTATCTGTATTCATTTATTTAGAAGAAGGACAACATATTAAAAAAAGCTATTAGAATGAAGAAATATTTGAAAAATATACAGATAGTAGTATAGAAAGATAACTAACCTGATCTGTTGTAGCAATCATTGGATCGTTTTGAAGTTGCTTGGTCTCTGGAAGTTTTTCTTCGTGAACCAAATTAGTTGCATTTGCTGAATTATTAGACTGTTGGCTGCCAGAACATCTAACAGAGTTGCCTGTGATGATGAAAAAACAGAGAGAAGAAAAAACGTTTAGGCATAGATTAGCTCAAATGTGGTAGCTCTGTGTCTTTTATTGACAAAACCAACCTTGATTTCCTTCCTGGTTTTTGCTTGTATCAGTTGAGGGCAGTTTCAAAGTGTCACCAGACTCCAAAATAGTACCAACTGATATGTTTTCATCTTGTGAAGAGCAATTCAACTTTTCTGTGCTTTGTGAACATATGCATTTATTCTCTACCAGGCATTGTAGTACATTAATCAGCAGATCTTGAACTTTGGAACAATTTGAGTGTGTTTCATTTTGAGCAAATTCCTCAAATAATGAGGATATACTGGTTTTTACCTGCTTCAAATATACACCAGAATAAATGTAAGTGCACGAAAACAATCAAGTAATGAAATCATTTTAGAGAAAGGCAATGTGTTGTAACTATTAATAAAGAGGGAGAAAATAGTAACCTTATCACCCAAAGTGGATTGTTGGAAAGAATCAAGAGACAATCTAAAATGCTCAATAGAGAACCCACTGGGAGCAGCACTGGACAAAGAAGCTTGTGCATAACATGTATCCTTAATATCATTGATCTTTTTCAAGGAAAGAAAAAGGAAAAGACAGATTAATTTCTCTTACATATATACAAGAAATACATTTAAATTGATAAGAAAATTATAAGCAAGCAGTAACATATGAAGTTCCTAGTTGTTTGATGTACAAGCAGTAACATATGAAGTTCCTAGTTGTTTGATGGACAAGCAGTAACATATCAAGTTCCTAGTTGTTTGATAAGCAAACAAAAAATCATCTCATTCCTATTTGTTTGATGGACACAGATTTATACTTACTTGCAGCTTGCCATAAAAGTTGTCCTCATCCATGTCCCACTTGATGTATTCTTTAATCATATCTCCTTTCCACACTGATATTCTTGGCAGAGAAGATTGAATTTGGACAGATCCAAAGTCTAGAAAATCAAGATATCGCACCTGATGAAGGCAGATTTACAAATGTTATACTTGAAATGAAAAACTAGAAATAAATGAAATAAGATAAAAATAGTACAAATAGAACATCTGAGAGGCTCACCGCGATATAGAAGTTGCATACAGCTAAGGTTGATGATGAGTTCTGGTATTTCTTGATATACCATAAATTCCACTCTTGAAAGTATTTTGCCCAATTGTAAGTCTTGATGTTCTCAACATCAATGAGGGCAGCAAGATAAGCTGTGCTCGGCTTTGTACTTGAAGTTGGACAGTAGAAAGATGAAAGGGCTACAATCATGAAGCACCTTATGAAGTCAACCTTCTCTTGGCCCTTTTTTATCTTATCGCGAAAGAATTTGATTGTTGGCATTTCTGATAATCCAAATAACTGGAGGAACTCAGCTGTCGTGAACTTGGATTCTTGAGGGACAGGAATACCTATGGCTGGAACACCAAGGACATGACCAAATGATTCTGGACTGATTGGAATAAATTTCTGCTGAAAAGCAAATCCTTCTTTCTTTATATCAACATGATCAGCTAGCCATTGAACAAAGGACCATGGAACAGTGCCACTGGTGAGATCAAGTATGGCTCCAAAATCTATTTCTCTTAGATACCCCTTCTGGTTTTCATCAAAATCTTGCATAATCTGAACGAGCGAGGTCACATTATATCTGCTTTTTGCTGATAAAACATCTTTGTCAACAACTTGTCTTCCTTGTCTTCTATCTCGAACAATTTTCTAATATATTAAAAATACAACAAAGAACCTATAAGTTGCATGGTACAGATCATAAAACAGAAAATCAAAAAGGAAAATAACTGCAAATATTAGAAAATAAATTAAGAACAGATTGACAACTCACCGTCCTTTTCTGCTTGTGAATATTACTAGGTCTGCGCTTTCGTTTTAGACTTCTTTTTATCTAAACAAGGTTATATTAACATGAATAAGGTTATTCTTTTCATATATATATATTTTGACCAATAGATGAACAATAAAAATTATAAAAAACAAAAGTGGATGAATCTTACAATTGAACTCACAGCCTCTAGTACAATTATTTCTTCTTCAGAGTCACATCCATCCTAAGAAGTTTCAGAGAAAGTATAAATTGCATGAACAAAACCAATTGAATGGCAGAAACAAATAAAGTAAATAATAAGCAGAGTTATAAAAAATTTCTTACCTCATCGCTACTATCAGAGTTACGGTTTCTCTGCACAAGATGTGTGTCATTCTGATTGATCATAGAAATCCCTTGTTCTGAAGCTTTTTCCATTGTTCTAGTCCAATTCAAAAATAGAAACACAAAATAAGGTCTTCTACATACTTTTCTGGATCAGTAAACCACATGATAATTAAAAAGAAAAATACAAAAACAAAAAGATGTAGGTCATGAGGAATCAGCTAGATATCAGTCATGAAAAAAATAACACATAGAAAACATGCCACAGACAAAGTCACCCCCATCATAAAACTACGATTCTAAGTAGTTGGCTAGCCTCGCAGACACATAAATCCTAAGGATTGCAGTTTAAGAACAAGTAGACAGTAGGAATCCAATATGCATGTTTCTTGAGAAGTTGGTGCTCATATATGCATTCTCATATAAGCTATTGTTGTGTCCCTGTAATTCTAGTTACATGATGTGTACCAACTACTCAGAAGACAAACAAAATTGGTCACATAATATGTGCCAAAACAAAATCATGGTTACTGAGGCATGCTATGGTCACTACCTACTCTTATAGCATGCTATGGTACTGACAAGCAAACACTGTCACATGACAAGAGCAAAATACACAAAGGAAGACATAACACAATCAATTTTGGTATCAATTTTTCATGATGGAGAAGTAGTGAGGAATCCCACACACTCAAAAAGCAACAGTCAAATCACGACTACACAAACCCCTCCTATGGTGGACAAAAATGGGACACATGCACACACAAATCGTCCCCCATATCAGATCTCCGATGCTTCAAATCATCAAGTTATGGAGCATCCACAGTCAAAAATGCCTAGAGAATTCAAACGCGCGCTCGAATCGGGAACCCTAACACGCGGAGAAGCTCGAATCGGGAACCCTAACACGCGGAGAAGCAAATCGACGCAAGCTAGGCGACAGGTCCGTGCAGACGACGGCGTACCTGATTCGGCCAGACACGTACGGCGACGGTGACGCGGACGGCGACGGCGACGGCGAGGGGGAGGCGATGGCGAGGGGGAGGCGACGACGACAGGGAAGGCGACTGCGACGGGGAAGGCGACGGCGACGGCGAGCTCGCCGACCGCCTTGAGACCGGAAGGGGAATGCTTATCTCCACCGCTCGGCGGAAGTGGAATGCTCCATTGAAAATGAAACGACGACAAAAAAAAAACAGAGGCCCAGACAGGCAGACAGACAAAGCCCAACAGGCCGATGTGCGTAACGGACACTGTGACCAGCGCGAATCTTAAAGCAGGATCCAACGGTGGAAAAAATCGACTGAGACATAACATATTCTCAGTCACCTGAGACATAGCAAATCCGTAATTATATTGGGTTTATTTCACTTCCACCTCACCTCCTAACACTTGGCTATAAATTAGTCTTCTGGTGCTTAATTTATTGATACAAGATAAGGAATTAAGGTCAACGCAAAGCACGATACCACCATCGTCAAGGTCCTTATACGCGGACAAAACACGGAAGATCGAAAAATATGCATGTGCTGTGGAAAATGACACGGAAACTAAGTTGTCGTCGCTGACGCATTCCTTACATCGACCCCAGACAACTTTCATATCGCCTCCATGTTCGCCTCTATATATATAAAATTATAAACCACCACACACGCCGTATCATCAATCATTCAAGGTAGACAAATCAAGTTGCCCGCTTACAAGTCAGCTAGCTGCAAAGTTTAGTGAAAAGCAAAGCAAGATCCCCGTGACCATGGAGGCAACCTCGGTGTTCGCCGCCTTCGACGAGGACGGCGACGGCAAGTTATCTGCATCCGAGCTGCGTCGCGGCATGGCTGCTACCCTGGGAGAGGACGTGTCAGAGGAGGAAGCGGAGGCGATCCTAACGGCGGCGGACGCCGACTGCGACGGGCTGCTGAGCCAAGAAGAGTTCTCGAGGCTAGCCGCCGGCGCCCATAAAGATGACGACGACGTCGTCAGCAGACAAAGGTGCCTAAAGGAGGCGTTCGGTATGTATGCATGCTCGTCGACAAAAGACACGGCGACGACGACGATCACGCCGGCGAGCCTGAGGCGGACGTTGAGCAGGCTGGGGTCGCACGAGCTGGGCGTGGAGGACTGCAGGGCGATGATCTGCAGGTTCGACCTCGACGGCGACGGTGCACTCTCATTCGACGAGTTCAGGGTCATGATGATGGCATAATCGATAGAGTCTCATATCTCATGTACAGTGCGGTGATGTGTTCATTCTTTCATTGTTTCACTTTCTCGACATTTGTTATCTTATGGTAGATTTAGGTTGAATGGTTTTTGTTGTCTAACTGATGGACATGTATATATTCAAAGCTCGACGAAAAAAGTGCATCTGGACAGAGAGAATTGCTATATAATTAGAGGTAAACCAGGTAAAAACGAAAATGGAGTAGAATCAGGGCTGAAGGCAGGAATAAATTATCAGGGGCAAAGCACAAAATTCAACAATTGGGGAAAACAAAACACAAAAATATGTAGCATTTAAGGTAAATAAGCCAGAACCAAAGAAAAAATATTAGAACACTTAGGGGAGGCTAGGCCCTGCTGGCCCCTGCCTCCGCCACCGAATAGAATGGTAAACAATAGTCTAACACACCTCCCCAAGCCTCGTTGCATTCCTCCAACATTGTTGTCTCGCCGAAGGAAATATCTTATGGCATGGCCGCTACAGTGAAGGCCTTGATTGGTGGATGTTAGGGCACCATGGCCATCAGAGCAATGCGACAACGTGTTGAGGTCCTTTAGCCGGTTTCAACAAGCTCCTTGATAGTCGACGCTCCTTGCAGGGCTTGAAGCAATCGCCTAAGCAATGATATGAGAAGTTAACAAGAAGATGACTCTAGGCAAAATCCTATCCCCCACCACCTCCCCTCCCCTCCTTTAGCTCTCTCTCCTTTCCACCCGCAATGGTGCTCCTAGGAAAACTCATGCAACATCGGTTGAAGGTGGCGGAGGGGAGATCACCGCTTTGCCTTGTGTGGAGGTCTTTGGGAGACAGGGTGGGGGATTCAGGAGAACAAGGTGGTGTCGATAATTATGTGGGAACCTTAGGTGGTCCTTGATGCCTACTTCACAACCACATGGGTGGCGAGGTGACGACGGATGGAGGCCAGGTCCTGGAGGTTGTGCTAGTACTAGCTCTAGATCCAAAGACAAAGATTAAGCTCCCTCTCCCTGTTAGTTATGCTCATTCCCCTGCTAGATCTAGATCCTACAAGTCTTTCCTCACCAAATCTGGGTACTTCGCAGCCACATGGGGAAACTCTTGGTTGACGGTGACGGATAATGTAACATCCCAAGTTTCAACAATAATAAAATAAAGAGAGAGTTTTAATTACTCAAATTTTTGCAACAAACAAAAACTTTTTATATGCATATAGTGTCACATATAGTTTTATGCATATGAGTGATTTACTTTTGTGCAATTGCCATGAGGAGTGTTAGTATGATGACCCATTGTTGTTAAACCCTAAACTAAGATCAACTAACCTTAATGTGAGAAGCATAAAAGAAAATGAGAAGAAACCCATTTATCTCTCACATACACTTAGGCCAAAAATGCAAATCTTCACCAAAGGCCACCATGGCTTGATCCTTGGATTCTAAAATGTTTATATAACTCAAACAAACCCAAATGCATCAAAGAAACCAAAATTAAATCGAAATTTAACCCAAAGCCATCTCACATATGATGATGGTCACTTGGGAGATTTTTAACATGATCCCCTCTTTACCCCTCTGGTTTATTGCTTTCCTAAACCAAACTTAATAAACCAATGCCATGTCATCCAAGACCATGTCAAGGTCTACAACTTTCATGTTGACCATCATGGTTAAAGTTGACCAGGTTGACCAGTAGAGATTTGGCAAGAGAGGACTTTAAATCAATGTGAAGATGACCTCAAATTTGAAATGTTGCAAATCACTTCCAAAATGAACACCACCACCACCAATCTTTCACTTTAAATATATAATTGAGATGTACCAAAAAGATTTCCAAAATTTGACAAAAATGTTCATGCGGGCATTGTGTCGAACACTTGGCAGGCATAGTTCCAGATTTGTGTTACACCCTATTATCCAATGGTTTGTTGCCTAAACCACTTTAAACTTGTGATCATTAGCTACATCTATGATCCCTGCATCGAGCTTGGTACTTGCTAGGGTTGGAGAAAGTGGAAAAGTGAGAGAAATGCCCATGCCAAAGCACACCCGGCCACCTTTGGCCAAAACCTTCTCTGGCCACCCTCTCGACGCATCTCCTTGTCCTGGAGCCTCCCTGCAGCTCAAGGACACCAACGGTACACAGCCCCAGCTCGCCAAGGCTTGGCATTGGCCAGAACCAGCGCGTCCAAAACATGCCAGAGCATGCCAGCCGGCGTGGTGATCACGCTCGGACGCGCCAGTACGTCGCGCGCTCGAGCGACGTCGTCCTCCCCCTGCATCCCTACCACTGCGTCGAGCATCCACTCCACACCCTCTACCGCCTAGACACACTCGAGGAGCTGCGGCGTCACAGTCGTCCTCGCCGGCGAAGTACCGCGGGTACTGCCATGATCACCGCACGCGCCCGAACGATTCCGTCGTCCTCTCGCTGCGCCCGCTACACCTAGAGCATCGCCAGGACAAAGCCTACACGATGCCGTACTTCACTTGCCCCTTCGATCGCCAGAAGCGCCGCGCCATGGCCGCTCCATGGCCGCTCCTCCACAGCACCTCGCGGCACACCTCGACCCTATAAATAGAGCCACTCCCAGCACGCTCTCTTCACACCACTCGACTCCCCTCTCACCACTGATCCTCTTCACCACCGTAGTTCGTCCGATTACTGCCGGAGGCGCCTCAATTTCAAGATCGGAGCCGCCGGGGGACGCAGCTCACCGTCGACGATAGACGCCACCCCGAGCTTCGCCACTGCTACCAGCCGCCTCAGCACCCTCGACAACGTCGCCTCGCCAGTAGAACACCGCGGGAACCCTGGTATGCTCTCCGACCCCCTACTGCTGCCGTGAACTCGTCGGAATCCCGCCGGAGACGACGGCCTCTGTGAGCCGTGGATCTCCTCTCTAATCTAACGGTTCACCTCGCGCGTAACGTTTCGCGGGTTTATGAGCCCCTGACGGGTGGCCCCCGCTCGTCAGGCAGCCCACGCTCACCAGATGTGTGTTGGGCCGCGCAGTGAGGGTTTAGTCTGTTTCGGCCCGTTAGGTTTTCCCGCGTGGCCCAATAATTCAAAAATGAATTAATTCATTTAGTTCAAATTCAATTCTGCTGCCCACTTTAAAATTGAATAGCTTAAAATCTACTACACCAAATTTAACAAATTTTATATATTCAGAAAGCTCATAAAATTATCTAAATAATGCCACTGGCCTCATACCCAAATTCATATTTAATTTTAAATGATAAAAATAACAAGGCAGGGCCTTTTCTAACTTCAAGTAAATATTAAAAATTATTTATAACTGATTTTAATTTAATTCCAACTCTAATAAATCACTTTTGACATAATCTAATTGTTTATGCAAAAATATAGCATGGTTGTTTTGCATGATTATGGACTAGATTCAAATAATGGTTATGGAGCCATTTCTAGCCCATTTCACCCTTACACCTAAATTTAAGAAAATAGTATGAGAGCTCCTCTCTCATTTAAATTGTGATCCTAAGTAGTTCAAATGGAGGTAATGACCCTGGTCTAATAAGCCTCATGCTTGGATACTTAGAGACATTAAATCATTACCATGCTAGGTATTAAAATGCATGAGGTAGAGCACCTCATTTAAATTGTTACTCCCTCATAATAGATATGAAATGTTGACCTTGGTCAACCTATATTTCATACCTTATTATTATTTGTGGAGATTAAATCTTGATAGGATTTTAATGTGAGGAAATTATTTTCCCCAAGGAATTAAATAGCAAACCCCATAAATACTTAATGAGAGGAAATTATTTATCTCTTAAGTAAGAATCAATCAAAGTAATCCACCATGCCATGTTTGATTGATGATAGAATTAGTGTGTGAACTCTTTTGGGTGTTTTTAGTTTAGTATGTGAGCTTGGTTTAGTATTTATACCTCGTATTCGTATATAGACGCTAGTAACGAGGAGTATCAAGAGGAGGAAGCCTACTCCCAAGAAGAAGAGGAGAACTTCGATCACTACTCTGCTCAAGGCAAGCTAATAATCTTGCTAACCATCATGATGCAAAGCTCTACAAGAGCAAGGCACCATCACCCCTTTTAAATTTATGTTTTACCTATCCCATGTTTTTACTTTGCAATTACTTTTGCTTATTTACTTCAAAGTACTTTTTGGTTTATGTTTTTACTTGGTATAGAGTAGAACAAGATCAAAGGTTATCTTAGAAACACTCAAAGCTAGATAGCACCCCTCATGAAATAGTTGCTAGTGCTAATCAAGTAAAATGGGACTACTCTAGATGGGAACATGTGACTTTGAAATGAAGTTGAAACCTTGGAATGGTGATTCATTCCATTGAATGGTTTTGAAGGTGAATATGACCAAGAGAAGATGGTGATTTTTGATATAAAACTGATATGGGTTTGAATGTGATACCTTTCCAATTATACAAGTACCCCCACAATACCTGATTATGGGTAGGGCTTAACTAGAAACTTGTGTATTTTAGTATGGGTTCCCTCTAAACAAGCATCATAGGGGTTACGCCGAGGCTGCCTCCGTATATGAGAAATGATGTGAATATGAGGTGAATGTACGACCCAAGCCCTGTGCAGTTCCCGGGTTAACAGTTGGTTCTCACCGGGAGGCCAAGCTCATGGGGAGAGGTGCCTATACTAGGACATATAAGTGAAAGGTTAAGGTTGATGATCCGCGTACTGAGTTACGATGATTCGGGGTTATCCTCGACGGATGTAATCAAAAGTTGTGGCACAAGAGTACAACCTCTGCAGAGTGTAAACCTATTCGAATAGCCGTGTCCGCGGTTATGGACGATTGGAAAGGCCATACTGTTCCGTTATCAGAATTTTTGATGTTAAAAAGGAATGATGAATTGAAAGGTGAATTTGACTTGGATCCCAAGTGATTTGTGGGAATGACACTAATGTTCCCACTTGAGCTAGTCTAGCAAAGGATGAGTCTTTAATAAATGTTTATCAAACTAAAACTTGGCTTTATGCAAATAAACCTAGAGCTTAGCACCCCTTACTACACTAGACATGCTTTTACCTTAGCATTAGTTTGCGAGTACCTTAAAGTACTCATGGCTTTGCCCTGGCTATTCAAATGCCAGACTTTGAAGAGGAGCAACAGATCAGGATGACGGACAACAGGACGTCTACGATAACTAGGATCGTCTTCTAACGTCAAGCGTTGCCTGTGGAACAGATAGTCCACTACTACTACGCTTCCGCTATTTGTTATGTTCGTTGATCATTAGATCAACTATTTGTGTAATATTGGATCATGTGATCTATGGATGTAAGACTCTACGTGTTGTAATAAATGATGACTCTATGATATTCAACTGTTATATCTCGCAACAACAATCTTCCTGGGATTGCGATGTATGATATAATAGGCACCAGGACTTAAAAATCTGGGTGTTGACAAGTTGCTATCAGAGCCATTGTTTGACCTTAGGAGGCCCTAGTTAGAATGGACGATCGGCAAACTTAGTTTCAAATATAATGAATGAAATAGTTATGAAAAATACAATCATACCCTTACCTTTGAGATCTTTTCAAAATAACCAACTCATGTTCTTATTTACAAGTTACTTAAAATTTTGAACACTTGCACCTTCTAACTTGCTTATCAATCCCTCTACAGATGGAGCCTATCATCCCGATGGAGCCCTTCATCCAAACCCAAGTGTACGACCTGGCGAACGGTGGGGATCTGATCTTTGAGAGGGATCTGTTTGCCCTCTCGAGTTCCTCGGACGCTCGCCTCCCGTGTTTTACGGAGGCCAGATCACTGACCAAGCCGATGGCCAACTCCAATGGCTCATCATGGCTAACCTCCCCGGGAAGCCGGAGTCACCCATGTTCCGCCAGATTCAGTTCTCTCTCCGAGACAACAACTGGGTGGATGGACTCGCCCGCGCTCTGGAGGCTCTCGCTCGTCTGTGCGGGCAAAACTCGGTGGCTATTGAAGGGGAACGCTTTGCACACTTTGCAAGGCACTCCTCTGTTGGGCTGCCCCTCCGCCTGCCATTCCACCCCGTGCTGAGGCACCACGTGGATCATCTCGACTTCATGTTGTTCGAGACTCGTGCTGAGCTGGATAACTCCCGCGCCGCCGCCAACCACACTCAGCAACAGCTGAATCAGTATGCGGAGACCATCAAGGTCATCGCAAAGGAGCGTAGAACTCTCCGCCAGCTGGTCGCGAAGAGGGACTCCACCATCCACCGCCTCAAGGCCAAGCTCGCCGTCCTGAAGGAGACCGTCGCCACTCAGGCGGAGCAGCTCCAGATACTGGAAGGAGAAGGCGAGGGGGAAGACATCCAAGGGGATGGCTACTCCTATGTTAGCAACGACAATGACTACGAGGAGGAGGAAGAAGGAGACATGGACTTCCACCAGCACCTGCCTGCCGGGATGGACACCACCTTCCCGCTCCGCATCGATGGATAGTTTCCATCCCCCTCTGAGCACTTGCGTAGTATGAGATGTATCGGTCCTTTGTATCCGCCCCATGTATCGTAGATTGTTGAAAGGGTTCTTCAAACCCTCCGGATTGTTGGCTTGTAATATTTGCTACCTTCATGACTATGTTTGTGTGTGTAATATTATTATCTTATGAATCAAGTTTTAAATTGTGTGATTTCATCCCAAAATGAGCCATAGAAATTTCCCTCTCATCTCATGATCCATACCCCTGTTCAGATGGCACCTCCAACTCGCCACGCAAATCAGGATGCGCTGATGCAGATGCTGCAGCTCATGATGGAGGACAGAGAGGCTGAACGCGCTGAAAGGCAGGCCAATATCACTGCTCTGCAACAGCTGGCACAGAACAACCAAGGCCACGGGAACCATGACCATCCGGGCTCCAAGCTGAAGAACTTTCAAAACACTAACCCACCAGTGTTTAGCAAGATGGAGGAACCCCTTGATGCTGATGATTGGCTCCAAACAATGGAGAACAATCTTGAGGTTGCCGGAGTGGAAGATAACGACAAGGTGTTGTTTGCCACCCACTATCGGGCAGGACCTGCACGTGCCTGGTGGACAAGTGCTCGCGCATTGAATGCGGGGCAAATGATGACTTGGGCAGATTTCAAGCTCAAGTTTAGCAAGTATCATGTGCCACCGGGTCTCATCAAGAAGATGCGGGATGAGTTCCGCGAGCTGAAGCAAGGCCGTCTAACCGTGGTAGAATACCGCGATTCCTCACTCTGTCAAGGTACGCCCGGATGAGACCCACCGAGAAGAGGAAGGAGAGGTTCTGAACGGTGCACGATGAGATGCAGGCTGTGTTGGTCAACATCCCTTTTGCGACCTCGAAGCCCTTGTTGACTCCGCCATCCGGATGGAGGGCAAGTTGAACCAGCCAATGAAAACCGCAAGCGCCGCATGATGCATCGAGTGGGCCCAGCAATACCCCAAGTTCCGCCCTAGCTCAAGCGGAGGATTCACCCCGAAACAACAGTCACCGGCACGATGTCGTGCCTCGGTTATCGAACCGGAGTGGAGGAAACCCCAGGATAGGAGGACACCACCACAACAGCAACAACCGTCCACCACAACAACAATTTCAACCGCGCTCAGACAAGAGCCCCTGTCAACACCAACAGCTCAGGACTGGGAGCAATGCTGTCGCCACCAAGGACAAGTCCACCATCAACTGCTATGAGTGTGGCGTGGTGGGGCACTACTCCAACGAGTGTCCCAAGAGACTCACCAAGATTGCCGCCAACACCTCTGGCCCTGCTCAGCAGCAACGCCGTGTCGCCAACGGCAAGAAGTTCACCCCCAACAACCCGAACAACCGTAGCGGCCGCCTCTTCCACATGAGTGCGGAAGAAGCTCAGGAAGCCCCAGATGTCGTGCTGGGTATGTTCTCTGTTAACTCAATACCTGCAAGAGTGCTGTTTGATTCTGGAGCATCACATTCATTTGTTACGGAAGATTTTGCTTGCACTAGTAAGATTCAACCCATCAGTTTGAAGCATGTCATGGTAGTGCAAATACGGATCAACCACTAAAGCTAGAAAAATTTGCAAAGATGTTCCTATCAGAATTCATGAAATAGAATTTTATGCAAATTTGATTGTTCCGGGAACAAAAGGTTTGGAAGTAGTACTGGGTATGGATGGATGTCCAAACATCATGGACTGATAGACTGTGCCAAGAAGGCCATCACCATGACTAGCAACACCGGAGTGTTAGTAGAGCACATCTCAGAAAAGCTGCCCAGAAAGTTTACCGCAACGAGTTTAGCCAAACCCACCTTGGACCAAATCAGAGTCGTCTGTAGATACTCGATGTGTTTCCGGATGACCTACCCGGTATGCCCCCGGACCGGGATATCGAGTTTATCATTGAGTTAATCCCTGGAACAGGACCTATAGCCCAGAGAGCTTACAGTATGAACCCAGCCGAGTTAGTAGAACTGAAGAAACAACTGGATGATATGTTAGCCAAAGGTCTGATTCGACCAAGTGCATCGCCCTGGAGGTCACCAGTTTTGTTTGTGGATAAAAAGGATGGTGCGAACCGTTTATGTACGGATTACCGCAAGCTTAATGATGTCACCATCAAGAACAAGTATCCTTTGCCCAAGATAGAAGACCTGTTTGACCAGTTGACCGGTGACACCGTATTCTCTAAAATTGATCTTAGGACAGGTTATCATCAGCTGAAGATCCGTGCAACGGACATCCCCAAAACTGCCTTCACCACCAGATATGGATTGTATGAGTACAATGTCATGTCATTTGGATTGACCAACGCCCCGCTTATTTCATGAATCTCATGAATAAGATCTTCATGAACTTCTGGATAAGTTCGTCGTTGTCTTCATCGACGACATCCTTATCTACTCCAAATCCGAAGAAGAACATGAGCAACACCTCGAAGTGGTCTTAGATACCCTTCGGGAACACCAGTTACGCCAAGTTTAGCAAGTGCGAGTTTTGGTTGAAGTAAGTTCCCGGGACACATCTTGTCGGCAGGAGGAATTGCCGTTGACCCCGCCAAAATAAAGACCGTTGCAGAATGGATAGCCCCAACCACTCAGACTGAAGTCCGTGCATTTCTCGGGTTAGCGGGATACTACCGCAGATTTGTTGAAGGATTCTCAAGCATAGCCAGGCCCGTGACACAACTGTTGAAGAAGGACAAAAAGTTCGAATGGACAGACAAATGTGAAGAGAGTTTCCAGATGCTCAAGGCCAAGTTGACCACAGCCCCAATCCTGATCATGCCTGACGTCACCAAGCCGTTTGACGTATACTGTGACGCCTCCAAGGTTGGTCTTGGGTGTGTGTTGATGCAAGAAGGCAAAGTGATCTCGTATCTGTCCAGGCAACTGAAGCAGCATGAGCAGAACTATCCTACCCATGATTTAGAACTTGCAGCCGTCGTGTTAGCCTTGAAAGTATGGCGTCATTACCTCATGGGTAATCGATGCGAGATCTATTCGGATCACAAGAGCTTGAAGTATATCTTCACCCAGAAGGAACTAAATATGAGGCAAAGGAGATGGTTAGAGTTAATCAAGGATTATGACATGGAAATTCATTATCACCCGGGCAAGGCCAATGTGGTAGCAGATGCTTTGAGTAGACTGCCGTGTCAGTTGAACTCCATGATCGCCGAAGAGCAACCCAGCCTGCACCAAGAGTTTGAACAGTTTAGGATGGAGCTAGTTAGCGAAGGTTTTCTCGCCAGCATTGAACTCCAACCCACCTTGATTAGTCAGATCAAAGAAGCCCAGAAGGGAAATGCTAGCCTTGACGGAATCAAAAGCCAAATCGCTGCGGGAAAGGCACCAGGATTCACCGTAGATGAAGAAGGAGTGCTTTGGTACAACGGACGCTTGTGCGTGCCGTCGATTCGGAGTTGAAACAAGTTATTCTGAAGGAAGCCCATGACACCTTGTATTCTATTCATCCCGGAGGTACCAAGATGTACCAGGACCTGAAGGAACAGTTCTGGTGGCATGGAATGAAGCGAGAAATCGGGAGCTACATCGCCAAGTGTGACATCTGTCAGAGAGTCAAGGTAGAACATCAACGACCTACAGGACTGCTACAGCCCTGAGATTCCGGAATGGAAGTGGGATTCGGTAGGAATGGACTTCATCACCGGATTGCCCAAATCTAGTAAAGGAAATGATTCTATCTAGGTAGTGGTCGACAGATTGACCAAATTCGCCCACTTCATCCCCGTCAAGACCACCTATCAAGGACCAAGACTGGCAGAGTTGTATATCTCACGGATAGTCAGCCTGCACGGAACCCCGAAGTCAATAGTATCCGATAGAGGATCCCAATTCACCTCAGATTTTGGCAGAAGGTACATGAAGGACTCGGAACCGGCTGAACTTCAGCACAGCCTATCACCGCAGACGGATGGACAGACCGAACGAGTCAACCAGATATTGGAAGATATGCTGAGAGCATGTGTGTTAGAGTATGGATCCAAGTGGGAAGACTGCTTGCCATACGCAGAATTCTCGTACAACAACGGCTATCAAGCCGGTTTGCAAATGGCCCCTTTGAAGCCTGTACGGAAGGAAGCGCCATACCCCTCTGAACTGGTCGGAAGCTGGAGAGAGTCAAGTCTTTGGACCAGATATCCTCCGGGAAGCAGAAGAGAAGGTTCACAAGATCCGCGAGTACCTCAAGACCGCTCAATCAAGATAGAAGAGCTACGCCGACAAGAGACGCCGAGAGATGACCTTCGAGATCGGAGATTTCGTGTATCTCAAAGTGTCCCCCTTAAAGGAATGCAGAGATTTCAGCTTAGAGGAAAGCTTGCACCTCGATATGTCGGACCATTCAAAGTCTGAGTCGCCGGGAGAGGTGTCCTATCAACTGGAGTTACCAGAAGAGATGTCAGCGGTGCACAATGTGTTTCACATCTCGTTGCTCCGGAAATGCTTAGAGGTACCTGAGAAGACCGAAGTTTTCAAGAACATCGATCATCGAGCTATCGATATCAACTCAGATTTGACATATCGCGAAGTACCTATTCGCATCCTGGAAGAAGCCTTCAGAACCACTCGCACCAGGAGTATCAAGATTCTGAAGATCCAATGGAGTAATCACACCAAAGAAGAAGCCACTTTGGAGAGAGAAGACTTTATGAAGACTGAGTACCCAGATCTCTTTAGTACCTAGTTTTCTTTAAGATCTCGGGACGAGATCTTTTGTAAGGGGGGGTTTGTAACATCCCAAGTTTCAACAATAATAAAATAAAGAGAGAGTTTCAATTACTCAAATTTTTGCAACAAACAAAAACTTTTTATATGCATATAGTGTCACATATAGTTTTATGCATATGAGTGATTTACTTTTGTGCAATTGCCATGAGGAGTGTTAGTATGATGACCCATTGTTGTTAAACCCTAAACTAAGATCAACTAACCTTAATGTGAGAAGCATAAAAGAAAATGAGAAGAAACCCATTTATCTCTCACATACACTTAGGCCAAAAATGCAAATCTTCACCAAAGGCCACCATGGCTTGATCCTTGGATTCTAAAATGTTTATATAACTCAAACAAACCCAAATGCATCAAAGAAACCAAAATTAAATCGAAATTTAACCCAAAGCCATCTCACATATGATGATGGTCACTTGGGAGATTTTTAACATGATCCCCTCTTTACCCCTCTGGTTTATTGCTTTCCTAAACCAAACTTAATAAACCAATGCCATGTCATCCAATACCATGTCAAGGTCTACAACTTTCATGTTGACCATCATGGTTAAAGTTGACCAGGTTGACCAGTAGAGATTTGGCAAGAGAGGAATTTAAATCAATGTGAAGATGACCTCAAATTTGAAATGTTGCAAATCACTTCCAAAATGAACACCACCACCACCAATCTTTCACTTTAAATATATAATTGAGATGTACCAAAAAGATTTCCAAAATTTGACAAAAATGTTCATGCGGGCATTGTGTCGAACACTTGGCAGGCATAGTTCCAGATTTGTGTTACACACTATTATCCAATGGTTTCTTGCCTAAACCACTTTAAACTTGTGATCATTAGCTACATCTATGATCCCTGCATCGAGCTTGGTACTTGCTAGGGTTGGAGAAAGTGGAAAAGTGAGAGAAATGCCCATGCCAAAGCACACCCGGCCACCTTTGGCCAAAACCTTCTCTGGCCACCCTCTCGACGCATCTCCTTGTCCTGGAGCCTCCCTGCAGCTCAAGGACACCAACGGTACACAGCCCCAGCTCGCCAAGGCTTGGCATTGGCCAGAACATGCCGAGCATGCTAGCCGGCGTGGTGATCACGCTCTGGACGCGCCAGTACGTCGCGCGCTCGAGCGACGTCGTCCTCCCCCTGCATCCCTACCACTGCGTCGAGCATCCACTCCACACCCTCTACCGCCTAGACACACTCGAGGAGCTGCGGCGGCCTTGTCACAGTCGTCCTTGCCGGCGAAGTACCGCGGGTACTGCCATGATCACCGCACGCGCCCGAACGATTCCGTCGTCCTCTCGCTGCGCCCGCTACACCTAGAGCATCGCCAGGACAAAGCCTACACGATGCCGTCCTTCACTTGCCCCTTCGATCGCCGAAGCGCCGCGCCATGGCCGCTCCTCCACAGCACCTCGCGGCACACCTCGACCCTATAAATAGAGCCACTCCCAGCACGCTCTCTTCACACCACTCGACTCCCTCTCACCACTGATCCTCTTCACCACCGTAGTTCGTCCGATTCTGGAGGCTCAATTTCAAGATCGGAGCCGCGGGGACGCAGCTCACCGTCGACGATAGACGCCACCCCGAGCTTCGCCACTGCCAGCCGCCTCAGCACCCTCGACAACGTCGCCTCGCCACCAGTAGAACACCGCGGGAACCCTGGTATGCTCTCCGACCCCCTGCCGCCGTGAACTCGTCGGAATCCCGCCGGAGACGACGGCCTCTGTGAGCCGTGGATCTCCTCTCTAATCTAACGGTTCACCTCGCGCGTAACGTTTCGCGGGTTTATGAGCCCCTGACGGGTGGCCCCCGCTCGTCAGGCAGCCCACGCTCACCAGATGTGTGTTGGGCCGCGCAGTGAGGGTTTAGTCTGTTTCGGCCCGTTAGGTTTTCCCGCGTGGCCCAATAATTCAAAAATGAATTAATTCATTTAGTTCAAATTCAATTCTGCTGCCCACTTTAAAATTGAATAGCTTAAAATCTACTACACCAAATTTAACAAATTTTATATATTCAGAAAGCTCATAAAATTATCTAAATAATGCCACTGGCCTCATACCCAAATTCATATTTAATTTTAAATGATAAAAATAACAAGGCAGGGCCTTTTCTAACTTCAAGTAAATATTAAAAATTATTTATAACTGATTTTAAGTTAATTCCAACTCTAATAAATCATTTTTGACATAATCTAATTGTTTATGCAAAAATATAGCATGGTTTCTTTTGCATGATTATGGACTAGATTCAAATAATGGTTATGGAGCCATTTCTAGCCCATTTCACACTTACACCTAAATTTAAGAAAATAGTATGAGAGCTCCTCTCTCATTTAAATTGTGATCCTAAGTAGTTCAAATGGAGGTAATGACCCTGGTCTAATAAGCCTCATGCTTGGATACTTAGAGACATTAAATCATTACCATGCTAGGTATTAAAATGCATGAGGTAGAGCACCTCATTTAAATTGTTACTCCCTTATAATAGATATGAAATGTTGACCTTGGTCAACCTATATTTCATACCTTATTATTATTTGTGGAGATTAAATCTTGATAGGATTTTAATGTGAGGAAATTATTTTCCCCAAGGAATTAAATAGCAAACCCCATAAATACTTAATGAGAGGAAATTATTTATCTCTTAAGTAAGAATCAATCAAACTAATCCACCATGCCATGTTTGATTGATGATAGAATTAGTGTGTGAACTCTTTTGGGTGTTTTTAGTTTAGTATGTGGGCTTGGTTTAGTATTTATACCTCGTATTCGTATATAGACGCTAGTAACGAGGAGTATCAAGAGGAGGAAGCCTACTCCCAAGAAGAAGAGGAGAACTTCGATCACTACTCTGCTCAAGGCAAGCTAATAATCTTGCTAACCATCATGATGCAAAGCTCTACAAGAGCAAGGCACCATCACCCCTTTTAAATTTATGTTTTACCTATCCCATGTTTTTACTTTGCAATTACTTTTGCTTATTTACTTCAAAGTAATTTTTGGTTTATGTTTTCACTTGGTATAGAGTAGAACAAGATCAAAGGTTATCTTAGAAACACTCAAAGCTAGATAGCACCCCTCATGAAATAGTTGCTAGTGCTAATCAAGTAAAATGGGACTACTCTAGATGGGAACATGTGACTTTGAAATGAAGTTCAAACCTTGGAATGGTGATTCATTCCATTGAATGGTTTTGAAGGTGAATATGACCAAGAGAAGATGGTGATTTTTGATATAAAACTGATATGGGTTTGAATGCGATACCTTTCCAATTATACAAGTACCCCCACAATACCTGATTATGGGTAGGGCTTAACTAGAAACTTGTGTATTTTAGTATGGGTTCCCTCTAAACAAGCATCATAGGGGTTACGCCGAGGCTGCCTCCGTATATGAGAAATGATGTGAATATGAGGTGAATGTACGACCCAAGCCCTGTGCAGTTCCCGGGTTAACAGTTGGTTCTCACCGGGAGGCCAAGCTCATGGGGAGAGGTGCCTATACTAGGACATATAAGTGAAAGGTTAAGGTTGATGATCCGCGTACTGAGTTACGATGATTCGGGGTTATCCTCGACGGATGTAATCAAAAGTTGTGGCACAAGAGTACAGCCTCTGCAGAGTGTTAAACCTATTCGAATAGCCGTGTCCGCGGTTATGGACGATTGGAAAGGCCATACTGTTCCGTTATCAGAATTTTTGATGTTAAAAAGGAATGATGAATTGAAAGGTGAATTTGACTTGGATCCCAAGTGATTTGTGGGAATGACACTAATGTTCCCACTTGAGCTAGTCTAGCAAAGGATGAGTCTTTAATAAGTGTTTATCAAACTAAAACTTGGCTTTATGCAAATAAACCTAGAGCTTAGCACCCCTTACTACACTAGACATGCTTTTACCTTAGCATTAGTTTGCGAGTACCTTAAAGTACTCATGGCTTTGCCCTGGCTATTCAAATGCCAGACTTTGAAGAGGAGCAACAGTATCAGGATGACGGACAACAGGACGTCTACGATAACTAGGATCGTCTTCTAACGTCAAGCGTTGCCTGTGGAAGATAGTCCACTACTACTACGCTTCCGCTATTTGTTATGTTCGTTGATCATTAGACCAACTATTTGTGTAATATTGGATCATGTGATCTATGGATGTAAGACTCTACGTGTTGTAATAAATGATGACTCTATGATATTCAACTGTTATATCTCGCAACAACAATCTTCCTGGGATTGCGATGTATGATATAATAGGCACCAGGACTTAAAAATCCGGGTGTTGACAGATAAGGCGGTGATGATGTGGGTGTCGTTTTTCTTCTTCAGGCTTCGTCCGGTTATCTCCCCATGACAACCCCTCCCCTGCTTGAATAATAACCCGTTGTCCTCCAGTCGCACGGTGGTGGAACTGTGGCAGTACTCCTCTTCCCGGGGATGCGGCCTTGGGACTGTAGAGGCAGCGGACAAGCAGTGGTATGAATATAGGTGGGTGTTGCAGCTCGATGTGTTCTGCGGCGACAATACCTCGTATATGTTTGTTGGGTTCTTGGTCTGGTGCCCTCGAGCCTGGGCGAGATGGGATAGGGTTCCCTCTAAGTGAGCATCCCAGTGTGATGTTTCTAGTAGGTATTTCTTTGGTGTTTCCTAATAGTCTGCAATGGTGCAGTTGTCCTCTTTCATCGTTTCTTCTTCATTGTGTCTTTGTCCAACAACTTTTTTCTGTCGGTATGGGTGAGACATGGTGGCGGTTGTCATCATGTGGATCTCTCTAGGCATTCATGTTGTCTCTTCCCCATGGTACTCAATGTTCTTTTCTGTTCCAGGGTGAACTTCTTTGCCTTTCGGCGATGTGACACCCTTCTAACTAAGCTGAGAGGACAGGGTCCTTTTTCGGAGGAGAAGACCACGGGATTTGGGCCTAGGTGCGGTCTTGACGCAGCAGACGAGAGGACGAGATCATTCGGTGGTGCCTCCCTAAGACCTCGGTTACCTTGTTGGTTTTGGCCGCGGCGGTTGACGATGGCCTCCCTATCTTAAGTTGTGTTTTTTATGTTTTATCTTATGTGTGTTTATCTTGTACGTTGAGTCTAAGCTGATCGTAAGCACATTGTATCTACCATTTGGACTATATTTAATCAAAGTTAGTGTTTTTTTGTCTAAAAAGAGAATTGGCCCGGTTGGAAGCTATACACAAAGCCTCGTATACACATGTGAGATTATGGGAATCTGCCCATGAATTTACCGTTTCAGGTTGACGAAAAAGGCATGGAAATAGTATGTTTGTGAAGGACATGCTTGGAAATAGCGGAAACAAAGAAAGAAAGACTAGGCTCATGTACATCGATCACACTCGCACACGGATTTTAGGTTGACCATGTTTTCTTCGTCACATGCATAGGGAAACAAGATATTGATCCATTCGCAAGTCTAATGGGCTGACGCGCAATGCATGATCGACCAATCTCCATAGGGGACAATATTGATTTGTAGTATGGAGTAGTTCTCTAGAAGCTTATTACTGGAGTAATTGGCAGTTGACGTGCAAGTCTAATGGGCTTCGATCGCTAGCTAGCCGTTGACGCCCCCTTTGGCCAGCTCCATCGCCATCTCATATCGATCTATCCTCCTGCTGCCATTAACACGACTATTAATCTTGGGTTATGGCTATTTTTCTTGGCGCCACATGCATGCATGAGCTAGTATTTGACTTTTTCCCCTTTTCTTTTTCGGGTAGCTGGTATTTGATCTTTGGTTTTGGCTATTAATATTTATGCAATGATTGATAAATCCAAGGGTGTAGAGGTGATCCAGAATAGTTTACGCGTAACTGAACATGGCATGTGTTGTTCGTACAAGACGCGGAAACTAAAGGTGTCGTTGCTGACGAATTTGCTCCATCAATGCCAACGTATTACCTCATATAAATACCACGCGCGCGCCATATTATCATCATCAATCGGTTCAAGGCACACATATTAAGTTGGCAACTCCAAATACGGTTAGACTAGTCACAATGCATAGTAGCATATAGAAATATCATGCGTATGATACTATTACATGTTACTATGTCCACAATGCATTGTATCATGTACTAGTATCATAATCTTCTTATATTAATTGATTTGTAGAATCTCAATGCAAATCTATGTACAAAATGTATTTGACATTTAATTTTCTAGTACTACGTGCTATGATACAGTATCTACTACAATCCTCTCTCTCATATTTAAATACACTGCCACATCAATTTTTTGCATGCATGAGATGCATGATACTATCTATGATACTACCATTGTGGGTAGTCTTAGCTACCTGCAAAATTGAGGGAACAGCAACTCGATCAGCAAGCAAGATCGAATAGTACTCCAAGGACGGAGGCAAAGTCGGTGTTCGCCGCACTCAATCGATCATGCTGGTAACGGAGGCATCGTCGGTGTTCGCCGCCTTCGACAAGGACGGGGACGGCAAAGTGTCTGCCTCCGAGCTGCGGTGCGGCCTGGAGTCGACCCTAGGCGAGGACGTGTCGGAGGAGGATGCGGCGGCGATCCTCGCTGCAGCGGACGGCGACGGCGACGGGCTGCTGAACCAAGAAGAGTTCTCGAGGCTAGCCGCCGGCGCCCACGAGAACGACGACGACGTTGCCAAACGAAGGTGCTTGATGGAGGCGTTCGGGATGTACGCAGCGTCCTCGTCCACGGAAGACATGACGACGACAATGATCACGCCGGCGAGCCTGAGGCGGACGCTGAGCAGGCTGGGGTCGCACGAGCTGGGCGTGGAGGAGTGCAGGGCCATGATCTGCAGGTTCGATCTGGACGGCGACGGCGCCCTCTCATTCGACGAGTTCAGGGTCATGATGATGGCATAATCGATAGAGTCTCATATCTCATCACAATTTTTTCTAGATTAATGTTCACTTCATCACTTGATCGACCGCATATGTACAGTACGGCTATGCCTTCATTGATTCATTCCTTCGTTCATTGTTTCACTCTCACGAAGTGACGATCATTATTATGTTATATAGTGAATCACATGTTGCACTTTGAGCTCTTCCTTATAATGGCCGTGATCATGAAATAGTTTTTCGAACATAGACAAAAAAAAACACCCGCTTTACCCCCGCGTCATCCTCATGGGAGTGATTAGGGTTGCCGCCGCCAGACCCCTCCCTCGTCGTTGCCATCGGCTGCCAGCGGACAGCTTATGGTGCCGGTGGCAGCCTCAGTCTCCTGTTCGGGTGTCGGGGTCGGGGTCAACCTGGTCTAGGCCGGGGAGCTCTGCCGCGTCATCCTCTCCCTTGGTGTTCAACTTGGTTCTCGGTCTCGATGGGTAGATATCTAGGTTAGGGTTCGCATTGGAGCTTCCTTCACGGTAGCTTGGGTGGTCCGGCTACGCGTAGGCGAGCAAGGCTGGTTCTTGCGTTATATCGGGGTGTCGGCCCCAAGCGGTGGACATGGCGGCTTCTTGGCGGCAGATCTCGTTGTGTGTAGTGTTGGCTAGCAACCTCGGCGTGTGGAAGATTGAGTTGACCATCCCAGGTCGATCGTGCTCGGGGGCTGCCCTGATGCCGTCCAGATCAAGGGTTCTCGCCTATTCTAGCCACCCTGGTTTGGCCTTGGTGACTTTTTTTTTCAAGAACACACGTGAGAACCGCGTGTCTTCTATAAAGATAGAGAGGAAAACAACATTTACAAGAGTTTAGAGGCTATGATCACATGCGATCCAACCTCAATCCACACACTGACACTCCCACCTAAGGGACTACTCTCCCTCCCTCTCCACTCCACAAACTTTGCTCTTTTCCGTTGCTCGAACTCCTCTCTAATTTTTCTACAAACTTCGGCTGGTATTGTGGCGAATTTGTCAAAAACCCTACTATTCCTTTCCAACCAGATGCTTCTAGCCCACGAGTAGTACCAGGGCATTGATCTCTTTTCTTCTGTTCCTTGGCACTGATTCGGAGAGTGAGCTCCACCATAGCGCAATTTCTGTATCTGCACCTGGAGTGAAGCGGTGCAATCTGTAATCCAGGAGCAATATGTACCAAATCTGTCTAGAGTAAGAACATTGCACCGTGATATGCTCCACCGTTTCTTGCTCCTGGCAACATAGAACGCATTCCACCGGCCTTGGTGACTTCTTACGGACGTTGGACCTCGCTACCTTGGTGAAAAGCTTGCCCCGCGGTTGCTAGTACAGGGGACGGTAACACCTTTGGAGATCGTGCCTCTCCTTGGAGTCATCGTCGTAGGTACTAGTCTATTTAGTCGCTTGACGTTCATCGGTGGTGCTCTCTAAAGCATTTTCAAGCGGAGGTTCTACTTGTTTATCTTATGTTTGTTTCTTTTTGTTCTTTCTTGTAAGCTGATTTCCTCATCGCCGGGAAACTCTGGTTGCATATGGATTTATTTAAAAACGGGTGTTATCCCCTTTTATTTCAAAAACAACGGAAAAAAAATTACACACGCGCAGCATAGCCGGGTCGACCGCATGGAATTCCGAAGTCTGTAATATTTATCTGGAAACACCTAACGTAATTTACTAAGAGCATTTCCAGTCGCGTCCCCTAAACCGCGCCGGATTGAGCGTTTGGGGGACGTGTTTCGTTCGTGCCGCGTTTGGAGGACGTCGCTCCCCAGCCGCGTCCCCAAACGAAGCCCCCAAACATTAAAAATATTTTTTTGCTATTTTTATTTTAATTTCCACAAACTAATACATAATTGGGAACGTGGTTTACACGAAGACATAATTAGGAACATGGTTTTCCACAAACTAATACATAGTTTGAACCGTAGTAGCCGCACGAAGCTGTTGGAGATATGCCCAAGAGGCAATAATAAATGGTTATTATATATCTTTGTGTTTATGATAATGTTTACATACCATGCTATAATTGTATTAACCGAAACATTGGTACATGTGTGATATGTAGACAAACAAGAAGTCCCTAGTATGCCTCTTAAACTAGCTTGTTGATTAATGGATGATTAGTTTCATAATCATGAACATTGGATGTTATTAATAACAAGGTTATGTCTTTGTATGAATGATGTAATGGACACACCCAATTAAGCGTAGCATAAGATCTCGTCATTAAGTTATTTGCTATAAGCTTTCGATACATAGTTACCTAGTCCTTATGACCATGAGATCATGTAAATCACTTATACCGGAAAGGTACTTTGATTACACCAAACACCACTGCGTAAATGGGTGGCTATAAAGGTGGGATTAAGTATCCGGAAAGTATGAGTTGAGGCATATGGATCAACAGTGGGATTTGTCCATCCCGATGACGGATAGATATACTCTGGGCCCTCTCGGTGGAATGTCGTCTAATGTCTTGCAAGCATATGAATAAGTTCATAAGAGACCACATACCACGGTACGAGTAAAGAGTACTTGTCAGGAGACGAGGTTGAACAAGGTATAGAGTGATACCGAAGATCAAACCTCGGACAAGTAAAATATCGCGAGACAAAGGGAATTGGTATTGTATGTGAATGGTTCATTCGATCACTAAAGTCATCGTTGAATATGTGGGAGCCATTATGGATCTCCAGATCCCGCTATTGGTTATTGGTCGGAGTGAGTACTCAACCATGTCCACATAGTTCACGAACCGTAGGGTGACACACTTAAAGTTGGATGTTGAAATGGTAGTACTTGAATATGGAATGGAGTTCGAATATTTGTTCGGAGTCCCGGATGTGATCCCGGACATCACGAGGAGTTCCGGAATGGTCCGGAGAATAAGATTCATATATAGGATGTCATTTTATGTGAATAAAATGATGCGGAAGGTTCTATGGAAGGTTCTAGAAGGTTCTAGAAAAGTCCGGAAGAAACCACCAAGGAAGGTGGAGTCCACATGGGACTCCACCTCCATGGCCGGCCAACCCTAGTGGGGGAGGAGTCCCAAGTGGACTCCCCTTAGGGGGCCACCCCCCTATGGAAGGTGGAATTCCCACCTCTAGTGGGAGGGAAGGTTTCCCACCATATGGAAGGTTTTGGGTTCGGGTCTTATTCGAAGACTTGTAGTCCAACACTTGGGGCTTCCACCTATATATAGAGGGCCAAGGGGAGGGGGCCGGCCACACCAAAGCCATAGCTTGGCCGCACCCCCAGTGGCCGGCCCCCCTCTCCCCAAACCCTAGCGGTCTCTCTCTCCACCACATCCCGCACGCTTAAGCGAAGCTCCGCCGGATTTCTCCACCACCACCGACACCACGCCATCGTGCTGTCGGATTCAAGAGGAGCTACTGCTGCCCGCTGGGAGGTGGACGTCGTCTTCATCAACAACCGAACGTGTGACCGAGTACGGAGGTGCTGCCCGTTCGTGGCGCCGGAACCGATCGTGATCAAGATCTTCTACGCGCTTTTGCAAGCGGCAAGTGATCGTCTACCGCAGCAATAAGAGCCTACTCTTATAGGCTTTGGAATCTCTTCAAGGGTTAGTCTTGATCATCCCCTCGTTGCTACCGTCTTCTAGATTGCATCTTGGCTTGGATTGTGTGTTCGCGATAGGAAAATTTTTGTTTTCTATGCAACGTTATCCTACAGTGGTATCAGAGCCGTGTCTATGCATAGATGGTTGCACGAGTAGAACACAATGGTTTGTGGGCGTTGATGCTCTTGTTATCTTTAGTTTGAGTACTTTGCATCTTTGTGGCATAGTGGGATGAAGCGGCTCGGACTAACTTTACATGACCGCGTTCATGAGACTTGTTCCTCGTTCGACATGCAACTTGTATTGCATAAGAGGCTTTGCGGGTGTCTGTCTCTCCTACTATAGTGAAGATTCAATTTACTCTTCTATTGACAACACTAGTATCACCGTTGTGGTTCATGTTCGTAGGTAGATTAGATCTTACTCGAAAACCCTAAACCACGTAAAATATGCAAACCAAATTAGAGACGTCTAACTTGTTTTTGCAGGGTTTGGTGATGTGATATGGCCATAATGTGATGATGAATATGTATGAGATGATCATTATTGTATTGTGGCAACCGGCAGGAGCCTTATGGTTGTCTTTAATTTTCATGTTGAGAGGTATTTCAAAGTAGTTGTAATAGTTGCTACATGAGGTGAACAACCATGAAGACGGCGCCATGGACCTTGACGCTACGCCGACGATGATGGAGATCATGCCCGAAGATGATGGAGATCATGCCCGAAGATGATGGAGATCATGTCCGTGCTTTGGAGATGAAGATCAAAGGCGCAAAGACTAAAGGGCCATATCATATCACATATGAATTGCATGTGATGTTAATCCTTTATGCATCTTATTTTGCTTAGATCGGACGGTAGCATTATAAGATGATCCCTCACATTAATATCAAGATAATAAAGTGTTCTTCCCTCGTATGCACCGTTGCATTGTTCGACGTTTTGAAGCATCTCGTGATGATCGGGTGTGATAAACTCAACATACAACGGGTGTAAGCCATGTTGCACATGCGGAATACTTGGGTTTGCTTGACGAGCCTAGCATGTATAGACATGGCCTCGGGACAACGGAAACCGAAAGGTTGAACACGAGTCATATGGATGATATGATCAACATGTTGATGTTCACCATTGAAGCTACATCATCTCACGTGATGATCGGTTTTGATGTAGTGGATTTGGATCGTGTACCACTTAACAACTATGAGGGATGTTGTATTAAGTGGGAGTTCATTAGTAATTAGATTAAAACATGAACTAATTATCATAAACATAGTCTGAGTAGTATTTTGAATTAATTTTGTAGTATTGGCATCCGTTTACTACTATGCGCTAGTCTTGTTATTGAGATAGAAATACTGTTAAAATCTGATAAGAAACTTTACGGATTAGTACCGTATTGTTAAAGAATCAAGAATTGATTAAGTCCTATTGCAAACTTTTAGTGAAACTCACTTTGTTGATTCAGAGAGCTATGGTTTCAATTAGTACCTAAAGTTATCTTGTCTCCGTGAAACTTGAAGTTCAAATCTGTTTGAAAAGTAAGGAGCTGAAAATTTAGTTTTCAGAAATAATCAAGGTATGAGATATATGTGATATCTAAGACCTTATTGCAAGATGATAGAATATAATTTGGTGAGACTACATAAACTCATAAGTTTTATGGGAATGTATGAAGGTTGAAGACGCCAGGCGTCACAATCCTCCAACTATTGGAGCACTAACGATATTCGCATATCCATGAAGTTATCATCCTTAGTATGCACCGTTGCTAAGACTCGTCGTATCGAAGCATCACGTGATGATCGGGTGTTATAGATTCTACGTGTGCTTACAATGGGTGCAAGCCAGATTTGCACATACAAATACTAAGGTTGAACTTTATGAGCCTAGCATGTACAGACATGGTCTCAAAAAGTTGTCATGAATTGATGGATAAAATTATGAGTGAAATTGTTCATCATAGTTACTAATAAGTGAAATCTAGAACACTTGTCATATGATGAACAACTTCAAAGTAAAAACCTCAAGGTTATTGGTATTTGACCAACAAACCTAGAAGTTATTGATGTTGAAGTGTTTTTGAATGAAAAGAAAAACTGCAAAAGATATTCTGGCAGAAATAAAGAAAAGACTAGAAAGTCTAGCTCAGGTGTATATAAATGATATACATGTTATGGATGTATTCCTAGTTTAGTCACACAATGAAATTCTTGGGTATTAGTGCTATATTGGTTGGTATGAAGTGTCATACAAAACAACACAATACAAGAATACAATGGCCTAAGTGACTGACAAGGAATATGATAGGTATGCACGTCTGGAACAAAAATAAAGTGTTATTATGTTCATCGTTGGCATTCTATCTAGCCCTTAGAATTTATAATAAAGAACTTAATAATTGTTATTTTGCTCTGGTCAAATAAAAACAATGAGTTGTTCAAATTATGACATTACTCCATGTATGATGGATAAGTTATTATAAATCTTAATGGTGAAACACACATACATAACAACGCTAAAATGCCATAAGGCAAATGATTTGAATTCCACTTATTTGTGGAACCGCCATTTAGGTCATGTTAGAAAGGAACGCATGAAGGAACTCCATGCAAATGGATTTTTGGAGTCATTTGATTTTTGAATCGTTTGGCGTTTGCAAATCTTTTCTAAAGAGAATGATTAAAATACCGTTCATAGGCCAAAAGTTGAACGGGCAACTAACTTAGTGGAAAAATACATTATGATGTATGTGATTCACTGGGCATAGTTGTGTGCGGGAGATTCTTCTACTTCATGAAAACTTTCAACAATGAATTGAGTATATATATGTGGATATATTCAATAAGGAAGAAGTTTGAAACATTTGAATGGATTCAAATAAATTTCAGCATGAAGTGGAAATCATCGTAATAGAAAAGTCAAATATCTATGATTGGATCATGGTAGAAATATTTGAATTACGATTTTTAGCGAACATCTAAGAGAGTTATGAAATTGTTCTACAACTCACATTTCTTGGAGTATCACAATGATGATATAGTATCCAAGATATGTATCCAAACCTTGTTGGATCAATGATGAGATAAGATATTAATGCCATTATATTTTTGTGGATTATGCTTTAGTGACTACCGCTTTTACACTGAATAGAGCATCATCATGATCCATTGAAATGACACCATACGAGTTATGGCATGGGTATGAACCCTGATAGTCTTTTC
Organism: Lolium multiflorum; assembly: GCA_030979885.1. NCBI lineage: Eukaryota > Viridiplantae > Streptophyta > Magnoliopsida > Poales > Poaceae > Lolium > Lolium multiflorum. The sequence goes on from CM061750.1 coordinate 197,475,799, forward strand.
TTAAATTTTGGTATGCATAGCATAAGTAAATAAGTTTACAACCAAAATCGGATAAATGTCTTTGTTGGTTATCCCAGAGATTTGATTGGGAATTCTTTCCACAAGACAAAGACAAAAGTGTTTGTCAATGTTTCTTATTTCCAAGAAATTGTTTCTAGTGAAGTATTTGAGTGGGAGGACAATATAATTTGATAAGGTTTATGAACCGCATAATGATCAGAGTAGCGCAGCATCGGAATTTGTTTCAGAAGCGGCCACGACGATCATGACTCCTATGACTACAAAGTGTTTTAGCCATGGAGATCGAAGTACATATTGAACCTTGTAGGTATGGTTTACTTTGTGATCAAATAAATGATTTGTGAACAAAGGATTGATTTTGAACAATGATAAAACCAACTACAAACAAAGAAGTTATGATGGGCCCTGACTCCGTTAAAATGGCTATACGCCATGAAATCCAAGATAGATAAATACTTTTTGAAAGTAAATGGATCTATAAAATTGATGGACTTGGATGGAATATCCTTAAAGAAGCTCGACTTGTCGAAAAATTGTTTACGACAAAGTTCAAAGAGTTGACTACGATAAGATTAGATCTTCCGTAGCAATGCTTATAGTCTATGTGGATTATTCTAGTAATCACTACATATTTCTTTTATGAGATATGCTAGTAGGATGGCAAAATACACTACTTAACAGTGTGTATTAAAGGTGTACACAAGATACAACCAAGAGTTTTGCTGGTCCGTGGAATACTAGATAGGTATACGAACTTCAATTGGATGAAGTAAGTATCACGGAGTTAGAATCTTCACCAGATGAAATAGTCAAATAGTTTTTGATTTCATCAGAGACGATGAAGAGGCTTGCATTTGCAAGAAATTAAGTTGGAGCGCTAAGACACATTTATAATACTTTATGTAGGTGACATATAGTTGGTTATAAATGATGTAATTATATACTTGATTAAAAGGTTTCATTGAGAATTAACTTCAATGAAAGGATATGGACTGAAACAAATTTAGTGTCAAGATCTATGAAGATAGATTGAAACACATAAATAAGTTTAAGTCAAAGTACATATGATGGATATTGAAGTAGTTCAATATAGAAATATTAAGAAAATGTTCTTGTCATGTGAAGGTTTAACAAGACTTGAGTGTATCTGACACTCAATGAGTAAAAACACATGAGTGATTATAGATCACGAATAACATGTACACAATCAGATATCATGTGCTATAAAGTGTTATGAGCATATACCAGAATGATTCATATGATGATCATTGAACGACAGTAAGAATATCCTTAAGTACTTTAGAAGAACTAAGGATATATATATATATTTTTGTATGAAGAAATGACAAACAAATCGCTGTAAGGTGTTACACCGATATTGGTTTTGTCACATATAAAATATAATTTCAAATCTCAAATTAGACTAAGTGTTGTTTAAAAGGTAGCACAATGAGCTAGAAGTTGTCTATGCTAGATTTAGAAGAGTTCTAAATATTGTGATGGATTCTACAAAAGAAGGCAGAATATGTCATTGTTTTGACAATGACAAAGGATGTTAAGTCAGGAGGTTCTTTGAGAACTTGGTGTAGTTCCGACAAAGTCAGAACTTTGAAGCTATATTGTGTGTGACAATATTAGTGACATATTTCAGACCGCGGAATTAAGGTTCCACCAGAGGACTAAGCATATATGCCGACTCATTTAGAAAATGAGTGATGCGTTGAGACGCATATGAATTGCAAAATACATACGTTTCTGAGCATGTCAGAACCGTTGACTAAAACCTCTCCCGTGAGCAAAACATGATAAAGCACCAGAAGGCCAAGGTGTTATATCTTTACATATGTAAACTAGATTATTGACTCTAGTGCAAGTGGGAGACTGTTGGAGATATGCCCAAGAGGCAATAATAAATGGTTATTATATATCTTTGTGTTTATGATAATGTTTACATACCATGCTATAATTGTATTAACCGAAACATTGGTACATGTGTGATATGTAGACAAACAAGAAGTCCCTAGTATGCCTCTTAAACTAGCTTGTTGATTAATGGATGATTAGTTTCATAATCATGAACATTGGATGTTATTAATAACAAGGTTATGTCTTTGTATGAATGATGTAATGGACACACCCAATTAAGCGTAGCATAAGATCTCGTCATTAAGTTATTTGCTATAAGCTTTCGATACATAGTTACCTAGTCCTTATGACCATGAGATCATGTAAATCACTTATACCGGAAAGGTACTTTGATTACACCAAACACCACTGCGTAAATGGGTGGCTATAAAGGTGGGATTAAGTATCGGAAAGTATGAGTTGAGGCATATGGATCAACGGTGGGATTTGTCCATCCCGATGACGGATAGATATACTCTGGGCCCTCTCGGTGGAATGTCGTCTAATGTCTTGCAAGCATATGAATAAGTTCATAAGAGACCACATACCACGGTACGAGTAAAGAGTACTTGTCGGGAGACGAGGTTGAACAAGGTATAGAGTGATACCGAAGATCAAACCTCGGACAAGTAAAATATCGCGAGACAAAGGGAATTGGTATTGTATGTGAATGGTTCATTCGATCACTAAAGTCATCGTTGAATATGTGGGAGCCATTATGGATCTCCAGATCCCGCTATTGGTTATTGGTCGGAGTGAGTACTCAACCATGTCCACATAGTTCACGAACCGTAGGGTGACACACTTAAAGTTGGATGTTGAAATGGTAGTACTTGAATATGGAATGGAGTTCGAATATTTGTTCGGAGTCCCGGATGTGATCCCGGACATCACGAGGAGTTCCGGAATGGTCCGGAGAATAAGATTCATATATAGGATGTCATTTTATGTGAATAAAATGATGCGGAAGGTTCTATGGAAGGTTCTAGAAGGTTCTAGAAAAGTCCGGAAGAAACCACCAAGGAAGGTGGAGTCCACATGGGACTCCACCTCCATGGCCGGCCAACCCTAGTGGGGGAGGAGTCCCAAGTGGACTCCCCCTTAGGGGCCGGCCCACCCCCCCATATGGAAGGTGGAATTCCCACCTCTAGTGGGAGGGAAGGTTTCCCACCATATGGAAGGTTTTGGGTTCGGGTCTTATTCGAAGACTTGTAGTCCAACACTTGGGGCTTCCACCTATATATAGGGGCCAAGGGGAGGGGCCGGCCACCAAAGCCATAGCTTGGCCGCACCCCTTAGTGGCCGGCCACCTCTCCCCAAACCCTAGCGGTCTCTCTCCTCCACCACATCCCGCACGCAAGCGAAGCTCCGCCGGATTCTCCACCACCACCGACACCACGCCATCGTGCTGTCGGATTCAAGAGGAGCTACTTCCGCTGCCCGCTGGAACGGGGAGGTGGACGTCGTCTTCATCAACAACCGAACGTGTGACCGAGTACGGAGGTGCTGCCGTTCGTGGCGCCGGAACCGATCGTGATCAAGATCTTCTACGCGCTTTTGCAAGCGGCAAGTGATCGTCTACCGCAGCAATAAGAGCCTACTCTTATAGGCTTTGGAATCTCTTCAAGGGTTAGTCTTGATCATCCCCTCGTTGCTACCGTCTTCTAGATTGCATCTTGGCTTGGATTGTGTGTTCGCGATAGGAAAATTTTTGTTTTCTATGCAACGTTATCCTACAGAAGCCTCCCGCAGATGCATCATGCGCGGGCGGTCGTCGCCGGCGACGTAGTCGGCGAAGGAGTCCGGATGCCGCGTGGGTCGCCCTTGAGGACGAGGACGAACTCGAACAGCACGCCCTCCTCCACCATCTCCGACGATGAAGACGTCGCCGTGGCAGGCGACGGCGAGCGTGCAGCTCTGCCGCGGCCACGACCACGACCACGGCCGTGAGCTAAGCCTCCGCCTCTACCAGACATGGCGTCGACTCTTGTTGAGATGGTGGCGGCTAGGGTTGGCGAGAGAGGCGCTAGGGTTTGTGTGTGAGAGGGACGATGAGAGGCGGTCCTTTTTATAGGCCGGAGGGAGGCGGGGGAGCGGTGGCGCTCATTAACGCCGGCACGCAGAGCTAGGCGCGACGAGACGCGTTGCTGCGCCTCTGCGGGAACTGCACCGTCGCTGCACGCCAATAACTTCCGTCGCGAGGTAGGCGATGGTTAGGTTAAAATTTATTGTGCCGCTGGCAGGTCGGCCCCGCCACTCCCCGCCTCGCTTTTCGGCGTGTCCGGCGTCCCCGGTGCGTCCCCTGTGGGGTGGGGACGGGCTCGGGGCGCCGGACACCGTATCGGGGCGCGCCGGACAAAATTCGGCTTTGGGGGACGGGGCTGGAACCGTTTTTTGGTCTGGCGCGCCCTAAATCTGTTTGGAGGGACACGACTGGAGATGCTCAAAGCCTTTCGAGAAGAAACTTTTACTCCCTCCATTCTTGAATACAAGGTCACTATCAAAAATACATTTTGTATACATACAAGCACTAATACCAATCGAGAAAAGCTAATTATATTTTACTTCCTAGGATGGTGCTCATCAATGTGAACATTGCATGCAATTTAGAAACGAGTCATCACATACAATATCTTTAATTAACCCGAAACACAAGAATACTTCCATAGAAATAAGAAATAATTGTGTTATTTATCACTTTGCTTTATTTTTTTTATAAAGAGAATATATTAATATCAGGAAGATACAAAATACACTCCATCTCTACAACAACGTAATACCCTAATGGTAGTACAAATGCACACAACCAAAAAAAAAACATACTAAGAACTAGAAGTCCCGCTACGGCATTTCGGCCCTACCAACAACTATACATCCACCACGAAGAGAAAACCTAAACTTCAGGCTCTCCAAAAGGATGGCTCTAAAAAGGAAACAGAAGCGTCGTCGTCGCCCGATCAAAGATCTTAAGTTTTCACCATGTAGATAGTCTCCGCTCTCAAATATCTTCAACAAGGTCATTGTCAGGCACAACCAATTAAGGTCAGGCCTTGGATTTTCATCATGAAATGTTAGACTCTAAACTTCACATATGTTATCGTCCCCACTTCATACTATTGTTGCGAAGACCAGCAATGTCACGTATATGTAATAAGTACTACCTCCTTGCAAAAATGTAAGCCTTTTGGGAAGCTAGTTCAGCTTCTAAAAAAAACTAAACTCCATTATGCTTTTACCTAATATGCTTTTACCTAATGGTAGTATTAGCTAAATTTAATTTTCCGGCAATGTCACCTATACGTAATAAGTACTACCTCCTTTCTAAAATGTAAGCCTTTTGGGAAGCTAGTTCAGCTTCTGAAAAAAAAAACTATACTCCCTCTGTCTAAGGTTGTGTGAGATTTGTCAGAATTTAACCGTATATGTACACTAAATAACATCTAGATACATATAAATGTTAATAACTTATAGACAACCTTAAATGAGGGAGTATTTAGGAACGAAGGTAATAAGTACGTATATCCATGTGAGATGGCGATAAAGAATCTCACACATAAAGTTAGGACATGGAAAATTAAGAGCATCTCCATGTGCGGTCTCTCAAAGCGTTCTTCAAAGACATTTGACCGTCTCCAGCCGCGAACCCCAAAGCTCTTTTTCATCCGGCGTGGCCCAATACGGTATCCGGCGCCCTGAGCCCATTTCCGCTATACAGGGGACACTGCGGGGACGCCGGACGGAACGAAAAAACGCGTTGCGAGTGGCGGGCTAGCCTCGTTAGCGGCACGAACCGAAGTGGTGGTGAGACGTCCCTTCGGCGTTGCGCCTCCTCCATGTGTCGCCGCAGTCTGCATTCATGCGCATCTTACAGCTTCTTCTCCGGCGCTTCCCGCGCTTTCTCCCCGCTGCTTCCCGCATTGCCAGTGGCTATAAAAATCCACACCCTCTCAATATCGCCACCACAACCGTCGGCATCCTTCCCTCCGCCTCCACGAAAACATGTCTCGTTGCCTAGCTACCACCTACTCAAGGCTGAGCCGCACCAGCGGTGGTCTGGCACCTCCACCGTTATCTCCACCTCTGATTCCACCTTCGTCTCCACCTTCCCTGGCCGACATCCCCGACATCAGCGAGTTTAACAAGAACGCCGACACCGATGATGACTTCTTTGAGGCGGCAATGAACGCGCAGTTCATGGCTGACGCAGAGCGGGAGGCAGAGGAGGAGCAGGCGGCCCACGCGGCGTTCGACGCGAAGCAACGGTGGGAGGCAGTGGACGAGGAGGAGGAGTCGGACGATGATGACTGGAGCAGCGCAGACCTGACACAGAGGAGAAGTCGGCCGGGGCAGAGGGCCATCCTCACGTCCTTCGAGTCGCTGAAGAAGGCCGAGGATGACGCCCATGCCTGCGAGGAAACCAACGAGGTGTTGCGGCAGCGGGTCCCGGAGGACGCGGCGGCCCACAGCGCAGCAGAGGGAGGCGGTGGAGAAGCGGAGCAGGGAGGGAGGCAACGACGGGGCGGGGCCGTCAAGCGCCCCGAGTATACATGTTTTGGGGGCTCGTTTGGGAGGGGGGCACGACTGGAAACGAACGTCCCCAAAAGCGACAGCATCTTGTGACCTCCTTAAACGCCTGATCCTGCGTTTTATCTGGACGTGATTTTGGGGATGCGACTAAAGATGCTCACAGGACATAGTCAGTACTATAGCCCAATTTTTATAGCTACTAATAAAATCAGACTAAAAACCGAAAATCCTATTTCTCATTTCGAGAAAGGACATGGAAACAACGCCAAGATATAGAAATGGAGACTGGTACTGATGTCACCGCACACCATTTGACCTTGACTTTCGCCACACGGGACAAACAATAAATTTGCTTGCACAGAAGATACGTCCATCGATATGTAAGTCTGACGGGGTGATGTGCTTTGCATGACATCCTCCGTACAACTGGGACAAGATCGGTTATTTAATTATCAAGAAGCTACTAATTGATTATACTTGTCGTGAGGTCGTTGAGAACCTGATTTCTTTCTCTTACTAAATAAACTTTAGATGGCTGCTATGCCGTGCACACCACAGCTAGCTGCGTCGCGTCGTCGTCGATTTCTTCTACACTTACCGCGCGCGGCGGTGCCGACCGGCCGTTGGCGTCCGCGTGCTCCCAGCTGCATTTCCATCTCATGCCCATCAATCTACGTGCTGTCATAACACAGCGGGCTATTTCATGACAACATGAGCTGCATTTCCATCTCATGCCCATCAATCTACGTGCTGTAAATTATTTTTTTATAAAAGAAATATATTAATATTGTGATATTAATTACACCTAGCTTATGCAACAAATTCGTACCCTAATATTAGTATGGATGCACACAGCAAAAGAAAAACTAACAAATGAAAAGTCTCGCGCCCTAGCAGCAATAGTACTTCCACCACCAGGAAGGAAACTGTGCACAAACGGCGTCGTCGTCCGATCAAAAGAGGTTTTCACCCCGAAGATAGTCACCTCAAAACAATGCCTTTGACAAGGCCATTGCCAGGCACAAACAATTAAGGCCACACCATAGATTTTTTTTTAGATAACAGGCAGATTTGCCCGACTTTAACTTAATAAAGCCTTACGGTAGCCAGTTAGGATTACAAACTGCTGGGCATTACAGCTTAGCCACACACACGACATGGGAAGATCCAACATATCGGAACACACGGCAAGATAAGGTTAAAGATAACACTAATGATTCATCACACGCCCAAGTCCCGAACCAGGGGAAGGCTACTTCTTCATGCCGCCGGGGGCTTCAAGTGCACGTACAGCTCCCTTAGCTCTTGTGCCATCCAGTTTAGCTCCTCCTTTTCTCTTGATTTGAACTTTAGGCTCCACAGCTGCAAAAGAATAATAATTTTGTAAATAATGTCAGTTGGGTTAGAGATAACTTTCTTTTCGATCGCAAGCTTATTTCGCGTATTCCAAAGGGCCCAGGATTGCGCCAGGAAGAGCACCCACAGCAGCCTCCTAGCATATCCAGAGAAACCAGAGAGGATGGCATGGAATTGGGCGAAGTTGGCCGGGCACCAGTTGCACCCCAGCAGCTGGCGTAAAACCGACCAAGCAAACTTTGCCAGGGAACAAGCGAAGAATATGTGGCTAGCATCCTCCGGGGCGCCACATAGGGCACACAGACCATTGGAAGGGCCGTGTCTAGTCAGAATCTGCTGTCCCGAAGGCAACTTATCCAGCGCCAACTGCCAGGAGAAAATCTTGATTTTAAGCGGTACTTTGGATTTCCACATGTCCTTGTGATGGGCGACAGTCGTACCCTGGGATAGTTGGGCGTACATAGATTTGACCGAATAAGAGCCATCCGGTTCAAGATGCCAGGATACCTTGTCCAGGCCATCAGCGAGGAGCACCTGACTCACAAAGTCTTGCAGCTCACCCCAAAGCTGCAAGCTTTCCTGATCAAGCGAACGACGGAAGCGGACTTGAAGGGAATCGAGACTGAGAGCTTCAGCGACGGAGATGTCTTGGTCGTCACAGATGGCGAAGAGCCGCGGAAAGGACTCCATGATGGGACCCCTCCCAATCCACCAGTCCTTCCAGAAGCTAGTGCGCCTGCCGTTCCTCACCTCGTATTTAGCTCCGACCTTGAAAAGATGTTTAATTCTATGTAAGCTTTTCCAGAGCGGAGAGCCTCCATGGCCAGAGCCCGAGAAGATATCCGAGGCGTCTGGGTATTTGGCCTGCATGATACGAGCCCAGATCGTGTCTTCTTCATGATATAACCGCCAGATCCACTTTAGGATTAAGGCCATGTTCATTTTCTTTGTGTTCAGAAGTCCCAGGCCCCCAAACTCCTTGGGGCGGCAAATCGTTGGCCAATTCACTAGGTGGTATTTCCTCTTTCGGCCTGCCCCTTCCCAGAAAAATTTAGAGCGGTGAGAGTCGAACCTCGCATGAATCCCGTCATGCAGGAGGAAAAGACCCATCGCATAGATTGGGAGGTTGTCCAGGCAGGAGTTAGACAAAATGAGTCGTCCCCCTGATGACATCAGTTTGCCCACCCAAGGCTCTAACTTGCCAGCAAGCTTCCGAACCAGGAAGAGCCATTGCTCGAGCGATAGTTTCCTATCTGAGATTGGGAGGCCTAGATAGATAAAGGGGAAGCTCCCAAGTTTACAGTTCAGCTTGTTGGCAATAGCAACACTCCTATAGCTACGTTGACCCAGCACAAACACCTCGCTCTTGTGGTAATTGATTTTGAGTCCCGACATGTCTTCAAAACACATCAGAAGGAATTTCAGATTCGCTATGTCCTCATCCGACCCCTGGATGAGGATGAGTGTGTCGTCAGCGTATTGCAGGTGTGTAATGCCCCCTGGCAGCAGGTGGGGGACTAACCCGTGAATGTGTCCGGCCGAGGCCGCGGCGGAAAGGATAACAGAAAGAGCTTCTCCGATGAAATTGAAAAGCAGCGGTGAGAGGGGGTCTCCCTGGCGAACCCCTCTCTTATTCCGAAAAAACGGCCCCACATCACCACTGATGGAAATAGCAGTTTGCCCCCCGCAGACAAGCTGAAGAATCATGTGGATGTACCCAGCTTCGAAACCTTTACAACGTAGGACTTCCCCCAGGAAGTCCCAATTCACTCTGTCGTAAGCCTTCTCAAAGTCAATCTTGAGGAGCACCCCGCTGTGCCTCCTCACCCGGATGTCGTGGATGATTTCCATGAGAGCAAGCGGACCATCCAGGATGTTTCTGCCCTTGATAAACGTTGTTTGATTCGAGGAAATAATCCGATGGGCAACTGGGTCAAGTTTAGAGGCTTTGGAGATTATTTTGAAGATTACGTTGATCAAGGCAATCGGCCTATACTGCGAGATATGATCTGCCCCAGGTACTTTCGGGATGAGAGAGAGGATTCCAAAATTGAGCCTACAATGTCCACGAGCCCTAGCACGAAGTCATTAAGGATGTGCAGTATGCCATGCTTGACCTGTGCCCAGAAACGCTTGAAGAAAGCCACAGGGAAACCGTCAGGTCCCGGGGCGGTATCTGTCTTCATATCTTTAACAATGGCCTCTAGTTCCTCTTCAGAGAAGGTACACGCTAACCCAACGTTTTCCTTGTCTGAGACACGGGCCTCCTCTCCCCAGGAGGAGGGCGCCAGCCCACAAACCCTTGGAGCCGAAGAACCAAGGAGGTTCCTATAGAACTCGTAAATGTGTTGTTGGATCAGTTTAGGGTCCGTGATTGTTCCATTGTCGGAGCTGAGCTTAGAAATATGACATTTCCTTTTACGGCCATTGGCGACAGCATGGAAATATGCCGTGTTCGCGTCGCCTTGCAGAGCCCACCTGACTCTGCCCCGCTGCCGCCAATGCTCTTCCTCCATGCGGTAAATATGAAGCAACTGCTCCTCGAGATGGTATCTAGAGGCCCAGGCCTCCTCGTCGAGACCGGAGGAGTCAGCCAGCACGTCCAAATGAGCGATCTGGCTCAGTAAAGCGGATTTTTCAGCCTTGGTATCCCTGCCCAGGTTCTGATTCCAGCCCCGCAGAAATTGTCGAAGTCCCGCATGGTCAGCAAAAACTTTCACTTTTGCTGAACCAACGGCACAAAGTCCTGGCGCTCGAACCAGCTGGTCTCGAAGAAGAATCTGTTGGTGCGCAAAGGGAAACCTTCACCAGTGTCGACGGTGTATGATCAGAACCCAAGCTTGTCTCAGCAGACAAAGAGCAGAGCGGGAAAACGGCTTCGAAAGAAGCAGACACAAACACACGATCCAGGGCTGATCGGACCGGGTTGAGCTGATGGTTGGACCAAGTGAACCATGCACCCGTGCGCGGAATTTCTCTCAGAGCCCAGGTGGCAATGCTGTTGTTAAAAAGATCTATCAGAGGCCAGTTAAGGTTGGAGTTGTTCTTATCTTCAGCAGCCCTGATAAGGTTAAAATCACCCCCCATGAGGATCGGGAGAGGACATGAAACAATCTTAGCCGTAATCTCGTCCAGGAACCCCCTGGAACGAGTATCATCCGCAGGGCCATAAATCCCAATAACTTCCAGTTTTCGGTTGGAGACTCGATGGAGAACAGAGAGGCTAAGGAAGAATTGACCCCTGTCCATTCTTCCCACCTCGAACAGGCTGTCCCTGACTCCTAGCAACATGCCACCCGATTGGCCGTTAGCCGGTAGCCAAGACCAGAAGAACTTATCGCCCACCTCTAGGCTTGCAAGCTCCGCATCCGTGAAATCATGTTTGATGGTTTCTTGTAAGAGAACTAGGTCGATGCGATGAAGCCTTAGGTACTCCTTCAACAAGGTTCGCCACCCCCTGCGGCCAAACCCCCTAATGTTCCAGAAAAGGGCTCTCATTGGGGCACCTTGCTCAAAGCCCGTGCTTGGCGGGTGACAGGACGGTGACCAACTGGGGATGGCCGACGGGCAACACGCCTCTTGGAGATAGTAGCCTTCTTGACTTTGCCCGAGCCCGGAGAGGGTTCCCCCGCGGAACCCCTCCGCACTGAGACGGCAGCGCTTGAGGACGGCTCCCCTTTAGAGCCAACCTCTGGACTACCTCGCTCATTCCCTTGAGTCGAGGTTGCCCGAGCAGCCTCCTCCTTTGCCTTAGCCGCATCTTCTTCAATCTTCCGCCTTGCAGCAAGCAGCTCCGCTTGGGCACGTTCCCGGGCTTGAAGAAGGGCCACCGCTTGAGCAGGCGACCCTTCCGTGGATTTGAACAGGATGCAACTATCCTTGGCAACCTTAAGCAGATGTTCAATCGAGGAATCTTGAAACGCAACAAACGGAGAGGAGGGAGAGACGTTACCTGGAGCAGGAGTTGACGAGGATGGAGTAGCCGTGTTGATGACGCTCTTGTCAAGGTTGTTCTTGTCAGCAGCAGCTCGCATGGCCCGTTCCAGCACATGGCCATCGCTGGTACCCATGGATCGCGCACTCTTACGCAAAGCTTCTGTCGGGGAGGCTTTGGAGCGAGGGCCACGAGCCACCGGAGCTCCCAGCGCAGGGATCGGGGCATCCAAGAGGAGGTGTTGGTCCGCAGCAGGGGCAGAGTCTTGTCTGATGGCAGGTGCCTGATGAAGTCCGGGTGCCGGTGGAGTGACAGGATTGGCAGCAGCAGCAGCCGCCTCAAGCATCAGCCTTCGTGACGGGCGGTCATGGTTCCGTTTGCTTCGCTGCTCGTTGTTCCGAAGGTACTCCTGGTCCGACGCGCCAGAAGCGGGGCTGGACCATCCCACCTCTGCCCGCTCCTCAACAGAGAGGTTCAAGGCTTTGCCCAGAGTTGGAGAGGTGTGCTCTGTCGGGGGAGATTCTTCATGCAGGTCTTCGCACAGAGTGTCATCGCTGGAGGCCGCATCCGGGAAGAGTTGGCCTGCAGCAGGTGTCGAGGGGACAGTAGACTGGATGATCTTGGCAACCAACGGGAAGATATTGCCAGTGGGGGTCAGGTTGGTCCCGTATTGGCTGCGGGTGGATTCGGGAATCTGGAGAGACGGGTCATTCGGGGCAACTGGGCAGCAGGCGGACGGCGGGCCAGGAGAGGCCGCTAAGGGCACGAACTTACGGGGGCCTCCCCCACCCGCACCAGGGGCCGAAGCCGTAGCACGTGAGGTCTTTTGAGCGTGGCGGCCCCTCCGCCCATCCCAACGATCCTCGTCCGTCTCATCAGGGTCATCATCCTTGTCTTCAGCGCCATCTGCCGGGGGGAGCTTCGGTGGGGCTTGTGGCGGGGAGTTTCCCGCATTCTCATCATCTCTAATCGATTGGATACGATAGCCTTGCATATTCACGAAGAGGGTGATGTAGTCTGGGAGCAGGTCTTCTTTCCGACAGCCGAAGGACATGCGAACAGGCGTGTCCGGGTGAGCCAGGGAAGCCACGTCGACGCCAATGGGGGGCCTGATACGTCCAATTTGCATCACTATTTTATATCATAATTTGCTGTTATTCATTGATATATTTCATATTGGGACACAATACTTATGTTATTTCATCTATTTTGCATGTTTCATCATTATTGGAGGATCAAGCACCGGAGCCAGGATTCTGCTGGAAAAAGCACCGTCGAACGCAATATTTCGGAAGATCAATTATGGAAGGAAATTACACGTAAATTCCTATTTTTCCAGATGACGAAGAAAGCCAGAAGGGGGCCAGCTGGACCCAAGGTGGGCCGACAACATGGCGGCGTGGCCCATGGCCTGGCGCGCCACCATGGTGTGTGGGGGCCCCACAGCCCCTCTCGCCTCCTTTTCTTCGCGTACTCCTTCGTCCCGAAGACCTAAGCCACGGGGTACCTCACGAAGAGTTACAGCCGCCTCTGCGGGGGAGGAACACCAGAGAAAAGAGCTCTCCGGCGGCGGGAATCCGGGGAAATTCCCTCCCGGAGGAAATCGACGCCATCGCCATCGTCATCGAGCTGGACATCATCTCCATCATCATCATCTCCACCATCTACACCGCCATCGCTGCACCTCGTCACCGCTGTAACAATTTGGGTTGGATCTTGATTGTTTGATAGGGGAAACTCTCCCGGTGTTACTTTCTATTTGTTATTGATGCTATTGAGTGAAACCATTGAACCAAGGTTTATGTTCAGATTGTTATTCATCATCATATCACCTCTGATTGTATTCCATATGATGTCTCGTGAGTAGTTCGTTTAGTTCTTGAGACATGGGTGAAGTCTAAATGTTAGTAGTGAACTATGGTTGAGTAATATTCAATGTTATGATATTTAAGTTGTGGTGTCATTCTTCTAGTGGTGTCGTGTGAACGTCGACTACACGATACTTCACCATTTATGGGCCTAGGGAGTGCATCTTGTATTCGGTTGCTAATTGCGGGGTTGCGGAGTGAGAAACCTAAGCCCCGTTAGTATACCGATGCAAGAGGGATCGCAGGATCTTAGAGTTTAAGGCTGTGGTTAGATTTATCTTAATTACTTTCTTGTAGTTGCGGATGCTTGCAAGGGGTATAATCACAAGTATGTATTAGTCCTAGGAAGGGCGGTGCATTAGCATAGGTTCACCCACACAACACTTATCAAAACAATGAAGATTATTTAGCTACATGAAGCGAAAGCACTAGACTAAAATCCCCGTGTGTCCTCAAGAACGTTTGGTCATTATAAGTAAACAAACCGGCTTGTCCTTTGTGCTAAAAAGGATTGGGCCACTCGCTGCAATTATTTCTCTCGCATTTTACTTACTCGTACTTTATTCATCTATTACATCAAAACCCCTTGAATACTTGTTTGTGAGCATTTACAGTGAATCCTTCATCGAAACTGCTCCACACCTTCTGCTCCTCGTTGGGATCGACATTCTTACTTATCGAAGATACTACGATACACCTATACTTGTGGGTCATCAAGACTATTTTAGGCGCCGTTGCCGGGTGAAGCGCTATTGGTAAGTGGAATTGGTAAGGAAAACCTTTACTGTTTGTGCTGATTTTATTTCTGCCTGCTGCTATAAGTCATTATGGACAGATCTTCTCTTCAATTTCTATTTGGGAAATCTACTACTACGGTAGTGGATGAAGCGCCAGGTGAGGAAGTGATACCATATAAAATACCTATGAAAATTATTGAACGTGTTATGGATAACCGCTATGAAGGGGATGGAACTGTTCATCCTGGTGATCATTTACTGTTTTTGCATGAATTATGCGGGTTATTCAAATGTGCAGGTATTGCTATGAATGAAGTTAGAAAGAAACTATTCACTATATCGCTGTCTGGTAAAGCGGCGCACTGGTATAAATTGCTGAAGAATGGTGATTCTCTTGATTGGGAGGACATTGTGCCATTATTTTATTCCAAATTTTATCCTCCAAGTGAAATTCACAAAGATCGGAACCGCATATATAATTTCTGGCCTCATGATGGAGAGAGTATTGCCCAAGCTTGGGGAGATTGAAGTCTTTAATGCTCAAATGCCCCATTCATGAGCTTCCTGGTAATGTTATTATTGATAATTTCTATGCAAGACTTTCTTTTCAAGACAAGACCTTGCTGGATACTTCTTGTTCTGGATCATTTACACGCAACAAAGAAGAGTTTAAAAGGGACCTTCTTGATCGGATCCAGGAGAATACTGAAGGATGGGAGAACGACAAAGATAGAGAATCAGGTATAATTTATGATTATAAATGCATTGAAGCTTTTATGGATACTGATAAATTTCGTAATATGAGTGCTACATATGGTCTTGATTCCCAAGTGGTTGCAAATCTTTATAAAGCTTTTGCCTCTGATTATGAATTGCCTAAGAAGAATTTTGATAAGTATCATGAACCGTATAAAGATAAAGTTGATTCATCTGTAAACAAATGTGTAGTGATTGAAACTGTTGATCATGTTATTCCTGAAGCTTATATTGAAAAAACTCCTTTCCCTGCTAAAATGAAGGAGTACTCTGTCATATCTAGTGCGGTTAATAAAAGTGAAAAGAAACCAAAAGAACCTGAAGAACAAATTAAAGTTGAACCTGCTTGTTGCAATAATTAAAGATCTTGTGACTGAAAATGTGGAGGATGGTCAAATTATTTTCTGTGAAGATGCTTCTAATATTGTTTCACATCCTAATAAACCTAAACAAGTTAGTGTTCCTATGCTATCTGTTAGAATTGGTGATCATTGCTATTATGGTTTATGTGATATTGGTGCAAGTGTTAGTGCTATTCGTTATGAGCTTTACACGGAGATTATGCACGAAATTGATTCTTGTGAACTTGAAGATATTGATGTGGTTACTCAGCTGGCTAATAGAGAAACTATTTCTCCAATTGGTATTGTTCGAGATGTGGAAGTTCTATGTGGTAAGATTAAATATCCTGCTGACTTTTTGGTACTTGGTTCTGCTGCTAGTGATCATTGTCCTATCATTTTTGGTAGACCTTTTCTAAATACTTGTGGAGCTATTATAGATTGCAAGAAAGAGAAAATTTTGACTAAATTTGCTGGTGAATCTTATGAGTTTAACTTCTCTAAATTTACCAAAATTCCTTATAAAGCTGATTTGCCTAGTGATGATTTTAAAATGGAGCAGTGTGCATCTATTATTCTTGTTCCTAATAATCCTTTGCAGCAACATTTGGAGAATAGCGAAAGTGAAGCTTTTAGGAAAGAAAGAGATGAGCTTGAGGAAATTTTTCTTCGCCAACCTATTCTCAAGCATGATTTACCGGTGGAAGATTTGGGTACAACACCCACCAAAGGAAGATCATGTTTTCGATTTAAAGCCTTTACCTGATAATCTTAAATATGCTCATATTGATGATAAGAAAATATATCCTGTTATTATTAGTTCTAAGCTTTCAGAGATTGAGGAAGAAAGGTTATTGGAAATATTGAAGAAACACCGAGGAGCTATTGGCTACACTCTTGATGATTTGAAAGGGATTTCTCCTTCTATTTGCCAACATGCTATCAATATGGAAGATGATGCAAAGCCTGTTGTTGAACATCAGCGTCGTCTAATTCCGAAGATGAAGGAAGTGGTAAGGAATGAGGTATTAAAACTTCTTGAAGCTGGTATTATATATCCTATTGCTGATAGTAGATGGGTTAGTCCTGTGCATTGTGTTCCTAAGAAAGGAGGAATGACTGTTGTGCCTAATGATAATGATGAGCTCATCCCTCAAAGAGTAGTTGTAGGGTATAGAATGTGCATTGATTTTCGAAAAGTTAATAAAGTTACTAAGAAAGATCATTACCCTTTACCATTTATTGATCAAATGCTAGAAAGGTTGTCTAAAAATACTCACTTTTGTTTTCTTGATGGTTATTCTAGATTTTCACAAATTGATGTTAAAGCTAAAGATCAAGAGAAAACTACGTTTACTTGTCCTTATGGAACTTATGCTTATAGGCGTATGCCTTTTGGTTTATGTAATGCTCCTGCTACTTTTCAAAGATGCATGTCTGCTAATTTTCATGGTTTTTGCGAGTATTGTAGAGGTATTCATGGATGATTTTTCGTCTATGGGAATTCTTTTGATAATTGCTTGCGAAACCTCGATAAAGTTTTGCAGAGATGTGAAGAAACTAACCTTGTTCTTAATTGGGAGAAATGCCACTTTATGGTTAATGAAGGAATTGTATTGGGACATAAAATTTCCGAGAGAGGTATTGAAGTTGATAGAGCTAAAGTTGAAGCAATTGAGAAGATGCCCTATCCAAGGGATGTTAAAGGTATTCGTAGTGTTCTTGGTCATGCTGGGTTTTATAGGAGATTTATTAAAGATTTCTCTAAAATTTCAAAGCCTCTTACTAATCTTCTTCAAAAAGATGTACCTTTTGTTTTTGATGATGATTGTAAGGAAGCTTTTGAAACTCTAAAGAAAGCCTTAACAACTGCTCCTGTAGTTGAACCTCCTGATTGGAATTTGCCTTTTGAAATTATGTGTGATGCTAGTGATTTTGCTGTAGGCGCTGTTCTTGGACAGCGAGTAGATAAAAAATTAAATGTTATTCATTATGCTAGTAAGACTCTTGATGCTGCTCAAAGAAATTATGCTACAACTGAAAAGGAATTGTTAGCTGTAGTCTTTGCTTGTGACAAGTTTAGACCCTATATTGTTGATTCAAAAGTCACGATTCATACTGATCATGCTGCAATTAGATACCTTATGACAAAGAAAGATGCTAAGCCGAGGCTTATTAGATGGGTACTTCTTTTGCAAGAATTTGATTTACATATTATAGATAGGAAAGGTGCTGATAATCCTGTTGCTGATAATTTGTCTAGATTGGAAACTATTGCTTATGATCCTGTTCCTGTTAATGATAGTTTTCCAAATGAACAATTGGCTGTAATAAAGGTGAGCTCGCGAGAGAGCCCTTGGTATGCTGATTATGCTAACTTTATTGTTTCGAAGTATTTGCCTCCAACCTTTTCAGCTCAGCAAAGGAGGAAATTCTTTTATGACTTGAGGCATTATTTTTGGGATGACCCACACCTATATAAAGAAGGAGTGGATGGTATTATGCGAAGATGTGTTCCTGAATATGAACAACAGGAAATATTGAGTAAATGTCATGGTAGTGTTTATGGAGGACATCACGCTGGAGATAGAACCGCACAAAAGGTTCTACAATCAGGTTTTTATTGGCCAACACTTTTCAAAGATGCAAGGAAGTTTATCTTATCTTGTGATGAATGTCAAAGAGTTGGTAATATCTCTAGACGCAATGAAATGCCTATGAATTATACTCTTGTTATTGAACCATTCGATTGTTGGGGATTCGACTTCATGGGTCCTTTCCCTTCTTCAAGGTAACACTCATATACTTGTTGTTGATTATGTTACTAAATGGGTAGAAGCTATACCTACAAAAAGTGCTGATGGTGAGACCTCTTTAAAAATGCTTTTAGATATTATTTTTCCTATATTTGGAGTACCTAGATATATTATGACTGATGGAGGTTCTCATTTTATTCATGGAGGTTTTAGAAAAACTCTTGCTAAGTATGGTATTAATCATAGAATTGCTTCCGCTTATCACCCTCAAACTAGTGGTCAAGTAGAGCTATCAAATAGAGAGATTAAATCTATTTTAAGAAAGACCGTTAATAAATCTAGAAAGAATTGGGCTAGCAAATTGAAGGAAGCACTATGGGCTTATAGAACTGCTTATAAAAATCCTATGGGAATGTCACCTTATAAAATTGTTTATGGAAAAGCTTGTCATTTACCTTTAGAACTAGAGCACAAAGCTTATTGGGTTGTTAGAGAACTAAATAAAGATCCGAAACTAGCCGGTAATAAGAGGTTGCTGCAATTAAGTTCTCTAGATGAATGGAGAAGTGAAGCTTATGAAAATGCTAAACTCTTTAAAGAAAAAGTTAAGAAATGGCATGATAGAAGGATCATCAAAAGAGAGTTTAATATTGGGGATAAAGTCCTATTGTATCGGTCTCGTCTCAGATTCTTTGCAGGGAAATTACTCTCGAAATGGGAAGGACCATATGTTGTCGAAGAGGTGTATCGTTCAGGAGCAATTAAAATTAGCTCTCTCCAAGGCAATGCTACGCAAGTGGTGAATGGACAAAGACTCAAGCATTATATCTCGGGTGATTCTTATAATATTGATGTTGATATTATTCAAGTGGAAACACCGGAGGCTTTCCTCAAAGGACAAATTGACAGTCCGCCAGAACTCGACTTTGAATAGGTAACAATACAGGTAATAAAAAGTCCGCGTTTAGCTTTCCGAACAATATTTCTGCTGTTTTTGGAAAAGATGAAAAATTACGGGATCGAAACGGAGTGGAAGAGACGCGCGAGGGCCGTCACCATAGGCGGGCGGGCCCCACCCTGGCCGCGCCGCCCTATGGGGACAGCCCCTCGGCGTCCCTTTCCACTCGTTTTGGAACCTTCCTTTTATTGTAAAAATATTTGCTATATAATCCCCGGACCCCTGGAGGTCCGTATATCGTTTTCTCGTCGTGTTTTGTTTCGAGCTGTTTTCTGGGGATCTGCTTTGATCTAGAAGCACCATGGTCTCCAACAACAAAGACAAGGGGCCTTGGAAGGAAGAGATGGATGAAAGGATCAATAAGGAGAAGAAGAAGATAGCATCGGCGAAAGGAGAGTGGGAAACTACGAAGAGTAAGCCAATCTTGGTGGGATCGGTTAACACTGGGCGTTCTTTTTCTCATAACTTGCAGGGAGTTCTTCCGCCTGCTCTGGACCTCGACTCTTTCCCTTGTGTGGAGGAAGCAATACGAGTTGCTGATGAGTTATGTGATCAATATCGTGCTCTCAAAAGGGAAGTGGAGATACTTCAGGAGGAGAACTAGCGACTTCGCAGAATGCTGGAATATTACTCAATTCCCAGCACAAGGCCGTCACCGCCACATTCGGATAACAATGAGTCTCTTCAAGTTTTGGTGCAGAATTGTAAAATTGAGAAGCTGAAGCTGAAGGAGATCCTTAAGAAGCTTGTCGAGAAGAATCCATCACCATCACCACCGAAGGAGTAATTCATCATCGGTATTGGCATCCCCTTGGTTTGTTCCAAGCTTGGGGGAGTGCCGCGGTATCACATCATCACTACCTTTATCTTTTACTATCAAGTAGCGTCATATCATGAGTAGGGAAGTTATCATATGGAATAGTTTGCAATATGGAAGTATCTCTCTTAGTTGGTTATCTATGTATCCGTTGGTGTGAGTTATCGTTATGGAATATTAATGAGAAGTCTTATCATTTACTTTTTGCACACCTTATTTTAGTTTGCAATCTCCATTATATGATTACTCTTGACATTAGTATTGATATCACTTAGGGAGCATCAAGTAAATCTATTTGGTTTTGGCAAACTTAGCATTGGTCAATAGCAACAACACCCGATGTTTAAATAGAAGAGAGAAATACACTTAGATATATTACTCTATTATCTCTATGCTAATGAGTTTAGTATTCTGAAGTTAAAATTGCTTGTGCTTATGAGAAAGATGCATGATTGTTTCTATCATATGTATATTTGTTTGTTTCCCTCAACCTTTATGCTTGCTATCAAACCTTGCTAGCCAAAAACCTGTATTGAGAGGGAATGCTTCTCATACATCCATAACCTTAGACCAAACTCGTGCCATTGGTGTCCACCATACCTACCTACTACATGGTATTTTCTGCCATTCCAAGTAAATACTTCATGTGCTACCTTTAAATAATTCAAACTATATTACTCCTTATTTGTGTCAATGTTTTATAGCTCATGAGGAAGTATGTGGTGTTTTATCTTTCAATCTTGTTGGGCGGACTTTCACCAATGGACTAGTGGCACATCCGCTTATCCAATAATTTTGCAATAAGAGCTGGCAACGGGGTTCCCAGCCCCAATTAATAACTTTCATTAATAATTCTCTTCACATGTTTTGCCCTGATTTATCAGTAAGCAACTTAATTTTGCAATAGACACTCCTCCATGAAGGCACCCGAGGATTCGGTTAGCCATGGATTGAGAAAGCCAAGGTTGGGGGGAGTGTCATCCATAATAAAACTAAAATACATGTGTAAACAAAAGAGAAGGGGGATGATCTACCTTGCGGGTAGAGATGTCGTCCCTCATGGGAGCCGCTCTTGGAAGGTTCGTTCGGCAAGGGGTTAGAGTGCCCGCTACCATTCGTTGACAACAACAAACACCGCTCAAAATCTTACTTTTATGCTCTTTATATGATTTCAAAACTTGAAAACCTCTAGCACATGATTTAATCCCTGCTTCCCTCTGCGAAGGGCCTATCTTTTACTTTTATGTTGAGTCAGTAAACCTATTTCCCTCTATCTCAAGCAAGCAATTGAGTTGTTGTGAACTAACCATTTATGCTATGATTGAGCTAATTATGTCTTTTATACTTTCTTGTTTAGCACACATTTTATCTGAATGAATATGACTTTGAAGTTATCAATGATTATGAGGAGATTGTTATGATTGAATATGAAAGCCCTGCTATATAAGTTCTAATATGAAAGTCTTGCTTATTAAATAAGAGCAATCCGTTAGTAGTTCTCTGACCAAGAACAAAGTTTGCCATAACCATTTATGATTCCCTATGCACCTTTATTTGTGATTTTTCTTTACTTATTTCAAGTTGAGTTATATGAAGAGAATGTTTACTAGAATATCTTGTGTGAATCAATATGATGCTTCTTGTTCGTATTTTATTTATCGACTCTTCACTCCATAAACATGTGGTCTTGTTCATCGAGCTCGGTTTCGCTTGGGGACAAGCGAGGTCTAAGCAGGGGGGAGTTGATACGTCCAATTTGCATCACTATTTTATATCATAATTTGCTGTTATTCATTGATATATTTCATATTGGGACACAATACTTATGTTATTTCATCTATTTTGCATGTTTCATCATTATTGGAGGATCAAGCACCGGAGCCAGGATTCTGCTGGAAAAAGCACCGTCAGAACGCAATATTTCGGAAGATCAATTGTGGAAGGAAATTACACGTAAATTCCTATTTTTCCAGATGACGAAGAAACCCAGAAGGGGGAGCCAGCTGGACCCAAGGTGGGCCAGACAACATGGCGGCGTGGCCCATGGCCGGCGCGCCACCATGGTGTGTGGGGGCCCCAGCCCTCTCGCCTCCTTTTCTTCGCGTACTCCTTCGTCCGAAGACCTAAGCCACGGGGGTACCTCACGAAGAGTTACAGCCGCCTGCGGGGCGGAGAACACCGAGAGAAAAGAGCTCGGCGGGCAGGAATCCGCCGGAAATTCCTCCCGGAGGGGGAAATCGACGCCATCGCCATCGTCATCGAGCTGGACATCATCTCCATCATCATCATCATCATCTCCACCATCTACACCGCCATCACCACCGCTGCACCTCGTCACCGCTGTAACAATTTGGGTTGGATCTTGATTGTTTGATAGGGGAAACTCTCCCGGTGTTACTTTCTATTTGTTATTGATGCTATTGAGTGAAACCATTGAACCAAGGTTTATGTTCAGATTGTTATTCATCATCATATCACCTCTGATTGTATTCCATATGATGTCTCGTGAGTAGTTCGTTTAGTTCTTGAGGACATGGGTGAAGTCTAAATGTTAGTAGTGAACTATGGTTGAGTAATATTCAATGTTATGATATTTAAGTTGTGGTGTCATTCTTCTAGTGGTGTCGTGTGAACGTCGACTACACGATACTTCACCATATATGGGCCTAACGGAGTGCATCTTGTATTCGGTTGCTAATTGCGGGGTTGCCGGAGTGACAGAAACCTAAGCCCCCGTTAGTATACCGATGCAAGAGGGATCGCAGGATCTTAGAGTTTAAGGCTGTGGTTAGATTTAGCTTAATTACTTTCTTGTAGTTGCGGATACTTGCAAGGGGTATAATCACAAGTATGTATTAGTCCTAGGAAGGGCGGTGCATTAGCATAGGTTCACCCACACAACACTTATCAAAACAATGAAGATTATTTAGCTACATGAAGCGAAAGCACTAGACTAAAATCCTCGTGTGTCCTCAAGAACGTTTGGTCATTATAAGTAAACAAACCGGCTTGTCCTTTGTGCTAAAAAGGATTGGGCCACTCGCTGCAATTATTTCTCTCGCATTTTACTTACTTGTACATTATTCATATATTACATCAAAACCCATTGAATACTTGTTTGTGAGCATTTACAGTGAATCCTTCATCGAAACTGCTGTCAACACCTTCTGCTCCTCGTTGGGATCGACATTCTTACTTATCGAAGATACTACAATACACCCCCTATACTTGTGGGTCATCACCCACCTCACGGGTAGAGAGGAGAAGGCGATCCGCATGGCGAAAGGGAGGGGGCACACCCAGAAGCTTGACCCAAACTTCCTCTAGAGACTCAGCAGCGAGCGGGTCACCCACCGGAACCGTGACGATGGCCTTGAGCTTGGTGCAGGGCAAAGTAAGGCCGCCGCCACGGATGGCAATGCGGAGGCTCTCCTTGGACGGGAAAACCACTGCGAAGTCAGTTGGGCCCATCTGGCGAACCTGCCTTTCACCCTGAAAGATAAGACTCTGAACTTTACGCCGCCCTCACTTGCATACTGTTGCCACGAAATCCAGAATACCAAGCAAATCCCTCAACCTCACAGAGACTCGAACCTTCGTTGCTAATCCTCCAACTGGGCTTTCATGATATTCTTCGCTTCTAATTTCACCATGGACCAGAATGTCATCTGATGTCAAGATAGAAAGAGCTTTGCGTCGCTCCCTTCAAAACCAAACGGTTGGAATAAAACCATGGGTGCGCACAACCGACTACCACCCAATCTAGCAAACTCCAGATATAAGGTGCACTGTTACATTCGCCGGTGAAGCCTTCCAGAACTCAACACTTCAGCCAAATCTAGAAGGACATGCATCAAATAGATCTTCATCTTAGCGCGAGAGAAATTCTAGGACCGTCGCCTTTATTCAGGCTAAGCCCCACGCAACTAGCCATCCCGAGTGCCTAACCCACCGAAAAGCCCGTAGATCGAAGGCGACCCTAGCCGCCAAGCTCGCACAAGCGAGAGGTGCTGCGGCGGAGAAGCTCAACGACCACGGCAAGCAGTGATGGCCATGGTGGGACGCAGAAGCCGCACGCGCCTCCGTGCACCGCCGCCCCAGATCGCCGCTCCAAACGACGACCAAAGCATGCAGTGGCAGCCATGGCCAGAGCGCATGAGCCAGAGTCCATTGGCCCAAGGACCTAGACCTCCTCCATCCGATGCTCACGTCGCCGCGCACCGCCGCCCCAGATCGCCACTCCATCGCTACAACCCGCCACCACGCCGACCTGGGGTGCTCCCACTGCTCTGCTTGCCCGCACGAAGAGAAAAATCAGGAGAGCGTCGTCCTCCCCTCGCCATCTTCGCTGGCCAGGGCACCGCCACAGCCGCCGACGCTCGACGACCGCGACAACCAAGTAGGCCCGATGCGGCGGTCCTTTGTCTGAAGATGCGATCGCCCCAGAGCCGCACGCGCGTGCGACCCGGAGGCGGACCCGGAGGCAAGATACAATATAAATTAATTTTCTGGGGGCAAAATAAAATGATGCAAGAAACTGGGGGCAACGCCAGCACGATACACTCCATGGTCGTCAGGAATTTCGTCAAGGTACTTAATTATACGCGTAAGAAACACGGAAGAAATATATAAATATGTGTGCTGTAAAATAAAGACACGGAAACTACTAAGTTGTGGTTGCTGACGCGAATCCCGTTCGTGTTCCCGTGTGCGTATATATATACTCTCATCGATCCGTTCAAGGCTTCAAACACACAAATTAAGTTGCCAGCCGCGAACCTTTGTGAAAGTAAAGCAAGATCATCGGAGAACAGTCACTCACCCCATGGAGGCACCGACGGTGTTCGCAGCCTTCGACAAGGACGGCGACGGCAAGGTGTCCGCCTCCGAGCTGCGGTTCGGCCTGTGGTCGACCCTGGGGGAGGACATGTCGGAGGAGGATGCGGCGGCGATCCTCTCTGCAGTGGACGCCGACGGCGACGGGCTGCTGAACCAAGAAGAGTTCTCGAGCCTAGCCGCCGGCGCCCAAGAAAACGACGACGTCAAACGAAGGTGCTTGATGGAGGCGTTCGGGATGTACGCATCGTCGTCGACGATGATCACGCCGGCGAGCCTGAGGCGGACGCTGAGCAGGCTGGGGGCGCACGAGCTCGGGGTGGAGGACTGCAGGGCCATGATCTGCAGGTTCGACCTCGACGGCGACGGCGTCCTCTCATTTGACGAGTTCAGGGTCATGATGATGGCCTGATCGAACGACTCTTGCATCGCATTACATTTTTCCAGAAATACAGATTTACGATGTTCACACCATCCATCGCATATGTACAGTACGGTCATGATTCATTCATTCATTCATTGTTTCACTCTCAAAATCGTTACTATGTTATTGTACATTTTGATTGAATGGTTTCAGTAGTCTAAATGGCGGATATATATGTTGAATCACATGTTGTACTTTGAGTTCTTCCTTGTGATGGCTTTGAATCTTTTTTAGAATTATAGAGAAAAAACAGCGAACACGAAAATTAAAACTGCACATCCTAGCCCAGGCCACCGCTAGCTCACATGGCCACTGCACAGGAGAAACTCAGGGCCTGTTTGGTTGCTTGGAACGATGTTTCTCGTTTTCATTGGACCGAAAACCGGTCGATTGGTTGGCAAGGTCACATGTAAAAACTATATCGCGGGATGTTTAAAGTAGCCCAAAATTTAGCATGTGAACGCGCTATTCGGCCGTTTTTCTGGGGACAAGCGGTGCGAGCGCAAATCGCCCGCATTACTGCGTAGGGAAACGCGATGGAAAAGGCGGGAGCTGCAAATTTGCTCCGCGTTTAGGCGCGCAAAGTAGCCTCACCACCCGCCACAGTCGGTCACCACCTAGCAAAAACGATATCCCCTAGGACGAAGGCGACGGCGGCGGTGATCTAGATCTACAGCAGCAGCGGCGGTGATCTAGATGTGCGACGGCGACGGCGAGCTAGATCTGTGGCGGAGATCTCCGGGACCTTCTCCCGCAGCCTCTCTGTCGCGCTGTCCAGACAGTTTGCAAGTACAAGATCTCCTAGAGCGGCGACCCGTCCCTGCCTCCATCCCCTTTCTCTCCGTCTCTGCAAGATGAGGATGCCTTCCAAGAAGATTGTAAGTTCTAGCAACCTACTCCCACCCCTACTGTTACTGATTTAGCGTAGATACATGCCGATTTAGCCTAGATTTGTGCCAATTTAGTTTCCAATTTTGCCACATCAAAATGCCTAGGATGACGTGCAGAAGATGTTTGTTCAAACGGGGGCCCTCGTAGTTGTGATTTAGGCATGGGTATTCTGTATGCACGCGAGAGCCATTCGTCGCTGCACTAGGCCTAGCGTGAGATATGCACCAATGTTTGTCCGCAATAGAGAGAGGATGAACAATCTGAACTACATCTACAACAATGGCGATGTGAAATCTGTGAACATGTTGAGGATGAAAAGAACTGCTTTCAACCAACTCATGAACATATTAAGGGGTAGGAAGTTGCTCAGGGACAGCATCCACACATGTATCGAAGAGCAATCAATGGCTTTGTTTCTTCATGTTATTGGGCACAACCAACGATTCCGAGTCATCCATACACATGGAGGAGATCGATTGAGACAGTTTCTAGGTACTTCAAGGAAGTCCTCTATGATATTGGAACTGATAGGAGATATGATCAAGCCTGCATCTTCCAGCACCCCCAACAAAATCGCTGAAAGTCACCGTTGGTTTCCATATTTCAAGGTGAGCAACACTTTCTACAACTGATTTACACATTTGTGCATCATTTTATAGGCTGGACCTTGTGCTCTTCACATTTGTACATCACAAATGCCTTAACATTTGTTCATGTTCATGTAAGGATTGTGTTGGTGTCGTTGATGGTACTCATATCATAGCGAAAGTGCCAAGAAGCCAGTCTCTTGCTTATAGGGGAGAAATCACTACACTAGCCAGAATGTGACTGTCCCTGTGGACTTCGATATGAAGTTCACATATGTGCTTGCTGGGTGGGAAGGATCGGCCTGTGATGCTAAAATTCTGGCTGAGAGCTTGGAGAGAGCCGATGGCCTGAAGGTTCCTGAGGGTAAGTTCTACCTAGTTGATACAGGCTATGCTTGCTACCCTGGTTTCTCCCACCCTTCAGGTCCACCTCAATGAGTTGTCTGCAATGGTCTACCCCAAGAATGCCAAAGAAACTCTTCAAGCTCAGACCCTCTAGCCTCAGGTTCACTGTCGAGAGGGCATTTGCAGCTCCGAAGAATAGATTTAACATCCTTAACCAGAAGCCTTAATTTTCACACCTTCTCCATCCAGGTTAATCTAGTTCTGGCTTGTTTCATTCTGCATAACTGGATCTTAGGCTGGTCTATTGATTCGTTCTTCCCGACCGAGGATGAGGTCCAGCCTGGCGAGGTTGATATTGGCCATGGTGTTGCTTCCACCGGTAACGCGGCCTGGAAGAACAAGAGGCGTGAGTGGGCTGACAGAGGTCATACCAGGATGTGAAGAAGAAGAGAAGCATTTCCATGATTTGATGTGTTATGAACTACTCCTGACTTGTGCGATCCGAAGTACCTTTCGTGCATATCTAGGGCATAACTTGTTGTGTTAAACTGCTATTTGGAAGTAGCTAGGACTCAACGACATTATAATAGTCTTGCTTGTTAGTTTGATTCGCTTTTATGATGCCTCTTTGGTCAAACTGATGAGGGGTAATGTCACCACTGGGGAGAAGTCGTAACTAGAACTAGGTCTTCTAGATTACCAATCAGGCCAACATGCGTAGTTTAAAAGCAAATTGCAGCTTAGTTGGCAACCAAACATGCTAAAAAATTGTTAGGAATTAAACAAACTCTAATTCATGTATATGGACTTGGCCTAGTTAAACATGGCTCTGGGGAGAAGATCTCGTCCGATGCAGGAAAGTGATGCTAGCAACAAATCCGGCCCTCAGCGTTCAGTTGTGTAACATCGTCCGCTGCAACAGTATAGCTTTAGGGTGTGTTTTTGGTTCTTCGCAATGTTGTTTCTCGCATAACTAATGCAAAAAAAAATATGCAAGTTGGTTGCCGACTCGTTCGAACTTTGAAGTACCCTCACGCATGTATCTGAAGGAACGCTCGAATCAACCATTCTCACTAGGACATATAAAATTTGGGGCAACTACTCAACACCCTAATACAGATGGGCTATTTCATTTATAGAGGGATACACAAAAGTATACAATATAGATTACAGAGACATATACATCTGCTACTATAATACAGTCTAACTCCCTCCCTCAATATTAACTCTGGCTTGAAGTACATAGCAACTTAGGACTGCGTCTACAACCTTCAAATTGAGACTGCGATAAAGACTTTGTGAAGATGTCAGCAAGTTGATCTTACAAAGAGATAAACTTGGTGCGGAGTAGCTTTCTGTGTGACACGTTCTCTGACAAAGTGATAATCAACTTCGATGTGTTTCATTCGGGTATGAAATACCGGGTTCGATGAAAAGTATGTAGCACCGATGTTATCACACCAAAGGACTGGTGGCTGATTTTGAGAGACTCCCAACTCCCGCAATAAATACTGCACCCATATAAGCTCAGGTGTGGCATTGGCAACCGCCTTGTACTCAACTTCAGTACTGCTGCCAGAACCTGTAGCTTGCTTGCAAAGACTATAGGCGATCAAATTAGGATCAAAAAATAATACATAGCCCTCTGTGGATCGCCTGTCATCTGGACTTCTAGGCCAATCCGCATCCGAAAATGCCGAAAGAACATAGGACGGCGCAGCGCGGGGGTGAAGACCATATGAGGCAGTGAGGCGAATATAGCGCAAGATGCGCTTCCCAACTGACCAATGTGAAGACCTGGGAGCATGAAGATACTAACACACACGATTAACTACATATGAGATATCAGGCCTTGTGATAGTCAAGTATTGCAGACCACCAACAATACTATGGTACTCGCTGGCATCATCAGAAGTAAGGAGATCACCATCAATAGCACACAATCGATATGTGGAAGACATAGGTGTGCTAGCATCTTTGCACTTCAGCATACCAGCACGACGCAGCAAGTTTAGGGAGTGCTTATGCTGAGTATGAGTGAGCCCAGCAGCCGATTGATAAACCTACGAACCAACACAGTAATGCAAAGTGCCCAAATCTTTCACAAAAAAATCTACACCCAATGCAGCTAGGAGACGATCAGCAGCAGCAGCAACAACAGAGGGACTAATGAGGGTAATGTCATCGGCGTATACCAGCATACATAGTTCCCTCAGGACGCTGAAGGGGAAATGGTGTTGTATCAGTTGTGGATTCCATGCACGAGGAGCTTTCTTGATTCCATAGAGATCCTTAACAAGGCGACACAGATGATGAAGACGAGCAAGATCAACAAAACTCGGAGGTTGGAGCATATATACCTCTTCTTCCAAGAATCCATGGAGAAAATCATTCCGAGCATCTAGCTGACGAAGAGACCACCCTCTTAGTGATAGCCAAAAAAAAAAGTACCAAACAAATGGTAGTTGGCTTGACAATGGGACTAAAAGTACCTCATAATCAAGGCCATACCCCTGCTTGAAACCCTTGGCCACTAGTTATGCCTTGTAGCGTTCAATCGAGCCATCAGCATGTTTCTTGACTTTGAACACCCACTTCGAGTCAATAATATTAACGCCAACCATAGGAGGAACAACTACCAAGTGTCATTTTCCAAGAGTACTTGAAACTCATGCACCATCGCACTGTGTCGGGGGGAATATCAAGAGCAGCCTGAAAATGCCGAGGTTCAGCAGTGGGATCATCTTGTGCCACACACGCCACAATCCACACAATGGTACCATCAATGTGTTCTTTGGGATGGAAGATGACACTTTGGTTGCGTGTACGAGGACGCCGAACAGCAAGGTCAGGTGTCGATGAAGCAGATGTGCCACTCAGCGCAGGAGAGGACACGGTCTAGGTGGGCGTCATGCACCAGTGGCATGAGCGATGGTGTCACGCCTGAGGTAGATGACACCACGGACCAGGCGGGCGTAGATGGCCCAGACGAGGCCAAAGTGGTCGAGGCTGGCCCAGGCGAGGTTAGTGAGGAGGCTGTCCCATATGCATAGCCAGGTGACGAAGTCAGGCCGGGCAATGATGGTGGGTTGGGAGACGGAGGTCCACACGGAGAGGCTGGAGGTGACACGCCTGGATCGCGACGAGGTGTGCATGGCTCATGCACGTCGGTCAGCGCGGATGTAGCATCCGGATAAACAACGACAACAGACAACAGATCACCCAAAAGCTCAAGGCACGCTCTGTGACCATCCTACAGCATGATTAGGTAACAAAGCACGGGTATACGCATCATCTGCAAACTGATCAAGCGAAGGTAAAAAAAGAATGCACATGTGGTATGGGAGTGGTGACACTGGTCGAAAGTGTGAAAAAGGGGAACATTGTTACATCAAACATGACATCACGAGAAATATAGACATGGTTATGGAACATAAAGGCATTTGTACCCTTTATGAAGAGAACTGTACCCAAGAAGATGCATTTCTTGAACCTAAACTCTAGTTTACGCTTATTGTGTGGACGAAGATGAGGCCATCGGGCACACCCAAACACTTTGAAGAATGTATAATCTAGAGTTTCATTGAGCAAAAATTCAAGCGGTGTTTTCATGCTAAGGAGTCGTGTAGGAAGCCTATCTAAAAGAAAATAGGTTGTGGAAAAGGCGTCAATCCAAAACCGAAAAGGAACAGAGGCATGAGCAAGTAGAGTTAGACCAGTTTCTACAAGATGGCGATGCTTACCTTTGGCCGCGTCGTTCTGCTGATGTCTATGAAGACAAGACACACGGTACGAAAGCCCAAGCTTGTTAAAAACTGCATTGAGGTTGTGATACTCACCACCCCAATTAGACAACATGAATGGTTTTGTGCTTAAGGATACGCTCAACATGCTCCTAAAATTGCATAAAGACATCGAACACATCAGATTTATGCTTGATAAAATAAAGCCAAGTAAACCGATTATAAGCATCAATAAAACTGACATAGTTTTTATGGCCACTCCCAGATGTTTGGGCAGACCCCACACATTAGAAAACATAAACTCAAAAGGCCAGTTGATGACTTTTGTCCTGCTGACATGCATCACAAACTGTTTCAGCACTATTATTAGACACAACTAGAAGCTCATGGCAATGAAGAACATGGCGAACTATAGGAGTGGCGAGGTGACCAAGACACGTGTGCCATTGAGAGGAGGACACACAACGCCGTTGAAAGATTGAGAGACTGGTGGCGCATCAAGCACATAAAGTGCATGGCGCAGGCGACATCTAAGTAGTATGTCCCTCTTGTTCTGGTCCTTAACAAAAAAGTGAAAATGGTGAAATTCAGCGAACACATTATTATCACAAGTAGGGTCACATGCTATGCACGTGAAGCTTGCACACAATGGGATTTTTGCATTTAGGACCTATATTTATTTTGAATCATGTTCGTTCTGAGATATATTTGAATTGGGTGGCCAAAATCCGAAGAACAGATAACAAATCGCAGATCTTGCTCCTTCAGGATTCTCCCTAATCCCAGTGATCTGACCTTTCCTACCGCTGCCCATCGCCATGGCATCTTTGAGTAACTCCATCTTCCGTCGGTCCCCTCCCGCTGATCAGGTGTACAAGTTGTCAGTTTCGTGTGGCTGGAAAGGCTCACAACTAGAACCAAAACAACAAGATGCATGATTTCATGATGTACCTTCATCACTACGCAAGCTCTCTTATTTTATATTCATTGTTGTTTTTTATCCTCTCGATTTGTGATGTGAGCTCATTTTTCTTATCTTTACTTTGTTCTTGTTTCTTAGCCCGTTGGTGGAGGTTTGAATTTCAGGTAGTGGATCCAAAAGTATGCCTAATTGTTGGTTGCAAATGGTATTGTCCCATTGGGAACATCATTTGTTGATTCCCCATGAAGAAGTGGTGGAGGGAAAGGAAGTAGGTGAGGCTGAGCAGATGGTTTTTAAGCTGAAGATGGTCAAGTTATTTGAAGAATGCAAGAAACTCATTTGTTTGTTGAGATATGAAGATTGTCGCACTAATAAAGTTACTGGATGCATTTCTGACCATCGTAATCATAACAATATTGCTTAAGAAATGAAATTGACAGTGGCCATTGTAATTCTAGTGTTGCTATTTGTGAGATGAATTTGGCATTGGCAATGACGTAGAAGAATTTATGGTGTTTGAATGACACATATTTGATTGTTTCAATAGCAGTTGACTGTTTAAATGACAAATATTTTAAAAATAAAAGAAAGGTGATCGGCTGAGTAATTCATTGGGCTCTTTGTGACCATACATGAGAACATCAGCTTGCTTCTAGCTGGCCAAAAAAGTTGACATGGTCAACATAAAATTTAAGGTGCATGCTTGTTGCAACTAGATTAATAATTTCAATGAAGACTACATCTTTATTTAGTGCTTTTAATCCCTCACCTTAAGTATTTTTTGGCATGGTCCAGTACAATACACCAAGAGATCTCTCTATCTCGATTCCAACAAGATCAAAAAAAAAATGCCATCTATAACATTGACATGTATCGCAGACACAATTTAAAAAAAAAATTCCACATGAAATCAATGAAGGCCATGTTCTCCCCAGTTCCACAAACAAAACCTTTGTGGTGTAAATCCACACTAACCAAATCATCTCTAGGACATGCATTTCCAACAATGCAGTGAAAATGCCCAGAAGCTAAATCTCCCCAACCATCGCCTAATCATTTGGAAAACGCCAAAACAAAGCTGATGAATGGCTTCCAATGGGGAGATGGACATATAAAGGATACAACGTAGTACATTCATATTGAAATTTTGGGTAAGTTAACTAATTAATTCACATTATTCACCTATGAAGGATGTGCTTAACGAATTGTGATGATGAGACTTGGAGAAGTGCATCACTTCACCATCTACAAGGAAGGAATGTACTATTTTTTCTTGTCCGAGTTTTACTGAAGTAGGGCACCACATTTATTCTCATGTTTTCTCTCAACAGATCTAAAAGAAGATTAAGAAGATAATACTACTATGCATCTTATGTCTATTTCTTGTATACTTTTCGTGTTTATTTTATTGTCTTCTCAACAAAAAGTTTGTACATATCTACTATGCTCCATTCGAGTTGTACACCGTCAAACTTATACCTTCTTAAATTTATTGCTAGAACACCTAAGATCTCCATGTAATCTTCCAAAGTATTGTAACGCACAAAATGCTATAGAAAGGGCCGGTTATAACTTACATGAGTATTCGAGTGTAAAGGCCAGGTGTTATCTTGGCATTATGCAGAATGTGAGGATGTTTTCTTGGCACATTTTTTATGCATCAACGTGAGTGATTAAGCCCATGGGTCTCCTTTTTTGGCCCTCACAATGTTCTCCTGAGGGAGACTCGAGTGCGACTAGGGTTTCCAGCAACCCAACCCCATCCTCCCTCTCTGGTGTTGCCTGAGGTGGCCATCGTGCTTTCTCGTGTGGCCATTGGTGATGGCGGTGTGAGGATTTCATCCCTCCGTCTCTCTCTCGCGGAAACATCGGGGCGGCGGCTCGGATGGAGATGTGGGGTCAACCTGGTGGCAGATGATGTCTACGGGTGTATGTTGGTGTTTCTTGTCACATGGGTGCAAAGGAATCATGGGTGTCGATCGTGGATGGAGGCTTCTGTCAACGGTTCTCTTCTCCCGGTTTGAAGGTTAGTCCCATTTCCTCTCTCTCTCTCTCTCTCTCTCTCTCTCTCTCTCTCACTCCTTGTTGGATCTATAAGATGGTGTGTGTCAGTGCCTCTAGAGATGGTGAGGTGTCGATGTTGTTAGCTCCGGACCTGTGAAAACCCTTTGGGCTCTAGTATCCTACGTTGATGCGATGTTGAGGTCCTTTGGACCAACCCATTCCATGTTCCTAGGTAAAAATGCAAAATCCACGGATTGGGCAGCAACAACGATGTAGGTCTCGCTTCCCACTTAGGTGCGCCATCTATGTAATGTTAGATCTCTGGATACTGGGTCATGGGGAGGGTGCGCGGTTGTCAATTTTGAGCCTAGTACAATGGTGGTGATTTTCTGGTTCGGTGGGTCGGGCGTCTATTTGGTGGGGTGCTTGCCATCATCTAGAAATTTCTTCTCACCAGTGGGTCAGTACCCTCGGTCCTTGTGCATGTTGCATGTTCTAGGTCTCTACGCTTCTTATTCTTCAATGATCAGACCAAGCTCCATATTTTCCCTCGGGCCTCCATGGGAAAAACCGTTGTGGCGAGCATGGTGTGTTTCCTGCGGCGAGGCTGCCGAGTGCAGTGCGTGCTCTTTGTTGGTTATGAGAGTAGTTCCCATCCTAGCTCTAGAGTTATCGGCTCTACCATCTGACAATGCAACACCCTTCGATCTAGGGTAGTTGGGCGAGAGGTCAGAGTGCTCTCTTTGTGGGTGGAGAAAGATTGGGGATGCAGCTCCTCGGTCCTGTAGAGCCCTTGTATGTGCTCATCCACAAGGTAGTGGTTCATCCTCTCCTGTTTCGTCTTCAATCGCCGTCTCAAGGAGCCTAGGGAAAGAGGGCATCATCGAGTGTAATATGTGCTTTCTTTCATATGGTTTGTGTGTTTGTTGTGTGTGTCGTGTTGTAAGTTAGAAAACATGAATGACTAGCTATCATGGCATGTGTAAAATGCGTGTAAGTGTATATATCTTGGTCAACCTGAAAGACCTCGAAAGTCGAGAGTCTATAATAATACTACTCCCTCTGTCCATAATAAAAGTGTGTATCCACTTTGATAAAAATATACATGTATGTAGACGTATTTTAATGTGTAGATGCATGTAAATTTAGACAAAGTTAAAACATACTTTTATGGACTGAGAAAGTAACAAAACACTTAACAAAAATATACCGCTCCATTTGGAGAGAAAAATGTTTATAGTTCGTAGTCTGCAGCACTCACAAGTGGTGCATAACAATTGTTCTTAAGCAAAAGCCTGCTGACCTAGATTGCCAAGTTAAGAGGATGAAAAAAGATGACAAATCCACATGAGATGCACGTTCCCGTCCAAAAGAGAAAATGTGAATAGGGCGATGCCGCGTATCGTACGTAGGTAAGTATATCCATGTGAATCAAACGATGAGAATCTCACACCTGAGGTCAGGACAAAAAATATACTTTCTCTTCGCCAGAAAGGACATGGAAATAACGTCAAGGTAGAAGGGAGACTAGTACCTCTGCCACACACCATCTGACCTTGACTTTGTATTTTCGTCTTAGAGAAACAAAAAGGATTTAGCAGATACGTCTCCATCAATGCATGACATCTCTACATACATATCCAAGACGATATTAATTAAATAATAGTGTTCTAGAAGGTTCCACTAATTGATTCACATAGTATATATCTTGCGAGGAGGTTGGCGATCTGAATTTTTCTCCTACTGACTAGTTGAATGCCCGTGCTTCGCCACGGTTTAACAAATTTATCCAAATTTATCCAATTAGTCAAATTTATATGTATGGAACCCTAGCCGCCACCCTCCCCATCTCCCCTCCCGCCGCCGTCGGATCCTAGTGGGGCGAAGACCGTGCGGGGGAATGATGGTGGCAGTAGAATGTCCCTCCATCATAGCTACAAGGTGTGGCTTCGGTGGAGGATCTTGAGCGGGCGCCTCGGGACGGCGTGTGTGTGGCCATGGCACCAGTCATGCAGAGATGTGGCCTCCTCCACCTTCCACGGTGAGGGGGAGACGGTTGTACGGCTTCTGAAGCGGGTGTGTATGCCACCATCGACGACAACGCTCGTGGGTGTCGTATTTCTCGTAGGAAGTTATGGTGGGGTGGCTCTCTCTACATTATTTCCGTGGAAACCTCAGATCTAGGGGAGAACATGCCATCTACCATCGTCGGCGGCATGGTGCAGCGGGGTCTCGATCATGAATGTGGGATGATGGACGCGCACAGGGTGGTGGCGCCATCTGGCGTCATGGCAGTGTCGAGGGCACCCTGGAAAGGTCAATGCATTGATCCCTCTTGGATATGGGTTCGCGGAAGACGGAGGTAGCGACCTCTACGGTGTGTACGTTGGTGCATGCTGAGGGTTTGCTAGACCGGTTGTGCTTCTTACTCGCCAATAGGTGGTTTGGTGAGGATTTTCGGTTTTTAGATGATGTGCATTGGTGTGATATCAGGCACTGGCCCTGTTCATGATTACCCCCTTCATCGGTAGGTGTAGCGATGTTGATAGGATTGTGGCTTCGAGTTGATCTTTGTATCTCTCTCTTAAGTCTTTGTTCAATAATATAATAAAAATATATGTGCATCATTTGTATGCAGAAGCTCGGGAAAATCCTCCATTTTGAAAAAATCAATTATTATTGTGTTCAATGCATAGCTTTATGGTGGACCATCGAAAATGAAAAGGCATGCCTGTTAATAGCCCAGACATGTTATAGCTCGATAGTTCATATGCCCAGTTGTAGCACAAGAATTACTATAACAGATGAAAACGGTAGTTCATTTAACGGACGAAAATGCCCGATAGTTCATATAACATATGAGAACACATGCCTCTTATTGCCCGACAGAGAGCGTCAATATGGCCAACGAGTTATCCCCGTGAAGGTCACGGGTTCAACAGAATTCCTGCCTCGTCTGACCGGAGGAGCACCGGGCAAGTGGCTTCAACTCCGGCGCATTGCTCCTCTCCGTCGGCAAGAGCTCCAAGAGCGGAACATGCGCAGGTAGTGTCCATTCAGAACCATGTAACTTGAGTCCACGGGAAGTTCCACACCTTGCGTGTGTTCACCGAATTCATGCTCCTCCACTTAGAGGAGCACCTCCTATGGTGGGTGGCTACAAGGGAAGACGTGGCGTGGTTGCCGATGTCACGTGAGCTGGCAAGAAAAATCAGTTCTTCTCCGTGCCCGCACCAGGCCTCCTCCTCCGCCAAGCTGCTCGACCCCAACTGCCTCTCCATCTAGAACGATGGCCTTCTATAACGTCGCGACAGTGCAGTCATGGACGCAGGTCAAGGACGCGAGGACGCAAGCACAACAGCGACCCACATCGTGGATTGTTATTGTTTTGCTACTTTGTTGAGAGTTGTTAGCTTGACCAGCAGCGCCGGGGCCGGCGCATATACTCAGGAAGGTTAAACTATTGTTGAGATAAGATAATTTTGTTACCCAAGTGTGTTAGTTAGTGAAAAAAAGGTTTGTTAGTTCCACCGATAGTGACATTTAGTATGTAAATTGTGATAAGTATGGCATCATGAGAAGCATGATATTGCATGTTTCACCTTAATAGTAAAGATTAGTAGTTCATCTGCAACACTTCAAGTGAAAAATATACCAAGCAACATTTTAAGTGTTAATACATATTGACAATCTTCCAAATTTATTAGCTTATCACTGAAGTTTAATCTTGAAAATACCATACGACAGTAAACCCACAGTCATTGTCTTTATCCTCATTAGATGAATCAGATCAGTGGTAACCTGCAGTCATTGGTCTTCAAAATCAATGTATGAATCAAATCAACTGGAAACAGAATATGTAGAACCATCATCTATTAGATTGGTGTGTGAAATATCTGGTTTAACTTTTGTCTATGATATAATGATGTATAAACATTCTTCGGTTTCAGATTTACCTTTAATAGTAAAGATTGTCGACAAACACATTTCTGAATGCAACATTAAATTAGGGGGCATGTTTCGTAAGACATGGATCCATCTATTAGCCAAACTGCATGGAGCCTAGGTTACTTTTCATGTGTGT
This sequence comes from Lolium multiflorum, assembly GCA_030979885.1. Taxonomy (NCBI): domain Eukaryota; kingdom Viridiplantae; phylum Streptophyta; class Magnoliopsida; order Poales; family Poaceae; genus Lolium; species Lolium multiflorum. The sequence continues at coordinate 197,513,611 of CM061750.1, forward strand.
TGCATAATTAGTTTTCTACGACAACAGTCAAAATTTTCATTGCTAATGTTATGTAGCTTATGTTTTTGTAGACCATGTTGTATCTGACTATCTAACCAAATATGTGCCAGAATAGAATTGGTAATAAATCTGCACCGAAGATAAAAGTAAAAAGGTTGGCATGATTTACCCGTACCATGAAGATGTTTCTGCATAAAAAGAGCAGCAGCTAGATAAAATTAACATCATATGAATTACCTCCACTTTCAAATGCACATGTATTATGATTTCCCCTTACCATGAAGATGTCTCGTGGGATTTTATACTTGCGTACTTGAGAGGCTTAATGATCTGATGAATGGAAAGCTGATAAAAGGCTCTTGCTGCCAGAAAGTAGTGTTCTTTGCTGACTATATTGTTCACATAGTTTAATGCGGCAATGTGTTAAATTGATAATGTAAAGAACCTAGCCACGCCGCTGCAACTGCACCTGGAGAAAGAAGATGGGTATGCATCCCGGCCGGCTATCCATGGCCATGGCCTCCCAAGATGCTGAGTACGATGGCGTCGGAAGGAGACCATGAGTACGTGAACGTCGTGTCAGCTGGTCTCGTCCTGTCGTCCAGAACCGGCGGCGGCGGAATAAACGAGAAGATTTTCTCCGGAGTCCAGACTGCCAGCACAATTGCACGGATTGGTGATTCAGTTACGAGAAACCTCAAATTGATACCAACGCGTACAGTGGGGAAAGGTTATCTCTTATCTGTATCTAGCGAGTTTTAAGGATCTCAACCGTCCACAGCGGATGGAGCCCGTGGGAGGAGGCCGTGGCAGGGCGAGGAGGCTTGGGCGCGGGCGGCTGAGCCCTGGGCGGCCCAGTAGGCGTCGGTATGGATGAGGATTTGACGTGATTTGCGGTTAGTTCCGCGTTTCTGAGAGGTATACGTGGTTGTTGTTAATTAGTTGCTGAATTTTGGGGATAAGAAGCGGGGGTGGCATTTTCAGGATAAAGATGTGTATTGTTGCGTTTTCTTTGTTCCGCGCGCAGGATAAAGACATGGGGGGTATTATTGTCCATCCTAAAAATGTGACACCAGGCATTCACCAGTTTGCTCTTAATAGTAGAGATTTCCCCTTACCATGAAGATGTCTCGTGGGATTTTATACTTGCGTACTTGAGAGGCTTAATGATCTGATGAATGGAAAGCTGATAAAAGGCTCTTGCTGCCAGAAAGTAGTGTTCTTTGCTGACTATATTGTTCACATAGTTTAATGCGGCAATGTGTTAAATTGATAATGTAAAGAACCTAGCCACGCCGCTGCAACTGCACCTGGAGAAAGAAGATGGGTATGCATCCCGGCCGGCAATCCATGGCCATGGCCTCCCAAGATGCTGAGTACGATGGCGTCGGAAGGAGACCATGAGTACGTGAACGTCGTGTCAGCTGGTCTCGTCCTGTCGTCCAGAACCGGCGGCGGCGGAATAAACGAGAAGATTTTCTCCGGAGTCCAGACTGCCAGCACAATTGCACGGATTGGTGATTCAGTTACGAGAAACCTCAAATTGATACCAACGCGTACACCTCTCTTATCTGTATCTAGCGAGTTTTAAGGATCTCAACCGTCCACAGCGGATGGAGCCCGTGGGAGGAGGCCGTGGCAGGGCGAGGAGGCTTGGGCGCGGGAGGCTGAGCCCTGGGCGGCCCAGTAGGCGTCGGTATGGATGAGGATTTGACGTGATTTGCGGTTAGTTCTGCGTTTCTGAGAGGTATACGTGGTTGTTGTTAATTAGTTGCTGAATTTTGGGGATAAGAAGCGGGGGTGGCATTTTCAGGATAAAGATGTGTATTGTTGCATTTTCTTTGTTCCGCGCGCCGGATAAAGACGTGGGGGGTATTATTGTCCATCCTAAAAATGTGACACCAGACATTCACCAGTTTACTCTTAATAGTAGAGATTAATCTATACCTAATAATAAAGAAGCTAAGGTTTCTGCCAAGGTTTTTTAGGTTAGTTTTGACAATACAGCCAGATGGGTTCCAATAACGAGTAAATGACAAAAAACTACCACAATTGTGACGGTCGTGTCACGAAACTACCAAATACATTCGTTTTGTCACATGACTACCATTTTTGGGGCATGGTTGTGACAAAGAGCACTAATTTTCCAATTTGCCCGTCTTAATCCAGTTTCTGACAGCTGGAACCCACTGTCAGATCCTACGTGGCAAAAACCAATAACTTGTTTATGCTCATTTTACAAAAGACCCCCTACTTCCCTTTCCCCAAAGCAATCAACTCCCAACCAGCATCTTCCTCGTTCCCGGCCACCGTCCGAGCACGAGCTCCTCCATCTCGCCGGCGTCGGCTTCCTCCCTGACGACGGGGGCGCGCGACGGTGGGGGCAGGGCGTGCGGCGACGGGCGAGCATGGCGGCCAGGCGGGGCGCGCGGCGGCGGGCACGCGTGCTGCTGCAGGTGGGGCGCGCGTGGCGGGCGGGCACGGCGAGCAGGCGGACACGACGGCGGGACAGGGCGCGCAGCGGCGGGCAGGCGCTGCTGCAGGTGGGGCGCGCGTGGCGGGCGGGCACGGCGAGAAGGCGCACACGACGGCGGGACAGGGCGCGCAGCGGCGGGCAGGCGCTGCTGCAGGTGGGGCGCGCGTGGCGGGCGGGCACGGCGAGAAGGCGCACACGACGGCGGGACAGGGCGCGCAGCGGCGGGCAGGCGCTGCTGCAGGTGGGACGCACGACGGCGGCGGGCGGGCAGAGCTGCAGGCAGGGCGTGCGACGGCGGCGGCCGGGCAGGCACGACGTCGGCGGGCGGGCAGAGCTGCAGGCGTGAGGCGCAACAGTGCGTCCGGGCGCCCCGCGTCCTAGGCGGCGCGTCCATCTGTGCGGCGGCAGGCGAGCAGGTGCGCGGTGGAGCAGCACGGCGGAGCGGCGAGCAGGTGCGCGGCGGCGTGCAGCGGTGGGCATGCGCACGGTGGCAGGCGCGCGGTGGAACGTCACGGCGGATCAGCGAGCAGGCGCGCAACGGCGTCCAACGGTGGGCATGCGCGCGGCGCGTGTAGCGGACAGGCGAGCACACGCGCGCGGCAGACAGGCGCACGGCGAGCGGCAGCGCGCATGCGGGCGGCGCGCGCGGCAGACAGGCGAGTGGCGGCGGGCATGCGCGAATCAGCGGGCATGCGCGCGGTGGGCATGCGTGCATGCGCGCGGTGGGCATGCGTGCATGCGCCATCAGTTGATGATTTCTATTTTCTTTATTTATATTTCTTTATTTTTATGTGAGAAATTGGACCTATGAGTGACACAAAATATATTCTAAGGTTATATTTGCAAAATGTAACTAGCAGTTGGGTTTTTATCTGTCACGGAGTCCTACAAGTGGGGCTAAATAGTCAGAAAACGGTTTAATTCGTTTAAATAGCAAAATCAGTGCTCTTTGTCACGAACATGCCCCAATAGTGATAATCATGTGACAAAACGAACAAGTTTGGTAGTTCTGTGACACAACTGACGCAATTGTGGTAGTTTTTTTTGTCATTTACTCCGAACAAACCGACCGTGTATATTTCTCCCCATCCCAAACAAACCGATTGACGCATACGCGAGCGATACGGGCGGCCGGAGCTTGAGGCGGACGTGGCCGTGGGCGGTGGGGTGCTGCAGGGGCGGCGGACGGCGACGTTAGACGGGCGGCCGGAGCGCTGGAGGCGGACGTGGCCGTCGGCGGTGGGGTGCTGCACGGGCGGCCGAGCCAGGGCGAGCAGCTCTGCGGATTCGTCGCGCACATGAGGCGGGCGTTGAGTGGGAAATGCGCACGAGCTGGAGTCGGGATGGGCGGCGCCGGAGGTTGAGCGAGGTGCGCGCGCGCGGCTGTGCCACAGTCCTCCTTCCACACGCCGCCTTCCAGGCACTCCCCCGCCCCCACAGTCTCTTGTGCGTGCAGGATTGAGAGAGAACGGCGGCTGGCGGCGCTGTGATTCAGGGAAGATGCGTGGATGCGACCAAGTGTTCGGGCTGAATGTAGTTAGGGTTCACGTGGCTCAGGCATGGATGGGTTTCTGCTGGGCCTTTTGGCCGGCTGGTCCAGTGACTCATTTTCTTTAATTTCAACACACAGCAAACAATTTCTCTGTCTTTTGTAGGAAACGAACTGAGCTTGCAAAGACAAATCCTAATACTATGTGTCCTTTATTGTGAACCTGCTCTAGATGTTCGATGCAATGCTCGTGAGACTAAGAGCGGGGGCTATCGCACCACTAGCGTCCAGTCTGTTTTTTTTCTTAGCTGTTCCGTTGGATATTTGCCAAAATTTCCAACAAGAATGATGGAGTGGAATGAGATAGATTAAATTAAATTAAATTAAAAACCAAATACAATAGTAATACATTTAATAAAAACTATAGTCAAATTGAGTATTTGAGTGTATGTGTATCAAAAAGAAACTCGCGACTCAGAGTATGCCAATACATTGTATCACTTTTTTTTTAATGTGTGGATTGTTGTGTTATATAAATTTGTAGTTAAAATCATTACATTATTGAAATATATATAGTGCCAATAAAGATCACCATATTAATAAAAACCAAATCGGATTTACTTACAGAATTTTATAATTGGACATATAAATAGACATATTTTCGCCCCACATACTATGTTAGAGGAGAAAATGAAAAAAAAAACCTAAAGTAAGGCTAGGGCTATGGTGCTCGGCTCACTAGATTATCATGTAAAATTTATTTGAGCCATATACATGTTTTTACTAATGAATTTTGGAATCATTAGCAAAAAACTATTTTTGTACTAACTATAATTCGTCCAAATCCCTATTTTTTAATAAAATTTAAGAATGAGGTCCACAATTATTACCGATCTGCGGTATTACAAGTCGGTGGAGCGTCAAGACTGGTTTTTTGAGTGTTTCATTATTTATTTTCCCCAGTGCAACACACGGACACTTTTGCTAGTCTCTAGATAACGACCATTTAGCGCTACGCCGTGCACACCACTCCTATAGCTGCGATGGCGTCAATTGCTGTTAACACCGCGGCGCGCGCGGTGCCGAATTGCCGAACGGCGAAGGGCCGTTGACGGCGGCGCGTATACCACAGCTTCATCGGTTGACGGCGGCGCGTATATCACAGCTTCATCGGTTGACGGCGAATGGAGAGAGAGTAGTACTTCATCCTTTCTAAATTAGAATGTCTACAATATTTAGTTAAAGTCAATTTTTAAAAAAATTAAGCAACTATATACAAAAAATATTAACATCTGCAATTTTAAATGCATATAATATAAAAATATTTTTTATGATGGTTCTTAAAATATTAACTTGGAATTATAAATATTGACACTTTTCTATACAGTAGAGCATATTTTGAGAAGTTTCATTTTATCGAAATATTATAAGCACTCAATTCAGCTCCCAGGTGCGTATGATCCCTCTACCATAAAAACATATTTCCAAGTGTTAAAAAATTTTGACAAAAAAATTTACATGTACATCTCCATAACATATGTATATTCGTCAAGTTTCACGAAAAAATGATATTTTTGTAGTCTAAGCGAAAAAGAGAAAATTTATCTTGTGACTGTTTCAGCACTGAATTTTGTCTTTTTTACACACGCCACATGACATGTCGATTTTTCATGAAACGACTTTGTGAGCGTGTACCACATGAAGATGTACGTGCGAAATTTTTGTTTCAATTTTTTTGACATTTTAAAATGTGTCTAACATATATTTCAAGATAAAGGGAGCATACGCTCCCATGTGCCAAAACATCACTCCCTCCTACTTTGGATGTACTATGAGAGAATCTGGAGTGTTAGTTTGTCAACTTGTTATTATGTATAAAAACAGAAGGTGTACTTGCTACTCCCTACATCCCAAAGTGCATCCGAGCAGAGAGAATCACTGTATTGAGGTAAACCGGGTGAAAAGGAAAATGGAGTAGAATCAGGCGGCCCCTCCAGGCGACCGAGGAGGCGAAATCCTAGTCGTGCCACCCCCACCCCCCCCTCCTCGTCGTCCCCAGAGATGATGTCGGTGAAGGGGGTGGCGGGGATCTAAGCCCTTCACCCCCGCGAGGTTTCTAGGCGGAGGAACTTCGTGTCAGGCTCACCATGGCCGAGGCGGCTGCTCGATGGGCTCCCTTTCTCCGATGGCCTCTCTAGGCCTTGGGTGAGGGAGGTCTTGTCCGATGGCTCCCAAGGTGGGGGCTCCGGATCCGAGGTGGCGGCCTCGTATGGAGGGGTGACGTCGACCGTGCGGACGGTGGCGTTGCAGATGTTGCGGACCAGCGCCCTGGTCCATGCGGAAAGCGCGACTGCAGATGTGGGTCATGCGAAGGCGGGTCCCCTGCTCGCGCTAGATCCCGAAGGTTTGAACTCCACCATCTCTCTAGCCTCTTCCTGCTCGCTGATCTGGTTGTTGTTTGTGCTGGCGTAGGTGCTGGTTCGGGAGTCGGTGGGGTGCGATGTGTCCGGGAGAAATCCTTGGTCTTGTGACCACAACGGCGGCGACACCCTCAGGGTATAGTTTACCTTGTGAGGAGCCGCTGAGGTCCCATCCTTCTCCTACCCCCTACCCCCGCCCGGGTGAAAGCCCAAAATCCACTCGGATTGGATGGCGGCGGCAACATGGGCGTCGTTCTCTCCTTGGAGGCGCCATCTGGGGTGCGGCGGTGTAGTGGATCAGCGTCTGGTTGGATGGGTTCTATTGGCGATCTGGCTTGTTTGCTTGGCTTCTTCTAGCTCTGTGGATGCTCCCTAGCTTGTCATGTTCCTTGAGCTCCTCGTTGAAGATGTTTGTTGCACCGGTGTGCCCGTCGCAATGAGAAGGCCTTGTGACATCCTTCTTTGGTGATCGCTAGATTTCCATCTCTCCTAGTTCCAGAGAGAACATCTCCATCGGCCAACGGTATGGTGTTCTACGATCTAGGGCAAGATGGTAGGGACCATCTTTGCAAATGGAGGAGGAAGATGCTTGTTCTTTGTCCGAGGAAGTTGTTCACTTGGTGCTGCCCTCAATGCTGATTAGTTGATATGTTGTTGCAGTTGTGTCTGTCTTGGTTTTATAGCAAGGAGGACTTCTTCGGCTTCAAGCTGCGTTTCTAGTTTACTCTTGTGTGCTTAGGTAGTGTGTGTTGTAAGTTGTTTTCATCATTCTTGTATCGTTGGCCGTTGAGCTTTATTAATTTAAAGGAGGGCATTTTCTCTGATGTTTAAATAAATTGTCTAGAGGGTAAAGCGCAAAATTTAACAATTGGGGAGGAAAAGCACAAAAATATGTAGCATTTAGGGTAAATAAGCAAGGACCAAAGAGAAAATATTAGAACTTAGGGGAGGCCTGGGCCTGATGATCCCTCTGCCTACGCCATTCGGTAGAATGACAAGCAACCGTCTCACACCCCTCCCCAAGCCTTATTGCCTTCCTCTCTCCAACATCGTTGTCTCGTTCCCATGCCAGAGTTGGATCTTGGAAGTCTCTGCTAAACAAATCTCGGTGCTTTGCAACATATGGGGAAGATCAACACAGATTGGCGCAAGGTGCCCCACGATCTCTGGAGCGGATGGGATCCGATCGTGCGTGCTCATACAACATCGTCTTCAAGAGATTGTGGCGTGAAGCTATGCTTTATATCACCGGCATGGGACATGTCTAAGCCTAGATTTTCATGGTGTTGACATATGTAAAGAATGGCATGCATATGCAATTGGAGGGCCACAAGGTTTTCTTGGCTCAGTTGAGATCAAGACTACTAAGTAATGGCAATGGGGGTCTTGGATGTGATGAAGAGAGCCTCGTGTTTGGTGACTTGCAGTAGCAGCATCGTTGGGGGATTTATTCTTTGCTAGATCTATTCGAGTATCGAGTCTTGGTTTTTTGGGTGAAAACTCAAAGTCTGACATTTATTGGTTGTACTTGTCAATGACCTTGTTGAAGGCATTGTTTGGGATCGTAGACATTCTCCTCGGTGAAAACCTAAGATCTATTGATCGGGAGAAGGCGGTGCTTGTAAATTGTTCCCTTTATTGGAGGCGTGGATTTGGAGAACTTCTTTGGTAGTCCTGATGATGTCTTTTGTGGTGGTTTGTCTGCTACTGTTGCTGCGAGTGGTTGATCACCGTGGCAGGCCTTTTTGCCTCTTTTTCGTTTTGGTTGTGTGCATCCTTGATGTTTTTCAAACATTCTATTGGTGCAGAGGCTGAGTGTAATTGGCATCTTTGCTTTATCAATAAAAATATGGGGAAATGCTTGGTTGATGGCAACGGACACGACTGATTATGATGTGGGTGTTGTGTTTCTTCTTGAGGCTTCGTCCGGGTACCTTCCCATGAATACCCCTTCCATGATTGAATGATAACCCTTTGTTCTCCAATCGGACGATGGTGAAACTGCAGCAGCATTCCCATTCCTTGATGTGCGGCATTGGTAGTGTAGAGGTAGCGAAGAGCAATGGTATGCCTAGAGGTGATCGTTGCAGCTCGATGTGTTCTGCGATGACAATACCTCATACATGACAGTTGGGTTCCTAGTTTGGTGCTCTTCCCCACATGTTGTCACTACTCACCAATGGGTCGATGCCCTCGAGCCTAGGTGAGAGTAGATAGGTTTCCCATCTAAGGGAGCATCCCCATGTGAGGTTTCTAATAGGTATTTCGTCTGCATTTTGGATAATCTGTGGTGGTGCGATTGTCATGTTTTGTCGCTTCTTCTTTCTTGTGTCTTTCTCCAATAGCTTTGGTCTGGCGCTATGGTTGAGACATGGGTGGCGGACTAGTGGTGGTCATCATGTTGGAGCTCTCTCGGAATTCATATTGTCTCTTCCCCTTCCAGCACGATACTCAATGTTCCTTTGTGTTCTAGGGTTACACAATGTTGCTTTATGTTCTAGGGTGAACATCTTTGCCTTTCGGCGGTGCACCACCCTTCGAGCCAGGGGGAGAGGGAAGGGTCCCTTCAACGAGGAGAAGACTGATACGTCTCAAACGTATCTATAATTTCTTATGTTCCATGCTACTTTATTGATGATACCTGCATGTTTTATACACATTGAAAGTATAGAGATGGTAAACCTAGAGGGGGGGGTGAATAGGTTTCTACAGATTTTAATTCTTTCTTTGCAATATTAGGCTTTGCGGAATATAAAGGTGAGCCTAATGCAAACTAGGTGAAGCAACCTATATGAGGATACAACTAACTCGAGCACGAAGGCTCTCACAGGCAGTTAAATCACAAGTAAGGAGTTCGGTTAGAGATAACCGATAGCACGCGAGACGAGGATGTATTCCCGTGTTCCCTTGCTTTGCAACAAGGTACGTCACGTTTGGAGGAGTGGAGGTCCCACGAAGGATTCCCCGCGCCACGAAGGCTCACCCTATTCTCCGGAGCCTATCCCACGAAGGAATAGCTCTCTCACTTGTGGTAGACTTTGAGGTAGCCTCCAAACCTTCACAATCTTGCCCGGAGCAGATCCACAGCCCGGATGCTTCCGGACTCCTCTTGCCCACCTAGGGTTTCCAAGGAACCCTAGGAAGCAAGCTTCTTGATGAATACAAGGGGGAATAAGATTTGGCTTGGTAGAACGGTAGATCGGGTCCTCCTCTATCGTTTCCCCGGAGGGATTTGAGTTTGGGTGGAGGAGGAGGGAGATCTGAGGCTTTTGGTGTTTCTAACAATGGAGCATGGAAGAAGGAGCTCAAGAACAGCTTGTAGTGTAGTGCCTAACTGTTCAGAGGTAGAAGAAGGCCTATTTATAGTGTACTTCGAAATATGGCCGTTGGTCACTTGCCACATCACAGATTCCTCGAGGAGCCCGGTCGACCGGATCTGCGGACAAGCCGGTCCACAGCCCGGTCCGACCGACCTGACCGGCCGCCGGTTTCCAACGAGCTGGGACCGGGTCTTGACGGGCAGGCGCCATTCTTTACTGGATAGTGCCGGATGGCACAGCGCAAAGGATTCCGGGGACGCCGGTCTGGAGCTCCGGCCGACCGAGCAGAACCGGCAGTTCAAAACCGGCTGACGGACACGGCCGGCCAATCTTCATTCTTTTGGATCTCGTCCGGATGGCACTCTGGTCCGGTTGGTGACTGGTCGTCCGCGCTGGGGCTCCGCCGGATCTGGGACCGCCGGACTCGCAAACCTTGCGATTCTTCATCGAATTGGGGGTCTCCCGTTGCCTTCTTGTTCCATCGATACACCATTATACCTCTTTGGCTAATACTGTGAATTATCTTGTAGGCATGTATTAGTCCAAATACTCTAGCACGGTGTCATAGTTACCAAAATAATGGATAAGGGTAAAATACCCTTACAATCTCCCCTTTTTGGTATACGATGACAAACCGAGCTAGAGTCACATATAGATATTATGATAAGCTCTAAACCTTGATTCCATATAAGATATTACGACAGCTCCCCCATAATGTGTGCACTTGGATAATTTGCGTTTGAATGCAAAGTGCACCATTTGTGGAATATGAGAAGCTCCCCCAATATCTTTAGGAAACAAGCATGGTATGGACAAGTATATCAAGATATATAAGCATAAAGCATGATTATCCTAACATAGAGTAGCACACATAGTAGTCGTCCATACATATCCATACATGAATTATTCGAAGTAGCAAATGGTTCTTGAAAAATCAAAACAAATACGCACAAGCCATATAAAATCCAAATAAAGCAACTCCCATGGCTTGTGACAATCAAAGAACCCCGTGATTCTAGACTCTACTCTTCTCCCCCTTTGGCATCGGAACACCAAAAAGGCGAAAGAGGAGAGATGCTAGCGTCCCATCAATAGAACTCGTGCCCCGTGGATGGAGAGCTGCCATCACCATCCTCATCGTCGGCTTCTTCATCATCATCCTCACCATTGTCATCCTCATCACCTTCATCCTCTTCATCATCAGCATCAGCAGTAGGTGCACGGGCAGGTCTAGGAGGGGGAGCACCAAAGTACAAGGAGGGATCAAAGTTCTGGAACATCTCATCAGAGAGGAGATCTCCCAGTTTGGTGCATGGACAGGCTCCAACTCAGGGCCAGGAGGAGGAACAGGTGCATTCCTAGAAGCCATGAACTCATTTTGGCGCCGCCTCGTCTCTTGGTTCAAAGAAAGACTTTGATGTGCAACATCATTGGTGTTCTTGCACATCTGCCATAGGCTAGAGAAGAACCGTGAGACACCATGCTGTGGCGCCTAGAGTAGCTGGAGCTAGCATGGTCATGGCGTTCCTTGGACCGGCGTTCAAGTCCTCATGGCAGCGACTTCCGGTTTATCACCTTGGACAGGTACCCTGAAGGCTGCCATCCTGACTCGTTCACCTTGCGTATTGAGAGGTGCTGGCACAACCTTGTTGATGAGCAGCTGAACATACTGGGAAAGATTAGGAGTCAATCGTTCACGAACACAGCGCCGAAGCTCACAATAGATGAGATCACAGCCGTCAATAGTTTGCTGATGCTCAGGATGGCAATAGTACATCAAGTTCAGATGGTATGCACGACATTCACTTGTGTCGCCAATCTTGCTAATGAGACTCTCTCGGAATAGCTTGGCAATGATAAGGTATGAGTAGTACATGCCAGAGATGGTGGGAGGTCCAGATGCGGGATTCGGAGGATAGCAAAAGGCAATGTACCCTCTGGTGAACGTCTGCTGAGAATAGATCTTGAAACCACGAGCACGGCCTCCACCAAACCCCAAGGCTTCACAGAGATCAAGATAGTTGCAAGTGTATTTCTGTTTGCCAGTCATCCAAGTCATAGTCCTAGCTGCATCATCATGGAAAAAGACTGTGCAATGAAACTGTCTCACCAAGATTGGACAGTAGCATCCATCAGAAGGTGTCAAACACATGAGGTCATACAACCCCATCCGCCTCAAGGTCTCAACCACAAAGCGAAACTTGGTGGTTTCATACATTCCAATGACATCTTTGATGGCCTTGGGCATAACAATGGTGCCAGACTTCATATGCTCCTGGGAGTTATAGTAGTCGTTCCACAGGACTTGTTGTGTCTTGGTCCAGAAAAACTTATCTCCCCCTTGGTAAGTAGGTGCCTCATACCGATAGGGGTTGGACTCTCTGAGTCTTCTCCATGCCCCAACTTGCACATCACCAACATGGTAATCTGGCAATACCTCATCACCATCTTGTGCTACATGTTTATCTTTCCTTTTATTTCCAGTACGGCCCCTAGCTGAGCTGCCACCAGTGGTCGGAGCTGCACGGCCACTTGCAAGCCTTCCTCTCTTGGCGGTAGTGCCACGATCCTCACCGCTCCAACTTCCTGTGAATCAGCAAAATAGCACAAGAGGGAGCAGGGGGATAAGTGTACATGTCATCAGTATATATGAGGAAGCCAAAAGCATAGCCTATATCCAAGTGTCTCGACGAAGTTATGCGAAAAAGCTGGGCTGGCCGGCGCGGTCAGACCGGACGGTGGACCGGACCAGCCGGTTGTCCATCCGGTTGACCGGACCTGGCGCCGGACCGGCCGGTTGAGAGGCCGGTCGACCGGGCTGTAAGCCGGGTTATGCTGAGGTGTGATGTTTGCCCAGAAATTCGACACAAAATCATGCAAAAACTCACAAACTTGAACATAGACTATACTAGGAGAGTGAACAATGTGCATAGGCATGTGAGACACTCTAGTTGGCATGAGGACTTACTAACCCTAACCCTAACCCTAATTTTTCTCAAGGTTCCTCAAAATGTGGCAATGGGAGAGGAAAAGTAAGAGGGAGAGGGGTAGGGAGAAGGAGTTACCCGAAGACATTGTCCTCTTTGCCCAAGTGAGCAGGAGGAACACGTGAACAAGAGGTTGAGGACCAAATCCCCAAGATCTCCCAAAATAGCTTGGGAGGAGCCAAATCCTTTGGTGAAGAGGCTTGAGGGATCCCGATCTATGGTGGAGTGAAGTTTGGGGAGAAACTAGTGGGGGGAAGGGCCTAGGGCGTGGTGGAGCTGGAGGGGGCGGCGGCCATGGAGTGTTTGGAGGTTGGGGAATAATGAGGAAGAAGACCCAAGGGGTATCCTTCTTCAAATTATAACAGCCGCCCGGCCGGTCGTGCGTCCGGTCGACCGGACCTGGCGCCGGCTGATCCGGCCCAGGGGCCGGTCCAACCGGGCCAGAGACCGGCCACTCAGTTGTGCCTCGTTTTTGCCTCGTTTTGCCCCTATTCTTTGTGTAAGTGTGTATGAATGCTCATATGATGATGACATGTACATATAGATAGATAGAGGATGATGAGATGAGCATAGACATGGGGTGGGGAACACAAAATTCTCTAGGCATACCCATTGGAGTGAAAATCCAAACAAGATGTAAATAGCAACAATGGGCATGATTCGAAGTATAAATCAAGAGTCATAAGTCATTTTTGAAGTGATTTTTGCAATAAGATCATTTAGCCTTGTATAGTCAAATCAAGTTCCAATTTGAGACTAAATGAGGGGCGGTGGATAAAGCGGTGGGGTTTTGTTTCTTGGATGACCAACTCACCAATGACCGGCCAATAAATTGGCAAGCCCCGGAGGTAGACTTCCGGTCAACCTTATCACCGGCCCAATCGGAGTCCGAGTAGCCAATGAGTTCAAAGGTTGACCCCTTTGGATACCATAGCCCGAGAGGGAGTGAGAACAAGGTATCTTAGAATCCGTTTGACCGCCATCAAATGGCTCTCCTTAGGAGCGGATTGAAAACGAGCACACATCCCTACACTTAGCATGATATCCGGCCTAGAGGCACAAAGGTAGAGCAAGGATCCTATCATGGAACGGTATACCTTTATGTCCACATCCTTCTCACCGTCACATGAGCCAAGTTGCCCCTTTACGGGCATGGGTGTCTTCATTGGGCTTGCATTGGTCATGTTGAACTTCTTGAGCATGTCCTTCACATACTTTTCTTGAGAGATGAAGGTGCCTTTTGCAAGTTGCCTCACTTGGAAGCCTAGGAAAAACTTCAACTCCCCATCATGGACATCTCAAATTTCCTAGTCATCAATTGCTCAAAAGCTTTGTTATGATTGGGGTTAGTTCCACCAAATATAATATCATCAACATATATTTGACATATAAACAAGCCACCCCCTTTAACCCGCTTGGTGAAAAGGGTGGAATCGACCGTACCCATGCAAAACCCATCTTGTAGTAGAAAATCCCTAAGGAACTCATACCAAGCACGTGGAGCTTGCTTGAGACCATAGAGTGCCTTATGGAGTAAATACACATGGTTGGGTCGGCATGGGTCTTCGAAACCCGGGGGTTGAGCTACATATGCGGTTTCTTTTAGAGGACCATTCAAAAATGCACTTTTCACATCCATTTGGTATAGTTTGAAATTGTGGAAAGATGCAAATGCAAGCAAAAGACGAATAGCTTCAAGACGGGCTACCGGCGCAAAGGTATCCTCAAAGTCCATACCTTCTATTTGGGCAAACCCTTGCGCCACTAACCTTGCTTTATTTCTAATGACAATGCCATCCTCATCTTGCTTGTTCTTGAACACCCATTTGGTCCCAATGACATTGATGCGATGATCCTTGGGTCTCTCAACTAGAGACCATACTTCATTGCGAGTGAAACACTCCAATTCTTCTTGCATGGCAATGACCCAATCCGGATCAACCAAGGCTTCATGTACCTTGAGTGGCTCAAAACTAGACACAAAAGCATGATGTTGACAATAAGTCATAAGTAATGCATGGTGTCTACGAGTTACCACTCCTTTTGAGATGCTACCATGGACAAGATCCACTTTCATGTCACTTGCCCTTGTAGCCGCCTTGATCTTCCGAATGGTTCCTTCATGATCAATGAATTCATCTCTTGCTAATACTTGATCACGAGGGACAACTTGAGCTTGAACATGAGTTGAAGATGTTTCTTGATCATCATCATGATCTTGCTCAGTGGGTTGAGGGCTTTCTTCTTGTTCTTCGGGATGTGGCTCATCTTGAGTGGAGGATACATCTTGGGTTGCACTTGATGGTTCAACTTGAGTTGAGCTAGGCTCAACTTGAGGTGAGCTTGATACTTCTATTCCATCACCTTGATCATCACTATGCACTTCCATGGGCCGGATGTGTCCAATGCCCATATGCTTGATGGCACTAGATGGATCATCATCATTACCCGCAACACATGGAACAACTTGCTCCACTTGGGAGCCATTATCCTCCAAGAACACCACGTCACAAGATACTTCAATAGTCCCAGTGGACCGGTTGTAGTATCTATAGGCGTGAGAGTTCTCCGCATATCCAACAAAAATGCCCTCTATAGTTCTAGTTTCAAATTTACCAAGCTTCCCTTTATTGTTCTTAACAAGACATTTGCACCCAAAGACACGAATGTACATGACATTAGGCTTGTTACCTGTGAGAAGCTCATATGGAGTTTTGTTGTGGAGGGGGCGGAGGAAGAGCCGGTTGGAGTAGTGGACAGCTGTAGAGATGGCTTCTCCCCAAAAGTTGTGGGGTGAGTTGAATTCACTCAACATGGTTCTTGCCATCTCAATGATAGTCCGGTTCTTCCTTTCAACAACACCATTTTGTTGAGGGGTATATGGAGCTGAAAACTCATGCTTGATGCCCTCATCATCAACAAACTCTTGCATAGTGTAGTTCTTGAACTCGGTGCCATTGGCGGTCCTAATCTCCTTGATCTCGGATTCATATGTACGTTGAGCTTTCTTGGCGAAGGTGATGAACTCCCTATGGGTCTCATCCTTAGACTTAAGGAGAAAGACCCAAGAGTATCTTGAGTAATCATCAACAATGACAAGTCCATACTTGCTCCCACCAAGAGTATCATAATGTGATGGCCCAAAGAGATCCAAATGAAGGAGCTCCAAAGGCCTAGATGTGGTGACGATACTCTTGATAGGATGTTTCTTCTTGAGTTGTTTTCCCGCTACACATGCACTGCATACACGATCTTTCTCAAAAGAAATGCCGGTTAGTCCAACAATGTGCTCACCCTTTAGGAGTTGTTTAAGATTCCTCATGTTAACATGACCAAGGCGGCGATGCCACAACCAACCTTCGTCATGCTTGGCCTCCATTAGACATGTGGAGGGAGATGGGCTCTCTTTCGAGAGGTCAACCACGTAAAGGTTGTTCTCCACATATCCAACAAGGACCAATTTGAGGTTGTCACTCCTAAAGACTTGCACATAATACTTAGTAATATATGAATTGTAACCGGCATCGGCAAGATGATATATAGAAAGCAAGTTATAACCAAGGTGTTCAACAAGCATGACCGTCTCAAGGCACAAGTCCTTAGAGATTGCCACCTTGCCATACCCAAGTACCTTTCCCTTTGAGTTGTCACCAAAGGTAATGCTTGACTTCTTGTTAATATCTTCAATGAATTGGTCAAGCACACCTCTTCCTCCGGTCATATGATTGGTGCATCCACTATCAAACACCCACTTTGGACCACCGGAGGAATACCCCTACAAAATCAAGTAGAGGATTTAGGAACCCATTGATTAATGGGTTCCCTAGTCATGGCAACAAGATCTTTTGGTACCCAAATCGAGTACCCTCTATAAGCATAGCCATTACGAGGACCAACATAGTTAGCATAAACATCACCATAATAATCAACAAATAAAGCATAGTGATTGTTTGGCCCCGTGCGGTCACCACTAGCGGCTTTGCCCTTTGGGGCTTTGCCATCATTAGTGACCTTCTTGTTCTTTTCTTGAGCGGGCTTCTCTTTCTTGTAGTTGTTCTTCTTGTAGGGCTTGGGGACATACCCAAGTCCATACTTTTGATTGTTTGACCTTTGCTTACTCAAAAGGTCATCCAATCCCATCTTACTCTTGGTTGTGGTGAACTTGGCAAGTTCTTTCTTCAACCTAACATTTTCCTCAAGAGTAGTTGCTTGCTCACAAGCCGATTCATTAGGATAATAGTTGAGACCATATTTGGTTACCAAAGATTCAAGATATGTATTGGTCTCAACATGCAAAGATAGTTCCTCTTGTAAACGAACATGTTCCGCAACAAGCTTAGCATGCTCACTAGTAAAGGTGGTGGAGGAACTAGCAACATTTTTATCAACAATAGAATCATTCATTGATTCAAGAGCTTTAGAGTAGGATTCTTGGAGTAGGTCATGGTTCTTTCCAAGTTTCTTGAGCTCATCCTTGACAAGCTTGTTAGCTCTTTCAAGGTGGTCAAGATCCCTAGTGAGAGAAGCATGAGAAACTTCAAGTTCCTCCTATGATGCATTAAGCTCTTGGGTCAATGATTGATCCCTTTCAATAGTTTCAAGATCCTTAACTTTATCTAGTTCATAAGTTTCAATTTGTTGCTTAAGACCTTGAAATATGCACCTTTCGGTTTTTAGCTCTTGTCTTAGGAGATTGAATCTCCTTTCCTTATCATTCAAATGATATTCTAATTCCTCAATGGACTCATCCTTTTCTTTGAGAGAGTCCATCAAGAAATCAAATTTGACAAGAGCTTCACCACGAAGGGTGCATCTAACATTGTAAAGTTCCTTAAGCACGGTTAATTCATCTTGATTTTCAGCTTCATTGTCAAGGACACTAGACAAAGAAGGTGGGGGTTCCATTACCTTGGTTTCTCTTGCCATAAGACAAGAGCCAATGGTTGTAGATGAGGAAGAGTCGTCGGAGTCATCATCTTGAGTTATTCTTGCCATAAAGGAAGAACCAACATCATTCTCCGTGGAGTAATCCTTGGAGTAGTCATATGTGAAGAGTGACCAGAGAAAGCCAAACCGGCCACTCCGGCCTCCTTCTCCTCATCTTCCTCTTCTTCATTGGACAAGTACTCGGCCCCAACAAAGGCTCTTCCCTTTTCCTCTTGTATCGGTCATTGATTGGGTTTGGCTTCAATCTTGGCTTGACCCCTTTGATGAACTTTGGCTTGTCTACCCTTTTCTCATAAGGGCACTCATTTGCAAAGTGGCTATCTTCATCACAATTGTAGCAAGTTCTCTTCTTCTTCTTGTCATTGAGGAGCATTGGCAACTTTCCCTTGTACTTCTTGGCAAAGAAGGCAAAGTCGGTAGCGATGTCACTAGTTGAGGTCATCTCCTCATCTTCCTCAATGGTATATTCTTCTTCTCCTCCATGGTCAGCTCTAGCCTTGAGGGCAAGGTTGTGTGACGCTTCATGGTTGTGTGAGGCTTCATCAACACGGTTCATTGCCATGAGCATTTTTCCTGCCTTGGCCATGTTTTCATTGGCGGCCACATAGGAGACTAGATCATCGGAGTTCAGATCGGCACTCTTGGTTATGATTTGCAAGTTGAGTGCAAGGTTGGTATCTTCTTGCTTGACAGCAATCATTGCAATGACCTTGGACTTTATGAATCCTTCATTCATCTCAAAGCCGTCGTCATACTTCTCAGCACCAAGTCCCTTGATCCTTACTCTAAGAGCACCAAGCCTTGCATAGGCATCGGCTATGGATTCTCCTTCTCGAATCATGAACCGGTGAGCTTCTTGCTTTGCGGTCTCATAAAGAGATGATTGGATCAAATCGGTTCCCTCTTGGAGTACTACGATTCGATCCCACAACTCTTTAGCGGAGCCGATGTCATTGACTTGATCAAGGAGCTTGCGATTGATGCCACTTCTAATCTTGTCACGTGCGGAGGCATTGAGTTGACGGTTGTAGAACTCGGTGGAGGTCAACCGAACGGGATCTTGTGGCTCCCGGTATCCATGAAGAATGATCTCCCATAGCTCCACACTGCAGCTGCGAATATGAGATTCCATAGAAGATTTCCAATGTGGAAAGTGAGTTCCATCAAAATGGGGAACGGTCCCACTATGGTTTATATGAGGCATGGGTGAAGTGTTTCTAGGATAGTCATGGTTAACTTCATGGAAGGATTCCTTAGAGGCCGAAACCCCACTAGGAGCTCCTCCAGTAGTTAGGTTCTTAAGCATGACAGACATTTCTGCCATTTGGCTTTGTAGTTCATCCTCCTTTTTCTTCTTCTCGGCCTCATATGCCAAGAATCTAGATTTCATTTCTTTAACCGAAAGGTTAGAGTCATCATCTAGACCCTCGAATAGTTTATCCATCTCACTCTTAAGGCGGTGAAGCCCTTAAAAAGAGTCCAGGCTCTGATACCAATTGAAAGTATAGAGATGGTAAACCTAGAGGGGGTGAATAGGTTTCTACAGATTTTAATTCTTTCTTTGCAATATTAGGCTTTGCGGAATATAAAGGTGAGCCTAATGCAAACTAGGTGAAGCAACCTATATGAGGATACAACTAACTCGAGCACGAAGGCTCTCACAAGTTAAATCACAAGTAAGGAGTTCGGTTAGAGATAACCGATAGCACGGGAGACGAGGATGTATTCCCGTGTTCCCTTGCTTTGCAACAAGGTACGTCACGTTTGGAGGAGTGGAGGTCCCACGAAGGATTCCCCGCGCCACGAAGGCTCACCCTATTCTCCGGAGCCTATCCCACAAAGGAATAGCTCTCTCACTTGTGGTAGACTTTGAGGTAGCCTCCAAACCTTCACAATCTTGCCCGGAGCAGATCCACAGGCCGGATGCTTCCGGACTCCTCTTGCCCACCTAGGGTTTCCAAGGAACCCTAGGAAGCAAGCTTCTTGATGAATACAAGGGGAATAAGATTTGGCTTGGTAGAACGGTAGATCGGGTCCTCCTCTATCGTTTCCCGGAGGGATTTGAGTTTGGGTGGAGGAGGAGGGAGATCTGAGGCTTTTGGTGTTTCTAACAATGGAGCATGGAAGAAGGAGCTCAAGAACAGCTTGTAGTGTAGTGCCTAACTGTTCGGAGGTAGAAGAAGGCCTATTTATAGTGTACTTCGAAATATGGCCGTTGGTCACTTGCCACATCGCAGATTCTCGAGGCCCGGTCGGCCGGATTCGCGCGGACAGCGGTCCACGCCAGTCGACCGACCCATGACGGACCGCCGGTTTCCAACGGAGCTGGGACCGGGTCTTGACCGGGCAGCGCCATTCTTTCTGGATAGTGCCGGATGGCACAGCGCAAGGCGGTTGCCGACCGACGCCCAGAGCCCGGCCCGACCGGAACCGGAGGTTCAAACCGGCTGACCGGACACTGCCAATCTTCATTCTTTATGGATCTCGTCCGGATGGCACCGGTCCTGGTCCGGTTGGTGACTGGGTCGTCGCCGGCCGGTCCGACCGGATCTGGGACCGGCTCTGCAAACCTTGCTGATTCTTCATCGAATTGGGGGTCTCCCGTTGCCTTCTTGTTCCATCGATACACCATTATACCTCTTTGGCTAATACCTGTGAATTATCTTGCAGGCATGTATTAGTCCAAATACTCTAGCACGGTGTCATAGTTACCAAAATAATGGATAAGGGTAAAATACCCTTACACACATTATATGTCATTATTATGCGTTTTCCGGAACTAACCTATTGACGAGATGCCGAAGGGCTAGTTCGTTTTTGTTTTTGGTTCCAAAATCCTAGTAAGGAAATATTCTCGAATCGGACGAAATCAATGCCCAAGATCCTATTTTTCCACGAAGCTTCCGAGAGCAACCGAGGGAGCCCATGGGCCCGGATGATAGGGCGCGCGGCTAGGGTTGGGCCCGCGCCCCCTAGTGTGTCGCCGCCTCGTCAGCCCTCGGACTCCGCCTCTTCGCCTATATAAAGGTCCCCGACCTAAAACACGAGACGAAAAAGCCACGGTGAGAAAGTTCCAGATCCGCCGCCATCACAAAGCCAAGATCGGGGACAGGAGTCTCGGTCGGCACGCCGCCGGACGGGGAAGTGCCCCCGGAAGGCTTCTCCATCGACACCGATGCCATCTCCACCGCCATCTTCATCAACGCTGTTGTCTCCCATGAGGAGGGAGTAGTTCTCCATCGAGGCTCGGGGCTGTACCGGTAGCTATGTGGTTCATCTCTCTCCTATGTACTTCAATACAATAATCTCATGAGCTGCCTTACATGATTGAGATTCATATGATGATGTTTGTAATCTAGATGTCATTATGCTAGTCAAGTGGGTTTTACTTATGTGATCTCCGGAGACTCCTTGTCCCACGTGTGTAAAGGTGACAGTGTGTGCACCGTGTGGGTCTCTTAGGCTATATTTCACAGAATACTTATTCACTGTTATGAATGGCGTAGTGAAGTGCTTATTTATATCCCTTTATGATTGCAATGTGTTTTGTATCACTATTTATCTATGTGCTACTCATGTGATGTTATTAAAGTAGTCTATTCCTCCTGCATGGTGTAATGGTGACAGTGTGTGCATCGTGTAGTTCTTGTCGTAGATTATGATCATGATCTCTTGTAGATTGTGGAGTTAATTGTCATTATGATAGTATTGATGTGATCTATGCCTCCTTCGTAGTGTGATGGTGACAGTGTGCATGCTATGTTAGTACTTGGTCTATTTTGCAAAGATCTATTATACTCTAAGGTTACTTAAACATGAATATCGAATGTTGTGGCGCTTGTTAACTCCGGCATTGAGGGTTCGTGTAATCCTACACAATTAGTGGTGTTCATCATCCAACAAGAGTATATGTAGCACAAAGGAAAGAGAACTTATTTATTATGTGATCAATGTTGAGAGTGTCCACTAGTGAAAGTATAATCCCTAGGCCTTGTTCCTAAATATTGTTATCGCTGCTTGTTTACGTTCTACTGCATGTTTACTTCCCGCAATATTACTACCATCAATGCACGCCAGCAAGCTATTTTCTGGCGCCATACTACTGCTCATACTTATTCATACCACCTGTATTTCACTATCTCTTCGCCGAACTAGTGCACCTATTAGGTGTGTTGGGGACACAAGAGACTTCTTGCTTTGTGATTGCAGGGTTGCTTGAGAGGGATATCTTTGACCTCTTCCTCCCTGAGTTCGATAAACCTTGGGTGATCCACTTGAGGGAAAACTTGCTGCTGTTCTACAAACCTCTCCTCTTGGAGGCCCAACATGTCTACAGGAAAAGAAGCGTGAGTAGACATCAAGCTATTTTCGGCGCCGTTGTAGGAGGTAAAAGGTACTCACACTCGGATCTCGGCTACTAAGCTATTTTCCTGCGCCGTTGTAAGTACTCGAAGCTATTTCCTTTAGATCCTGCAATTGCATCTTTTTGTTTCTTGTTTACACTAGTTAGGCATAATGGAAAACAACAAAAATATGAGAGATCTTTATGAACTTTATCTTGAATTAGGACATGATGTGTTTGAAGAGAATTAAAAAACCCATGGAAATTTATATGCATGCTAATGGGAATGTTATTAATATGAATGCTTTGAACACCATTGTTGCTAATGCTATGGAAAATTCTAAGCTTGGGGAGGTCGGTTTTGATGAAAATGATCTCTTTAGCCCTCCGGGTATTGAGGAGAAAGTTTATGTTGATTATGATATGCCTCCCATTTATGATGATTATAATGATAGTGGTCTTTTGGTGCCGCCTACTATGGAGAGTAATTTTTATTATGATTATACTATGCCTCCTACACTTGATGAGAATAATAACGATAGCTACTTTGTTGAATTTGCTCCCACTACAACTAATAAAATCGATTATGCTTATGTGGAGAGTAATAATTTTATGCATGAGGCTCATGACAAGAATGTTTTATGTGATAGTTATATTGTTGAATTTGTTCATGATGCTACTGAAAGTTATTATGAGAGAGGGAAATATGGTTATATGCATCTTAATAATATTAAGTTTCCCTCTTTATGGTGAGAATCTTGAAATTGCGCTTGTGTTGCCTTCCTATGCTTGCCACTTTGTTCTTCATGAATTTATTTGTGTACAAGATTCCTATGCATAGGAAGCATGTTAGACTTAAATGTGTTTTGAATTTGCCTCTTGATGCTCTCTTTTTGCTTCAAATACTATTTTTTGCGAGTGCATCATTAAAACTGCTGAGCCCATCTTAATGTCTATAAAGAAAGAACTTCTTGGGAGATAACCCATGTGTTTATTTTACTACAGCAATTTTTGTTTTGTTGAGTCTTGGAAGTTGTTTACTACTGTAGAAACCTCTCCTTATCATGTTTTTGTGCCAAGTAAAGTTTCTATGTTAAAGTTGATGTTATATTTGGGATCGTGCGCAGAAAGCATTGCTGTCTGTCACGAATTCTGGCATAAGTCTCTGTAGAAAATTCGAAAAAATCTGCAAAATTACAAGCGTGATCCTCAGATATGTACGCAACTTTCATTAGTTTTGATTTTTTCCATTTGAGCAAGTTAAGTGCCCCTTTCAGATTCGTCTTTACGGACTGTTCTGTTTTTGACATATTCTGCCTTTTATTTCGCATTGCCGCTTTTGTTAAGTTGAATGAGTTTCTTTGTTCCATTAACTTTCCGAAGTTTTGTGCAATGTCCAGAAGTGTTAAGAATGATTGTGTCACCTCTGAACATGTGAATTTTTGATTGTGCACTAACCCTCTAATGAGTTTGCTTGAAGTTTGGTGTGGCAGAAGTTTTCAAGGGTCAATAGAAGAGGGTGATATAATGTGATCGAGAAGAGTGAAAGGTCTAAGCTTGGGGATGCCCCGGTGGTTCAGCCCTGCATATTTTAAGAAGACTCAAGCATCTAAGCTTGGGGATGCCTCACATTTTATGTATTTTACTTGGAGCGTCTGTGTGCTTTTATTTTTGTTTTTGTTTTGTTATCTTAGTTCTCTGAATAAGTTCATCCTTGTGTGGGAGAGAGACACGCTCCGCTGGTTCGTATGAACACATGTGTTCTTAGCTTTTAATGTTCATGGCGAAGGTTGAAACTGCTTCGTTAATTGTTATATGGTTGGAAACGGGAAATGCTACATGTAGTAATTGGTAAAATGTCTTGGATAATGTGATACTTGGCAATTGTTGTGCTCATGTTTAAGCTCTTGCATCATATACTTTGCACCCATTAATGAAGAAATACATAGAGCTTGCTAAAATTTGGTTTGCATAATTGGTCTCTCTAAGGTCTAGATAATTTCTAGTATTGGGTTGAACAACAAGGAAGATGGTGTAGAGTCTTCTAATGTTTACAATATGTCTTTTATGTGAGTTTTGCTGCACCGGTTCATCCTTGTGTTTGTTTTGAATAACCTTGCTAGCCTAAGCCTTGTATCGAGAGGGAATACTTCTCATGCATCCAAAATCCTTGAGCCAACCACTATGCCATTCGTGTCCACCATACCTACCTACTACATGGTATTTCTCCGCCATTCCAAAGTAAATTGCTTGAGTGCTACCTTTAAAATTCCATCATTCGCCTTTGCAATATATAGCTCATGAGACAAAATAGCCTTAAAAACTATTGTGGTATTGAATATGTACTTATGCACTTTATCTCTTATTAAGTTGCTTGTTGTGCGATAACCATGCTTCTGGGGACGCCATCAACTATTCTTTGTTGAATATCATGTGAGTTGCTATGCATGTCCGTCTCAAGTAAGAGAGATCTACCACCTTAATGGTTGGAGCATGCATATTGTTAGAGAAGAACATTGGGCCGCTAACTAAAGCCATGAATCATGGTGGAAGTTTCAGTTTTGGACAATATATCCTCAATCTCATATGAGAACACTAATGTTGCCACATGCTTATGCATTAAAGAGGAGTCCATTATCTGTTGTCCATGTTGTCCCGGTATGGATGTCTAAGTTGAGAATAATCAAAAGCGAGAAATCCAAAATGCGAGCTTTCTCCTTAGACCTTTGTACAGGCGGCATGGAGGTACCCCATTGTGGCACTTGGTTAAAACATGTGTATTGCGATGATCCGGTAGTCCAAGCTGATTAGGACAAGGTGCGGGCACTATTAGTATACTATGCATGAGGCTTGCAACTTGTAAGATATAATTTACATAACTCATATGCTTTATTACTACCGTTGACAAAATTGTTTCATGTTTTCAAAATAAAAGCTCTAGCACAAATATAGCAATCGATGCTTTCCTCTTTGAAGGACCTTTCTTTTACTTTTATGTTGAGTCAGTTACCTATCTCTCTCCACCTTAAGAAGCAAACACTTGTGTGAACTGCATTGATTCCTACATACTTGCATATTGCACTTATTATATTACTTTGCATTGACAACTATCCATGAGATATACATGTTACAAGTTGAAAGCAACCGCTGAAACTTAATCTTCCATTGTGTTGCTTCAATACCTCTACTTTGAATTATTGCTTTACGAGCTAACTCTTATGCAAGACTTATTGATGCTTCTCTTGAAGTACTATTCATGAAAAGTCTTTGCTTTACGATTCATTTGTTTACTCATGTCATTACCATTGTTTTGATCGCTGCATTCATTACATATGCTTACAATAGTATGATCAAGGTTATGATGGCATGTCACTTAAGAAATTATTTGTGTTATCGTTTACCTACTCGAGGACGAGTAGGAACTAAGCTTGGGGATGCTTGATACGTCTCAAACGTATCTATAATTTCTTATGTTCCATGCTACTTTATTGATGATACCTGCATGTTTTATACACATTATATGTCATTATTATGCATTTTCCGGAACTAACCTATTGACGAGATGCCGAAGGGCCAGTTCCTGTTTTCTGTTTTTGGTTCCGAAATCCTAGTAAGGAAATATTCTCGAATCGGACGAAATCAATGCCCAAGATCCTATTTTTCCACGCTTCCCTAACACCCGAGAGCAACCGGAGGGAGCCCTGGTGGGCCCAGATGATAGGCGGCGCGGCCAGGGGCTGGCCCGCGCCCCCTAGTGTGTCGCCGCCTCGTCAGCCCTCCGACTCCGCCTCTTCGCCTATATAAAGGTCCCGACCTAAAACACGAGACGAAAAAGCCACGGTACGAAAAGTTCCGAGCCGCCGCCATCGCGAAGCCAAGATCCGGGGACAGGAGTCTCGTTCGGCACGCCGGGACGGAAGTGCCCCCGGAAGGCTTCTCCATCGACACCGCTGCCATCTCCACCGCCATCTTCATCAACGCTATTGTCTCCCATGAGGAGGGAGTAGTTCTCCATCGAGGCTCGGGGCTGTACCGGTAGCTATGTGGTTCATCTCTCTCCTATGTACTTCAATACAATCATCTCATGAGCTGCCTTACATGATTGAGATTCATATGATGATGCTTGTAATCTAGATGTCATTATGCTAGTCAAGTGGGTTTTACTTATGTGATCTCCGGAGACTCCTTGTCCCACGTGTGTAAAGGTGACAGGTGTGTGCACCGTGTGGGTCTCTTAGGCTATATTTCACAGAATACTTATTCACTGTTATGAATGGCGTAGTGAAGTGCTTATTTATATCCCTTTATGATTGCAATGTGTTTTGTATCACTATTTATCTATGTGCTACTCATGTGATGTTATTAAAGTAGTCTATTCCTCCCGCATGGTGTAATGGTGACAGTGTGTGCATCGTGTAGTTCTTGTCGTAGATTATGATCATGATCTCTTGTAGATTGTGGAGTTAATTGTCATTATGATAGTATTGATGTGATCTATGCCTCCTTCGTAGTGTGATGGTGACAGTGTGCATGCTATGTTAGTACTTGGTCTATTTTGCAAAGATCTATTATACTCTAAGGTTACTTAAACATGAATATCGAATGTTGTGGCGCTTGTTAACTCCGGCATTGAGGGTTCGTGTAATCCTACACAATTAGTGGTGTTCATCATCCAACAAGAGTATATGTAGCACAAAGGAAAGAGAACTTATTTATTATGTGATCAATGTTGAGAGTGTCCACTAGTGAAAGTATAATCCCTAGGCCTTGTTCCTAAATACTATTATCGCTGCTTGTTTACTGTTCTACTGCATGTTTACTTCCCAATATTACTACCATCAATCGCCGACAAGCTATTTTTCGGCGCCGTACTACGCTCATACTTATTCATACCACATGTATTTCACTATCTCTTCGCGAACTAGTGCACCTATTAGGTGTGTTGGGGACACAAGAGACTTCTTGCTTTGTGATTGCAGGGTTGCTTGAGAGGGATATCTTTGACCTCTTCCTCCCTGAGTTCGATAAACCTTGGGTGATCCACTTGAGGGAAAACTTGCTGCTGTTCTACAAACCTCTGCTCTTGGAGGCCCAACACTGTCTACAGGAAAAGAAGCGTGAGTAGACATCAAAGACCACGAATTTTTTTTCTAGGTGTGGTCTTGATGTAGCAGACAGGAGGGGAACATCATTCGGTG
Source organism: Lolium multiflorum (assembly GCA_030979885.1). NCBI lineage: Eukaryota > Viridiplantae > Streptophyta > Magnoliopsida > Poales > Poaceae > Lolium > Lolium multiflorum. The sequence goes on from CM061750.1 coordinate 197,540,790, forward strand.
GTGCCTCCACAAGACCTCGGTTACCTTGCTTGTTTTGGCCACGGCAGAGGACGATGGCCTCGGCGCCTCAAGTTGTCTGTTTTCTCTTATGTTTGTTTCTGTTGACCGTTGATTGCAAGTTCATTGTAACCATGTTATACCTTCCCATTGGGCTTTATTAATTTAAAGGGGTGCAATGTTTTTTATCTAAAAAAAGAATTGGCCCGGTTGGATGCTATGCACAAAGCCGCATGTATACTTGTGAGAGAGTATGAGAACATGCCCATGAATCAACAATTTCAATTTCAGGATGACCGAAAAGGCATGGAGATAATATGTTTGTTCTTTCCAGGAAGAACATGCTTGGAAATAGCGCCAACAAAGAAAAACTAGGCTCATGTACATCACACTTTGTTGAACACTGGACATGTTTCTGGCCCAAGTGGCCCAAGCCCATGTGTGTGCTGACCTATAACGGGAGGGAGTTGGAGGAGAGCCAACCCTAAGAGAGAAGAAACCACACCAGCCGCCAGGGACCAAGAAAGATGAGGTGAGCTACTGCTACAACATGGTATCAGAGCAAGGAGACAGTGGGGCCTGAAGGGAAGCCAGTTCAGGCAGGGAACAGCAGTGGTTCTGCGCGGCGGAGAGGAGACGAGGTGGTGCTGCGTGCAAAGGGAAGGAGAAGGACAAGCTGGATTGTGGTTCTTGCTACTGCGTGCAGCTGCTTGTCCAGGAGTGAAGCAGGGGTGGTGGTTTCTCAAGTTGTGTGTGCCTACTGCTTGTGAAAGGAGGTTGCTGGTAAGCGTGCCCCGAAGTTGTTTGTTGTTTTTGCTGGGTGAAGGTGAGAGTGCAGATGGGTGAGTCCAAAGGCCTTGCGGAGGCTCTCGAGCAGCTCACGATGTTTCTCTCAAAAGGGGGTGACTCTAAGGCCATTGTTTCCCGACAAGAAGTGGTTCAGAAGATTGACATGTCAGCCACGGACATCAAGCTAGAGGGATTACCAACTATCTGAGTTGGTCTCGGAGGGCAATGTTGGTTGTGTATCAGAAAGATCTTGATGGTTACTTATTGGGGACTGTCAAAGAACCAGGAGACAAGACTAGTGTTGAGGGAAAGAAGTGGAAAGCCGTCAACTCTTTGCTTATTGGGTGGTTGTTGAACTCGATGGTGCCCTCCATTGGGCGTTATCCATCCAGTACTCTGGTAAGGGCAATGTCATGCTCATTGCTCAGATTGATGGGAAGATTCGCCATCTCTGCCAGGGGGACATGACAGTGATGGCATATGTGGCAGAGCTGCAAGCCTTATGGGCTGATCAGGATAACTGTGACCCTCTCTAACTCTATGATGCAGCCTCCATCGAGTCAGGTCACAAGTGGATAGCACGCAGGCATGTGTCAAGTTTTTGGAGGGGCTAAGTAAGTGCTTTGATGGCAGAAAAGCATCTCTACTGCAACACACCTCCTTGCCCACTCTTGACGAGGCCATTGCAGCATTGGCTCAAGAGGAGGTGCGGCTCTCTCTGGAACCAGCAGATGAGAAAGTTGTGTCAGCTCCAACATTTGTCGTGACCGAGCTTAGAGAGTTGAAAGAGACTAGGGATTGTTTTATTTGTGGGGATACTGGTCACCTGAAGTGGTACTGCCCAAATCGTGGTAGAGGCAGGGGATATAACAGAGGGAGAAGTAGCAGGATGGCAGGAGGTAGAGGTGGATACTCAGGACGTCAAACTGCTAGAGGTAGAGGAGGACACACCGGAAACTCCGGTGGTCAGAGTGCACACATGGCGACTGAAGTGGACAATGGGACTTCAAAGGATGCAGAAGTGGGTGGTGCTGCCTATGAAAAACTTTGCTAACTTAGTCTCCACGGATGAAGGTAATTCTGAAAAGGCATCCCTTGCTACTAATGAGAATGATACAGAATGGATTCTAGACTCTGGCGCATCTAAGCATGTTGCGGGTAAATTCGGTGTGTTTGAGTCTTACATTAAGCATCCTCCTACTCATAAAGGCACCATTCAAACTACTGATGACACAAAACAACCTGTTGTTGGAGAAGGCACAGTAAAGTGCACTTCAAACATTTCTTTGTCATCTGTTTTACACGTCCCAGCGTTTCCTGTTAATTTGCTCTCTCTGAATGCTCTCATTGATGACATAGACTGTAGTGTGACTCTTAACAAGTTTCGTGTCATGATTCAGAAGCGGGAGATGAGGCAGATGGTTGGGACTAGCACCAGGCGCAAGGGGCTCTGGTATGTGGAAAAGAGGGTGCAACCAGAGTTGGTGTATGCTGCAACCATGGAGGACAAGGAAAAACAGGCTATATATGATCCATCACTGTGGGATAGGGCATGTGTCTTTCGATAAGATTAGTAGAATATTTCCTGATATTATGTGTGGAATAAGCAAGGAAAATTTAACATGTGATGCTTGCGAATATGCTAAACATACAAGAGCCTCATATGTGAGTAAGGGGCTTAGGAGCATATCTCTTTTTATGCTTATTCATTCAGATGTATGGACTTCCCCGGTGGTGTCAGTGAATGCAATGAAGTACTTTGTTACCTTTGTTGACTGCTATTCTCGTATGACTTGGGTTTATTCGATGCGCCACAAGGATGAGGTGTTTCACTGTTTTCAGAATTTTCATGCATATGTAAAGAATCAGTTTCAAGTACAGACGCAGGTGCTCAGGACTGACAATGGCACGAAGTATTTGAACACCACCTTTGGGGCCTTCTTGTCTGAACAAGGTATTCTTCATCAAATGACTTGCCCAGATACCCCTCCCCAAAACGGTGTGGCAGAGCGCAAAAACATACACGTTTTGGAAGTAGCTCGCTCGCTGATGTACACAATGAATGTGCCCAATTTCCTGTGGAGTCAAGAAGTCATGACAGCCGTTTTTTGATTAACAGGACACCCTCCAAAATACTCGGTATGAAATCCCCATGTGAGTTGTTGTTTGGGAAAAATAAGTTTGTTGTCCCTCCGAAATTATTTGGCAGTACATGCTTTGTTCGGGATCATAGACCATCGATTGAAAAGTTAGACCCACGAGCAGTAAAATGTGTTTTTGTTGGTTATTCCTCTAGTCAGCAGGGGTATAAATGTTGGTGTCCCTCCGCGAAACGCATGTTTGTAAGTATGGATGTCACCATCACGGAATCCGAGCCATTCTATGGTGAGCAAACTGATCTGAGCTTGTTGTTTGCAGAACTTGACCAACTTCACTCTCTGCGAGATGGTCATGAGGGGGAGAAGGTATTGTCTTACACTAAGGGTGATTCTATGGGTACTAAACCTGATGGTGATGTGCAGGTTCAGGTCCAACCAGTAGTGGGTACGATTCAGCTTGATTCTCCACAGGTTCTGTTCCTGTTAAGGATCGGTGGCCGCAGAATATCCAAGTGTACACTCGACGGCGGCCACATGTGCAGGGGGAGCAGGAAGGTAGTGATGTGAGCTCATCTGACACAGTGGGACAACAGCCACATGTGCAGGGGGGCAACAAGGCAGTGCTAGCAGCTCCTCTGACACAGTGGATCTGCCAATTGCATTGCGAAAGGAGACACGTGAAGCAGCCAGAAAGGGTGAAATGGCAAGGAAGGCTCTTTGTGAAATGCAGGCTCTACAAACTGTTTCAGATGAACATTAAATTAGCAAATTTGTTTCTTACGAGGCTTTGTCTCCTTCCTATAGAGCTTTTGTGGCCTCTCTACAAACCGTGTCAATTCCAAATTGGAAGACAGCAAAGCAAGATCCGAAGTGGCGCGAAGCGATGATAGAAGAGTTTGAAGCACTGAAGAAAAACAAGACATGGGTGCTAACCACATTGCCAGCAGGGAAAAAGGCAGTGAGTTGTAAGTGGATTTGTACTATGAAGCAGAATCCTGAAGGAAAGGTAGAAAGGTATAAGGCCAGATTGGTCGCTAGAGGGTTTAGTCAAACTTATGGAATTGACTACGATGAGACGTTTGCTCCAGTGGCGAAGATGAACACAGTAAGAATATTGGTTTCATGTGCTACTAACTTCGGGTGGAAGTTGGATGTCAATAATGTCTTCTTACATGGTGACCTGCAGGAAGAAGTGTACATGGAGATACCACTAGGTTTTGGTACCTCACAGACCAAGGGAAAAGTATGCAGGCTGAAGAAATCCTTGTATGGTCTGAAGCAATCTCCAAGGGCATGGTTTGATAGGTCTAGACGATCTGTGTGTGGTATGAGGTATGGTCAATGCAATGGTGACCACACAGTGTTCTATAGACACGCTGAGAGGAGGATCACCATTCTTGCAGTTTATATGGATGACATTATCATCACTGGAGATGACCAAGAGGAAATAAAGAGATTGAAGGAGTGTCTAAGCAAGGAGTTTGAGGTGAAAGATTTGGGCAATCTAACATATTTCCTTGGCATGGAAGTGGCTCGGACATAGAAGGGAATATCTTTATGTCAACAAAAATACACCCTAGATCTCTTGAGTGACATGGGCATGATGGGATGTCGTGCAGCCCCTACCCCAATTGAACAAAATCATCAAGTGACTGCATAATCAGGTGAGCTAGTGAATAAGGAAAATTATCAGAAATTGGTTGGGGAACTCTTGTACTTGTGTCATACCAGGCCTGACATTACATATGACGTGGGTGTGGTGAGCAGATACATGCATGAACCAAGGAGTGGGAATCTTGATATAGTGCACAGAATCTTGAGATACTTGAAGGGAACTCCGAAAAAGGTGTTGTGTTTTGCAAAGAGTGGACACCTTGAGGTGGATGGCTATAGTGACTCTGATTGAGCTGGTTGTCGAGATGATAGAAGATCAACATCAGGCTATTGTGTGTTTGTGGGAGGAAATCTGGTGTCATGGAGAAGCAAGAAATTGTGTCTAGATCAATGGCAGAAGCTGAATACAGAGCTTTATCTAAAGGGGTATGTGAGATGCTTTGGGTGAAGCATCTCCTGACCGAATTGAAGCTTCTGAGAAAGGGGCCCTTAAGAGCTTGGTGTGACAATCAGGCAGCAATAAGTATTGCAAATAATCCAGTCCAACATAATAGGACAAAACATATGGAAATTGATCGCTTCTTCATTAAGGAGAAACTTGATGCTGGGATCATTAGCCTTACTCATGTCAGTTCTCGGAAGCAGATTGCTGATTGCTTGACAAAGGAACTAGGAACAAGGAAATGCAACTTGGCATGTGACAAGATGAGATTGATAGATATCTACCATCCATCTTAAGAGGAGGTATTGAACATTGGACATGTTTTTGGTCCAAACCCGTGTTTGTGCTGACCTATAAAAGGAGAGAGCTGGAGGAGCTAACCCTTAGAGAGAAAAAACCACACAAACCGCTAGGGATCAAGAAAGATGAACTGAGTTGCTGCTACAACACACTCGCACACCGATTTTGCATGGACCTTGTTTTCTTCGTCTCATAGAGAAACAAGATATATTGATCCATTCGCAAGTCTAATGGGCTGACGCGCAATGCATGACCAATCTCCATACGGTACGATATTGATTAGTGCAGTAATTCTCTAGAACCTTGGTGGTAAATTTCTTGTACGTAAGGCAGTTGACGTGCAATTAAGATCTAGCTAAGCTAATCTAATGAGCAGTTGACGTGCAAGTCAGGCTTGATCGCTAGCTGCTTGGTCGGCGTCAAAGGCCGTTGACGCAGGCGTTGGCCAGCTCCATCGCCATCTCATATCTTAGTATCTGCAGCGGGCTGATCTAAATGGTTTGTTTCTGTCCATTTGAATCAACGCGCGGACAGAGTGCGTCTCGCAGTCTGGTCGGCCTAGAAGCGTCCAGCACCCGATCTATTCGGTTTGATGTTGGGCAAATCTTACATGAAAATTTCTCAAATTGCATACATATTTGAAGATTTGCTTGAAGCAAATTGATAGAACTTAATAAAAACATAGTAGAAGACTACATCGTCTTCATCTTGGCATCTCCTAGTCGTCCTCGTCGGAGTGGTAGTGGTGGCGGCACATGATCTCGTCGAAGACCTTGACGCTGAAGTCATCGTGGCCGTACGACAACGTGTCTGGCCTCAATGACGTGCGAGCGGGCGAAGCACCTCCAGCCATTATGAAGGAACATATGCCCTTCATCATCGAACATCACCTCCGTGGGCCATAGGCCAGTCACGCTGTCGGACACACGCGGGAGGACATGGTGGGGCTCTTGCCCATCGACGATCGAGGCGAACCTATGGGGCGGGTGCAGCCTGCCCCCAACTCATGCCCTGGTGGATGGTCACGCCAAACTTGACACCGGAGAGTTCGATGGCGATAGGGTCAGGCAACGATGGTGGCGATGGCGACGGGGATGCTGGTGGCTGACTCTGGCCTCTCCCGCTACTCCCCTCGAGCATATGCCGCCAATTATTGTTGCGGAGATGCATGTGGCGGTGGTGGTGGTGGGGAATGGAAGAAGTGAGGTTGTGGAAGAAAACGGACGCCGCTGGTTTGCTTAAAAATGGCCATAACATTGGATGTCGGCATGTAGAACGAAACGCCGGCATTGATGAACGGCAGGCGACGCGTCCAGAGCAGGAGCGCAAGTGTTGGATGGCGCGGCTAGAGTAGAAGTGCCAAAGTCAACCTACTTCTATTGATGGCCAGAAGGCCGTTGTGTCGCTTCCATGCAGGCCGTAGGTCCACGTGGGTGGACATGAGAGGACACGTGTGTTGTCCTCGCCGATGTATCGGTTTTCTAAATTTGGTGCGCCGATGGAGTTGAGGCGGACATATCGGTCCGTTTGGGTCGCCCAGCTAGAACGTGCGCGACCAGTCCTTCTATCCGCGCGGACCGATTCGGACACGTTATAACCAGATGGGTCGGCGCGCTAGAGATGCCCTTATTAATCTTTGGTTATGACTATTTTCTTGTGAAAACGACACATTTTCTATGGTTCAAACAACTATTTCCGCCAATCCATATTACTCAATGGTAAAATTGATGTATTTAATATGAATTGGAGTGAGTAGTATTTGGCTTTTCTTTTTCATTCTTTTTACAGATAGCAGAGGTGGACACACGGTATACTTCATGATCCATCACGGTTTACGCGTAGCTGAACATGGAGGAAATGACTTAAACATGTGCATCTGTCGTCGTACAAAATGACGCGGAGACTAGGATGTCGTTGCTGACGCGCATTTGCTCTATCAATGCCAACAAACTCCTCCTTCGTATTGCCTCCATATAAATACCACGCCACAGGCGCCATATTATCACCAATCGGTTCCCAGGCATTGAAATTAAGTTAGTAGTTGGCAACTACAAATACGGCTAGCTAGCTGCAAAATTCAGTGAAAAGCAAGCAAAGATCGAATAGCACAATCAATCGATCATGCTGGTCATGGAGGCATCGTCGGTGTTCGACGCCTTCGACAAGGACGGGGACGGCAAGGTGTCCGCCTCGGAGCTGCGGTGCGGCCTCGGGTCGACCCTGGGCGAGGACATCTCGGAGGAGGATGCGGCGGCGCTCCTCGCTGCAGTGGACGCCGATGGCGACGGGCTGCTGGACCAAGAAGAGTTCTCGAGGCTAGCCGGCGGCGCCCAGGAAGAGGACGACCTCATCAAACGAAGGTGCCTGATGGAGGCGTTCGGGATGTACGCGTCGTCATCGTCGACGATGATCACGCCGGCGAGCCTGAGGCGGACGCTGAGCAGGCTTGGGTCGCACGAGCTGGGAGTGGAGGAGTGCAGGGCCATGATCTGCAGGTTCGACCTCGACGGCGACGGCGTCCTCTCATTTGATGAGTTCAGGGTCATGATGATGGCCTGATCGATCGACTCTCACACCTCATCACATTTTTGTATATATACGATGTTCACTCCATCCATCACATAACACATATGTACAGTACGGTCATGATTCATTCATTCATTGTTTCACTATCAAGATATGATTCATTCATTCATTGTTTCACTATCAAGATCGTTATTGTGTTATTGTAGATTTTGATAGAATGGCTTCATCAGTAGTCTAAATGGTGGATATATATTGAATCACATGTCGTACTTCGATCTCTTCGTTGTGAACTTGTGATGGTTGTGGTAACGGAAATTAAAAATTGTATATAGAGAAAAAACGGCGAAAACGAAAATTGAAACTGCACGGCCTAGCCAAAGCCATCGCTAGTTCACATGGCCACGATAGGATAAACCTGGGGGGCAACTTGGGTAGGATCTAACGTTGTATCGAACTATCGATATGTGAGATCAAAAAGAAAATTAACAGACAAAATATGTTCAAATATTTATAAAAAAATTGACAACATATATCTATGCTATATACATAACCCTTAAAAACGCAGCTTCCAATTTGTCCTACACTTAGAGAACAAAAAAAGACAAATCTTGGGTGTGAATAATGTGAAATCATGTTCACCTAAAACTGACACTGTTCACAATGCAGTTTTTTTTATTTCTCTACCTATAGATGGACTTTTGAACTGATTTTTAATTGGAGTTATAGATACAGATCATAGTATGTTGTATACAAGTTCCATTTTTTTGCAATTTCCACAAATAAAAAAATTATGAGCTGATTAGATCTCATTAATGGAACGATCCTCTAAACCTTTGACTTTATTAATTTAAAGTCGGGCATTGCATGTCTGTTATCTAAAAAAAAATGGAACGATCCTGTACAAGTCTTCACCGTATAAACCCAACGTACGCGTTGTGCCCACAACAACCAACGCAGCAAACACAACCGCCGCATGTCGTCGTCCATGACAAGGCGGTCCTGATTTCACAAGGACACGGCAAAACGGTGCACAAAAGGCATCGCCGTCCTCTAAGGATGTGTTCGGTTCGAGAATGGCAAGGAACGGGACGGAACCAACTCGTCCCTAGCTCCCGTCCTGGCGTTCGGTTCCAGAATTCTGAGGAATGGGACGGAACCAACTCGTCCCCCGAAAGAGCATATTCCCGGAATATGCCATCCCAATCCGTCCGGCCGAATCGGCCGGACCGCGCGGAACGAGCTCAATCAAGCTGGCTAATCGTCTTCTCCTCTAATCGCACGGAACGAGCGGCCAACCGGGCGGCGGCGGCCAGCGCGGCAGGCGGCCAGGCGGAGGCGGGCTGGCGGGCCGTGGCCCGGGCGGCGCGGGAGCGGGCGGGCCGCGAGCGCGGGCGGGTCGCCGGGCGGGGCGCGGGCTCGCGGGCGCGGAGGGGCGCGGCGGTCGCCGGCGCGCGCGAGTCGCCGCGGGGAGGTCGCCGGCGCGGGCTCGCCGGCGCGGAGCTCGCCGGGCGCGGGCGGAGGTCGCCGGGGCGCGGAGCTCGCCGGGCGCGGGGGAGGTCGCCGGGGCGCGGAGCTCGCCGGCGGAGGTCGCCCGGCGGGAGGGCGGGCGAGCTCGCCGGCGCGAGGGAGGTCACCATCAATTGTTTGGGGAATAATTAGGGTCTAATTAATTGGGTATTTAGGCTAATTAGGGTCTAATTAATTGAGTATTTAGACTAATTAGAGTCCATTCCATTCCACAGCTTCTGAAATCAACCGAACAACCAGATGGAATGGAATGGGATGGAATGGAATGGAACGGAACGGAACCATTCCATTCCATTCCACCACATCCCGAAACCGAACACATCCTAAATAAATGCACCAGCGTCCCCTGCATCAGTATCTAGTTTTACGTGTGTGACAAGAGAGGGCATATAGCTTCGATGAGCAAGAAGGAACCGACTGGTTTCCGATTCCATCGATCAATTTTCTTCGGTCAGACAACCATCAATCAACATCATTGACCTACTCTATAAAATTACTCCAATTGCAAACTGCATACCATTCAGCACTTCTAGCTAAAGCAAGGAAAATTGGGTCAGGATAGATCAATATTTGACAGAAGCACGCGGTTGTTCATGTCAACGCTCACAACTACACTTGAAAAGACCACGAGTAACTTCAACAAACGTGTTAAGATCGATAGAACAACATAGACAGGGTCATGCATACATGTATCTGACGTCAACATTGGGGGGCGGGAGGGGGGGGGAGGTACAGCTTACACAAGGTAAATATAAACCATTAACATACAAATACAGAGTGTTGTTCAACATTCCAGGTACAAAAAATCAAACCTCTGGACATGAGGCATTAACATATAACATACAGGCAGTGTTTATGTTCATGGCTGGCAACACCAACGCCGCCAAGTGTACATTCAAAATGTCTACAGACTCTTTTATCACACAAGCTATACAAATGGTACCAGTCCTCCACCTCTCGTTCTTCAGCTGAACCTAAGCATCCTCATCCTACCCGACCATAATATACTGTAACCAGTAAATTAACTCAGTACCTCGGCTAGGGATATTGCTCGCCAAAATTGTCCTGGTACCAAAAGAATATTAATTGAAAAACCAATAGCCCAAATCTACAACTTCAAAGATACCTCGGGATCATCGTGCATCCCTGTGTAAACTGAAACAATCGACAGTCATCTATGATCTTCAAATGCAAACTGTAAATCCCTCAGTAGCTTCCCATTGGAGGCATCCCGTATGCAGGCATCGGACCAGGACCCATCGGGGGCATACCCATTCCACCCATCGGAGGCATGCCCATCCCGCCCATCGGAGGCATGCCCATTCCGCCCATCGGAGGAGGACCACCCATACCAGGTGGTGCAGGCAAAGCAAGAGGGAGCAATTGAGCATACATGTTCTGTATAACAAAATCCAACGTGTCATGCTGGCTCTTTAAGCATGATGAATAGCAGGATATAACACAAAAAAGAATAGTACTCCAGATTACCTGCTGAGCAACAACGTCCTTCTGTTCCTGCTCTTTAGCTTTTTCTTCTTTCTGCGACTCGATCCTATCCTTCACCAAGTCATCTACCTTGCTTGTGTACTCACGGATGTACTGCATGCATAACAAGAACGCTATTACAGCAAAATGTATGTAACTGAACATTTCCAAACATACAGACGGAAATAAGATACCTGTAACAGGTAGGGGAAAGCAAAGTCCAGCATGTTGTTCGTCCATGCAAGCTCAAGGGCAACATCCGCACGTATCAAGTCATAGCAGATAAAGAGGCAAGAAGCAAAGCATTCTTTCTTTCCCTGCAACACACAATCGGACATGCTTAACCATTAGAAATGCAATGCTGCGCAGATAACTGGTGCTGCCAAAACAATACAATCCAGTATCAAAGTGAGATGATTTTGTTGGTATGCTGACTACAGACGTGTATGCAATTTTATGGTAGGCAAACAATATCATTAAAACAAGCAGGAAAAAATCCACTGCAATTATCTAGAAAGATGGTGATGCTATTGGCACATTTTGCATACTCGTTACTCAATTGCGAAAAAAGTAATCCAAACAGAACATGTTATTTACACAAACCTGCTCGATAAAATAGACAAGCAAATCCTCTGAAAGCTCGCGGTCACCAGACTGTGAGCATGTCTCCATGCAATCCTTGTACATGTTGTCTTTCTTCGATAGGGCAATAGATTGCTTCCATCTGCCAGCTTTCTTGTAAATGTAGGCAGCAATCCTCCTCATCTCAAGCAATTCATGCTTCTCAAGCTGATCCAGCATTGAAGACACAGATTATAAAAACAGAAACACCAACAACAAGCATTACAAAATCATCTAGTTTTCTTTCTTTTTACCTTCTGGGCAAGACCTATCTGATCAAAGTTATCATGCATGTCAACTGATTCCCGGAGCCTCTCATAGTCCTCCTCTTCAACATATATCTCATTCAAAGCTTCATTGACAGCAGAGACATTGTTGCTCTGAACAGCCACCATGTATGGTTTCACAAGATGTAACTGGCCAGCCTGTATAAGGAATAAAAGAGTAGTTGAGGATTTAGTATAGAATAAGCCTATACACCAGAAGAGACCCTTCCCATACACAACAAAAGATCTTTCTAGAGGCAAACCTTGCGCATTATGTCGACGACTCTTGTGTGATCCAAGCGAAGTGCAAGCACATTTAGAAGATCATTGATGAGATCAGGGTGTTCTTGCAAATAGAAGTGCACGGCCTTGTAATATATCTCAACATTTGCAACCTTAACAGCAACATCCTTAAATTGCATATGCTCCCATGCGTCTGGAGAATGGTTCATGATAGTGGTGGCAGCATTGTCAAACTCATCATATTGTATGTATAGATAAGTAAGTTCTTTCCAGTGTTGCTGTTCATCACAAGCACGGATAAGCTTAGGAATATTGAGACGGGTGGAGAAAAGCTTGATGTGTTCCATGAGCTTCTCATAGCGGTATCTAGCATAAAGGACTCCCAGTTCTGTAAAGATGCCCATGTGTGCACGTTCAAGTCCAAGACCACTCTCCATGAGAGAAATGAGTTCACTGAAACATCCCCTGTTCTGGTAGTATTCACTCACTTCTTCCAAGTCATCAACCTAAACAAAAAGGAATGTCAGAAAGGATTATTTAACAGCTCCTCAAGAGCTACGAACATATATTTATCACAAACTTTGCTTCAAAGAATAATAATATTCCAGCTTATATATACCTGAATGATAATGTTGAGACCACATATTTGTGCTAGACGGAACTCCTCCGCGTCAACACAAGCAAAGCATACTTCTTTCCATGTTTTAGCGCTATTAGCCTTGCGAGCAGCATCTACAGCTCCTTGGAACTGCTTCAACTTGACTAGGGTGACAGCTAACTTAGCCCAGTTCGAGATGAAGGCATAGATAATCTTTGCAGCTTCATAAAGTTCTTCATCATACAGCCGGTCACCAACATTTTGGAGATTGGCAACATTTGGCATAAGAATAAACTCCTCAATGTCGCTTAGCCTATCGATCTTAGCATATGCAAAGATGAGTTCTCCATCAACTTTGGGCTCCCTTGCCTTTTGCCTTACCATCAGCAAGTACTTGACTAAATCATGGTATACATCGGCTTCCTCAGCAGCACGGATGACATCAAGGAAATGTGTTGCATCATCTGCACGGATGAAGGACTCAATAGCTTCGCTGACTAAACCTTCACGTAACTGGGCCTTAGCAACTTGGCTCCAAACAGCATCCTCTTCAACACGGAAAGCAAACTCTTCAGCTCTTTCTATGCTCCGGATGTTATCTAATAGAACATTGACAGCCTGCACATTTAAGTTGAACTTCTTGAATATGGCAAAAGCCTCCTCGTAAAGTTGTGCATCAACAGCTACTTCTCCGACAGCAGGGCCATCAAAGTTGTCTAGTCTGTTAACATAGTCCATGACCCTGGACGGGTCCGCCTTAATGGCTGTCAAGATGAGCAGGTTCTGAAGATTAAAGTTTCCACTGAAAGCAGAATTCTGAAGGACAATCTTCTCAAGAAGTTCAATCAATTCATGTGGAAGGTCAGCTTCCATGAAAGCCTTAACAGCAGCAGAAACTTGCTCTGGGCTCTTGCTTTCAGGTAACGCAGTAGAAACAACTTGGTCAATAAACTGCCTTCTGTATTCATTTTCAGGGAGTAGAACTTTATCCCACAGATCATTGTCCATTCTTTCAACCACATACCTGATAATTTAAAACACAGTACTGAACATGTAAGCAATGGCCCAACAGATATAATAATTTCAAACAATATTACATGGCATCAGACAAACAAGTAAGCAACAAACTTAAACTTACCTAGCTTGCAGCTTGAACAGTGAGTTTTTATTGGTCACATCAATAAGTTCATCATCACATTGTCCACGCCTGTAAGCAACAACAGCAAGTGTAGGATCCCGCTTTTCACAGTATTTACCGACCACACGTGAGTCATAGAATGGGTTGGTAGTAAGGAAATGCTCTGGGTTGTTGTTGCTATCAATGATAATTTTCCCAAGAGCATTATGGACATGCACATCTTGGCTACCCTCACTCACTAAGTGCTCCAAGAACTGTGTAAGCAGACGTAGGCGGTTCCTGATTAAAAGATCAAACAAATAAGACAACAAGAAAAGGTCGGAATCTGCACATGTACACAATTATAACTACTTTAAATAGAATCACACCTCTTCTCGCACTCATCAACTAGTGGCTCAACAGGAAGCAGAGAGCGAACAGATAGAATCAAACCCTTAATGAAATCTTCAGGGCACTCGTCATCAAGTAGCTGCCCAACTACCAAAGGAGCATTTCCAGGGTTCACCTACAAACCAGACAGAGGGAAACAGCCATTCATAAACTCAACATATCAGAAAAAACGTACTCAAACAACACTGAGCCCAAAGATTTACATACCTTCTGTACATAACCTTCAATGTACCTGAGCATGTTATTTGTGTACAGATAGTGAGTCAGATCTGGAACAAAACCAAAGCGATCACAAACATTAATCAATGGGCGGGCATCAGGTAGTTTTGCTTCCATCAGATAGTTCTTTGTCTTCTCAGCATCATAGAAATTAGACTCTCTGGTTACACGCTCAACTTCCTTGATCTGTCCAGTCCTTGCAGCTGATTCTATATACTTGAAGTGAATATCTGGATCCTCACTGTTGCAGGCAAAGAAATATAATGTTAACATGTGGTGCATGAGAACAATGTTTGAAAGATATTAACATGTGGTTTAAGTACCTGGAGCTCAAATAGGATCCCAAGAAAAAGTAAAGGCCCTCGTAAGATTTAAATTGCTCAAATAGTTTTATGCAAGCATCAACTCCTAGCTGCTCAGAGTATTCTTTGGCAGCCTTCAGAGGTATTTGCAGGATTGGACACAAATTAGAATCAATAAAAAATAAACAGCAAGAATGAAAGTTATAAGGAAACTGAAAAGAATTACCTGCACAACTATTTGAAGGTTTCCTCTCAGATTGACCAGCAGAAGGTCCTTCATGCACTCTAGTGCCCATTCTTTTGAAAGGGTGCCAAAGAACTCAACGAGTGCCTGCGAAAGGATGTTCTTAATGGACAAGATAATAGTTGATTAATAGTCAAACATAACTGAATAGCACAAACCTGTGGCTCAATGGCGTGGGTATTTACAATGACACGTTTGATATCAGGCAACTCTGCATAGTGCTGTATCACAATAAAGACTTAATAAACTGTGAGACAAAGAGAATATATCAACCAAAACCATGCAAAGATACAGACCTGGAGGGCTCGCAAGTACAACCCAGCCTTTTCACAGAGCTGAGCGATGCGAGGGCGGTCGTAATGACTGAACATACCATTAGCAAGAATGGCATCAGCAACATTAGGGTAAGTCACCAAGTTGATTTCCAAAACCTAAAATGAATTCAAACACAAGCTACTGAGCAACAAAGGAGGTAAAGCCATAAAGGTCTAGGGCAGTTATTCATATTTAAAAAAATTATATGTTAACCTTGGTTTGAAGAAATGCATGCTCTTCCAAGTTTGGTTTCAGAACATCCAGCAGAAAAGCCGTTGCCTCTCGTATCATATTTCTCTATTAACAAAAGATGCATGAGGCAAGACATACAGCCAAACTTACAACGTAAAAAAATGGCGAAAAGAATATTACAAACCAACAAAGCATCGATATGAATAGAAAGGATACCTGAAGGAACAGATCAGTTATTGTATTATAATCTAATGGGCAACCACCTTCCATTTGTGACATCATGAGAGCAAAGTTGACAGCACCCTGGCCAAGAATATATAGGATATGCGGTTAGACAAGGATGTATGATATCAAAGCACGGCACTGTTTGGCTTAAAGCATTGAACCTATTACCTGTGGATCTGTACGTAGGATGGTCTGGAGGAGGAAGAGGTAATCAGGAGTGTATCCAACCTGGAAACAGCAAAAGGTTTAGACAAGATGATCAATGTCCAAGGCTCCAAGCTAAACTCGGGACTACCTATTGAAAAGAAGAATTCAGCAGTACCAAAGCAATATACCTGCTTCGAATATATAAGGATTTTGTCGAACTCCCTCCTTTCAGCAAAAGCAGCAACTACTTTAGGGGTTGCCCTAGCCTTTATGTATATTTTTAAGGCAAGGTCATTGTCTACCGTCTACAGCAAAGCACCGGTTAGTGAACAATCAACACATAGTAGTTAATGAAATTTATGGAAGCACAATGAAATCTGTGCAATCAACAAACATCGCACAACACCCATATTACCTTAACAAGATCCCCTAGCTCTTCACTGCACTCCAGCTTGTCTTCTGCCAGCCAGTTCTCTAAAAGGTTCTTTTTGTTCTGATTGACAACAAGTCGAGACAACTCAAGAGACTCGTAAGCATTTAGCTTCCCTCGAGTTAGCAGTGTGCCAAAGTACTGCAACAGTGGAGGTGTTTGCCCAGCTTGAACAGGAACACTCTACATTTGAATCACACAAACAGCACGTCAGCCAAGCAAAAGAACCAACATTTTAAGCTAAAAAGGTGTATACTTGCAATATGTGAATTTGCACTGAATCTCTTATCTAGTAATATTTCAAGTAAGGAACTAGAAGTGCACACCTTAAGAAGGTTAATAGTATAAGCGTAAATAATAAAGACAGGACTGTGTAATCATATCACTCTTACCTAATCATGCTTTCCATTAAGGACCAACAGCAACAAGTAAACACAAAAAGTTTCTCTTACATGGTAAAAAACTAACTGTGTTAAATTTTTTTTTTAAAAAAGGCCATGGTGTTTTAAACATATTAGCACATTAGTCACTTTGCTGCAAATTCCGTA
Source organism: Lolium multiflorum (assembly GCA_030979885.1). Taxonomy (NCBI): domain Eukaryota; kingdom Viridiplantae; phylum Streptophyta; class Magnoliopsida; order Poales; family Poaceae; genus Lolium; species Lolium multiflorum. The sequence goes on from CM061750.1 coordinate 197,557,447, forward strand.
AGAGCAAAATGATCTGTAATGTCAGATATCAACCACGCTTTTGTAATTCACACAGTTTGGGCTATGAAGAACAGCTGACTTATTAAAGAAGTACATAGGTAGGAACCAAGCTATGAAAAAGAGGAAAATAAATATTAACAGCTTCATATGCAACAAAACCAGAAAGACACCTGAAATTTTGCAACAGTCTCGGGGGTTCGCAGAAGACCTTGAGGGGATTCTGCAGCCAGCTCCGCTGCTTCCTTGTATTTTGTTTGTGAAAACAGTTCCTGGAATCTTTGCACAACCTGCAATTCAGAATAATTAAAATAGCTGTTAGTCTCTCCACATGTCAAATGAGATTGACAATTAAATGAATACATGAATCCTTGAATTTTACAGCATATAAAGCGCTGAAATTCATGACTGCTAGGGTAATGGTGCATAGTGTTTGGAACACTGAATTACTGAAATACCCACAGCACAATCATTGGGCACTGGAGCAAGATACGGGTGAAGAATGATAAGCTCAAATTCAGAAGTGTGCATTCAGCAGGAACGCAAAGTGGAAATTGAGAAAACTGCATAAAGATGTTGACTACAATCTTCTTATGGAACATAATGAAACACATAAATCTCCGATCTAGCAACGAAATACTCACTGAACTCGTAAGAAAGTTTTATGCAAAAATAGAAGCTAGTTCTGCAAATGTAAAAGCACCATTCACAAAAGCATACTAGTTACGGAATTTACCAAGTTCTCTGCCCCAGGAAGATTAGCTCTTTTGGCAAGATTCACAGCTAGCTCAAGGTTATTTAACTGCAGGCACCAAAATGTATCAGAAATTTGAAAGGAATATCTAGTGTATCCATCATAAAGAAATTTATGTAGTGCAAAACATCATACTTGACCGCTGACAAAAGGCACGACAGTTGCATCATTAACCGTGGCATGTAAAACCTGCCCTCTTCTATTGATGGCATAAAATCCACCGGTTGTAGAAGACTCTGCTGTCAAGAATATAGGATCTGGACTGATTCTATTTCTATAAACTGCTGAAGCAGTTTCCAGGTCATACACAAACAGAAGTCCAAGCTTTGTAATTACGTAGACAAGGCCATACTTTTGAGAGATCTGTAATCAAAAGAAGAAAAACGAATTAGATATATTATGGTACCTAACATGGTATACTGTGTTTGGGACATAAAATGCACCTGCATCGCTACAGGAAAATCATCCTGGAAATCTGGAGGAAAGAAGAGATCGGCTTGCTTCTTGGAAAAGCCAGGTTTCCCTGCAATAAATGATTGAAAAAATAAGAACACAGGAATTATTTTAAGTAAAAAAATTCAAGTTTAGTGGCTGCAGATGTCACTTCGAAAAAGGGTGGAGGATATAGGCTAATTGTACAAAATAATTTTTCAATGGATAAAATGTGACTGCACCATTTACAAGATGGTTGATTGTCTCAATTGCGCTCCACTAAAAATTTTAATGCAGAAAGAAATAGAAAGAAAATTATAACATGAAAGCTCTAGATGCAAACCTGGCTGGGCACCAAGTTCAATAACATGTAACTTAGAAGTAATCTGTCCAGCATTAGTTGCCTTCGAGGCAAAACAGATGAGCGTTGATGGATTCTCATTGCCAGGAACCTGGACAAGGAAAGTCAAGCACAGATGGTAAACACTAGAGGAGAAACGATAATTATAACCAGCACAAAACAAATGAACAGTACCTTTATTGTTGCAAAAGATGCTGCATGGGCTTCAAGTGCCTGGCTACGCTGCTGATCTACAGAGAAAAGCTGCATATTTCCCTTCACCAACTGCGGTCTCTGATAGGTTGAAAAGAAAGCCCATCAATACAAGAGGCACATATAAGAAGGTATCATTTACTTGGTATTCGCTACAATAGCAGAGCAGATTGCTTAGAATTATGCAAAATCATACATAAAAGAGTGGTCAAAACCATCTAACAAACAGAAAAAAATTATAGTGTGCATCATGTGATGAATGCTCTCTTGAGCATACCTCTGGAGCACCAGGTGCAATTCCAATAAGCACGAGCCACTTTTCCGCTGGATCGCACCGGTAGTTGATAATCTGATTATTGGCCAAATTAGCTGTCCTATCGAACATCTTGGCAGGTTCAGAATCTCCTATATTCCAGCAACAATTGTCTTAGTTCCATATACATACAAGACAAATCATGCACAGCTGGAAATAGTACTAAAGGAGAGAAGTGTGCAATGTCAGAGAAGTAACCTTCAATTGACCAGTGATAAACTGATGTCTGTGTTACCAAACCCAACAATTTCGGGGTAATCCATTTCCAGAACACAACCTGTGATTGTAGTAGAGAAGATATTTAAGATGATGTGTCAAGATAATAAATTTTAAACAAAATGACCAGGTATACTAGGAAAGACTTAAAAACTTTTACCTGCTCTGGCATCTGGTGCGACTTTACTTTAGTTTTAGCTTCAATATTGAAGATTTGCAGGTGATCCTGTGTTGTTCCAGGTATTTGTGCTGCAAATTTTAGTGAAAGTTTGTTACTGCTATTTGGAAACTGCTTAATATACAGATGGATGTGGGCAGATCGTAAAGGTTGAACTTAAAACGTAGAATTCTTATAGGTTTGTTTGTCCCATTCAACTATCAACTATATAACAGCAATATACTATCCTGCCAGTGTATAAATCAGCCATTTCAACTAAATGATTTAAGTTAGGCCAGTGTAAAAATGCTGTTACACAGGAAAGTGGCATACGTATAGAATGGTGCGATCCAGAACAAGTTGCTTCATTTTATATTCAAGGTCCACCCTGTCTCAACTAGCTACCCAAAACAAACTGCAAAGGTAATAAGGGGACATTTCTTTGACAAAAATATATCATAAGCTACTGCTGTTGCAGTGCCAGTTTTAGGAGAAGGCATCAATTCAATGAGAGTGCCAGCCTAAAAGAAACTCACAATGTTAGATACTAAACTCTCCTGATCCCCTTATCCTAGGCCCAAACTATGCTCAGCTAAAGCAATCCAAAGTCATGGTCGTGGACATTATTATAAACAAAACACATACCATGTTAGAATCTTAATGACTCACAAACAAGTGTAAAACTATGATCTCATTATACCACCAATAAGAAGCTGCATTCACTCTTGATCTAAAGAAAATGTGAGTTCGAGTCTGTGATCTTTCATCAGAGGATGTATTTTCAAAATTCCAAAATGCACCTATCCATCATTAAAACTCGTAAGATAGCATATGACCAACCGACTTTCGTGTGCTTGGCAAACTATCAGAACGATCCTGCCAAACCATCATTCCTTTGGCTCAGAACTTCCACAATATGAACAGAAGGTAAATGTGTTGCTAAAACGTAGTGTTACCAGGTCTGGTACATATGTCCACAAAATACGCAAAACTAAGTGATCCGAAGCTGAAGCTTGATCTGAGCTGCGCACATTCATAGAAGACCAAGTGTACACTAAACTAAGAAGTAGACGGGGAGTTGAGATCGTCTCCTAACTATTGCAGATCCCACACGACGCGGCGAGCAGACTAGGATGGATGGCAGGAGGTTTAGCAGGGGGCGTGGTGAGAATGAGATCAGGGAGGATTGGGCGAGATCTCGTACCTTTGAGCGCGAGGATCCTGGTGTTTGGGTTCATGAGCGCGGAGTCGGCGGTGATGGGCCTGCGGAGGGGCTGGCTGGGCATGGCCATGTCGATGATGACGACGCTGTTCTGCGGCGAGGTCTCCCGGACGCAGATGTACCTGTCCGACTCCATGGTGACGTGGGTGAAGGTGACGAACTGCGGCGCGATCCCCAGGCTCGTCAGCTGCAACAAGCAACAGCGCCGGCGCCATGGCAGCCGTATCAGCCAGTCAGTGGCATGTGCAAGCTAGGGGAGATCTGATGCGAGTTCCGACAGAGAGGGGTGGAGACAGGGGTGTAATGGGTGTGTGGGTGTTACCGTGAGCGCCTCGCGCATGGCGATGGGCGCGTTAGCCGCCGCCATGGCGGCAGACGGCGGCGGCGAGAGCTCCCTGGAGCAAGACGGCGGCGGACGAGCGGGCGGGCGGGTGGTGTGTGCCCGTGTGTTGGGAGAGATCGGATCTGAGGAGGAACCAACGAACGGGGCAGGGCAGGAGCGATGGAGTGTTTGGGAATTTTAGTAGTGCGTGCGGTGCGTGTTGGAGATGTTTCGCCGATTAGTCCTCCATCATCTCTCTATTAACTGACTAAGCAGCAGCAGTATGGTAGTTAGCTGATTAGTGTTTACTTGGATTTTTACTATTTTTTAGTGTTTTGATGTGCTTAAGTATTATTTATGTATCAATTTAGTTTAGAATATATTGATTTATGTTTCGTCTTGTTGTGTGCAAGCATAGTTTTGTTGAAATCTTATTTCTTAACCCATGTACATCCTGTAAGATGGAATTGTACACGTCTGCTAGTAGTGTCATGCATTATTTGGACCTTTAATTGTGGAGAGTTTTCTATTTATGATATTGCATAGTTGTGGCATATGCATGTTTCTGATTTGAGCTTGGTCCATTACCATGTCATGTCTAGGTCTGACCTAATCAAACATAATACGGTATTCGAAGTTACGCTCGCACATTATCTGGCATGCTTCCAAAAGATCAATTTTCAGGTTCAGCCCAAACACTCCTCAAACTTGTCGCCATGAATTGGAGGATTTAATGAGCATCCCAGTAGAAGCATTTAGCGAACGGTATCTCGGTCTCCCGATGGCAGTGGGCCGAATCACGAGTGGCACCTTTAGCCACTTGGGTGAGAGAATTCACAGCAAAGTTCAGGGAGGATTAGAGAAAATGGTTTCATGCGCTGGAAGGGAGGTTTTTCTGAAGTCAGTTACTCAGTCTATCCCAACATTCAGTATGTGTTGTTTTTTACTCACCAAGAATGTTTGTAAGCGGCTGATGGCTTATATGGCGAGGTACTGGTGGTGTTGTTCGATTAATCGCCGATCGATGCATTGGATAGCATGGGAAGAGTTAGCATCACCGAAGTGCAAGGGAGGAATGGGCTTCAAGGATTTACAGGTTTTTAACTTCGCATTACTAGGCAAACATGGATGGAGATTAATGACACATCCAGAGTCTTTGTCCGCCCGGGTTTGGAAATCAAAATACTTCCCCACAAATGATTTTATGCATGCAATAGTTCTTAACCGATCTTTGCTACGTGGAGAGCCATTGTTGCCGGCAGAGAAGCTTTGGTTGTGGGCTTTCTGAAGAGAATAGGGGACGGAGAATCGGTTTCAATTTGGACAGATAAATGGATCCCTGGTAATATGTATATGACACCATAAGTTCATACTAGTGAAGAAGAGCTACATCGTGTTTCTGACTTAATAGACAAGGAGAATTGGACCTAGAAGGTCGAGATTATCCGTAAGAACTTTATTGCACCAGAAGCGGACGTGATACTGAATATACCACTTCGTCGGGGAGGTAGTGACGATTTCTGGGCTTGGGGGCTTGAAAGAAACGGCATATACACTATTAAAACAGCGTACTGATCTCTAGTGATGCACAACGAGCTGAGTTCTCTAGCAGAAGGGACGGTGACGGAATCTTCAAACTCTAATACATAGTTGTGGAGTCGTTTGTGGAAACTGCAAGTTGTTCCAAAGGTGAGGATGTTTTGGTGGCTAGGCCTTCGTGGAATTCTACCTGCAGAAGGTACACTACATAACCGGCACATAACTCCTTTGGCAAGATGCAAAGTATGTCTATCGGCAGACGAAGATATGATGCATGCTTTGATTCAATGCACGCATGCAAAGCGGTTCTGGACGGAGGCAAGGAGTATGCTTCAACTCAGATTACCGGAACTTCATCCTGCAAGTTGGTCACGTGACATCATTTGTGATCCCATGTTCACTGAGGAGCATCGCTCGAAGATAGTAACAGTCATGTGGGCTATCTGAACTTCACCGAATAATATTGTCTATGATAAAGGAAGTATTGATCTAGTGCAATCTATGCGTATGACGAGAGATGCTTTGGCCATCCTCGAAATCCCCCAGAGATATGTGAAGCTCTTGCCGGGACATGGCTGGCGGCCGCCTGATATCGGATGGACTAAGATCAACACTGATGCAGACATCTCTCTTGATGCAATGAAGGGTGGGGCTGGGGGACTGCACATTCTTCTGAAGGCTTCATCGCCGCTTGGAGTAAATCCTTTTCTTGGAGTGATAGATATGTTAATTGCTGAAGCAATGGCTCTAAGAGAAGGGGTGATCTTTTCCAAGATAAGGGATTTTTCGCGAGTGATTTTCGAAGTTGATTGCTTAGAGGTGGTAAACCTCTGGAATTCGCGCGTAGTATTGCGCTCAGTTATAGCGACTATTCTACTTGACATTTAAGGGCTACTTCTAGATTTTAATTCTTTTGTTATTTAGCATTTAAACCGTTCAGCCAATACATCGGCTCACCTCTGTGCCAAGTTAGCTAGCCAGGTGGTCGAGTCTGATTGTTGGATGAGCTCTGTACACAACTTCCTCACGATCAGTATTCAGGCTGATAGTGCACGATCGATAATTGAATAAGTCCCTATGAGTCACCGCAAAAAAAACATACTTATGTTGTTTTTTTGTGGCTGCATATTAATCTATACTTGTTGCAGATTGTATGAAAAATTAGCCGATGAATTTGAATATGAATAATGGGGTTCTAAATTTTCTCCAAGAAGTAAGAACATAAATAAAATCCAGGAATGTCTTAATAGCTTTTCGCCTTCACTTCTAGGATTAAATTAGGAACTAGATATTATAAATTAATCTTTTTTCTTGCATATCTATTTAGTTTTTTCTTTCGAAAGAGAGGATGAGACCCTCGGCCTATGCATCGAAAAGATGCATACAACCTTCTTTATTAATGTAATTCATTATATAAATGAATGACAAAGAGCATACATCAAAATCTTGAAGCCACCACACAACACCTACGAACCCGACAATTGGTGAAGACCATATCGGCATCCTTATGCCCTGAAACGCGAAAGAAACCCATCAACTAGAAAATTAACGGGAATATCGCATACCCCAAGACACCCTCTAGGCAAAACGTGAGTCCATCAAATCGCGTCCAACATCGAGAACCCCTTGCCCATGCCGCTAAGACTCATCGTTGTTGACGAAGTAGATGTACACCACTCCACCTTCTTGCCTCCACCATCCAACAACTGCTCCAAAAAATGATGCCCCTAAGAGGGAGAGCGGCTCCCAAAGTGTCACCATCGTCCGATCCGGAATACCCGGGTCTAGGTTTTCCCCCATATCATCACGAGAAAGTAGACGGTAGCTGCAACAACGATGCCTTCAACAAGGTAACAACGTGAAGACGTTGCCATGGCTATAAGACTTTGGCTTATAGGATCAGTAATAATATTTGTCGACGGTTATAATGCGGTGGATAGTCAAGAGTTCTAAACTTGAACTCCTAAGCTAGTCATGAAGCAAATGTTATGATGAAGACTTGCATATCTGGTTCTTTTAGTAATTCAGTGTTGTCTGTTAATATTAAAAAAATGGACAATCAATAATGTTATATGATGCTAGTGGTGATTGAACTGCGAGGATACAAAAAAAGTTATGGAAATCTGAATGTGTTGATTTCTATTGAGTGGATGTTATCATCACAAAGATCCACTCCACTGATATTGCAAGCCTCATGTTAATACCTCTTCTCTTTGATTTATTCATCATCAACGCAGGTGTACATCTCCTAACTCCGGTAGTTTGTGATTCTTCGGTGAGAATTGTATTTGTCATTTTTATGTAAGTTCAGTTCAGGGTGATGAATATGTTCCCAGTTGGTTCTTTTATTAATTCAATGTTGTTTGTTTAATATTTAAAAATATGGGCAACCAATAATGTTAGACAAGGATAGTGATGACTACACAACGAGCATACAATTCTCTGTGTAAATTGAATGTGTTGATTTATATCTGTGTGGATGATATCATCACAAAGATCCACTCCACTAATATTGCAAGCAACATGCTAATACCTCTTCTCTTTGATTTATTCATCATCGATGGAGATGTACATTTCCTAACTTCGATAGTATGTGATTCTTCAATGAGAATTGCATTAGTCATTTTATTTGTAAGTTCAGTTTAGGGGCATGGTGATCATGGCAAACCGTTATCTTTTTTAATGAAAACCCTTGGCCCTTGACAAATCTGACTAGAGCAAAAATGGTGAGGTTTTCTTGTGCCAAAATTTATTTAGTAGACTTTTATTTTACTCTGTTTCGGTATCAATATCAGAGGAAAGTTGGAACAAAATATAGAAGGGAAATATAGGAAGATGGGGAGGAATCTTGCTCATCAGTTGGATGAAATTGATAAGAAAGGGGAACTCTATGGCCTTACACAGGAAGATAGAGCTACCAAAAATGCAATTCCGGACCAGCTGAGGAATTTATTAAAGAAGAGGAAATTAAATAGATACAAAGAGCAAAAGAAAAATAATTGCTCAAGGGGGATAATAACACTAGATATTATCAATCAAAAGCAAATGGGAGGAGGAAAACTTTGATTATTAGTTTGAATCAAGATGAGAGAATAATAGAAGGTCAGGAAAATCTCAAGAGATACATTATTGACTTATATAAAACCCTCTTTGGCAAACCAGATGTTACTAATATATACTTTAATGATGCTAGAATAGGAAGACTCGGTGATGAAGATTGTGAACTTTTGAAAAAAGATTTTACCTTGGAGGAACTAAAATTTGTTGTGTTCGAAATGGCATCAAATAAAGCGGCTGGTCCAGATGAGTTTAATGCAGAATTCTACCAAAAAAGCTGGGAACTAGCTAATCATGACCTTTTTGGTTTGTTGACAGATTTCCAAAAAGGGGAATTGGACATTGATATATTGAATTATGGAGTGAGAACTTTAGTGCCAAAAGGGAAAGATGCAGATAGAATCCAAAAATACAGGCCTATTTGTCTCTTGAATGTGTCTTTTAAAATCATAACAAAAATTTTAGTTAACAGACTTATCCAAGTGATTTGGAAAATCATCATGTTAAATCAAACAACTTTCATTAAGGGTAGATATATAATGGAAGCAGTGAGTGTTTTACATGAGGTGTTAAATGATGTGCACAGGAAAAGGAAGTCAGGGGTCCTCTTCAAGATTGATTTTGAGAAAACTTTTAATAAAGTGAAATGGCCTTTCTTGTATCAATCTATCCAGGTGAAAGGATTTCCAACCCAATGGATAGATTTGGTTATGAAAATAGTAACTTACGGCAAGGTGGGGATTAATTTTAATGGAGAAATTGGTTCATATTTCTCAACACATCAAGACTTGAGGCAGGGAATGCCCTTTCCCCTCTTCTCTTTGATCTTGTTGTTGATGTATTGGAAGCTTTTATAAAGAGGGGACTGATACGTCCAAAACGTATCTACTTTCTCGAACACTTTTGCTATTGTTTTGCCTCTAATTTGTGTATTTTGGATACAACTAACACGGACTAACGTTGTTTTCAGCTGCTCTGGTGTCTCGTTTTTGTGCAGAAATCCAACTTTCAGGAAAATCCTCGGAATTTATGCGAAAGGCCCTATTTTCCCGAATACGACGGAGCCGGAAGGGCAAGCGGTGGGGCAGAGGCACACTAGGCGGCGCGCGGCCAGAGGGGGGCGCGCCTTGTTGTGTGGGCGCCTCGGCGGCCCGGCGCTCCTCTGGACTATATACGCCTTTCGACCTAAAAACGCTAGGGGCACGACCATATTTCAGACCATCATCGTTGCCGCCATCGCAAAACTCCGCCTCGGGACCGAAACTCGTTACGGCACTCCGCAGACGGGGAATTGGAGGATCTTAACGCCATCACCACCGACGCCTCTCCATCGACCAGCCATGTTTCCCCCATCCATGTGTGAGTAATTCCCCCGCTGTAGGCTGAAGGGGATGGTAGGGATTGGATGAGATTGATCATGTAATAGTCACAAGATTGTTAGGGCATGGTGCCTAGTATCCGTAGATGTTACTTTTATGATATTGTTGCAACTTGTTATGCTTAATGCTTGTCACTAGGGCCCGAGTGCCATGATCTCATATCTGAACATGTTATTGTTTCATCATGATATGCATTGTTTATTGATCTTACGCAAGTTGTATACACACGTTGCCGTCCGGAACCCGAGGCCCCAAAGTGACGAAATTGGGACAACCGGAGGAAGGGGCGGTGATGTGAGGATCACATGTGTTCACGGAGTGTTAATGCTTTGCTCCGGTACTATTAAAAGGAGTACCTTAATTTCCGTAGTTTCCCTAGAGGCCCTGCCATGGCTGGTAGGACAAAAGATGTTGTGCAAGTTTCTCATTGCGAGCACGTACGACTATATATGAACACATGCCTATTGGTTGATTAGTACTTGGATACCGCTTTATTATTACCTGCAAATGCCCTACCATGATTGTTACATGAATTCTCTCATCCATGCAACGCCCGTTCATCCGTCCCTGTGCCTACATATTTTAATCCTGTTTACTATAATCACTACTGCTGTCTTTATTTCACCGCTGTTATTTCACTATTCCTACTGCTAAAATTACTGATAAACTCTTGTGAGCAAGTCTGTTTCCAGTGCGCTGAATTGACAACTCCGTTGTTAAGGCTTACAAGTATTCTTTGTCTCCCCTTGTGTCGAATCAATAAATTGGGTAATACTTCCCTCGAAAGATTGCGATCCCTATACTTGTGGGTCATCAAGACTATTTTCTGGCTTGCCGGGGAGCATAGCTTTATTTGCAAGTTTACTTGGATTGATATTGTTCACTGCAAATTCTCCATCATGGGTAAACCTCGCGATACTAAAGTCTCCATATTACCATCCACTACAAGAAAAGGTACAACTCGAGTACCTCTGCTCTTGATTCACCATCGTGATAAGTCAACTTGTTTCACCACCACAAACTTCACGTGTTGGTACTTCTGCTGAATCTGAAAATTCCTCCGATAATTTTGATGATGCTTCTCTTGATAATACTGGTTCATTAGGTCCTTTTTTAGATGCTACAATTGCTAGGTCTAGACAAATTGAAAATACTGAAACTCCTAATGAAAATACTGTTACACTGTTAATTCACCTGAGATTGATGATCTTGAGGAAGATTATGTGGAACTTGATGATGATTTTATTGATAAATGCAATGCTACTACTAGTACAAGTAACCTTAAAAAACTTATTGCACAACATGCTGTTAGATATAAATCTCCTGATCCTAAATTTGCCACATCTCCTATAAACATTAAGGATAAGGATTATGACTTTTCTCTTGATTTATCTCATATATCTATTGTTGAGAAAACACCTTTTTGTGGTACTGAAAAAGAAAGTGTTGTAGAACATATGAATGAGCTTTCTACTTTAAGTAGCTTGTTTTCTGATGATGTTAAGATGCGTACTTATTTTGTTGCTAAGATTTTCCCATCCTCATTAAAGGATGATGCTAAGGTTTGGTATAATAATTTGCCTCCTGATTCTATTGATAGTCCAAGTTGTTTGCTTGATGTTTTCTTTCGGAAATACTTTCCGCTAGTGCTCAACATATGGCTCTGCAGAGAATTTATAGCTTTGATCAAAAAGATGGAGAGAAATTGCCTGAAGCTTGGGCAAGATTTTGCTCTCTTATTAGAGCTCGGCTTGGACATGATTTGGAAAAGCATGATTTACTTGATATATTTTATAGTGGACTAACCATTGAGTCTAGGGCATACCTGGATAGTTGTCTTGATTGTGTTTTCAGGAAGAGAACTCGGACGAAGCTGAAGAATTATTGGCAAAGATAAGAAAAATCATGATGATTGGTCTACACCTGAACCAACTCCGACACCAATACTGAAGAAGAGGGGTATGATTGAATTAAATGATGAAGACATGAGGGAAGCCAAGAAATCTCTTATGGAGAAGGGTATTAAATCGAAGATGTGAAGAATTTGCCTCCAATAGAAGACCTATGTGAGATAATTCCCCTTCATCTACAATTGAGGTACATTCTCTTCAACGCTTTGATAGAGGAGATATTCCATATTCAAAACCTCCTGATCAATGTTTAGATGAATTTGATAATTATATTGTTAAGCAAAGTAATTTTAATATGAGAGTAGAGAATCATCTAATGGAAAATTCTCAAGCTATTAATAAATTGCATGATATTGTGGAGAGAACCTCCAATGATGTTAAGATGCTTGTTAAACATTTTAATATGATTCAAACTCAAATTGATCAACTCACTAAAGTGCAAAATGACTTGTTAAAAAATAATCATGAAGAGAAACAAGTTTATGAAGTAACAACTAGAGGCGGTGTTTCTACCCAAGATCCTCTATATCCTGAAGGGCACCCCAAAAGAATTGAACAAGATTCTCAACGAACTAAAGAAATAAGTAGTCCTTCTAAGAAAAAGAAGAAGAAACATAAAAGTTGTAGAATCCTCTGAACCTGTTAATGATCCTAATAGTATTTCTATTTCGATGCTGAAACCGAAAGTGGTAATGAACATGATGAAGATAATGATAAGAATGATACTCGATAAAGAAGAAATTGAGAAAGAACCTGAAAAGCATGATAAAAATAAAAAGTACACTAAATAAGATTTTATTACAAAGAAACATGGTAATGAAAGAGAACCTTGGGTTCAAAAGCAAATGCCTTTTCCTGCTAAGAAACTAAAATCAAAGGAGGAGGAACATTATAATAAATTTTGTGATTGGATGAAACCTTTATTTTTGCAAATCCCTTTGACTGATGCTATTAAATTGCCTCCTTATTCAAAGTATATGAAAGATATTGTCTCTAACAAAAGGAAAATTCCCAATGAGGAGATTTCCACTATGCTCGCTAATTACTCCTTCAATGGTAAGGTTCCAAAGAAGCTGGGAGACCCAGGTATACCGACTATTCCTTGTTCCATCAAGAATAATTATGTTAGAACTGCTCTATGTGATTTGGGAGCAGGAGTTAGTGTAATGCCTTTTTCTCTTTATAAGAGACTTGATTTAGATAAGTTGATACCAACTGATATATCTTTGCAAATGGCGATAAATCTACTGCAATTCCTGTTGGTGTATGTGAAAATGTTCCTGTTCAAGTTACTCAACATTGCTTGATAGTAACTGATTTTGTTGTGTTGGAAATGCCTGAAGATGATAATATGTCCATTATTCTTGGAAGACCCTTTCTAAATACTGCAGGGGCTGTTATTGATTGCAATAAAGGCAAGGTTACTTTTAATGTTGATGACAAGGAACATACTGTCTATTTTCCCAAGAGGATTGATAAAGTATATGGAGTTAATACAATTTTTAATGTGAAAACTATCAAAGTGGGATCCATTGATTGTCCTATATATGAGCCTAAAGAAGAATATCAAACTCTTGTGATTGGATCCATATCAATTCAATATAAGGTAACATGATTGATTTGAGGTTTATTTCTTCTTATGTCATATAAAATTTATTTGGTAGCAAGACTTGATCAACCTTGTTAACAAGTATATTTTAATGCATAAGAGAGCTAAACAACATTTCTTTCTTCCTTCCTTCCTCCACTTGCTTTACTTGATGTAGCACTTTTTGTTTTGCAATATGCTTTAGTTGTTTAAGATTTTGGAAATCATTTTCCTGCGCAGTAATAATTACTTTAACACCCACAAATGTGCATTTTTCGAAGTTCTCAAAAATTTACAAAAATTATACTTGGCAGTCTTATTTTTCGAAGGGGCACTGGAGCACGGGATGACCGAGGGCACCCAGTGTGGCCCGCGGCCGGAAGGCGCGCCACCCTGGTGTGGGCCCCTCCTTGCCCCACTTCATCATCCCTTTCACTCATTCTCTTCTCTCTCGAAAAAACTCGTACTCACTTTCTCTCACTCGCGTTTCTGCTCAAGAACTCGTGATTTCTCGATCTCTTTGCTCAGCCAGATTTCTGCAATTTGGCACATTTGCTCTCCGGTATGTGACTCCTTTGATTATCCAATTAGAATTTTGTTTGGTTGAGTATATCTTGAATATTTTGCTGCTGTAGGTAACATGTTTAGTGAGCTTGCATGCTTATTCTAAGTGGTAGGAGCTAGTTTTGATGCATGTTTAGTACTCCAGCAAGTTCCTATAGTAGTTCCCCTCAATTATATACCTTGAAATCAAATTTTATAATGATTGTTGAAAAATTTCAGAAAATGGAAGGAAGTAGGCACCAACTAAACCAACAAGAATTGGAGGTGCAGCAAGTCATGAGAGTTCACCGAAGAGGGAGTATACCCCTCTTATTACCCATGCACCGATTTTATGCGGAATGCAGGAATCCCGCAAGATGTTCAAACACCGATTTCCAATGCAGGGTTGGAAGGTTTTACTTGTTGGTGAACCTTATCAATATGCTAAACTAACGGTGTGGTTGTGCAGGATTTCGAATTTCATCAGTCTCAAACTAACCCCATGGTCCGATACAAGATTTATAACAAAACTATCAACTTGTCTTTCAGTGATTTTTGTGCGACAATTAGAGTCGCGATGGGGATCCGTGAGAAGGTCAGCAACGCTGGATCTCGAATCTTTATACAATGATTTGTCATGGGAGAAGCTTCTCCGATGATGGTGGTAAGATCAGTAGCATTCAACTCCCAACTATCCGCTACTTTGCTTATTTCGTTACAAAGTGCGTTCTTGCTAGAAAGAATGCAAGTAAGTTGTCTGTCCAAGATATGGCTTTCTTAGCTGCCGCTTTGCAACAGGATAGGACTTATAATTTGGGTGCTTTAATAGCTTGTAGACTTGCTACTAACCGTGAGAAGGGAGGAATTTGTGGAGGTCTTATCGCCTCTCGCTTATTAGCTATGCATGGTGTAGAACCTCACCACCTAGATATTCCGCTCTCCATGGAGAAACTTGATGTTGTTTCCATGATTAAACATGAGTTTATTTCAGATGCGTCTAACTAGAACAACCTGTATTATAGGATAACATTTTATAAGAAAAAATTGAGAATAACTAAGAAAATTGAAAAACTAGTACGATTGCCTGCACCTGTTCTGCTTAACCTTGATTCCAGGAAAGGGTGGTCGGTCACAGAAAATGAGCTAAATGCATACATAGAAAGGGAAGGCCATCATGCAAGGGACGGCGCGGAGGAGGCCGAGGAGCACCTCGACTCTTCATCCGATGCAGTGAGCTCCTCATATCAACATTATGGTCATGTGGAGCCTCCACGACATTCTTCTGCGCAGGGGTCTTATTATCACTCCATGTACGATCCACCGGCGTGGAACCCCGACCCTCGTTGGGAATGAACTCCACTTAGGCCAAAAGCCTAAGCTTGGGGGGAGGTATACCGGCATCACTCATTTTTTGCATATTATGGTTGCTGGATACTTGTACATACTTGTTTAGTTCTTAGAGTGGTTTTCTAATAAGAGGGAGATGATATTTGGGGAAGTGCTGTCCAAAAACAGATTCTGGGCTGTTACCAAAAAAATTCGTACGCACAGCCAGAACGTTATTTTGAGTTGAAAATTTTTTGCATGTGCCCCAGGTTGTTATCTAACTTTCATTAGTTGAACACTTTTTGAGCTGAGCAATGGAAGATTTTTGTTAATTTCGATTTCTGTACTGCTGTCAGGTTTTGGCAGATTTCGGCCATCCTGCTTTTCTGTGTTTCTGTTAGTTTGCATTCTCTTGTTTTCGCTTTGTTTCTTTCCTAAAACACAAAAAGACCAAAAATATTTCTGTTGTTTCTCTTCACCATTTATTTATTTGGTTCTTTGCTCTAATTTCACTTTATTTGCTATCGTTGGTTTGCTATGAGAAAACCCAAAAAGATTTTGCTTTGTTTTCTTGTTTCCTTTTGTTCTTGTTTCTAACCCGAAACACCAAAAATTTATTTGTTCTTCTTTGGTTTTGTAAAGTTCATTAGGGAGTTCAGAGGTCTCCGGTGGTTGGAGCTTGGTTTCATTTCATATTATTATTCAAGCTGCACAAGTGAAAGGCAATAATGACGATCTATGGCAATTTGACTGTGGTGAGAGGCTGGTATGAACTCTATTTGTTTTCATTTTTGTACATATATTCATCCATGTGAGCATGCTTAGTTGGTTCATGTGAGGTATATGTCATTTAATGAAAGTCTAGTAGTTTATGACCTCTCATGATTAGTTCCAATTTATTAATAATGAGTAGCATGTCATGGATATTTGCTTGCATTGTTTTATTCATAGATCGGTATGACATTGTGGTATCCTCCTCTGAATAATTCACTTGAATCGACTTGGCACATGCTCACGCATGCATATGACTAAACAAAAGTCAATTAAGCCTGATTTACTTTGCTTCAGAGTTCTTGTATCACTTTTATGCCTCCGTTAATTTTATTTTGTCGCAAGCATGATTATGACAGTTATTGCTCTTTCATCGCTTCCAGTCTATTGCTAGCCTCCACTTGTGTGAGCGCTGCTCGTGCTTCCAAACACCTGAAAACCAAGTTATTCCAAAGTTTCCACCATAAATACCTATGCATGGCATTTCAAACCATTCCAAGTAAATTCTCATGTACCTTTAAACCTTCAAACCACTTCTCAATTTGTGTTAATGTTTTATAGCTCATGAGGAAATATGTGGTGTTTTATCTTTCAACCTTGTCATTTACTCCGGACAGACTTTCACCAATGGACTAGTGGCACATCCGCTTATCCAATAATTTTGCAAAAAGAGCTGGCAACGGGGTTCCCAGCCCCAATTAATCAACCTTCATTAATAATTCTCTTCACGTGTTTTGCTCGATTCATCAGTAAGAAACTTAACCTGCAAATAGACACTTCCCCATGGTATGTGAATGTTGGAAGGCACCCGAGGATGGTTAGCCATGGCTTGTGTAAGCAAAGGTTGGGGGAGTGTCATCCATAATGAAACTAAAATACATGTGTAAACAAAAGAGAAGAGGGATGATCTACCTTGCTGGTAGAGATAACGTCCTTCATGGGAGCCGCTCTTGATAGTCTGGTTGGCGAGTTGGTTAGAGTACCCACTATCATTCGTTGACAACAACAAACACCTCTCAAAATAATTTTACTTCTGTTTTAAAAATGAAAAGCTCTAGCACATGTTAATCCCTGCTTCCCTCTGCGAAGGGTCAATCTTTTACTTTTATGTTGAGTCACCATCCTTTCTTTGAGCACTTTCTTGAGAGCATGACTGTCATTCTTAGTATAATATGCTTGTCCCAAAATATGATCAGCTGTGGTATAACTTTGATGCTTTTATCTTTGACAAATTTACTTCTAGTCTTTCTATGAACTTCAGAGGTGCCTGGCATTTATGTTTTGCTACAAATACAGGCAAGCGAGATACTACTTTATCATATCCTTCTATGAACATTGCAATCCTGCTTATTGAAGTGCTTCATGATGCTTGTTATTAGTTTGTTGGTATCTCTTTTATGATTGACACAATTACTAGATGATCTTTGCATGTACCTTATTATGAATTGCTTAAGCACTTGCCATATCATGAGAATATTTACATCATATGAAAAAATGTGTTCGTGAAAGTTCTTTTATCGCACTCAGTTGTTAACTGAATTGCTTGAGGACAAGCAATAAGCTGCTTGGGGAGTTGATACGTCCAAAATATCTACTTTCCCGAACACTTTTTCTATTGGTTTGCCTCTAATTTGTGTATTTTGGATACAACTAACACGGACTGTTGTTTTCAGCAGAATTGCTCGTGTCTCGTTTTTGTGCAAAATCCAACTTTCGGAAAATCCTCGAATTTATGCGAAAGGCCCTATTTTCCCGTTGGCGGAGCGAAGGGCAAGGGTGGGGGCCCGAGGCCACACTAGGCGGCGCGGCCCGAGGAGGGCGCGCCGCCTGTGTGGCGCCTCGGCGGCCCCGACGCTCTCCCGGACTATATACGCCTTTCGACCTAAAAACGCCAGGGGGCACGACCATATTTCCGGAGACCATCCGTGCGCCGCCGCCATCGCGAGCTCCGCCTCGGGACCAGAAACTTCGTTCGGCACTCCACCGGGACGGGGTGGAGGATCTTCATCGCCATCACCACCGACGCCTCTCCATCGACCAGCCATGTTTCCCCCATCCATGTGTGAGTAATTCCCCGCTGTAGGCTGAAGGGGATGGTAGGGATTGGATGAGATTGATCATGTAATATTCACAAGATTGTTAGGGCATGGTGCCTAGTATCCGTAGATGTTACTTTTATGATATTGTTGCAACTTGTTATGCTTAATGCTTGTCACTAGGGCCCAAGTGCCATGATCTCAGATCTGAACATGTTATTGTTTCATCATGATATGCATTGTTTATTGATCTTACCTGCAAGTTGTATACACACGTTGTCGTTCGGAACCCGAGGCCCCAAAGTGACGAGAATTGGGACAACCGGAGGGGAAGGCGGTGATGTGAGGATCACATGTGTTCACGGAGTGTTAATGCTGCTCGGGTACTCTATTAAAAGGAGTACCTTAATTTCCAGTAGTTTCCCTAGAGGCCCGGCTGCCACCGGCTGGTAGGACAAAAGATGTTGTGCAAGTTTCTCATTGCGAGCACGTATGACTATATATGGAACACATGCCTATTGATTGATTAGTACTTGGATACCGCTTTATTATTACCTGCAAATGCCCTACCATGATTGTTACATGAATTCTCTCATCCATGCAACGCCCGTTCATCCGTCCCGTGCCTATTTTAATCCTGCATTTACTATAATCACTACGTTGTCTTTATTTCACCGCGTTATTTCACTATACTCTTTTATAAACTTTGCTACCGATAAACTCTTGCGAGCAGTCTGTTTCTGTGCAGCTGAATTGACAACTCATGTTAAGGCTTACAAGTATTCTTTGTCTCCCTTGTGTCGAATCAATAAATTGGGTAATACTTCCCTCGAAGATTGTTGCGATCCCCTATACTTGTGGGTCATCAGGGACAAGATACTGGCTTGTTAACTGGGCTAGCTACAAATATAATAGAAGGATGAGTGTCAATTCTATAATATGCAGATGACACCATCCTCCTTCTCGAGGATGATCTAGAATAGGCTAGGAACCTGAAAGTCATCTTATGTTTGTTTGAACAAATGTCGGGACTGAAAATAAATTTCCATAAGAGTGATATATGTTGTTTAGGGGAGGCTTCAGGAGAGAAAGTAGTTTTGAAATAATATTCACTTGTAAATATGGGTTACTACCTATGAAATATTTAAGTGTGCCCATCAAAAAGAAAAGATTGAAAATTTTAGATTGGGACCCACTGAAGGGAAGACGAGGAATAAATTGGGACCATGGCAAGGGAAGATATTGGTGATGGGAGGAAGAGTTACTCTGATTAACTCTTCACTAACTAGTGTTCCCTTATACATGCTCTCCTTTTATAGTATACCACAGGGTTTGAAAGAGAAAATGGACAGAATTATAAATGGTTTCCTTTGGGATGAAAGTGAAGACAGGAAAAAATACCACTTGGTGAATTGGCAAACAATATGTATGCCAAAGGATCAAGGGGGTTGATAACGCGTGAAGCACACGTCCGTTAGGAACCCCAAGTGGAAGGTGTGATGCGTATAGCAGCAAGTTTCCCTCAGTATGAAACCAAGGTTTATCGAAGCAGTAGGAGATGAAGGCCACGTGAAAGTTGTTGGTGGAGGAGTGTAGTGCGGCGCAACACCGTGATTCCGCCAAGTGGAACCCACAACACAATCAAGATATTTTGCCCCAACGTAACAGTGAGGTTGTTAATCTCACCGCTTGCTGAAAACAAAGGATTAAACATATGGTGTGGAGAATGATGTTTGTTTGCGAAGAACAACGAGAACAGAGATTAGGTTGTATTTCAGATGTAAAAGAATGGACCGGGGTCCACAGTTCACTAGTGGTGTCTCTAAGATAAATAGCATGCTGGGTGAACAAATTACAGGTGGGCAATTGACAAATAAAGATTCATATACATATCATGACGATCACTATGAGATTTAATCGGGGCATTACGACAAAGAACATAGACCGCCATCCAAGATGCATCTATGCCTAAAAAGTCCACCTTCGGGTTAGCATCCGCACCCTTCCATTAAGTTGCAAACAACAGAGACAATTACATTAAGTATGGTGCGTAATGTAATCAACACAAATATCCTTAGACAAAGCATCGATGTTTTATCCCTAGTGGCAACAGCACATCCACAACCTTAGAACTTTCTGTCATTGTCCCAGATTCAATGGAGGAATGAACCCACTATCGAGCATAAATACTCCCTCTTGGAGTTACAAGTATCAACTTGGCCAGAGCCTCTACTAGCAACGGAGAGCATGCAAGAACATAAACAACACATATATGATAGATCAATAATCAACTTGACATAGTATTCAATATTCATCGGATCCCACCAAACACAACATGTAGCATTACAAATAGATGATCTTGATCATGTTAGGCAGCTCACAAGATCTAAACATGATAGCACAAGAGGAGAAGACAACCATCTAGCTACCGCTATGGACCCATAGTCTAAGGATGAACTACTCACGCATCGGTCCGGAGGCGGGCATGGTGATGTAGAGCCCTCCTGATGATTCCCCTCTCCGGCGGTGCCGAGGCGATCACCTGAATCCCCCGAGATGGGATTGGCGGTGGCGGCGTCTCTGGAACTTTTTTTCGTATCGTGGCTCTCGGTACTAGGGTTTTCGCGGCGGAGAGTTTAAGTAGGCGAAAGGGCAGAGTTAGGGTGGCGCGGGCCCCTCCTTGGCCGCGCCGCCCTATGGTTAGGGCGCCTCGTGGCCCCTCTCCGTATCCTCTTCGGTCTTCTGGAAACTCCGTGGAAAAATAAGACCGTGGGCTTTTGTTTCGTCAATTCCGAGAATATTTCCTGTGTATGATTTCTGAAACCAAAACAGCGAAACAAAGGCGGCGCTTCGGCATCTTGCTAATAGGTTAGTGCCGGAAAATGCATCAAAACGATAAAGTGTGAACAAAACATGTAGGTATTGTCATAAAATTAGCATGGAACATAAGAAATTATAGATACGTTGGAGACGTATCAAGCATCCCAAGTTCCTACTCGCCTCGAGTAGGTAAACGATAAAAACAATAATTTCTGAAGTGACATGCTACCATCATAATCTTGATCAACATTATTGTAAAGCATATGAGATGAACGGAGTGATTCGAAGCAATAGATTGCTAACAAAAAGATAATGACTAAACAACTGAATCATATAGCAAAACTTTTCATGAATAGTACTTTCAAGACAAGTATCAAAAAGACTTGCATAAGAGCTAACTCATAAAGCAATAGATTCAAAGTAAAAGGTTTCGAAGCAACACATAGGATGATTAAGTTTCAGCAATTGCTTTCAACTTGTAACATGTATATCTCATGGATAATTGTCAACATAAAGTAATATAACAAGTGCAATAAGTAAACATGTAAGAATCAATGCACACAGTTGACACAAGTGTTTGCTTCTAAGATAGAAAGAAGTAGGTAAACTGACTCAACATAAAGTAAAAGAAAGGCCCTTCGCAGAGGGAAGCATGGATTACTATTTTTGTACTAGAGCTTTTTATTTTGAAAACATAGAAACAATTTTGTCAACGGTAGTAATAATTCATATGTGTTATGCATAAAACTTCCTACAAGTTGCAAGCCTCATGCATCGAATACCAATAGTGCCGCACCTTGTCCTAATTTTACATGGATTATCATTGCATAACATATGTTTCAACCAAGTGTCACAAAGGGGTACCTCTATGCCGCCCGTACAAAGGTCCAAGGAGATAAATCGCATTTGATTTCTCATTTTTGATAGATCTCAACTAAGGACATCCATGGGACAACATAGAAAACAGATAATGGACTCCTCTTTAATGCTTTCAACAACAGATAATATTCTCATAAGAGATTGAGGATTAATGTCCAAACTGAAAACTTCCACCATGATACATGGCTTTGGTTGGCGACCCAATGTTCTTCTCTAACAATATGCATACTCAAACAATTTGATCATGATAAATCACCCTTACTTCAGACGAACATGCATAGCAACTCACATGATATTCAACAAAGGTGTAAAAAGTTGATGGCGTCCCCGAAACATGGTTACCGCTCAACAAGCAACTTATAAGAACTAAGATACATAGCAACATATTCATCACTGATGTCTACTCACGCTTCTATTCTTGTAGACAGTGTTGGGCCTCCAAGAGCAGAGGTTTGTAGAACAGCAACAAGTTTCCCTTAAGTGAATCACCTAAGGTTTATCAAACTCAGGGAGGTAGAGGTCAAAGATAGTCCTCTCAAGCAACCCTGCAATTAAGATACAAGAAGTCTCTTGTGTCCCCAACACACCTAATACACTTGTCAAGAGTATAGGTGCACTAGTTCGGCGAAGAGATAGTAAAACACAGGTGGTATAGATGGTGGTAATATTGCAGGAAGTAAAGATGTAGTAAAACAGTAAACAAGCGATGTTTGCAGTATTTGGAAACAAGGCCTAGGGATCATACTTTCACTAGTGGACACTCTCGACATTGTCATTTGTGCTACATATACTCTTGTTTGATAACAAACACCATTCATTGTGTAGGGCTACAAGAGCTCCCTCAAGCCGGAGTTAACAAGCGCCACAACATTCAACATTCATATTTAAGTAACCTTTAGAGCATAATAGATCTTTGCAATTTAGACCGAGAACTAACATAGCATACACACTGTCACCATTACACTATGAAAGGGGAATAGATCACATCAATACTATCATAGTAATAATTAACTCCATAATCTACAAGAGATTATGATCATAACCTACGCCAAGTACTACACGATGCATACATTGTCACCATTACATCATGAAGGAGGAATAGACTACTTCAATAACATCACAAGAGTAGCACATAGATTAATAGCAATACAAAGCTCATCATATGGATCTCAATCATGCAAAGAAATTCATGAGATCATTGTATTTGGGTACATGAGAGAGAGATTAACCACATAGCTACAGGTAGAGCCCTTAGCCTCGAGGTAGAACTACTCCCTCCTCATCATGTGAGCAGCAGCGTTGATGGAGATGGCGGCAGTGTCGATGGAGATGCCTTCCGGGGCAATTCCCGTCCGGCGGCGTCGGAAAGAGACTCGTCCCCAGAATCTTGGCCCGCGATGGCGGGCTCGGAACTTTTCTCGTATCGTGGCTTATATCTTTAGGGTTTCGCGACGGAGACTTTATATAGGCGAAGGGCGATGTCGTTGGAGCCCCGGTGCAGCCAGACCAGGGGCGCCCCCTTGGCAGCCGCCATGTGGGGTGGGCCCCCGACTCCCTACGGTCCCTCTTCGGTGCTCTGGAAGCTTCCGGAAAAATAAGGTTTTGGGCGTTGATTTCGTCCAATTCCGAGAATATTTCCTTTGTAGGATTTCTCGAACCAAAAACAAACAGAACGGCACTTCGTCATCTTGTTAATAGGTTAGTTCCAAAATGCATCAAACGATATAAAGTGTGAACAAAACATGTAGGTATTGTCATAAAACTAGCATGGAACATCGAAATTATAGATACGTTGGAGACGTATCAAGCATCCCCAAGCTTAGTTCCTACTCGCCTCGAGTAGGTAAATGATAACAAGAATAATTTCTGAGGTGACATGCTACCAACATAATCTTGATCAACAATATTGTAAAGCATATGAGATGAATGAAGTGATTCAAAGCAATGGTAAAGACGATGATTAAACAACTGAATCATATAGCAAAGACTTTTCATGAATAGTACTTTCAAGGCAAGCATCAATAAGTCTTGCATAAGAGTTAACTCATAAAGCAATAAATTCTTAGTAGAAAGCTTTGAAGCAACACAAAAAAAGATATAAGTTTCAGCGGTTGCTTTCAACTTCAGCATGTTTATCTCATGGATAATTGTCAACACAAAGTAATATGATGGATGCAAATAAGCAAGTATGTAAGAATCAATGCACAATTAACACAAGTGTTTGCTTCTAAGATAGAAAGAAGTAGGTAAAGTGACTCAACATAAAAGTAGAAGAATGGCCCTTCGAAGAGGGAAGCATGGATTGTTGTATTTGTGCTAGAGCTTTTATTTTGAAAACAAGAAACAATTTTGTCAACGGTAGTAATAAAGCATATGTGTTATGTATAAGATATCCTATAAGTTGCAAGCCTCATGCATATACCAATAGTGCCCGCACCTTGTCCTAATTAGCTTGGATTTACATGGATTATCATTGCATAGCATATTTTTTAACCAAGTGTCACAAAGGGGTACCTCTATGCCGCATGTACAAAGGTCTAAGGAGAAAGCTCGCATTGGATTTCTCGCTTTTGATTATTCTCAACTTAGACATCCATACGGGACAACATAGACAACAGATAATGGACTCCTCTTTAATGCATAAGCATTCAACAACAGATAATATTCTCATAAGAGATTGAGGATTGTTGTCCAAAACTGAAACTTCCACCATGGATCATGGCTTTAGTTAGCGGCCAAATGTTCTTCTCTAACAATATGCATACTCAAACCATTTGATCATGACAAATCACCCTTACTTCAGACAAGACGAACATGCATAGCAAATCACACGATATTCAACAAAGGTGAAATAGTTGATGGCGTCCCCAGGAACATGGTTATCGCTCAACAAGCAACTTATTAAGAAATTAGATACATAAGTACATATTCAATACCACAATAGTTTTTAAGCTATTTCTCCCATGAGCTATATATTGCAAAGACAAAGGATGGAATTTTAAAGATAGCACTCAAGCAATTTACTTTGGAATGGCAGAAAAATACCATGTAGTAGGTACGTATGGTGGACACAAATGGCATAGTTTTTGGCTCAAGGATTTTGGATGCACGAGAAAAATTCCTCTCAATACAAGGCTAGGCTAGCAAGGTTGTTTGAAGCAAACACAAGTATGAACCGGTACAGCAAAACTTACATAAGAACATATTGCAAGCATTATAAGACTCTACTGTCTTCCTTGTTGTTCAAACACTTTTACCAGAAGATATCTAGACTTTAGAGAGACCAGTCATGCAAACCAAATTTCAACAAGCTCTATGGTAGTTCTCCATTAATAGGTGCAAAGTACATGATGCAAGAGCTTAAACATGATCTATTTGAGCACAACAATTGCCAAGTATCAAATTATTCAAGACCATATACCATTTACCACATGAAGCATTCTCTGTTTCCAACAAAATAACAACAAGCGAAACGATCAACTTTTGCCATTGAACATTAAAAGTAAAGCGAAGAACACTAGCGTTCTTATGAAAAAGCGTGTCTCTCTCCACACAAGCATGAATTTATTCAGAAAACTAAGATAACAAAACGAAAATAAAAACACACAGACGCTCCAAGTAAAGTACATAAGATGTGACAGAATAAAAATATAGTTTCACTAGAAGTGACCGATAAGTTGTCGATGAAGAAGGGGATGCCTTGGGCATCCCCAAGCTTAAATGCTTGAGTCTTCTTGAAATATGCAGGGATGAACCACGGGGGCATCCCCAAGCTTAGACTTTTCACTCTTCTTGATCATAGTATATCATCCTCTTCTCTTGACCCTTGAAAACTTCCTCCACACCAAACTTCAAGCAAACTCATTAGAGGGTTAGTGCATAATAAAAATCACACATTCATAGGTGACATAATCATTCTTAACACTTCGGACATTGCACAAAGCTACTGAAAGTTAATGGAACAAAGAAACCCATTCAACATAGCAAAAGCGGCAATGCGAAATAAAAGGCAGAATCTCATCAAAACAAAACGATCCAGTAAGAAACGAATTTTACTGAGGCACTTAACTTTCTCAAACGGAAAAAATCAAAACTAATGAAAGTTGCGTACATATCCGAGGATCACGCACGTAAATTGTCGGATTTTTTTAGTTTTCTACGAGTTCTACGCAAATTCGTGATGGACAGCAATCTGTTTCTGGCGAATCCAAATCTAGCATCAACTTTACCATAGAGACTTTACTTGGCACAAAAACATGATAAGGAGAGGTTTCTACAGTAGTAACAACTTCCAAGACACAAGAAAACAGTAGCAAAATAAATAAATGGGTTATCTCCCAAGAAGTGCTTTCTTTATAGCCATTAAGATGGACTCAATAATTTTAATGATACTCTCGCAAGAAATAAGAGTTGAAGCAAAAGAGAGCATCAAGAAGCAAATTCAAAACACATTTAAGCCTAACCCACTTCATATGAAAAGGAATCTTGTACACAAATAAATTCATGAAGAACAAAGTGGCGAGCATAGAAAAGCAACACAAGCGCAATTTCAAGATTCTCAACATAAAGAGGGAAACTTATTATTATTAAGATGCATATAACCATGTTTCCCTCTCTCATATAACTTTCAGTAGCATCATGAACAAACTCAACAATATAACTATCACATGAAACATTCTTGTCATGAGCCACATGCATAAATTTTTTACTCTCCACACAAGCATAATCAATTTTATTAGTTGTAGTGGGAGAAAATTCAATAAAATAGCTATCATTATTATTCTCATCACCATAATCATCATATATACGAGTCATATTGTAATCATAATTAATTTTCTCCTCAATAGTAGGTGGACTGAAAATATCATATTCATCATTGTAATCATCATAAATGGGAGGCAAAGTATCATCAAAGTAAATTTTCTCCTCCATGCTTGGGGACTAAAAATATCATGCTCCTCAAAACCAGCTTCCCCAAGCTTAAATTCTTCCATAGCATTAGCAATAATAGTGTTCAAAGAGTTCATACTAATAACATTGCCATTAGC
Source organism: Lolium multiflorum (assembly GCA_030979885.1). NCBI lineage: Eukaryota > Viridiplantae > Streptophyta > Magnoliopsida > Poales > Poaceae > Lolium > Lolium multiflorum. The sequence continues at coordinate 197,584,309 of CM061750.1, forward strand.
ATGCATATAAAGCTCCATAGGTTTTTTAATTTTCTCTTCAAACACCTCATGTACCAACTCAAGATAAATATTATAAAGATCTCTATTTTTGTTGTTGTTTTCCATTAAGTCTAACTAGTGAAAATAAAAACAAGAAACAAAAAGATTTAATTGCAGAATCTAAAGGAGATACCTTCAAGCACTCACACACCGGCAACAGTGCTAGGAAATAGCTTAATAGTCGGAGGATGTGAATACCTTTTACCTTACCTCCCCGGCAACGGCGCCAGAAAATAGCTTGATGTCTACTCACGCTTCTATTCTTGTAGACAGTGTTGGGCCTCCAAGAGTAGAGGTTTGTAGAACAGCAAGTTTCCCTTAAGTAAATCACCCAAGGTTTATCGAACTCAGGGAGGTAGAGGTCAAAGATAGTCCTCTCAAGCAACCATGCAATTAAGATACAAGAAGTCTCTTGTGTCCCCAACACACCTAATATACTTATCAAGAGTATATGTGCACTAGTTCGGCGAAGAGATAGTAAAACACAGGTGGTATAGATGGTGGTAATATTGCAGGAAGTAAAGATGCAGTAAAACAGTAAACAAGCGATGTTTGCAGTATTTGGAAACAAGGCCTAGGGATCATACTTTCACTAGTGGACACTCTCGACATTGATCACGTAACAAATAAATAACTTCTCCTCATTTGTGCTACATATAATCTTGTTTGCTAACAAACACCATTCATTGTGTAGGGCTACAAGAGCTCCCTCAAGCCGGAGTTAACAAGCGCCACAACATTCAGCATTCATATTTAAGTAACCTTTAGAGCATAATAGATCTTTGCAATTTAGACCGAGAACTAACATAGTATACACACTGTCACCATTACACTATGAAAGGGGGAATATATCACATCAATACTATCATAGTAATAATTAACTCCATAATCTACAAGAGATTATGATCATAACCTACGCCAAGTACTACACGATGCACACACTGTCACCATTACATCATGAAGGAGGAATAGACTACTTCAATAACATCACAAGAGTAGCACATAGATTAATAGCGATACAAAGCTCATCATATCGATCTCAATGATGCAAAGCAATTCATGAGATCATTGTATTGGGGTACATGAGAGAGAGAGATTAACCACATAGCTACCGGTAGAGCCCTTAGCCTCAAGGGAGAACTACTCCCTCCACATCATGGGGCGCGAGCGTTGATGGAGATGGCGGTGGTGTCGATGGAGATGCCTTTCGGGGGCAATTCCCCGTCCCGGTGGCGTGCCGGAACAGAGACTTCTGTCCCCCGAATCTTGGCTTCGCGATGGCGGCGGCTCTAGAACTTTTCTCGTATCGTGGCTTATATCTTTAGGGTTTTCGCGACGGAGACTTTATATAGGCGAAGGGGCGATGTCGGTGGAGCCCTGGTGCAGCCAGACCATAGGGGGGCGCGCCCCCTGATGTCTACGGGTACTTCTATTCTTGTAGACAGCGTTGGGCCTCCAAGAGCAGAGGTTTGTAGAACAGCAACAAGTTTCCCTTAAGTGAATCACCCAAGGTTTATCGAACTATGGGAGGTAGAGGTCAAATATAGTCCTCTCAAGCAACCTGCAATTAAGATACAAGAAGTCTCTTGTGTCCCCAACACACCTAATACACTTGTCGATGTATAGGCGCACTAGTTCGGCGAAGAGATAGTAAAACAGTGGTATAGATGAATATGAGTGGTAATAACAATCTGAAATAAATATGGCAGCGAGTAAACATGCAGTAGAACAGTAAGCGGTGTTTGCAGTATTGGAAACAAGGCCTAGGGATCATACTTTCACTAGTGGACACTCTCAACATTGATCACATAATAAATAAATAACTTCTCCTCACTTGTGCTACATACACTCTTTTGTTGGATGACAAACATCATTCATTGTGTAGGGCTACAAGAGCTCCCTCAAGCCGGAGTTAACAAGCGCCACAACATTCAGCATTCATATTTAAGTAACCTTAGAGCATAATAGATCTTTGCAAAATAACCGAGTACTAACATAGCATACACACTGTCACCATTACACTATGTAGGGGAATAGATCACATCAATACTATCATAGTGATAATTAACTCCATAACCTACAAGAGATTATGATCATAACCTACGACAAGAACTACACGATGCACACACTGTCACCTTTACACCATGCAGGAGGAATAGACTACTTTAATAACATCACATGAGTAGCACATAGACTAGTAGCGATACAAAGCTCATCATATGGATCTCAATCATGCAAAGCAATTCATGAGATCATTGTATTGGGGAGTGAGAGAGAGATTAACCACATAGCTACCGGTAGAGCCCTTAGCCTGGGGAGAACTACTCCTCCTCATCATGGGAGCAGCGGCGTTGATGGAGATGGCGGTGGTGTCGATGGAGATGCCTTCCGGGCACTTCCCCGGCGCGTGCCGGCAGACTTGTGTCCCCCGAATCTTGGCTTCGCGATGGCGGCGCTCTGGAACTTTTCTCGTATCGTGGCTTTTTCGTGTCGAAGATTTAGGCCAGGGAGCTTCTTATAGGCGAAGAGTCGGAGTCGGAGGGGACCTGGGGCCACCAGACAATAGGGGGCGCGCCCAGGGCCTTGGCTGCGCCGCCCTGGCGTGTGGGCCCCCCAGGCTCCCCTCTGGTCTCTCTCCGGTGTTCTGGAAGCTTCGTGGAATTATAAGGTACTAGGCCTTGATTTCGTCCAATTCCGAGAATATTTCCTTACTAGGATTTCTGGAACCAAAAACAGCAGAAAACAGGAACTGGCACTTCGGCATCTTGTTAATAGGTTAGTTCCGGAAAATGCATCAAACCATCATGAAGTGTGAACAAAACATGTAGGTATTGTCATAAAACAAGCATGGAACATCAGAAATTATAGATACGTTTGAGACGTATCAAGCATCCCCAAGCTTAGTTCCTACTCGCCCTCGAGTAGGTAAACGATAACAACAAATAATTTCTGAAGTGACATGCTACCAACATAATCTTGATCAACATTATTGTAAAGCTTATGAGATGAATGGTGTGATTCAAAGCAAGGAATTGCTAACAAAAGATAATGACTAAACAAATGAATCATATAGCAAAACTTTTTCATGAATAGTACTTTCAAGACAAGTACCAAAAAGACTTACATAAGAGCTAACTCATAAAGCAATAAATTCTTAGTAGAATGCATTGAAGCAACACAAAGGATGATTAAGTTTCAGCAATTGCTTTCAACTTGTAACATATATATCTCATGGATATTTGTCAACATAGAGTAATATAACAAGTGCAATAAGTAAACATGTAAGAATCAATGCACACAGTTAACACAAGTGTTTGCTTCTAAGATAGAAAGAAGTAGGTAAACTGACTCAACAATAAAGTAAAAGAATGGCCCTTCGCAGAGGGAAGCATGGATTACTATTTTTGTGCTAGAGCTTTTATTTTGAAAACATAGAAACAATTTTGTCAACGGTAGTAATAATTCATATGTGCTATGCATAATACTTCCTACAAGTTGCAAGTCTCATGCATAGAAAACTAATAGTGCTCGCACCTTGTCCTAATTAGCTTGGATTAACACAGATTATCATTGCATGGCATATGTTTCAACCAAGTGTCACAAAGGGGTACCTCTATGCCGCCTGTACAAAGGTCTAAGGAGAAAGCACGGATTGGATTTCTCGCTTTTGATTATTCTCAACTTAGACATTCATACCGGGACAACATAGACAACAGATAATGGACTCCTCTTTTAATGCTTAAGCATTCAACAACAAATAATATTCTCATAAGAGATTGAGGTTGTATGTCCAAACTGAAACTTCCACCATGATGCATGGCTTTAGTTAGCGGCCCAATGTTCTTCTCTAACAATATGCATACTCAAACCATTTAATCATGAAAATCATCCTTACTTCAAGACGAACATGCATAGCATCTCACATGATATCCAACAAAGGTAAAAAGTTGATGGCGTCCCCAGAAACATGGTTACCGCTCAACAAGCAACTTATAAGAACTAAGACACATAACTACATATTCATCACCACAATAGTTTTTAAGCTATTTGTCCCATGATCTATATATTGCAAAGATAAAGGAATGAAATTTTAAAGGTAGCACTCAAGTAATTTACTTTGGAATGGCGTAAAAATACCACATAGTAGGTAGATATAGTGGACACAAATGGCATGGGTTTTGGCTCAAGGTGTTTGGATGCACGAAGCATTTCCTCTCAGTACAAGGTTTGGGCTAGCAAGGTTGTTTGAAGCAAACACAAGTATGAACAGGTACAACAAAACTTACACAAAAACATATTGCAAGCATTATAAGACTCTACACTGTCTTCCTTGTTGTTCAAACACTTTACCAGAAAATATCTAGACTTAGAGAGACCAATCATGCAAACCAAATTTTAACAAGCTCTACGGTAGTTCTCCACTAATAGATTAAACTACATGATGCAAGAGCTTAAACACGATCTATGAGAGCTCAAACAATTGCCCAATTATTCCAAACCATATGAAGCATTTTCTGATTCCAACCAAATAGCAATCAACGAAGCAATTTCAGCCTTCGCCATGAACACTAAAGCACAATTAAGAACACAAGTGTTCCATATGAAAAAGCGGAGCTTGTCTCTCTCCCACATGAGCATGAATTTATTCAGAGAATGAAAATAAAACGAAAATAAAAGCACACACGCTCCAAGTAAAGTACATAAGATGTGACGGAATAAAAATATAGTTTCACTAGAAGTGACCCGATAAGTTGTCGATGAAGAAGGATGCCTTGGGCATCCCACTTGAGTCTTCTTAAAATATGCAAGGATGAACCACCGGGGCATCCCCAAGCTTAGACCTTTCACTCTTCTTGATCATAGTATATCATCCTCTTCTCTTGACCCTTGAAAACTTCCTCCACACCAAACTTCAAGTAGACTCATTAGAGGGTTAGTGCATAATCAAAAATTCACATGTTCAGAGGTGACACAATCATTCTTAACACTTCTGGACATTGCACAAAGCTTCTTAAAGTTAATGGAACAAAGAAACTCATTCAACATAGCAAAAGCGACAATGCGAAATAAAAGGCAGAATCTGTCAAAACAGAACACGAATTTTACATAGGCACTTAACTTGCTCAAACGGAAAAACTCAAAACTAATGAAAGTTGCGTACATATCTGAGGATCACGCACGTAAATTGGCAGATTTTTTGATTTTTATACAGAGAGTTCTACGTAAATTCGTGACAGACAGCAATTCTGTTTCTGCGCAGCAATCCAAATCTAGCATCAACTTTACTATAGAGACTTTACTTGGCACAAAAACATGATAAGGAGAGGTTGCTACAGTAGTAATAACTTCCAAGACACAATAAAACAGTAGCAAAATAAACACATGGGTTATCTCCCAAGAAGTTCTTTCTTTATAGCCATTAAGATGGGCTCAGTAATTTTAATGATGATGCTCTCGTGAGAAATAAGAGTTGAAGCAAAAGAGAACATCAAGAAGCAAATTCAAAACACATTTAAGCATAACCCACTTCCTATGAAAAGGAATGTTGTACACAAAAAAATTAATGAAGAACAAAGTGACAAGCATAAGAAGATAAGACACGAGTAACTTCAAGATTCTCAACATAAAGAGGGGAAACTTAATATTATTAAGATGCATATAACCATGTTTCCCTCTCTCATAATAACTTTCAGTAGCATCCTGAACAAACTTAACAATATAACTATCACATGAAACATTCTTGTCATGAGCCACATGCATAATTTTTTTACTCTTCACATAAGCATAATCAATTTTATTAGTTATAGTGGGAGCAAATTCAATAAAATAGCTATCATTATTATTCTCATCACCATAATCATCATATATAGGAAGCATATTGTAATCATAATTAATTTTCTCCTCAATAGTAGGTGGACTGAAAATATCATATTCATCATTGTAATCATCATATATAGGAGGTAAAGTATCATCAAAATAAATTTTCTCCTCCATGCTTGGGGGACTAAAAATATCATGCTCCTCAAAACCAACTTCCCCAAGCTTAAATTCTTCCATAGCTTTAGCAATAATGGTGTTCAAAGAGTTCATGCTAATAACATTGCTACAACTATTTTGCAGACAAAGTTCCATGGGTTTTTTTATTTTTCTCTTCAAACACCTCATGTCCTAATCTTTACTATTAAATTGCAATAGGTGGCTGCCTGGTGTCACAAATGGGCCAAAGTGAAAAAAAATCTAGGCCCAACATCTCTCTAGAGATCCCACCTAGGCGGCTAGGCCAATCTGCAGAAATAGAAGCCGTTGCCTGCAAGGACTCTTCATGATTCAGAATCCGACTCCCAGATATTGCCAAAATTGACTGAACGACAGAAAGAAAAAAAGGGAGAATTTCCATTGTTTTGGAATGTCTAGATCAGAACATCGCCTTAAAAGCAAACGATCCATGGAGCACTTTACCTCAGCGCCACAATCTCAGTCGTGCTGTGCCTGCCAACGGCCCATCCTTGCTAGATCAAAGAGATCAAAGAGACCACGACGACCGTAACGGCGCAACCACGTCACGGTGGTCGCGACCTTCCGTTTACGTCATCCTGTGGACGTGCATCTGTTTGCGTCTAGGTGTGCTCCCAGCAAAGCGACCCATTTTTTATTTTGCAAAATATTTAAAAAAACATAATGTAATACATAGAAACTATACAAACTGCAGTTGTAGAAACCTAGACTACTTGTTGTCCGACGGCTCGGCCCCGTCGTTGCGTCCCTCCCTCGTCTGCTTCTCCGCCGCCTGCCGTGCGATCGCTAGAGCTCGGTGCACCGCCGCGTTCTCTAGCAGGCACCGTTGTAGCGTCTCGTTCGCGGCGTCCTCGGCCTTCTTGAGCGTCTCGAAGGAGTCGACTAACGCCCTCTGCTCCGCCGCCTTCTCCTCCTGGGTAGGCGCATCAGGGTCATCAGAAGACCATGAGATGTCGGAGTCGTCGTCCTCTGCGGCTGCGGCGGACGCCACCCTGCGGCGTTCCATCTCGGTGTTGAACGCCGCGTGGGCCGCCCGCTCCTCCTCTGCTTCCTTATCCGCGTCAGCTAGGAACTTGGCGTCCCTGACCGGATCCAGGAGGTCATCGGTGATGTCGTCATCATCGAACTCCTCGTCGGAGCTCGAGGCCGGGGGGTGGAGTCGGAGGTGGAGGTGGAGGCGCGGCAACCTTCCTGCGACCGGCGTTACTCATGGTGGCAAAGGTGAAAGTTGAGCGGCAACAACGCTACGGTAGAGGTTGTGCGGCAGCTAGGGTTTAGTGTGGGAGGAGATGAGATGCACGCGCCCATGTTTATATACGCCGGAGGCAGGCGACGGTCGCAGCCCGCGTGGCATCGTCATAACTTCGTGCGCAGAGGTAGGCGACGGCCGCACGCCACGCGAGGCGTCGCCATTACGCAGCCGCAAACTGCCGAAGCGACGCCTCAGCGCCAGTACTGGCGTGGCTGAGAAGACGCATCGAGCCTGGGTCACTGTCAGGCGGGCCCAACGAAACGTCCGCCAGACGCGAGCGGACATTTTACGCGTCCGCGCAGCGTCCGCGCAGCGTCCACAGAAACGCATCCGAGGCGCGTATTTGGACCAGGTTTACGTCGTTGCGGACAACCCAGTCACTATGTGTCGCACGTTGGAGATGCCCTAACTCGCCGAAATGAACATGTCGAACTGGAAGTCCTGTTATTGCTGGAGTCCAAGGTGAAGTACTGAAGCTGAGCCTCAATGAAAGTCTCCAGCAAATGTCGATGCGGCAAATGTCGATGTGGCAGAATTGTTAGCATTCACGATGTCGATGCGGGCAAATATCTCCGGCAGCGTTGTATCGTGCGTGGCCACCCATACACTCTTACATATATGCACTGGAGTTTCTCCCTGAGTCAGACCATGCAGCTATCATTTGCACGGTGATGTTGGCTCATTTTCTGCATGAGTTTTCAAGCAAGAAGCGCGGCATTCTGACCACACGCAGGTAGCGAATTGCCCTATCCTACACTTCAACGTAAAATCCGTTACCAATTAATCTTGATGAAATGTAATTAGAATCAATCATTAAATTTGATATACATTTTTTTCAAAAATAATTAGCTCTTATTTCATTTACAAAATACATAGGGCAATTATAAAATAACCGTTCACAAAGCACAACTTTATAACATCTTAGAACCATCAGATAAGCACGCGCTAGGCTGCTATACAAATAAAAAAAATCTGATTAATAATAAAAGTAGGAGACCACTAGACAAGCCTTGAGTTCCTTGACCGAAACCCCGGCTCAATTGCATGCCCATGTGCTCTACATGATGAACTGAAGCATATCGGTAACCATGCAAACATATTTTCTATGTTAACTAAAAAGTTCTTGCCTCTTTCGCGGCAAAGCGCGGGCATACTGCTAGTTCAAGATAAATACTATAAAGATCTCTATTTTTTTGTTGTTTTCCATTAAGCCTAACTAGTGAAAATAAAAACAAGAAACAAAAAGATAAAATTGCAGAATCTAAAGGAGATACCTTCGAGCACTCACACATGATACGTCCCCGACGTATCCATAATTTATGTCGTTCCATGCTTGTTTTATGACAATACTTACATGTTTTGCTTGCACTTTATGATATTTTTATGCGTTTTCCGGAACTAACCAATTAACAAGATGCCACAGTGCGTTCCTGTTTTCTGCCGTTTTCCCAAGGCTGTTCGGGCAATATTTTCGGAATTCGACGAAGCGAAGACCAAACCTCCTATTTTTCCCGGCACCGAAGAAGAGTCTGAGAGGGGCCGCAGGGCCACCACACATAGGCGGCGCGGCGGCCTGGGCCCGTGGCCCTGGGTGGAGCCCCAAGGTGCCCCCGCGCCGCCTCTTCGCCTAAAATCCCTTTCGACCTAAAAACACCGTACCACTTGACGAAACTCCAGAAAGACCCGGGGCGCCGCCACCATCGCGAAACTCCAATTCGGGGGACAGAAGTCTCTGTCCGGCACCCTGCCGGAAGTGCCCCCGGAAGCCATCTCCATCAACGCCATCGCCTCCATCATGCTCCGTGAGTAGTTCCCCCATGGACTACGGGTTCTAGCTGTAGCTAGTTGGTATTCTCTCCCATGTACTTCAATACAATGATCTCATGAGCTGCCTTACATGATTGAGATCCATCCGATGTAATCGGTGTTGTGTTTGTTGGGATCCGATGGATGATACATTATGATTAGTCTATCTATAAAGTTTGTGAAGTTATTGTTGCTGCAATCTTGTTATGCTTAATGCTTGTCACTAGGGCCCGAGTGGCATGATCTTAGATTTGAGCTCTATAATTATTGCTTAGATTGTATCTACAAGTTGTATGCACATGTCACTGTCCGGAACCAAAGGCCCTGAGTGACAAAATCGGGACAACCGGAGGGATGGCGGTGATGTGAGGGACACATGTTTTCACTGAGTGTTAATGCTTTGCTCCTGTGCTCATTAAAGGAGTACCTTAATATCCGGTAGATTCCCTGAGGCCCGGGCCACCTGGTAGGACAAAACATGTTGTGCAAGTTTCTCATTGCGAGCACGTACGACTATTATTGGAAAACATGCCTACATGATTAATGACTTGATATTCTGTCTTAATGCTATTTCAATCCTATCAATTGCCTGACTGTAATTTGTTCACTCAACACTTGTTATTGGAGAGTTGCCACTAGTGTAGATAGCTGGGAACCCGGTCCATCTTTCATCATCATATACTCGTTCTACATGTCAACTATTTTCCGGTACCATTGCTCTCATATTACTACTATACCGTGTATCACATTACTATTGCTCTCATATCTTTACTTTCACATCACCCTGTGCTAGTGCTTTTCCAGGTGCAGCTGAACAACTCAGTTGTTACGGCTTATAAGTATTCTTTACCTCCCTTGTGTGAATCAATAAATTGGGTAATACTTCCCTCGAAGACTGTTGAATCCCCTATACTTGTGGGTCATCAAGACTATTTTCACGCGCTGTTGGGAGGCATAGCTCTACTCATAAGTTCACTGGGGAGTACACTCTACCCCTCTCTCTGCTTTTATTTTATTTTATCTTGCTAGTTTATTTCTGTCTAGTTTATTTGTGCTTAGTTTATTTCTGTCTTGTTTTATTTTCCTCATATACCCAAAAAACCATAAAAATTTGAAAAACCTAAAAATTAAAAAATGCTGTTATGGGAGAACCAACAAACTACTTGGAGCTTATAGAATGTTATAATAATTATAGAGAATCAAGAACTGGTAAAATAATGAGTGCTATGATAGAAAAATTGAATACAATGGCTAGAATCTTGCTTAGACGCCATGATATAAACTGTTGCTCTCAACAGGATACTAAACATCTTAAATTTCAATGTGGCTCTAGTGAGGAATTTTTAATTAAGAACTATAATCGGAATTGCTATATTCATTATGGGTTCGAAGAGGTAGAACAATTTGTCTTATTTATGGGAGCCTCCGAGATAGAATCCTTCATGGTTTAGAATTATGAAACTTGTGCTATTTGTAGGACCTTAAAGATTATGTCTCTACTATCCTTAATTCTCGTATAGAATGCTACAGTAGGAATCCTTATATCCTTGATTATAAAGAGAGACACATTAATGCACAAGAATGCACTCACAATTTGCAGGAACCTGTGGAAGAAGAAATTGATGAACCTGAAAGCTCATTGGATGAAAAAGAGGAGGAGAGTGATGAACAAAAGGAGGAAGAGTGGATTAGCTACCCATGCCAACCTTCTAATGAGAGTAACTCTTCATCTCTTACACTATTTGATTGTCCTCCATGCTTACCGAAAGTGGTTGAATGTTATGTTCCTGTGGATTCTCTTGAAATATTTCCTATAAGTAAAACTTGTGAGAATAATTATGCTGCTGTTATATATGATAATCCATGCTACTTTGATAAATCTTATGATAATGCTTTGTGTGTGCCTGATGTCGAAATGCATGGTACTAAAGAATTTTGCTTGGCAAATGTTTATGATAAAGCTCTAGATGATGGTCCTATGTTACTTGATAATATTAATTGTACTACTAATGAAAATGGGATTGGAAAAGTATTGACTTTATTTAAGAGTCCCATATCTCTTGAGATTGATCAACTACCTTGTTATATTATTAATAAAAGTAAGTTTGAAAGTTTTAATTCCACTATTCTTGAGATTGATAAAAATTATGTGTTTGGAAATCATGAAAAGTATGCTGCATGTGATAGTTATATTGTTGAGTTTATTCATGAAGCTACTGAAAATTATTATGAGAGAGGAAAATATGGTTGTAGAAATTTGCATGGTACTAAAACACCTCTCTATATGCTTAAAATTTTGAAGTTACACTTGTTTTATCTTCTTATGCTTGTCACTTTGTTCTTCATGAACTTATTAGTGTACAAGATTCCTTTCCATAGGAAGCATGTGAGACTTAAATGTGTTTTGAATTTGCTTTTTGATGCTCTCTTTTGCTTCAAATACTATTTCTTGTGAGTGCGTCATTAAAACTGCTGAGCCCATCATGATGGCTATAAAGAAAGAACTTCTTGGAGATAACCCATGTGTTATTTTGCTACAGTAATTTGTTTTATATTTGTGTCTTGGAAGTTGTTTACTACTGTAGCAACCTCTCCTTATCTTAGTTTTGTGTTTTGTTGTGCCAAGTAGAAGCCTCTAATCGAAGGTTGATACTAGATTTGGATTTCTGCGCAGATTTCTATCTGTCACGAATCTGGGCTTATTTCTCTGTAGGAAACTCAGAAAAATCTGCCAATTTACGTGCGTGATCCTCAGATATGTACGCAACTTTCATTAGTTTTGAGTTTTCTGATTTGAGCAACGGAAGTACCATTTAAAAATTCGTGTTTACTGGCTGTTCTGTTTTGGCAGATTCTGTCTCTGTTTTTTGCATTGTCTCTTGTGGACTTTATGTGAGGCTTTCTAGACGTGGAGAGCTGTAGCTAATGTTTTATTGAGTTCTTGCAATGTGTCACTACAGGACCAAGGTGGATTCAAGTTTTTTGAGTACTAACCCCTCTAATGAAGTTTATGAGAAGTTTGGTGTGAAGGAAGTTTTCAAGGGTCAAGAGAGGAGGATGATATATGATCAAGAAGAGTGAAAAGTCAAAGCTTGGGGATGCCCCCTGGTTCATCCCTGCATATTTCAAGAAACTCAAGCGTCTAGCTTGGGGATGCCCAAGGCATCCCCTTCTTCATCAACTTATCAGGTTTTCTCTATTGAAACTATATTTTTTATTCGGTCACATCATATGTGCTTTACTTGGAACGTCGCGTGTGTGTTTTTATTTTTGTTTGTGTTTGAATAAAGATGGATCTGTAATCCTTGTTTGGGAGAGAGACACGCTCCGCTTTTCATATGAACACTTGTTCTTCGCTTTACTTTTAATGTTCAATGATAAAAGTTGGAAGCTACAATACTTATTGGTATTTGGTTGGAAATAGAAAATGCCTCATAATGTCTTGAATAATTTGACACTTGGCAATTGTTTTGAGCTCTCAAGTAGATCATGATTAAGTTTTTTTCATGTAGTTTAAACCTATTAGTGAAGAACTACCGTAGAGCTCGTTAAAATTAGTTTGCATGATTGGTCTCTCTTAAGATCTAGATATTTTCTGGTAAAAGTGTTTGAGCAACAAGGAAGACAGTGTAGAGTATTATAATGCTTGCAATATGTTCTTATGTAAGTTTTGCACCGGTTCATACTTGTGTTTGCTTCAAATAACCTTGCTAGCCTAAGCCTTGTATCGAGAGGGAATACTTCTCATGCATCCAAAATCCTTGAGCAACCACTATGCCATTTGTGTCCACTATATCTACCTACTATGTGGTATTTCCCCCATTCCAAAGTAAATTGCTTGAGTGCTACCTTTAAACAATTCAAAATTTATCACATCTGATTTGTGTCAATGTTTAATAGCTCATGAGGAAGTATGTGGTGTTTATCTTTAAATCTTGTTGGGCAACTTTCAAATGGACTAGTAGCTTCATCAATCATCCAATAATTTTGCAAAAAGAAGTCTCGGTTCCCAAAGCAACTTAAATTAGCAAATAGACACTCCTCCATGGTATGTGATTGTTGGACGGCACCGAAGGATTCGGTTAGCCATGGCTTGTGTAAGCAAAGGTTGGGGAGTGTCATCATAATAAAACTTAAATAAAAAGGAACTCCTTCATGGTATGAGATTGTTGGCAGGCACCGAGGATTCGGTTAGCCATGGTTAATGAAAGAAAGGTTGGAAGGAGTGCCAAAAATAAAAATAATTCATGGGAGCCGCTCTTGAAGGTTTGTTTAGCAAGGGGGTTAGAGTGCCCACTACCATTCGTTGACAACAACAAACACCTCTCAAAACTTTACTTTTATGCTCTCTTTATGTTTTCAAAACCAAAGCTCTAGCACAAATATAGCAATCGATGCTTTCCTCTTGTAAGGGCCACTCTTTTACTTTATGTTGAGTCAGTTTACCTACTCCTTCTATCTTAGAAGCAAACACTTGTGTCAACTGTGCATTGATTCTTACATACTTGCTTATTTGCATTCATCATATTACTTTGTGTTGACAATTATCCATGAGATATGCATGTTACAAGTTGAGAGCAATTGCTGAAACTTATATCTTCCCTTGTGTTGCTTCGATGCCTTTACCTTGAACTTATTGCTTTATGAGTTAACTCTTGTGCAAAACTTTTTGATACTTGTCTTGAAAGTACTCTTCATGAAAAGTTTTGCTATATGTTATCTATTTGTTAGCAACTATAGATCATTGCCTTGAGTCACTTCATTCATTTCATATGCTTTGTAATAGTATGATCAAGGTTATGTAAGTAGCATGTCACTAAAGAAATTATTCTTTTTATCGTTTACCTGCTCGGGACGAGCAGAACTTGGGGATGCGATACGTCCCCGACGTATCCATAATTTCGGTTTTCCATGCTTGTTTTATGACAATACTTACATGTTTTGCTTGCACTTTATGATGTTTTTATGCGTTAGGAACTAACCTAACAAGATGCCACGATGCCGTTCTTTTCTGCTGTTTTTGGTTCGAAAGGTCGTTCGGGCAATATTCTGAATTCGACAAACGAAGACCAAACCTCCTATTTTTCCGGAAGGCTCGAACACCGAAGAAGAGTCGGAGAGGGAAGAGGGCCACCACCACATAGGCGGCGCGGCTAGCTGGGCCGCGTAGGCTGTGGTGGGGAGCCCCAGTGCCCCTGGCCGCCTCTTCGCCTATAAAATCCCTTTCGACGTAAAAACACCGTACCACTTGGGGCTCCAGAAAGACTCCGGGCGCCGCCACCATCGCGAAACTCCAATTCGGGGGAGAAGTCTACTCCGGCACCTCGGAACGGAAGTGCCCGAAGCCATCTCCATCAACGCCATCGCCTCCATCATGCTCCGTGAGTAGTTCCCCCATGGACTACGGGTTCTAGCTCTCTTTCCCATGTACTTCAATACAATGATCTCATGAGCTGCCTTACATGATTGAGATCCATCTAGTCGGTGTTGTGTTTGTTGGGACGATGGATGATACATTATGATTAATCTATCTATAAAGTTTGTGAAGTTATTGTTCTTGCAATCTTGTTATGCTTAATGCTTGTCACTAGGGCCGACATGATCTTAGATTTAAGCTCTATAATATTGCTTAGAGTGTATCACAAGTTATGCACATGTCATGTCCGGAACCAAAGGCTTGACAGAAATCGACAACATGGCGTGATGTGAGGGACACATGTTTCAAATGCTTTGCTCCGGTGCATTAAAAGGAGTACCTTAATATCATAGATTCCCTTGAGGCTTACAAAAGATGTTGTACATTCTCATTGCGAGCACGTATGTGTTGACAATTATCCATGAGATATACATGTTGAAGTTGAAAGGCAACCGCTGAAACTTAAATCTTCCTTTGTGTTGCTTCGATGCCTTTACTCTGAACTTATTGCTTTATGAGTTAACTCTTGTGCAAAACTTTTGATACTTGTCTTGAAAGTACTATTCACGAAAAGTTTTGCTATATGTTATCTATTTGTTAGCAACTATAGATCATTGCCTTGAGTCACTTCATTCATTTCATATGCTGTGTAATAGTATGATCAAGGTTATGTAAGTAGCATGTCACTACAGAAATTATTCTTTTTTATCGTTTACCTACTCGATCGGACGAGCAGTGAACTAAGCTTGGGGATGATACGTCCCCACGTATCCATAATTTCTTATGCTCCATGCTTGTTTTATGACAATACTTTACATGTTTTGCTTGCACTTTATGATGTTTTTATGCAACCTATTAACAAGATGCCACAATCCGGTCGTCCATTGGAAATATTCTCGGAATTCACGAAACGAAGACCAAACCTCTATTTTTCCCGGAAGGTCCAGAACACCGAAGAAGAGTCGGAGAGGGCATTAGGGTTGTTCGCGCCGCCTCATATCGATAAAACACCGTACTACTTTGACGAAACTCCATCGCGCCACCATCGCGTCCAATTCGGGGACAGTCTAGTGACTTGTTCCAAGCCATCTCCATCAACGCCACGCTCCATCATGCTCCGTGAGTAGTTCATGGACTCGGGTTCTAGTGTAGCTAGTTGGCATTCTCTCCCCTATGTACTTCAATACAATGATCTCCCTACATGATTGAGATCCATCTGATGCTAATCATGGATGATACATTATGATTAGTCTATCTATAAAGTTTGTGAAGTTATTGTTGCTGCAATCTTGTTATGCTTGCTTGTCACTAGGGCCCAGTGGCATGATCTTAGATTTGAGCTCTATAATTATTGCTTAGATTGTATCTACAAGTTGTATGCACATGTCACTGTCCGAACCAAAGGCCCCGAAGTGACAGAAATCGGGACAACATGGTGATGTGAGGGACACATGTTTTCACGGAGTGTTAATGCTTTGCTCCAAGGATTGTGAACTTTAATATCCAGAGATTCCCTTGAGGCCCTCTGCCACCGGCAGGACAAAAGATGTTGCGTTTCTCATTGCGAGCAAACTATATATGGAAAACATGCCTACATGATTAATGACTTGATATTCTGTCTTAATGCTATTTCAATCCTATCAATTGCCTGACTGTAATTTGTTCACAACACTTGTTATTGGAGAGTTACACTAGTGTAGATAGCTGGGAACCCCGGTTCATCTTTCATCATCATATACTCGACATGTTAAACCAGTTTCATATTACAGTTGTTATCTGTTTATCGAATGTCCTCAGTGCAGGCTTCAGGTCAATTATAATCACTTGAAGCTAACCCTCGCAATTAAATCATACAAAGAAGCATCCTATACTTGTATCATACAACACAAGAAATAATACTTTACTTACTTCAGCTGTAAAGGTTTGCACTACTGTTCCTTGACTGAAGAGCAGAGGTTTGTAGAACAGCACAAGTTTCCTTAAGTGAATCACCCAAGGTTTATCGAATATGAGTAGATAATAACAACCCTGCAATTAGATAAATAAGTGGTCAACAAGTAGAACACTAGTTCACGTAGAAACAATAGATGAATATGAGTGGTGAAATAAATATGCAGTATTGTGAAAACAAGGCCTAGGGACTACATTTTCACTAGCGGACACTCTCAACATTGATCACATAATAAATAAATAACTTCTCCTCACTTGTGCTACATACACTCTTTTGTTGGATGACAAACACCATTCATTGTGTAGGGCTACAAGAGCTCCCTCAAGCCGGAGTTAACAAGCGCCACAACATTCATCATTCATATTTAAGTAACCTTAGAGCATAATAGATCTTTGCAAAATAAACCGAGTACTAACATAGCATACACACTGTCACCATTACACTATGTAGGGGGAATAGATCACATCAATACTATCATAGTGATAATTAACTCCATAACCTACAAGAGATTATGATCATAACCTACGACAAGAACTACACGATGCACACACTGTTTTACACCACGCAGGAGGAATAGACTACTTTAATAACATCACATGAGTAGCACATGGACTAGTAGCGATACAAAGCTCATCATATGGATCTCAATCATGCAAAGCAATTCATGAGATCATTGTATTAGTACAGAGAGAGATTAACCACATACACCGCACAGCCCTTAATTTCGGGGAGAACTACTTCCTTATCATGGAGCAGTGTTGATGGAGATGGTGGTGGTCGATGGAGATGCCTTCCGGGGCACTGCCCGTCCCGCGTGGCTGCGAACAGTAGACTGTGTCCCCAATCTTGGCTTCGATGGCGCGCTCCGGAACTTTCTTCCATCGTGGTTTTTCGTGTCGAAGATTTAGGGTGTGGAGCTTCTTATAGGCGAAGAGTCGGAGTCGGAGGGGACTGGGCCACCAGACATAGGGGGCGCACCTGTGGCCTTGGCCGCGCCGCCCGGCGTGTGGCGGGCCCCTGTGCTCCCTTCCTTTCCTCGGTTTTGGAAGCTTCGTGGAATTATAAGGTACCTGATTTGGCCCAATTCCGAGAATATTTACTAGGATTTCTGGAAACCAAACAGCAGAATAGAACTGATACACTTCGGCATCTTGTTAATAGGTTAGTTCCGGAAAATGCATCAAAACATCATAAAGTGTGAACAAAACATGTAGGTATTGTCATAAAACAAGCATGGAACATAATAAATTATAGATACGTTTGAGACGTATCACCCTTGTCGCCATGTGGGGTGGGGCCCCTGGCTCCCCTCTGGTCCCTCTTCGGTGCTCTGGAAGCTTCCGGGAAAAATGAGGTTCTAGGCGTTGATTTCGTCCAACCGAGAATATTTCCTTCGTAGGATTTCTGAAACCAAAGCAGAAAACAGAACTGCACTTCGGCATCTTGTTAATATGTTAGTTCCGGAAAATGCATCAAAACGATATAAAGTGTGAACAAAACATGTAGGTATTGTCACGTCCCAACGTATCTATAATTTCTGATGTCTCCATGCTTGTTTTATGACAATACTTACATGTTTTGTTCACACTTTATATCGTTTTGATGCATTTTCCGGAACTAACCTATTAACAAGATGCCGAAGTGCCGCTCCTGCTTTCTGCTGTTTTTGGTTCCGGAAAGGCTGTTCGGGCAATATTCTCGGAATTGACGAAACAAAGACCAAACATCTTAATTCACCGAGACGGACCAGAACACCGAAAGGGAGACGGGGAGGCCCGTGGCCCCCACACCATAGGGCCATGTGCAGGCCCCTGGCCGCGCCGGCCTATGGGGAGGGCGCCTGGTGCCCCGATGACCCACAAGCATAGGGTGTATCGTAGTATCTTCGATAAGTAAGAATGCCGATCCCAACGAGAGCAGATAACACAAGGCTGATGAAGGATTCACTCAAATGCTCGCGCACAAGTATTCAAGGGGTTTGATGTAACAATGAATAAAGTACGAGTAAGTAAATGCGAGAGAAATAATTGCAGCGAGTGGCCCAATCCTTTTTAGCACAAAGGACAAGCCGGTTTGTTTACTTATAATGACCAAACGTTCTGAGGACACACGGGGATTTTAGTCTAGTGCTTTCGCTTCATATAGTTAATCTTCATTGTTTTGATAAGTGTTGTGTGGGTGAACCTATGCTAATGCACAGCCCTTCCTAGGACTAATACATACTTGTGATTATACCCCTTGCAAGCATCCGTAACTACAAGAAAGTAATTAAGATAAATCTAACCACAACCTTATAAACTCTGAGATCCTGCGATCCCTCTTGCATCGATATACCAACGGGGGCTCAGGTTTCTGTCACTCCGGCAACCCCGCAATTAGCAACCGAATACAAGATGCACTCCCCTAGGCCCATAAATGGTGAAGCGTGTAGTCGACGTTCACACGACACCACTAGAAGAATGACACCACAACTTAAATATCATAACATTGAATATTACTCAACCATAGTTCACTACTAACATTTAGACTTCACCCATGTCCTCAAGAACTAAACGAACTACTCACGAGACATCATATGGAATACAATCAGAGGTGATATGATGATGAATAACAATCTGAACATAAACCTTGGTTCAACGGTTTCACTCAATAGCATCAACAACAAGTAGAAATCAACACCGGGAGAGTTTCCCCTATCAAACAATCAAGATCCAACCCAAATCGTTACAGCGGTGATGAGGTGCAGCGGTGGTGATGGCGGTGTAGATGGTGGAGATGATGATGATGATGATGGAGATGATGTCCAGCTCGATGACGATGGCGATGGCGTCGATTTCCCCCTCCGGGAGGGAATTTCCCCGGCGGATTCCTGCCCGCCGGAGAGCTCTTTTCTCTCTGGTGTTCTCCGCCCCGCAGAGGCGGCTGTAACTCTTCGTGAGGTACCCTCTGTGGCTTAGGTTTTCGGGACGAAGGCATACGCGAAGAAAAGGAGGCGAGGGGCTGTGGGCCCCCCTCCTCATAGGGCGGCGCGGCCAGGCCTTGGGCCGCGCCGGCCTATGGGGTGGGCCCACCTCGGGTCCCCTCTTCTCCCCCTTCTGGCTCCCTCCGTCATCTGGAAAAATAGGAATTTACGTGTAATTTCCTTCCACAGTTGATCTTCCGAAATATTGCGTTCTGATGGTGCTTTTTCCAGCAGAATCCTGGCTCCGGTGCTTGATCCTCCAATAATCATGAAATATGCAAAATAGATGAAATAACATAAGTATTGTGTCCCAATATGAAATATATCAATGAATAACAAAATTATGATATAAAATAGTGATGCAAATTGGACGTATCAACTCCCCCGCTTAGACCTCGCTTGTCCCCAAGCGAAACTGAGCTCAATAAACAAGACCACATGTTTATGGAGTGAGGAGTCGATAAATAAAATACGGACAAGAAGCATCATATTGATTTACACAAGACATTCTAGTAAACATTCTCTTCATATTACTCAACTTGAAATAAGTAAAGAGAAATCACAAGTAAAGGTGCATAGGAAATCATAAATGGTTATGGCAAACTTTGTTCTTGGTCAGAGAACTACTAACGGATTGTACTTATCTTCTAAGCAAAGCTTTCATATTAGAATTTATATAGCAGGGCTTTCATTCTCAATCATAACAATCTCCTCATAATCATTGATAACTTTCAAAGTCATATTCATTCAGATAAAATTTGTACTAAACAAGAAAGTATAAAGGACATGATTAGCTCAATCATAGCATAAATGGTTGGTTCACAACAACTCAATTGCTTGCTTAAGACAGAGGGAAATAGGTTTACCGACTCAACATAAAAGTAAAAGATAGGCCCTTCGCAGAGGGAAGCAGGGATTAAATCATGTGCTAGAGCTTTTCAAGTTTTGAAATCATATAAAGAGCATAAAAGTAAGATTTTGAGCGGTGTTTGTTGTTGTCAACGAATGGTAGCGGGCACTCTAACCCCCTTGCCAAACGAACCTTCCAAGAGCGGCTCCCATGAGGGACGGCATCTCTACCAGCAAGGTAGATCATCCCCCCTTCTCTTTTGTTTACACATGTATTTTAGTTTTATTATGGATGACACTCCCCCAACCTTGGCTTTCTCAATCCATGGCTAACCGAATCCTCGGGTGCCTTCCAACATTCACATACCATGGAGGAGTGTCTATTGCAAAATTAAGTTGCTTACTGATAAATCAGGGCAAAACATGTGAAGAGAATTATTAATGAAAGTTATTAATTGGGGCTGGGAACCCCGTTGCCAGCTCTTATTGCAAAATTATTGGATAAGCGGATGTGCCACTAGTCCATTGGTGAAAGTCCGCCCAACAAGATTGAAAGATAAAACACCACATACTTCCTCATGAGCTATAAAACATTGACACAAATAAGGAGTAGTATAGTTTGAATTATTTAAAGGTAGCACATGAAGTATTTACTTGGAATGGCAGAAAATACCATGTAGTAGGTAGGTATGGTGGACACAAATGGCATAGGTTTGGTCTAAGGTTATGGATGTATGAGAAGCATTCCCTCTCAATACAGGTCTTTGGCTAGCAAGGTTTGATAGCAAGCATAAAGGTTGAAGGAAACAAACAAATATACATATGATAGAAACAATCATGCATCTTCCTCATAAGCACAAGCAATTTTAACTTCAGAATACTAAACTCATTAGCATAAAGTTAATAGAGTAATATATCCACATGTATTTCCCTTTTCTATTAAACATCAAGATGTTGTTGCTATTGACCAATGCTAAGTTTGCCAAAACCAAATAGATTTACTTAATGCTCCCAAAGTGATATCAATACTAATGTCAAGAGTAATCATATAATGGAGATTGCAAACTAAAATAAGGTGTGCAAAAGTAAATGATAAGACTTCTCATTAATATTCCATAACGATAACTCACACCAACGGATACATAGATAACCAACTAAGAGAGATACTTCCACATTGCAAACTATTCCATATGATAACTTCCCTACTCATGATATGACACTACTTGATAGTAAAAGATAAAGGTAGTGATGATGTGATACCGCGGCACTCCCCCAAGCTTGGAACAAACCAAGGGGATGCCAATACCGATGATGAATTACTCCTTCGGTGATTGATACGTCCCCAACGTATCGATAATTTCTTATGTTCCATGCTACATTATTGATGATATCTACATGTTCTATACACATTATATGTCGTATTTACGCATTTTCTGGGAACTAACCTATTAACAAGATGACGAAGAGCCTGCTGTCACTGTTTTTGGTTTCAAAATCCTAGTAAGGAAATATTCTCGAATTGGACGAAATCAACGCCCAGGGTCCTATTTTTGCACGAAGCTTCCAGAAGCGTGAAGAGGGAAGGAAGTGGGGCCACGAGGCGCCGCCACACCAGGGCGGCGCGGCCCAGCCCTTGGCCGCGCGGCCCTGGCGTGTGGGGCCCTCGTGTGGCCCCCCGCGTTGCCCTTCCGCCTACTTAAAGCCTCCGTCGCGAAACCCCCAGTACCGAGAGCCACGATACGGAAAACCTTCCAGAGACGCGCCGCCGCGAATCCCATCTCTGGGGATTCAGGAGATCGCCTCCGCACTTCGCCGAGAGGGATTCATCTCCTGAGGACTCTACAACGCCATGGTCGCCTCCGGAGTGATGAGTGAGTAGTTCACCCTGACTATGGGTCCATAGCAGTAGCTAGATGGTCGTCTTCTCCTCATGTGCTTCATTGTTGGATCTTGTGAGCTGCCTAACATGATCAAGATCATCTATCTGTAATACTATATGTGTGTTTGTCGGGATCCGATGGATAGAGAATACTATGTTATGGTGATTATCAATCTATTACTTATGTGTTGTTTATGATCTTGCATGCTCTCCGTTATTAGTAGAGGCTCTGGCCAAGTTTTTACTCTTAACTCCAAGAGGGAGTATTTATGCTCGATAGTGGGTTCATTCCTTCATTGATACCTGGGACAGTGACAGAAAGTTCTAAGGTTGTGTTGTGCTGTTGCCACTAGGGATAAAACATTGATTCTATGTCTAAGGATGTAGTTGTTGATTACATTACGCACCATACTTAATGCAATTGTCTGTTGCTTTGCAACTTAATACTGAAGGGGTTCGGATGATAACTGAAGGTGGACTTTTTAGGCATAGATGCAATTGGATGGTCTATGTACTTTGTCGTAATGCCAAATTAAATCTCACTATATTTATCATGTCATGTATGTGCATTGTTATGCCCTTTCTATATTTGTCAATTGCCCGACTAATTTGTTCACCCAACATGCTTTTATCTTATGGGAGAGACACCTCTAGTGAATTGTGGACCCCGGTCCTATTCTTTACATCGCATACAATCTACGCAATACTTGTTTTACTGTTTTCTTCGCAAACAATCATCTTCCACACAATACGGTTAAACCTTTGTTACAACAAGCCATGAGATTGACAACCTCACTGTTTCGTTGGGGCAAAGTACTTTGGTTGTGTTGTGCAGGTTCCACGTTGGCGCCGGAATCCCCGGTGTTGCGCCGCACTACATCCCGCCGCCATCAACCTTCAACGTGCTTCTTGGCTCCTCCTGGTTCGATAAACCTTGGTTTCTTTCTGAGGGAAAACTTGCCACTGTGCGCATCATACCTTCCTCTTGGGGTTCCCAACGGACGTGTACATCTACGCGCATCAAGCACTTTTTCTGGCGCCGTTGCCGGGAGATCAAGACACGCCAAAAGGAGTCTCCACTTCCCAATCTCTTTACTTTGTTTTTGTCTTGCTTTATTTTATTTACTACTTTGTTTGCTGCACCTAAACAAAACACAAAAAAATTAGTTGCTAGTTTTACTTTATTTACTGTCTTTCTCTCTATATCAAAAACACAAAAAATTTAGTTACTTGCATTTACTTTATCTAGTTTGCTTTATTTACTATTGCTAAAATGAATACCCCTGAAAATACTAAGTTGTGTGACTTCACAACCACTAATAATAATGATTTCCTATGCACACCTATTGCTCCACCTGCTACTACAGCAGAATTCTTTGAAATTAAACCTGCTTTACTAAATCTTGTCATGAGAGATCAATTTTCTGGTGTTAGTTCTGATGATGCTGCTGCCCATCTTAATAATTTTGTTGAACTATGTGAAATGCAAAAGTATAAGGATGTAGATGGTGATATTATTAAATTGAAATTGTTTCCTTTCTCATTAAGAGGAAGATCTAAAGATTGGTTGCTATCTTTGCCTAAGAATAATATTGATTCATGGACTAAATGCAAGGATGCTTTTATTGGTAGATATTATCCTCCCGCTAAAATTATATCTTTGAGAAGTAGCATAATGAATTTTAAGCAATTAGATACTGAACATGTTGCTCAAGCATGGGAGAGAATGAAAACTTTGGTAAAGAATTGCCCAACCCATGGACTGACTACTTGGATGATCATCCAAACCTTCTATGCAGGACTAAATTTTTCTTCGCGGAATTTATTGGATTCAGCTGCTGGAGGTACCTTTATGTCCATCACTTTGGGGGCGGCTACAAAGCTTCTTGATGATATGATGATAAATTACTCTGAATGGCACACGGAAAGAGCTCCACAAGGTAAGAAGGTAAATTCTGTTGAAGAAACCTCTTCCTTGAGTGATAAGATTGATGTGATTATGTCTATGCTTGTGAATGGTAGATCTAATGTTGATCCTAATAATGTTCCTTTAGCTTCATTGGTTGCTCAAGAAGAAAATGTTGATGTGAATTTCATTAAAAATAATAATTTCAACAACAATGCTTATAGGAACAACTCTGGTAATAACTATAGGCCATATCCTGCTAGTGGTAATGATTATGGTAATTCTTATGGTAGATATGAGGAAAAGATGCTAGAAATTGAAAGATCCACTAAAAACTTTATGCAATCACAATATGAGCAAAATCAATTGTTTACTAAAACTATGAATGAACAATCTACCTTGTTGAAAAATATAGGAAATCAACTTGAAAACTTGAATAGGGAGATTTCTGGTCTGCAAACTAAAATTTCAAATGCTGAAACCCGAATCTCATACATGTCCGCATCACAATCCTCTTTAATTAATAAAATGGCTGCTAAACCTGATGATATTGATAATAAGATTACTACTACAGCAAATGTCATCCAAGTTAGAATTAATGAGAATATAAGATTAATGGCTGAATTGCGTGCTAGGTGGGATAGAGAAGAAAATGAAAAACTAGCTAAAGAGAATAATGTAGCTAAAGTTTGGACTATTACCACCATTAATAATGATAATGATTCACATGTTGCTGCACCTCCTACTATCAATGGTAAAATAATTGGTGTTGGCAATGTTTCTACTCCTAGTGCAAAGCGTACAAAATTGCCTGAAATTGCTAAAACTGCTGAAACTGCTTGTGATAAAACTGCTGAAATTTTTTCCAATCTTGGGGACAATGATCCCATTGCTGTAGCTCATAATGATTTAGATTTTGATGATTGCCACATCTCTGAAGTTATAAAGTTCTTACAAAAACTTGCTAAAAGTCCTAATGCTAGTGCTATAAATTTGGCCTTTACAAAACATATTACAAATGCTCTCATAAAAGCTAGAGAAGAGAAACTAAAACTTGAAACTTCTATTCCTAGAAAGTTGGAAGATGGTTGGGAGCCCATCATTAAGATGAGGGTCAATGATTTTGATTGTAATGCTTTATGTGATCTTGGTGCAAGTATTTCTGTTATGCCTAAGAAAGTCTATGATATGCTTGACTTGCCACCATTGAAGAATTGTTATTTGGATGTTAATCTCGCTGATAATGCTAAAAAGAAACCTTTGGGGAGAATTGATAATGTTCATATTATGGTTAACAATAACCTTGTCCCCGTTGATTTTGTTGTCTTGGATATTGAATGCAATGCATCTTGTCCCATTATATTGGGAAGACCTTTTCTTCGAACTGTTGGTGCTACTATTGATATGAAGGAAGGTAATATTAAATATCAATTTCTTCTCAAGAAAGGTATGGAACACTTCCCTAGAAAAAGAATGAAGTTACCTTATGATTCTATTATTAGAGCAAATTATAATGTCGATGTTTCATCTCTTGATAATACTTGAAATACACTTTCTGCGCCTAGCTGAAAGGCGTTAAAGAAAAGCGCTTATGGGAGACAACCCATGTTTTTACTACAGTACTTTTGTTTTATATTTGAGTCTTGGAAGTTGTTTACTACTGTAGCAACCTCTCCTTATCATGTTTTTGTGCCAAGTAAAGTCTCTATAGTAAGGTTCATACTAGATTTGGATTACTGCGCAGAGACAGATTTCTTTGTGTCACGAATCTGGGCCTAATTCTCTGTAGGAAACTCAGAAAAATTATGCCAATTTACGTGAGTGATCCTCGGATATGTACGCAACTTTCATTAGTTTTGAGTTTTCCATTTGAGCAAGTCTGGTGCCATTTTAAAATTCGTCTTTACGAACTGTTCTGTTTTGACAGATTCTCCTTTTATTTCGCATTGCCTCTTTTGCTATGTTGGATGAATTTCTTTGATCCATTAATGTCCAGTAGCTTTATGCAATGTCCAGAAGTGTAAAGAATGATTGTGCCACCTCTGAACATGTAAACTTTTATTGTGCACTAACCCTCTAATGAGTTTGCTTGAAGTTTGGTGTGAAGGAAGTTTTCAAGGATCAAGAGAGGAGTATGATATACTATGATCAAGAGGAGTGAAAGCTCTAAGCTTGGGGATTCCCCCGTGGTTCACCCCTGCATATTCTAAGAAGACTCAAGCGTCTAAGCTTGGGGATGCCCAAGGCATCCTCTTCTTCATCGACAACATCATCAGGTTCCTCCCCTGAAACTACATTTTTATTCCGTCACATCTTATGCACTTTGCTTGGAGCGTCGGTTTGTTTTTGTTTTTGTTTTGTTTGAATAAAGTTGGATCCTAGCATTCTTTGTGTGGGAGAGAGACACGCTCCGCTGTTGCATATGGACAAATATGTCCTTAGGCTTTACTCATAATATTCATGGCGAAGTTTCTTCTTCGTTAAATTGTTATATGGTTGGAATTGGAAAATGCTACATGTAGTAATCCTAAAATGTCTTGGATAATGTGATACTTGGCAATTGTTGTTCTCATGTTTAAGCTCTTGCATCATATACTTTGCACCCATTAATGAAGAAATACATAGAGCTTGCTAAAATCTGATTTGCATATTTGGTCTCTCTAAGGTCTAGATAATTCTAGTATTGAGTTTTGAACAACAAGGAAGACGGTGTAGAGTCTTATAATGTTTACAATATGTCTTTTATGTGAGTTTTGCTGCACCGGTTCATCCTTGAGTTTGCTTCAAATAACCTTGCTAGCCTAAACCTTGTATCGAGAGGGAATACTTCTCATGCATCCAAAATCCTTGAGCCAACCACTATGCCATTTGTGTCCACCATACCTACCTACTACATGGTATTTCTCCGCCATTCCAAAGTAAATTGCTTGAGTGCTACCTTTAAAATTCCATCATTCGCCTTTGCAATATATAGCTCATGGGACAAAATAGCCTTAAAACTATCGTAGTATTGAATATGTACTTATGCACTTTATCTCTTATTAAGTTGCTGTTGTGCGATAACCATGCTTCTGGGGACGCCATCAACTACTCTTTGTTGAATATCATGTGAGTTGCTATGCATGTCCGTCTTGTATGAAGTAAGAGAGATCTACCACCTTAATGGTTGGAGCATGCATATTGTTAGAGAAGAACATTGGGCCGCTAACTAAAGCCATGAATCATGGTGGAAGTTTCAGCTTGGACATATATCCTCAATCTCATATGAGAATAATAATTGTTGCTACATGCTTATGCATTAAAGAGGAGTCCATTATATGTTGTCCATGTTGTCCCGGTATGGATGTCTAAGTTGAGAATAATCAAAAGCGAGAAATCCAAAATGCGAGCTTTCTCCTTAGACCTTTGTACAGGCGGCATGGAGGTACCCCTTTGTGACACTTGGTTGAAACATGTGTATTGCAATGATCCGGTAGTCCAAGCTAAGTAGGACAAGGTGCGGCACTATTAGTATACTATGCATGAGGCTTGCAACTTGTAAGATATAATTTACATAACTCATATGCTTTATTACTACCGTTGACAAAATTGTTTCATGTTTTCAAAATAAAAGCTCTAGCACAAATATAGCAATCGATGCTTTCCTCTTTGAAGGACCTTTCTTTTACTTTTATGTTGAGTCAGTTTACCTATCTCTCTCCACCTTAAGAAGCAAACACTTGTGTGAACTGTGCATTGATTCCTACATACTTGCATATTGCACTTGTTATATTACTCTATGTTGACAATATCCATGAGATATACATGTTATAAGTTGAAAGCAACCGCTGAAACTTAATCTTCCTTTGTGTTGCTTCAATACCTTTACTTTGATTTATTGCTTTATGAGTTAACTCTTATGCAAGACTTATTGATGCTTGTCTTGAAGTACTATTCATGAAAAGTATTTGCTTTATGATTCACTTGTTTACTCATGTCATTACCATTGTTTTGATCGCTGCATTCATTACATATGTTTACAAATAGTATGATCAAGATTAGGATGGCATGTCACTCCAGAAATTATCTTTGTTATCGTTTTACCTGCTACGAAAGCGTAACTAAGCTTGGGGATGCTGATACGTCTCCAACGTATCGATAATTTCTTATGTTCCATGCTACATTATTGATGATATCTACATGTTTTATACACATTATATGTCGTATTTACGCATTTTATGGAACTAACCTATTAACAAGATGTCGAAGAGCCAGTTGTTGTTTTCTGCTGTTTTTGGTTTCAGAAATCCTAGTAAGGAAATATTATCGGAATTGGACGAAATCAACGCCCAGGGTCCTATTTTTGCACGAAGCTTCCAGAAGCGTGAAGAGGGAAGGAAGTGGGGCCACGCGCCGCCACATAGGGCGGCGCGGCCCAACCCTGGTCGCGCGGCCGTGTGGGGGCCCTCGTGTGGCCCCCCCGCGTTGCCCTTCTCGCCTACTTAAAGCCTCCGTCGCGAAACCCCAGACCGAGAGCCACGATACGGAAACCTTCCGAGACGCCGCCGCCGCAAATCCCATCTCGGGATTCAGAGATCGCCCGGCACCCTGCCGGAGAGGGGATTCATCTCCGGAGGACTCTACACCGCCATGGTCGCTCCGGAGTGATGAGTTAGTAGTTCACCCCTGGACTATGGGTCCAGCAGTAGCTAGATGGTCGTCTTCTCCTCATGTGCTTCATTGTTGGATCTTGTGAGCTGCCTAACATGATCAAGATCATCTATCTGTAATACTATATGTTGTGTTTGTCGGGATCCGATGGATAGAGAATACTATGTTATGGTGATTATCAATCTATTACTTATGTGTTGTTTATGATCTTGCATGCTCTCCGTTATTAGTAGAGGCTCTGGCCAAGTTTTTACTCTTAACTCCAAGAGGGAGTATTTATGCTCGATAGTGGGTTCATGCCTTCATTGATACCTGGGACAGTGACAGAAAGTTCTAAGGTTGTGTTGTGCTGTTGCCACTAGGGATAAAACATTGATTCTATGTCTAAGGATGTAGTTGTTGATTACATTACGCACCATACTTAATGCAATTGTCTGTTGCTTTGCAACTTAATACCTGAAGGGGTTCGGATGATAACCTGAAGGTGGACTTTTAGGCATAGATGCAGTTGGATGGCGGTCTATGTACTTTGTCGTAATGCCCAATTAAATCTCACTATATTTATCATGTCATGTATGTGCATTGTTATGCCCTTTCTATTTGTCAATTGCCCGACTGTAATTTGTTCACCCAACATGCTTTTATCTTATGGGAGAGACACCTCTAGTGACTGTGGACCCCGGTCCTATTCTTTACATCGCATACAATCTACTGCAATACTTGTTTTACTGTTTTCTTCGCAAACAATCATCTTCCACACAATACGGTTAATCCTTTGTTACAAAGCCGGTGAGATTGACAACCTCACTGTTTCGTTGGGGCAAAGTACTTTGGTTGTGTTGTGCAGTTCCACGTTGGCGCCGGAATCCCTGGTGTTGCGCCGCACTACATCCCGCCGCCATCAACCTTCAACGTGCTTCTTGGCTCCTCCTGGTTCGATAAACCTTGGTTTCTTTCTGAGGGAAAACTTGCCACTGTGCGCATCATACCTTCCTCTTGGGGTTCCCAACGGACGTGTACATCTACGCGCATCAGTGATGACGGCGAATCCTTGCCATCATCAGACTTCCAAGGAAGAGGCTCTCCATCAACAAAAGACATCTTGGTCTCCGGAAACCTGAAACTAGCAGCATGACTTATGCGCTTAAACCTGTTTTCATACTCACAGTTTTGATTATGAACATCATAGAGTTGAGCTTGGAGTTTGTTGGTGGTGTCGTGAAGTGAGAAGATATCGTCCCACAACTTTGCAGTCTCCTTCTTGTGTCCATCAATGAGTTCAGACACAATCTTGTGAAAGATGTCCACTTCACGCTCAGCCATCTTCTTGTAGTTGAAGACCTCTTGTTCCAGTTTCTCCATCCTGTCTTCCAAGCTCCCTTCTCCCTTAGGACCCTGGACATCTTTGATCTGCAACTCTCCATCTACGAGCAGCAATTCTTTGGGGTGCATCTTCAGCTCGTTCATGTACGGGTTGACGACGTCCTCAAAGAAGCTGTCCTTCTGAGTTCCCGACGAAGACATGGTGGATCTAGATCCGAAGCAGATCCTGGCAGAAAACAGCTCGAAACAAAACACGACGAGAAAACGATATACGGACCTCTGGAGATCCGGGGGATTATATAGCAAATATTTTTACGACAAAAGGAAGGTTCCAGGCCGAAAACGAGTGGAAACGGGACGCCGAGGGGCTGTCCCCATAGGGCGGCGCGGGTGGGGCCCGCGCCGCCTATGGTGACGGCCCTCGCGCGTCTCTTCCACTCCGTTTCGATCCCGTAATTTTTCATATTTTCCAAAGACAGCAGAAGTATTGTTCGGAAAGCTAAACGCGGACTTTTTATTACCCGTATCTTACCTATTCAAAGTCGAGTTCTGGCGGACTGTCAATTTGTCCTTTGATGAAAGCCTCCGGTGTTTCCACTTGAATAATATCAACGTCAACATTATAAGAATCACCCGAGATATAATGCTTGAGTCTTTGTCCATTCACCACTTGCGTAGCATTGCCTTGGAGAGAGCTAATTTTAATTGCTCCTGAACGATACACCTCCTCAACAACATATGGTCCTTCCCATTTCGAGAGTAATTTCCCTGCAAAGAGTCTGAGACGAGACCGATACAATAGGACTTTATCCCCAATATTAAACTCTCTTTTGATGATCCTTCTATCGTGCCATTTCTTAACTTTTTCTTTAAAGAGTTTAGCATTTTCATAAGCTTCACTTCTCCATTCATCTAGAGAACTTAATTGCAACAACCTCTTATTACCGGCTAGTTTCGGATCTTTATTTAGTTCTCTAACAGCCCAATAAGCTTTGTGCTCTAGTTCTAAAGGTAAATGACAAGCTTTTCCGTAAACCATTTTATAAGGTGACATTCCCATGGGATTTTTATAAGCAGTTCTATAAGCCCATAGTGCTTCCTTCAATTTACTAGCCCAATTCTTTCTAGATTTATTAACGGTCTTTCCCAAAATAGATTTAATCTCTCTATTTGATAATTCTACTTGACCACTAGTTTGAGGGTGATAAGCAGAAGCAATTCTATGATTAATACCATACTTAGCAAGAGTTTTTCTAAAACCTCCATGAATAAAATGAGAACCTCCATCAGTCATAATATATCTAGGTACTCCAAATCTAGGAAAAATAATATCTAAAAGCATTTTTAAAGAGGTCTCACCATCAGCACTTTTTGTGGGTATAGCTTCTACCCATTTAGTAACATAATCAACAGCGACAAGTATATGAGTGTTACCTTCTGAAGAAGGGAAAGGACCCATGAAGTCGAATCCCCAACAATCGAATGGTTCAATAACAAGAGTATAATTCATAGGCATTTCATTGCGTCTGGAGATGTTACCAACCCTTTGACATTCATCACAAGATAAAATAAACTTCCTTGCATCTTTGAAAAGTGTTGGCCAATAAAAACCTGATTGTAGAACCTTTTGCGCGGTTCTATCTCCAGCGTGATGTCCTCCATAAACACTACCATGGCATTTACTCAATATCTCTTGTTGTTCATATTCGGGAACACATCTTCGCATAATACCATCCACTCCTTCTTTATATAAGTGTGGGTCATCCCAAAAATAATGCCTCAAGTCATAAAAGAATTTCCTCCTTTGCTGAAAAGGTTGGAGGCAAATACTTCGAAACAATAAAGTTAGCATAATCAGCATACCAAGGGCTATCTCGCGAGTTCACCTTTATTACAGCCAATTGTTCATTTGGAAAACTATCATTAACAGGAACAGGATCATAAGCAATATTTTCCAATCTAGACAAATTATCAGCAACAGGATTATCAGCACCTTTCCTATCTATAATATGTAAATCAAATTCTTGCAAAAGAAGTACCCATCTAATAAGCCTTGGCTTAGCATCTTTCTTTGTCATAAGGTATCTAATTGCAGCATGATCAGTATGAATCGTGACTTTTGAATCAACAATATAGGATCTAAACTTGTCACATGCAAAAACTACAGCTAACAATTCCTTTTCAGTTGTAGCATAATTTCTTTGAGCAACATCAAGAGTCTTACTAGCATAATGAATAACATTTAATTTTTTATCTACTCGCTGTCCAAGAACAGCGCCTACAGCAAAATCACTAGCATCACACATAATTTCAAAAGGCAAATTCCAATCAGGAGGTTCAACTACAGGAGCAGTTGTTAAGGCTTTCTTTAGAGTTTCAAAAGCTTCCTTACAATCATCATCAAAAACAAAAGGTACATCTTTTTGAAGAAGATTAGTAAGAGGCTTTGAAATCTTGGAGAAATCTTTAATAAATCTCCTATAAAACCCAGCATGACCAAGAACACTACGAATACCTTTAACATCCCTCGGATAGGGCATCTTCTCAATTGCTTCAACTTTAGCTCTATCAACTTCAATACCTCTCTCGGAAATTTTATGTCCCAATACAATTCCTTCATTAACCATAAAGTGGCATTTCTCCCAATTAAGAACAAGATTAGTTTCTTCACATCTCTGCAAAACTTT
The DNA here is from genome assembly GCA_030979885.1 of Lolium multiflorum. Classification (NCBI taxonomy): domain Eukaryota; kingdom Viridiplantae; phylum Streptophyta; class Magnoliopsida; order Poales; family Poaceae; genus Lolium; species Lolium multiflorum. The sequence continues at coordinate 197,617,044 of CM061750.1, forward strand.
ATCGAGGTTTCGCAAGCAATTATCAAAAGAATTCCCATAGACAGAAAAATCATCCATGAACACCTCTACAATACTCTCGCAAAAGCCATGAAAAATGCAGGAAAAAAGGGATCACATTCACCAAAGGGCTCGCCATAAGCATAAGGATGAAGCCTCTACCCGCATGGTAGCTACACACCCATGCATTATACCAATATGCAAGCCATATTAACTTATTTTAGCTCGGTTTCCTAGTAGAACATGGAATTCTAGTGTACGAAAGTGGTTTCTGAATTTTGATTTGAACTTTTTTTTGTAAAAGTCAACTCAGTATTCAAAAAGTCAACTCAAAAAAAATTGGTGAGTTGACTTTGACCAAAAAATATTCATATGAAAATTCGGAAACCACTTTTGTACACTAGAATTCCATGTTCCACTAGGAAACAGAGCTAAAACAAGTTAATATGGCTTGCATATTGGTATAATGCATGGGTGTGTAGCTACCCATGCGGTAGCAAATGCACTCTATTCCATAAGGTCCATAAGGACAAGAGTGGTTTTCTCTTGATCTTTGCTTTAACAGAATTTGTGAAAACCCAGAATAACCATCAAGAAAGCAAAAATGAGTATTTTTAGACAACCTTTCTAGCATTTGATCAATAAATGGTAAAGGGTAATGATCTTTCTTAGTAACTTTATTAACTTTTCGAAAATCAATGCACATTCTATACCCTACAACTACTCTTTGAGGGATGAGCTCATCATTATCATTAGGCACAACAATCATTCCTCCTTTCTTAGGAACACAATGCACATGACTAACCCATCTACTATCAGCAATAGGATATATAATACCAGCTTCAAGAAGTTTTAATACCTCATTCCTTACCACCTCCTTCATCTTCGGAATTAGACGACGTTGATGTTCAACAACAGGCTTTGCATCATCTTCCATATTAATAGCATGTTGGCAAATAGAAGGAGAAATCCCCTTCAAATCATCAAGAGTGTAGCCAATAGCTCCTCGGTGTTTCTTCAATATTTCCAATAACCTTTCTTCCTCAATCTCTGAAAGCTTAGAACTAATAATAACATGATATATTTTCTTATCATCAATATGAGCATATTTAAGATTATCAGGTAAAGGCTTTAAATCGAAAACAGGATCTTCCTTTGGTGGCGGTGTTGTACCCAAATCTTCCACCGGTAAATCATGCTTGAGAATAGGTTGGCGAAGAAAAATTTCCTCAAGCTCATCTCTTTCTTTCCTAAAAACTTCACTCTCGCTATTCTCCAAATGTTGCTGCAAAGGATTATTAGGAACAAGAACAATAGATGCACACTGCTCCATTTTAAAATCATCACTAGGCAAATCAGCTTTATAAGGAGTTTTGGTAAATTTAGAGAAGTTAAACTCATAAGATTCACCAGCAAATTTAGTCAAAATTTTCTCTTTCTTGCAATCTATAATAGCTCCACAAGTATTTAGAAAAGGTCTACCAAAAATGATAGGACAATAATCACTAGCAGCAGAACCAAGTACCAAAAAGTCAGCAGGATATTTAATCTTACCACATAGAACTTCCACATCTCGAACAATACCAATTGGAGAAATAGTTTCTCTATTAGCCAGCTGAATAACCACATCAATATCTTCAAGTTCACAAGAATCAATTTCGTGCATAATCTCCGTGTAAAGCTCATAAGGAATAGCACTAACACTTGCACCAATATCACATAAACCATAATAGCAATGATCACCAATTCTAACAGATAGCATAGGAACACTAACTTGTTTGGGTTTATTAGGATGTGAAACAATATTAGAAGCATCTTCACAGAAAATAATATGACCATCCTCCACATTTTCAGTCACAAGATCTTTAACTATTGCAACAGCAGGTTCAACCTTAATTTGTTCTTCAGGTTCTATAGGTTTCTTTTCACTTTTATTAACCACACTAGATATAACAGAGTACTCTTTCATTTTAGCAGGAAAAGGAGTTTTTTCAATATAAGCTTCAGGAATAACATGATCAACAGTTTCAATCACTACACATTTGTTTATAGATGAATCAATTTTATCTTTATACGGTTCATGATACTTATCAAAATTCTTCTTAGGCAATTCATAATGAGAGGCAAAAGCTTTGTAAAGATTTGCAACAACTTGGGAATCAAGACCATAAATAGCACTCATATTACGAAATTTATCAGTATCCATAAAAGCTTCAATGCATTTATAATCAAAGATTATACCTGACTCTCTATCTTTGTCGTTCTCCCATCCTTCAGTATTCTCCTGGATCCGATCAAGAAGGTCCCTTTTAAACTCTTCTTTGTTGCGTGTAAATGATCCAGAACAAGAAGTATCCAGCAAGGTCTTGTCTTGAAAAGAAAGTCTTGCATAGAAATTATCAATAATAACATTACCAGGAAGCTCATGAATGGGGCATTTGAGCATTAAAGACTTCAATCTCCCCCATGCTTGGGAAATACTCTCTCCATCATGAGGCCAGAAATTATATATGCGGTTCCGATCTTTGTGAATTTCACTTGGAGGATAGAATTTAGAATAAAATAAGGGCACAATGTCCTCCCAATCAAGAGAATCACCATTCTTCAGCAATTTATACCAATGCGCCGCTTTACCAGACAGCGATATAGAGAATAGTTTCTTTCTAACTTCATTCATAGCAATACCTGCACATTTGAATAACCCGCATAATTCATGCAAAAACAATAAATGATCACCAGGATGGACAGTTCCATCCCCTTCATAGCGGTTATCCATAACACGTTCAATAATTTTCATAGGTATTTTATATGGTATTACTTCCTCACCTGGCGCTTGATGTCTACGGAGCTTCTATTCTTGTAGATGTTGGGCCTCCAAGAGCAGAGGTTTGTAGAACAGCAGCAAGTTTCCCTTAAGTGGATTACCCAAGGTTTATCGAACTCAGTGAGGAAGAGGTCAAAGATATCCCTCTCATGCAACCCTGCAACCACAAAGCAAGAAGTCTCTTGTGTCCCCAACACACCTAATAGGTGTACTAGTTCGGCGAAGAGATAGTGAAATACAAGTGGTATGAATGAATATGAACAGTAGTACGGCGCCGAAAATAGCTTATCATGCATTGATGGTAGTAATATTGGCAGAAGTAAACAAGCAAGAGTAACGCAGCTAAATAGTAACGCAAGAAACAGAAACAAGCAGCGATAGCAATATTTAGGAACAAGGCCTAGGGATTAGACTTTCACTAGTGGACACTCAACATTGATCACATAACAAATAGATAAATGCATACTCTACACTCTCTTGTTGGATGATGAACACATTGCGTAGGATTACACGAACCCTCAATGCCGGAGTTAACAAGCTCCACAATTAAATGTTCATATTTAAATAACCTTAGAGTGCATGAAAGATCAAACGACTAAACCAAGTACTAACATAGCATGCACACTGTCACCTTCATGCTTATGTAGGAGGAATAATACACATCAATACTATCATAGCAATAGTTAACTTCGCAATCTACAAGAGATCATGATCATAGCATAAACCAAGTACTAACACGAGTGCACACACTGTCACCATTACACCGTGTAGGAGGAATAAAACTACTTTAATAACATTGCTAGAGTAGCACATGGATAAATTGTGATACAAAACACATTGCAATCATAAAGAGATATAAATAAGCACTTCACTATGCCATTCATAACAATGAATAAGTATTCTGTGAAATATAGCCTAAGAGACCCACACGGTGCACACACTGTCACCTTTACACACGTGGGACAAGGAGTCTCCGGAGATCACATAAGTAAAACTCACTTGACTAGCATAATGACATCTAGATTACAAGCATCATCATATGAATCTCAATCATGTAAGGCAGCTCATGAGATTATTGTATTGAAGTACATAGGAGAGAGATGAACCACATAGCTACCGGTACAGCCCCGAGCCTCGATGGAGAACTACTCCCTCTTCATGGGAGCAGCAGTGATGAAGATGGCGGTGGAGATGGCAGCGGTGTCGATGGAGAAGCCTTCCGGGGCACTTCCCCGTCCCGGCGGTGCCAAAGACTCCTGTCCCCCAGATCTTGGCTTCGCGATGGCGGCGGCTCGGAAGGTTTCGCGTACCGTGGCTTCCTCCGTAAGGGTTTTCGACGCAGGGGCTTTATATAGGCGAAAGGGCAGTCTCTGAGGGTCGAAGGGGCGACGACACCATAGGGCTGGCGCGGCAGTGCCGCGCCACCCTATCATCTGGGCCCACAGTCCCCCCTGGCGGCTCGGGTGTTCGATGCTTCCGGGCAAAATAGGAACCGGGCGTTGATTTCGTCCGATTCGAGAATATTTCGTTACTAGGATTTCTGAAACCAAAAAGCAGAAAACAGGAACGGCATCTTGTTAATAGGTTAGTTCCGTAAAATGCACGAATATGACATAAAGTGTGCATAAAACATGTAGATATCATCAATAATGTAGCATGGAACATAAGAAATTATCGATACGTTGAGACGTATCAGCATCCCCAAGCTTAGTTCTGCTCGTCCCGAGCAAAACGATAACAAAGATAATTTCTGAAGTGACATGCCATCATAACCTTGATCATACTATTTGTAAACATATGTAATGAATGCAACGATCAAAACAATGGTAATGACATGAGTAAACAAGTGAATCATAAAGCAAAGACTTTTCATGAATAGTACTTCAAGACAAGCATCAATAAGTCTTGCATAAGAGTTAACTCATAAAGCAATAAATCAAAGTAAAGGTATTGAAGCAACACAAAGGAAGATTAAGTTTCAGCGGTTGCTTTCAACTTATAACATGTATATCTCATGGATATTGTCAATATAAAGTAATATAACAAGTGCAATATGCAAGTATGTAGGAATCAATGCACAGTTCACACAAGTGTTTGCTTCTTGAGGTGGAGAGAGATAGGTGAACTGACTCAACATAAAAGTAAAAGAAAGGTCCTTCAAAGAGGAAAGCATCGATTGCTATATTTGTGCTAGAGCTTTTATTTTGAAAACATAAAGAGAGCATAAAAATAAAGTTTTGAGAGGTGTTTGTTGTTGTCAACGAATGGTAGTGGGTACTCTAACCCCTTGCCAGACAAACCTTCAAAGAGCGGTTCCCATTTTTTTTTTTTTTTGGGTGGCACTCCTTCCTTTGCTTTCACAAACCATGGCTAACCGAATCCTCGGGTGCCTGCCAACAATCTCATACCATGAAGGAGTGCCTTTTATTTTAGTTTTATTATGATGACACTCCTCCCCACCTTTGCTTTCTCAAGCCATGGCTAACCGAATCCTTCGGGTGCCGTCCAACAATCACATACCATGGAGGAGTGTCTATTTTTGTTAATTAATTTGGGACTGGGAATCCCATTGCTAGCTCTTTTTGCAAAATTATTGGATAAGCGGATGAAGCCACTAGTCCATTGGTGAAAGTTGCCCAACAAGATTGAAAGATAAACACCACATACTTCCTCATGAGCTATAAAACATTGACACAAATAAGAGGTAATAACTTTTGAATTGTTTAAAGGTAGCACTCAAGCAATTTACTTTGGAATGGCGGAGAAATACCATGTAGTAGGTAGGTATGGTGGACACAAATGGCATGAATATTGGCTCAAGTATTTGGATGCATGAGAAGTAATCCCTCTCTATACAAGGTTTAGGCTAGCAAGGTTATTTGAAGCAAACTCAAGTATAAAATGGTGCAGCAAGACTCACATATAAACATATTGTAAGCATTATAAGACTTTACATCGTCTCCTTGTTGTTCAAACACCTCAACCAGAAAATATCTAGACTTAGAGAGACCAATCATGCAAACCAAATTTTAACAAGCTCTATGTAATTATTCATTAATGGGTACAAGGTACATGATGCAAGAGCTTAAACAAGATCTATATGAGCACAACAATTGCCAAGTTTCACATTATTCAAGACATTATACCAATTACTACATGTAGCATTTCCCGTTTCCAACCATATAATAATTAACGAAGCAGTTTCAACCTTCGCCATGAAAATTATGAGCTAAGAACACATGTGTTCATACGAACCAGCGGAGCGTGTCTCTCTCCCAAAAAGTGAATGCTAGGATCCATTTTATTCAAACAAAAACAAAAACAAAAACAAACCGACGCTCCAAGTAAAGAACACAAGATGTGATTGAATAAAAATATAGTTTCAGGGGAGGAACCTGATACTTTGTCGATGAAGAAGGGGATGCCTTGGGCATCCCCAAGCTTAGATGCTTGAGTCTTCTTGAAATATGCAGGGATGAACCACGGGGCATCCCCAAGCTTAGAGCTTTCACTCCTCTTGATCATAGTATATCATACTCCTCTCTTGACCCTTGAAAACTTCCTTCACACCAAACTTCAAGCAAACTCATTAGAGGGTTAGTGCATAATCAAAATTCACATGTTCAGAGGTGACACAATCATTCTTAACACTTCTGGACATTGCACAAAACTTCTGAAAGTTAATGGAACAAAGAAACTCATTCAACTTAACAAAAGCGGCAATGCGAAATAAAAGGCAGAATCTGTCAAAAACAGAACAGTCCGTAAAGACGAATTTTAAAATGGCACCAGACTTGCTCAAATGGAAAACTCAAAACTAATGAAAGTTGCGTACATATCTGAGGATCACGCTCGTAAATTGGCAGATTTTTTCGAATTTTCTACAGAGACTTAGGCCCAGATTCGTGACAGACAGCAATGCTGTTTCTGCGCAGCGATCCCAAATATAACATCAACTTTAACATAGAAACTTTACTTGGCACAAAAACATGATAAGGAGAGGTTTCTACAGTAGTAAACAACTTCCAAGACTCAACAAAACAAAAATTGCTGTAGTAAAATAAACACATGGGTTATCTCCCAAGAAGTTCTTTCTTTATAGCCATTAAGATGGGCTCAGCAGTTTTAATGATGCACTTGCAAGAAATAGTATTTGAAGCAAAAGAGAGCATCAAGAGGCAAATTCAAAACAAATTTAAGTCTAAAATGCTTCCTATGCATAGGAATCTTGTAAATAAACAAGTTCATGAAGAGCAAAGTAACAAGCATAGGAAGATAAAACAAGTGTAGCTTCAAAAATTTCAGCACATAGAGAGGCATTTTAGTAACATGAAAATTTCTACAACCATATTTTCCTCTCTCATAATAACTTTCAGTAGCATCATGAGCAAACTCAACAATATAACTATCACATAAAGCATTCTTATCATGAGTCTCATGCATAAAATTATTACTCTCCACATAGGCATAATCAATTTTATTAGTTGTAGTGGGAGCAAATTCAACAAAGTAGCTATCATTATTATTCGCATCATCAAATATAGGAGGCAAAGTATCATCAAAGTAAATTTTCTCCTCAATGCTTGGGGGACTAAAAATATCATGCTCATCAAAGCCAGCTTCCCCAAGCTTAGAATTTTCCATATCATTAGCAACAATAGTGTTCAAAGCATTCATATTAATATGTTTCATGGGTTTTTTAATTTTTGCATCAAATGTAGCACCCTACCTTTTAATAAAGGCAAGATACCTGTGTATAGTGCTATTCCCGGGATCACTGATAGCACACACATTTCAAATGAAGTAATCATAGCAATAGTATCAAATTTACTACAACGTAGATCCACAGGAGATAAATAAAGTCTTACAACTTGCATAGTCACTTGGACTAGCCCAAAAATAATTGTTCAAAGTAAACACAACGGAAGTAAACTTCAATGAGCCTCCATCATCTCCATGCGCCACAGGCAGACATGTTGGAATGTAGACTCGAGATCCTACCTAGTAATCCTCTTCAGAACCTGCACGTTTGAATATGCAGCCCCACGAATGGAGGTCAGTACAATGATGTACTGGCAAATGACACTTATATGGTGGCAGTTTTGGGCATGACTATCTACATGATATTTGGCTGGTGGAGTTTAGGCAAATTTGCATAAAGCCAATTTTATCCTATATTTTTCAAAACAAAACCTTTTGTAAGTCTTGAAAAACCTTTTTACAAAAAGGGGCACAGAGTCGAGATGACTCCCAAGTCACCACCACATACCATGGTTTTCACTGCCAGGTATGTAGCCCTGGGGCCACTCAACTAGGATAAACCTCAGGTCACCACCACATACCATGGTTTTCACTGCCAGGTATGTAGCCCTGGGAAAATCCCGTCCTGTGATTGTTTCTACACAAATTTTTAATCATTCAGAAAAGGTGATGAGATTCTTCCGTACATTCCTTGCCTAGAAGCTCAAATTGTCCATAACCGGGGACACGGCTAAGATCTTAGGTTTAACTCTCGAGAGGTTGCGCTCTTTACCCACAATTAACAACCAAGCCCTTTTGCCAAAATTCTTCATCTTCATTAAGGCCAGGACGAGGTCACTACGAAGCTTTTCCTTAGTAGCCCCTCCACCTACCGGATCCGCCCGTACCCAAACTCCACCCTCTGGCGGTACCCTAGGCGAGGTTTCCCACTAAGTACTTAGCCAAGACAGAGCCCATAATGTATTGTGGTTGCACTGGAAGCTATCTAAAACATGGACGACATAATAATCTCTTTAATCCTGGGTGGCCAACCACAAGTGTACTCACCCCCAGGTCACCACCACATACCATGGTTTTCACTGCCAGGTATGTAGCCCCAGGTAGCCACTCAACATAATCCAAAGCCACACCAATTCCACCCAGGTGTTTCATTGAGGTTGTTAATTTTAATTCTCAATACTCACAATCCAATATAATCAAAACAGCAGTGGCATTTTGTTATTGCTAGGCATACTAAGAATACTAGCAATGGTTCAAGGGTGGCTACACACTACTAGGATTTGATAGGCATAGCATAATTTTTGAAAACAAAATCCTACCATGCATACTAGTTTGAAAACACTAATGCATAATAGAAATAGTAGGAATTGAGCGTCACTTGCCTTGATCAAAGCAACCCGCACAAGCACAGCAATCACAAGCACCACCTTGATCTTCTCCACAAACTAATCAAACAAGCACAACAAGAATAAACAAACATTCGATATGACAAACATAGACATGTATGCATGCATGCTATGCAACAATTTAACTTCACAAGAGAGGTAGTGTGTAAGTGCTGCATTATGTGTTCTCTGATATGTGCAATGTTAATAACATATTCTGGGCATTTAATTTGATTTAGAAAAACCACTAATTGAGTATCTACTTAACACATACAACCTTATTAATTAGCTACTGTAAGCATTATGTGTTGTAAAAATATGATTTTGACCTCCCTGGATAGGTTACAGTAATACAATGGCACAGCAATTGGAATTACTCGAAAATCATTTATAGAATTTGAATTATGACTGAATTACTGATTTGAATAGATTTTATTAAAGCAAGTTTGTGCACGTATCAAAGTTGTACAAATCCCATACCATACTGTAGTACATATTCTAAGGATTCCAGAAAGTACAAATTTATAAAATTTGGCCCGGTAGATTATTTTATATAATTTTTATAGTGTACAATAGTCAAATTCTCTATCTGAATTTTAATACGAAAACTATCACAGTACCTATGCTATATTATTGCATAAACGTGTAGTACATACTGTAAGCTTTCCAAAACTATAAAGTTTGTAAAATTTGACCCTACGGTTGATTTTATACGAATTTTACAAGTTGGACAGCAAATCTGAGATTCAAAATCGAGTTTAAAAGCTATTTGACCAGGCTTGACTGGCGCGCTGACTAGGCTGCCACGCGGCGCGACGCTATTGGTTGCGCTGGGATCACGCGGATCGCCCCTGGAACTACCGTGGCGTTAGATCACTCGATCCGGACGGACGAGAGTAAAAATAAAATAAAATAAAAAAAGGAGGGGATAAGGGGTAGGTGGAGCTCACCTTGGCCCAACGCTGGCGGCTCAAGCGGACGGCGTCGCGGCGTTCGCGGATCTCGCGGCGGCGGAGGCGGCTACGGAGGCGGCGGCGCGCGGCGCGCGGCTGGTGGTGGCGGCGCGCGAATGGCGGCTAGGGCGGCGGGAGCGGCGGCCGAGACGCGCGGCGTGATCTTGCGAGAAATCGCCGTCGGTTGGCGGCGCTAGGGGCGGCGCGGTTTGGGGGAAAAAAAAGCGGCGGGGTGGCGGCGGTATTTATAGGGGCCCAGGCGTGCTCCTCACGGCACGAACGCCGAGGTGGGGCCGGTCGGGTTAGGGCTTCGGCGGCGGCAGAGTCCTGCTCGGACACGGTCGGAGGTAGGGGACGACGCTGACGTGTGGGCCCGCTTGTAGGTGGGTCCCACTGTTGAGTAAAACGAAAAATAAAAGAAAAGAGAAAGGGGTCGTGCGTGGCCGTGTTGGCCAGCCGTTTGGAAGCGGGGCTGCCCATTTGGCCTGGTCCGATCCGTTTTTTTCTTTTTTTTTCTTTTGTTTTAATCATAACTTTTGATTTAGGAACCCAAATAGGGTCAAACCAATTTCTAAAATTTTGTAAAAATCAGGGCTTTATTTTAGACAACAGAGAACAAGGGTTTGACTTAAAATAACATGGTAGATAAATAAGATCCTTGCATTTAGGGCATGTAACTATGGTTGTCATATTTGTGCTTATCATTTTATGTGTAAATGAGCAAATGCAAAGATGCCATGAATGCATGCAAGTTTTTAATTTTTTGAAAAACCTGGGATGTTACAGACTACCCCCCTTAAGATGAAGCACGTCCTCGGGCTTCGAAAAGGCTAGCAAATAGGTGTGGGTGATATTCTCGAAGATTTTCTTCGTCTTCCCAAGCCGTCTCTTCCTTACTATGGTGACTCCACTGAACAGAACTATATAGTATTGGAGCTGGTATTCCTTTACCCTGAGTATCTGATCTAGGCTAACCCCCTTAAGATGTTTTAGCCTAATGTCACCAATATGCAATTGGGATGTAAATCGAACTATTGATATGGATGAATGCGATGCGCCACTATCAATTAAAACTAATGCTGTAACGAGTTGAGTGGAAACATACCCATCACAGTGTTAGGTTCATCCACCACTTCCTCCACATGCAGGTGGTTCACCTGTCCCTTCTGGAATGGATTGGGTTTGATAACTTCATCAGGCTTTTTCTCAGTGCATCTATCCGCAAAGTGTCCAGTCTTCTTACACTTGAAGCAGGTGATATGGGACAAGTCCCCTGAATTACGACGGTGCTGACCGTTGTTTCCATTTTGATGTCCATTACCACCATTGTGACGACCATTGTTTCCATTGGGGTGACTATTGGAATAGTCTCCCTTGAATCCTTCATTGTGCTTATGACCATTGTAGTTGTCGCCATTCCCTTTACTGAAATGACCATTATGCTTGTGTGAGTTGTGACTCCCACTTCCTTCAGAAGAATGGTGCTTCTTGTGGAACGGCTCAGTGTGGTTCTTGCTGAACTTCCTCTTGCGGTTCTCTTCCTTATTGATGTTATTGTCTAGGGTGATGGCTTGATCAAGCAGGGACTGGTAGCTGGGAGCATAAGCCACCGACAATGGAATCTTTAGTTCACCTTTGAGTCCATTGAGGAACTTCTCCTTCCTCTTAGCATCAGTGTCAATGTCCTCTGGGGCATACCTCGCCAAGGCGCAAAAGTCATCCATGTATTCCTTCAGAGTCCTTCCTCCCTGTCTCAGGCCGCGGAATTCATCTCTCTTGAGATTCATAATGCCCGAGGAGATGTGGGCAGTACGAAATCCCTCCTTGAAGGTTTCCCAGTCTAAGTCATCTATTGGATGGGTAAGTTGATAAGTCTCCCACCACATTGCAGCAGGTCCTTCCAGCAGATGAGCGGTGAACCTAATCTTCTCAGCCTCGGTGCACTCACAGGTGACTAAGTCCTTGCTGACAGAACGAAGCCAGTCATCAGCTATAATTGGTTCAGTGGCACTGGAGAACTTAGCTGGTCGGAGTCTCAGGGGTGGTGGTGGTGGAGGTGGTGGCGGTGGTGGTGGTGGTGGCGGTGGTGGATTGTTGTTGTTGTTCTGGGTGGTTTGGATGAATTGGGTCATCATCTGCATGAGTTGTGCCTGAGCTGTCATCATCTGTTGCAGTGCTTCCTGAGTTGGATCACGTCTTGGCGGCATCTGGGGTTGTTTTAGCATAGATGAGAAACAAGATAGACAGATCTAGGGAACAAAAGTTTCCTACCCATGCACAAACAAGTCACACAACCAAACAAAAACACTGAAAACTAGAAATCCAAACTTTACTTAAACTTATCGAGTTTTCGAAAATACGACTAAGATATACGGTACTGCCTTACATCAAATAGTAGGACAATACAAAAGAGCGTACTAAATCCTAAAATCTAAAGGGGTCTTCTAGCGTCTCTTGACCGCTCCATCGTGAGATAGTGGGCTTCCTTCCTCAATTGCTTTCCTCTTCAAGTTGTTCTCCTCTTCAATTAGCGTCTCCTGAGTAACTGGGTGGGGTGGCGATGACGGTATCTGTTTGACTAGATGCGCGCACTGCGCCTGTAGAGCTAAGATTATCGCCTGCTGTTTGAAGGTCTCATCCTGTAGCTTTTCATTGTCCGTCTTGAGTTGAACAACCTCAGCATCTAGTTCATCCCTCTGCTCCTTCATCTCATAATACTTCAGATTGTTCTCCTGAAGGATTTGCTTGATTAGGTCACAATCTTTCATCTCAAGGCGCAGGTGATGCTCCATCTTCTGGGCGTACCTCTCCATGTCCTCGAACTGGATTGCCGTCCATGTCATGCCTTCACGATTTCCCTTAGTCCTGATGCAAAATCCCGCGGAGCTGCGATGTCCAAAGTGCTGGATGTCCGAATCCTCATCAATATCGTTCCTGTACCTGTAGACGATGCGTGCTAATGCCTCCTGCATTGCCATCACTACTCCATCCTCCCAATCTGGATACGTCTTCAGGTAGACCACGGTGTCGGTAGCCGGCTGAACAAGACGTCCCTCAATGGTGGTCTCGATCTCCCAGCGTTCCACGGTGTGTACATCAGATATCACGGCTCTCCCGCGGAACATGGGTGCGCGTATACTCAGAGACCTGCACACCCGGGACAGCGTGTCACTGAAAGGGGTGTCGTCCTCGGGGTAAGGGACCCAGAGCTTGGTGAAGGTGCCCATCTATATTTCGAAAAGTGAGATGAGGTTAGAATAGAACCAAATGAATAGATAAGTGAAGAATTAAGATTTTTATAATTATAATTTAAATAGGTTTGTATCCTATGGTTTTCCAAATCCTAGGGTCTCGATCCTACAGGCAACACTGGCTCTGATACCATTCTGTAGCACCCTACCTTTTAATAAAGGCAAGATACCTGTGTATAGTGCTATTCCCGGGATCACTGATAGCACACACATTTCAAATGAAGTAATCATAGCAATAGTATCAAATTTTCTACAACGTAGATCCACAGGAGATAAATAAAGTCTTACAACTTGCATAGTCACTTGGACTAGCCCAAAAATAATTGTTCAAAGTAAACACAACGGAAGTAAACTTCAATGAGCCTCCATCATCTCCATGCGCCACAGGCAGACATGTTGGAATGTAGACTCGAGATCCTACCTAGTAATCCTCTTCAGACGAACCTGCACGTTTGAATATGCAGCCCCACGAATGGAGGTCAGTACAATGATGTACTGGCAAATGACACTTATATGGTGGCAGTGTTCAGGCATGACTATCTACATGATATTTGGCTGGTGGAGTTTAGGCAAATTTGCATAAAGCCAATTTTATCCTATATTTTTCAAAACAAAACCTTTTGTAAGTCTTGAAAAACATTTTTACAAAAAGGGGCACAGAGTCGAGATGACTCCCAAGTCACCACCACATACCATGGTTTTCACTGCCAGGTATGTAGCCCTGGGGCCACTCCACTAGGATAAACCTCAGGTCACCACCACATACCATGGTTTTCACTGCCAGGTATGTAGCCCTGGGGAAAATCCCGTCCTGTGATTGTTTCTACACAAATTTTTAATCATTCAGAAAAGGTGATGAGATTCTTCCGTACATTCCTTGCCTAGAAGCTCAAATTGTCCATAACCGGGGACACGGCTAAGATCTTAGGTTTAACTCTCGAGAGGTTGCGCTCTTTACCCACAATTAACAACCAAGCCCTTTTGCCAAAATTCTTCATCTTCATTAAGGCCAGGACAAGGTCACTACGAAGCTTTTCCTTAGTAGCCCCTCCACCTACCGGATCCGCCCGTACCCAAACTCCACCCTCTGGCGGTACCCTAGGCGAGGTTTCCCACTAAGTACTTAGCCAAGACAGAGCCCATAATGTATTGTGGTTGCACTGGAAGCTATCTAAAACATGGACGACATAATAATCTCTTTAATCCTGGGTGGCCAACCACAAGTGTACTCACCCCCAGGTCACCACCACATACCATGGTTTTCACTGCCAGGTATGTAGCCCCAGGTAGCCACTCAACATAATCCAAAGCCACACCAATTCCACCCAGGTGTTTCATTGAGGTTGTTAATTTTAATTCTCAATACTTGCAATCCAAAACAATCAAAACTGCAGTGGCATTTTGTTATTGCTAGGCATACTAAGAATACTAGCAATGGTTCAAGGGTGGCTACACACTACTAGGATTTGATAGGCATAGCATAATTTTTGAAAACAAAATCCTACCATGCATACTAGTTTGAAAACACTAATGCATAATAGAAATAGTAGGAATTGAGCGTCACTTGCCTTGATCAAAGCAACCCGCACAAGCACAGCAATCACAAGCACCACCTTGATCTTCTCCACAAACTAATCAAACAAGCACAACAAGAATAAACAAACATTCGATATGACAAACATAGACATGTATGCATGCATGCTATGCAACAATTTAACTTCACAAGAGAGGTAGTGTGTAAGTGCTGCATTATGTGTTCTCTGATATGTGCAATGTTAATAACATATTCTGGGCATTTAATTTGATTTAGAAAAACCACTAATTGAGTATCTACTTAACACATACAACCTTATTAATTAGCTACTGTAAGCATTATGTGTTGTAAAAATATGATTTTGACCTCCCTGGATAGGTTACAGTAATACAAAGGCACAGCAATTGGAATTACTCGAAAATCATTTATAGAATTTGAATTATGACTGAATTACTGATTTGAATAGATTTTATTAAAGCAAGTTTGTGCACGTATCAAAGTTGTACAACTCCCATACCATACTGTAGTACATATTCTAAGGATTCCAGAAAGTACAAATTTATAAAATTTGGCCCGGTAGATTATTTTATATAATTTTTATAGTGTACAATAGTCAAATTCTCTATCTGAATTTTAATACGAAAACTATCACAGTACCTATGCTATATTATTGCATAAACGTGTAGTACATACTGTAAGCTTTCCAAAACTATAAAGTTTGTAAAATTTGGCCCTACGGTTGATTTTATACGAATTTTACAAGTTGGACAGCAAATCTGAGATTCAAAATCGAGTTTAAAAGCTATTTGACCAGGTTTGGCTGGCGCGCTGACTAGGCTGCCACGCGGCGCGACGCTATTGGTTGCGCGGGGATCACGCGGATCGCCCCCTGGAACTACCGTGGCCGTTAGATCTACTCGATCTGGACGGACGAGAGTAAAAATAAAATAAAATAAAAAAAAGGAGGGGATAAGGGGGTAGGTGGAGCTCACCTTGGCCGGCTGCTGATGGCGCGGCGGCGGCGGCTCGGGCGGACGGCGTCGGCGGCGTTCGGCGGATCTGCGGCGCGAGGCGGCTACGGGAGGCGGCGCGCGCGCGGCGCGGGCGGTGGTGGCGCGCGGCGAATGGCGAACTAGGGCGGCCGGAGCGGCTGGAGACGGCGCGGCGGCGTGATCTTCGGCGAGAAATCGCCGTCGGTTGGCGGCGCTAGGGGCGGCGCGGTTTGGGGGGAAAAAAGCGGCGGGGTGGCGGCGGTATTTATAGGGGCCCAGGCGTGCTCCTCACGGCACGGACGCGAGGTGGGCCGGTCGGGTTAGGGCTTCGGCGGCAGAGTCCCGCTCGGACACGGTCGGAGGTAGGGGGACGACGCCGACGTGGGCCCCGCTTGTAGGTGGGTCCCACCTGTGAGTAAAACGAAAAATAAAAGAAAAGAGAAAGGCGTGCGTGGCCGTGTTGCCTGGGCCGAAGCGGTCGGGCTGGCCCATTTGGCCGGTCCGATCCGTTTTTTTTTTTTTTACTGTTTTAATCATAACTTTTGATTTAGGAACCCAAATAGGGTCAAACCAATTTCTAAAATTTTATAAAAATCAGGGCTTTATTTTAGACAACAGAGAACAAGGGTTTGACTTAAAATAACATGGTAGATAAATAAGATCCTTGCATTTAGGGCATGTAACTATGGTTGTGTCATATTTGTGCTTATCATTTTATGTGTAAATGAGCAAATGCAAAGATGCCATGAATGCATGCAAGTTTTTAATTTTTTTGAAAAACCTGGGATGTTACATCAAACCATCCATGTCTTAAATCAGGAAATAGAATAAAAAGGTCATTGTTGTCCATTATACCTAACTAGTGTAAACAAGAAACCAAATGTCGCAATTGCAGAGTCTAAAGGAAATAGCTTCGAGCACACACACAATGGCGCCTAAAAGTACTGTTACCTGGAACCGAAGTATGAGTGCCTTTTACCTTTCCTCCCCGGCAACGGCGCCAAAAAGTGCTTGATGTCTACGGGAGCTTCTATTCTTGTAGACAGTGTTGGGCCTCCAAGAGCAGAGGTTTGTAGAACAGCAGCAAGTTTCCCTTAAGTGGATTACCCAAGGTTTATCGAACTCGGGGAGGAAGAGGTCAAAGATATCCCTCTCATGTAACCCTGCAACCACAAAGCAAGAAGTCTCTTGTGTCCCCAACACACCTAATAGGTGTACTAGTTCGCGAAGAGATAGTGAAATACAAGTGGTATGAATGAATATGAACAGTAGTACGGCGCCAGAAGCTTGCTTGCAGTGCTGATGGTAGTAATATTGCAGAAGTAAACAAGCAGTAGTAACGCAGCGGTAGTAACGCAGTAAAACAAACAAGCAGCGATAGCAGTATTTAGG
The DNA here is from genome assembly GCA_030979885.1 of Lolium multiflorum. Lineage (NCBI taxonomy): Eukaryota > Viridiplantae > Streptophyta > Magnoliopsida > Poales > Poaceae > Lolium > Lolium multiflorum. Next base: position 197,634,133 of record CM061750.1, read on the forward strand.
AACAAGGCCTAGGGATTAGACTTTCACTAGTGGACACTCTCAACATTGATCACATAACAGAATAGATAAATGCATACTTTACACTCTCTTGTTGGATGATGAACACATTGCGTAGGATTACACGAACCCTCAATGCCGGAGTTAACAAGCTCCACAATTAAATGTTCATATTTAAATAACCTTAGAGTGCATGAAAGATCGAAACGACTAAACCAAGTACTAACATAGCATGCACACTGTCACCTTCATGCTTATGTAGGAGGAATAATACACATCAATACTATCATAGCAATAGTTAACTTCGCAATCTACAAGAGATCATGATCATAGCATAAACCAAGTACTAACATGGTGCACACACTGTCACCATTACACCGTGCAGGAGGAATAAAACTACTTTAATAACATTGCTAGAGTAGCACATGGATAAATTGTGATACAAAACACATTGCAATCATAAAGAGATATAAATAAGCACTTCACTATGCCATTCATAACAGTGAATAAGTATTCTGTGAAATATAGCCTAAGAGACCCACACGGTGCACACACTGTCACCTTTACACACGTGGGACAAGGAGTCTCCAGAGATCACATAAGTAAAACTCACTTGACTAGCATAATGACATCTAGATTACAAGCATTATCATATGAATCTCAATCATGTAAGGCAGCTCATGAGATTATTGTATTGAAGTACATAGGAGAGAGATGAACCACATAGCTACCGGTACAGCCCCGAGCCTCGATGGAGAACTACTCCCTCCTCATGGGAGCAGCAGCGGTGATGAAGATGGCGGTGGAGATGGCAGCGGTGTCGATGGAGAAGCCTTCCGGGGCACTTCCCCGTCCGGGGGTGCCGAAACAGAGACTCCTGTCCCCAGATCTTGGCTTCGCGATGGCGGCGGCTCTGGAAGGTTTCGCGTACCGTGGCTTCCTCCGTAAGGGTTTTCGACGCAGGGGCTTTATATAGGCGAAAGGGCAGCCTCGGAGGGTCGAAGGGGCGACGACACCATAGGCTGGCGCGGCCAGGGCCCAGGCCGCACCACCCTATCATCTGGGGCCCATAGGTCCCCCCTCTGGCGGCTCTCGGGTGTTCTGGATGCTTCCGGGCAAAATAGGAACCTGGGCGTTGATTTCGTCCGATTCCGAGAATATTTCGTTACTAGGATTTCTGAAACCAAAAACAACAAAAAACAGAACTGACACTTCGGCATCTTGTTAATAGGTTAGTTCCAGAAAATGCACGAATATGACATAAAGTGTGCATAAAACATGTAGATATCATCAATAATGTAGCATGGAACATAAGAAATTATCGATACGTCGGAGACGTATCACTCATCCACTACCGTTGCAGTAGTAGTAGATTTCCCAAATAGAAATTGAAGAGAAGATCTCTCCATAATGACTTATAGCAGCAGGCAGAAATAAAATCAGCACAAACAGTAAAGGTTTTCCTTACCAATTCCACTTACCAATAGCGCTTCACTCCCCGGCAACGGCGCCAGAAAATAGTCTTGATGAAGCACAAGTATAGGGGGTGTATCGTAGTATATTCGATAAGTAAGAATGTCGATCCCAACGAGGAGCAGAAGGTGTTGACAAGCAGTTTCGATGAAGGATTCACTGTAAATGCTCACAGACAAGTATTCAAGGGGTTTTGATGTAACAGATGAATAAAGTACGAGTAAGTAAAATGCGAGAGAAATAATTGCAGCGAGTGGCCCAATCCTTTTTAGCACAAAGGACAAGCCGGTTTGTTTACTTATAATGACCAAACGTTCTTGAGGACACACGGGGATTTTAGTCTAGTGCTTTCGCTTCATACAGCTAATTAATCTTCATTGTTTTGATAAGTGTTGTGTGGGTGAACCTATGCTAATGCACCGCCCTTCCTAGGACTAATACATACTTGTGATTATACCCCTTGCAAGCATCCGCAACTACAAGAAAGTAATTAAGATAAATCTAACCACAGCCTTAAACTCTGAGATCCTGCGATCCCTCTGCATCGATATACCAACGGGGGCTCAGGTTTCTGTCACTCCGGCAACCCCGCAATTAGCAACCGAATACAAGATGCACTCCCCTAGGCCCATAAATGGTGAAGTATCATGTAGTCGACGTTCACACGACACCACTAGAAGAATGACACCACAACTTAAATATCATAACATTGAATATTACTCAACCATAGTTCACTACTAACATTTAGACTTCACCCATGTCCTCAAGAACTAAACGAACTACTCACGAGACATCATATGGAATACAATCAGAGGTGATATGATGATGAATAACAATCTGAACATAAACCTTGGTTCAACGGTTTCACTCAATAGCATCAACAACAAGTAGAAATCAACACCGGGAGAGTTTCCCCTATCAAACAATCAAGATCCAACCCAAATCGTTACAGCGGTGACGAGGTGCAGCGGTGGTGATGGCGGTGTAGATGGTGGAGATGATGATGATGATGATGATGATGATGGAGATGATGTCCAGCTCGATGACGATGGCGATGGCGTCGATTTCCCCCTCCGAGGGAATTTCCCCGGCGGATTCCTGCCCGCCGGAGAGCTCTTTTCTCTCTGTTCTCCGCCCCGCAGGCGGCTGTAACTCTTCGTCAGGTACCCTCTGTGGCTTAGGTTTTTGGGACGAAGGCATACGCGAAGAAAAGGAGGCGAGAGGGGCTGTGGGCCCCTCTCCTCATAGGGCGGCGCGGCCAAGCCTTGGGCCGCGCCGGCCTATGGGGTGGGCCCACCTCGGGTCCCCTCTTCTCCCTTTCTGGCTCCCTCCGTCATCTGGAAAATAGGAATTTACGTGTAATTTCCTTCCACAGTTGATCTTCCGAAATATTGCGTTCTGACGGTGCTTTTTCCAGAATCCTGGCTCCGGTGCTTGATCCTCCAATAATCATGAAATATGCAAAATAGATGAAATAACATAAGTATTGTGTCCCAATATGAAATATATCAATGAATAACAGCAAATTATGATATAAAATAGTGATGCAAATTGGACGTATCATGCCCCTCCGACGCCGCCTTGATACGTCTCCAACGTATCGATAATTTCTTATGTTCCATGCTACTTTATTGATGATACCTACATGTTTTATGCACATTATATGTCGTATTTACGCATTTTCTGGAACTAACCTATTAACAAGATGCCGAAGAGCCATTGCTGCTGTTTTGGTTTCAGAAATCCTAGTAACGAAATATTCTCGAATTGGACGAAATCACCGCCCAGGGTCCTATTTTTGCACGGAGCTTCCAGAGACCGAAGGAGAGTCGGGGGGCCACGAGGTGGCCAGTGACAGGCGGCGCGCGGCCTGTGCCCGGCCGCCTGCCCCCCGGGCCCCTCGTGCCGCCTCTTGACCTACCCTTTCGCCTACTTATAGCCTCCGTCGCGAAACCCCCAATACCGAGCGCCACGATACGGAAAACCTTACTAGAGACGCCGCCGCGAATCCCATCTCGGGGATTCAGGAGATCGCCTCGGCACCCCGGAGAGGGGATTCATCTCCCGAGGACTCTACACCGCCATGGTCGCCTCCGGAGTGATGAGTGAGTAGTTCACCCCTGGACTATGGGTCCATAGCAGTAGCTAGATGGTTGTCTTCTCCTTGTTGTGCTTCATTGTCGGATCTTGTGAGCTGCCTAACATGATCAAGATCATCTATATGTTGTGTTTGTCGGGATCCGATGGATAGAGAATACTATGTTATGGTGATTATCAATCTATTGTTTATGTGTTGTTTATGATCTTGCATGCTCTCCGTTATTAGTAGAGGCTCTGGCCAAGTTTTTGCTCTTAACTCTAAGAGGGAGTATTTATGCTCGATAGTGGGTTCATGCCTTCATTGACACCTGGGACAGTGACAGAAAGTTTTAAGGTTGTGATGTGCTGTTGCCACTAGGGATAAAACATTGATTCTATGTCTAAGGATGTAGTTGTCGATTACATTACGCACCATACTTAATGCAATTGTCCTGCTTTGCAACTTAATACTGAAGGGGTTCGGATGATAACCTGAAGGTGGACTTTTTAGGCATAGATGCAGTTGGATGGCGGTCTATGTACTTTGTCGTAATGCCCGGATTAAATCTCACTATATTTACCATATCATGTACATGCATTGTTATGCCCTTCTCTATTTGTCAATTGCCCGACTGTAATTTGTTCACCCAACATGCTTTTATCTTATGGGAGAGACACCTCTAGTGAACTGTGGACCCCGGTCCTATTCTTTACATAGCATACAATCTACTGCAATACTTGTTTTACTGTTTTCTTGCAAACATCTTCCACACAATACGGTTAATCCTTTGTTACAGCAAGCCGGTGAGATTGACAACCTCACTGTTTCGTTGGGGCAAAGTACTTGGGTTGTGTTGTGCAGGTTCCACGTTGGCGCCGGAATCCCTGTTGTTGCGCCGCATCACATTTCGCTACCATCAACCTTCAACGTGCTTCTTGGCTCCTCCTGGTTCGATAAACCTTGGTTTCTTTCTGAGGGAAAACTTGCCTGCGCATCATACCTTCCTCTTGGGGTTCCCAACGGACGTGTACATCTACGCGCATCAAGCCTGTTTTCTGGCGCCGTTGCCAGATCAAGACACGCTGCAAGGGGAGTCTCCACTTCCCAATCTCTTTACTTTGTTTTTGTCTTGCTTTATTTTATTTACTACTTTGTTTGCTGCACCTAAACAAAACACAAAAAAATTAGTTGCTAGTTTTACTTTATTTACTGTCTTGCTCTCTATATCAAAAACACAAAAAAATTAGTTACTTGCCTTTACTTTATTTGCCTAGTTTACTTTATTGCTACTAAAATGAGTAATCCTGAAGTTGAAGTTCGTTCTTTTAAGAAACAAGGTGGAGAAAGTTTTAAAGATGCTTGGTATAGAATTAGTAATGCTCACCATAGGTGCACCAAGAAACACTCCACCACTATCCTTCTTAGGAACTTTTATGTTGGTTTATCTAGTTGGAATAGGTATGTTCTTGATACTCTTTCGGGAGGTAATTTCCTAGGTACTCCCGCTTTAGAAGCTAGTTGCATCATTGAGAGTCTTGTCGGAATACCACATGTTAATGAAGTTAAAATTGAAATCTCTCTTGAGGATGTTATGAAAAAATTGGAAACCATAGAGAAAAATTTTCCAAGTATTGAAACTAAATTGGAAATGCTATTGGATAAAACTGATGAACTTGATAAATCCCTAGGAGGAATTGATGAAAGAATTAGTGTCCTAGGAACTTGTGTTGTCCATGATAATCAAACCAATAGGATTGATGAACTTGAAAAAGCTATGGGAACCTTGGGTTCAACCTTTTCTTCTCTCAAGTATAATGAGAAAGCTTATGTGGGTAAAGAGCAAAAATTCATGTATGCCTCTAAAGTGCCTAAACAAAAGAATTACTATAGGCCTAAAATTGCTAAAACCCCTAGCACCACCATAGAAAATTTAGATAATGGAGCACCTAAAGTACCCCCTGCAACAAGTTGTGTTTGCATGAAAAATAATAATGTTGATGCTTCATCTCTCGATGTTACTTGATTTGCACTTTCTGCGCCTAGCTGAAAGGCGTTAAAGAAAAGCGCTTATGGGAGACAACCCATGTTTTTACTACAGTACTTTGTTTTATATTTGAGTCTTGGAAGTTGTTTACTACTGTAGCAACCTCTCCTTATCATGTTTTTGTGCCAAGTAAAGTTTCTATGTCAAAGTTGATGTTATATTTGGGATCGCTGCGCAGAAACAACATTGCTGTCTGTCACGAATCTGGGCACAGGTCTCTGTAGAAAATTCGAAAAAATCTGCCAATTTACGAGCGTGATCCTCAGATATGTACGCAACTTTCATTAGTTTTGAGTTTTTCCATTTGAGCAAGTCTGGTGCCATTTTAAAATTCGTCTTTACGGACTGTTCTGTTTTTGACAGATTCTGCCTTTTATTTCGCATTGTCTCTTTTGCTATGTTGGATGAATTTCTTTGATCCATTAATGTCCAGTAGCTTTATGCAATGTCCAGAAGTGTAAAGAATGATTGTGCCACCTCTGAACATGTGAATTATTAATTGTGCACTAACCCTCTAATGAGTTTGCTTGAAGTTTGGTGTGAAGGAAGTTTTCAAGGGTCAAGAGAGGAGTATGATATACTATGATCAAGAGGAGTGAAAGTTCTAAGCTTGGGGATGCCCCGTGGTTCATCCCTGCATATTTTAAGAAGACTCAAGCGTCTAAGCTGGGGATACCCAAGGCATCCCCTTCTTCATCGACAACATCATCAGGTTCCTCCCCTGAAACTATATTTTTATTCAGTCACATCTTGTGTTCTTTACTTGGAGCGTCGGTTTGTTTTTGTTTTTGTTTGAATAAAATGGATCCTAGCATTCACTTTGTGGGAGAGAGACACGCTCCGCTGTTGCATATGGACAAATATGTCCTTAGGCTTTACTCATAATGTTCATGGCGAAGTTTCTTCTTCGTTAAATTGTTATATGGTTGGAATTGGACAATGCTACATGTAGTAATTCTAAAATGTCTTGGATAATGTGATACTTGGCAATTGTTGTGCTCATGTTTAAGCTCTTTCATCATATGCTTTGCACCCATTAATGAAGAAATACATAGAGCTTGCTAAAATTTGATTTGCATATTTGGTCTCTCTAAGGTCTAGATAATATCTAGTATTGAGTTTTGAACAACAAGGAAGACGGTGTAGAGTCTTATAATGTTTACAATATGTCTTTTATGTGAGTTTTGCTGCACCGGTTCATCCTTGAGTTTGCTTCAAATAACCTTGCTAGCCTAAACCTTGTATCGAGAGGGAATACTTCTCATGCATCCAAAATCCTTGAGCCAACTACTATGCCATTTGTGTCCACCATACCTACCTACTACATGGTATTTCTCCGCCATTCCAAAGTAAATTGTTTGAGTGCTACCTTTAAAATTCCATCATTCACCTTTGCAATATATAGCTCATGGGACAAAATAGCCTTAAAAACTATCGTAGTATTGAATATGTACTTATGCACTTTATCTCTTATTAAGTTGCTTGTTGTGCGATAACCATGCTTCTGGGGACGCCATCAACTATTCTTTGTTGAATATCATGTGAGTTGCTATGCATGTCCGTCTTGTCTGAAGGATCTACCACCTTAATGATTGGAGCATGCATATTGTTAGAGAAGAACATTGGGCCGCTAACTAAAGCCATGAATCATGGTTGAAGTTTCAGTTTTGGACATATATCCTCAATCTCATATGAGAATAATAATTGTTGCTACATGCTTATGCATTAAAGAGGAGTCCATTATCTGTTGTCCATGTTGTCCCGGTATGGATGTCTAAGTTGAGAATAATCAAAAGCGAAAATCCAAAATGCGAGCATTCTCCTTAGACCTTTGTACAGGCGGCATGGAGGTACCCCTTTGTGACACTTGGTTAAAACATGGCATGCAAAGATCCGGTAGTCCAAGCTAAGTAGGACAAGGTGCGGGCACTATTAGTATACTATGCATGAGGCTTGCAACTTGTAAGATATAATTTACATAACTCATATGCTTTATTACTACCGTTGACAAAATTGTTTCATGTTTTCAAAATAAAAGCTCTAGCACAAATACAGCAATCGATGCTTTCCTCTTTGAAGGACCATTCTTTTACTTTTATTGTTGAGTCAGTTTACCTATCTCCCTCCACCTTAAGAAGCAAACACTTGTGTGAACTGTGCATTGATTCCTACATACTTGCATATTGCACTTGTTATATTACTTTATGTTGACAATATCCATGAGATATACATGTTACAAGTTGAAAGCAACCGCTGAAACTTAATCTTCCTTTGTGTTGCTTGATGTCTACGGGTGCTTCTATTCTTGTAGACAGTGTTGGGCCTCCAAGAGCAGAGGTTTGTAGAACAGCAGCAAGTTTCCCTTAAGTGGATTACCCAAGGTTTATCGAACTCAGGGAGGAAGAGGTCAAAGATATCCCTCTCATGCAACCCTGCAACCACAAAGCAAGAAGTCTCTTGTGTCCCCAACACACCTAATAGGTGTACTAGTTCGGCGAAGAGATAGTGAAATACAAGTGGTATGAATGAATATGAACAGTAGTATGGCGCCAGAAAATAGCTCGCTGGCGTGCAGTTGATGGTAGTAATATTGCGGGAAGTAAACAAGCAGTAGTAACGCAGCAGTAGTAACGCAGTAAAACAGTAAACAAGCAGCGATAGCAGTATTTAGGAACAAGGCCTAGGGATTAGACTTTCACTAGTGGACACTCTCAACTTTGATCACATAACAGAATAGATAAATGCATACTCTACACTCTTGTTGGATGATGAACACATTGCGTAGGATTACACGAACCCTCAATGCCGGAGTTAACAAGCTCCACAATTCAATGTTCATATTTAAATAACCTTAGAGTGCATGAAAGATCGAAACGACTAAACCAAGTACTAACATAGCATGCACACTGTCACCTTCATGCTTATGTAGGAGGAATAATACACATCAATACTATCATAGCAATAGTTAACTTCGCAATCTACAAGAGATCATGATCATAGCATAAACCAAGTACTAACACGGATGCACACACTGTCACCATTACACCGTGCAGGAGGAATAAAACTACTTTAATAACATTGCTAGAGTAGCACATAGATAAATTGTGATACCAAACACATTGCAATCATAAAGAGATATAAATAAGCACTTCACTATGCCATTCATAACAGTGAATAAGTACTTCGTGAAATATAGCCTAAGAGACCCACACGGTGCACACACTGTCACCTTTACACACGTGGGACAAGGAGTCTCCGGAGATCACATAAGTAAAACTCACTTGACTAGCATAATGACATCTAGATTACAAGCATCATCATATGAATCTCAATCATGTAAGGCAGCTCATGAGATTATTGTATTGAACTACATAGGAGAGAGATGAACCACATAGCTACCGTACAGCCCCGAGCCTCGATGGAGAACTACTCCCTCCTCATGGGAGCAGCAGCGGTGATGAAGATGGCGGTGGAGATGGCAGCGGTGTCGATGGAGAAGCCTTCCGGGGGCACTTCCCCGTCCGCAGGGTGCCGAACAGAGACTCCTGTCCCCCATCTTGGCTTCGCGATGGCGGTGGCTCTAGAAGATTTCGCGTACCGTGGCTTCCTCCGTAAGGGTTTTCGATGCAGGGGCTTTATATAGGCGAAGAGGCGGCGCAGGAGGGTCAACGAGGCGACGACACCATAGGGTGGCGCGGCCCAGCCCTGGCCGCGCCACCATGTCATCTGGGGCCCACAGGCCCCCTCCGCGGCTCTCGGGTGTTCCGGATGCTTCCGGGCAAAATAGGAACCCGGGCGTTGATTTCGTCCAATTCCGAGAATATTTCGTTACTAGGATTTCTGAAACCAAAAACAGCAGAAAAGGAACCGGCACTTCGGCATCTCGTTAATAGGTTAGTTCCAAAATGCGTAAATACGACATATAATGTGCATAAGACATGTAGATATCATCAATAATGTAGCATGGAACATAAGAAATTATCGATACGTCGGAGACGTATCAGCATCCCCTTAGTTCTGCTCGTCCCGAGCAGGTAAAACGATAACAAAGATAATTTCTTAAGTGACATGCTACCAACATAATCTTGATCATACTATTGTAAGCATATGAGATGAATGCAGCGATCAAAACAATGGTAATGACATGAGTAAACAAATGAATCATAAAGCAAAGACTTTTCATGAATAGTACTTCAAGACAAGCATCAATGAGTCTTGCATAAGAGTTAACTCATAAAGCAATAATTCAAAGTAGAGGTATTGAAGCAACACAAAGGAAGATTAAGTTTCAGCGGTTGCTTTCAACTTATAACATGTATATCTCATGGATAATTGTCAACATAGAGTAATATAACAAATGCAATAAGCAAGTATGTAAGAATCAATGCACAGTTCACACAAGTGTTTGCTTCTTAAGGTGGAGGGAGATAGGTAAACTGACTCAACAATAAAAGTAAAAGAATGATCCTTCAAAGAGGAAAGCATCGATTGCTGTATTTGTGCTAGAGCTTTTATTTTGAAAACATGAAACAATTTTGTCAACGGTAGTAATAAAGCATATGAGTTATGTAAATTATATCTTACAAGTTGCAAGCCTCATGCATAGTATACTAATAGTGCCCGCACCTTGTCCTACTTAGCTTGGACTACCGGATCTTTGCATGCCATGTTTCAACCAAGTGTCACAAAGGGGTACCTCCATGCCGCCTGTACAAAGGTCTAAGGAGAATGCTCGCATTTTGGATTTCTCGCTTTTGATTATTCTCAACTTAGACATCCATACCGGGACAACATGGACAACAGATAATGGACTCCTCTTAAATGCATAAGCATGTAGCAATGATTATTATTCTCATATGAGATTGAGGATATATGTCCAAAACTGAAACTTCAACCATGATTCATGGCTTTAGTTAGCGGCCCAATGTTCTTCTCTAACAATTTTGCATGCTCCAACCACTAAAGTGATAGATCCTTCAGACAAGACGGACATGCATATCAACTCACATGATATTCAACAATAGTTGATGGCGTTCCCCAGAAGCATGGTTATCGCACAACAAGCAACTTAATAAAAGATAAAGTGCATAAGTACATATTCAATACTACGATAGTTTTTAAGGCTATTTTGTCCCATGAGCTATATATTGCAAAGGTGAATGATGGAATTTTAAAGGTAGCACTCAAGCAATTTACTTTGGAATGGCGGAGAAATACCATGTAGTAGGTAGGTATGGTGGACACAAATGGCATAGTGGTTGGCTCAAGGATTTTGGATGCATGAGAAGTATTCCCTCTCGATACAAGGTTTAGGCTAGCAAGGTTATTTGAAGCAAACTCAAGGATGAACCGGTGCAGCAAAACTCACATAAAAGACATATTGTAAACATTATAAGACTCTACACCGTCTTCCTTGTTGTTCAAAACTCAATACTAGAAAGGGATTTCTATTTTCGTGCCCTCGGGTCGTTAGTTGTACTCAGTTTTCCCCAGCCCCTTAGTTTTTCCTCAGTTTTCCCCTCCCTCTAGTTTGAAACCCGCAGAACGAGCTCAGACGGAAGGAATCCGTTTATTTGGACGTTCTGTGCTGGCGTGTTGCGCCGCGTCGTCTGTGGGGCCGCGACGTGTGGGGCCGCGTCGCGTGGGGCTGGTAGAAAGGGACCGCGTGGGACAGGACGAGAAGCGTTTGGTTGCACGTGAGCAGGAGCTGGGTTTTGTCTCTCTCGGCCCAAATTGGCATTTTTAAGAGCACCTTTTCCCCTCTTTCTCTCTCTGTCTTTTTCACCAAATTAGTATCAAATCTAGAGAAGCTTCTATTTCTGTCTTTCTTCAATATGGCAGCAAATCTAGTAGCAAATCTCTGGGGTTATTTATGCCTTTTGGCCCTCGTTTTTTGCCCAATATGGCAGCAAATCTAGTACCAAATGTAGAAGCTAGTATATGATAAATTGACAACTGCATAATCAGAAAGCTAAGTATAATACATAGGGAAACTGCATACAGCAGCCAAAAGCAGCCAATAACGTTGTAATATACAAGACGCACGCAATGTATGGACAACAAGAAGATTAGGATGAATGAATTTGTTCTTCATTCCTCCTCATATATTTCGTCGTTGCGCCAGCCGTGCATTACCCCAAGGAAATATTGATTGAACTCCCTCCGTCTGCAGTGTGCGGCCAATACATCCTCCAAACGGTATGGCTTGTGTTCATTTCTCATACCGTAGTTTCCTATTCTATCCACACGTTCTGGCCACTCCTCCCAGGCCTTTGTATCATGAGAGTACTCTCTGATATAACCCAAATCCGTGTAGTAGATGCAGCCAGGTCGAAGTGTCGGGTACACTCTGGTGTCGACGGAGATACACCGGATATAATTCACGAAGAAGGCATTAATGCCAATGTTACTGACCGGATGGAGAGAGCGGCTCTGAGTGTCCACACGGTACACCAATGGTCTGCCCGCCAAAGCCACGCTGACCAACAACACAAGCAGCAGATCACCATCCGACTTCACGAGGTAGAACTTCTGATGTCCAAGTTCTGGAAATGAAATTAGTGTCTCCATCTTGACAGTGCTCGTGCGCTGCTGCAACTGTACATTGGTGCACACTATTCTTCCGTGCTCTAAATTGTCCACAGCTAGTGCATACAGTTCACCATTGAACGGTGTAATGCAACGCAGACAATGGTTCTTCATCGAAAATCTGTTTTCCCAATCTTTATCTATATCCTTAGTTGGAGTGCTCTCATCGACCCAACCAATTTCCGACGGGTAATGTGCGGTAACGAAGACCATAGTCGGGGATTTGATCACAGCGACTGATTTCAGGAAAATAGATGGCATCTGCGCCTCAAACATAGTGTATTTCTTTGTGAGTGGGTTCAGAAGCCGTATCTTGTGCGGCGGGTTCTTCTGGGCAAGCACGATGACGCCACGGCAAAATCCGACGAAGTAGTATCTGGGCAAGCACGATAACATTCAGCACTAAGATGTTTAAGATTGAAAATAAAGAGGTAGATATGGAGGAAGTTGAACCTTGTATGAACTTCCGATAGATCTATGGTGACGTAGCGTGATGTGCCGAGTTGGAGGAAGGTGAACACAGCGACGTGTGGAAGGGCGTGGTCTAGCATGATCCATTCGTCCAAGTGCACGTCGGGCTCAGGCAAACCTGAGCGCCAATTTCTACAGACTTGCCTCATGGCAGAGTACGTGTCGGCGTACTCCTCGTTCGCCAGCAAGCATTCGCCGATCTGGTGAAGTGGTCCATCAGCCGAGAGAGAGGCCCAGTTCACGGAGGAGCCGCGCTTGGATGCGCCGCCCTCGGAGGCGACGCGCTCGGCGGCGACTGGCTCGGCGGCGACGGGCTCGGCGGCGACTGGCTCGGCGGCGACGGGCTCGGCGGCGACCGCTCGGCGGCGACGGGCGCGGAGGCGACGGGCTCGGAGTTGACGGGCTCGGAGGCGACGGCCGCCGGCGCATTCTTCTTCTCCATCGCCGGCAGGGTAGCGTGCGTACGGCGGTTGGGGTTTTTTCGATTTGGAGAAGTTGATGGGACGTGAGAGGGGTGGTTTCGTGCGTGAGCGAGAATGAGACGACTGTGTGCAGAGGGAGGGAGGGAGGGGCTTACGCGTCCTAAATGCGACCCGCGTCCTACGCGTCCACTATTTGCACGTCTGCACCGCGACACGCGTCAACAATGGCACGTCTTCCACTTCTGCACCGCAACACGCGTCCTCGAGTCTAACCCTGGAAATTTAGATATACTCAGGTATACCCTCGAGTCATATACTAGCATTTTTTGTGTGCTCAGTTTTCTCCTCGAGTGCTAATACTGGCTAGTGCAATATACTCAGTTTTACCCTCAAGTGGCTGGTCAACAGAGAGTCAACAAATGGGATTAACTAGTTAAATGAGTTATTTAATGTGCAAAAAAATCCGAAAAAGAGTGGCACTTACTCATGGAGTCTTTACCACAAATTGCCACTTCTCAAATCATAGATAAATCATAGATAAATCAAGTTTCACCACAAATTGCCACTTCTCAAATCACCTAGTAGCTATGAAGGTGCATGGTTTTCCATAATAAGCCCTACCCAAAACAGCTTTCCCCAAAACATACTTTGTCTAAATGAGGCCACAATTCTCACACTGATGTATATTGGTATTGCAAATAGTTTGAGGTAGGCCAAGATGGGTTTCATTGTACAAAACACGCATTTTCCATTTTTTAAATCTCATATTTGAATCCCTTAGTCTGTTTACTACTCACTTGCCCTTGGTTTCTTGATACTACTCAGTTTTGCCCTCTCCCTTCACAAACTCTCACAGACGCCCAACATTGCCCTGATTGGTCTAGCCCATGTCACGCGGATCATGCCCGCCGACCGTTGATCGTATGATCTAACGGGCAGGATAACCCCTATCTCTCTCTCTGGTCGGGGCCACCACCCTCTCTCTCTCTCTCGTCGGTTAGCTTCCACACTCTATGTATGCGAAAGGGCGGTTACCTAGTACGCTAAAGTTTGGTTTTCTGCATTATTTTTCACGAGCTAAATTATAAACTCTTTTAGGCATTACTTTTCACGCAAAAAATGATAAACCATCACCGATTTGTTGTAGCCATTACTTTTCACGCAAACAATGATACACCATCACCCATTTCTTGTAGCCATGCATTACTTTTCACGCAAAAAATGATAACCATCACCGATTTTGTTGTAGCCATTACTTTTCACGCAAAAAATGATACACCATCACCCATTTCTTGTAGCCATTACTTTCAACGCAAAAAACGATAAACCATCACCGATTTTGTTGTAGCCATTACTTATCACGCAAAAATATGATACACCATCACCCATTTCTTGGACCCATTACTTATGACGCAAAAAATGATACACCATCACCCATTTCTTGGACCCATTACTTATGACGCAAAAAATGATACACCATCACCCATTTCTTGTACCCATTACTTTTCACGCAAAAAACGATAAACCATCACCGATTTCTTGTAGCCATTACTTTTCACGCAAAAAACGATAAACCATCACCGATTTCTCGTAGCCATTACTTTTCTTTTAGACTAGTCATAGTGGAGAGTAACATAGAGTAGTAACATGCACATGTTACTACTCTATGTTACTACCTTCATAGTGGGAAGTAACATATGTGTAGTGTCATGCAAAGCCATATTAATTAGGTTGTAGACTCATCTAATCTTGGAAAATGTGATGTTATGGTAACATAGCTCTATGTTACTACCCAAGTTACTCCCACTATGAGTAGTCTTAGGCATTACTTTTCACCGTAAAATGATAAACTAGTCAACATAGTCCGCATTACTTTTTTTGTTGAGATATATACCCCCACAACGGTCGTCTCCTCCTTAATTAATTTATTGTGTATAAACCCCCACAACGGTCATCTCCTCCTTATTTTATTGTGTAAACCCCTACAACGGTCATCTCTCCCTTATAAACACCCACACGGCCATCCCTTGTGTCAATAGGTTCTGCCTCTCTCTTCTTCGTTCACATACACTTTATCCATTGCCATGGCTTCCACGTCTCGGACGCGGACCGGAAGGGGAAGGGGAAGGGGAAGGGGAAGGGGAAGGGGAATGGGAAGTGGATCATCATCATTGCCACCACCACCGTCAACACTGCCATTGATCATAGAGGAGTTCTTCATCGTCGTCTATGAAGACCCTTTGGTCAAGAAGGTACGTACGCGTTCCCACATATATGATGCATGTGATTAATTATGGGCATGTTCTAAAAAACCTTTAATTTCAAGGGTTCCCTAATTTCAAACGATCGGCGCTCGATCTCTTTGCAGGAACTCCCAAAAAAATTTGCGGACTATCTTGACGGCAAGGAGCCAGCTAAGGTGTATCTGCGAGCAGCTGACTGCGGTCCTCGTCTCTGGACCGTGGAGGTCCTATTTGACGGACAAGGCCGGATGTACCTCGACAAGGGCTGGGAGAAATTCGCCATCGCGCACGGTGTGGATTTCGGCTGGTTCGTACACTTCAAATATGAAGGCGATGATGTGCTCACAGTGAAGGTGTTTGACGGAACAATGTGCAGGAGGTACTACTACTCAGACGACGAAGATACTGATGATGAAAGCGACGACGACGTGAAGCCATGCATCCATCCCCTTTAGATAATTAAGGGGATCATGACCAAGAATATATATGTAGCTTCATATGCATCGATTTAGAGATCTAGCTATTTTCTATATATTATGCATGTAAAAAATAATATCGCATTTCCACTATTATTCGAGCACCACATCCTCGCCGCCACTGCTAGGTCAACGCCGGGATGCACAATGTTTAGCATAAAAGTCACTTTAGATTAAGCTGCGAAAATAGTCACCTGCCATGGGCTGAGGCGGCCCCTACAGAGCGGCTCTATATTATATTCTCTAAATAAAATAGACGACCACAGCGGTCATTGACTGCGGAGGCCCCACAGAGCGGCAATATATAATTTACTATAAATAAATAGACGACCCACTGGTCATTGGCTGCGGCAGCCCCATAGAGCGGCCCCATTTGTCATTGGCAGCACCGCGTATACAATCAGAAATAAAACGGCCCACGCGTCAGCGGTAGATGGATCCACCCGTCAGCACGAGACGGTCAGCGAGGAACTGACCTCACGGTAACGGTAAGGCCTCTGACCTGACGGCAACCCGCGTCTTCGATGGGTTTCAAACTAGAGGGAGGGGAAAACTGAGGAAAAACTAACGAGCTGGGGAAAACTGAGTACAACTAACGAAGCAGGGGCACAAAAATCCCTACTAGAAATTATCTAGACCTTAGAGAGACCAAATATGCAAATCAAATTTTAGCAAGCTCTATGTATTTCTTCATTAATAGGTGCAGAGTTTATGATGCAAGAGCTTAAACATGAGCACAACAATTGCCAAGTTTCACATTATTCAAGACATTATACCAATTACTACATGTAGCATTTCCCGTTTCCAACCATATAACAATTAACGAAGCAGTTTCAACCTTCGCCATAAAAATTAAAAGCTAAGAACACATGTGTTCATACGAACCAGCGGAGCGTGTCTCTCTCCCAAACAATCATTTATTCAAACAAAAACAAAAACAAAAGCATACAGACGCTCCAAGTAAAGTATAAGATGTGACAGAATAAAAATATAGTTTCAAGAGAAGGAACCTGATACTTTGTCGATGAAGAAGGGGATGCCTTGGGCATCCCCAAGCTTAGATGCTTGAGTCTTCTTGAAATATGCAGGGATGAACCACCGGGGCATCCCCAAGCTTAGACTTTTCATTCTTCTTGATCGTAGTATATCATCCTCCTCTTTGACCCTTGAAAACTTCCTTCACACCAAACTTCAAGCAAACTCATTAGAGGGTTAGTGCACAATTAATAATTCACATGTTCAGAGGTGGCACAATCATTATTTACACTTCTAGACATTGCATAAAGCTACTGACATTAATGGATCAAAGAAATGAATCCAACATAGCAAAAGAGGCAATGCGAAATAAAAGGCAGAATCTGTCAAAAATAGAACAGTCCGTAAAGACGAATTTAAAGCTGGCACCAGACTTGCTCAAATGGAAAAACTCAAAACTAATGAAAGTTGCGTACATATCTGAGGATCACGCTCGTAAATTGGCAGATTTTTTCGAATTTTCTACAGAAAACTGTGCCCAGATTCGTGACAGACAGCAATGCTGTTTCTGCGCAGCGATCCCAAATATAACATCAACTTTGACATAGAAACTTTACTTGGCACAAAAACATGATAAGGAGAGGTTGCTACAGTAGTAAACAACTTCCAAGACTCAACAAAACAAAAATTGCTGTAGTAAAATAAACACATGGGTTATCTCCCAAGAAGTTTTTTCTTTATAGCCATTAAGATGGGCTCAGCAGTTTTAATGATGCACTTGCAAGAAATAGAAGTTGAAGCAAAAGAGAGCATCAAGAGGCAAATTCAAAACACATTTAAGTCTAACATGCTTCCTATGCATAGGAATCTTGTAAATAAACAAGTTCATGAAGAGCAAAGTAACAAGCATAGGAAGATAAAACAAGTGTAGCTTCAAAAATTTCAGCACATAGAGAGGTGTTTTAGTAACATGAAAATTTTTACAACCATATTTTCCTCTCTCATAATAACTTTCAGTAGCAACATGAGCAAACTCAACAATATAACTATCACATAAAGCATTCTTATCATGAGTCTCATGCATAAAATAATTACTACTCCCAACATAAGCATAGTCATTCTTATTAATTGTAGTGGGAGCAAATTCAACAAAGTAGCTATCAAATATAGGAGGTATATTGTAATCATAATCAAATTTATCCTCCATAACAGGTGGTAACAAAAGACTACTATCATTATAATCATCATAAATGGGAGGCAAAGTATCATCAAAGTAAATTTTCTCCTCAATGCTTGGGGGACTAAAAATATCATGCTCATCAAAACCAGCTTCCCCAAGCTTAGAATTTTCCATATCATTAGCAACAATAGTGTTCAAAGCATTCATACTAATAACATTCCCATTATCATGCATATAAAGTTCCATGGGTTTTTTAATTCTTTCTTCAAACACATCATGTCCTAATTCAAGATAAAGTTCATAAAGATCTCTCATATTTTTGTTGTTTTCCATTATGCCTAACTAGTGTAAATAAAAACAAGAAACAAAAAGATGCAATTGCAGAGTCTAAAGGAAATAGCTTCGAGCACACACAATGGCGCCAGAAAAGCACACTGGAACCGGAGTATGAGCGCTTTTACCTTTCCTCCCCGGCAACGGCGCCAGAAAAGTGCTTGGCGCGTAGTTGACGAGGGAGGAAAAGTGCTTAGTTGCCGGGCTTGCCAATGTGTGAGTGCCGTTTACCTTCCCTCCCCGGCAACGGCGCCAGAAAAGTGCTTGATGTCTACGGGTGTTTATTCTTGTAGACAGTGTTGGGCCTCCAAGAGCAGAGGTTTGTAGAACAGCAGCAAGTTTCCCTTAAGTGGATTACCCAAGGTTTATCGAACTCAGGGAGGAAGAGGTCAAAGATATCCCTCTCATGCAACCCTGCAACCACAAAGCAAGAAGTCTCTTGTGTCCCCAACACACCTAATAGGTGTACTAGTTCGGCGAAGAGATAGTGAAATACAAGTGGTATGAATGAATATGAGCGTAGTATGGCGCCGAAAATAGCTCGCTGGCGTGCGCTGATGGTAGTAATATTGCGGGAAGTAAACAAGCAGTAGTAACGCAGAGTAGAGTAAAGAAACAAAGAATAAGCAACGATAGTATTTAGGAACAAGGCCTAGGGATTAGACTTTCACTAGTGGACACTCTCAACTTTGATCACATAACAGAATAGATAAATGCATACTCTACACTCTTGTTGGATGATGAACACATTGCGTAGGATTACACGAACCCTCAATGCCGGAGTTAACAAGCTCCACAATTCAATGTTCATATTTAAATAACCTTAGAGTGCATGAAAGATCGAAACGACTAAACCAAGTACTAACATAGCATGCACACTGTCACCTTCATGCTTATGTAGGAGGAATAATACACATCAATACTATCATAGCAATAGTTAACTTCGCAATCTACAAGAGATCATGATCATAGCATAAACCAAGTACTAACACGGATGCACACACTGTCACCATTACACCGTGCAGGAGGAATAAAACTACTTTAATAACATTGCTAGAGTAGCACATAGATAAATTGTGATACAAACACATTGCAATCATAAAGAGATATAAATAAGCACTTCACTATGCCATTCATAACAGTGAATAAGTATTCTGTGAAATATAGCCTAAGAGACCCACACGGTGCACACACGTCACCTTTACACACGTGGGACAAGGAGTCTCCGGAGATCACATAAGTAAAACTCACTTGACTAGCATAATGACATCTAGATTACAAGCATCATCATATGAATCTCAATCATGTAAGGCAGCTCATGAGATTATTGTATTGAACTACATAGGAGAGAGATGAACCACATAGCTACCGGTACAGCCCCGAGCCTCGATGGAGAACTACTCCCTCCTCATGGGAGCAGCAGGTGATGAAGATGGCGGTGGAGATGGCAGCGGTGTCGATGGAGAAGCCTTCCGGGGCACTTCCCCGTCCGACAGGTGCCGGAACAGACTCCTGTCCCCCATCTTGGCTTCGCGATGGCGGCGGCTGGAAGATTTCGCACCGTGGCTTCCTCCGTAAGGGTTTTCGATGCAGGGGCTTTATATAGGCGAAGAGGCGGCGCAGGAGGGTCAACGAGGCGACGACACCATAGGGTGGCGCGGGCCCAGCCCTGGCCGCGCCACCATGTCATCTGGGCCCATAGGGCCCCTCCGGCAGCTCGGGTGTTCTGGATGCTTCCGGGCAAAATAGGAACCTGGGCGTTGATTTCGTCCAATTCCGAGAATATTTCGTTACTAGGATTTCTGAAACCAAAAACAGCAGAAAACAGAACTGCACTTCGGCATCTCGTTAATAGGTTAGTTCCAGAAAATGCGTAAATACGACATATAATGTGCATAAAACATGTAGATATCATCAATAATGTAGCATGGAACATAAGAAATTATCGATACGTCGGAGACGTATCATTGCTTCAACACCCTTACTTTGATTTATTGCTTTATGAGTTAACTCTTATGCAAGACTTATTGATGCTTGTCTTGAAGTACTATTCATGAAAAGTCTTTGCTTTATGATTCATTTGTTTACTCATGTCATTACCTTTGTTTTGATCGCTGCATTCATTACATATGTTTACAAATAGTATGATCAAGATTATGATGGCATGTCACTTCAGAAATTATCTTTGTTATCGTTTTACCTGCTCGGGACGAGCAGAACTAAGCTTGGGGATGCTGATACGTCTCCAACGTATCGATAATTTCTTATGTTCCATGCTACTTTATTGATGATACCTACATGTTTTATGCACATTATATGTCGTATTTACGCATTTTATGGAACTAACCTATTAACAAGATGCCGAAGAGCCAGTTGCTGTTTTCTGCTTTTTGGTTTCAGAAATCCTAGTAACGAAATATTCTCGAATTGGACGAAATCACCGCCAGGGTCCTATTTTTGCACGGAGCTTCCAAGACCGAAGGAGAGTCGGGCGGGGCCACGAGGTGGCCATGTGGCGGCGCGCCCAGTGCCCGGCGCGCCGCCTGCCCCCGGGCCTCGTGCCGCCGCTTGACCTACCCTTTCGCCTACTTATAGCCTCCGTCGCGAAAGCCCCAGTACCGAGAGCCACGATATGGAAAACCTTCGAGACGTCGCGCCGCGAATCCCATCTCGGGGATTCAGGAGATCGCCTCGGCACCCTGCCGGAGAGGGGATTCATCTCCCGAGGACTCTACACCGCCATGGTCGCCTCCCGAGTGATGAGTGAGTAGTTCACCCCTGGACTATGGGTCCATAGCAGTAGCTAGATGGTTGTCTTCTCCTTGTTGTGCTTCATTGTCTGATCTTGTGAGCTGCCTAACATGATCAAGATCATCTATATGTAATACTATATGTTGTGTTTGTCGGGATCCGATGGATAGAGAATACTATGTTATGGTGATTATCAATCTATTGTTTATGTGTTGTTTATGATCTTGCATGCTCTCCGTTATTAGTAGAGGCTCTGGCCAAGTTTTTGCTCTTAACTCCAAGAGGGAGTATTTATGCTCGATAGTGGGTTCATGCCTTCATTGACACCTGGGACAATGAAAGTTCTAAGGTTGTGATGTGTTGTGCCACTAGGGATAAAACATTGATTCTATGTCTAAGGATTTAGTTGTCGATTACATTACGCACCATACTTAATGCAATTGTCTGTTGCTTTGCAACTTAATACTGGAAGGGGTTCGGATGATAACCTGAAGGTGGACTTTTTAGGCATAGATGCAGTTGGATGGCGGTCTATGTACTTTGTCGTAATGCCCGGATTAAATCTCACTATATTTACCATATCATGTACATGCATTGTTATGCCCTTCTCTATTTGTCAATTGCCCGACTGTAATTTGTTCACCCAACATGCTTTTATCTTATGGGAGAGACACCTCTAGTGAACTGTGGACCCCGGTCCTATTCTTTACATAGCATACAATCTACTGCAATACTTGTTTTATGCAAACAAACATCTTCCACACAATACGGTTAATCCTTTGTTACAACACAGCCGGTGAGATTGACAACCTCACTGTTTCGTTGGGGCAAAGTACTTGGGTTGTGTTGTGCAGGTTCCACGTTGGCGCCGGAATCCCGTTGTTGCGCCGCATCACATTTCGCCACCATCAACCTTCAACGTGCTTCTTGGCTCCTCCTGGTTCGATAAACCTTGGTTTCTTTCTCGAGGGAAAACTTGCCACTGCGCATCATACCTTCCTCTTGGGGTTCCCAACGGACGTGTACATCTACGCGCATCACGCCTCTTCTCCTATAAAGTCCCTCGCGACCTAAAAACCCGACACCGATTGACGAAACTCCAGAAAGACTCCAGGGGCGCCGCCGCCATCGCGAAACTCCAATTCGGGGACAGAAGTCTCTGTTCCGGCACTCGCCGGACGGGAATTGCCCCCGGAGCCATCTCCATCGACACCACCGCCATCTTCATCGCCATCGCTGTCTCCCATGATGAGGAGGGAGTAGTTCTCCCCCGAGGCTGAGGGTTGTACCGGTAGCTATGTGGTTAATCTCTCTCTCTGTACTCCAATACAATGATCTCATGAATTGCTTTGCATAATTGAGATCCATATGATGAGCTTTGTATCGCTACTAGTCTATGTGCTACTCATGTGATGTTATTAAAGTAGTCTATTCCTCCTGCATGGTGTAAAGGTGACAGTGTGTGCACCGTGTAGTTCTTGTCGTAGGTTATGATCATAATCTCTTGTAGGTTATGGAGTTAATTATCACTATGATAGTATTGATGTGATCTATTCCCCCTTTCATAGTGTAATGGTGAAAGTGTGTATGCTATGTTAGTTCTCGGTTTATTTTGCAAAGATCTATTATGCTCTAAGGTTACTTAAATATGAATGCCGAATGTTGTGGCGCTTGTTAACTCCGGCTTGAGGGAGCTCTTGTAGCCCTACACAACGAATGGTGTTTGTCATCCAACAAAAGAGTGTATGTAGCACAAATGAGAGAAGTTATTTATTTATTATGCGATCAATGTTGAGAGTGTCCACTAGTGAAAGTATGATCCCTAGGCCTTGTTTCCAATACTGCAAACACCGCTTACTTACTGTTCTACTGCATGTTTACTCGCTGCCATATTTATTTCAGACTGTTATTACCACTCATATCCATCTATACCACCTGTGTTCTACTATCTCTTCGCCGAACTAGTGCGCCTATACATCTGACAAGTGTATTAGGTGTGTTGGGGACACAAGAGACTTCTTGTATCTTAATTGCAGGGTTGCTTGAGAGGACTATCTTTGACCTCTACCTCTCTGAGTTCGATAAACCTTGGGTGATTCACTTAAGGGAAACTTGCTGTTCTACAAACCTCTGCTCTTGGAGGCCCAACACTGTCTACAAGAATAGAAGTACCCGTAGACATCAGTATTGTCATAAAACTAGCATGGAACATCAGAAATTATAGATACGTTGGAGACGTATCAATCACCACAATAGTTTTTAAGCTATTTTCCCATGAGCTATGTATTGTAAAGACAAAGGAATGACATTTTAAAGGTAGCACGTAAGTAATTTAATTTTGAATGGCAGAAAAATACCACATATAGGTAGTTATGGTGGACACAAATGGCATGGGTTTTGGCTCAAGGTGTTTGGATGCACGAGAAGCATTTCCTCTCAGTACAAGGCTTTGGGCTAGCAAGGTTGTTTGAAGCAAACACAAGTATGAACAGGTACAACAAAACTTACACAAGAACATATTGCAAGCATTATAAGACTCTACACTATCTTCCTTGTTGTTCAAACACTTTTACCAGAAAATATCTAGACCTTAGAGAGACCAATCATGCAAACCAAATTTGAACAAGCTCTACGGTAGTTCTCCACTAATAGATTTAAACTACATGATGCAAGAGCTTAAACATGATCTATGAGAGCTCAAAACAATTGCCAAGTATCAAATTATTCAAGACCATATGAAGCATTTTCTGATTCCAACCAAATAGCAATCAACGAAGCAGTTTTCCGCCTTCGCCATGAACATTAAAGCATAAGTAAGAACACAAGTGTTCAAATGAAAAGGCGGAGCGTGTATATCTCCAATACAAGGATTGCTGGGATCCGACTTTATTCAAACAAAAACAAAAACAAAAGCAAAAAGACGCTCCAAGTAAAGTACATAAGATGTGACGAAATAAGAATATAGTCTCACTAGAAGTGACCTGATAAGTTGTCGATGAAGATCAAGGCATCCCCAAGCTTAGATGCTTGAGTCTTCTTGAAATATGCATGGATGAACCACGGGGACATCCCCAAGCTTAGACTTTTCACTCTTCTTGATCATATTGTATCATCCTCTTCTCTTGACCCTTGAAAACTTCCTCCACACCAAACTTAAAGCAAACTCATTAGAGGGTTAGTGCATAATAAAAAATTCACATATTCAGAGGTGACATGATCATTCTTAACACTTCTGGACATTATCCAAGGCTACTGAAAGTAAATGGAACAAAGAAATCCATTCAACATAGCAAAAGAGGCAATGCAAAATAAAAAGGTAGAATCTATCAAAACAGAACAGTCCGTAAAGACGATTTTTTCTGAGGCACTTAACTTGCTCAGATGGAAAAACTCAAAACTAATGAAAGTTGCATACATATATGAGGATCACACACGTAAATTGGCAGATTTTTTTGATTCTTCTACAGAGAGAAGGACGCAAATTCGTGACAGACAGCAAATCTGTTTCTGCGCAGAAATCCAAATCTAGTATCAACCTTCTATTAGAGACTTTACTTGGCACAATAACATGATAAGGAGAGGTTTCTACAGTAGTAACAACTTCCAAGACTCAACAAAACAGTAGCAAAATAAAAACATGGGTTATCTCCTAAGAAGTGCTTTCTTTATAGCCATTAAGATGGGCTCAGTAATTTTAATGATGCTCTCATGAAAATAGAAAATGGAGCAAAAGGAGCATCAAGAAGCAAATTCAAAACACATTTAAGTCTAACCCGCTTCCTATGCATAGGAATCTTGTACACAAATAAATTCATGAAGAACAAAGTGGCAAGCATAGGAAGATAAAACACGAGTAACTTCAAAATTTTCAGCATGTAGAGAGGTGTTTTAGTACCATGAAAATTTCTACAACCATATTTTCCTCTCTCATAATAATTTCCAGTAGCATCATGAACAAACTCAACAATATAACTATCACATACAGCATGCTTTTCATGATCTACAAACACATAATTTTTATCAAGCTCAAAAATAGTGGGATCAAAACTTTCAAACCCACTTTTTAAAAATCTATAACAAGATGATTGATCATTCTCAAGAGATATGGGACTCCTAAATAAAGTCAAGACCTCTCCAATCCCATTTTCATTAGTAGTACAATTAATATTATCAAGTAACATAGGACCATCATCTAGAGCTTTATCATAAACATTTGCTAAGCAAAACTCTTTAGTACCATGCATTTCGGTATCAGGCACAAACAAAGCATTATCATAAGATTTATCAAAATAGCATGGATTATCATAGATAATAGTAGCATAATTATTCTCACAAGTTTTACTCATAGGGAATATTTCAAGAGAATCCACAGGAACATAACATTCATCCTCCATAGCAGGTGGCACCAAAATACCACTATCATTATCATCATAAATGGGAGGCAAAGTATCGTCCAAGAAAATTTTCTCCTAAAACTTGGGGGACTAAAAATATCACAACTAGCTTCCCCAAGCTTAAATTCTTCCATAGCATTAGCAATAATAGTGTTCAAAGAGTTCATGCTAATAACATTGCTACAACTATTTTGCAAACAAAGTTCCATGGGTTTTTTAATTCTCTCTTCAAACACATCATGTCCTAATTCAATATAAAGTTCATAAAGATCTCTATTTTTTTGTTATTTTCCATTAAGCCTAACTAGTGAAGTCACACAACTTAGTGTTCTTAGGAGTACTCATAAAAATAAGAAAAGCAAAACCGAATTAAATAAAGTAAAACAAGTAACTATTTTTTTTGTGTTTTTGATATAAAGAAAGCAAACAAGACAGAAAAATAAAATAAAGTAAAGCAAGACAATAAACAAAGTAGAGAGATTGGATGTGGGAGACTCCCCTTGCAGCGTGTCTTGATCTCCCCGGCAACGGCGCCAAAAATTTAGTTTGATAACGCGTGAAGCACACGTCCGTTGGGAACCCCAAGTGGAAGGTGTGATAGCAGCAAGTTTCCTCTCAGTATGAAACCAAGGTTTATCAAACCAGCAGGAGATGAAGGCCACGTGAAGGTTGTTGGTGGAGGAGTGTAGTGCGGCGCAACACCAGTGATTCCGGCGCCAACGTGGAACCTGCACAACACAATCAAGATACTTTGCCCCAACGTAACAGTGAGGTTGTCAATCTCACCGGCTTGCTGAAAACAAAGGATTAAACGTATGGTGTGGAGAATGATGTTTGTTTGCGAAGAACAATAGAGAACAGAGATTGCGGTAGATTGTATTTCAGATGTAAAAGAATGGACCGGAGTCCACAGTTCACTAGTGGTGTCTCTCCAATAAGATAAATAGCATGCTGGGTGAACAAATTACAGGTGGCAATTGACAAATAAAGATTCATATACATATCATGATGATCACTATGAGATTTAATCAGGGCATTACGACAAAGAACATAGACCGCCATCCAAATGCATCTATGCCTAAAAAGTCCACCTTCGGGTTAGCATCCGCACCCCTTCCAGTATTAAGTTGCAAACAACAGACAATTGCATTAAGTATGGTGCGTAATGTAATCAACAAAAATATCCTTAGACAAAACATCGATGTTTTATCCCTAGTGGCAACAACACATCCACAACCTTAGAACTTTCTGTCACTGTCCCAGATTCAATGGAGGCATGAACCGACTATCGAGCATAAATACTCCCTCTTGGAGTTACAAGTATCAACTTGGCCAGAGCCTCTACTACTAACGAAGAGCATGCAAGAACATAAACAACACATATATGATAGATCAATAATCAACTTGACATAGTATTCAATATTCATCGGATCCCACCAAACACAACATGTAGCACTACAAATAGATGATCTTGATCATGTTAGGCAGCTCACAAGATCTAAACATGATAGCACAAGAGGAGAAGACAACCATCTAGCTACTGCTATGGACCCATAGTCCAAGGATAAACTACTCACGCATCATCCGGAGGCGGGCATGGTGATGTAGAGCCCTCCTGATGATTCCCTCACGGCAGGGTGCCGGAGGCGATCTCCTGAATCCCGAGATGGGATTGGCGTGGCGGCGTCTCTGGAACTTTTTCCGTATCGTGGCTCTCGGTATTAGGGTTTTCACGATGGAGAGTTTAAGTAGGCGGAAGGGCAGAGTCGGAGGAGGCTCGAGGGGCCCACCCCATAGGGTAGCGCGGGCCCCTCCTTGGCCGCACCGCCCTATGGTTAGGGCGCCTCGTGGCCCCTCTCTGTATCCTCTTCGGTCTTCTGGAAACTCCGTGGAAAAATAAGACCGTGGGCTTTTGTTTCGTCCAATCGAGAATATTTCGTGTAGGATTTCAAACCAAAAACAAAAGAAAACAGAACTGCGCTTCGGCATCTTGTTAATAGGTTAGTGCCGGAAAATGCATCAAAACATCATAAAGTGTGAACAAAACATGTAGGTATTGTCATAAAACTAGCATGGAACATAAGAAATTATAGATACGTTGGAGACGTATCAGGGGTTTAGAGATTCTAGACCTGGAAATAACGAATATTGATTTACTATCTAAATGGTTGTGGAATTTTTTAATGAGAATGAAATACAACAAAGAAATATCTCCAAAAACAAAACCTCTGCTAGGTTGTGGCAAAAAAATGGGGACTCCCATTTCTGGCAAGGGTTAATGGAGATTAAACATCTTTTCTTGAAATGTTGCCGAGTGCAGGTTGGTGATGGGAGGAGGACAAGTTTCTGGGAAGATCACTGGATAGGTACATCTTGCCTATCCAATATTTTCCCTACGCTTTTCTCTGTTTCCATGAACAAGAATGTAACAGTTCAAGATGTTTTTGATAAGGGGGTCAATGGGCTCCGATTTAGGAGAGCAACAGTGGGAGTGCTTGGAGAGCAATGGGATGCATTGAAAAGAATGCTAGAAGGTGTAGCTCTGAAAGATAAACCTGATAGGTTATATGGAAGTTACAAATCCAGGCTCTTTCTCAGTTAAATCATTTTACTCAGCAATGCAATTCAATGGAATGGCCCCTTACAAATTTATGTGGAAAGTCAAGATACCTCTCAGAATAAAAACCTTCTTGTGGTTAGTGCTTAAAGGGAGCATTCTAACAAGAGATGTTCTTATACATAGGGGAGAAAAGTGTGAGAGACAAGACAATGTCTTTTCTCTGGATGCAATGAGACTATTACACACCTCATTTTCATTCCCCCTAGCTAGATACATTTGGAATGTGGTTAAATGTACTTTTGGTTTAAATTTCCAATTTGAATCAGCTGACCAATGCATTTCAATTTGGTTAAAAGGTTTCGAAAAAAAGGAAATGCTTTCTATGGGGATTGCTACTGTAATATGGAGTATTTGGAAGACAAGGAACTCAGCCTGTTTTGAAAAAAATGGCCTAATGGACCTTGTGCAGTGATTTTCAAGATTTGCCACTATATTAACTGTTGGAGTTCTTTGCAGGTGAAGGGGGATGTTAAGGACCGGCTGGTTTTCTGCGGTAAGCTACTGGAGAAAGTTGCGAAAGACGTGTTTGGAGCGAGGAGATGTTGGACTCCTTGTATTCCAAGACTGGAGATGTGAAGGAAAAAAAAGGAGAGGAGGAAGAAGATGTGCAAGGGGGGCATTCTGATGGCTTTTGGTTTTAGCAGCAAAAAGGTGAAAAGGGAAGGAGTAACTAGCTGAGCTTGCTTGCGTTGCTGTGATGTAAAGGTTGAACTATGTAGAATGCTGGTTCGTTAATAAAATCGGGGACATGATCCCTTTGATCTAAAAAAAATCCTTTTCGTTTGCTGGTTGGGAGCATCAGCCTAGTTCTTTCAAGCCAATCAATTAGCGGCGGATGGTCATCAAACATAAAGCAAGGACGCAGGTGAGCCATAGGCAGAGATAATGCCCAGACCTCGATCACCATGAGGAAGTCACCCAGCAAATGTTGCGCAAACTCAGGGGAGGACATGCACAACGCGCATGAGTCGTTGGCCAACCTCTCTTGGCAAGCATGTCATCAGTCAAACGCCGGCCAGCCCAGCAAACATCCTGCAGCGAATTGGCGCATCCTTGAACCAGACACAATGGATGTAGCTAGTGCAGGTAGCACCAGCAAATTGGGTAGCATAAGCTGTGGCAGAGGAAAATGATCCGTCAGGAGTCCAACGCAAGTCACTGAGGTGGGCATGCCAGGGTTTAAGGTGATGCCTTGTAGCTTTTCCAAAACAATGACGGCCTTAGTTATCACAACAACTGTTTGGTTCGCCTTTAGGTGTCTAGTGCATTACTGATTGTCTATAGCATACACGACAATAAGCTTCTTTCTAGTGCAGAGCTGGAGCAACCCTGAGAAGCCCTGGCATGGCCTTCCGCTCCCCATCAACGGAAAGGTCAAGGCCCGCAAAATCAATCGAATGGTGGCGATCTCATTTTCATCTGGACTGGCAAATAGCACGACATCGTCAGCATATAGCAATATGCGTTTAGCCATTGGTTGCCGGCCTATTTGGTGAGAGCCCCCAGTCTGTTAGCGTCATCAACAGTTTTAGCCAGAGTATCCATGACAATATCATAGAGCAGCTGCGAGAGAGGATTTGACTGTCGCGTACCGCGCTGATGATGAATTGTTTATGTCAGGCAACCATTGATCAACACCAGGAGGAATGTTGTGCAAACGAGGGTAGGACAAAGATAATGTTGCGCCTACGCAGGGTGAAGCCACGAGCTACGAGAACCTCCAGGAGGAATTCCCATGAAACTGTATCCAAAGCTTTCTCCACATCAAGCTTCAGGAGCAGGGGTTTTGGATTGGGGAAATAGTTTGGCTTGGCTCTGCACATATATGAATTGTCATGGATTGGTCTTTTCTTGATGAAAGCACTCTGACAGGGCTGACGATTTCACTCATTTTTGGGCTTAAACGAGTAGCCATGATCTTTGTCATC
Organism: Lolium multiflorum; assembly: GCA_030979885.1. NCBI lineage: Eukaryota > Viridiplantae > Streptophyta > Magnoliopsida > Poales > Poaceae > Lolium > Lolium multiflorum. The sequence continues at coordinate 197,664,108 of CM061750.1, forward strand.
AGTTTGGCAAAGAAGCAGATCAGACTGATAGGTCTGAACACGCGAGGGTAGGACAATCGACGGTACATTTCCAGCCAAATCAACATACAAATTCGACATATAGGGGATCATACACAATGGTAGATGCAAATGTTAATATTTATGCCTTACGTATTTATGAAGACAAGAGTTTTACCGCGAATTATTGCAGCCCCAATGGCCTTTTAGTGGAAGCAGGTTTGATTGCATGAAGCCCTGAAGCCTGTCTAGAACAACTAAGGGCGGATATCCTATGCAAATGCAATTTTTGAACCAAAGATGGAGAGCAAATCCAAATCCAGGGTAACATCCTGCATGATGTCTAACTAGAGCCCGCTCAACACTTGCGCAATCACCATGTTCTCAAAATATAATTTGCAAGCATTTCAGCATTTACAGTTTACCAAACATGACACAGTTTTGCACTGTAACTTCGATGCTGTACATCAGTGGAACAGGACATACTCCAGCGACACTTCCCATTCAGTCACAACAATCCACGGTTCAGTTGTTCTAGTGTTGCTACTCTGCTTTGTTGAAAGAACAGTTACAGAGACAAATTTGTAGCGTGATGACAAGTTGACAAAGGCAGAGTTGATAACACTAATACTATGGACCCATAACAAGTGGTGCAATAAATCCTCTATGTTCCAGAACATTGCACCTGTGTTTAGGTTCCATATTTCAGTTTTGCGCAAACACAACAGAGATTTAAGGCAGTATGTAAAGATGCAGAGCCCTCAACTTCCCTTATGAATTATGATTTCACACACTGGTTTACATAACAAGCACGATTGAGACTGAATTAAACCATCTCAGTTGAAGTTCCATGTAGCTAACATCAGAAAAAGGTCTCATAACTAAACAAAGGGACTAAATTCAGATTACATGGAAGCAAATTTTGCAAAACCAGACCACATACAGTCATGTGGCTGCATGTCTGAATTCATACTTGCGAGATGAAAACACGGTACCAATCAGCAGCTGCAGTTCAATTTCAAAAGGATATGTGGATAATGCCCTCGATTTCCCACTCAAACAGTGACTCATCAAAGGTAGAAGAAGAAACTTGACCTGAAATTCAAAGAGCCAGGTTTATTTTCTTCCAGACCACACGTCCTGATTAATTTATACGGTATGCATCAAAGGGCAGATCCTATTATGCATTGCTGAAGTACACATATAAACTAGAAACCCAGGTCAGCACAAAGTATAACAGTCTTTGGTCACCTGGAAGCCACTTTGTGCAGAAATACATCGTTTTTACTACTAGTAGATGCATTGATTTAAGGGAGTATCCTTGATAATTTATCATGATTCGTGCATTCAAAGTGAAAGAACACTCAGTGCATTCTGCAAAATTATTCAGTTAAAAAACAATGATGGTATTTAAATTTTTCATTATAACTGAGATAAGTAAAGTAAATTCACAAGTCATGCTTGTAAATTAGGCCCCAATACTAAATCTTAGTGCGCTCCTGAAAACGAATCTGAACTGTAACACGTTTATCTACAAAACACTCCCGCCACTGACTACTTTCTACAAACTATAAAGTGAAGCTCCACCTCACAAAAACTAATAAACTAGCAGCAAGGTTTAGTTGCCACATGGTGCCATTTAAAGAAGTAATTGATTTTCCCATAATATTTCGACTCTCATGATATGTTCAAGTTCAACATTAGAGAAAATTTAACAATCTAGCAATACCCCAATAAACAAGATATAATTACAGCCTAGTTGAACCAAACAACTGAGTAGTCTTTCTGAAATTTCTACCAATAGCCCTATAAACAAGATATAATTACTAAATAATTCAACCATCTAGTTAAGCAATTCACGTTGGTAATTAAATAGATTGAAAGCCGAAATAGACCAGACGGAAGGAGGTTTACCTACCATACGTGTTATCAAGCATCTTGAAGCTTCAAGTCATCTTCTGGGACTAATCGCATGAAGAATGGAAAAGCGGCACCTCTGTATGGCTTATCCGCATTGTTGCGGATAATTTGCAGCTTGGTGGAATTCATATTAAGCACAAGAAGATAGGAATCAGACTTCCTTATCGACCAAAACTCCATGTAGACATAGCCAGCCTTCATTGCGAGGATGCGCACCCTTTTCATCCACTCGTCACGACGAAGCTTCTTCAAGTACCCAAACTGATTCAGCAAGGAGACCTCCTTCTTGACTGCCCATCCACCATTGTTATCACGGACCCAGAGCGTCACCCATTGGTCCTCGCTGGATACGATGCACAGCCCGCCGTGCTCCGGCATGTCCGCTATGCAGTATGACTCGCCAGGTGGGAACGGTGCGGTGATAACCGACCACACCATTGTTTTCATGTCGAGCACCAGTATGTCCTCTTTATTCTCGTGTTTCGCGTTCGGGCGCCAGTACACGAACTGGCCGGCGGCAATACCGTCCTTGCAGGGGCAGTCAAATATGTACCACACCGTGCCCCAAGTAATCGTTGCCCATTCCTTGGTTTGGGATGAGAAGACATCGGCGGTTACCTCCTCGCCGTGCTGTATGGCGACGACCCGGAACGAGGCGTCGGCCTCGTCGGCGATGATGGCATAGCGGGCGTCGTACCAGCGGTGCGGCAAGTCTGGTTTTCTGAAGTATATGATTTTCCGCGTGAGAGGATCGTAGACGGCGAGCTCCTCCGCATAGCGGCCCCTGGCGAGGAGGAAGAGGCCGCCGTCGCAGCCTCGGAGGCGCCACTCGTTGCAGTAGCGTGGATTGCCGTCGTCGATCCCGGGGCGGCGTACGAAGTGGAAATCGCCGTCCGACGCGGCGGCGGCCAGCTTGGGGTGACGCGGTGAGGCCGTGACGAAGCAGACATCAGGGGCGTAGAAGGGAGTGGGCTTGTCGGCGCGGTCGGTGAGGATGAAGCCGACGAGTGGGGGGCTGCGGAGGCAAAGGTAGCGGCGGAAGACGCCGGGGTCGGAGGCCACGCGGCCCCAGGTCTTGCAGGCGAGGGCGGCGCTGAGGAGTGACGCCATGTCGGGGAGGCGGCGGAGTATTTCTTCGAGGAGGTGGTCAGGGAGGGCGGCCACCGGCGGCGGCGGCGCCGGTCGGGTCTTGGACTTCTTGACGCTGTGTTTCATTTCGCAGGCGATGGATTGGATCTGGGCTCCCATCTCTACTATACGGGGATTTCTTTCGATTTGTAGCGCCGAAAGTGCCTACATTTGCGGTTTGTTTTTCGATAAAAGGGGATTCACTCCCGATTTTATTGAAATCCACAGCGAGAACAACGTTTTGCATGCCCTCCGAGGCTCTCACTTAAATTGATTTCCCTATTTGGCCTGGAAATTTTATTCTTCCCAATTTGATACCTAAACTTATTTTGTTCCTAGAATGACATTGCCGTTCGTGACGTTAGTCCTTCCTTTAATTATTATTTTTCTAGACCACAATACCCCTGTGAAGTAAAACAGATCAAACAACAGACGAACCAGCCTTGTCAGCAATGTCTAGAGGGGGGCGGGCGGCGTGCAGGGCAAGACTGGAGCGGGCGGTGACTCGGTCCGAAGACGCCCTTCGCATGGGACATCGAGCGGAATGTGGGCGACGCGGAACCCCGGCCTAGAGTTGTGTATGTGGCGGCGCGGGAGCTCCCTGCGATGGTGACAAGGGCATCAGGTCGCGGGGGCAGCGCGCGGCAACATCGACCGGACTGGGGCGCGCAAGGCCCTGGTCTAGCGGCGGCAGACGGTACGGAGGCTGGGGCCAACTCCGGTGGGGAGCGAGGGCATGCGGAGAAATTGGCCAGGAGGTAGAAGAAGACGTGGTTGTATGGCCGACTTCCTCGATCTGGTGAGGATCCTCAAAGGAGCCACGTCAGCTCTGGTGCTCCCATGCTCGAGGTCCACAAGCTCCACCGCGCGCTTGTCTCCTGACCGGAGGTCCCTGCAGCCGCTTGCCAGTGGAGGCCGGCATGGCCGTGCGGGGAAAAATTGTGGGCAGTGAATTTGGGGCAAAAACAAACAGGCTGAGACTGGGTCCCATGGTAAAACAGGTGTAGAAGTCAACGTTTTAGGGCCACACTAGCACCATGTTAATTCCACGTGTGCAAAACAGCAGGGCAAAGCAGCTTAAGAGGGTGCTCCATCGGTTTTGTTAAATTAAAGTTATGGTGGTATTTTTGTATAATGGACGTTTTATTACTTTGACAAGCAATTTCACCTGACCTGTGCATAGCTAAGATGCACACAACCGTTCAAACGTCACGAAAGTCTCAAGTGAAGAAAAAAAGGCGAATTACATAATATGAACTTCTTTAAGCTTTTTTTCGTATTTCCATCGATTGGGTTGTTTTCTTCTATTTTCACATTAATTGTCACATAGTTCATGAGGGGCAAAATAGTCTTTTCATATTCCTATCTAACACCATAAGAGCTGAAAATGAACTAAAGTGTCATTCCAGGAACAAAATCAAGTCTAGGTGTCAAATTGGCAAGAATTTTTTTCCAGGGCCAAATAAGGAACACAATTTTAAGGCAGTGTCAAATAAGGAATTTTATCAAAATAAACTCGGCTTTCACCTTTGCCTCTACCATAGATTGGTCCTTCTTCCTCCGACAAGCCTCACCGATGTCGGCAGGGGTGGGGGAACACGATCTATGTAGAGTTTTTCATAAAAATAGTGTTTTCAAAAGATTACATTAGGGTTTTGGTGTTCATTTTTTTGGCTTCCGCCTTAATGAAGGTGTTATCGTCTATAATAAGTAATCTTCTGTCCTTTGTTCGACGATGAGAATTCCTTCCTAGCGTCAATGGTGGTGTTGGAAGATTACTGTTATCTAGATATGGGCCTTCAGATCTTGCTTCGCCAAAACGGTTTTGGACCTTTTATCACGGTTGCCGCGAGGAATCTCCTCACAATATTTGTCCCGGTTGCTACATTCTCGATAACGGTGATTCGTACTCTCGGCTCCCAGCGATGTCGACCATGATGTTCGGTTATTTTTTCCTAGTATACTGGTGTTGTTACTTTTGCCGATGTTGAATGACTAATTTAATAGTTGTGCGCGTGCACGTAGCCTTGGCATTGCGGCTCAGATTAAAATTATGGGAGGATCTTCATTGTTATTCACAGGTCTACGCTTTGGTATCTATCTTTCGCTGCCTTCAGATAAGTACAAGATTGTATCATGAAAGAAGGAAGAGTTTGAAGATCTCGAAAATTTAGTCGTTCGTTTAGACTTTATTTTGTAATCATTGCAAACAGCTTGGTATCTCTATCATGTACTATTTACTGCTATGAATATATGTGGTATTGATTGTTCAAAAAAAAAATCTTCACCACTATGCGTTGCCACATTTCCATCAAAATCTTTAACCGAGTTATGTTGTGTTATGTGTTGCTACAGTTCCTCTTCATGGCTTACCGCAAGAAAGGCATACCTATTTTTTTAGAATTGAATACAGAATTGCTAGTTCCAAATTGCGTGAGATCCATTAAACCTCAGTCACATTCCTCGCCGTTAGTTGGAAGCGCTGCAAGCTTGGTGCAGGTTTGTGCTCCGTGCTAAACCGGGGCATGTTGGGTTGTGTCCTTGTGTATTCACGGGCTTTCTGTGTGTTGATGTTCCCGTCACAGGTGTGCGTGTGGCCTTTCCATCGGGAACCGAATTATCAAAGTCACTTAGGGCATGTCTAACGCTAGACGCTTAGTCAGGCGCTTAGAGGAGAAAAAATAAATACCAGAAAATGTGATTGTTGCCTAAGCGCCTGGGAGTCCAACGCAAGATGCTATTTTAGGGCGCTAGCACAGGTGTTGAAGCGCCTTTCGTCCAACGCCTGGGCGCTAATATTCTGATTCATTCTGTTGAGTCAATCGAAGGAAGCCTCAGATTTTTTAGCGTCCTGGATAACGCCCACCTCCCGTTAAAGCGGCTCGTGCGGTAAATGAAAGTGCAAGCGCTCGGCGACTAGTTGAGCGTCGACGCAAACAATAATCCCAGGATCGGCCGGGAATCGGGGCTAACTACCAGGAAATCAACCCTGGCGTCTGCTGTTAGCGCCCGCGTTGTAGATGCCCTTAGAAACATGGGCCCATAAAAGATGTTTACTAACTATTACTCCCTCCGTTTATTTCTATAATGCCTATAGATTTTTGGCATTTGTTTCAGAATATAAGGTTGTAGCTTGGCTCTTTTTCAAGCTCCCACACGACATGCGTGGAAAAAATCCATACAAAAAGAAAATAATTAGTTGAGATTCCTAATGCATGACCCAACGATTTCTTAGAATTAGGAAGCAAAGTTTTTATTTCCTTAATATGACCTGGCTGTACATATATGGAGAATCAACCAGAAAGATTTGTGGGATTTGTTATGTTAATTTAGGAAGTTACCGATTTCCCTCATTTTACTCTGATCTCAAATCGTTAATCTAGAGGGTCTTGTGTAAAGAACACTCTTATGCTAATTTCCGTGCAAAAAACTATAGACACTATAGAATGAAACGGAGGGAGTATTTCTTTTTTAAGATATTCGTTTTTTGTTTTCCCGTTGGTGCTTAGCATGCATAGTCTTTTTAGGTGCATGTGGTTGTAACTGCGAATCAGTTGCACGTAGATTGTAATTATGTAACTATACCATAGTAGCATGCGGGTTGTAAGTGTGTGCAAGTACAACGGATCATTGCATGTAGGTTGTAACTACATCCCAATTTCACGCAACGGCACCTTAGTTGCATGCAGGTTGTGTGTGTAAATAAACCTCGATTACATGTGGGTTGTAACTGGCGTGCCACTTGCTCACCACTTGCACATGTACTATAATTGTTTCTCGGTTGCTTACTGAACACAACTATATCTCAGTTTGCACATCATGCACAACTAGTACCTCAACGGCACGCCGGATGTAACGACCGAATTGCATAGTGTGCAACATTTTTCTTATTTTCACGTGGGTTGTAATTGCATTCCAATTGCTCATGGCACCTGAGTTGCACATTATGTGTAATTGCACCTGAGTTACGCACGGGCTAATAGTGTCTAATAACACACGACACATCAGCTGCGCTCAGCGTGTTATGTCCCAGTTCGACATATAGGGTTTGTAACTACCCAAAAAAAGCATGAGGTTGTAATGCACGAGTTGCGAAAACATGTACGTACGGTAGTAAATGTGAATGTTTTTTTCTCGCCTAGTTTTTTTATTGAGGATTCCAACACACTTTATTCAGCGTTTAGAATGGTTACAGGAAAAGACATACCCGCTGGTACTACTCCTAGCCACAGACGGCGACCATGCGGTAAAGATGTTGCATATCGAGCAAGATCATGAGCCTCGGTATTGGATGCTCTACTCTCATGCCTGAATGAGACTCCTCCTCCCTCCCTCGCCGAGTCCTTTATCTCCTGGAGAACGTGACTTGAGAGTCCCAGGAACTGGCTCATATGATTTTGTATCATGGACTTTGTTACTCTGGTTGATTCGGTAGAAAACAAGTATGGTGTCCAAACTGGCCCAGGCTAATCCTTGCAGCCCAAGGGAAAATTAAGGAAAGACAACTAGAACACAATAGGAATCGGCCCGGAAAAAAACAACGAGCCTCTTGGGTCGCCTTGCTCGGGCGACTCCGGAGGCCTCCCAAACCCTAGCCAAACCACCTCCCCCACCAGCGCTCCCACTGGCCGCCGCCGCCGCGCCCGGCCGTCAAAGGCGGAGGGTGTTGGGGCACACTCCGGCGGTGCGTCTGCGAGCGGAGAGGCGTCGTTGGGCGGCCGTGCGCGAAGGCGGAGGCCGCGGAGCTGGCGCGGCGGCAGTGGCCGTCGAGCTGGCGAGGCAGCGGTGCTGTGAAGAATGGTAGCTGCGGGGCCGAAGCACGGGCGCCACGCGTTGCAGTACGGCCGCGGCCGGCCCGCACGGGCCAGATCTGGGCCGAGGCGGGCTCGTCTGGGCTGTGGCTGCGTGCGGTCGCGCCCTGGGCGCTGCTCTGTGTCCGCTGTGGCGCTGTGCGGGCCGTCGTGGTGGCCGTCCTCAAGTGCCGGTGGTGGTGGACGGAGCTATTGCTCCGGTATCGGCGGTGTGCCTCTTGTCCCGATCTGACCATCTCGGTCTCGGTTCGGCGAGCGGTGGCTGCTGCGGTGGCTTTTGGTGCATTTCACCCTTCTCCGTCGACCTCTAGTTGCCTCCTGTTGCGGTGGTTCAGGCCGGCTTTTGGCGCGTCTCCATTTCGCCATTGGCGGCCTTTGGCCCGGGCGAAAACCCTGCTCGGTTCTTCCGTTGCGGACCACGGTGACACCTGGGGGTGCCATCTCCTTCCTTGGAGGCGTGGTTTTGGTCCTAACCGTTTCTACCCTCGACGCCAGGGGAAACCCTAGGTCTGGCTTGCCGGACCGGGCAGCGGCGGCGCAGCAGCGTCGTCCCCTTCTTGAAGGCGATGTTTGGCTGCGAGGGATGGCTCTCGGTGATGGTAGCCTCGCGGGTGTCTGCTACTGCTCAAGGTGTGAGTCTCTAGAGCGCAATATACGCCATCGCCAACACGCCTGTCGACCCATTCCCAAGTTTGGCCACACCCTGCCAATCGCGCGCTTCATCTTCTAGGCGTATGATGTGGTACGTTGGTCTGGGCAGCTTGGAAAGTTGGTCGTGTGGTTGGAGTTGGCTGTGACGCGGTTTAGAGACTCTGTGCCCCGCCGCCTCGCCGTTCTTGGGTTGAGGTTAGGCAAGGTGTGCTTGGCGTCGGTGTTGTAGGAGTGTGTTGTAAGCCAAAAGGCATGTGTGGTGTTGTAGCCATTCTTGGCGTTCTTGTCAGTTTAATACAATAACGCGCACGCTGTTGCGGGTTCTCAAAAAAAAAAAAACGAGCCAGAAACCAGGATGCGGTGGAGAAACGTTCAGGCATGTATATCTCTGCCAGTTCTCCATTGACTGAGATTTTATCTCTACTACTAGTTGAATGCATGTGCATTGCTAAGAAACATATTTTTCTCGCAGAATGTCAATACACTATATGAAAAAATTCACATGCATGAAAAATACGGACATGAGATGTTCTTTAAAATCCATAAGCTTCTATCTCCTTTGAAGTATATTTCAATAATCAAAATAATTGAGATTGTTTGAATATGAAATAAGTGCTCAACTAATTATATTTATTAACTAATATATACTCCTTTGTGCACCTTAGATAATCCAGCAAAAAGGAAAGGAGGAAAACCGGAGCGGAACTAAATACTTTTCAGGGTAATCTGTGTGTTCTCTTTCTTTGGTTTATTATGTCGTGAATTAAATGTTCGTGAATGCACCTCCTTTGGACGTGTACAAACCTACTATGAGTCTAGAGTCTCTTCCAACAACTTTGATTTAGGTGACATACATCAAATTATTGGGTAAGAATCAACCATCTATCACAGGTATATCATTCTCATGGTCAACAAAGCTTTTCTTAAAGAAGACAACAGAAGTTATAGTGGGTTATCTTGTGTGTATTTTTTGTTCATCCATGCAATTAAACAATTCTCATGGACTAACGGTGTACACAAATGGCTTCAGTTAAATCTATATATGAAGCATAAATTGTGTTATTATTACGGAGTATGTTAATTTAATCCTAGTTTAAAGTAAAACTTAGAAAACATTTGCCAAGGGATCTACGTTGCTTTTATCGTATGCGAAGCCTCGGCCTCTAATGCGACTATAATTTATTTTCGAGCCGACTGAAAGTAAACATAATTCGTCCTAAAATGTGTCGTATGATTTTGGTTAGTAGTGATCACTATAAGTTTTAAATAATAAAACCACCGGAAAACTGTAATGGTTTAGGAATGTCCGATAAAAGATATCCCCTCTAGTACTCCATAAAGTTTAGCATCCACAACCACACAAGGTGACTCACTTGATTACATATTTTTTAATCTTCCTTTCTTAAAATAATCAAAATATATTGTTAGTTATAAACTAAAAAGTAATAAAATAAATTTAGATCTTCAAAATCTTTATACGATCCTAATATTTTTTTTTTCTGAAAACCCTTTATAGAAAAAAATGGAAAATGATGTGAAGCCGATAGCCTCCTTACTTCCTCAAACTTCCCCACTCTCTCTTGAAACCAGACCGGTCTCTCCACTGCCTCTCCATCGCTGGTGCGAGGATCGTCGCAATTCCTCTATTGTTGCGAGTTCCGCGTCTTCCTATCTCGCAGTCGCAGGTGCGACGACCTTCCACACCCCACCCCTTCTTTCTCGCTGCTACCACTATTTCCTGCCTGCTGGTCTCATCGCTGCCATGTTTGGTCATGAAGGGGCATGACAGCTCGCGTTCCGCAGCACCCCGATGGCCTACAGAGACCACACCTAGCAGGCTCATCGGCGGAAACCAGCGCCGCACCGTCATTAGCGTGGCCATCCTCAATCTGAGCCCATGGATCCGGCTGTTCGTGGTCGTTATCGCCTCTCTATCCACATATTGGTGGTGACCATCGCGGAACTCAGGTTCTAGCCATGCAATGTGGTGTCGATGTCCTCACCCTCACCAAGAGACCTTCACTGACAAGGTGCTGCTTTCGCTTCTTGTGTCTCTTCCCTCTTCCACCTCACCATCAGAAATGTGATACTCCCTCCGATCCATATTAATTGATTTCAATATGGATGTATCTAGAACTAAAATGTGTCTAGATACGTCCATATTAGAGTCAATTAATATGAACCGGAGGGAGTAGTATTACTTCAACCGTAAAACACACATCAACCAAAGAGTTGTTGTTATTTCGATTAGTGTAAAATGTGATACTTAGTTAACATGTTGTTTTTAGCCCATTTTCTTAGCAATTGATGCCCACAAGTATAGGAGATCGCTGAATTCTTCGATGATAAGTATTACCTAAATTTATAGTTTGACTCAAGGGAAACACAAGAATATCAATAAGAATTTATCAACTGAGATGTCACTCTCGACCACACATGTATATCAATAAACTCACAAATCAAGTGGTGATTTATAGCAGTTGATTCAAACCAGTAGAACAAGCTGTAAACAATAACAACAGACTCCCAGTTTTCACGGGAAATAGTGATGTGTAACTTTTAGTGGCTAAAGGCGTAGGCACAAGGTGATAATGTGTAACTTTTAGTTATTAGAGAAGCAATGATAAACCTTGAGCTAAACCTTGGATATACATCCATATATTCAAATCATCATCTTTAAGAAGAACCCTAGGCTATTATTCAAGACATTCACTAGAGAGAGAAACCATCTATGATCATTAGAGATATGGATGATCACATCATTCTCTATGGAGCCTAACCTTAGGTTAGTACTAAAGTCCTTCCCAAATGAGATATCATTCATACCAATCATAGCTTTACCTATTTAAGAATAGATGACAACTTTTGAACTAAAATAGTAGGAGATAAACCATTCCATTTTGGAGTGGTGTGATAACCAGATACCAAATGAAATAAGACCATATCCCTAAGTTGATGAAATAAGGATAAGACTAATCCAACTAAGCTAGACCATTGAATCCCTAGCGTAGATACCTAAGGAAATAATAGGAGTACACCACAAACCTAGAATAACTATACCTATATGAGAGAGCTCAAGCTTTGGTGTTATACTCAAGATAGTTGAGGCAACACTTGGATTTGAGGGAGAGAACTATCCATATATCCTGATGATTATATCATCATACCTTGGAAAGAACCCTAAGTAATTATCTCAGGCATTCTCCTTGGATATGAATTATTGAGCCAACCATAACCATGTCCATTCCAGAAACTATAAAAGAAGTTCTATATCCTAGTTGATCAAGACAACACTTGACCTTAGAAGTGAGAAACCAATTCATGGGAGATAATTTAGGAAGCCAAACCTTGATCATTATAAATTGAGTAATGATCATAAACCCTAAGAACTTGAGGTAGAGAATACTAAAAACAAGATGATCATGTCTAATCCATGACCATGCTCTGAAGATATATAATTACTAGTTAAACCTTAGATGGTTAGATAAATAACAACCACAACATGAAATTATAGGGAGATCACTAGTAAGCAACCCTAGGCTTACATCTCAATCTTAACTTGTGAATCACTTGGTGATCATAGGTAGAATCTTACCACATCCACATTCCATTAAGGAACATAAGAGACCTTAGAGTCAAACTCTATACTTTATATGGTGAGAAACCATTCATCATTATAACCAAAGTTAACTATAAAAAGATCCATAGCCACTTTAGTTACTTTAATGATAAATTAAGGATAATACTAGAAATCCATTGGTAGAAGATAAAACCAATTCTCAAGTCCTCAGTAACTAAATGAGAACAACAACTGTTAAGCAAGTAACCATCTTATCATGGATAGGGGAGACCGAACCCTAGTCAATGTAATAGGGTGTTATCTCATCTTTGCAACTTAGAATCATATCTCAACCCTAGTTGTGCATCACTTGGGTGATCACAACTAAAGCCTAAGCCAAAATTTAGTTCCAACCTATGTGTCATTAGGTAAATTTAATCAGAACCCTATAATTGCACATTAATTAAATCTTATGCTTCACTTATTGAACATAAGAAATAACTAGTACTAAATACTAGAATTAAAACCATATGTGTAATGATCAACCATTTATATTTGTAAGCAAGATCAACCATGATGGTAACAATACCTATTTAGATACTTTCAAAGATCATGATTAGATTAACCTTAATAAAGGGGTCATCATATAAACTATAAAACCCTAATACATTGGTGCTCACATAAAATCATGTACAAGTGACCAATTCCTCAAATATGAAGCCAAGTCCTAATAATAACTTCTAAAACATTTGGAATAAGAATAATCAACTCCAATTATTCAACAGGAGTGATACGTCTCCAACGTATATATAATTTCTTATGTTCCATGCTACTTTATTGATGATATCTACATGTTTTATGCATACTTTATATCATATTTATGCATTTTCCTAACTAACTGACGAGATGCCGAAGTGCCAGCCTGCTGTTTTTGGTTTCAGAAATCCTAGTAAGGAAATATTCTCGGAATCGGACGAAATCAACGCCCGCACTATTTTCATCGGAGCTTCCAGAACACCCGAGAGACACCAGAGGCCCAGGGCCCCACACATGGTGGCGGCGCCCAGGGGGCGCCTGTCCGGTGGCTCCAGGCCCCTCCGACTCCGCCTCTCGCCTATTTAGTCGTCCCTGACCTCCCGACCCGTTCGACGAAACCCGAGAAAACCTTCCGAGGTGCCGCCATCGCGAAATCAAGATTCGGGGGACAGAAGTCTCTGTTCCGACGCCGCGGACGGGGAATTGCCCCCGGAAGCCATCTCCACCGCCATCTTCACCGCCATCGCTGTTCCCATGATGAGGAGGGAGTAGTTCTCCCCCCTGAGGGCTCTAACGTAGCTATGTGGTTAATCTCTCTCGTACTCCAATACAATGATCTCATGAGCTGCTTTACATGATTGAGATCCATATGATGAGCTTTGTATCGCTACTAGTTATGTGCTACTCATGTGATGTTATTAAAGTAGTCTATTCCTCCTGCATGGTGTAATGTGACAGTGTGTGCATCGTGTAGTTCTTGTCGTAGATTATGATCATAATCTCTTGTAGGTTATGGAGTTGATTATCGCTATGATAGTATTGATGTGATTTATTCCCCCTTCATAGTGTAAAGGTGACAGTGTGTATGCTATGTTAGTACTCGGTTTATTTTGCAAAGATCTATTATGCTCCAAGGTTAGTTAAACATGAATATCGAATGTTGTGGAGCTTGTTAACTCCGGCATTGAGGGTTCGTGTAATCCTACGCAACGAATGGTGTTCATTATCAAACAAGAGTATATGTAGCACAAATGAGAGTTATTATTTATTATGCGATCAATGTTGAGAGTGTCCACTAGTGAAAGTATGATCCCTAGGCCTTGTTTCCAATACTGCAAACACCGTTTATTTACTGTTCTGTTGCATGTTTACTCGCTGCCATATTTTATTCAGATTGCTATTACCACTCATATACATCCATACTACTTGTATTTCACTATCTCTTCGCCGAACTAGTGCACCTATACATCTGACAAGTGTATTAGGTGTGTTGGGGACACAAGAGACTTCTTGTATCGTGATTGCAGGGTTGCTTGAGAGGGATATCTTTGACCTCTTCCTCCCCGAGTTCGATAAACCTTGGGTGATCCACTTAAGGGAAAACTTGCTGCTGTTCTACAAACCTTTGCTCTTGGAGGCCCAACACTGTCTACAAGAATAGAAGCACCCGTAGACATCAAGCTATTTTCTGCGCCGCCGGGAGGAAAGATAAAAGGTACTCACACTCCCATCTCGGCTACTAAGCTATTTTCCGACGCCGTTGTAAGTACTCGAAGCTATTTCCTTTAGATCCTGCAATTGCATCTTTTTGTTTCTTGTTTTTATTTTCACTAGTTAGGCATAATGGAAAACAACAAAAAATTTAGTGAGCTTTTTAATCTTTTTCCTGATTTAGAATTGTTTGATGCGAAAATTAAAAAACCTATGGAACCTTATTTGCATGCTAGTAGCAATGTTATTAGTATGAATGCAATTACTGCTAATGCTATGGAGAAGTCTAAGCTTGGGGAAGCTAGTTTATGTGATCTTTTTAGCCTCCCATCTTTAGGGGAGAAAATTTGCTCTGATAATACTTTATCTCCCATATGCGATAACTCTAATGATGCTTGTGACATTTTAAATCCACCTACTGAAAGTATTCCTTACAAGATACCTATGAAAATTATTGAACGTGTTATGGATAACCGCTATGAAGGGGATGGAACTGTTCATCCTGAAGATCATTTACTGTTTTTGCATGAATTATGCGGGTTATTCAAGTGTGCAGGTATTTCAATGGATGAAGTTAGGAAGAAATTATTTGTTATGTCGCTATCTGGTGAAGCGGCGCATTGGTATAAACTGCTGAAGGACGGGCGCTCTCTTGATTGGAAGGATATTGTGCCTCTATTTTATTCCAAGTTCTATCCTCCAAGTGAAATTCACAAAGATCGAAACCGTATATATAATTTCTGGCCTCATGATGGAGAGAGTATTGCCCAAGCATGGGAGAGATTGAAGTCCTTAATGCTCAAATGCCCCAATCATGAGCTTCCTGGTAATGTTATCATTGATAATTTCTATGCAAGACTTTCTTTTCAGATAAAACCTTGCTGGATACTACTTGTTCTGGATCATTCACACGCAACAAAGAAGAGTTTAAATGGGACCTTCTTAATCGGATTCAGAAGAA
Organism: Lolium multiflorum; assembly: GCA_030979885.1. Taxonomy (NCBI): domain Eukaryota; kingdom Viridiplantae; phylum Streptophyta; class Magnoliopsida; order Poales; family Poaceae; genus Lolium; species Lolium multiflorum. The sequence goes on from CM061750.1 coordinate 197,679,382, forward strand.
CGCTGAAGATTGGGAGAACAACAAAGGTAAAGAGTCAGGTATAAATTATGATTATGAATGCATTGAAACTTTTATGGATACTGATAAATTTCGAGATATGAGTGCTACTTATGGTCTTGACTCTCAAGTTGCTGCAAATCTTTATAAAGCCTTTGCTTCTCATTTTGAATTGCCTAAAAAGAATTTTGATAAGTATCATGAACCTTTTAAAGAGGCTTGCATGAAGAATGAAATTGTTGTTAATGATTGCAATAAGCATGCTCAAACTCCTAAGAATGCTATTTCCTATAAGCATGTTAATTTTTGTGGAATGCATAGACCTTGTGGAATTAATCAAATCAAAGATGAATATTGTATCCACCATATTAATGAAAAAACTAGAAAGTGGGCTAGGACTCTAGATGATCTTGGTAAAAAAGTTTGTGCCCTCTATCCTTTTATTTGTGAAGTTTGCCATGAAGTGGGTCATTTTAATTTTCAATGCTCCTCCAATGATAATTTGAACCCAATGAGTGCTGCAAATTTGTATTGTGATGATGAAATTACTCCTAATCAGCATGATGAACTTACTTTATTTTTGTGGTGTGAAGAGCTCTCAAGAAAAATCTCTTTGTTACATATGAGTGATCTTGATATTGATGATGTCCTGCATGGGTGTTTTTCTTATTGCATTGATAATAGCCATACAAATACTTACATACAAAATATTTTAGAAGATGACACCTTGCCAAAATATGATAGGACCGCTGTGTGTTTTCAACTAATTAATGAAAAGGAGGGATCCTCCCAAGTTTCTTCTATTGTTTCTAAAAGTAAATCAGGTTATGCGGACAAGCCACCCTTCAAGCCTCTTCCTCCTAAAGAAGGGAACGAGGAGAAGAAAAGAAGAAGAAGAAGGGAACGAAGAAGAAGAAGAAGAAGAAGAAGAAGAAGAAGGAGAATAAAAAGAAAGAGGTAACGGCATATCCCCGCGTGAATGAGATAACGCTAGGTAACCGTAAGTATGTTGCTCCTAATGATTATTATGATAATGAATCTGAATACAATGATCTTCCTATGCCCTTTACATACATTAGTGATCATGATTTGAATGAGCACACTACTTTTGATATTGCAAATCTCTGGGAAACTAATTCTGAAAATGATGATGATAATAATTGCCATAGTATCAGTGCTATCCATGCTTCCTCCCATAATGATATAGAAAGCTCTAAGCTTGGGGAAGAGGTGTTTGAAAATCCTTTTGCTACTGATCATTATGTGTTTGATACATCTCCTTCTAATAACAATGATGGTATGGTCACAGATAAACCGACTGTGAAAGATAACTATTCTATTTCTTATGATGACACTGTGCCTCCGACCTTTGATGATTATTATAAAGAATGCTATGATATAGGTTATAATTATCCTTATGAAACTTGTCATAGTTATGATTGGATTGCCAAAAACAATTCCCTTAATATGCAACTTGTTTACCATGTTCAAATTCTTGATAATAATCTTGCTCCAATTACTATTAATGAGAAGAACTCTTCTTATGCCAAAATTAATGATACTTCTATGCACATGAACCATGATAAGAATGTTTTAAGTGACGGGTATATTGTGGATTTCATCAATGATGCTACTGAAAGTTATTATGAGAGAGGGAAACATGGTTATATGCATCTTAATAATATTAAGTTTCCCCTCTTTATGTTGAGAATTTTGAAGTTACTCGTGTTTTATCCTCTTTTGCTTGTCACCTTGTTCTTCATGAATTCATTTGTGTACAAGATTCCTATGCATAGGAAGCATGCTAGGCTTAAATTTGTTTTGAATTTGTCTCTTGATGCTCTTTTTGCTCCAAATACTATTTCTTGCGAGTATGTCATTAAAATTGCTAAGCCCATCTTAATGGCTATAAAGAAAGAACTTCTTGGAAGATAACCCATGTGTTTATTTTGCTACAGCACCTTTGTTTTATATTTGTGTCTTGGAAGTTGTTACTACTATAGAAACCTCTCCTTATCTTAGTTTTGTTGCATGGTTGTGCCAAGTAAAGTCTTTGATAGCAAGGTTCATACTAGATTTGGATTACTGCGCAGAAACAGATTTCTTGCTGTCACGAATCTGGGCCTAATTCTCTGTAGGTAACTCAGAAAATTATGCCAATTTACGTGAGTGATCCTCAGATATGTACACAACTTTCATTCAATTTGAGCATTTTCATCTGAGCAAGTATAGTGCCATTTTAAAATTCGTCTTTACGGACTGTTCTGTTTTGACAGATTCTGCCTTTTATTTCGCATTGCCTCTTTTTCTGTGTTGGATGGATTTCTTTGTTCCATTAACTTTCAGAAGCTTTGTGCAATGTCCAGAAGTGTTAAGAATGATTGTGCCACCTCTGAACATGTGAGTTTTTGATTATGCACTAACCCTCTAATGAGCTGTTTTGAGTTTGGTGTGGAGGAAGTTTTCAAGGGTCAAGAGAGGAGGATGATATACTACGATCAAGAAGAGTGAAAAGTCTAAACTTGAGGATGCCCCGGTGGTTCATCCCTGCATATTTCAAGAAGACTCAAGCGTCTAAGCTTGGGGATGCCCAAGACATCCCCTTCTTCATCGACAATTTATCAGGTTTCTTCTCTTGAAACTATATTTTTATTCGGTCACATCTTATGTACTTTACTTGGAGCGTCTGTTTGTTTTTGTTTTTGTTTTTGTTTGAATAAATGATTGTTTGGGAGAGAGACACGCTCCGCTGGTTCATATGAACACATGTGTTCTTAGCTTTTAATTTTCATGGCGAAGGTTGAAACTGCTTCGTTAATTGTTATATGGTTGGAAACGGGAAATGCTACATGTAGTAATTGGTAAAATGTCCTGGATAATGTGATACTTGGCAATTGTTGTGCTCATGTTTAAGCTCTTGCATCATATACTTTGCACCTATTAATGAAGAAATACATAGAGCTTGCTAAAATTTGGTTTGCATAATTGGTCTCTCTAAGGTCTAGATAATTTCTAGTAAAGAGTTTGAACAACAAGGAAGACGGTGTAGAGTCTTATAATGTTTACAATATGTCTTTTATGTGAGTTTTGCTGCACCGCTTCATACTTGTGTTTGTTTCAAATAACCTTGCTAGCCTAAGCCTTGTATCGAGAGGGAATACTTCTCATGCATCCAAAATCCTTGAGCCAACCACTATGCCATTTGTGTCCACCATACCTACCTACTACATGGTATTTCTCCGCCATTCCAAAGTAAATTGCTTGAGTGCTACCTTTAAACAATTCAAAAGTTATTACCTCTTATTTGTGTCAATGTTTTATAGCTCATGAGGAAGTATGTGGTGTTTATCTTTCAATCTTGTTGGGCAACTTTCACCAATGGACTAGTGGCTTCATCCGCTTATCCAATAATTTTGCAAAAAGAGCTGGCAATGGGATTCCCAGTCCCAAATTAATTAACAAAAATAGACACTCCTCCATGGTATGTGATTGTTGGACGGCACCCGAAGGATTCGGTTAGCCATGGCTTGAGAAAGCAAAGGTGGGGAGGAGTGTCATCATAATAAAACTAAAATAAAAGGCACTCCTTCATGGTATGAGATCGTTGGCAGGCACCCGAGGATTCGGTTAGCCATGGTTTGTGAAAGCAAGGTTGGAAGGAGTGCCACTCAAAAATAAAATTTCATGGGAGCCGCTCTTTGAAAGTTTGTTGGCAAGGGGTTAGAGTGCCCATTACCATTCATTGACAACAACAAACACCTCTCAAAACTTTACTTTTATGCTCTCTTCATGTTTTCAAAATATAAGCTCTAGCACAAATATAGCAATCGATGCTTTCCTCTTTGAAGGACCTTTCTTTTACTTTTATGTTGAGTCAGTTCACCTATTTCTCTCCACCCCAAGAAGCAAACACTTGTGTGAACTGTGCATTGATTCCTACATACTTGCATATTGCACTTGTTATATTACTTTACATTGACACTATCCATGAGATATACATGTTATAAGTTGAAAGCAACCGCTGAAACTTAATCTTCCTTTGTGTTGCTTCAATACCTCTACTTTGAATTATTGCTTTACGAGCTAACTCTTATGCAAGACTTATTGATGCTTGTCTTGAAAGTACTATTCATGAAAAGTCTTTGCTTTATGATTCATTTGTTTACTCATATCATTACCATTGTTTTTGATCGCTGCATTCATTACATATGCTTACAATAGTATGATCAAGGTTATGATGGCATGTCACTTAAGAAATTATCATTGTTATCGTTTACCTACTCGAGGACGAGTAGTAACTAAGCTTGGGGATGCTGATACGTCTCCAACGTATATATAATTTCTTATGTTCCATGCTACTTTATTGATGATATCTACATGTTTTATGCATACTTTATGTCATATTTATGCATTTTCCGGAGCTAACCTATTGACGAGATGCCGAGTGCGTTCGTTTTCTGCTGTTTTTGGTTTCAGAAATCCTAGTAAGGAAATATTCTCGAATCGGACGAAATCAACGCCCAACACCTATTTTCATCGGGAGCTTCTGGAACACCCGAGAGACACCAGAGGGGAAGGGCCCCACACATGGTGGCGGCGCGCCCTGGGGGCGCGCCCCCTGTTGTCTGGTGGCTCCAGGCCCCCTCCGACTCCGCCTCTTCGCCTATTTAGTCGTCCCTGACCTAAAACCTCGACCCCGTTCGACGAAACCCGAGAAAACCTTCCAGAGGCGCCGCCATCGCGAAATCAAGATTCGGGGGACAGAAGTCTCTGTTCCGGCACGCCGCCGGACGGGGAATTGCCCCGGAAGCCATCTCCACCGCCATCTTCACCGCCATCGATGTTCCCATGATGAGGAGGGAGTAGTTCTCCCCCGGGCTGAGGGCTCTACCGTAGCTATGTGGTTAATCTCTCTCTACTCCAATACAATGATCTCATGAGCTGCTTTACTTGATTGAGATCCATATGATGAGCTTTGTATCGCTACTAGTTATGTGCTACTCATGTGATGTTATTAAAGTAGTCTATTCCTCCTGCATGGTGTAATGGTGACAATGTGTGCATCGTGTAGTTCTTGTCGTAGATTATGATCATAATCTCTTGTAGGTTATGGAGTTGATTATCGCTATGATAGTATTGATGTGATTTATTCCCCCTTCATAGTGTAAAGGTGACAGTGTGTATGCTATGTTAGTACTCGGTTTATTTTGCAAAGATCTATTATGCTCTAAGGTTACTTAAACATGAATATCGAATGTTGTGGAGCTTGTTAACTCCGGCATTGAGGGTTCGTGTAATCCTACGCAACGAATGGTGTTCATTATCAAACAAGAGTATATGTAGCACAAATGAGAGAAGTTATTATTTATTATGCGATCAATGTTGAGAGTGTCCACTAGTGAAAGTATGATCCCTAGGCCTTGTTTCCAATAAAACACCGTTTATTTACTGTTCTACTGCATGTTTACTCGCTGCCATATTTTATTCAGATTGCTATTACCACTCATATACATCCATACTACTTGTATTTCACTATCTCTTCCGAACTAGTGCACCTATACATCTGACAAGTGTATTAGGTGTGTTGGGGACACAAGAGACTTCTTGTATCGTGATTGCAGGGTTGCTTGAGAGGGATATCTTTGACCTCTTCCTCCCTGAGTTCGATAAACCTTGGGTGATCCACTTAAGGGAAAACTTGCTGCTGTTCTACAAACCTTTGCTCTTGGAGGCCCAACACTGTCTACAAGAATAGAAGCACCCGTAGACATCAGGGAGTTATATTACAAATGAGAAAGGAAATTAAAATGAATACCTAAATTCTGGTCTAATTGAAAATTGCAACAAAGCTCACATATATTTAATGTTTATTCAAAAACAATGCAGTAATACAATAATCCTTTTATTTGTCCTCATGAAAGCCAAATTGTTAAACGCCTGCAAAACAGACAAGAATTCAAATTTGAATTAAAACCAGAATTTAAAATAGAAATCAGAAAAAGGGAAAAAGAAAAAGAGAGAAGAGACTCACCTGGCCGTGTAACCTGTGAAGAAGCCCAGCAGCAGCCTACAGAGAAGCCCAGCACCACGGCCCAACGCTAGCCCATGTACCCCTTCGTAAAAAAGATCTGGGAGGAGGTCGTCCTCATCCCCTCCTCGCGCATGGAGGACAGCACAGAGCCGTGCTCACCTTCTCCTCGACGCTGGCGAACTCTCCGTGCTCGACGTCGTGACGAGGCTCACTCTTGCGCCCTATAAAGGCTGAGAGACGATCACTGGCCCAAGTTCTTCCTCTCTCTGTCTAATTTTCCCCCAAACTGAAACCCTAGCTAACCCGGTCGACGTTCATCGCCGTCGATTGGGGCATCCTCGAGCCACGCCGAGGACGTCATCAGCATCGTCAGGCTCGACTTGCTCTGCCTGCAAAAGGAATCAAGCCGACGCGTCCTAAATCGACCTCGCCGAGGTCATCTTCTCCGACACCGGTATCCATTAATTCCGGCGAACCATACCTCCATTCGCCTCGCCACCAAGCTCATCGTGCTCCTGGTGAGCCACTAAACCCCCCGAGCATCATAGCCTTCTCCCTAGCCCCTGTATTGTCGTCGCATCGCGCGTCCATGAGTGCCGCCGCTTGGCCCCGCCGGCGAGCATGCTCCGGTGACCATACCGGAGCGGTGCCGCCACCATTACGTTTGCCTCGGCGTGCTTGTTCCAGTGCGCACCTGCGTGACCCCGCGGGAACCCTGGAACGCCGTCGTCGAAGGCAACTGGCCGCCGGCCGGCAGCTCTCCTAGCCACGTCACCGATTTTGACTTGGTCAAGCCAACGTGGCCACTGACCTGGCCACGGGCCCACCAGTCAGTCGCTATAGCTAGGTCAGTACCGAGTACATTTAGCGTTTTGATTTTAATTTAAATCCCATAAATTGCTGCAACTTTACATGAATTTAGAAAATTCATTTTAACTCAGAAAAAATATAAATGAGATATCAAAATTCTTATAAAAATAAAATCTATCCAATAAAAATATAATATGAAAATTTTATAGTAAATAAAAATTTAATTGTTAACTATTTAATATTTAAGCCTTTATTTTAATTCTAAATTCAATTAAAATTCAAAAATTAGGAAAACTTTCCAAATTAAATAAAAACCAGTAAATAAATAAAGAAAACATTAAAACTAATTCTCTTTATTTGTTAATTTGTTAAATCCTTATTAGAAGGATTTAAACCCTGAATAATAATTATCTTAATTCTTTAAAATTAATAAAATGCCAAATCCAATATTATTTTTATTTCAAAGTTATTAATAACTTCAACTTTATAATGAAGTTATTAACCTAAGAACTACTTGGTAATTAAGAAACCCTAGATCCTATATGAATAAAAATTATAACTTCATCATCCCATGTGAAACCCTAAAACCCTAATTTAATTATGAACCAAACCCTAGCTCCATTAATTCATGTGAACCCTAAATTATTTCTATACCTAAACCCTAGGTTAAACATGTGATCATGATATTTTATCTTTATTCATAAGTTCATAATGAGCAACTCAATGCTTATTCATAATCACATAGAATATAGGAACTCTATCACTAATAATTTAGCATCCTATGTATGCATACCCATCAAACCAAGATGATCAAATAAGATCAACCAAGTCTAAACCCTAGTTCCTATCATCCAAGTTATCATCCTTAACAATCCATATTTAGTATCACACCATTGTGATGAACCCTAATAGCAACCATGCCAATATTGTGCATCATATTCCATACACACTAAACCCTACTAGTGTTAAATACTTATGAACCATCCTATTTAGGAATCCATTATTCCTTACCTAGTGGATCCAATAGCAAACCCTAGACAACCTCAACCCTAATTGTAATACTTCTTATTCCTTAAGAAGTATGTTCTTCAAAAGTTATTCTTTTGAAGAAAATAAAGAGTAGTCATCAACCTTGCCTAATAGGACCTATGAACCCTAGTTATCTATTACCAGTAAGATATACCACCATGATAGCAACCATTAATTGCTTAAGATACTTATGCTTCACTAAAACCATACAAGCCCTAGTTGTTGATGAATCCAACTTTGTTGGGATCCATATAATCCTTACTCTAGAAACCAATTAGAACCATAGTAAACCATAGAACGCCACAACCCTAATTATCATACATGTTCTTTATCAAGGAACATGTTCTTTATCAAGGAACATGTTCTTCAAAAGTTATTCTTTTGAAGTATATGATAAGTAATCATTAACCATGCCAAATAGTATTAAAACCAACAACTATTTACTACAAGTTAGGATTATACCAAATCTCATTGTTATGTGCTTTTAATATTATTGTTGTGAAGTATTGCATTACTTATTTATGATACCAAGTAATCAACCTTAATAAGAACCTTGTTTGTGAATCACTCTAAAAGTGCAACACACCCTAAACCAATTATACCAACTCACTAATCCTAAATCATCGGGGTTAGGTTACGCTTAGAGCGATTGCATCTCATACTTATGCATTATTGCATCCTTGCCAATCTTTTAAACATCGTGGACGATGATGCTATTTCAGAATTTGGAATTATTGCATATCGAAGGCCTTGCCTGCATAATCTTGCAGTCAAGAAAGGCAAGTTCATCGCTTGCTCCTGTCATTTGAGTATTTTTACCAAATTATTTGCAAAGTACTATACTTATCACTCTTGCATGAAAAGCAAAAATGCTATTTTCATAACTATGAATATGACTAAGTGGTGGGCAATGGAACCATGGTATGAGTATGGTGGAGGTTCCATTGCAAGGGTTTATATCCATCTAGGATTAACAACAAATGTCGTCCAGTGATTCTTGTGCCGTAATACCCGTGTTAACCATAAGATCTGGAGTGGGACGGAGTAGTCAAGTGTTTCCACCTCTCGTTCATCAACGGATGCGCTTACCGTAGACACTTGATCTAGAGAAGGACAAGCGGTGGGGCGGGGATCCCACTCTAATTCCCCACGGTAATGCGGTCTATGATGGGTTGCAACTACCGGCGAAGGAATTTATGGTAAGAGCCCTGAATTGTCGTCGTGGTCGGGGGTCATCCTTAAGTGGTATAAGAACACCGGCGAGGACCCAGGGTCGGGGTTTGCAACAAAGGGTGGGTGTGCGAGGTCGCGGGAGAATGCAACTTTGGCTAGGACCTTATACCGGGCCTCACACCAAAGGAAGTGTGGACGGGAAATTGCCCGGTTGGCACCAAGGTTAAGATCTCTTATGGGTAAAGCAACACACCTCTGCAGAGTGTAACGAACTGTGACCAGTCACTCCCTGTTCCGGGATATGGAACTGCGAACGCTGCCGGAAAGGAACTCCATGAAGTTCTAGTCAACCGGTGAAGGCTGACGGACATAGCTCTTCAGAATAAAAGCAACCTTTTGAAGAAATGATTACAAAAACTTGCATTGCCTATGACTTTCTGGTCTAATGGTGTAGCTAGTGCATTAAACACCTCTTTCCTATAATGAACTTGTTGAGTACGCTCGTACTCATCCCACTCTTAAATCCCCTGCTTAGATATGAAGGCATCGAAGGAGGATCTACAGTGCAACTCGAAGACCGAGGAGTCAACAACTACTTCAAGAGACAGGACCCTGTCAGAGGAGTCAATACCACATCCAACAAGGAGAAAACCTAGATTAGCCATAGAAGGGAACTAGCTTCCTAAACCTAGCTCCTATTTAGCTAGAATCCTATCATAGCTTCTATAGCTCGTCAAATCCTCTATAAATAGAGTTCGTGATAGGCTTAGACTACGAGTCGTTCTCTTGGAGTTTATTTGAAGTTTTACCTCATTGTAAAGTAGGAGGCTGATGTCTACGCACGCTTCTATTCCTGTAGACAGTGTTGGGCCTCCAAGAGCAGAGGTTTGTAGAACAGCAGCAAGTTTCCCTTAAGTGGATCACCCAAGGTTTATCGAACTCAGGGAGGTAGAGGTCAAAGATATCCCTCTCAAGCAACCCTGCAATTAAGATACAAGAAGTCTCTTGTGTCCCCAACACACCTAATACACTTGTCGATGTATAGGTGCACTAGTTCGGCGAAGAGATATTAAAACGCAGGTGGTATAGATGGTGGTAAACGGTAATTGCGATCTGAAATAAATATTGCAGGAAATAAAGATGCAGTAAAACAGTAAATAAGCGGTGTTTGCAGTATTTGGAAACAAGGCCTAGGGATCATACTTTCACTAGTGGCCACTCTCAACATTGCAATCATAATTGAATATAAATATAAGCACTTCATCATACTACTCTGAAAACACTCTCTTGTTGGATAAAGAACTCAAATTCATTGGGCAAGTGTGCAAAAGCACACCTCAAAGGCGTATTCCCAAGTACTAATAAACACCCCACACTGTCACCGTGAGCATTCATAGGAGGTACTAACACACCACAATTCATAAGGGAGTTACACACGGCGCACACACTGTACCTTTACACCGAGGTCACAGTAACCCCAAAGTTCACATAATAAAACACTTGAGTAGCATATGACATCTAGATTGTAAAGCCTATGATCACATAAAGATCACATCATAAGAGAGAGAGATTGAACCACATAGCTACGGTAGAGCCCTCAGCCCTGGGAGAACTACTCCCTCCTCATCATGGGAGTCAGCAACGGCGATGAAGATGGCGGTGGTGTCGATGGAGATGGATTCCGGGGAGAATTCCCCGTCCCGGCGGCGTGCCGGAACAGAGACTTCTGTCCCCCGAACTTGGCTTCGCGATGGCGGCGGCTACGTAACTTTTCGTGGAGGAAGACCGGTTGATCTAGGGTTTTTGCATCTGGGAGAATATATAGGCGAAGGGGAAGCGTTGGGGGAGCCAGGGGCTCCCTCCCCACATCTGGGCGCGGCCAGGGGCCCAGCCGCGCCGCCCTATGGGGTGCCCCCCTGCTGCCCTTCCTCGACTCCTCTTCGGTGTTTTGGAAGACTCCGTGGAAAATAGGGCCGTGGGATTTTGTTTCGTCCAATTCTGAGAATATTTCCTGTGTAGAATTTCTGAAACCAAAAACAGCAGAAAACAGGAAATGGCGCTTCAGCATCTTGTTAATAGGTTAGTTCCAGAAAATGCATAAAAATGATATAAAGTGTGAACAAAACATGTAGGTATTGTCATAAAACTAGCATGGAACATCAGAAATTATAGATACGTTGGAGACGTATCAAGCATCCCCAAGCTTAGTTCCTACTCGCCCTCGAGTAGGTAAACGATAAAAAGAATAATTTCTGAAGTGACATGCTACCAACATAATCTTGATCATACTATTGTAAAGCATATGAGATGAATGAAGTGACTCAAAGCAATGATCTATAGTTTGCTAACAAATAGATAATGACTAAACAACTGAATCATATAGCAAAAACTTTTCATGAATAGTACTTTCAAGACAAGCATCAAAAAGTCTTGCATAAGAGTTAACTCATAAAGCAATAGATTCTTAATACAAGGTTTTGAAGCAACACAAAGGAAGATTTAAGTTTCAGCAATTGCTTTCAACTTTCAACATGCATATCTCATGGATAATTGTCAACACAAAGTAATATAATAAGTGCAATAAGTAAGCATGTAAGAATCAATGCACACAGTTGACACAAGTGTTTGCTTCTAAGATAGAAAGAAGTAGGTAAACTGACTCAACATAAAGTAAAAGAAAGGCCCTTCGCAGAGGGAAGCAGGGATTACTCATGTGCTAGAGCTTTTTATTTTGAAAGCATGGAAACAATTGTGTCAACGGTAGTAATAATTCATATGGGTTATGTATAAAACTTCCTATAAGTTGCAAGCCTCATGCATCGAATACTAATAGTGCCCGCACCTTGTCCTAATTAGCTCGGATTTCCATGGATTATCATCGCATTACATATGTTTCAACCAAGTGTCACAAAGGGGTACCTCTATGCCACCTGTACAAAGGTCCAAGGAGATAAATCGCATTTGATTTCTCGATTTTGATAGATCTCAACTTGAGGACATCCATACCGGGACAACATAGAAAACAGATAATGGACTCCTCTTTTATGCTTTAAGCATTCAACAACAAATAATATTCTCATAAGAGATTCTGAGGATTAATGTCCAAGCTGAAACTTCCACCATGATACATGGCTTTGGTTGGCGGCCCAATGTTCTTCTCTAACAACATGCATACTCAAACCATTTAACTCATGGCAAATCTCCCTTACTTCAGACAAGACGAACATGCATAGCAACTCACATGATATTCAACAAAGGTGTAAAAAGTTGATGGCGTCCCCAGAAACATGGTTACCGCTCAACAAGCAACTTATAAGAACTAAGATACATAAGCGACATATTCATTACCACAATAGTTTTTAGGCTACTTTCCCATGAGCTATGTATTGCAAAAACAAGGAATGAATTTTTGAAAGGTTTTAAAGGTAGCACACAAGCAATTTACTTGGAATGGCAGAGAAATACCACATAGTAGGTAGTTATGGTGGACACAAATGGCATAGGTTTTGGCTCAAGGTTTTGGATGCACGAGAAGCATTCCCTCTCAGTACAAGGCTTTGGCTAGCAAGGTTGTTTGAAGCAAACACAAGTATAAACCGGTACAGCAAAACTTACATAAGAACATATTGCAAGCATTATAAGACTCTACACTGTCTTCCTTGTTGTTCAAACACTTTTACCAGAAAATATCTAGACCTTAGAGAGACCAATCATGCAAACCAAATTTCAACAAGCTCTACGGTAGTTCTCCACTAATAGATTTAAACTACATGATGCAAGAGCTTAAACATGATCTACTTGAGAGCTCAAAACAATTGCCAAGTATCAAATTATTCAAGATAATATACCAATTACCACATGAAGCATTTTCTGTTTCCAACCAAATAACAATCAATGCTGAGGCTTTCAGCTTTCGCCATGAATATTAAAGTAAAACGAAGAACACAAGTGTTCAAATGAAAAAGCGGAGCGTGTCTCTCTCCCACACAAGCATGCTAGGATCCAATTTATTCAGAGAATAAAAATAACAAAACGAAAATAAAAGCACAAAGACGCTCCAAGTAAAGTGCATAAGATGTGACGGAATTAAAATATAGTTTCACTAGAGATGACCTGATAAGTTGTTGATGAAGAAGGGGATGCCTTGGGCATCCCCAAGCTTAGACGCTTGAGTCTTCTTGAAATATGCAGGGATGAACGGGGGCATCCCCAAGCTTAGGCTCTTCACTCTTCTTGATCACATTATATCACCCTTCTCTCTTGACCCTTGAAAACTTCTGCCACACCAAACAATCTCATTAGAGGGTTAGTGCATAATCAAAATTCACATGTTCAGCAAGGACACAATCATTCCCAACACTTCTGGACATTACCCAAGGCTACTGAAATTTAATGGAGCAAAGAAATCCACTCAAACACAGTAAAAGAGGCAATGCGAAATAAAAGGCAGAATCTGTCAAAACATAACAGTCCGTAAAGACGAATTTTTTCGAGGCACTTAACTTGCTCAGATCAGAAAACTCAAAACTAATGAAAGTTGCGTACATATCTGAGGATCACGCATGAATTTTTGCAGATTTTTTAGATTCTTCTACAGAGAAAACGCAAATTCGTGACAGCTAAAAATCTGTTTCTGCGCAGAAATCCAAATCTAGCATCAACTTTCTATTAGAGACTTTACTTGGCACAACAACGAAATAAACATGATAAGGAGAGGTTGCTACAGTAGTAACAATTTCCAAGACACAACAAAACAGTAGCAAAATAAAAACATGGGTTATCTTCTAAGAAGTGCTTTTTTTTATAGCCATTAAGATGAGCTCAGTAATTTTAATGATGCTCTCGCAAGAAATAAGAGTTGAAGCAAAAGGGAGCATCAAAAGCAAATGAAAACACTTTTAAGTCTAACCCTGCAGAGTGGGTAAATCAACACACCTCTGCAGAGTGTAACGAACTGTGACCAGTCACTCCCTGTTCCGGGATATGGACCTGCGAACGCTGCCGGAAAGGAACTCCATGAAGTTCTAGTTAACCGGTGAAGGCTGACGGACATAGCTCTTCAGAATAAAAGCAACCTTTTAAAGAAATGATTACAAAAACTTGCATTGCCTTGGACTTTCTGGTCCATGGCTGTAGCTAGTGCATTAAACACCTCTTTCCTATAATGAACTTGTTGAGTACGCTCGTACTCATCCCACTCTTAAATCCCCTGCTTAGATATGAAGGCATCGAAGGAGGATCTACAGTGCAACTCGAAGACCGAGGAGTCAACAACTACTTCAAGCGACAGGAACCTGTCAGAAGAGTCCAACACCACATCCAACAAGGAGAAAACCTAGATTAGCCATAGAAGGGAACTAGCTTCCTAAACCTAGCTCCTATTTAGCTAGAATCCTATCATAGCTTCTATAGCTCGTCAAATCCTCTATAAATAGAGTTCGTTTTAGGCTTAGACTACGAGTCGTTCTCTTGGAGTTTATTTGAAGTTTTACCTCATTGTAAAGTAGGAGGCTGATGTCTACGCACACTTCTATTCCTGTAGATAGTGTTGGGCCTCCAAGAGCAGAGGTTTGTAGAACAGTGACAAAGGATTAATTTTTCAATGCCTACAGATTGTAGACTAGGGTTTTGGAAGTAGAGGGCAAGTAGATATCGAAGGTTTCAGCCGAAAAGTACTCGCTGATTGTAAAAACTAGGGTTCTATTGACAATAGATTCGATCCCTTCTCTGTCCCTCGACTCCCCCTTATATAGGAGGTGGAGCCAACGGTTTTCGTAATACACAAGTTACAGAGTCCGGGAGGGTTTCGTACCCGTCCCGTAAGATTACAAGTCTATATTTCCTAATACAATCTATCTTTCCTTAACACTAAATGGGCTTCCGAATCTTCTTATTCTTCGAGTCCTGGGCCTTCAGTAAACCCCGGGTACTATCTTCGGCAGGCCCATTGGGGATGCCTATGTCAGTAGCCCCCGAGATTTTTCTTGAATCGAAGAATCAGGAAAAATCTCCAACTTTAATCATTCAATAATCTTGTCGAATTTATTGCATAACTTTTAGATATGCGAATACTATATTGTACAGGGATAATGGTAGTTGGGGCTAGTTCATCTGACGGATCAGGTACTAGTTAACTGCTCTAGTGGCAATCCGCAAAAACCTACTTCAAGATCACGTCCCTGGACATGATCTCGGGATACTGGTGTAAACTTCGACAGGTGCCGCTTAAGGTCTTACCATTCTGTCGAGTCCCAGTCATATTTTATCGGGTACCTAACGCGTCCGTTAGGATTTTTCTTCGCATCTGTTGATACGGAAAAAAGTAGCAAACCGCCGTCAGAGACGGTGCCACGCCGCTCAGAACGGATCTGGGGTCTTACCTTCGCAAAGTTTTGCGGCATTCAGAGATTATTCGCGACTTTTAGCGCTCTGAGAATATATTGTCGAGTGCTTTTCGGCTGTTGGAATAGCACATTTTATTGAGTCATATTTGATGACTTATTTTGCCTTCCCGATGGGAGTATATGTAGAGTTATCTGTATAACTCGAAATATACTCACTTCTGTTTCTTTATTTTGATAAAAATTCATCGGGCACGCGAACAGCGTTCCCGATGGGAGTAGCCCCCGAGGCTACAGCCAAGGACTTGTGCTTGGTTGTAGGCTCCACAAATTAATATCCTTTGCCGCTATATTTTAATCCTTCTCGATATTTTTATATCTATCGGGTGCGCGACCAGCGCTCCCGATGGGAGTAGCCCCCGAGGCTATGAACAAATGCTTGTATTTGGTCATAGGCTTTTGCCATTTCTATTTTGTCATATTCGAAATTTTCTTTCTTTTTCCAAAGTAGCCCCCGAGCATTTGGGCAAAAACTTGTATTTGATCAAAGCTCTCGAAATAATCTTATGTTGTCGACAATCTCACTAGGCTTCATAGTCGAGTTTTTCTTTGGCCAAGATGACATCATTGCTGATGATAGCCACGATTACTGTATTGGGAACATGCGAAACCGCTTCTCTCGCTGCCTCGTGGGTCCAGATTCCCTATCCGATGGACACGTCGTGCAAGTGGGGGACACACGTCCTCCACTTTTTCTGGCGCACGCACTGTGTCGCCTGTCTCTTTTTCTGAGTGAAAATCCGTTTTTACCCTTTGTCCACGTGTGCTCCATCTGCTCCATAACATTTTCATCCAACGGTTGCGTCGATTCATCGCACCTCTATTTAAGTCCATCGTCTTCTTCCTCTGGCACTTTCGCTCGCGCCGCACATCTGCTCTTCCTCTGCAAAAATTCCCCACTGCGCCTAGAGTTCCTTGTGCTCCACTGCTCGTGCGCTCTTCTCCTTCATTCCCATTCATTCCACCGCGCAAACTCACCAGGCACAGCACTCCGGAATCAAAGATGGCGGCTAAAGATCTGGGGAACTTCGAGTGGGAGAGATCCAAGATCTCCCAAGATGAAGAAGCTTGGCATCGCGGGAAGCAAGACGCGCTGCGCTTCCCCAGGAGGAAAGCTACCCAGCCCCGCCAATGCTATATCGGGTTAGTTTCGTCGACCACCTCATCCGTGGTCTTTCCACCCCCATCCATCATTTCCTTCGTGGGTTGCTTTTCATGTATGGACTGCAACTTCACCATCTCACTCCCAATTCCATCCTCCACATCTCTATCTTTATCACATTGTGCGAGTCTTTCCTTGGGGTCCAGCCTAACTGGTCCCTATGGAAACGTATCTTTTTTTGTCGCCGTAATGGCTCTTCCAATCGCCTACAACATAGGCGGCGTGATCATGTCTTTCCGACGTCGAATACTTCGACGTCAAATTCCCTGATTCAGTTCAAGGGTGGCGCAAAAAATGGTTATACATCCGCGAGGAGAACCATGGCTCTGTTGACAAAATTCCTCCTTTTGATGGTGCCGAAAAAATCGCCGCCGCCGATCCTGGGATGCAGAGGCTACCGACGAAGAAAAAACAGAGGCCCTGATGACATGCATCCACGAGCTCCAAAATATTCGTGGACAAGAATTGTCGGGTATCCAAATCACGGCATATTTCCTTGGGATTAGGGTGCAGCCTCTTCAAGCTCGCAAAAACCCCTTTGGATGTATGCTGGCGATAAAGATGTGGATCGCCTGTCGACGGATTTATCGGTCAAGGACTTGGAGAAACTTGTCCGAAAGATCTCGTCGTTGAACAAGAAAGACAACGTGCCGACCTCTTGTGGTGTGACGCCGTATAGCGCCACCAACGCGCTCCCACAGGTAATATATTGTTAGCATTGGTTTTGGTCATGCATTCTTTTCCTTTTTGTCTTTGTGCATACCACTACAAGAAAAGTTGCCATGGCCGACGAAGTTGAAGTCGCGCCGTGGTTGCTGGTGTACCATGGCCGACGATTTTGGTCCCTCCGTGGTGCATGTCAAAACTTTTTTTTCTCGTTTTTGAGGCCACCTAGCCCGACGAAAGCGGCCAAAACGTGGCGTATGGTGGCCCGGGACGTGGTGCATCTCGAAATCTCGGGTTCGCCGGCCGAGTCAACGCAAATCCGCACCGCCGAGGGATGTAGGGCCCAGATGGCAGCCTCTCTGGCATTGTTTTTTTCTACATCGCGCCATCTCGTTCAACGTTCTCCGATCGAGCCGTTTACGATGCAGGATCATGGGTCCCGCATGTCATCCTCTATGAACCAAAATTCTTTCTATTCTTGGATTTTTTGACCCCCTGATTTCTGCTACTTCTTTTCTTGATCCCTTGCCGCCTTGGAAACGTTGAGACCGCTGCTGCTAAATGGGACCCGCATGTCATCCTCTATGTGCAATCAACTTTCTTTTCTGGAGTTTTTTTTGGCACCTCATATTTGGTCACTTGCCTTTTTCTTCGATCCCCTGCCGCCTCTCAAACGGTGATACCGCTGCTAAACTGGACCCGCATGTCATCCTCAATGTACTATAAAACTTTCTTTTCCTGGATTATTTTTGGCACCTCAAATTTGGTCACTTGCCTTTTTCTTTCGATCCCGCCGCTCAAACGGTGATACCGCTGCTAACTGGGACCCGCATGTCATCCTCTATGTACTATAAAACTTTCTTTTCTTGAATTATTTTTGGCACCTCATATTTGGTCACTTACCTTTTTCTTTCGATCCCCTGCCGCCTCTCAACGGTGATACCGCTGCTAAAATGGGACCCGCATGTCATCCTCTATGTACTATAAAACTTTCTTTTCTTGGATTTTTTTGGCACCTCATATTTGGTCACTTGACTTTTTCTTTCGATCACCTGCTGCCTCTCAAACAGTGATACCGATGCTGCTAAATGGGACCCGCATGTGATCCTCTATGTACTATAAAACTTTCTTTTCTTGAATTATTTTTGGCTCCTGATATTTGGTCACTTGCCTTTTCTTTCGATCTCATGCCACGTTTGAAACGTTGAGGAACCTGCTGGCTCATGGACCCGCATGTCATCCTCTATGTACTATAAAAGTTTATTTTCTTTATTTTTTTCACCCTCTGATTTTTGGCTATTTCCTTTTTCTTTTGATCCCCTGCCGCCTTGGAAACGTATGGTAAGCTGCTGACTCATGGGACCCGCATGTCATCCTCTATGTACAATCAACTTTCTTTTTCTTTTGATCTCAAGCCGCATTTGAAACGCTGAGACCGCTGCTGCTAAATGGGACCCGCATGTCATCCTCTACGTACAATAAAGTTTCTTTTCTTGGATTATCTTTGGCTCCTGATATTTTGTCACTTGCCTTTTTCTTTCGATCTCATGCCGCCTTTGAAACGTTGAGTAAGCTGCTGGCTCATGGGTCCCGCATGTCATCCTCTACGAACAATAAAAGTTTCCTTTCTTGGAGTTATTTTTACCCCTAATTTCTGGCTATTTGCCTTTTTCTTTTGATCTCCTGCCCCCTCTGAAACGATGAGGACGCTGTTGGCAGGTCGGTCCCACATGTCATCCTCTATGAACAATAAAAGTTTCCTTTGATGGATTTATTTTGAACCCCTCATTAATTTCTGGATATTTCCCCTGCCGCCTTGGAATCGTTGAGGATGCTGCTGCCTCATGGGTCCCGCATGTCATCCTCTCAGAACGGTAAATGTTTATTTTCTTGGATTTTGTTGACCAAACGATTTTTGGCTTATTTTTTCTTTCGATCACCTGCAGCCTTTAAAACGTTGAGGACGCCGCTGGCTCACGGGTCCCACATGTCAACCTCTATGAACAATAAACGCTGAGGATGCTGCTGCCTCATGGGTCCCGCATGTCATCCTCTCAGAACGAAAATGTTTCTTTTCTTGGATTTTTTACCAACAGATTTTTGGTTTATTTTTTCTTTCCATCCCCTGCCGCCTTTAAAACGTTGACGACGCTGTTTGCTCATGGGTCCCCGATGTCAGCCTCCCCGTACAAGAAACATATGATATCTTGATTATTTTGCAGACAATAAACAATGTATTGCGCTCTGAGCTATTTCAAACGGATAATTAAATCTTTATTTTTACATAAACAAACTTATATGTTGAATCTCCTTGTTTTTTTGTCTTTGCGAAGCATAGGACTTTCCTGTTTTTTTAGAAAATTCGGAACTTTCCTGTTTTGGAGTGGGCTGAAATTGTACGAGTCAAAAGGCCAAGCAGGATAGTTCGAAAGCCCAGATGTCCAGATGCAGCCCAATTGAAATCTTTCTTCTTGGATTTTTTTCACCCCCTGATTTCTGGCTACTTCATTTTTCTTTTGGTCCTGTGCCGCCTTGGAAACGTTGAGACCGCTGCTGCAAAATGGGACCCGCATGTCATCCTCTACGTACAATAAAATTTCTTTTCTTGGATTATTTTTGGCTCCTGATATTTGGTCACTTGCCTTTTTCTTTCGATCCCGTGCGCCTCTCAAACGGTGATACCGCTGCTGCAAAATGGGACCCGCATGTCATCCTCTACGTACAATAAACTTTCTTTTCTTGGATTATTTTTGGCTCCTGATATTTGGTCACTTGCCTTTTTTCTTTCGATCTCATGCCACGTTTGAAACTTTGAGGAACCTGCTGGCTCGTGGGACCCGCATGTCATCCTCTATGTGCTATAAAAGTTTATTTTCTATGGTTTTTTTTCACTCTCTGATTTTTGTCTATTTCCTTTTTCTTTTGATGCCCTGCCGCCTTGGAAACGTTGAGTAAGCTGCTTACACATGGGACCCGCATGTCATCCTCTATGTACAATCAAGTTTCTTTTCTTGAATTATTTTTGGCTCCTGATATTTCGTCACTTGCCTTTTTCTTTCGATCTCATGCCACGTTTGAAACGTTGAGGAACCTGCTGGCTCATGGGACCCGCATGTCATCCTCTATGTGCTATAAAAGTTTGTTTTCTTGGATTTTTTTTCACCCTCTGATTTTTGGCTCCTGATATTTCGTCACTTGCCTTTTACTTTTGATCCCCTGGCCCCTTTGAAACGTTGAGTAAGCTGCTGGCACATGGGACCCGCATGTCAACCTCTATGTCCATCAACTTTCTTTTCTTGGATTTTTTTGACCCCCTACTTTCTAGCTACTTTCTTTTTCTTTTGATCTCAAGCCGCATTTCAAACATTGAGACCGCTGCTGCAAAATGGGACCCGCATGTCATCCTCTATGTACAATAAATCTTTGATTATTTTTGGCACCTCATATTTGGTCACTTGCGTTTTTTTCTTTCGATCTCATGCCACCTTTGAAACGTTGAGTAAGCTGCTGGCTCATGGGTCCCCCATGTCATCCTCTACGAACAATAAAAGTTTCCTTTCTTGGAGTTATTTTTGCCCCCTAATTTCTGGCTACTTCCTTTTTCTTTTGATCCCCTGCCGCCTTTGAAACGTTGAAAACTTTCTTTTCTTTGATTATTTTTGGCACCTCATATTTGGTCACTTGCCTTTTTCTTTCGATCCCCTGCCGCCTCTCAAACGGTGATACCGCTGATGCTAAATGGGACCAGCATGTCATCCTCTATGTACTATAAAACTTTCTTTTCTTGGATTATTTTTGGCTCCTGATATTTGGTCACTTGCCTTTTTTCTTTCGAGACCTCCTGCCGCATCTCAAACGGTGATACCGCTGCTGCTAAATGGGACCCGCATGTCATCCTCTATGTACAATAAAGTTTCTTTTCTTGGATTATTTTTGGCTCCTGATATTTGGTCACTTGCCTTTTTCTTTCGATCCCATGCCGCCTTTGAAACGTTGAGGAAGCTGCTGGCTCATGGGTCCCGCATGTCATCCTCTATGAACAATAAAAGTTTCCATTGTTGGAGTTATTTTTTACCCCTAATTTCTGGCTACTTCCTTTTTCTTTTGATCCCCTGCCGCCTTTGAACGTTGAAGAATCTGCTCGCTAATGGGTCCCACATGTCAGACTCTATGGACGATAAACCTTTCTTTTCTTGGAGTTATTTTGACCCCTAATTTCTGGCTATTTTGCCTTTTTTTGGATCCCGTGCTGCCTTGGAAACGTTGAGGATGCTGCTGCCACATGGGTCCCGCATGTCATCCTCTCAGAACGATAAATGTTTCTTTTCTTCGATTTTTTTACCCACTGATTTTTGATTTATTTTTTCTTTCGATCCCCTGCCGCCTTTAAAACTTTGACGACGCTGCTGGCTCATGGGTCCCGATGTCAGCCTCCCCGTACAAGAAACATGTGATATCTTGATTATTTTGCAGACAATAAAAAGTGTATTTCGCTCTGAGCTATTGCAAACGGATAAATTAAATCTTTATTTTTACATAAACGAACTAATATGAATCTCCTTGTTTTTGTTTTGTTTTTGCGAAGCATAGGACTTTCTTGTTTTGGAGTGGGCTGAAATTGTACGAGTCAAAAGACGTCCAGCAGGTTAGAAGGCCCAGATGGCCAGGCAGCCCCAATTTATATCTTCCTTATCTTGGATTATTTTTTGATCAAAAGGCCCAGCAGGGGTACATCCTTTTTCTTTTGGTCCTGTGTGCCGCCTTGGAAACGTTGTGGACGCTGCTGCCTCATGGGACCCGCATGTCATCCTCTATGAACTATGAACTCTAAAAGTTTCTTTTTTCTTGGATTTTTTTTCACCCCTCTGATTTTTGGCTATTTCCTTTTTCTTTTGTTCCCCTGCCGCCTTGGGACCCGTATGTCATCCTCTATGTACAAAAAACTTTCTTTTCTTGGAGTTTTATTCCCCCTAATTTCGGGCTACTTTCGTTTTCTTTTGATCTCAAGCCGCATATGAAACATTGAGACCGCTGCTGCAAAATGGGACCCACATGTCATCCTCTATGTAAAATAAAAGTTTCTTTTCTTGGATTATTTTTCACGCTCTGATTTTTGGCTATTTCCTTTTTCTTTCGATCCCCTGCTGCTTGGAAACGTTGAGGATGCTGCTGCCTCATGGGTCCCACATGTCATCCACTATGAACAATAAAAGTTTCTTTTCTTCGATTTTTTTCACCCTCTGCTTTTTGGCTATTTCCTTTTCATTTGATCCCCTGCCGCCTTGGAAACGTTGAGGATGCTGCAGCGTCATGGGACCCGCATGTCATACTCTATGTACAATAAAAGTTTCTTTTCTAGGTTTTTGGCTCCTGATATTTGGTCACTTGCCTTTTTCTTTCAATCTCATGCCGACTCTCAAAGGTACAATAAAAGTTTCTTTTCTTGGATTATTTTTGGCTCCTGATATTTGGTCACTTGCCTTTTTCTTTCGATCTCATGCCGTCCTTGAAACGTTCAGACCGCTGCTACAACATGGGACCCTATGTTATCCTCTATGTACAATGAAAGTTTCTTTTCATGGATTATTTTTTGCTCCTGATATTTGGTCACTTTCCTTTTTCTTTCGATCTCATGCCGCCTCGGCCCTCTGAAACGACGAGTAAGTTGTTGGCTCATGGGACCCGCATGTCATCCTCTATGTACAATAAAGTTTTTTTCTTGGATTTTTTACCCCCTGATTTTTGGTCACTTGCCTTTTTCTTTCGATCCTGTGCCGCCTTTGAAATTGTGGACGCTGCTGGCTCATGGGTCCCACATGCCAGCCTCTATGAACAATAATATTTCTTTTCTTGGATTTTTTTTACCCCTGATTTCTGGCTATTTGCCTTTTTCTTTGGATCCCCGACCGCCTTTGAAACGATGAGGACGCTGCTGGCGCATAGCTCCCACATGTCAGCCTCTAAGAACAATAAACATTTCTTTTCTTGGATTTATAGTTGACCCCTAATTAATGGCTACTTCGCTTTTTTTTCGATCCCCAGCCGCCTTAGAAACGTTGAGGACGCTGCTGGCTCATGGGTCCCATATGACAGCCTCTATGAAAAGTAAAACATTTACTTTCTTGGATTTATTTTTGACACCTAATTAATGACTACTTGGTTCTTTTCTTTTGATCCCGTGACGCCTTTGAAACGTTGAGGGCCCTGCTGGCTCATGGGTCCAACATGTCAGCCTCTATGAACAATAAGAGTTTCTATTGTTGCATTTATTTTTGACCCCTAATTTCTGGCTATTTGCCTTTTTTCCATTGCCTGCCACCTTAGAAACGTTGAGGACGCTGCTGGCTGGGTCCCACATGTCAGCCTCTTTGTACGATAAAAGTTTCCTTTGCTGGATTTATTTTTGACCCCTAATTTCTGGCTATTTGCCTTTTTCTTTCGAACTCCACCGCCTTTGAAACGTTGATGACGCTGCTGCAAACTGGGTACAATATGTCAGCCTCTTTGTGCGATAAACCTTTCCTTTCTTGGATTTTTTGGACACCTGATTTCGAGCTACTTGCCTTTTTCTTTCGATCTCCTGCCCCCTTTGAGAAACGCCGAGAACGATACTGGTTCGTGGGTCCCACATGTCATCCTCTCTGAATGATAAATGTTGGGGCTGCGGCTGCAAGATACGTCCCACATGTCAGCCTGACTGTTGAATAAACGTTTCCTTTCTCGAATTTATATTTGACCCCTGATTTCTGGCTACTTTGCCGTTTCTTTCGATCCCCTGCATGTCTGCTACTCCACCGAAAAACAGACCGGCATGTATTCATCACAATACTGGTAGCTAATTTAGGAAAAATGTGTTCATCACGGGATTCAAACAAAGATCTTCATCTCTGCTAAATTTTGATTTCACCAAAAACCGAACAGCGTGTGTTCATGACTTTAACTTCACAAACACTATGGTTTCTCTATAAAATAAGGTCACCATCCGTTCCTTTATTGTAGGCATTTGCGAAAAGTGTCTTTGGCTAATGGGCACCAGTGCTCTGCTGTTTAAAAAAAATCAAATAGCATACATATTTGTTTCAAAAAAATCTGAAAATGAATGTAGACATAATAAATAAAGTAACCTACAAGCGTGTAAAATTTTAATATGATATTCTTTATATTGTAGACTACACAAAAAAGACAATCTGTTGAAATTTGGAGATTTGAAATATGCATACCCAGATCCACACGTTTGTTACTTTTGTGTAGCCCAGAATTTTTTTTATTTGAAACTGAAATTTTGCACGTTTATGGGACAATTCATTAGCTACTCCATGATTTGTTTTCTAATTTTTTGAACAAATAAATTTTTTTTTTATTTTTTTCTAAAATAGCAGGAGCAATGGTGCCCAAGAGCACCAAATCTCTTAATAGGCATTTGCGCCTAATAGCGTGAGCTTAGCTAATTTTTGAAGAAAAAAAAGATGTCCATTGTGGTATTCAGGACAAAGATCTTCATGTCTGCTACTGCACCAAACAACAAACCAGCATGTATTCATCACAATACGGGTAGCTAATTTGTGAAAAATATGTTCAGCACGGGATTCAAACAAAGATCTTCATCTCTGCAAAATTTTGATTTCAGCAAAAACCGAACAGCGAATGTTCATGAGGTTAAGTTCACGAACACTATGTTTTCTCTATAAAATAAGGTCACCATCTGTCTCTTATTTCTCAAGGAAAAACAGGTGGAAGTGTTGGGACGAACCACATGGGTGCTTCGGCTCTATGTTCAGTCTTCTCTTTTTTGTACTGCAATCTTGAGCCTATGGCAGGACCTCCATTGACGTGCATTCTGCACCAATTTGGCCTTGGACGTATCCATGTATCACGGGCGCGATTGTGGGTAGCAAAGACACAGTCAGGTTTGAACAATTGGAAATCTGGTTCTGCAGCCTCTGCGTCGACTGGCGGGGGTAGCATGAAAATTGGGTGATTGAGTCCAAGAAATAAAGAACGCCCCTTCAAATTGTTCAATCTTTCCCACCTTGCCTCTTCTACAGGGTCCAAGGTATGGGCAGATCTCAAGAAAACGTAGCACCGTACCAAAGGATAAGACCTCAGCTTGTTACCCATATGTAATATTGGAGGACCGAGGATGGGCCGATAACCTTTAACCTGAATCCACGCGAGATCAGATTCACCAGTAATGGACTCTGCTCTCATTGGTGCCAGGAACCAAGTGCGCTGGTCAGAAAATCCAAGAAATACATCTTCATCTTCATAATTATGATTATCACCATCATCATCTAATTCTTCATCATCTAATTCTTCATCATCAAATTCGTCTTCTTCTAATTCTTCTTCTTCTAATTCTTCTTCATCAGCATCATTATCTTCATCGGCACCTCCATCGCCTTGAGCCACATTTGCTTCATCATCTTCCATGACAGCATCTCCCTCGATTTGAGCGAAAATTGCAGCCACTTCTGCTTCTTCATCTTCAATGACAGGGGCGTCAATGAGACGCGGGGCTGCATGTGTCCCTGCAATGCACAAAGATCAACCACAATGCAGCAAGTAGGAACTACACTGAAAATTATCTCTTCTCTTCTATCTTCTATTTTCTACTACTATAAGGCACCAGTTTTTAACAAGACATGTCGCAGCAATTCCAACTGTTGGTGTCCAAAATCTAACGGTTGGGATTAGAGGTATTCGCGTGAAAAAAATACCACACCAGTGTCCACGTGTTTCTAGAACCGTCATGTTTCCATTATGAAGAAAAATCAGAGCAGTCTCACACCGATATCACACGTCCCACTTGATAGTGATTAAGAAAGGTTCCAAATTTTTGTTCATATTTATAAACTGTATGCTCACACTTATTTTGATGGTATAACCAAATTATTAGTTGTATTGAAAGTTTGAACAACATTTAGAACGCAACTTTTATACATCAGTATTGCGAATCGTAATTGGTCCAACATGTGCAGCATGCCATTTACTAGTTAAGACATAAAACAAAGACTCACCACAGGTATATGGTTCCCAAACCAGAACATCTCCATACGGATATGTAACTGCGTATACACGATGTAGGTGTGAACTTGTACCATATCCAGGAATGCCCATGGCATCGACATAGCTGTTTCTATCAAAGAATTCAGGGTTTCTCAGGATATTCCACTCCTTTTCTAGGGGCGCTTGTAGGATAGCAATCAATTCGTCAAATACAACGATTACCTCGTAATGCCATGGCCCTGCTAGATCATCTTTGTACGGCCTCTTGACGATCCGTACTTTGAGCAGTTCCAAACTTTTATCTATTTTGTATTTGAACAGGAATGGTGGGCTGCCATGCCACCATTCACTAGTAGGGCCCAAAGAAATTCCTGCATCTTGCAGAGATGGAAGAGGTATAATAGTATCTGATATGTATATGTTGCGGATCGTCAAGTGCCCGTCCTGCTGGACAAATGCCACCCAGTCGCCGTTACAACCCACCCAGTGCATGGGTCCATGTCCATCCAGTTCCTCCTTGGTATGGATAAATGCTGGAACTGTCGGCTTGTCTAATGGCATCAGCAACGCGTGAATGCCCTGCAAATAGGATTTGTTTCAAAATTGTCTATGCATGCAAGGTATTCGACAGAATGAAGAGCGGATTGTGCAGAACTGAAGCACAGATGTAATGGATAAATAAAGCAATTCCGAAGAGTACATGTGCATAGTGAAGGCAGCAAACCTTACAGTACTCCCAAATCAGGTGATTATGTTGAGTCTAAATTCATGCATGATGTTTGGCAATAAGAAAAGTTGATTGAAAAAACACAAGCTGAAACGAGATGAGTAAATAAATAAATACTCTTACAGTATTGTCGCGGTCGTCTGGCCATGTCTCGGGGTCGCAGTGGAGCAGGCTCGGTAAACCGAACGGAACCTTATGCGCTCCGCGGATGGCATGCCGCATGCCGATCATGCCTCGAGCGAGGCGACCAGTGCTGAGGATATCCGCCCGCTCGGCTATGTTCTCCACCAGTGGGTAGTGGAGGTTGCCCCACCCCATGGACTGGTGGTAGCAATCAGGAATCTCCTCAATCTTACGCTTCTGCTTCATTGGAGTCGGTAATCCAATGCAAGGGAGAGAGGGGTGAACGGGAGAAAGAGACAGAAGAGGGTTTTTTTTGGAGAAGATGCAGTAGTAGTACTACGATACTAGGAGGTGGAGATGCGGGGCATGTTTCCGGGAGAGAGGAACCACTATTTCCCTTAAAAAAAATAACAGCACTTGCGCATTAGAACTTGGGGCGGGGATATAGCGGTAAGAGGTATTGACCAACTTTCCCTCACCTTGACCCCACGTGGTTGTGAACCCGAGATAATTCTTTTTGATGAACCCGATATACTTATTATAGTACTAAAATAGTACAAGTATATACCTTGTACTCCTATATACTAACATTACTATTTTAAGGACTTATGTTCCATGAGCAACAACTTCCCCCACTCCGCTCATCCGAAATCCTAGCCCCTCCAACTTCAAGGACCAATCAACATAGCTATGGCCTTCTAATTTGGCTCAAGTCGCCGCACACATAGTCCTCCCGCCGACAAGGAATAGGAGCATCAGCCCTTTCGTCGCTTGTTGTTACACATAATCATATACAGTACCATATATATTTCAAATTTCCATATCAAAAAATAGTTCAAATCTGAATTTTAACATCTCAAGCTAAACCCTCGCTTGCTCTTAAACATAAGCATACCATAGTTCTACTTTTGTCTTCACCGAACAACAGAACACAATTTCATCACAACATAGCCAACCGGAGTACCTAGTAATGTAACTAGAGAAGTGAACCTATAGTTGATCAAGCCTTCAACTTTAACACAATAATACCCCCACATTATGTGTTGAGGAGCCACACCCATATATTTAAGAGTACCATCAAGTAGACCACAAATGCATCAATGAAGAGAGGGGTATACTTATAGACCACCTCTTTACAAAACAGTTGTAACTAGTAGACCACAATTGCCTCGTTCATTAGCTATGAAATTACATACTATCAGTAGCTACAATGGCTGCAGGCCCTGTTTCAGAATTAAACATCACACTTGTTCCAATCCGGGGCGTTGGCGAAGTTTGGGATGAACCAAAGCGGTGTCTTTACCAGGTACCTATCTTTTTTTGTTTTGCATGTTTTCTCCAAGGCGTTGGTTTGGAAACCAACGGCGCAATCTTCACGATTCAGACTGAATCGGCATATTTCAGGCAGCTGCGAATTGCGAAGCCATGCTTCATTCGGCAAGGTGTACACACAATTTCTTCTCGTCAGACATCCTGGGACAACATCTGCACCGCCTAATGGCAGCATAATCGGATAGTTCACTCCAAGGAAAAGAGAATATTCTCCAAGGTCATCAATCTTTTCCCATGGAATACCTTCATTTAACTTACTAGTGTCCTTCGTGAACACCAGGCAACCAAACCCAGAAGCATAGTTGCCAACAGTGCGACCATGATGAACACGACGATCAGAAGCAGTATGGCAAACTTTACAGGAATATTCCCTTTCATCAGCAATGCCCAGTGTATGGATCAGAAGAAGTCTAGAACCATCTATAGATCTTGCTAACCACCACATGCCATAATCGACCTCGTGATCATGGCCAAGAGCATCATCAAGTGCACACCGCCATTCAAACACAATGGGCGGTGGCTCTACGATCAGCGGAGGACCTGCTTGAAAACGAAATTACTGTTAAGAAGGGTATGTTTGGTTTGCACAAATCTGAAAACGTAAGAATTGGGAAAACGCATTAGGATTCAGATGGGATGATATAATGGCATTTCCATTCAATAATACAGCATATTGGTGTATTTCAGTACATCACATGGGAAACCAAAGGATTCATTTCAAGAAGTTCAAGTAGAGGTCAAAATCCAACATAATTCAATCTGAGAATAAAACTCCTAATTATACAATCCTCAAATTTTTCTATGGTAATCATCTCGAATAAAAAGTCTAAATACCAATGAAATTTCATCCGAAGCAAATATGCCCCAAGCCTCCAAGTCAGATCAGTCAGGTTCGAAAATTAATAAGTTTGTGCATTAAAATTATCTTTACAGCCATGAATAATGAAGCTCATCATACACTACTTACGTCCGGAGGAAAATTACCAGCTTGCTGAGGATTCCATGCGTGAACAGTGCCAGTATGAGTTGTGGCAAACACAAGCCCATTGTGGAGAATTGCATCGCTGTAATTGTAAAAGATGTGGGACTTGGGCTCTGTAAGAACTGTCCATCCAGAATCTTCGCCGCAAAGGAGGGCAACTCTGATGTCAAAAACAGCAACAAGAGAGAAATTTTTGTACCCCCCAGCAGCTGTGGGAACTTGGCAAATATATATCTTGTGAAATATAATAGCACGAAGGTTGTGGTGGTATATATTTGGAATGTGGGTGGTTTCAAACGGCACAGGGAGAGGAATTTCACGGCGAGTGTAGACGTTGACAAGTTTCCATTTGCAAGCAGGAAAGCCAGTGTCAACCATGGCAACCCAATCTCCATTGGCACCTACCCACTGCTTACCCGTACCGTCTGGCATCACAGCGTCGGAGGAGAACCTGTCCAGCGGCGTCAGCTTGCAATCCCGTGCTACCTTCGTCGGGTGAGAATGAAGAACACATGGGAGGCCAAACGGGAGAGAAAAAGATAGAGTTGCACTATCATTTGCAGAGTCGAAAAATAGTTTGGACGAACCGACGAGGCTCGCGGCGGTGATGACGTCGCATCTTGTTACGAGTTCTTCAAGGGGACCTTCGGAAAAGACCTTCTGAAACAGTTCAGAGTCATCATTTTCCTTGTTCGATGCCGCCATCGCAGGGCAGGGGGTGGGTCTATGAGGTTTGGGTTCAACTGATTGGAGTTTAATTTGGGTTCGATGGCGGCAGGTGGCGGGGAAGATGAAGAACGGAGGCTCTCAAACTGGGCGGTGGAATTGATTCTAAAGCTGCATGGCGGCGGCACTGGCGTGTGCTATGGAAGGTGGTCGATTGGTGCGGGCGGGGGCGGAGGTAGACGATGGAGGTGAACAGAAATAGGGCAGGTGGGGGCGGGGCGCTTGACTTCGCTCCTCTACACTCTACAGCATCTCCTCCTGTTTCTTGGAAAGTGTATAGACCCATAATAAAAAGTCACTGTTCCCTCTGAAAAGGTGAAGAACAAGTCACTGGTCTAACGTGCAAATTTGGACATCCCAAGCTATGTGTTGTCATGTCAATTCAATGTCCATGGCAGTATTTTGAATTTTGCGTGACCAAAAGAAGTACGCCTTGGCCTTTCACAATCGGGGTTTCTTTAGAGCAAGAACAATAGAAGAGCCAACAGCTGGCAAAAGTATTGTCCTACTTCCTCTTGGCGTGATACTCCCTCCGTCCACAAATAAGTGGACGTGCAGGATTTTCAAGGTAAATTAGTAAAAGGAAAGAAAAAATGCATTGGAGCACTCGTATCTTAAGAAACACATGTACTCAACCACGGTTGTAGATTTTCTCGGCGCAAGACTTTTCCCCAGCAGTTGTGGCTTTCAGTTATTCGTGGGTGTGGGGAGGAGCTCCGCCGCATCGGTAAAAAGCAAAGAGGGACGGCGGCTCTCGATCGTGCGGTGTACTCGTAAATCACGTGTGACCCATGCCCTAATAATTCACAATGCATTGATGAGGGCTATCACTTCATCATCCAATAAAATGTACTTAGTAACTATGGTAATAATATTGTCTTCTCGCAAAAAAATGGTAAAAATATTGTCTCTTAAGCCATGTACTAGTACAGTGCAAGATGCTTTAGAGAAATAAACCTATATTTTATTGCTACTCCGTAATACACATGGTTATTTATTCTAGGCAAATGCCTACCGAAAGATGTAGGAATAGGGAAATGTAGGATTGCAATGTCATGTCCACTCCAATCCTATAGGAATTCATAGAATCCAAACTTTGTTTGATTCCACCATAGGAAAAGTAAAGCATTCTTAAAAAGAGGTATGAGTAGATGTTTAATTTTCTATGGAATCTGTGCAAAGAAATCCTTAGGAAAAATTCCTATCGGAAACAATCCTACAAATCAAACAGCCAAGGATTCAATTGTACCAATTCCCTATGCAAATCCTTGGTGTTCACCCAATCCTCTCGAATACTCATCCAAAAAATGCACTAATACTTTGATGGGGAGTTTTTGTATTCTAGGCAAGAATAGAGGGTTTGCGGGGATCACTTGAGAAGTGTATTAACCAAAGAAGGCATAAGTAATACACCAACACACACTAACATGCCCTTAATGGATGTATCTCCATAAACTCCCTCTGTTCTTTATTACTACTACTAGTTTATGTACTTCTTAACTAATATGGGATAATCATGAAATATATTTTCTAACATTCAGCCAAAATATAGTGTTTCGACTTTTTAAAATACTGAAAAACTAGTAATTAAAAATATTTGAGCTATCAAATCTAGGAAGTTTGAAAATATTTTGTATTCCGTCTGAAAGTTGTGTTACTTGGTGTAAGATTCACACAAAAATGATGAAAATATCAAACCTTCAAAAAAATTGTAGTAATTCAAACGTTATGTGCGTTTCATAATTTTGCAAAATCTATTCTATTTGCAATTAAAACTATAGTAGTTGGTGGTCCCCGATCATCTGATTTGCTCTTAAACAGCTCAATCCTAAATTTGAAATTCCCTGCAACAGAACACGATAGTTGGTGGTTTGTGCGGAAAAAAATTACAGTTTTAAAAAGTGTTTTAAGCAACGAAGGCAGCAATAAGCGGTAGTTTGTGCAATTTCCTCGTGTAAACAACATGTAGCGTCGAAGTAATAGTACTAGCAGTACAGAAATCTTGTGTAATTTCTAGTTCTACATATTACTAGTGTCCACTGTTTGAGAGTTGATGG
This sequence comes from Lolium multiflorum, assembly GCA_030979885.1. Classification (NCBI taxonomy): domain Eukaryota; kingdom Viridiplantae; phylum Streptophyta; class Magnoliopsida; order Poales; family Poaceae; genus Lolium; species Lolium multiflorum. The sequence goes on from CM061750.1 coordinate 197,711,604, forward strand.
TGAATGGGTCTGATTTTCAATCGAATGAGAATTAGCAAATTGATTTTTATGACAAAAGCATACAAAGGGAGTAAAACAACATACCCGCATTCGCCGCTGCTACCAGCATGCGATGCCTCCACGAGTGCATTGACGGCTGCTGCAAATCCTCGGAAGGCATCTAGGTTTTGCAGATCGTCGATTGCCGCTGTCCGGCTAAGCTTAACCAGCATAGCTGCCGCCAAGATATCTCGGATTTGGACCACAGGCAGAAGCTGATTGGGGTCGAAGGATTGCCTGATTCGGAATTTGAAGTACCAAGCCCTCGGCTCCGATGATGGAAGTTTGGAACTCGGCCCGGCCAGAACCTCCCAAATCTGTGTGTGGCAGTGGATGCCCATCGGCATCCCCAATGCTGCCGACGCCGTGATGTGGTCGGTCGCACTTTGGTCCCCACTAAAGGCTGGGGCTGCAGCACGTCGCCGCCGCCCCCGACGTCCCCACGACGGCAACGCCATGGACCGAGGCGCTGAGTTTGTTGGCGAACCCGAAGCCCTGGATGGCAAGTGCTTCTTCACAATGGAAGCATCCTCACCCGGCGAGGTTCGCCCCCGGCGCATGCCTATGCTCCGACCAGCCCACTTTGCCGCTGCTGCCTGGGCTGCCGCCGATACCTGGGCCACCGCCGCTTCATGGGACCCCCTCCCTCCTCTCCCTCTCCTAGATCAAAGGGCGCCAGGAGTCTAGCCACAGCAAGACACAGAGCCGCCTGCTTCATCGCACACCAATGGCACACAGACATTTGCGAGCTTTTAGCGCACACCCCTCCGAGGCTGAGTCGTGGAGCCTGGGTGCACGGGGCTATGGCTGGAGGAGTCGCCATGGGACGAGGGGTGTCGAGTGCTCGGGCAAATACGGGAAAGGCGAAGTTTTGGATAACCTTATATGATCACATCAATGCTTCTCAAGGAGCCAAATACTGTATGAGAAACCGGAAAAGTTTGAACGTTTGAAAACTTTGCCGGCATAATGCATCCTTCCAATGCACGCCTACTAAGGTAGAAAGCCAACTCAATTGCTACTTTGTTGGCAAAATGTACCATGGCTCAATCTTGGGTCACACACATCTATCAATTGGTATATTTTGGTCATATTCAAAATTTTACTTGAAACTTGTTGGTCATGCCATTCTACTACTCGCCTAACACTTTTTCTACGCGGGAAGGAGGGGGGTATGATGCTACCCTGAATTTTTATGCCCATTTGTATCTTGGACAAATCCTAGGTTTGACCAAAATTTAAAACATGAAGATGAAAAATTAAGCCTGGATCCACTACAAGAAAATTTGCCAAACTTTTCTTGTAGTGATCCTTCTTAATTAGTAACTTCAAAATGAAGCTTTTGGAAGGTTTTTGAAATTTCCATGTCTGAAACCCAAAACACCTCTTCATGATTGACTTCATAAGACAAATCGAGTTTAGGGTTAGGGGTAGATACATGATTTTTCTAGTTTGAATATGTCTAGACCTGGCTTATCAACTTGAATGCTTAGTATATGACATAAGAAGATGTACTATGTGCATTGGTTTTTTATTTATTTGATTTGTTTTGAATTTTCATGCCAAATCAAATTTTGGTCAAATCATAGGTTTAACCAAGATTTAAACAAGTTTAAAACATTAAAATGAAAAATTAAGCATGGATCCTTCTCAATCACTCCAAAATGAAGCTTTTGGGAGGCTTTTGAAATGTCTATGTTTGAAACCCAAAACCACTTCTCTTCATGCTTGACTTCATCAGACAAATGAGTTTAGGGTTAGGGGTAGATACATGATTTTTCTGGTTTGAATAGGTCTAGACCTTGTTATCAAGTTGAATGGCTTACTATGTGACATAAGAAGACTATGTGCTTTGGTTTTTCATTTTTGATTTTTTCGATTGTTTTTATGCCCATTTGAATCTTGGCCAAATCCTAGGTTTGAACAAGAATTTAAACAAGTTTAAAACATGAAAATGAAAAGGTAAGCATGGATCCTTCTTAGTCAGTCCGAAATGAAGCTTTTGGGCGGTTTTCGAAATTTCCATGTTTGAAAACCCAAACCACTTCTCTTCATGCTTGACTTCATAAGACAAATTTAGGGTTAGGGGTATAGATACATGATTTTTCTTGTTTGATATGTCTAGATATTGTTTATCAACACTTGAATGCTTACAATATATGTGACGCAAGAAGACTATGTGTTATGGTTTTTCATTTTTGGGGGTTTTTTCGAATTTTTTATGCGCACTTGAGTCTTGGTCAAATCCAAGCTAGCTAGGTTTGACCAAGCTTTAAACAAGTTTAAAACATGAAAATGAAAAAGTAAGCATGTATCCTTCTTAGTCACTCCAAAATTAAGCTTTTCGGAGGTTTTTGAAATTTCCATTTTGTAAACCCAAAACCACGTATCTTCATGTTTGACTTCAAAAGACAGAGTTTAGGGTTAGGGGGTAGATACATGATTCTTCTTTTAATATGTTTAGATCTTGTTTTATCAAGTTGAATGTTGACTGTATGACATAAGAAGACTATGTTTTTGAATTTTTTATGAATCTTGGTCAAATCCAAGGGTTGACCAAGATTTAAACAAGTTTAAAACATGAAAATTAAAACGTTTCAAGTTCACCTTTGGTTCGATCTTTCAGTAACCAGGCGCATATATATATGGATGCAAATTGAGATAATTAATTCGTGAAACATTGGAAATGTCCATCGTGTGTCGTGTTTCCCCCTAACATGAAAATTGGATTGGTGGCAGACAAGTAAAAGCACATTTATGTGCGACAACCCAAAATGCACATATTTTGCTGAGTTTTCATGCATGCATTAAAAGTTCTGAATATATACATAAAATGCATGTGGGTCATGATTGAAAAGTTTGACATGTATATGGTTCTTGTGTAGTAGTAGTACTATAGTAGATTAGTAGGTACGCAAACTCCCATCCATCTTCTTTGTCAAGAGAAGACGCGCACCAGGATGCGTAGTGGAAGTCGTCTCTGGATCCTTCTGTTGTCCCTCTCACGGAAAAGAAAAAGAAAAAAACATCTCTCTCATTCTCGGCCTCGCTCGACTCGCTCGCTCGCAGCCTCGCACCTCCTGCGCACTGACAAACGCTGCACAACAGTCAACATCACCAGAAAAAAGATATACACCATAAATAATAAGAGGGGCCCCGTGACTGCTATCCCTTCTTCTCCTTCCGTGTGATCCCTCTTCCTCCGAGTTTCACTGGACGGGCAAACACACATGTGCTGCATAGTAAAAATAAAAAAGTAAAAAATCGACCTATGAATCTATGATTAAATAGGTAAAATCCTGGGTTTTATCAAGGTTTAAACAAGTTTAAAACATGAAAATGAATAGGTAAGCATGGATCCTTCTTAGTCACTCTAAAATGAAGCTTTCGCGAGGTTTTTGAAATTTCCATGTTTGAAACCCAAAACCACTTCTCTTCATGCTTGACTTCGTAAGACAGAGTTTAGGGTTAGGGGTAGATACATGCTTTTTCTGGTTTGAAAATGTCTAGACCTTGTTTATCAACTTGAATGCTTACTATATGACATAAGAAGGCTATGTTATTTGGTTTTTCATTTTTTTCTGTTTTTTTCTGATTTTTTATGCCCATTTAAATCTTGGTCAAATCCTAGGTTTGACCAAGAGTTAAACAAGTTTAAAACATGAAAATGAAAAGGTAAGCCTGGATCCTTCTTAGTCACTGTAAAATGAAGCTTTTGGGAGGTTTGTGAAATTTCCATGTTTGAAACCCAAAAGCACTTCTCTTCATGCTTGACTTCATAAGACAGAGTTTAGGGTTAGGGGGTGTAGATCGATACATGATTTGTCTGGTTTGAATATGTCCAAATCTTATTTATCAACTTTTGAATGCATGCTACTCTCTCAAAGAAAAACTTTTGAATGCTTACTATATATATGACATAAGAAGACTATATGCTTTTAAAATTCAAACATATGGTAAGCATTCTTATGTCATATAGTAAGCATTCAAGTTGATAAACAAGCAAGGTTTGGACATATTCAAACCAGACAAATCATGTATCTACCCCTAACCCCTAATTAAATTGTCTTATGAAGTCTAGCATGAAGAGAAGTGGTTTTGGGTTTCAAACATGGAAATTTCAAAAACCTCCCAAAACTTCATTTTAGAGTGACTAAGAAGGATATACAAGCTTCCCTTTTCATTTTCATGTTTTAAACTTGTTTAAATCTTGGTCAAACCTCTAGGATTTGACCAAAAGATTCAAATGGGCATGGAAATTCATAAAAAAACAAAAGAATGAAAAACCAAAGGACATAACATTATTATGTCATATATATATAGTAAGCATTCAAGTTGATAAACAAGGTCTAGACATATTCAAACCAGAAAATCATGTATATATCTACCCCTAACCCTAAACTCTGTCTTATGAAGTCAAGCATGCATGAAGAGAAGTGGTTTTGGTTTCAAACATGGAAATTTCGAAAAACCCTCCCAAGAGCTACATTTTGGAGTGAGTAAGAAGGATATATAGATGCTTAATTTTTCATATTCATGATTTAAACTTGTTTAAACCATGTTCAAACCTAGGATTTGACCAAGATTAAAATGGGCATAAAATTTTAAAAAAATCAAAAAATAAAAAACAAGGCACATAGTATTCTTATGTCATATATATAGTAAGCATTCAATTAAGTTGATAAACAAGGTCTAGACATATTCAAACCAGGAAAATCATGCATCTATCCCCTAACCCTAGCTAAACTCTGTCTTATGAAGTCAAGCATGCATGAAGAGAAGTGGTTTTTGGTTTCAAACGTTTAAGCCAAAAGCCCCTTTTCAAATATTTCAAACTTATTCAAATTTGGTTCAAATATGAAAGACATACAAGTTATAGCACACATAGTGCATACATTTTCACACATACTGCACTAGATGCTAACCCTATAGTTTGAGGCCATTTGAGTGACCTAGGTCGAAAAAATTCTTGGATTAGAATCGTGTTGTTCGAACCCCGTAGTTGGATATTTTTTAACCCTTGATCTGTAGAACTGGGCAAAACCCTAGTTTAACCTATTTAATTACAGATTCGTATATCGATTTTTCTACGAGTACTACCTTTTTATTATTACTATGCAGCACATGTGTGTTTGCCCGTCGAGTGAAACTCGGAGGAAGAGGGATCACTCGGAAGGAGAGAAGAAGGGAGAGAATTATGGTGTCTCCCCTTTTTCGGGTGATGATGTTGACTTTTGTGCAGGGTTTGTCAGTGAGCAGGAGGTGCGAGCGAGCGAGCGAGCGAGCGAGCGAGGCCGAGAATGAGAGAGATTTGTTTTTTTTTGTGAGAGGGACAACCGAAGGATCCAGAAGGACCCACAGACTTCCAATACGCATCCTTATGCGTCTTCTCTTGACAAAGAAGATGGCTTGGAGTTTGCGTACCTACTGCACTTGACTTGTGCTCACTGAAGTGTGGGACCTCACGCATGGGCGCCACACGTAAGGGCATGTACAATGGTGATATCTTAGCGGTGCCACGTAGGATAACAGTGAGGTAGACGAAAGAGAAAGATAAAAAAGACTTTGCCTTCTCTTAGCTAAGAGATGATCTCTTAGCACAATCTCTCTCACCACAAATTTAGGATGTTTCGTTACTAAAGATAAAACTAAAAAATTATCCATTGTACATCATGTTTTATTGTTATATCTAGATTACGTGGCAGGACTAAGATAAGATAGTGTTATCAACCATTGCACATGCCCTAAGTGACAGACCTGTTGGCAATGTTGGTGTAAAAACACGGTTGATTATTATAGTGCATTAGAACAAAGTTTCCTATGGATTCAACGGCAGGAAATCCAAGTTAACTCATTTACATGACATTATTATTTCCATGAAGCAAAGTTAACACATCTATCAATTGGTACATTTTTGAGTGACTAAGAAGGATCCATGCTTACTTATTCGTTTTCACGTGTTAAACTTGTCTAAATCTTGGTCAAACCTAGGATTTGACCAAGATTCAAATGGGCAGAAAAATAAAATAAAAAACAGAAAAATGAAAAACCAAATCACATAGTCATCTTATGTCATATAGTAAGCATTAAAGTTGATAATAAACAAGGTCTAGAAATATCAAACCATACAAATCATGTATCTACCCCTTAACCCCTAAACTATGTCTTATAAATTAAGTCAAGCATGAAGAGATGTGGTTTTGGGTTTCAAACATGGAAATATCAAAAACCTCCCAAAAACTTCATTTTAGTGTGACTAAGAAGGATACACGCTTCCCTTTTCATATTCATGTTCTAAGCTTGTTTAAATTATCTTGGTCAAACCTAGGATTTGACAAGATTCAAATGGGCATCAATATTGAAAAAAATCAAAAAAAAAGAAAAAACAAAGGAAATAGTTTTCTTATGTCTTATAGTAAGCATTAAAGTTGATAAACAAGGTCTAGACATATTCAAACTAGACAAATCATGTATCTATATATACCCCCTAACCCCTAAACTCTGTCTTATGAAGTCAAGCATGTGAAGAGGAAGTTGTTTTGGGTTGCAAACATGGAAATTTCAAAAACCTCCGAAAAACTTCATTTTAGAGTTTCTAAGAAGGATCCATGCTTAACTTTGCATATTCATATTTTAAACTTGTTTAAATCATTATCAAGCCTAGCATTTGACCAATATACAAATGGGTGGGCACAAAATTCAAAAAAATCAGAAAAATGAAAACAAATTAAAGCACATAGTCTTCATATGTCATATCGTATGAATTCAAGTTGATAAACGAGGTCTAGGTATATCCAAACCAGACAAATCATGTATCTATACCCCCTGTCGATCTTATGAAGTCTAGCATGAAGAGAGAAGTCGTTTTTGGTTTCAAAAATGGAAATTTCAAGAACATCCCAAAAGCTTCATTTTAGAGTGACTAAGAAGGATACATGCTTCCCTTTTCATTTTTATGTTTAAACTTGTTTAAATCTTGGTCAAACCTAGGATTTGACCAAGATTCAAATATATGGGCATAAAATTCAAAAAAAAACAGAAAAATTTAAAACCAAGGCACATAGTCTTCTTATGTCATATAGTAAACAATCAATTAATTAAGTTGATAAACCAGTTCTAGACATATTCAAACCAGGAAAATCATGTATCTACCCCCTAACGCCCTAGCTAAACTCTGTCTTATGAAGTCAAGCATGCATGAAGAGAAGTGGTTTTTGGTTTCAAACGTTTAAGCCAAAAGGTAAGCATGGATCCTCCTTAATTAGTCACTGTAAAATGAAGCTTTTGGGAGGTTTGTGAAATTTCCATGTTTGAAACCTAAAAGCACTTCTCTTCATGCTTGACTTCATAAGACAGAGTTTAGGGTTAGGGGGTGTAGATCGATACATGATTTGTCTGGTTTGAATATGTCCAAATCTTATTTATCAACTTTTGAATGCATGCTACTCTCTCAAAGAAAAACTTTTGAATGCTTACTATATATATGACATAAGAAGACTATATGCTTTTAAAATTCAAACATATGGTAAGCATTCTTATGTCATATAGTAAGCATTCAAGTTGATACACAAGCAAGGTTTGGACATATTCAAACCAGACAAATCATGTATCTACCCCCTAACCCCTAATTAAATTGTCTTATGAAGCAGTCTAGCATGAAGAGAAGTGGTTTTGGGTTTCAAACATGGAAATTTCAAAAACCTCCAAAAACTTCATTTTAGAGTGACTAAGAAGGATATACAAGCTTCCCTTTTCATTTTCATGTTTTAAACTTGTTTAAATCTTGGTCAAACCTCTAGGATTTGACCAAAAGATTCAAATGGGCATAGAAATTCATAAAAAATCAAAAGAATGAAAAACCAAAGGACATAACATTCTTATGTCATATATATATAGTAATTAAGCATTCAAGTTGATAAACAAGGTCTAGACATATTCAAACCAGAAAATAATGTATATATCTACCCCTAACCCTAAACTCCGTCTTATGAAGTCAAGCATGCATGAAGAGAAGTGGTTTTTGGTTTCAAACATGGAAATTTCGAAAACCCTCCCAAGACCAAGCTACATTTTGGAGTGACTAAGAAGGATATATAGATGCTTAATTTTTCATATTCATGATTTAAACTTGTTTAAACCATGTTCAAACCTAGGATTTGACCAAGATTCAAATGGGCATAAAATTTTAAAAAAATAAAAAAATAAAAAACAAGGCACATAGTATTCTTATGTCATATAGTAAGCATTCAATTAAGTTGATAAACAAGGTCTAGACATAATCAAACCAGGAAAATCATGCATCTACCCCCTAACCCTAGCTAAACTCTGTCTTATGAAGTCAAGCATGCACGAAGAGAAGTGGTTTTTGGTTTCCAACGTTTAAGCCAAAAGCCCATTTTCAAATATTTCAAACTTATTCAAATTTGGTTCAAATTTGAAAGACATACAAGTTATAGCACACATAGTGCATACATTTTCACACATACTGCACTAGATGCTAACCCTATAGTTTGAGGCCATTTGGGTGACCTAGGTCGAAAAAATTCTTGGATTAGAATCGTGTTGTTCGAACCCCGTAGTTGGATATTTTTTAACCCTTGATCTGTAGAACTGGGCAAAACCCTAGTTTAACCTATTTAATTACAGATTCGTATATCGATTTTTCTACGAGTACTACCTTTTTATTATTACTATGCAGCACATGGGTGTTTGCCCGTCGAGTGAAACTCGGAGGAAGAGGGATCACTCGGAAGGAGAGAAGAAGGGAGAGAATTATGGTGTCTCCCCTTTTTCGGGTGATGATGTTGACTTTTGTGCAGGGTTTGTCAGTGAGCAGGAGGTGCGAGCGAGCGAGGCCGAGAATGAGAGAGATTTGTTTTTTTTTTGAGAGGGACGACCGAAGGATCCAGAAGGACCCACAGACTTCCAATACGCATCCTGATGCGTCTTCTCTTGACAAAGAAAATGTCTGGGAGTTTGCGTACCTATTGCACGTGACTTGTGCTCACTGAAGTGTGGGACCTCAAGCGTGGGCACCACACGTAAGTGACAGACCTGTTGGTGTAAAAACTCGGTTGATTATAATAGTGCATTAGAACAAAGTTTTCTATGGATTCAAGGGTAGGAAATCCAAGTTAACTCATTTACGTGTTAAACTTGTCTATATCTTGGTCAAACCTAGGATTTGACCAAGATTCAAATGGGCAGAAAAATAAAAACAGAAAAATGAAAAACCAAATCACATAGTCTTCTTATGTCATATAGTAAGCATTAAAGTTGATAAACAAGGTCTAGACATATTAAACCAGACAAATCATGTATCTATACCCCTAACCCCTAAACTCTGTCTTATGAAGTCAAGCATGTGAAGAGAAGTGGTTTTGGGTTTCAAACATGGAAATTTCAAAAACCTCCCAAAAGCTTCATTTTAGAGTGACTAAGAAGGATCCATGCTTCCCTTTTCATTTTCATGTTTTAAACTTGTTTAAATTATCTTGGTCAAACCTAGGATTTGACAAGATTCAAATGGGCATCAAAATTGAAAAAAAAATTGAAAAAAGAAAAACCAAAGCAAATAGTTTTCTTATGTCATATAGTAAGCATTAAAGTTGTTGATAAATAAGGTCCATACATATTCAAACCACACAAATCATGTATCTATACCCCGTAATTAACCCCTGAATTAATTAACTCTGTCTTATGAAGTCAAGCATGTGAAGAGAAGTGGTTTTGGGTTTCAAACATTGAAATTTTAAAAACCTCCCAAAAGCTTCATTTTAGAGTGACTAAGAAGGATACAGACTTCCCTTTTCATTTTTATGTTTTAAACTTGTTTAAATCTTGGTCAAACCAAGGATTTGACCAAGATTCAAATGGCCCTAAAAATTCAGAAAAAAAATCAAAAGAATGAAAAACCAAAGCACATAGCATTCTTATGTCATATGTGTATTAAGCATTCAAGTTGATAAACAAAGGTCTAGAGACATATATATTCAAACCAGAAAAATCATGTATATATCTACCCCTAAAACTCTAATTAAACTATGTTTTATGAAGTAAATCATGAAGAGAAGTGGTTTTGGGTTTCAAACATGGAAATTTCAAGAACCTCCCAAAAGCTTCATTTTAGAGTGACTAAGAAGGATCCAGAAGGACCCACAGACTTCCAATACGCATCCTTATGCGTCTTCTCTTGACAAAGAAGATGGCTGGGAGTTTGCGTACCTATTGCACGTGACTTGTGCTCACTGAAGTGTGGGACCTCACGCGTGGGCACCACACGTAAGTGACAGACATGTTGGTGTAAAAACTCGATTGATTATTATACTGCATTAGAACAAAGTTTCCTATGGATTCAAGGGTAGGAAATCCAAGTTAACTCATTTACGTGACATTATTATTTCCATGAAGCAAAGTTAACACATCTATCGATTGGTACATTTTTGAGTGACTAAGAAGGATCCATGCTTACTTATTCGTTTTCACGTGTTAAACTTGTCTAAATCTTGGTCAAACCTAGGATTTGACCAAGATTCAAATGGGCAGAAAAATAAAATAAAAAACAGAAAAATGAAAAACCAAATCACATAGTCATCTTATGTCATATAGTAAGCATTAAAGTTGATAATAAACAAGGTCTAGAAATATCAAACCATACAAATCATGTATCTACCCCTTAACCCCTAAACTATGTCTTATAAATTAAGTCAAGCATGAAGAGATGTGGTTTTGGGTTTCAAACATGGAAATATCAAAAACCTCCCAAAAACTTCATTTTAGTGTGACTAAGAAGGATACACGCTTCCCTTTTCATATTCATGTTCTAAGCTTGTTTAAATTATCTTGGTCAAACCTAGGATTTGACAAGATTCAAATGGGCATCAATATTGAAAAAAATCAAAAAAAAAGAAAAAACAAAGGAAATAGTTTTCTTATGTCTTATAGTAAGCATTAAAGTTGATAAACAAGGTCTAGACATATTCAAACTAGACAAATCATGTATCTATATATACCCCCTAACCCCTAAACTCTGTCTTATGAAGTCAAGCATGTGAAGAGGAAGTTGTTTTGGGTTGCAAACATGGAAATTTCAAAAACCTCCGAAAAACTTCATTTTAGAGTTTCTAAGAAGGATCCATGCTTAACTTTGCATATTCATATTTTAAACTTGTTTAAATCATTATCAAGCCTAGCATTTGACCAATATACAAATGGGTGGGCACAAAATTCAAAAAAATCAGAAAAATGAAAACAAATTAAAGCACATAGTCTTCATATGTCATATCGTATGAATTCAAGTTGATAAATGAGGTCTAGGTATATCCAAACCAGACAAATCATGTATCTATACCCCCTGTCGATCTTATGAAGTCTAGCATGAAGAGAGAAGTCGTTTTTGGTTTCAAAAATGGAAATTTCAAGAACATCCCAAAAGCTTCATTTTAGAGTGACTAAGAAGGATACATGCTTCCCTTTTCATTTTCATGTTTTAAACTTGTTTAAATCTTGGTCAAACCTAGGATTTGACCAAGATTCAAATATATGAGCATAAAATTCAAAAAAAAACCAAAAATGAAAACCAAGGCACGTAGTCGTCTTATGTCATATAGTAAGCAATCAATTAAGTTGATAAACAAGGTCTAGACATATTCAAACCAGGAAATCATGTATCTACACCCCCTAACGTACCCTAGCTAAACTCTGTCTTATATTATGAAGTCAAGCATGCATGAAGAGAAGTGGTTTTTGGTTTCAAACGTTTAAGCCAAAAGGTAAGCATGGATCCTCCTTATATAGTCACTGTAAAATGAAGCTTTTGGGAGGTTTGTGAAATTTCCATGTTTGAAACCCAAAACCACTTAAGACAGAGTTTATGGTTAGGTGTGTAGATACATGATTTTTCTTGTTTGAATATGTCTAGACCTTGTTTATCAACTTGAATTTTTTACTATATGATATAAGAAGGCTATATATATGTGCTTTGGTTTTTCAATTTTTGATTTCTTTCGATTTTTTATGCCTATTTAAATCTTGGTCAAATCCTAGGTTTAAACAAGTTTAAAACATGAAAATGAAACGGTAAGCATGAATCCTTCCTTACTCACTCTAAAATGAAGGTACTTGAAAATTTTATGTTTGAAACCCAAAACCCCAGTTCTCTTCATATGTTTGACTTCATAAGACAGAGTTTAGCTAGGGTTAGGGGTAGATATGATACATGATATTTCTGCTTTGAATATGTCTAGAGATCGACCTTGTTTATCAACTTGAATGCTTACTATATGACATAAGATCAAGGCTATATATATATGTGCTTTGGTTTTTCATTTTTTTTGAATTTTTCTGAATTTTTACTCCCATTTGAATCTTGGTCAAATCCTAGGTTTGACCAAGGTTAAAACAAGTTTAAAACATGGCAATGAAAAGGTAAGCATATGGATCATTCTTAGTCTCTCTAAAATGAAGCTTTTGGGAGGTTTTTGAAGTTTCCATGTTTGAAACCCAAAATCACTTCTCTTCATATGCTTGGCTTCATAAGACAAAGATTAGGGTTTAGGGGTAGATATATACATGTTTTGGGAGGTTTTTGAAATTTCCATGTTTGAAACCCAAATCCACTTCTCTTCATCCTTGACGTCTTCATAAGACAAAAGTATAGGGTTATATATATATGCATATGGGTAGATACATGATTTGTCTGGTTTGAATATGTACAAATCTTATTTATCAACTTTTGAATGCATGCTACTCTCTCAAAGAAAAACTTTTGAATGCTTACTATATGACATAAGAAGACTATATGCTTTTAAAATTCAAACATATGGTAAGCATTCTTATGTCATATAGTAAGCATTCAAGTTGATAAACAAGCAAGGTTTGGACATATCCAAACCAGACAAATCATGTATCTGCCCCCTGTCGATCTTATGAAGTCTAGCATGAAGAGAGAAGTCGTTTTTGGTTTCAAAAATGGAAATTTCAAGAACATCCAAAAAGCTTCATTTTAGAGTGACTAAGAAGGATACATGCTTCCCTTTTTATTTTTATGTTTAAACTTGTTTAAATCTTGGTCAAACCTAGGATTTGTCCAAGATTCAAATATATGGGCGTAAAATTCAAAAAAAACAGAAAAATTTAAAACCAAGGCACATAGTCTTCTTATGTCATATAGTAAACAATCAATTAATTAAGTTGATAAACCAGGTCTAGACATATTCAAACCAGGAAAATCATGTATCTACCCCCTAACGCCCTAGCTAAACTCTGTCTTATGAAGTCAAGCATGCATGAAGAGAAGTGGTTTTGGTTTCAAACATGGAAATTTCGAAAAAACCTCCCAAGAGCTACATTTTGGAGTGACTAAGAAGGATATATAGATGCTTAATTTTTCATATTCATGATTTAAACTTGTTTAAACCATGTTCAAACCTAGGATTTGACCAAGATTCAAATGGGCATAAAATTTTAAAAAAATAAAAAAATAAAAAAACAAGGCACATATAGTATTCTTATGTCATATAGTAAGCATTCAATTAAGTTGATAAACAAGGTCTAGACATAATCAAACCAGGAAAATCATGCATCTACCCCCTAACCCTAGCTAAACTCTGTCTTATGAAGTCAAGCATGCACGAAGAGAAGTGGTTTTGGTTTCCAACGTTTAAGCCAAAAGCCCATTTTCAAATATTTCAAACTTATTCAAATTTGGTTCAAATTTGAAAGACATACAAGTTATAGCACACATAGTGCATACATTTTCACACATACTGCACTAGATGCTAACCCTATAGTTTGAGGCCATTTGGGTGACCTAGGTCGAAAAAATTCTTGGATTAGAATCGTGTTGTTCGAACCCCGTAGTTGGATTTTTTGAACCCTTGATCTGTAGAACTGGGCAAAACCCTAGTTTAACCTATTTAATTACAGATTCGTATATCGATTTTTCTACGAGTACTACCTTTTTATTATTACTATGCAGCACATGGGTGTTTGCCCGTCGAGTGAAACTCGGAGGAAGAGGGATCACTCGGAAGGAGAGAAGAAGGGAGAGAATTATGGTGTCTCCCCTTTTTCGGGTGATGATGTTGACTTTTGTGCAGGGTTTGTCAGTGAGCAGGAGGTGCGAGCGAGCGAGCGAGTCGAGCGAGGCCGAGAATGAGAGAGATTTTTTTTTGTGAGAGGGACAACCGAAGGATCTAGAAGGACCCACAGACTTCCAATACGCATCCTGATGCGTCTTCTCTTGACAAAGAAGATGGCTGGGAGTTTGCGTACCTATTGCACGTGACTTGTGCTCACTGAAGTGTGGGACCTCAAGCGTGGGCACCACACGTAAGTGACGGACCTGTTGGTGTAAAAACTCGGTTGATTATAATAGTGCATTAGAACAAAGTTTCCTATGGATTCAAGGGTAGGAAATCCAAGTTAACTCATTTACATGACATTATTATTTCCATGAAGCAAAGTTAACACATCTATCGATTGGTACATTTTTGAGTGACTAAGAAGGATCCAGGCTTACTTATTCGTTTTCACGTGTTAAACTTGTCTAAATCTTGGTCAAACCTAGGATTTGACCAAGATTCAAATGGGCAGAAAAATAAAATAAAAAACAGAAAAATGAAAAACCAAATCACATAGTCATCTTATGTCATATAGTAAGCATTAAAGTTGATAAACAAGGACTAGAAATATCAAACCATACAAATCATGTATCTACCCCTAACCCCTAAACTATGTCTTATAAATTAAGTCAAGCATGAAGAGATGTGGTTTTGGGTTTCAAACATGGAAATTTCAAAAACCTCCCAAAAACTACATTTTAGAGTGACTAAGAAGGATGCATGCTTCCCTTTTCATATTCATGTTTTAAGCTTGTTTAAATTATCTCAGTCAAACCTAGGATTTGACAAAGATTCAAATGGGCATCGAAAAAATCAGGAAAAAGAAAAACCAAAGCAAATAGTTTTCTTATGTCATATAGTAAGCCAATTAATTAAGTTGATAAACAAGGTCTAGACATATTCAAACTAGACAAATCATGTATCTATACCCCCTAACCCCTGAACTCTGTCTTATGAAGTCAAGCATATGAAGAGAAGTGGTTTTGGGTCGTTTCAAACATGGAAATTTGAAAAACCTCCCAAAAACTTCATTTTAGAGTGACAAAGAAGGATACATGCTTCCCTTTTCATATTCAGGTTTTAAGCTTGTTTAAATTATCTCAGTCAAACCTAGGATTTGACAAGATTCAAATGGGCATCAAAATTGAAAAAAATCAGGAAAAAGAAAAACCAAAGCAAATAGTTTTCTTATGTCATATAGTAAGCCAATTAAGTTGATAAACAAGGTCTAGACATATTCAAACTAGACAAATCATGCATGCATCTATACCCCCTAACCCCTAAACTCCGTCTTATGAAGTCAAGCATATGAAGAGAAGTGGTTTTGCTCCCAAAAGCTTCATTTTAGAGTGACTAATAAGAAGGATCCATGCTTACCTTTGCATTTTCATATTTTAATCTTGTTAAATCATTATCAAGCCTAGGATTTGACCAAGATACAAATGGGTGGGCACAAAATTCAAAAAAATCAGAATAATGAAAAACAAAAGCATGTAGTCTTTTTATGTCATATCGTATGCATGCATTCAAGTTAAACGAGGTCTAGGTATATCCAAACCAGACAAATCATGTATCTACCCCATGTTGATCTTATGAAGTCTAGCATGAAGAGAAGTCGTTTTGGGTTTCAAACATGGAAATTTCAAGAACATCCCAAAAGCTTCATTTTAGAGTGACTAAGAAGGATACATGCTTCCCTTTTCATTTTCATGTTTTAAACTTGTTTAAATCTTGGTCAAACCTAGGATTTGACCAAGATTCAAATATATGAGCATAAAATAAAAAAAACCAAAAATGAAAACCAAGGCACGTAGTCGTCTTATGTCATATAGTAAGCAATCAATTAAGTTGATAAACAAGGTCTAGACATATTCAAACCAGGAAATCATGTATCTACACCCCCTAACGTACCCTAGCTAAACTCTGTCTTATATTATGAAGTCAAGCATGCATGAAGAGAAGTGGTTTTTGGTTTCAAACGTTTAAGCCAAAAGGTAAGCATGGATCCTCCTTATATAGTCACTGTAAAATGAAGCTTTTGGGAGGTTTGTGAAATTTCCATGTTTGAAACCCAAAACCACTTAAGACAGAGTTTATGGTTAGGTGTGTAGATACATGATTTTTCTTGTTTGAATATGTCTAGACCTTGTTTATCAACTTGAATTTTTTACTATATGATATAAGAAGGCTATATATATGTGCTTTGGTTTTTCAATTTTTGATTTCTTTCGATTTTTTATGCCTATTTAAATCTTGGTCAAATCCTAGGTTTAAACAAGTTTAAAACATGAAAATGAAACGGTAAGCATGAATCCTTCCTTACTCACTCTAAAATGAAGGTACTTGAAAATTTTATGTTTGAAACCCAAAACCCCAGTTCTCTTCATATGTTTGACTTCATAAGACAGAGTTTAGCTAGGGTTAGGGGTAGATATATATGATATATACATGATATTTCTGCTTTGAATATGTCTAGAGATCGACCTTGTTTATCAACTTGAATGCTTACTATATGACATAAGATCAAGGCTATATATATATGTGCTTTGGTTTTTCATTTTTTTTGAATTTTTCTGAATTTTTACTCCCATTTGAATCTTGGTCAAATCCTAGGTTTGACCAAGGTTAAAACAAGTTTAAAACATGGCAATGAAAAGGTAAGCATATGGATCATTCTTAGTCTCTCTAAAATGAAGCTTTTGGGAGGTTTTTGAAGTTTCCATGTTTGAAACCCAAAATCACTTCTCTTCATATGCTTGGCTTCATAAGACAAAGATTAGGGTTTAGGGGTAGATATATACATGTTTTGGGAGGTTTTTGAAATTTCCATGTTTGAAACCCAAATCCACTTCTCTTCATCCTTGACGTCTTCATAAGACAAAAGTATAGGGTTATATATATATGCATATGGGTAGATACATGATTTGTCTGGTTTGAATATGTACAAATCTTATTTATCAACTTTTGAATGCATGCTACTCTCTCAAAGAAAAACTTTTGAATGCTTACTATATGACATAAGAAGACTATATGCTTTTAAAATTCAAACATATGGTAAGCATTCTTATGTCATATAGTAAGCATTCAAGTTGATAAACAAGCAAGGTTTGGACATATCCAAACCAGACAAATCATGTATCTGCCCCCTGTCGATCTTATGAAGTCTAGCATGAAGAGAGAAGTCGTTTTTGGTTTCAAAAATGGAAATTTCAAGAACATCCAAAAAGCTTCATTTTAGAGTGACTAAGAAGGATACATGCTTCCCTTTTTATTTTTATGTTTAAACTTGTTTAAATCTTGGTCAAACCTAGGATTTGTCCAAGATTCAAATATATGGGCGTAAAATTCAAAAAAAACAGAAAAATTTAAAACCAAGGCACATAGTCTTCTTATGTCATATAGTAAACAATCAATTAATTAAGTTGATAAACCAGGTCTAGACATATTCAAACCAGGAAAATCATGTATCTACCCCCTAACGCCCTAGCTAAACTCTGTCTTATGAAGTCAAGCATGCATGAAGAGAAGTGGTTTTGGTTTCAAACATGGAAATTTCGAAAAAACCTCCCAAGAGCTACATTTTGGAGTGACTAAGAAGGATATATAGATGCTTAATTTTTCATATTCATGATTTAAACTTGTTTAAACCATGTTCAAACCTAGGATTTGACCAAGATTCAAATGGGCATACAATTTTAAAAAAATCAAAAAAATAAAAAACAATGCACATAGTATTATTATGTCATATAGTAAGCATTCAATTAAGTTGATAAAGTAGGTCTAGACATATTCAAACCAGGAAAATCATGCATCTATCCCCTAACCCTAGCTAAACTCTGTCTTATGAAGTCAAGCATGCATGAAGAGAAGTGGTTTTTGGTTTCAAACGTTTAAGCCAAAAGCCCCTTTTCAAATATTTCAAACTTATTCAAATTTGGTTCAAATATGAAAGACATACAAGTTATAGCACACATAGTGCATACATTTTCACACATACTGCACTAGATGCTAACCCTATAGTTTGAGGCCATTTGGGTGACCTAGGTCGAAAAAATTCTTGGATTAGAATCGTGTTGTTCGAACCCCGTAGTTGGATTTTTTGAACCTTGATCTGTAGTACTGGGTAAAACCCTAGTTTAACCTATTTAATTATATATTCGTAGGTCGATTTTTCTACCTTTTTATTATTACTAGGCAGCACATGTGTGTTTGCCCGTCGAGTGAAACTCGGAGGAAGAGGGATCACTCGGAAGGAGAGAAGAAGGGAGAGAATTATGGTGTCTCCCCTTTTTCGGGTGATGATGTTGACTTTTGTGCAGGGTTTGTCAGTGAGCAGGAGGTGCGAGCGAGCGAGCGAGCGAGTCGAGCGAGGCCGAGAATGAGAGAGATTTGTTTTTTTTTGTGAGAGGGACAACCGAAGGATCCAGAAGGACCCACAGACTTCCAATACGCATCCTGATGCGTCTTCTCTTGACAAAGAAAATGGCTGGGAGTTTGCGTACCTATTGCACGTGACTTGTGCTCACTGAAGTGTGGGACCTCACGCATGGGCACCACACGTAAGTGACAGACCTGTTGGTGTAAAAACTCGGTTGATTATTATAGTGCATTAGAACAAAGTTTCCTATGGATTCAAGGGTAGGAAATCCAAGTTAACTCATTTACATGACATTATTATTTCCATGAAGCAAAGTTAACACATCTATCGATTGGTACATTTTTGAGTGACTAAGAAGGATCCAGGCTTACTTATTCGTTTTCACGTGTTAAACTTGTCTAAATCTTGGTCAAACCTAGGATTTGACCAAGATTCAAATGGGCAGAAAAATAAAATAAAAAACAGAAAAATGAAAAACCAAATCACATAGTCATCTTATGTCATATAGTAAGCATTAAAGTTGATAAACAAGGACTAGAAATATCAAACCATACAAATCATGTATCTACCCCTAACCCCTAAACTATGTCTTATAAATTAAGTCAAGCATGAAGAGATGTGGTTTTGGGTTTCAAACATGGAAATTTCAAAAACCTCCCAAAAACTACATTTTAGAGTGACTAAGAAGGATGCATGCTTCCCTTTTCATATTCATGTTTTAAGCTTGTTTAAATTATCTCAGTCAAACCTAGGATTTGACAAAGATTCAAATGGGCATCGAAAAAATCAGGAAAAAGAAAAACCAAAGCAAATAGTTTTCTTATGTCATATAGTAAGCCAATTAATTAAGTTGATAAACAAGGTCTAGACATATTCAAACTAGACAAATCATGTATCTATACCCCCTAACCCCTGAACTCTGTCTTATGAAGTCAAGCATATGAAGAGAAGTGGTTTTGGGTCGTTTCAAACATGGAAATTTGAAAAACCTCCCAAAAACTTCATTTTAGAGTGACAAAGAAGGATACATGCTTCCCTTTTCATATTCAGGTTTTAAGCTTGTTTAAATTATCTCAGTCAAACCTAGGATTTGACAAGATTCAAATGGGCATCAAAATTGAAAAAAATCAGGAAAAAGAAAAACCAAAGCAAATAGTTTTCTTATGTCATATAGTAAGCCAATTAAGTTGATAAACAAGGTCTAGACATATTCAAACTAGACAAATCATGCATGCATCTATACCCCCTAACCCCTAAACTCCGTCTTATGAAGTCAAGCATATGAAGAGAAGTGGTTTTGCTCCCAAAAGCTTCATTTTAGAGTGACTAATAAGAAGGATCCATGCTTACCTTTGCATTTTCATATTTTAATCTTGTTAAATCATTATCAAGCCTAGGATTTGACCAAGATACAAGATGGGTGGGCACAAAATTCAAAAAAATCAGAATAATGAAAAACAAAAGCATGTAGTCTTTTTATGTCATATCGTATGCATGCATTCAAGTTAAACGAGGTCTAGGTATATCCAAACCAGACAAATCATGTATCTACCCCATGTTGATCTTATGAAGTCTAGCATGAAGAGAAGTCGTTTTGGGTTTCAAACATGGAAATTTCAAGAACATCCCAAAAGCTTCATTTTAGAGTGACTAAGAAGGATACATGCTTCCCTTTTCATTTTCATGTTTTAAACTTGTTTAAATCTTGGTCAAACCTAGGATTTGACCAAGATTCAAATATATGAGCATAAAATTCAAAAAAAAACCAAAAATGAAAACCAAGGCACGTAGTCGTCTTATGTCATATAGTAAGCAATCAATTAAGTTGATAAACAAGGTCTAGACATATTCAAACCAGGAAATCATGTATCTACACCCCCTAACGTACCCTAGCTAAACTCTGTCTTATATTATGAAGTCAAGCATGCATGAAGAGAAGTGGTTTTTGGTTTCAAACGTTTAAGCCAAAAGGTAAGCATGGATCCTCCTTATATAGTCACTGTAAAATGAAGCTTTTGGGAGGTTTGTGAAATTTCCATGTTTGAAACCCAAAACCACTTAAGACAGAGTTTATGGTTAGGTGTGTAGATACATGATTTTTCTTGTTTGAATATGTCTAGACCTTGTTTATCAACTTGAATTTTTTACTATATGATATAAGAAGGCTATATATATGTGCTTTGGTTTTTCAATTTTTGATTTCTTTCGATTTTTTTATGCCTATTTAAATCTTGGTCAAATCCTAGGTTTAAACAAGTTTAAAACATGAAAATGAAACGGTAAGCATGAATCCTTCCTTACTCACTCTAAAATGAAGGTACTTGAAAATTTTATGTTTGAAACCCAAAACCCCAGTTCTCTTCATATGTTTGACTTCATAAGACAGAGTTTAGCTAGGGTTAGGGGTAGATATATATGATATATACATGATATTTCTGCTTTGAATATGTCTAGAGATCGACCTTGTTTATCAACTTGAATGCTTACTATATGACATAAGATCAAGGCTATATATATATGTGCTTTGGTTTTTCATTTTTTTTGAATTTTTCTGAATTTTTACTCCCATTTGAATCTTGGTCAAATCCTAGGTTTGACCAAGGTTAAAACAAGTTTAAAACATGGCAATGAAAAGGTAAGCATATGGATCATTCTTAGTCTCTCTAAAATGAAGCTTTTGGGAGGTTTTTGAAGTTTCCATGTTTGAAACCCAAAATCACTTCTCTTCATATGCTTGGCTTCATAAGACAAAGATTAGGGTTTAGGGGTAGATATATACATGTTTTGGGAGGTTTTTGAAATTTCCATGTTTGAAACCCAAATCCACTTCTCTTCATCCTTGACGTCTTCATAAGACAAAAGTATAGGGTTATATATATATGCATATGGGTAGATACATGATTTGTCTGGTTTGAATATGTACAAATCTTATTTATCAACTTTTGAATGCATGCTACTCTCTCAAAGAAAAACTTTTGAATGCTTACTATATGACATAAGAAGACTATATGCTTTTAAAATTCAAACATATGGTAAGCATTCTTATGTCATATAGTAAGCATTCAAGTTGATAAACAAGCAAGGTTTGGACATATCCAAACCAGACAAATCATGTATCTGCCCCCTGTCGATCTTATGAAGTCTAGCATGAAGAGAGAAGTCGTTTTTGGTTTCAAAAATGGAAATTTCAAGAACATCCAAAAAGCTTCATTTTAGAGTGACTAAGAAGGATACATGCTTCCCTTTTTATTTTTATGTTTAAACTTGTTTAAATCTTGGTCAAACCTAGGATTTGTCCAAGATTCAAATATATGGGCGTAAAATTCAAAAAAAACAGAAAAATTTAAAACCAAGGCACATAGTCTTCTTATGTCATATAGTAAACAATCAATTAATTAAGTTGATAAACCAGGTCTAGACATATTCAAACCAGGAAAATCATGTATCTACCCCCTAACGCCCTAGCTAAACTCTGTCTTATGAAGTCAAGCATGCATGAAGAGAAGTGGTTTTGGTTTCAAACATGGAAATTTCGAAAAAACCTCCCAAGAGCTACATTTTGGAGTGACTAAGAAGGATATATAGATGCTTAATTTTTCATATTCATGATTTAAACTTGTTTAAACCATGTTCAAACCTAGGATTTGACCAAGATTCAAATGGGCATACAATTTTAAAAAAATCAAAAAAATAAAAAACAATGCACATAGTATTATTATGTCATATAGTAAGCATTCAATTAAGTTGATAAAGTAGGTCTAGACATATTCAAACCAGGAAAATCATGCATCTATCCCCTAACCCTAGCTAAACTCTGTCTTATGAAGTCAAGCATGCATGAAGAGAAGTGGTTTTTGGTTTCAAACGTTTAAGCCAAAAGCCCCTTTTCAAATATTTCAAACTTATTCAAATTTGGTTCAAATATGAAAGACATACAAGTTATAGCACACATAGTGCATACATTTTCACACATACTGCACTAGATGCTAACCCTATAGTTTGAGGCCATTTGGGTGACCTAGGTCGAAAAAATTCTTGGATTAGAATCGTGTTGTTCGAACCCCGTAGTTGGATTTTTTGAACCTTGATCTGTAGTACTGGGTAAAACCCTAGTTTAACCTATTTAATTATATATTCGTAGGTCGATTTTTCTACCTTTTTATTATTACTAGGCAGCACATGTGTGTTTGCCCGTCGAGTGAAACTCGGAGGAAGAGGGATCACTCGGAAGGAGAGAAGAAGGGAGAGAATTATGGTGTCTCCCCTTTTTCGGGTGATGATGTTGACTTTTGTGCAGGGTTTGTCAGTGAGCAGGAGCGAGCGAGCGAGCGAGCGAGCGAGTCGAGCGAGGCCGAGAATGAGAGAGATTTTTTTTTTTTGTGAGAGGGACGACCGAAGGATCCAGAAGGACCCACAGACTTCCAATACGCATCCTGATGCGTCTTCTCTTGACAAAGAAAATGGCTGGGAGTTTGCGTACCTATTGCACGTGACTTGTGCTCACTGAAGTGTGGGACCTCACGCATGGGCACCACACGTAAGTGACAGACCTGTTGGTGTAAAAACTCGGTTGATTATTATAGTGCATTAGAACAAAGTTTCCTATGGATTCAAGGGTAGGAAATCCAAGTTAACTCATTTACGTGTTAAACTTGTCTATATCTTGGTCAAACCTAGGATTTGACCAAGATTCAAATGGGCAGAAAAATAAAAACAGAAAAATGAAAAACCAAATCACATAGTCTTCTTATGTCATATAGTAAGCATTAAAGTTGATAAACAAGGTCTAGACATATTAAACCAGACAAATCATGTATCTATACCCCTAACCCCTAAACTCTGTCTTATGAAGTCAAGCATGTGAAGAGAAGTGGTTTTGGATTTCAAACATGGAAATTTCAAAAACCTCCCAAAAGCTTCATTTTAGAGTGACTAAGAAGGATCCATGCTTCCCTTTTCATATTCATGTTTTAAACTTGTTTAAATTATCTTGGTCAAACCTAGGATTTGACAAGATTCAAATGGGCATCAAAATTGAAAAAAAAATTGAAAAAAGAAAAACCAAGCAAATAGTTTTCTTATGTCATATAGTAAGCATTAAAGTTGTTGATAAATAAGGTCCATACATATTCAAACCACACAAATCATGTATCTATACCCCCTAATTAACCCCTAAATTAATTAACTCTGTCTTATGAAGTCAAGCATGTGAAGAGAAGTGGTTTTGGGTTTTAAACATGGAAATTTCAAAAAACTCCCAAAAACTACATTTTAGAGTGACTAAGAAGGATACATGCTCCTCTTTTCATATTCATGTTTTAAGCTTGTTTAAATTATCTTGGTCAAACCTAGGATTTGACAAGATTCAAATGGGCATCAAAATTGAAAAAAAGTCAGAAAAAAGAAAAACCAAAGCAAATAGTTTTCTTATGTCATATAGTAAGCCAATTAAGTTGATAAACAAGGTCTAGACATATTCAAACTAGACAAATCATGTATCTATACCCCTAACCCCTAAACTCCGTCTTATGAAGTCAAGCATATGAAGAGAAGTGGTTTTGCTCCCAAAAGCTTCATTTTAGAGTGACTAAGAAGGATCCATGCTTACCTTTGCATTTTCATATTTTAATCTTGTTTAAATCATTATCAGACCTAGGATTTGACCAAGATACAAATGGGTGGGCACAAAATTCAAAAAAACAGAATAATGAAAAACAAAAGCACGTAGTCTTCTTATGTCATATCGTATGCATTCAAGTTAAACGAGGTCTAGGTATATCCAAACCAGAAAAATCATGTATCTACCCCCTGTTGATCTTATGAAGTCTAGCATATGAAGAGAAGTCGTTTGGGTTTCAAACATGGAAATTTCAAGAACATCCCAAAAGCTTCATTTTAGAGTGACTAAGAAGGATACATGCTTCCCTTTTCATTTTCATGTTTTAAACTTGTTTCAATCTTGGTCAAACCTAAGATTTGACCAAGATTCAAATATATGAGCATAAAATTCAAAAAAAACAAAAAATGAAAACCAAGGCACGTAGTCTTCTTATGTCATATAGTAAGCAATCAATTAAGTTGATAAACAAGGTCTAGACATATTCAAACCAGGAAAATCATGTATCTACCCCCTAACCCTAAACTCTGTGTTATGAAGTCAAGCATGCATGAAGAGAAGTGGTTTTTGGTTTCAAACGTTTAAGCCAAAAGGTAAGCATGGATCCTCCTCAGTCACTGTAAAATGAAGCTTTTGGGAGGTTTGTGAAATTTCCATGTTTGAAACTCAAAACCACTTAAGACAGAGTTTATGGTTAGGTGTAGATACATGATTTTTCTTGTTTGAATATGTCTAGACCTTGTTTATCAACTTGAATTTTTTACTATATGATATAAGAAGGCTATATATGTGCTTTGGTTTTTCATTTTTTGATTTCTTTCGAATTTTTTATGCCTATTTAAATCTTGGTCAAATCCTAGGTTTAAACAAGTTTAATACATGAAAATGAAACGGTAAGCATGAATCCTTCCTTACTCACTCTAAAATGAAGGTACTTGAAAATTTTATATTTGAAACCCAAAACCCCAGTTCTCTTCATATGTTTGACTTCATAAGACAGAGTTTAGGGTTAGGGGTAGATATGATACATGATATTTCTGCTTTGAATATGTCTAGACCTTGTTTATCAACTTGAATGCTTACTATATGACATAAGAAGGCTATATATGTGTTTTGGTTTTCCATTTTTTTTGAATTTTTCTGAATTTTTACTCCCATTTGAATCTTGGTCAATTCCTAGGTTTGACCAAGGTTAAAACAAGTTTAAAACATGGCAATGAAAAGGTAAGCATGGATCCTTCTTAGTCACTCTAAAATGAAGCTTTTGGGAGGTTTTTGAAATTTCCATGTTTGAAACCCAAAATCACTTCTCTTCATGCTTGACTTCATAAGGCAGAGTTTAGGGTTAGGGGGTAGATACATGATTTGTTTGGTTTGAATATGTCTAGACCTTGTTTATCAACTTGAATGCTTACTATATGACATCAGAAGACTATGTTCTTTGGTTTTTTTCCGTTTTTTTTGAATTGTTATACCCATTTGAATCTTGGTCAAATCCTAGGTTTGACCAAGATTTAAACAAGTTAAGAAATTGAAAATGAAAAAGGTAATCCTGGATCCTTCTTAGTCACTGTAGAATGAAGCTTTTGGGAGGTTTGTGAAATTTCCATGTTTGAAACCCAAAACCAGTTCTCTTCATATGTTTGACTTCATAAGACAGAGTTTTTATCAACTCGAGTGCTTACTATATGACATAAGAAGGCTATATATGTGCTTTGGTTTTTCATTTGTTGATTTTTTTCCGAATTTTTATGCCCATTTAAATCTTGGTCAAATCCTAGGTTTGACCAAGGTTTAAACAAGTTTAAAACATGAAAAGAAAAGGTAAGAATGGATCCTTCTTAGTCATTCTAAAATGAATGAAGCTTTTGGGATGTTCTCACAAATCGATCTAGTCTACATGACTTTGATAAATTTTAATTAAGAAGCAGCAACTTAACAATAATTACCCAAAATCTAACAGCTGGTTCGACAACAACCTGGACGTTACGCTAAAATGAACTGCGAAAACAACGAACAGCACTTTTGTAGTACTGTACTCGGTACTCCGTACTTGCTCCAGATAATCCCCATTGCTTCACTACTACAGTAGTACTACCCTGGCTCGCATTCATTGTTTCCCCTGACTATTCAGAGCTTTGGACGTCCATCAGAGTTGTAGTCAGTAGTACAGTACTGCTAGCTCGATTAATGGCGTGCTATAAAATTCTATACTAGCCGACAGATGTCCATTCCTCGGGTTGCGCGCCAGAGCCTTCGAAGAGAAGGTAGCCGCTCTGTCCCGTTGATTTACGGTGGACGGACAGGATACTCCGGACCGCTCTCGATTCATTTGCTTCTGCTCCCGCGTCCTGACCCTTGAGCCCCCTCTCGGCCGTTGATTTAGGATGGGCGGACCAGGTTGCTCGAAGCGAGGGCAGGAGACGGTTGTCTGGTTTTAATAGGGGGGAGTACTTCTTCCATCCCCTTCTTGCTTCACTTCCAGTCTCCTTCCACTTCCAGCGATGCCTCCGAAGTCAAGGCCACCATCTCGCTTGAAGAAGCACCATCTAGTGTTGACCAAGGACGCGGAGAGTTCCCGCCGGCGGTCTATCCAGATGCTGGCCGCGAGAAAGGGCCCGCCAGAAAACGAAGGCCCTGCTTCGCGCTCGTCTCGGAACGGCGTCAGTCGTGCGGTCGAAGATTCCTGGTTGGTTTCCATCGCCATGTTTCTTGATTCTTCCTGGCCCGGAGGTCCCAACTCTTTATTCCGTATTAATCCTTTTTATACATATCTCAGTGCCCCACGACGCACCCTGACATCTTCTCATGACGACTTCAACCCCTGTCTCCTGCGCTTAGAGGTTACCACTGATTGGACATTTTCGTCTTCCTCTCGTCACTTTGTTTCGGTACTGATGATATTGCCATGCAGGAAGCATCGGCGTGTTTCAGAGATGAGCTTAAAACTCTCGTGGAACTCGCCTCCAACTTTCGCGATGATGTCGATACTTTGAAGGACGAGGTCACCGGCCGGGGCAAGCTGCATGATGTGAGGGTTCCATCAAGTGAGGAAACGAACTCTGTCATCAAGAAGCTCAAGGGCGAGAATTTGATGCTTAAGATCGAGTGCGGCTTTCTTCGCGAAGAAAACGTCGAGCTATCAAACAGGTGCGTTCAAGCTCTCAACGGGAGCCTCAACACCCAACATGATGCGGTGAAGAAGATGATGGATAACAGCATCTTGAAGAAAAACAATATGGTGGAGGACACGCGCGGGATGGTCGATCCAATCCAGGCACCGCAGAAGGAAGTCGATGCGCTCCGAGTCCAGCCACCTTTGCGTAGGTCGCCGAGGCGCCCTCGCGCAGGTCACTGAGGAGCGCACGTCGCCGAGTAGGCTGGGGGATAAGGAATTCCAACGAGAGAAGCGGAATCACCACCTGTCCTGATGGAGGGCCACTCCGCCAAGTAGGCTGGGGGAGAGAAACACTGCCTCTCATTGTTCTTTAGCTAGTCCTCCGATCCATATTACTTGATGTTAAAATGGATGTATCTACAACTGAAATATGTCTAGATACATATATTTTAGTATCACAAAGTAAGTAGTATCAACGTTTATATTGCCCAAGTCTTATTATCCATCCCTAAGGTGGGTCGCTTTTGTAACTACTGATTGCAGATTCGACTCTTCTGCAGACCGAAAGATTTTTAGAGTGACTAAGAATGATTCATGCTTAGCTTTCCATTTTCATGTTTTAAACTTGTTTAAATCTTGCTCAAACCTAGGATTTGACCAAGATTCAAATGGGTTTAACAATTAAAAAAATCAGAAAAATGAAAAACCAAAGCACATAGTATTCTTATGTCATATAGTAAGCATTCAAGTTGATAAACAAGGTCTAGACATATTCAAAACACACAAAACATGTATCTACCCCCTAACCCTAAACTCTGTCTTATGAAGTTAAGTATGAGGAGAAGTGATTTTGGGTTTCAAACATGGAAATTTCACAAACCTCCCAAAAGCTTCATTTTAGAGTGACTAAGAAGGATCCATGCTTACCTTTTCATTGCCATTTTTTAAACTTGTTTTAACCTTGGTCAAACCTAGGATTTGACCAAGATTCAAACGGGCGTAAAATTCAAAAAAAATAAAAAAAAAAAAACCAAAGCACATATATAGCCTTCTTATGTCATATAGTAAGCATTCAAGTTGATAAACAAGGTCTAGACATATTCAAACCAGAAATATCATGTATCATATCTACCCCTAACCCTAAACTTTGTCTTATGAAGTCAAACATATGAAGAGAACTGGGGTTTTGTGTTTCAAACATAAAAATTTCAAGTACCTTCATTTTAGAGTGACTGAGAAAGGATTCATGCTTACCTTTTCATTGTCATGTTTTAAACTTGATTAAACCTTGGTCAAACCTAGGATTTGACCAATATTTAAATGGGCATAAAAACTTCGAAAAAATGAAAAAAATGGAAAACCAAAGCACATATATAGCCTTCTTATGTCATAAACATTCAAGTTGATAAACAAGGTCTAGACATATTCAAACAAGAAAAATCATGTATCTACGCCTAACCAAAAACTCTGTCTTAAGTGGTTTTGGGTTTCAAACATGGAAATTTCAAGAACATCCCAAAAGCTTCATTTTAGACTGACTAAGAAGGATACACACTTCCCATTTCATTTTCATGTTTTAAACTTGTTTAAATCTTGGTCAAACCTAGGATTTGACCAAGATTCAAATAAGTAAAAACATGAAAATGAAAAGGTAAGCATCGATCCTTATTAGTCGCTCTAAAATGAAGTTTTTGGGAGGTTTTTGAAATTTTCATGTTTGAAACCCAAAACCACTTCTCTTCATGCATGCTTGACTTCATAAGACATAGTTTAGGGTTAGGGGTAGATACATGATTTTTCTGGTTTGAACATGTCTAGACCTTGTTTATCAATTTGAATGCTTACTATATGACATAAGAAGGCTATGTGCTTTGGTTTTTCATTCTTACGATTTTTTTCTTAATTTTTATGCCCATTCGAATCTTGGTCAAATCCCAGGTTTGACCAAGATTTAAACAAGTTTAAAACATGACAATGAAAAGGTAATCAATCCTGGATCCTTCATAATTAATAAGTTAGTCTAATTAAAATGAAGCTTTTGGGAGGTTTTTGAAATTTTTGTGTTTGAAACCAAAAACCACTTCTCTTCATGCTTGACTTCATAAGATAGAGTTTAGGGTTAGGGGTAGATACATGATTTGTATTATTTGAATTGTCTTGACCTTATTTATCATCTTTTAAATGCTTACTATATATATGACATAAGAAGACTATGTGCTTTAGTTTTTCAATTTTCTGATTTTTTAATTTTATGCCCATTTGAATCTTGGTCAAATACTAGGTTTGACAATGATTTAAACAAGTTTAAAATATGAAAATGAAAAGATAAGCATGGATCCTTCTTAGTCACTCTAAAATAAAGCTTTTGGGTGGTTTTTGAAATTTCCATGTTTGAAACCCAAAAGCACTTCTCTTCATGCTTGACTACATAAGACAGAGTTTAGGGTTAGGGGGTAGACACATGATTTTTCTTGTTTGAATATGTCTAGACCTTGTTTATCAACTTTAATGCTTACTATATGACATAAGAAAACTATGTGCTTTGTTTTTTCATTTTTTTATTTTTTTGGAATTTTGATGCACATTTGAATCTTGGTAAAATCCTAGGTTTGACCAAGATTTGAACAAGTATATAACATGAAAATGAAAAGGGAAGCATGTATCCTTCTTAGTCACTCTAAAATGAATTTTTTGGGAGTTTTTTGAAATTTCCATGTTTGAAACCCAAAACCATGCACTTCTCTTCATGCTTGACTTCATAAGATAGAGTTTAGGGGTTTGCGGATAGATACATGATTTGTCTAGTTTGAATAAGTCTAGACCTTGTTTATCAACTTTAATGCTTACTATATGACATAAGAAGACTATGTGCTTTCGTTTTTCATTTTTCTATTTTTTTATTTTATGCCCATTTGAATCTTGGTCAAATCCTAGATTTAACCAGGATTTAAACAAGTTTAAAACATGAAAATGAAAAGGTAAGCCTTGATCCTTCTTAGTCACACTAAAATGAAGCTTTTGGGATGTTCTTGAAATTTCCATGTTTGAACCCAAAACGACTTCTCTTCATGCTAGACTTCATAAGACAGAGTTTAGGGGTTAGCGGGTAGATACATGACTTGTCTAGTTTGAATAAGACTAGACCTTGTTTATCAACTTTAATGCTTACTATATGACATAAGAAGACTATGTGCTTTGGTTTTTCATTTTTCTATATTTTTATTTTATGCCCATTTGAATCTTGGTCAAACCTATATTTGACCAGGATTTAAACAAGTTTAAAACATGAAAATGAAAAGGTAAGCCTTGATCCTTCTTAGTCACACTAAAATGAAGCTTTTGGGATGTTCTTGAAATTTCCATGTTTGAAACCCAAAACGACTTCTCTTCATGCTAGACTTCATAAGACAGAGTTTAAGGTTTAGGGTTATAGATACATGATTTGTATGGTTTAAATATGTATAGACCTTGTTTATCAACTTGAATGCTTACTATATGGCATAAGAAAACTATGTGCTTTGGTTTTTCATTTTTCTGATTTTTTTAAATTTTGATGCCCATCGAATCTTGGTCAAATCCTAGGTTTGACCAAGATTTAAACAAGTTTAAAACATGAAAATGACCAGGGAAGCATGTATCCTTCCTAGTCACTCTAAAATGAATTTTTTGGGAGGTTTTTGAAATTTCCATGTTTGAAACCCAAAACCAGTTCTCTTCATGCTTGACTTCATAAGACAGAGTTTAGGGGTTAGGGGGTAGATACATAATTTGTATGGTTTGAATATGTCTAGACCTTGTTTATCAACTTTAATGCTTACTATATGACATAAGAACACTATGTGCTTTGGTTTTTCATTTTTCTGATTTTTAAATTTTAATGCCCATTTGAATCTTGGTCAAATCCTAGGTTTGACCAAGATTTAAACAAGTTTAAAACATGAAAATGAAAAGGGAAGCATGTATCCTTCTTAGTCACTCTAAAATGAAGTTTTTGGGAGGTTTTTGAAATTTCCATGTTTGAAACCCAAAACCACTTCTCTTCATGCTTGACTTCATAAGACAGAGTTTAGGGGTTAGGGAGTATGTAGATACATGATTTGTATGGTTTGAATATGTGTAGACCTTGTTTATCACCTTTAATGCTTACTATATGACATAAGAAGACTATGTGCTTTGGTTTTTCATTTTTCTGATTTTTTTAATTTTCTGCCCATTTGAATCTTGGTCAAATCCTTGGTTTGACCAATATTTAGACAAGTTTCTAGACCTTGTTTATCAACTTTAATGCTTACTATATGACATAAGAAGACTATGTGCTTTGGTTTTTCATTTTTCTATATTTTTATTTTATGCCCATTTGAATCTTGGTCAAACCTATATTTGACCAGGATTTAAACAAGTTTAAAACATGAAAATGAAAAGGTAAGCCTTGATCCTTCTTAGTCACACTAAAATGAAGCTTTTGGGTGGTTTTTGAAATTTCCATGTTTGAAACCCAAAAGTACTTCTCTTCATGCTTGACTACATAAGACAGAGTTTAGGGTTAGGGGGTAGACACATGATTTTTCTTGTTTGAATATGTCTAGACCTTGTTTATCAACTTTAATGCTTACTATATGACATAAGAAGACTATGTGCTTTGGTTTTTCATTTTTCTGATTTTTTTTTATTTTCTGCCCATTTGAATCTTGGTCAAATCCTTGGTTTGACCAATATTTAGACAAGTTTAACACGTGAAAACGAACTGATAATCCCATTTGTTGACTCATTTAACTAGTTAATCCCATTTGTTGACTCTCTGTTGACCAGGCACTTGAGGTAAAACTGAGTATATTGCACTAGCCAGTATTAGTACTCAAGGGGAAAACCGAGCACACAAAAAATGCTACAGTATAAGACTCGAGAGTATATCTAAATTTCCAGGGTTAGACTCGAGTACGCGTGTTGCGGTGCAGAAGTGGAAGACGTGCAATTGTTGACGGGTACTGACGCGAGTCGCGGTGCAGAAGTCGAAGACGTGCAATTGTGGACGCGTGTCGCGTTGCAGAAGCCCAAGACGTGCAGACGTTAAATGGTGGACGCGTAGGACGCGGGTCGCATTAACCACCCCTCGCCTTTATAGACGCCTCCTCGCACTATCTCTGTCACTCTCACTCGCTCATGCAACGCCGCCTCTCACGTCCCATCATCTTCTCCAAAGCAAAAACCCTCTCCCTCTCTGCAGGCGAGATGGACATGGAGAATGCGAATCCCATCGTCCATGACGCCGTCGGCTCCAAGCGCGACGCCTCCCTCTTCGACGTCGTCCCCTCAAAGGCCGTCGCCGCCGCCGGTGGCGGTCGTATCCCGCCGGGATGGGACCCCTATGAGCCGGTGCCGTACATCTCGCCTCCGAACCCCTACGACACCTTCATGGACGACCCATGGAACGAGGTAACTATGGTTTGCTCCCTTTTTTCTTCGCCCATTCCTTTTTTAACCCTATTTTTGCTGGTTCCCTAGTAACTATTAGTGCCGATCTGTAGATGGTTGAGTATTGGGTTAATATTTGCGCCGATCGATTTTATTCCATTTTGCTTTGATCCCTTCTTGATTTCGTTTAAGATTTGGAGTTCGGCCGTTCGGTTAATTTATGCAAGTAATAATGGGATCTCAATCAGTTAATTTATGGGATCTCAGTCAGTTATTTTATGCAGGAATCAAAAGATATCAACCGTTTAATTTTGCAAATATTCTGGAATCTGTTCAAAATCAGATCTGGAATCTGTTTCTTTGCCTATGATGAATCGTTGGGCACAAATTTTTACAGAGTGGGTTCAGCGAACCATTGCTGTGTACAAATCTGTTGTGCATGAGCTATGGTTCGCTAACACCATCCCTGTAGACATATAATCGTGTCCACTCTAACTGAGGCTGGCTCTGTTTTTCCTTACTTTGTTATCATGCACGTTAGTCATCGTTGCATCTCATTCACTAATAGTTCCCGTTTGATATGGATCAGCTGTCTGGCAGCGACGTCGGCAGCGACGACGAGCACCATGACGTCAAGACTCGCCAGGTGCTGCGGAGGCTGCAGGTCGGCCAGTACGTCTCCTACTTCGCCAAGGGTGTCTACAGGTGCCCCTTCTGCACTAGGAGGCTCGGCCGCACTGACTTCAACTGCCTCCTCACGCATGCCGAGAACATCGGCAACACCAACCCCAAGGTCGGCGCGTCGGTGAACCCCCACTCCTTCCGCGCCAAGCACATGGCGCTCGGCATGCACCTCCGCAGCATCCAGCGGGTGGAGATCTCCGCCGGGCGCATGCCTCCGCTCAAGCCCAAGGCTCCCAAGGGGAGCAACAAGTGGAGGCAGATGGGGTAGGCGGAGTCCCGGACGTGTGCTGCTGCTGCTGCAAAGCAGCTTCTATTTTGTTGTTAGCTAGGGATCCCTTGTTGTTATGTTGTTAGTATGATGGTGTTGTGAAGAACCTCGAACCTGTTGGCTGCTGTGTATGCAGCTTATTATCTAGGGAGGGATCCCTATTATCTATCCCTATTCTACTGGAGTATATTTTGTTGGCCCTACTTTGTTTTCTCGATTTACTATTACTGCGAATTTGTCGTACGGAGTACATTACCCTGGAGATTTGCTTCTAGATTTAACTACATACATATGGACCAGAGGGAGTACTAGATTTGCTGCCATATTGGGCAAACAACGAGGGCCAAAAGGCACAAATAATTGAAGAAAGACAGAAATGCAAGCTTCTCTAGATTTGATACTTTTGGTTAATAAAGACAAAGAGACAGAGGGGGAAAAGGTGCTCTTAAAAATGCCAATTCGCGCCGAGAGAGACAGAACCCAGCTCCTGCTCACGTACAACCAAACGCGGTCTCGTCCTGTCCCACGCGGTCCCTTTCTACTAGCCCCACACGTCAGCACGGAACGGTCAACTAAACTGGAATCCTCCCGTCTGAGCTCCTTCTGCGGGTAACAAATAAGGGCTTGGCGAAAACTGAGGAAAAACATAAGGCAATCTTATTGACTAATATAGCTGTTTAATTAATAAAAGGATTAGCTACAACGTGCTCAGTTTGCCCATTTATTAAGGTATAAGACTGGCAGGAGAGAAAGTAATCGCTAGTTTCCTCATTTTGCCCCTGCATGCTCGCACGATTAAAGCTCCTTCCGCACGCGCTGGACTCCTCGTTTCCTTAAACCTCCTCGTTTCTCGGGATAGACCAACAGTTTTTCAGGATCTTGGGGTTTTTTTTTTGACAATCAATACCACATATATTCATAGCAAAAATAGTACATGGTAGAGGGCTACATGACGACTAGATATATCACCAAAAAGGGTGATGCATGTCTCCTTCACCAAAACAGCTGAAACAAGCAGTACACGGACGCAAGTACACCACCATAATAATACTACTACATTAACACAAGTACGAGTAATAAAGTAAGAGTACTACTCCCTCTAATCTAATTTAAACCAAAATAAAACTTAAACTTCATCCTAAATTTGAACTAGTGCCTCGTCCTCGTTCTTCGCTCATTTTCTGATCCAAGACGGCGCAGAGTGCCAGAGTGCATGGCACGGAACTCTTCATCGGTGGCATGCCATGGGCATGTCACCGGATGCATGATTTTTTTCGCAATGTTTTAAATTTGAATTTAGGCCGCATGTCACACGGTGACATGGAAAAGGTGCATGTCACCTGGTGGTGGTAGGCAACTACCCTTATTTACGGCGGCGTAGGCGACTGGACGCCGCGTGGCCAGCCGCTGCCTCGTGGCCGCCTCGGTTTCCACGCGGGAGACCATTAAACGCCGACGACCAACCTTCCCGCGTCACGGTTAGCGACTATGACTATAAGGGCAAAACGCTAAACTCTCTCGTTCCATTCACTTTCTTCCTCTCTCCACCTAACAAACATTTGTTCGTCGCTCTCTCCTCCAGCAATGTCTTCAAAATTCAGGTCGTCGGCGGTCAAGTACGCGGAGAAAAAACGCCGGCTCGAAATTTCGAGAGACGCTTCCAGAAACCAAGTGGGCTCGCCGTCGCCGCCGCCGCCGCCGAAACGCGTCCGTGCTGTGCTCACCGGGTTAGTTTCCTTCGCCATGTACTTTCGTTTCTTTCGTCGCTCTCTCCTCCAGCAATTAATGTGTTCAAACTTCAGGTCGCCGGCGGTCAAGTACGCGGATAAAAAACGCCGGCTCGAAATTTCGAGAGACGGTTCCAGAAACCAAGTGGGCTCGCCGTCGCCGCCGCTGCCGCCGCCGCCGAAACGCGTCCGTGCTGTGCTCACCGGGTTAGTTTCCTTCGCCATGTACTTTCGTTTCTTCTTGCCCGGGCTCAAGCTCTTTAAGAGTCTCTATGGTTATACATCTTAAAGGGTTGGAAGTTCCAACGACGCCCCTACTGCACCAACTTCCACGACCAAGGAATCATCGTCGTCCGATGATTTCAACCCGGCCCTACCCCGGCGAAATGAGGTAGCACCAACTTCTTCTTCTTCTTCTTCTTCTTCTTCTTCTTCTTCTTTGCGCTTACTTGCTACCGATGATTTCGCCCTGAAGGAAGCGGCGCCGACTATCGACACCACTGTCGCCATCTTGATGGAAAAAAACGAGGAGCTCAGCTTAGAGTGTGATCGCCTCCGAGACGATTTGGCTGCCAAGAAGAAGAATTCGAAAACTCTTGTGGAGCTCATTTGCAGCCTTCGAAATGAGCGCGATATGTTGAAGAACGAGCTGATTAAGCAGAAAGCATCAGCGGAGAAAGCCAGCAGCATACTCAAGACTGTGTGCCTCGACAGAGACAAGTCTGATATAGAGTACAAAATCCTTCTTCAGGATAAAGTACAGCTCCAAAAGTTGAACCTTGAATATGCTGACATCGCCATCCTTGCCCTTCTCGAGAGGCAGAAGGCACAAGATAAGTTGATGCACCTGATGTTGGAGAGCTGCAGTGAAAGAGAAGAGACATTGAAAGAAGTGAGCAGTTTGGTGGGATACATGAGTGACGTCGGGCGTACTTCGCAGAATCCGCCCCGGCTGAGCTCAAATTCCAGCGGAACCAGCTTTCAGCAATGCATGTTAGGCGCACCTACAACTTCTACTCATTGATTAGAGGTCGCACGACATGGCATTTTCCCTCGAAATAGTAGTACTGTACTAATAGTTGTACTACTTAATATGTACCTTTTTGTAAAATAATTTCTTACATGTATTAGAAACTACCCCTCTCGTTTCTGGATGCACCCGGGACATTGTCATCCGGCCCTCTTCTGGACAAACCCCCTCGGGAAGGGCGGTATATTTTGCACATTTCGCTACTAGTACTTCTAATTCCACCGCTTATTTTTCTAATCCGTTAAATCGTTAATTGGATGACCAACTGATGGAAGCTGCGATAGATTAGACCAACAAGTGGTGAATTGTGCAAAAGATATGTCCGTGTTTTATGCAAAAGAGTGATATGGGGATCTGGTGGAATCTTGAATTTCCTCTTCAGTGGTAGGCATGCTTCACTTATAGCTGGAGTACATTGCGGACCTGGTGCATTTCGTCAGTACCGATCAGCTATTTTTGCTTATCCGGGAAGAAAAGGTAGTACTAGCCTTTTCTGTGAGATGTCTTTTCAGTGCTACGGAGTTGTCTGTTCACTGCTTGCTTTGTCTGTCGGTGACTTTGCCAAGCTGACTTTGCCATGACTTTGGGTGACTGATATGTGGACCACAGTTGTAAGTGACTCAAAGTCACTGACTTTGGGGACTCGTGAATGCTTCGTATATTTCTGACGGTTTCTGAATTATGTACTCCGTACAACTTTTGTAATATTGGTCAAACTAGTTTTGACCAGGGTTTGTGTAGGGTGTTTTTTTTTGGTTGGTCCAAATGGTGTTGTGTGGTCCAAATGTGATGTATCATCACACCACCATGTGCCCCCCTCCCCCCACCCCACCCCTAGGTTTTGGTAATGCCATTCTGATACATGCTTCTTAGAAGGAGTACATTTTTTCCGTTAGGGCATGACAATTTTGAAAAATTCAAAAAAAAATGGGAAGACAGAATGGTAACATCATTTTCCATGTGATGATGCACCCCTGTGCCAAATTTTGGTTCATTTTAAGAATGTAAGGTGACAAATTACTCGAGGAAGCTAGTTGGAGTAGACGGGCATGATCGGATTGGCATAGGGGATTTATTTTTTGAAGGATGTTATTTTTCATAGACAATATCTGACACAAAAAATAAAATGTTAAGGTCTCATATTATTCTGAATGATTTTGAATTACTTATGACGTTTGGAAGTATTGGTATACATGAGTCCCAGATGAAGTTAAATGGTCCAAAAAAAAGTTTCGTACACGTCTCCCAGAAAGTGGAAAGTCGAGTACATGCATGACTTCACGCGTCCACTACTGGATACAGGGGGTCGGAGGCTATAACATAATCGGCCTCATCATCTCTCGCGAGCTCGTCCTCTCCACTCCCCCAACTTGCCTCCCCCACACTGTGAAAACCCCCATCCACTCACCGCACCTCTGAGGCATCGACTTTCCCGTTTCCAACCACAACAGCATGAAGATAGGTATTGCATACGAGGCGGAGCAATAGGCGACCGCCCACGCAGAGGATGCCTCTACGGTAGTGGCCGTCGTGGTGGGTGAGGCTTCACCGGGCACCCAAGCCGCTCGTCTCCTCTGCTTGTCGGATTCTTCAACCTCGGTCGAAATGGGCATCCTAGCCGTCACGACGGGTGAGGCTTCACCGGGCACCCATGCCGCTCGTCTCCTCTGCTTGTCTGGTTCTTCGACCTCGGTCGAAACGGGCGTCCTGGCCGTCGAGCAGAAGGTGGATACCAACGTTGTTTATCCCGCCGAAGATGTGCACGGCGTTGCAGGCCACCACGGCGAGGTCTTCCTAGGCCCGATGCTGGACGCGAACCTCGACCCCTTCGATGATTTCGGCCCAAACGTTCAGTTCCAGGAGGATGTTGAGGGTGATGACGAGGAGGTACTTCTCTTTTACCGAAACTGTCCCAACCCTCTTTGTGTCATATTGCTGTTCACATGGTTTGCACGAGCCTGGTTCTTGATTGATTTGATATCCTACCTTGTTCTTGTAGATGTAATTGATTCTACGATTCGTAAGATCAGATTCTAGTTTAATTTCGACTAATCTGCCATGTAGTCATATAATCAATTTATGTGTTCATACTTAGTGGACTTGCAATTGTTGTGGCTAATGTTCATGGTTGTTCATAGGGTTTCTCATGATTTATTACGATTTCTTCTGCCATTTACTTGTTCTACACATTTAATTTTAGGGTTTCTAAGGTTTGATTATGTTAGTGGAGTATTTATTCGATCTGTCATAAAAACTTGATTATGTAGTACTTAATAATTCATAGGAGTATTCTGATGACATGGACAACAACAAGGTGCGCAGGGACCGGAAAAGCCGCTATGTTCTCAAGCGGCTGAAGGGTGGTGAAATTCGTTTCTGCATGCGCGGGGAGCTATTTTGCCCATTATGTGGCAAATTTCTCTAGAAGGACATCCACAGCCTGATCCAACATGCGATGGGTGTAGGCCTAAGTACATAGGGGGAAACACCGCCCTGCAACCAAGGCCAAGTACGCATCATATGGCCTCTTCCTCCAGAATTACGTCTTGCCTAGCTTGCTCCACGTCAACGCCCCTGCTGCTGGCCCTCATGCTCCTGGTCATGTTTAAAGTTCATATGTGTAATCTTAATCCCTTTGGAAGTTCAGCATTAAACTCTACTAGTACAACCGTGGTGGTCTTGTGATGTAGTACTCTTTTGATGCATTTGTGATGTAGTAGTACTTTTTTTGAAATGATATAGTACTATCTAAGAAAAGTACTCCCTCCGATTCACATTCATTTCACATCAAGAAATATGGATCAGAGCGAGGGAGTAAATTAAACATGGCATCTCGTGCATGAAGCTTGACATATCGATCAGGTTGGCTAGAATAGCAATACAATGTTGCTCATTAGGCAAATGCATGCCATGTACGATAGTATACATCCAGTAAAGAAGTCTATACTGACATAAAAAACTACTTTGGGGATGAGAGTCAATTGGGGCATCTACAATATAGAAAATCTTGCTCGTAGATGATTTTGGCTAAGAGGGTTTTACTCACATTACACGTGCCACTTTCCTTGTCTGCAAAACAAGTTCCAATAAAGGGAGAGGAAAGAAGAGGGTATTGTGGGCGAGATTGAACACCTTTTTTATGTGTTAATCTGAGGCCTCGTTTAGATGAGGATTTCGACTTATGCCTAACAGCTCAACACATCCACAAATAACTCTGCTTGCGCACACCACCGTTCATTAAAAATAACAATATTAGCTCGCAAGATTAAGAACAAAGTGAATTTAAGTAACTTGGTAAGCTTTTCAAGCAATATATTCAGAGAAAGAGCACACATGTTCGGCTCAAAATAATCATAAGAGAAGAACAATAAATCTAAGACACCACATGGATTCATACCTTGAGTCGACGCTGGCTCGTAGAAGGGCGGCCGCGCCTCGAGGATGCCGGGGACGTCTCCACCTCGGTCTCACATGTGACTGCTTATCGGCGGGTGGTGCGCCGCGCCATGTAGAAGATCTATCAAGAGATGAGAGCCCGATGACGCTACCGACGCCTCAACCTTGATAGCACCGACTTGTTGCTCCGCACCGAGATGCGCCACGTGCAAGATTTAGCGGATGCACTAATTTTAGAGATATGTCATGATCATTGTAACAAATTTCAACGTGATGATGATTTGATCTTGTACTCGGCCTTGAACATAAGAACTAGTACAATCTCACCTTTTTTTATCATTATCCTTTGCGAGATTTAGCGGTTGCGCCAAATTCAGAGAACTCGACCTTGAACATAAGTACTAGTACGGTCTCACAAATTTGTATCATTATACTTTGCAAGTTTTAGTGGATGCGCCCATTTTCAGAGGTAGATCATGATCATGGTAAGTTGGTAACAAATTTTCAACGTGATGATGATTTGATTTTGCACTCGGCCTTGAACAGAGGTACTAGTACGGTCTCACAATTTTTTATCATTATACTTGGACGGTGGCCAAATTCAAAATCTCATAGCGGCAAAACTTCCCGCCCACAAAATACAAAAATTTCACACGCTTCCAAATTCCCATTCTACCCCTGTGGAGATGGCAGCAAAGTCGGTTGGTGGGGGGGTCTGCCCGTCATTTTTTGGATCACCACCTCCCTAGCCCGGAAACCCTCCCAAAAAAATTCATTTCCCTCAGACCACCCACCGGAACTTCCCAAGTCCCTCTCTCCCACCTCCACGACCACCGCACCGGAACATCCCCGCCGGACTTCCCTGGCCTACCCGAGGCCTCGCGATCCTCGTCATCCGGCTGCCTGCCGGAGCCGCTTCATCGACGCCGTCATCAACCGGACCGGATCATCCCCGCCGAACCTCGAAACCATATGCTCATCCAGCAGTCTACCGCAGTCGCTTCAGCTGCGGTATCGTCCACCCCGCCGGAGCCGCTTCGCCGGATCCGTCGTCCACCGCATCGGATCTTGCTCACCGACACCGCTGTGCATGAACCGGATCTGCTTCACCGGCGCAGTGCATGATCTAAACTCTTCTACTGTCGCTTTTCTATTGCTTGCCTGCAAGTTCTTGTTTAATCTTGGGGGAACCTGTTTGTGCTAACGACGCGCCGTTACGTTTTTGCAGATGAGATGAGTAACCATGAAGTGTAATGGCCGTCTCTCCAACCCCAAGTAGCACATGTAGCGTACTTCATCACCGGATCTATCAACCCCAGGAAGATCTGCTGTGACTCCCACAGAGTGCTTCTCCTAATGTAAGTCCCTTGTTTTAGCGCCATGTTCTGGGTTCAGATTCTTGTTTGTCTGAAGCTCTTTTAGTTCATTCCTAGCTATGACCGTAACACGTTGCTATTTTCTACTTCATTGCTAACTTTAAGCGATTGAACATTTTGGTTTGCATTCCCTGCTCTGTAGATGTAGCCATCATAACTTCTATCTTGCTCAGTCGTTGTTACAAAAATTATACTGTAGGTATTATAGTAACATCCTGCTATTATTTAGTTCATGGCCAATTTTAAGTAATTGCACATGTTGGTTCGCATTCCCTGCTCTATAGCTTTTGGCATCGTAACTTCTATATTTGGTTTACATTCCCTGCTCTGTAGATCTAGCCATCATAACTTTATCTTGCTCAGTCGTTGTTACAAAAATTATGGCCTGCTACTATGTTGTTTGTGCCAATTTTT
Organism: Lolium multiflorum; assembly: GCA_030979885.1. Lineage (NCBI taxonomy): Eukaryota > Viridiplantae > Streptophyta > Magnoliopsida > Poales > Poaceae > Lolium > Lolium multiflorum. Next base: position 197,753,186 of record CM061750.1, read on the forward strand.
TACTCCATGAACATGTTGGCTTGCATTCCCTGTACTACAGGTGATGCCATTGTTTTGTATCTAGTTCATTGTAAGCTAACAAAGTAAGGACTTAGTTTGGCATGCTATCACTCTGCTATCTAGCCTGTAGTACAAATAAACTTGTCATATACTACTAGATAATAATTTTGCGTGCCATCTTGTTCTTCAAAAGCTGCATTATTGACTTGTTTCTCTGACTTGGCATGACGCTCACATATGGAAAGCTGAACATATTGGTTTGCATTCCCTCTTATACAAGTTCACAGGTGATCCCACTATATTCTGTATCTGGTCCATCCTAAGCTCCAGCATTAACTATCCTCTATGTGTTGCTCATTACAAGTTTATATCCCGAAACATCTTGATTTGCATCCCCTTCACTATAAGTTCAGGAGTATTATTTAGTTCACGGCCAAAATGAAGTAATTGCACTTGGCACATGTTGGTTCACATTCCCTCCTCTTTAGCTTTTGCCATCGTAACTTCTATTTTTGGTTTACATTCCCTGCTCTGTAGATGTAGCCATCATAACTTCATCTTGCTCAGTCGTTGTTACAAAATTTATAGCCTGCTACTATGTTGTTCATGCCAATTTTGTACTCCCTGAACATGTTGGTTTGCATGGGACTCGACAGTAGTAAGTCTGCTGTTTCATTCTAACATGCTCTGTTATATTGGCTGTTGGTATGCGGCATGCACTCTTTGTTTGCTTATTGTGCGCATTACAATGATCTTGTTATAACGACGAAATGATGAGTTCCAAATTCTTTGGCAAACAATATTGTAGTGTCTTTGCCTTTCCATTGTTGCTGTCTTAACTTGTAATGTCTTTGTTTCAGATATAGGTGCTGCATGGACAACTTAAAAGATTGCCGGATCGCTTCATTGTATTGCTAGGTTTAATTACCATTCAATTTCTCTGGGTTCTGTAATATTTTTTCAATGCCTTGCAGCTGATGTAATATTTAGTTAGTTTTTATAGTTCTTTCGCGCATTTTTTCTTTGGTGCTTGTGGTAAGTGAGGCTATCCGACAGAAATCAATGCTGCGTAAATATTCTCAGTATCTAAATCACGAATTCCCATCCCTTAAACGGCCCAATTAATCGAAATCACATATGTGCCTGCCCGCAAAATCCTAAAGCGCATATTATGCCGGCATATAAACAGTGGGCCAGCCCATGTGAGTTACGGTGGACCCCACACTCTAATTGGGCTGGCCCACTTGCTTTAAGGTGGACCCCACCCACTACTGGGCCGGCCCACTAATTAGTTGGGCCAGCCCATTTGCTTTTGTGGTGGACCCCACATACTAAACGGGCCGGCCCTTCAAGAGGAAAGTGGGACCCACCTGTTTTTGGCCCCGGCCTATCTTGTTGGGCCGGCCCACTTGCATATGGTGGACCCCGCATACTAATTGGGCCCTTTTAACAGAAAGTGGGGCCCTGTGCTTTTGGCCACCACTATCTTGTTGGGCCACCACTTGCTATATGGTGGTCCCACATGGTAAATGGGCCGGCCCTTTAATAGTAAGGTGGGACCCACTGTGTTTTGGCCCGCCCACTATCTTGTTGGGCCGGCCCACTTTCTACATGGTGGACCCCACGTAACAAATGGCCCGGCCCATTAACAGGAATGTGGGACCCACATGTGTTTTTGGCCCCACTATCTTGGTGGGCCAGCCCACTTGCTATATGTGGACCCCACATACTAAATGGGCCGGCCCTTTAACAGGAAGGTGGGTCCCACGTGTTTTTGGCCCGACCACTATCTTGTTGGGCCGGCCCACTTGCTATATGGTGGACCCCACATACTAAATGGGCCGGCCCTTAACAGGATAGTGGGACCCGCCATGTGTTTTTGGCCCGGCCCACTAGCTTGTTGGGCCGGCCCACTTGCTATATGGTGGACCCCACACTAAATGGGCCGGCCTTTTAACAGAAAGTGGGACCCACCTGTGTTTTTGGCCCGCCCACTTGCTTGGACCGCTTTTGTAAGGTGGACCCCACATGTTAAATGGGCCGGCCCATTTAAGTTTTGACCAGTCAACCTTAGAGGTTAGGCCCGGCCCACGTAACTAATGGACCAGCCCAGCTATATAGTTGACCGGTCAAACTATGTCATCTGGCCCGGCCCGCTTAAGACGTGGCAGGCCTCGTGTGGGCCTACCATCTACCACGGGGTTTCAGGTTAACGCCGTTAACTGCTTAACGGCGTCTGCCACGTGTCGGTTTGCATGACGTCAGCAGTCAACGGGCTCCCGAAAACACTTCCGCAACGGTCCGATTTTCCGTGGCGGAAGGGCGCCCAAGCGCGACGGACCGAAAAAATCGTCGTTGGACTTTGCCTGACGCAGTTTCGACAACGGAACCCATATCGTCGGGTTAGGCCCATAGGCGACGAAAAATGCCCCTTAGTTGACGATTTTGGGACGTTGTCTATCAGAACTTTTCTTGTAGTGTACTTCTTTTTTCTTCAACTGCTCCATGCCGATATATTTTCTGTCTTTAATAGGGTCATGCGGCTTCGCCTCTTCCTCCCTGAAGGTGGAGAAGTCGAAGCAAGGGCTGTTGTCACCGACGACGGGTGTCTCCCAGAGTGAAGCAGGTTCTCGAAAATCTGCGGCATCCTCGAAAAGGACGCGAGGCCGAGGCAACTTCTTCGACACGCTCTCCTCCTTCATTGCTTCTCCCAGGAGCAAGAGGAAGAGGGACGAGGCTGTTGGCACCTCCAAAGCCGGTGCTGCCCGCACCGAAGAAGCTGCTCCTGATGCTGGGAAGAGAGCGTGTAATCTTTACGAAGCTGCTCTTATCAGCTCGTAAGTTTTTAATGCACTATCTTCATTTCTTCTTGATATTTTTTTCAAATTGCTTTCTTATCTTGTCTCTGTATTTGTCATTGTGGCGATGAAGAGGAGGATGCACCCATTGACGCGACTGCTCGAACGAGCATGTCCCGTACTTTGGTTGTCTCGGAAGCTCATCCTGATGGCGATGAAACTTCGCCTCCTCAACAAAACGTAGAACATCCAACGCCAGTTGTAAGCCCCCAAGCTCCTTCGCCGAAGAGAGCTAGGGTAGAATCAGCCGAGGAACCAACCTCGTTAGTTGGTTGTTCCTCGACTCCTTTAATGGAAGAAGTAAGTTATCTTATTTGCACTGTATTGACTTCATTTTTCTGGACTTCCCTCTCTTTGTTTCTTCGTGATGTCGAACTTTTTCACTTCCTATATTGATCCCCTTTTTATGATCTTTCTTTAGCCTTTCATGAAGGAGCTTATCCGTTTCGGTACCCAATTTATCGGGTACCGCGAGTATGCCGCCAAGCTTGAAGGTACCCTCTTTTTTTCCTTGTCTGTCTTTCCTTCTCGAATATATTCTGTCACTTTGTTGTGCTGCAGTACTTTACTTGTCTGTCTTATGTTGACAGAAAAACTTGCGGAAGCTAACAAACGCGCTGACGCTCTTGCTGCTGAGTTAGAGCAAAGCGAAACAGCTCGCATGAAAGCGGAAGCAGATGCTGCTACCGTCGAAGATCTTCAGAAAAGACTCGACGACGCAAAAAATGCTCTGAGCGAAAATGTAGCTCAGCATTCTGCTCGCGAAGAAGAAATCCTTAGTCGACTAGAGTCGTAGAGTTGACGTTTTGTTAGTAAGTATTCACACCCTTACTGCTTTCTTGCGTCGTCTTTGTTCCCTTTTTCCTTTGATCAACTCTTTTTTATGCTTTAAGCAGGGAGAACAAATCAAGAGTATGAGCTGGAAAATCCTGAAGGTGACCAGCTCCTTGATGCGCTCTCTCTTCTTGAAATCCACGGCACTGAAGCCCGTGACGGCCTTGCTGAAGCTAAGATTGGCCTGTCGCGGCTTTTCCCATATTTTTTCAAGAAGAAAGAGGAACCCGCAATTTTTGTTGATCTCGCCAAGTGCTTCACTTCCCAAGAAGACCTTGGACTCCAACTTCGCCAAGAAGGGTTAAAAGTTGGTGTCGAAGGTACAATTGCCTTGATTGCCGAGAGCCAACAAAACGTCGACTGGTCAAGGGTTGGCAACACGGAGGATATCGAGACGAAGAAGTGGCAGTCGCTGATTAAAGCGGCGAAGCCCAAATCGAAGAAAATCCTTGCCACTCTTGGATATAAGCCAGCTCCTACCCCTAGTTCTTTGAAGCCGGAGGTCAAGTAGACCATCTTGCTTTTCCTTGTAGTTTTTTCGCTCTTTTGTCGTTGTCACCTTAGTATCCTTGGCGGTGATTGCTTCAGTAGTTTTCTAGGGATCCTTCTTTTGTAATAGCCATGTACATACTTTTGAGAATGAATGGAAATCTATCTTTGCTTGATGATTGATATCGAAACTTTATTTTTTCAGTTAATTTTTGACAATTATACTGCAACTCCCGTCCTTCCGAGGTTTTTCCTTCTCACGTTTGGAGAAAGCGCCCATCCTGTCGAATTTACTGAAGATTCCTCGAGTAAAAGCTCAGCACAAGATTTGGAAGAGCTTCGCCAGCAGCTTCAATCCACGAAGAAACAATCACTTATGCTCATGGAGCAATCTTGAAAATCCCCTGAGAGGGAAAAGGTTGCGCTTCAACAGGCTCAAGATGCTATAACTGAAAAGGAGACCGCGGTTGCTGAGGCTGCTGCGGCTTCTTCTCGAGAGAATTTCATGCTTCAGCTGCTGATAGATGCTAGCTTGGATATGGCAGGTATGCTTTATTAACTTTGTCATGCTTCTTTTTCTTTGTTATTTGTCTTCCTCTTCTCCTGTTGATTCTTTTAAAAATAGGTTCCTTCTTGGACACTACTACCGAAGATGAACGTGTTGAGGCTCGATCCAGTGCGCTTCTCAGACTTGCGCGGGATCATGGTTCCAATTTTTGGGGCACCCCTGATCGGACTCGCCAGATCGTCAGGTTTCAAGATCGCGCACTTCAGGTTCGCGAATTTCTCGACTTTTGTACAAGGACCTTGTCTCTGGTATATGGCACCATGTTCCCGCGCAATAAAATGCCAGAGACTCTTCCTGCTTTGATGGACAAATTTCGGGATGCTCCTCGAATCCACGGCTTTGTGCGGGCCCAATTGGCTGCTGGCGCAAGGTTTGCTATGATTATGATAAAAATCTGCTACCCGAAGTTAGACGTGGGTCAAGTTGTTCCAAAGTGCCTGGCCAAGATGGCGAAGAGGAAGAAGAACTTCAGCAAATATGACGACGTTGTGACCCCTGTTGCCGAAGATATGATGGATGAGCTTCTTCGGATGGACGCCGAATTCTTCGTGAAGGGCAGCTATGCTGAACATAGCACTCACTGTCGTTGCCTAATCGACAATACCTCGGAGGAGGGATCCTCACGAAGGGGAGAAGAAGTAGGGGCCATAGGGCGGAGTGCACACGGGACGGTGGTACGCGAGTTACCCAGCTTCGGAACACCTGCACGATGACAGGGCCTACTGCTGCTTGTCTGGAATTATCTGGGCGCTTGCGCGTTGTTACAATGGTTGTGGTTGTGCCTCTAGGGCTCCCGGGATCCGGCTTATAAAGGCGCACGGATCTAGGGTTTACATGGAGAGTCCTAGCCGGAATACAAGTTGCCTAACTACGGTACAATATCTTGCCGTGTACGTCAAGGATCCGCCTTCCTCATGGTCGTGCTGGATCCGGATACTTTATGGGCTTCCACGGATCCGGCCTCCTTCGTAGGTCGGTTGGGATCCGGCTCCATGTTCCTGGGCTGGACTTCATCCTTCATGATCAACAGCAACTGGGCCGCCCGATGGGCCCCATGCCACCATCACCGTCTGTGGGCCACCCGGGCTTGCCGGATCTAGGCCATGTCGTTGATATACCCATAAAGTATACCCACAACAGTAGCCCCCGAAGTTCTCCGAGATTCATCATTCTTCCGTCTTCAAATAACTCGGAACCGAAGAGAATCTTGAAGAGCTTCCAAACTTTCTTGTTTCCGATATCATTTGCTCGGAAATCACATGTCCTTCAGTAACGATAATGTAACGGAGTTTCCATCTTTCCCGCGCACAACCTCCTAATTTCCCGCGCTAAATTTTCAGATGCGAACCTTCAGCCGGAAATTTCGGGAGCGCATGGTTAAGTTACCTCCACGTCATTTTACCGCTTTTAACCTAAGACACGCGTCATGCATCCAACGGTGAGACCGTTCAGTTTCCGCCGTCGGATCCGAAACGCGAATCTCCGCGCGAGGTCTATAAATACCCCCACGCGCGGTAACTCCTCATTCTTTTCACCTCCTCACCACTTCATCTTCTTCCTCACGCCGCGCCGCCCATCAGATCTCAACTCCGGCGAGCCCCTCCACAGAGAACTTCGCGCACCGCGCCTCCCCTCGCGCCAAGATCGTTTCGGTTGATCGGGAAATTTCTCCCGCCGCCGATTCGTGGTCGCGCGGGTCGCTTCGTAGCAAGTTCGGCGACCTTCGTCCTCACCGGAGCATCGCCGGTCCGCCGCGCCATTGACGGTACGTGCACCGGACTTGTAGAAGAAGAAGTAGACTTAGAGTAGTTTCCGGTTACTCAAATACTTTGCATGGGTGCAGCCGGAAGCATGCCAATCGATTCACACTGTACTGGTAGTTCTCCGAATAGCCCGGATCCCAGTTCGCTAGAACCAATCTGTCCGGATCCCATAGCATACCTTCCACCATATGTTTCCGACATCCGGCTAGCTCAACCTTTTTCCGCATCTTCCAGCACCAAACTAGGCCGGATCCCAACCGCTCAAGAACTTGAAGAAGAACTCCAAGGGCAAGCTAGAATGGCAGCCAAGGTTCAGGAGACGGAAAACAAGAAAGCTTCCAAGGCTCGGATCCGCGAAGGAGAACGGGGTCAATGGTGGCCCTGCGAAACTACCGATACGGAGCTTAGAGAGCTTCAAAACGAGGGTATGATCTCCGCTCACTGGAGCTTCATACGCGACACCGTCGTCCCCAAGCCCGGAGCCGGAGAAGTTGTCATGACCAAAGCTTGGGTGGAACGCGGATTATCGCTCCCCTGTTCGGAATTCTTCCTCTCCATCCTCAACACGTACGGGCTTCAGCCCCACAACATCTGCCCCAACTCGTACCTTCTGCTCTCCAACTTCGCGACTCTTTGCGAAGGGCATCTCGGAATCCGACCAGATGTCAAGTTATGGCAGTTTTTCTTCCGAGTGAAGAAGGAAACGAAGGACAAAGCCATGCTGAACTGCGGGAGCATGACGTTCATGCTCCGACCTGGCCGCATGTATCCACCTCACGACTCGCACGAATCCGTCCGGTACTGGAACGCCGGATGGTTTTACGAGAAGAATGTTTCAGTTCCGGAGATCCACGACGGTCTGCCCAAATTCAACAACGAGCCTCCGGAAGAACTCGCGAGCTGGAGCTTCGTCCCTTCGCTCGCCCTAACTCCTATTTTGGAGAAGGCAGCGCGGAGAATCTCCTGGCTAGTCCATGACGGGCTAACCGGAACCCAGCTCACACTCAGCTGGTTCACCCGGCGGATCCAGCCACTACGGTACAATGCACGGTTAATCTGCGCATATACCGGGGCGGACGACCAGCTCCGAGCTACCCGCCACGACCTTCCGGCTGATTCTCTCAAGAGGAGATTCAAGACGCTCGTGAAGATAGGCCGGGGTCAACCGATCCCGGAATTGATCAAGGATATTTACACAAACAACCAGTGTCCTCCGGTAAGCTCTGATCCCTTCGTTACTTCAAACTTCACAAGTTTTTGGATGTTGACTAACATATAATATCTTTCCCTCCAGCTCGCTACTTTGGCGGAGGAAAACTTGCGCGCCATACTTCGTGTCCCCGTCAGTGGCGACGCGGCGGAGGAGGTTCCGGATGACGAAGAGGAGGAAGAGGAGCAGGCACCCCGCAAGGCAGCCCCTCGACCTTCGAAGCGTCCCCGCGCCAAAGCTCCCGGCTCTGAAGCCGGAGCCAGCGGCGAGGCCTCCGCCAAGAAGCCCAAGACCATCAAGCCCCCTCCGCTAGACTCAAGGAAAGCGGAGCGGGAACGTTTGAAGATGCTTTCCACAGCAGGCAAACGCTCGCGCCCCATCATCCCCGGCGCCCCGTAAGTTTCCGAGTATGGCACGTCTCTACTTTGATGCAATTGTTTCTTATGCGATCTTCTTTTACTTGTTCGCAGAATTCCGACTACCGCTGCCACCCGGACCACCAGCCAAGAGCCCATCACAAAATATATGAAAAAGTCTCCGGCTGTTGGTCCTCCGACTCCAGCTCCGCCAAGCACTTCCCACACTGCTCCACCGCCGTCTCCTCCTCAGGCGGAACAATCTCCCCCTCCTGCCGCAAACACTCCACCGGAAGTAATTCCGGTCAGCAGCGAAAAGGTGGGCGGAGAAGATCCTAAGGCCAAAGGCCCTGCCCGAGAAGAAACAGAAGTTCAAGGCCAAGGAGAGGCTGAGGTTACTTCCTCCGAGAAGGTCGGAGCCGGCACTGGCGACGTCGTTTTTTCCGAAAAACTTTGGAGATCCGGCTGACCTCACTTCCACCCCCAAGGCATATGCTACAAAGTTTTTCAACAAGCTGACTGAGGCGGAGAAGTGGGAACTTGAACAAGACCTGCTCAACGCCATGCTGAACAACGCCTGGGGGAAACCGGATGCCGCGACGTCGGAAATCCAAGAGTTTAAGAAGGACGTCGGCCAGTTCTTCGACAAGCTTATCTGCAAGCAAAAGGTACTCCCCAGTAGCCCCCAAGCATGTAGGCGGAAACTAGGTACTAGTTATCGCTTAGATGCTTTAGAGTAAAGCCACTTTTGGAAAGATTTTTTAAATTGTCGCAGTAGCCCCCAAGCATGATGTCGGAAGGATTCCGGCAATGATGCTTCAAAGGACCCCACTATTTGTAGGCGGAATTTTTACTCCTGCTCTGATTTTTTTACAGGAACAGCAGGCACTGCACTATGAGCTACACAAGAATATTGCCCTGCAGCGCCGCGTTACCTTGGGCCAAGCGGAAAATATCCGGACCCTTAAGGGTGAAAATGCAGAACTGAACAAACAACTGGCGGACGCCCAAGGTTGGTTTCCGCCCTTTCTTGTTATTAATTCATGTTCCGACTTTGAACTGTATTTGACTTGAATCCTTATAGGCGCATCTTCTTCCCTGGCTACGACCTCCTCCGAACTTGAGAACCTGCGCTCCTCATACCAAGAATTGGAGACGAAACTGATGGAGGCGGAGCAAAAGAAGGAGCAGGCCGAGAAGCAACTGGCGGAGAAAAACTCCGAGCTCATCAGGGAGAAGGGCGAATTCTTGTTAAAGCGCAATGCTGATAGCGAGACCATCAAGAGGCAGCAGAAAGAACTCAACGGACTCCGGAAATACATGGAAACCGCGGAGCACCATTGGGACTTGCTGGCCGAAAACATCCTGGGTACTTGTACTCGGAGTTTCTTATCTTGATGTATAATTTCTTGTGCTCAACTTGAATGTTTATTCTTGTATTTTTGTGCAGAGCCGCTTGGATACCCTGAAAGACGCCGGAATAAATTTCCCCGGGACGATGTTCTTTCTCTCGCTGGCGATGATTGCAAGGATCTTATCTCCGCCTCACGGAAGATATGCCACAACTTGTCGTTGAAGAAGAGCCGCACCTGCGGTCTGCGCAAACTGGTCAAGAGAATGGACATTCTTCCGGAGCTGGTGACGGATCTGCAAGCTTCATCAGCCCGAGGCGCGGCTGCCATGACTTTGACTATGTGCTTGGCGCATAACCCGGAGATGGATCTCGACCGGGTAACTACTGGTGTTCCTCCGACAGCAGATGTCGGTGCGCTGCTAGACGCAGTAAGTGGTTATGACACCCGCATCGCGCGGAGGATCCGTCATGAAGAATTCTACGACAAGGTGGTTCTTCCTGCGGACGAGCCCCTTGAAGCCGAACTTCAAAAAGAGCGTGACGCGGAAGCCCGACCTGCGGAATCCGGAACCCAGTTTACCTGGACCAGCTCCAAGGATGCTCCCCAAGAGGAACCCAAGTCCAGCGCTGCAACTTCCGAAGAAGAAGAAGAGAGTGATGAAGATGTATCGTCTCCGGCTGAGGACGCCAAGGAGAAAGATCCAGAGGGCAATGCTTCTCCGTCCAAGGCGGAGTGAAAACTTTTATGTCCTGCGGGAAAAAATAATGCATCATTTTGGCCCCAGCGAGGGTTTGTAATATAACTTAAATTCTTAAGTAGTTAGGGACGAAACAAGCATGCATGCGTGGGCGGAAAATACTTATCCTGCTATCCGTTTTAAGATTATTTGCATGTGTTGTTTCTTGAAAGCAAGTGCTGGTTTTATAATTTCCGGCTTGCCCACTTGACCTTCCACGAGCCGGAAAACCCGTGCCGGAAACGCTCGCCAGCGGCGACGAAGCCCAATGGCAATCCGTCAATAACCGCGGAAACAAGCCCCCAGCCCAAGTGCCGGAAGTCGCTACCAGGAATCCATGGGTTTGCAACAGAAAAAATTTCCGCCAGAAAACTTAAACTTACGTCCTAAGGGACGATTTTGAAAATCACAACTTTCATACACGCCTAGGCGGAAAGATCCAGCTCTGCGGTTTTAGTCGGAAAACGTACACGATCCAAAAATGAAAAATTAAAGGAGGTAAAAGACTCTAAGAGTGAACCAAAAGCTTTATTTCATTGATCATGTATCATAGATATTACAAGGTATGTAATGCGTAAAGCGCTAAGTGTGGAAAGGACGTAGCTGTGCTATGTTCCAGGGACGATCTGTTTCATCATATATGTCACCCGGATCTTCTCGTTTTCGTTTCCGGTGCCAGTTGGCAGGTCTATCCTTTAATTCCCGGAAATCAACGAGATAGTAGGATCCGTTGTGTAGTACTTTGCTGATGACAAAAGGTCCTTCCCATGGAGATTGCAACTTGTGATCTTTCACCTGGCGAAGGCGGAGGACTAAGTCTCCGACCATGAACGAGCGGTTCCGAACTCGACGGCTATGGTAGCGTCGGAGCTTCTGCTGATAAATGGTGGAGCGTTGGTCAGCTAAATTCCGAGCTTCTTCGATCAGGTCCACAGATAGCTGTCGAGCCTCGTCAGCAGTTTCTTCATTGTAGGCGGAAACTCGCGGTGAATCATGGATGATGTCAGTGGGGAGCACAGCTTCGGATCCATATACCAGGAAGAAAGGAGTAAATCCTGTTGACCTGTTAGGGGTAGTTCGTAAACTCCACAGAACAGAGTCTAGTTCATCAGCCCAAGCTCCGGCTGCGCGGCGCAGCGGTTCTTCAAGGCGAGGTTTGATTCCGGCTAGTATAAGACCATTGGCTCGTTCGACCTGACCGTTAGATTGTGGATGGGCCACAGATGCAAGGTCAAGCCGGATCCCAACTTCATCGCAGTAATCCTTGAGTTCTCCCTGCGCAAAGTTTGTGCCATTATCTGTGATTATGCTGTGCGGGATGCCGAATCTCGTCACGAGGCTGCAAACAAATTTTAGTGCCGTAGCACCATCGGCTTTTCTCACTGGCTTTGCCTCGATCCATTTACTGAATTTGTCAATAGCGACCAAGAGGTATTCATGACCACCAGGAGATGATTTCTTTAACTTACCAACCATATCGAGCCCCCAGACCGCGAACGGCCAGGTGATAGGGATGGTCCTCAGCTCTTGGGCTGGAGCGTTTGGTTGAGTAGCGTAGTACTGACAACCTCGGCAAGTTTTCACCAGCTTGTCAGCGTCTTCTTTAGCTGTTAGCCAGTAAAATCCTAACCGAAAAGCTTTTGCAACGAGGGACCTGGGGGCGGCATGATGCCCGCAATCCCCTGCGTGGATCTCTCTGAGGATTTCAATGCCATCTTGACTAGAGACGCATTTGAGAAATACCCCGTTTGCGCTTCGTTTGTAGAGCTGTCCATCAACAATTGTGTAGGATCTTGCTCGTCTGATGATCTGTCGTGCGTGGACCTCGTCCTCCGGCAACTTTCGATCAATGAGATAATCCAGGAACGGCTGAGTCCAGGCCGGAATGACTGCCATCACTTCCTTAGCCGGAGAAACTGCCAGATCAGGATTTTCCGGGTTTGCACCCTTCACTGAGGGTACTCGTAGATGCTCAAGGAAAATTCCAGGCGGAATTGGTTTCCTGCCGGATCCGAGCTTGGACAGCATGTCTGCTGCTGTGTTATCGTCTCTCCTGACGTACTTGACTTCGTATCCGAGGAAGCACTTGGCGATCTCGTCCACTTCGTCTCTGTAAGCCGCCATGACGGAGTTTCTGGCGTTCCAGGTTCCGGCTACTTGTTGTGCCACCAGGTCGGAATCTCCGCAGCATATGATGTGCTTGATCCCAATTTCCTTAGCGATGCGCAGACCATGTAGTAGAGCCTCGTATTCCGCCATATTGTTGGTAGCTTCGAAGTGAATCTGCAGAACGTACTGCAGTTCTTCTCCGGTAGGTGACTTCAGGGTAACTCCAGCCCCCGAGCCTTGATGTTGCTTGGATCCGTCAAAGTGCATGACCCAAGCTTCAGGTTCCGGCACAGGTGTGCCCTCCGGTGCTTCAGTCCAATCCGCGATGAAATCCGCTAGAACTTGAGACTTGATTGCAGTTCGGGCTTCGTAGTTGATGTCAAAGGCAGATAATTCAATGCCCCATTTTGCTACGCGCCCTGTTGCGTCGGAGTTGTTGATGATCGTTGCCAGGGGAGCCTTGCTCACCACTGTCATTGGGTGCTCCTGGAAGTAGTGTCTCAGCTTCCGGCTGCCTAGGAAAACTCCGTATGCCAGCTTCTGAAAGTGAGGGTATCTCTGCTTGGATTCCGTCAAGACTTCGCTAATGTAATAGACAGGCCTTTGGACTCCGTGCTCATATCCTTCTTCCTTTCGCACCACCACGATTACGAGGCTGATAACTTTGTTGGTAGCCGCCATGTAGAGGAGCATAGGCTCTGACTCAGCTGGAGCTGCCAGTATAGGTGGGGAGGAGAGTATGTTCTTCAACTCCTGAAGTGCTTCGTCTGCTGCCTCATCCCAGACAAATTTGTCTGTTTTCTTCAGCAGCTTGTATAGAGGTAGGGCTTTCTCGCCAAGACGGCTAACAAATCTACTGATTGCCGCAACGCAACCAGTTAATCGTTGCACATCTTTGAGACAAGTTGGCCTTTTGATGTTCAGGATAGCCTTGATTTTTTCCGGGTTAACTTCGATGCCCCTGTGAGAAACAATGAAGCCAAGGAGTTTTCCTGCTGGTACGCCAAAGACGCACTTCAGCGGATTTAACATCATCTTGTACCGTCGGAGATTATCAAAGGTTTCCTTAAGGTCGCTCAGCAGGTCGGATCCCTTTCGGGTCATGACCGCGATGTCGTCGACGTAGGCGTGCACGTTCCGGCCAATTTGGTCCTTCAGGCACCGCTGCATCGTACGTTGGTATGTGGCACCTGCGTTTTTCAAGCCAAAAGGCATGGTAACATAGCAGTATGTGCCAAAGGGTGTGATGAAAGAGGTCGCCTTTTGGTCAGACTCCTTCATCAGGATCTGATGATACCCGGAATATGCGTCAAGAAAACACAGAAGTTCCGCCCCTGCCGTCGAATCAATGACTTGGTCAATGCGCGGCAAAGGGAACGGATCTTTCGGACAATGCTTATTCACGCCGGAGTAATCGATGCACATTCTTAGTATTTCAGAATTCTTTTTGGGTACAAGGATGGGGTTTGCGACCCAATCAGTATGGATAACTTCTACTACAAAACCTGCCTCTAGTAACTTTGCTAATTCCATTCCTATGGCGCGGCGCTTCTTGTCTCCAAAGCGTCGCATAGCTTGCTTCACCGGTTTTGCACCCGGGTTTATATTGAGGTAGTGCTCGGCGAGTTCCCTTGGTACTCCGGACATGTCAGAAGGTTTCCATGCGAAGATATCCATGTTAGCTCTGAGGAACTCGACGAGCGCGCTTTCCTATTTGGGGTCCATGTTGGCTCCGACTGAAACCTGCTTGGAGTTGTCACCTTCAACGAGGTCATGCTTCTTGGTTTCTATCGCGGCCTTGAACGAGGTCTTCTGTTCGGAGATCTGCTTCTTGGTGGTCTGCATCTCAGTCGGATCCACCGCGGCTCTGTAGCCTTGCAGCTCTTCTCCAGATATGACGGATTCTGCAAAGGCGGCCTCGCCTTCCTCGCAGTCCCTAGCTTTCTTGTAGTCTCCGGACACGGTGATCATACCGTTAGGGCCCGGAATCTTGAGCTTGTTGTAGATGTAGCATGCTCTGGCGTGGAACTTGTGGTAGGTGGGCCTACCGAAGATCACGTGGTAGGAGCTTTTGAAGGGCACTACTTCGAACGTGATCATCTCTTCGCGGTAGTTGTTCACATTGCCGAAGGCCACGGGAAGTTTGATGCTGCCCAGAGAGTTTGCCTTCTTACCCGGAACCACACCATGAAATTCAGTGGTGCTGTGTTTGAGCTGTTCCTTGGTGAGGTTCATCTTCTCCAGGGTCTCCAGGTACATGATGTTCAGGCTAGCTCCTCCATCCATAAGGCACTTGGAGAAGTCATACCCGTCTATGCGGGGACTTACAACCAGAGCGTAGCACTCTTTGGGGATGACGGCCGGGTGATCCGACCTGTCAAAGGTACAGGCTTTCTCCGACCACTTGACATACTGCGGCACAGCCGGAACTGTGGCGTTCAAGATCCGGAGCGCCGATTTTTTCGCGCGGACAGTTGGGGTTCCGAGGAAGGTGTGGTAAGTTCCGACACTCTTCTTACCAAAGGGGTTGGACTTGTTGGCTGCGGTACCCTCCTTGGGTTCCGGCGAAGCGTCATCCTCATCCATGGCCTCGGAACTGTCCTCTTCTTTGTCCTTGTTCTTGCCCTTGCCTCCTTTGCCGCGTGGGCGGTGCTTCCGGGCTCGCTTGTATCCTGCCTCCGGGTCGTTCTTCAGATCGTTGACCCACTTGCAGTTGCGATTGGTATGGGTGGATTTGCCCGTAGCCGGATCCAGATGGGCCAGGCACGGCATATCCCTGTATTCTTCGTACGTTTGGGGGGCGCGGGATCCGGCTGCGGTGACCTCGTCAGCGCGCTGCTGGCCCCTGCCTGCTCCGCCTCCACGTCCGCGGCCTCTTCCGCCTCCTGAACCTCCGCGTTGGAACGTCATGGCGACCATGTCGGATCCTCCGCCTTTCTGGTCTTCAGGGGGGTTCTTCCGCTTGTTGCTGTTGCTGACGCCATTATCACGGTTTTTCTTCTGTTGGTGCAGGGGTATGGCTGTAGCTGCGAGATCTCCGCCTGCGTCGTCATCGGCGGCAGTGTGATCGCTGGCGATGTTTATCATCTCATCAAGAGTGAGCTTGTTTGCATTCACCAGGCAGGTAAGCTTATGGCGCAGCAGCCCCCCACGCTGCAAACCACCAATGAAGGCGTGCATTGCTGTGCGGTTATCTACGTTCTCGCACTCGTTTCTGGTTGCCAACCATCGGGTAAGGAAACTTCTGGATGTCTCACCCTTCTTCTGGATGCAAGCTTGAAGATCGCTGGTGGTGGCCGGTCTCTTGTAGGTGCCCCTGAAGTGGTTCTCGAAAGCCTTCTTCAGGTCCAACCAGCAAAAGATAGTGTTTTCCTCAAGGTCACTGAGCCAAACACGAGCTGGACCAATAAGGTACAACTGGAGCATGCGGCAGGCTATATTCGGGGTTCCTCCGGCGAAGGTTACTGCATTGTAGTAATCCTCAATCCAGGTATCCGGCCTCTCGCTGCCATCATAATGCTTCAGGTTTCCTGGTAGCTTAAGGTTCAAGCTTCTTGGCTTTGGTTCCTCTCGGATCATCTGGCCAAAGCACCTTGGACCAATGTAGTCGGATCTGTACTCGTTGAGGCGATCCCGGGCATCGCGGGGACCGCCGCCGGGTGATTTTGAGCGGGAACGGGATCTCCGGCCTGCCTCCGCCTCCTCCGCCTCCACTGGGTGGTGGCGAGGGATCTGCGAGGGGGCCTGTGAGATGATCTTCCGCCTTCGGACTCACGGCGTGGCTCCCGCGGCTGGCTCCGGCTTCGGTGGCTCCTTTCCTCTTGGTGGTGGTCGCCTCCGTCGTTCCGGCTCCTGCGAGGCTCGGGTGCGCGCTCTTCGTACCGGCTCCTTCTGGGTTCCAGCTCGCGTTCTTGATCCCGACGAGGCTCAGGCTCGCGGTCTTGGTTCCGGCTCCTGCGTGGCTCCGGCGTACGCTCCCTGCTCCTGTTCCTAGGAGGCGGCATGTTGTCGCGGATGTTGATTCCACCTGGCCCATGGGGCCTGGTGTTTCCGGCAGGACTGCGACGTCGAGGGGGTAGCGGGGGACGCGAAGCTCGGGGTGGTGGTGATGGAACACGGTACTTGTCTCTGCCAGTATACATCGAATCCTTTCCCTTTGCCAGATTTCTCGGAGTTGAGTCCGATGGCACCGGGATTGGGTTCGGATGATCTCTTACTTTCCTCCTGCGCTCCGTGGATCCGGTGCGCGACTTGCCATCACGGTGTTGACTTGCTATGGCGTCCTTCTGCGTGGATATGCAATGTTCCGGATTGGATTCCAACCTGCGCGAGGTATCTGCCTTGCTCTGTTGCTGCATCGCTGAAGCCACGAGCTTCCGGACGTAATTGATATCAATCTCCTCGTCCTTCTTCTTCAGGAGCTCCGCAGCCTTCTTCATGTTATCCTTCGGAGTTGTGAGCGGCTGTTGCTCTGTGGGTGTTGCAAAGGTAATCTTGCGGGGAGGGATGGCTTCTCGAGCGATCCTATCAACCTCCTCCTGCGCACAGGCCACCCTTTCCTCCCATTCCTTTCGGAGCTTCTTGACTGTCGCCAGCATCTCGTCGACCTCACGATCCTTTTTTAGGGAGTGGTCCACAAAGTTCGCAGCTAGGGTTCTTTCTTCCAACATAGCGGCTGCGGTCCTGGCAAACTTCTGAGCTGTTGCCAGCATCTCTTGCCTTTTGGCTTCTAAATCCTCCAGGTCTGCAGCATCCTCGGGAGTTACTGGTTTGTTGAGAATCGCAGAGTGTGCAATTGCATCCATGCCTGCCTGCTCGACCATCTCTTCTGGTGACAGGACATCCTTTCGTGGTCGTGCCCGATCTAAGGGAGACCTTACGTTGGATGGTCCTGGGTCGGAGGTGGAGTCTTCGTCTTCCGCTTCCTGCTGATCCAGCGGTGCTACGGTTGCTAGAACCTGCATTGGCTGGGCGGATTCTGCGTCAGCTTGTTCACCACCTCCGAGTTCCTCGAGCTTGCGGTTGAATTCTTCCGTATCCATGGAGGAGGATTCGCCGGAAGTTGGGCTTAAGTTGCCGAGGATTGATTCCTCGGGATTTCCGGCTCTATCTTGTTCCGGGGCGTCGCTATCTCCGACAGCCTCTTGCTGATCCGGAGCGTCGCCGTTTCCGGGTGCCTCAACCTGCAAGGGCCAGCTCTGTCCTCAAGGGGGGCGGCTCCTGCGGTATGGCTTCTCTAACACCTGGGAGACCCAGGCGGATCTGCATTGGTCTTCCACCGTTTTCTCCTGCTCAGGGGCGGATTGGGTGGGTTTTGATTTTTCCAGATCTAAGGCGGAATCTTCTTTAAGAAGTTCCTGCGACTCAGATCGGATCTTCGCGACGGCGTCCAACTCAGAGGCGGACGCGTCAGCGTTACTTACCCGTTTCCGTCGGAATCGACGGTCTCGCCGATGAAGATGTGGATGCCGCCGACTGGGACGATGGAGAGCTTGACGGGGTTTGACCTAGCCGGAATCCAGAATTCGTCCGGAGGGACGATCGGAAAATTCCGGCGTAAAGTACACGCCCCACAGCGATCGAGTCGTCGTAGCTTCCCATGGCGGAGCCCTCCCGGTTCCGGCCTCCAGCCGCCTCAGGCCCCACGGTGGGCGCCAACTGTCGTTGCCTAATCGACAATACCTCGGAGGAGGGATCCTCACGAGGGGGAGAAGAAGTAGGGGCCATAGGGCGGAGTGCACACGGACGGTGGTACGCGAGTTACCCAGCTTCGGAACACCTGCACGATGGCCCCTACTTGTGCTGGAATTATGGGCGCTTGCGCATTCTTACAATGGTTGTGGTTGTGCCTCTAGGGCTCCCGGCTTATAAAGGCGCACGGATCTAGGGTTTACATGGAGAGTCCTAGCCGGAATACAAGTTGCCTAACTACGGTACAATATCTTGCCGTGTACGTCAAGGATCCGCCTTCCTCATGGTCGTGCTGGATCCGGATACTTTATGGGCTTCCACGGATCCGGCCTCCTTCGTAGGTCGGTTGGGATCCGGCTCCATGTTCCTGGGCTGGACTTCATCCTTCATGATCAACAGCAACTGGGCCGCCCGATGGGCCCCATGCCACCATCACCGTCTGTGGGCCACCCGGGCTTGCCGGATCTAGGCCATGTCGTTGATATACCCATAAAGTATACCCACAACACTCACGCTATAAATAATGAGCGGTTGACGATAGATAATATACTGGGCAACCGTTGAAGATTTGTTGCCCCAAGAATTGTATCTTGTGTGTTGTAGACATAACCTATATTGTAAAGTCACTAGATTTTTGTTTTTCAATGTCAAGCCCCCGGGCGTTTTGATGGCGATGTTTTCTTTTTATAATGCGAGGTTGTCCCAAGGCAAGATAAATTATATTGAGTGTACTATTTTTGCGGGCGCGAGCCCCCGAGCTTTATGTTGATCACTATTTGGCGACACCTTTTTATTTTGGCGAGGTACTTTATACCAAGGCGAGATATTTTGCAAGTTGTATTTGTCGACATTGTGTATATATATATTGTATCTTCTGGGTAGAAGCCCCCGAGCCTGGGGAGAGGCTGTAATAACCCAGAACATAGGAACAACGAAGGGTAGATTTAGAAATGGGATGTGCATTTCATCGCAAAACGGGGGAAATTTTCGCGCCTTATTGCAACTAAACCTAAGAGGGATCGAGGTTCTCTCTCATTTTGCACTTAGGGTTAGGCAATGTGAGTTAGGGAAATTTCGACATGATCTCTTTTGTATCTTGTTGATTTGGGGAATTGATTTCATTTGACAAGTGTTAAACATTAAACAATAATCATTACACAATATAAATATGAATTTACAATTCAAACACAATATAATATTCAAATCATTTTGGATTTCAAAGTGAGTATCAAATACAATATTTAATCAAGAATATACACATTACATAATGCAAAAGCTCATAAACAAAAACTTGAGCTTTATTGATAACACAACACAAATTACATTGTCTTTACAGAAATTCTTGATACAAGAATTGATGAATAATAAACAGAAATAAAAATAAAGATTACAATATAGTTCCTAAACAAAAATCTAGACTATGTGCCTTGAAGTATCTCTTCATGGCCATGTCCATCTTCAAAAACCTGCAAAATAAAACACCAACAATAGCCAGAATGTTAGTGTTAGCCAAATAAATTCAGTTTGGACAGAACCAAGTGTCATGCACACTTGTGCTGTTCCAAAACCATGGACAGCACAAGATAAGGGCAGCAGCAGACCAAACCTGAGCACACACATGCTGGGCTCAAGTTTCAGCATATGAGAGCACACAGCTCAAGTGTGCTAGGCAGCAACAGCAAGGCAAGGCATCAGCCTAGTCACCAAAGTAACCAGGCTTGTGTGTCAATGCAAGGATAGAAGTAGGGTTCATATAAAAGGGACACAAACCCTAGAAGCCAGAACCAGTCGACCAGAACAAGATTCACCAGGTAAGGGTGAAGCAAGAACAAGCTCAGTTCATCCAGTTCTTGAGCAAGAACAGAACCAACCCATACAAAACCACTCAACCACCAGGAATCATGGTGACCTGAGAAGATCATCCAAGACCTGGAGGTGAAGAGCTGTGACACAAACCCAAGTCTGCATCAACCAAATATTTCTTTCTAGGAGCTGGAACAAGGTATACCTAGTTCCTGGAAAAGATCCCATGGATCTAATCCATCATATGCATGAAATAATCATGGGATGAGCAGATGCTCATATGGGTAGATCATCACTTGGTTTTCACCAAGGATTACTGCCAGTCAAAAGCCACTAAAATAGAAAGCATCTAGGTACAGATCCTATGCACAGAAACTAGCACATATGCACAGATGCACACACTAGCCAGATTTGATGCATAGATAGCACCAGTAGATGGCAAGGATTAGCAGCCATGACTACACAATAAATCCTAAGCATACAACCATCAGAAACCCTAGATTTCTTCACAGGCAAGTATATTGGCATTCATAGTTTCTATGATTCCCAAATATACAAGCAAAGATGAGTAGCCAACAAGATCTAACCAACCAGGTGAGCAACCAGTCAGTAGCAAGGCTACTGAGGTCACTTCACACTTAGCACCAATTGAGAGAAAGCCAAATACAAAGCATCACTATCCAGAAATGGATTCAGACTTTAATTGCTTGATAAATATTCATGAACAGCAAATTCATATCAAGCAAGTCATTTAAAATCATCACTGCATAAGCAGTTCATCATAATTAAATTAATACAAGCATGAATTTATCACAGATCCATGCTCAGTACTAACAGTAGCACACTATTGAGCAACACAGTTAATTTATAGCCACAGTATTAACCAGTAGCCATCACTGGCAATCAATTGATCAAATGGATCAATCATAGCAAGCCAAGTTACACAGAAAGGTTAGCCAGCAAGCAAGGAATGATCCAATGGATCATTGGCTTGCAGGAGTAGCACTGAATCATATCACAGGCACCTCTGGCACACACACAAGTGTCACAGATGCAACACAAGTACACCTAGACAAGCAAGCATGATAGACCAGTGAGCATAAGCAAGTCATAACCAAGCATAGCATGGCATAGTTAGCTCTTGAGCAAGCACAGTAGAGCATGGTAAGTAAAGAGCATGCTAGGAGCAACAGTGAAGCAAGAACAACATGAATAGCATGTAGAGCAGCATGTGCCAGTACCAGTAAATGGTAATTGGACCATGTACTTGCAATCAATCCAAGCATAGACGAATTGCATAGGAATAGCATGGCTCTGGGTGATCACAGGAGCACCAGAGAGCAGCAGAGCTTGAGGAGGAAGAAGAACAGTACCAAGAGGAGGCGCACAGAGAAGAGGTGGATGCAACACTTACTTGCGCCTGGAAGCAGAGGCTAGGGCATGGCGAGGCAGTGCTCGCGCGGCCCTAACAGCTGCAAATCCAGGGTAGGCGCCGGCGTTACGCCGACGAGCACCAACACCACCACGGCACGGCACAGAGACGACGGCACAGGCACTGCAAGCAGCACCTGCGCCAGGTCGGTCTCGGAGGCGCACCCGTCGTCGGAGAGGGCGTGATCTCGCCGGAGTTCGTCGAGGCGATTCTCCGCGAGATCCAGATCGGAGGCGATTCGCCAGGAGAGGAAGAGAATGAGAAAACCACGCGGACAGATCGATAGATCTGCTCGTGGCGGTTCAGGAACGGTAGGTGGCTACGGCGGAGGAGCTCGGAGTCGGCCGGAGCACGGCGGCGGCCATGGCGGCGACGCCATCGCCACGGGCGTCGCGAGAGAGGAGTTAGGGTTAGGAACGGAGAGTGAGAGGGCCGAGTGAGTGAGAGCGGTGGGCCGTTCGGCTCCACCGAGCCGCTATGGGCACGCCTTAGTGGGCTGTCCCATGGGCTTAGGTTATTGGGCTGGGCCCAATATGGGTCCAGGGGGGTATTTTAGTATTTTCACAATTTAGAAAAGGCCACCAAATTTTAATAAATAAAATACAACTCTAAAAATCCATTAAAAATTGGATTGATGAATGAAAAATTATTCTTAATAAGAATAAAATATGAAATAAAATTTGATGAACAAATTTAAATTTGTGAATTTTATGAATTTAAAATAAACATTTGGAATTTCAAATTATATTTCCTTGTATTAATAAATCAAGGAAAAATCCCAAATAAGTTCAAATACTTATTTTTAAACATTTCAAAATGAGATTCTATTATTCCAAATCATTTCTATTTGAAAAAGGTATTTTCCAAAGGAAGATATTCTATTCCTTTTTATTCTCAAAAATATTGAGACAACTCTATTATTTCAAATTATTTTGGAATCAATAATAAGTCACCAACATAAAGTAGTTGTACTTTGAATTATGTCACCTTGTGTGAATTAAAGTGATTTATACATTAAAACAAGTGCAAATTACTGCCAAAGGCATAAATCTTAACTCAACCCTAAAATTGTAATAAATCATCGGGATAAAGGGATTCAATATAAAATAATACATTCATGCATGCATCATTTGGATTTTATAACATTGTCCTTACCGGACAATGATGCTTCTTTACAGAACCCGAGGTCCAGGTTCCATCCAACGCATTGAACTGCACTATCTCGCAGTCCACAGGCAAGTTCACCCTTGCTCATGTCAAATTTGAGTATTTTCTATCAATTTAATGCAAACCTATATGACTTATCATTCCTGCATTGAAAATGAAATGTTACTTTTCCAATTATGAATATGACTATGTGGCTGGCAATGGAACCATGGTATGTGTTGATTGGTGGAGGTTCCATTGCAAGGGTACTATTCATCTAGGACTAAGTACCAATGCCGTCCAGTGATTCTAGCGCCGTACATATCGCGTTGACCATAAGATCTATAATGGCTCTGGGGAAGCCAGCTGTATCTTTTCCCTCTCGCATGCCAACGGATTGGTAATAAGGGTTGCCCGGATCAGTCTATCTTTGGTAAAGGTGGGGACATGTGGTCCTGCACAGTCTACCATTAGATACAGGAGAGGGTAGACTTATTATTGGTCTATGAAGGATTGTAAGGGTTGTCCGGATCAGTCTATCTATGGTGTATAGAACAGGGCATATAAGTTGTTCGGATCAGTCTACCTTAATGGTATAGGAGAGAACAAGTGCCTGGGTTAGTCTACCCATAGATATAGGAGAGGACAGACTTACAAAAGGGTGGGTCTGCGAGGTCGCGGAGAAGGCGGTGTGGGCTTGGATCTTTATACCTGGCCTCACACCAAGGAAGTGTGAACGGGGGCAAGTCCCTGCGGATGGCAAAAAGGGTGAGATCTCTTATGGGAAAAGTAACGCACCTCTGCAGAGGGTATCAAGAATTGTGGCTGTCACTCCCTGTTCCGGGAACTGCGAACGCGGCAGGAAAGGAACTCCGTGAAGTTCTAGTCAACCTGTGAAGACTGACGGGCATAGTTTTCAGAATAAAATAAACCTTTTGAAGAAATGATTTCGAAACATGCATTGACCTAAGATTTTCTGATCGAAGGTCGTAGCTAGTGCATCAAACACCTTTTACTCTTTTGAGCTTGCTGAGTACCCCTGTACTCACTTTATTTCGACACCCTTGCTAGACTGTGATATGGAAGTGGAGGCCATCACCGATGGAGCACCAGAAGGAAGCTACGAGCTGGTCTATGAGGAACCTGATCTTTCCGGAGGAGTTGAAGGAGTAGACTATGGGATAGTCTACGGACCCGATGACATGGAGGTGGAGGAGTAGTGATATACCTGAGTAGTATAGAGCCGAGCAGCGTAGTGGCATACTTAAATAAGTTGCTGAGCTCTTTTCATATCTAAGTTGGTTTGTACTAAGTACCTTATGTTGTAGGGTGTTCTCATCGGACCTGTGAGAATACCAACTTGTTAAGACCATGATTGTAATATATTATCGAGTGTTATGACCTGCAATGTTTCTGTTGTACCACTCTGAGGGATGTGATATTTGTGAAGAAGTCCCTTCATGAAGATCATATCAACGACTTGTATACTACAACATGCAGTGGTATGCTGGGTCACCGCAGCTGGTATCAGAGCAAATGTTGCGACCTTAGGTTGGAAAAACCTAGTATAGGGAAGAAACCTGTAGGAGTCGAGTTGAAATAGTAAAGGATTCTCTAAGAATATGATATTTATTCACTTGAGAATAGAAAAATCATATATTTTAGTGCGATAATTCTTTATTATAACTGTTATTATACACTATCACTACTAATTTTCTGCTTTTATATACAGCCATAATGGCGTACACGTTTCCCAAGAGGACTTTGAGGCAGGTTGAGGGATGGCTCGGTGATTATGAAGGACCACTTACAGATCTCCTGTGTGGGATGCTGAAGGAACTTCACTGTGAAACTCGGATACCTGTTTTCAAGTACACCTATTATGATGGAGAGATAGTAGCCAAGCACAGAGTTTCAGTTCAACTACCTATGCGACTGGAGATGAGCCGTATAATGCCATACGGAGAAGCCAAAACCTTTACCACAGCCTTTCACATGGCCATATTCAAGGCAATCCTTGAAATAAGGCAGCACAAGTCAGTAGAACTGCTATGTTCAGAGTATTCTCATATACCTCATGCCGAGGAAGATGAGGATCCCGCTCTGAATCATCTGCTGATGGCAAACAAACATCCTGAAGTTGCAGCACAGCACATGGACAGTTGTAAGTCTTTACTGACTACGATGTACCTACTACACGTGAAGATGGTGGGTGAGATTGACCACATGCTAGCTGAGTTCACGGACCCTGATAAAGTCCAAGCTCGGATGCATGATCTGAGGGCACAACCCCAATATACAACACCCTTCTTTAGCCTAAACAATCCTGTAGATTGGAGTGGCCAGGAAACCCAGAGAGATCCACTTACACCCAACTTTGTCCCACATTATCCACATGTGTCCGCATCATATGATTCTGGATATGGGGGAGATAACTCATGGAACCTAAACTGCTCCGAGTCACCAATCGAAAACTCAACCGGTTGGCGTTTCGGGGAACCTTACGGAGATGAGGAGGAACCTATTCCATGTGACACTGGAGATGAAAGTGGTGGGGTTAACCAGTATGTTAACCGACACTACGGGAAGGAAGAGAAAGGTACTGATTCCATTTCTTTAGACTTGGAGATGGGATTCTCAAAACCATCACAGTACGAGGTAGGTGAAAGCTCCGGAGTGAAGAAGAAGAAGAAGAAGATGAGGGGGCAGGTGAATCGAAACCCTTCATGGATGACCAATGAAGGAGGTATGAATCCTACTGGGGATACATACGAGTCATTGTCCAGTTACTTTGGCATGACTGATCTCTGTCTCGGCACTTCGTCCGATTCAGATTACATACCTACTGGAAGGACCTTTGTTCCGGACGGTGTTCGGAAGACGAGTCGCTGTACCGGATGGACCCCAGGAATGTATGCGGAGGCGAACGAAGATGATGAGGAGTAGAGCTCCAAAGAAGAATAGAGTAGTATAGGTGGTATTGTACTAGAACGTATTTTAAATTCCGTTGGCTTGGGCTTGAAGCCAAATAAGTGGTTATATAAGTACCACATGTAATATATGTGTGTAAGTTATGTAATATACGGTGTATATACATAATAAATGTTTGCTTTGGATTTGCTTCTTGATTTCATTGTGTGACTAGTTCTGGGCAATGAGTTGAGCTCAGAAAACATTTGCATGGTGTAATTATGAGTAATCGCTCTTTGTTACAGGACTAGGGGAAAATGGCGTTAGTTGAAACCGAAGATGCTCGGAGAGAGCGGGAGGCGAAAGAAAAGGAGGAAGCGGATGCCGCAGCTAGAGCAGAGGATGCACCACCACCACCACACCCAATGATGCATCCAGATTTCCAACAGTACATGAGGGCAATGGAAGAAGATAGGAGGAGGTACCAGGAGAGTCAAAACAAGAACATGCAAGATTTCTTTACCCACGTCATCAATGATAGGGGTAATGAAGGCAGGGGAGTAACCTTATCAGACTTCCAGAATGCAAGACCACTACCTTTTGCATCAGCCCCAGAACCAATGGATGCAGAAGACTGGCTCATGGACACTGAAAGAAAGTTGAGGACCGTTGGATGCAATGATGAAGAAAAGATTCGGTATGCCACTTATCTGTTGTCAGGTCCAGCAGCATCATGGTGGGAGAATCTTGTGGCAGTACATCCTCCAGAAAAGGTGTTCACCTGGGAGGAGTTCAAGAAGAAGTTCCGGGATGCCCATGTTCCGGAGAGCGTGGTGGAGTTGAAGAAGAGAGAGTTTGACGAGCTGCATCAGAATACTGCACCTATCATGCAGTATGTCCGAGATTTTAATAGGCTGTCAAGATATGCACCTGAGGAAGTGGACACTGAGGAGAAAAGAAAGAAACGATTCATGAAAGGCATGAATCCATACATGAAGATGCAACTGAGGTTGGCACGGACTGCAGAATTCCAGGAACTGATTGATTCGGCAATCACTTTCGAGGATGACTACAGGCAGGTCCAGGAGGATAGGAGGAAGAGGGCTCGTATCGAGCCAAGGAAGTACCCAGTCAGTAAACCGACTCCAGATCGGAGTTTCAAACCACGATTCCGACCTACTGGTAATCAGTATAACCGGGGAGGTCAGAATCAGAACCCAAGGAATCAGATCATCTGCAACAGCTGTGGGCAGAGGGGACATATTCAAAGGGATTGTCAGAAGCCCAGGATCATATGCTATGGTTGTGGGAAAGAGGGACACATCAAGCCAGAGTGTCCAAACAAGGCGTCATGGAGTGGACAAAGCTCCGGAGGACGAGGCGGAGGCAACAACAACAACAACAACAACAACAACCGGAACTACAACAACAACAACAACAAGAAGGGAAAGCCATATGGAAAGCTGAATTGCACAACTTTGGAGCAAGCGGGAGAGTCGGATCAAGCAGTCTTAGGTACGCTCAGCATCCTTACTCATCCTGGCAAAGTGTTATTTGATACTGGAGCAACTACATCATTTCTTGCACGGGAATTTGTGGAACAATTCGGGCTTAGATGTTCTAAGTTAGAAACACCTATAACTGTCTTATCTGCGGGGGGAACGATATTAGTAACCCACGTGAAAGAAGCACAGGTCATAACCATTTGTGACTGTGTATATTTCGCGGACCTATTCATCATCCCCATGAAGGACATATCAGTCATCCTAGGAATGGACTGGTTAACGGAGAATGGCGCAGTAATCAACTGTGGAGACAAGACAGTATCACTCCGAAACTCCATAGGAGGTCAGATAGTGTTTCAAGGAGACAAGTACACTCAGTTGGAGATAGGATTGGAGCTGAATAGTCTGAAGGAGGTGAAGATTGAAGATATTCCTGTAGTGAATGAATTTCAAGATGTATTTCCCAAGGAACTACCGGGAATGCCACCCGATAGAGAGATCGAGTTTACCATAGATCTAATTCCAGGCACAGCACCAATAGCTCAACCACCATATAAGATGGGGCCAAAGGAGTTAGTGGAACTGAAGGCTCAGATAGATGAACTGGAACAGAAGGGATTTATCCAAGAAAGTGTGTCACCATGGGGTACACCAGTTATTTTTGTGGATAAAAGAGATGGAGGAAGGAGAATGTGTGGAGATTACAGAAATCTTAACAATGTAACCATCAAGAACAAGTACCCTTTACCCAGAATACAAGATCTTTTTGATCAAGTTCAAGGAGCTGGAGTCTTCTCGAAGATAGATTTAAGGTCAGGATATCACCAAATCAAGATCAAGAAGGAAGATGTGCCAAAAACAGCGTTTGTGTCAAGGTATGGACACCATGAATACTTGGTTGTACCATTTGGACTAACAAATGCACCAGCTATTTTCATGAATTTGATGAACAAGATATTCATGAAGTACTTGGACAAGTTTGTGATCGTGTTTATCGATGACATTCTGATCTATTCCAAAGATAAAGAAGAACATGCCAAGCATTTGAAGATAGTTCTGCAGATTTTAAGGGAACATCAGCTATATGCAAAGTTCAGCAAGTGCCAGTTTTGGTTAGACAGTGTTGAATTTCTTGGACATGTCATAACCAAAGAGGGAATAGCAGTGAATCCAAGCAAGGTTCAGTCAGTATTAGAATGGAAGTCACCCAAGAATGCTAAGGAGATCAGAGGATTCCTTGGTATGGCGGGCTATTATCGGAGGTTCATTGAAGGATTTTCAAAGATTGCAGGACCAATGACCAAGTTACTCAAGAAGAATACCCCATTTGTGTGGACTGAGGAGTGTGAAACCAGTTTCCAAACACTCAAAGAGAAGTTAACCACGGCACCAGTGTTAGCAGTTCCGGAACCCGGAAAGGATTACACGGTGTATTGTGATGCTTCCAAGAATGGACTTGGATGTGTGCTAATGCAAGATCGGAAGGTGATAGCCTACGGATCAAGACAACTTAAGCCACATGAACATAACTACCCAGTACATGACTTAGAATTGGCGGCAGTTGTGTATGCTTTGAAGAGTTGGAGGCAATTCCTCTATGGATCCAAATGTGAGTTGTATACAGATCACAAAAGCTTGAAGTATTTCTTCACTCAGAAGGAATTAAACATGAGACAAAAGAGATGGTTAGAGTTGATTAAAGACTATGAGCTGACAATCAACTACACACCAGGCAAGGCTAATGTAGTAGCAGATGCTTTAAGCAGGAAGAGTACTGAGAATCAACCTACAGAATGGGAGATTCCGAAGGAACTTCGGAAAGAACTCGAAGAAGCTCAGATTCTGTTGATCCAAGGTGATACAGTGGGAAGCATAGCAACCATGAGGATCATGGATGAAATGTACTCAGACTTAAAGTATGAAATCATTCGGAAGCAAGTAGACGACTTATTCATCCAAGAAGAAATCAAAAGGATTGGAGAAGGTAAACCGTCAGAATTCAATCTTGGAGAGTTTGGTTCTCTATACTTTCAGAAGAGGTTATGTGTACCGGATGATCCAGAAGTGAAGTCAATCATATTGAAGGAAGCACATGAAACCCCTTACTCAATACATCCGGGAAGTACTAAGATGTATATGGATTTGAAGGAAATGTTCTGGTGGAATAACATGAAAAGAGAGATAGCTCAATATGTCTCTGAATGCCATACATGTCAGCGAGTAAAAGCAGAACATCAGAGTCCTGCGGGATTACTCAAACCACTAGAGATACCGGAGTGGAAATGGGATGAAATCGGAATGGATTTTGTTACTGGTCTACCAATGACTAGTAAGAAGAAGGATATGATATGGGTAATCGTGGATAGACTTACCAAGAGTGCTCATTTCATAGCCGTAAATACAAAGGACACTGCAGAAAAGCTTGTGGATATTTATGTGAAGGAGATTGTTAGCAAGCATGGAGTACCAAAGAAGATAGTCTCAGATAGAGGTTCAATTTTCACATCAGCGTTCTGGAAACAACTCCAAGAAGCTTTAGGAACCAAGTTGGATTTCAGTACAGCTTATCATCCACAAACCGGAGGACAAACCGAAAGAACCAATCAGATACTTGAAGACATGCTTAGAGCTTGTGCTCTAAACTTTGGAGGCTCATGGGAGGACCATCTACCATTGGCGGAATTCTCATATAACAATAGTTATCAGAGTAGTATCCAGATGGCACCGTACGAAGCATTGTACGGAAGGAAGTGTAGATCACCAATCTGTTGGTTTGAAACCGGAGAGAACAAGGAGTTTACACCGGACTACATCAAGGAGAGACAAGGAGTCATCGAGGTGATACGGGATAGACTCAAAATAGCCCAAAGTCGACAGAAGAGTTATGCCGACCAGAAGAGACGAGTTTGGGAACCAAAAGTAGGAGACATGGTATATTTGAAAGTTAGCCCAATGAAAGGACTCAAAAGGTTCGGAGTAAAAGGAAAACTAAGTCCTCGATACATAGGACCATTCAAGATACTCAGTCAGAATCGAGAAACAGCTTTTGAGTTGGAACTACCGGAACAGCTCAGTCTAATTCACAATGTTTTTCATGTATCACAACTCAGAAAGTGTTTGAAGGCACCTGATGATCCCATTACACATGAAGAAATAGAGCTACAATCAGACTTAACGTATGTGGAGAAGCCTGAAAAGATTTTGGAAGTACAGTGGAAGAAGTTAAGGAATAGAGCAATCAAATACTGCAAGATACAATGGCAACATCATCCTGAACGAGAAGCAACCTGGGAGACCGAAGAAGAGCTCAGGAAGTCCTACCCCGAGTTATTCAGGTACCAATCTTAACTTCGGGACGAAGTTTCTGTTAAGGGGGAGAGGCTGTAATAACCCAGAACATAGGAACAACGAAGGGTAGATTTAGAAATGGGATGTGCATTTCATCGCAAAACGGGGGAAATTTTCGCGCCTTATTGCAACTAAACCTAAGAGGGATCGAGGTTCTCTCTCATTTTGCACTTAGGGTTAGGCAATGTGAGTTAGGGAAATTTCGACATGATCTCTTTTGTATCTTGTTGATTTGGGGAATTGATTTCATTTGACAAGTGTTAAACATTAAACAATAATCATTACACAATATAAATATGAATTTACAATTCAAACACAATATAATATTCAAATCATTTTGGATTTCAAAGTGAGTATCAAATACAATATTTAATCAAGAATATACACATTACATAATGCAAAAGCTCATAAACAAAAACTTGAGCTTTATTGATAACACAACACAAATTACATTGTCTTTACAGAAATTCTTGATACAAGAATTGATGAATAATAAACAGAAATAAAAATAAAGATTACAATATAGTTCCTAAACAAAAATCTAGACTATGTGCCTTGAAGTATCTCTTCATGGCCATGTCCATCTTCAAAAACCTGCAAAATAAAACACCAACACTAGCCAGAATGTTAGTGTTAGCCAAATAAATTCAGTTTGGACAGAACCAAGTGTCATGCACACTTGTGCTGTTCCAAAACCATGGACAGCACAAGATAAGGGCAGCAGCAGACCAAACCTGAGCACACACATGCTGGGCTCAAGTTTCAGCATATGAGAGCACACAGCTCAAGTGTGCTAGGCAGCAACAGCAAGGCAAGGCATCAGCCTAGTCACCAAAGTAACCAGGCTTGTGTGTCAATGCAAGGATAGAAGTAGGGTTCATATAAAAGGGACACAAACCCTAGAAGCCAGAACCAGTCGACCAGAACAAGATTCACCAGGTAAGGGTGAAGCAAGAACAAGCTCAGTTCATCCAGTTCTTGAGCAAGAACAGAACCAACCCATACAAAACCACTCAACCACCAGGAATCATGGTGACCTGAGAAGATCATCCAAGACCTGGAGGTGAAGAGCTGTGACACAAACCCAAGTCTGCATCAACCAAATATTTCTTTCTAGGAGCTGGAACAAGGTATACCTAGTTCCTGGAAAAGATCCCATGGATCTAATCCATCATATGCATGAAATAATCATGGGATGAGCAGATGCTCATATGGGTAGATCATCACTTGGTTTTCACCAAGGATTACTGCCAGTCAAAAGCCACTAAAATAGAAAGCATCTAGGTACAGATCCTATGCACAGAAACTAGCACATATGCACAGATGCACACACTAGCCAGATTTGATGCATAGATAGCACCAGTAGATGGCAAGGATTAGCAGCCATGACTACACAATAAATCCTAAGCATACAACCATCAGAAACCCTAGATTTCTTCACAGGCAAGTATATTGGCATTCATAGTTTCTATGATTCCCAAATATACAAGCAAAGATGAGTAGCCAACAAGATCTAACCAACCAGGTGAGCAACCAGTCAGTAGCAAGGCTACTGAGGTCACTTCACACTTAGCACCAATTGAGAGAAAGCCAAATACAAAGCATCACTATCCAGAAATGGATTCAGACTTTAATTGCTTGATAAATATTCATGAACAGCAAATTCATATCAAGCAAGTCATTTAAAATCATCACTGCATAAGCAGTTCATCATAATTAAATTAATACAAGCATGAATTTATCACAGATCCATGCTCAGTACTAACAGTAGCACACTACTGAGCAACACAGTTAATTTATAGCCACAGTATTAACCAGTAGCCATCACTGGCAATCAATTGATCAAATGGATCAATCATAGCAAGCCAAGTTACACAGAAAGGTTAGCCAGCAAGCAAGGAATGATCCAATGGATCATTGGCTTGCAGGAGTAGCACTGAATCATATCACAGGCACCTCTGGCACACACACAAGTGTCACAGATGCAACACAAGTACACCTAGACAAGCAAGCATGATAGACCAGTGAGCATAAGCAAGTCATAACCAAGCATAGCATGGCATAGTTAGCTCTTGAGCAAGCACAGTAGAGCATGGTAAGTAAAGAGCATGCTAGGAGCAACAGAGAAGCAAGAACAACATGAATAGCATGTAGAGCAGCATGTGCCAGTACCAGTAAATGGTAATTGGACCATGACTTGCAATCAATCCAAGCATAGACGAATTGCATAGGAATAGCATGGCTCTGGGTGATCACAGGAGCACCAGAGAGCAGCAGAGCTTGAGGAGGAAGAAGAACAGTACCAAGAGGAGGCGCACAGAGAAGAGGTGGATGCAACACTTACTTGCGCCTGGAAGCAGAGGCTAGGGCATGGCGAGGCAGTGCTCGCGCGGCCCTAACAGCTGCAAATCCAGGGTAGGCGCCGGCGTTACGCCGACGAGCACCAACACCACCACGGCACGGCACAGAGACGACGGCACAGGCACTGCAAGCAGCACCTGCGCCAGGTCGGTCTCGGAGGCGCACCCGTCGTCGGAGAGGGCGTGATCTCGCCGGAGTTCGTCGAGGCGATTCTCCGCGAGATCCAGATCGGAGGCGATTCGCCAGGAGAGGAAGAGAATGAGAAAACCACGCGGACAGATCGATAGATCTGCTCGTGGCGGTTCAGGAACGGTAGGTGGCTACGGCGGAGGAGCTCGGAGTCGGCCGGAGCACGGCGGCGGCCATGGCGGC
The DNA here is from genome assembly GCA_030979885.1 of Lolium multiflorum. Lineage (NCBI taxonomy): Eukaryota > Viridiplantae > Streptophyta > Magnoliopsida > Poales > Poaceae > Lolium > Lolium multiflorum. The sequence goes on from CM061750.1 coordinate 197,786,032, forward strand.
GACGCCATCGCCACGGGCGTCGCGAGAGAGGAGTTAGGGTTAGGAACGGAGAGTGAGAGGGCCGAGTGAGTGAGAGCGGTGGGCCGTTCGGCTCCACCGAGCCGCTATGGGCACGCCTTAGTGGGCTGTCCCATGGGCTTAGGTTATTGGGCTGGGCCCAATATGGGTCCAGGGGGGTATTTTAGTATTTTCACAATTTAGAAAAGGCCATTATTTCACCAAATTTTAATAAATAAAATACAACTCTAAAAATCCATTAAAAATTGGATTGATGAATGAAAAATTATTCTTAATAAGAATAAAATATGAAATAAAATTTGATGAACAAATTTAAATTTGTGAATTTTATGAATTTAAAATAAACATTTGGAATTTCAAATTATATTTCCTTGTATTAATAAATCAAGGAAAAATCCCAAATAAGTTCAAATACTTATTTTTAAACATTTCAAAATGAGATTCTATTATTCCAAATCATTTCTATTTGAAAAAGGTATTTTCCAAAGGAAGATATTCTATTCCTTTTTATTCTCAAAAATATTGAGACAACTCTATTATTTCAAATTATTTTGGAATCAATAATAAGTCACCAACATAAAGTAGTTGTACTTTGAATTATGTCACCTTGTGTGAATTAAAGTGATTTATACATTAAAACAAGTGCAAATTACTGCCAAAGGCATAAATCTTAACTCAACCCTAAAATTGTAATAAATCATCGGGATAAAGGGATTCAATATAAAATAATACATTCATGCATGCATCATTTGGATTTTATAACATTGTCCTTACCGGACAATGATGCTTCTTTACAGAACCCGAGGTCCAGGTTCCATCCAACGCATTGAACTGCACTATCTCGCAGTCCACAGGCAAGTTCACCCTTGCTCATGTCAAATTTGAGTATTTTCTATCAATTTAATGCAAACCTATATGACTTATCATTCCTGCATTGAAAATGAAATGTTACTTTTCCAATTATGAATATGACTATGTGGCTGGCAATGGAACCATGGTATGTGTTGATTGGTGGAGGTTCCATTGCAAGGGTACTATTCATCTAGGACTAAGTACCAATGCCGTCCAGTGATTCTAGCGCCGTACATATCGCGTTGACCATAAGATCTATAATGGCTCTGGGGAAGCCAGCTGTATCTTTTCCCTCTCGCATGCCAACGGATTGGTAATAAGGGTTGCCCGGATCAGTCTATCTTTGGTAAAGGTGGGGACATGTGGTCCTGCACAGTCTACCATTAGATACAGGAGAGGGTAGACTTATTATTGGTCTATGAAGGATTGTAAGGGTTGTCCGGATCAGTCTATCTATGGTGTATAGAACAGGGCATATAAGTTGTTCGGATCAGTCTACCTTAATGGTATAGGAGAGAACAAGTGCCTGGGTTAGTCTACCCATAGATATAGGAGAGGACAGACTTACAAAAGGGTGGGTCTGCGAGGTCGCGGAGAAGGCGGTGTGGGCTTGGATCTTTATACCTGGCCTCACACCAAGGAAGTGTGAACGGGGGCAAGTCCCTGCGGATGGCAAAAAGGGTGAGATCTCTTATGGGAAAAGTAACGCACCTCTGCAGAGGGTATCAAGAATTGTGGCTGTCACTCCCTGTTCCGGGAAGGGAACTGCGAACGCGGCAGGAAAGGAACTCCGTGAAGTTCTAGTCAACCTGTGAAGACTGACGGGCATAGTTTTCAGAATAAAATAAACCTTTTGAAGAAATGATTTCGAAACATGCATTGACCTAAGATTTTCTGATCGAAGGTCGTAGCTAGTGCATCAAACACCTTTTACTCTTTTGAGCTTGCTGAGTACCCCTGTACTCACTTTATTTCGACACCCTTGCTAGACTGTGATATGGAAGTGGAGGCCATCACCGATGGAGCACCAGAAGGAAGCTACGAGCTGGTCTATGAGGAACCTGATCTTTCCGGAGGAGTTGAAGGAGTAGACTATGGGATAGTCTACGGACCCGATGACATGGAGGTGGAGGAGTAGTGATATACCTGAGTAGTATAGAGCCGAGCAGCGTAGTGGCATACTTAAATAAGTTGCTGAGCTCTTTTCATATCTAAGTTGGTTTGTACTAAGTACCTTATGTTGTAGGGTGTTCTCATCGGACCTGTGAGAATACCAACTTGTTAAGACCATGATTGTAATATATTATCGAGTGTTATGACCTGCAATGTTTCTGTTGTACCACTCTGAGGGATGTGATATTTGTGAAGAAGTCCCTTCATGAAGATCATATCAACGACTTGTATACTACAACATGCAGTGGTATGCTGGGTCACCGCAGCTGGTATCAGAGCAAATGTTGCGACCTTAGGTTGGAAAAACCTAGTATAGGGAAGAAACCTGTAGGAGTCGAGTTGAAATAGTAAAGGATTCTCTAAGAATATGATATTTATTCACTTGAGAATAGAAAAATCATATATTTTAGTGCGATAATTCTTTATTATAACTGTTATTATACACTATCACTACTAATTTTCTGCTTTTATATACAGCCATAATGGCGTACACGTTTCCCAAGAGGACTTTGAGGCAGGTTGAGGGATGGCTCGGTGATTATGAAGGACCACTTACAGATCTCCTGTGTGGGATGCTGAAGGAACTTCACTGTGAAACTCGGATACCTGTTTTCAAGTACACCTATTATGATGGAGAGATAGTAGCCAAGCACAGAGTTTCAGTTCAACTACCTATGCGACTGGAGATGAGCCGTATAATGCCATACGGAGAAGCCAAAACCTTTACCACAGCCTTTCACATGGCCATATTCAAGGCAATCCTTGAAATAAGGCAGCACAAGTCAGTAGAACTGCTATGTTCAGAGTATTCTCATATACCTCATGCCGAGGAAGATGAGGATCCCGCTCTGAATCATCTGCTGATGGCAAACAAACATCCTGAAGTTGCAGCACAGCACATGGACAGTTGTAAGTCTTTACTGACTACGATGTACCTACTACACGTGAAGATGGTGGGTGAGATTGACCACATGCTAGCTGAGTTCACGGACCCTGATAAAGTCCAAGCTCGGATGCATGATCTGAGGGCACAACCCCAATATACAACACCCTTCTTTAGCCTAAACAATCCTGTAGATTGGAGTGGCCAGGAAACCCAGAGAGATCCACTTACACCCAACTTTGTCCCACATTATCCACATGTGTCCGCATCATATGATTCTGGATATGGGGGAGATAACTCATGGAACCTAAACTGCTCCGAGTCACCAATCGAAAACTCAACCGGTTGGCGTTTCGGGGAACCTTACGGAGATGAGGAGGAACCTATTCCATGTGACACTGGAGATGAAAGTGGTGGGGTTAACCAGTATGTTAACCGACACTACGGGAAGGAAGAGAAAGGTACTGATTCCATTTCTTTAGACTTGGAGATGGGATTCTCAAAACCATCACAGTACGAGGTAGGTGAAAGCTCCGGAGTGAAGAAGAAGAAGAAGAAGATGAGGGGGCAGGTGAATCGAAACCCTTCATGGATGACCAATGAAGGAGGTATGAATCCTACTGGGGATACATACGAGTCATTGTCCAGTTACTTTGGCATGACTGATCTCTGTCTCGGCACTTCGTCCGATTCAGATTACATACCTACTGGAAGGACCTTTGTTCCGGACGGTGTTCGGAAGACGAGTCGCTGTACCGGATGGACCCCAGGAATGTATGCGGAGGCGAACGAAGATGATGAGGAGTAGAGCTCCAAAGAAGAATAGAGTAGTATAGGTGGTATTGTACTAGAACGTATTTTAAATTCCGTTGGCTTGGGCTTGAAGCCAAATAAGTGGTTATATAAGTACCACATGTAATATATGTGTGTAAGTTATGTAATATACGGTGTATATACATAATAAATGTTTGCTTTGGATTTGCTTCTTGATTTCATTGTGTGACTAGTTCTGGGCAATGAGTTGAGCTCAGAAAACATTTGCATGGTGTAATTATGAGTAATCGCTCTTTGTTACAGGACTAGGGGGAAATGGCGTTAGTTGAAACCGAAGATGCTCGGAGAGAGCGGGAGGCGAAAGAAAAGGAGGAAGCGGATGCCGCAGCTAGAGCAGAGGATGCACCACCACCACCACACCCAATGATGCATCCAGATTTCCAACAGTACATGAGGGCAATGGAAGAAGATAGGAGGAGGTACCAGGAGAGTCAAAACAAGAACATGCAAGATTTCTTTACCCACGTCATCAATGATAGGGGTAATGAAGGCAGGGGAGTAACCTTATCAGACTTCCAGAATGCAAGACCACTACCTTTTGCATCAGCCCCAGAACCAATGGATGCAGAAGACTGGCTCATGGACACTGAAAGAAAGTTGAGGACCGTTGGATGCAATGATGAAGAAAAGATTCGGTATGCCACTTATCTGTTGTCAGGTCCAGCAGCATCATGGTGGGAGAATCTTGTGGCAGTACATCCTCCAGAAAAGGTGTTCACCTGGGAGGAGTTCAAGAAGAAGTTCCGGGATGCCCATGTTCCGGAGAGCGTGGTGGAGTTGAAGAAGAGAGAGTTTGACGAGCTGCATCAGAATACTGCACCTATCATGCAGTATGTCCGAGATTTTAATAGGCTGTCAAGATATGCACCTGAGGAAGTGGACACTGAGGAGAAAAGAAAGAAACGATTCATGAAAGGCATGAATCCATACATGAAGATGCAACTGAGGTTGGCACGGACTGCAGAATTCCAGGAACTGATTGATTCGGCAATCACTTTCGAGGATGACTACAGGCAGGTCCAGGAGGATAGGAGGAAGAGGGCTCGTATCGAGCCAAGGAAGTACCCAGTCAGTAAACCGACTCCAGATCGGAGTTTCAAACCACGATTCCGACCTACTGGTAATCAGTATAACCGGGGAGGTCAGAATCAGAACCCAAGGAATCAGATCATCTGCAACAGCTGTGGGCAGAGGGGACATATTCAAAGGGATTGTCAGAAGCCCAGGATCATATGCTATGGTTGTGGGAAAGAGGGACACATCAAGCCAGAGTGTCCAAACAAGGCGTCATGGAGTGGACAAAGCTCCGGAGGACGAGGCGGAGGCAACAACAACAACAACAACAACAACAACAACAACAACAACAACAACAAGAAGGGAAAGCCATATGGAAAGCTGAATTGCACAACTTTGGAGCAAGCGGGAGAGTCGGATCAAGCAGTCTTAGGTACGCTCAGCATCCTTACTCATCCTGGCAAAGTGTTATTTGATACTGGAGCAACTACATCATTTCTTGCACGGGAATTTGTGGAACAATTCGGGCTTAGATGTTCTAAGTTAGAAACACCTATAACTGTCTTATCTGCGGGGGGAACGATATTAGTAACCCACGTGAAAGAAGCACAGGTCATAACCATTTGTGACTGTGTATATTTCGCGGACCTATTCATCATCCCCATGAAGGACATATCAGTCATCCTAGGAATGGACTGGTTAACGGAGAATGGCGCAGTAATCAACTGTGGAGACAAGACAGTATCACTCCGAAACTCCATAGGAGGTCAGATAGTGTTTCAAGGAGACAAGTACACTCAGTTGGAGATAGGATTGGAGCTGAATAGTCTGAAGGAGGTGAAGATTGAAGATATTCCTGTAGTGAATGAATTTCAAGATGTATTTCCCAAGGAACTACCGGGAATGCCACCCGATAGAGAGATCGAGTTTACCATAGATCTAATTCCAGGCACAGCACCAATAGCTCAACCACCATATAAGATGGGGCCAAAGGAGTTAGTGGAACTGAAGGCTCAGATAGATGAACTGGAACAGAAGGGATTTATCCAAGAAAGTGTGTCACCATGGGGTACACCAGTTATTTTTGTGGATAAAAGAGATGGAGGAAGGAGAATGTGTGGAGATTACAGGAATCTTAACAATGTAACCATCAAGAACAAGTACCCTTTACCCAGAATACAAGATCTTTTTGATCAAGTTCAAGGAGCTGGAGTCTTCTCGAAGATAGATTTAAGGTCAGGATATCACCAAATCAAGATCAAGAAGGAAGATGTGCCAAAAACAGCGTTTGTGTCAAGGTATGGACACCATGAATACTTGGTTGTACCATTTGGACTAACAAATGCACCAGCTATTTTCATGAATTTGATGAACAAGATATTCATGAAGTACTTGGACAAGTTTGTGATCGTGTTTATCGATGACATTCTGATCTATTCCAAAGATAAAGAAGAACATGCCAAGCATTTGAAGATAGTTCTGCAGATTTTAAGGGAACATCAGCTATATGCAAAGTTCAGCAAGTGCCAGTTTTGGTTAGACAGTGTTGAATTTCTTGGACATGTCATAACCAAAGAGGGAATAGCAGTGAATCCAAGCAAGGTTCAGTCAGTATTAGAATGGAAGTCACCCAAGAATGCTAAGGAGATCAGAGGATTCCTTGGTATGGCGGGCTATTATCGGAGGTTCATTGAAGGATTTTCGAAGATTGCAGGACCAATGACCAAGTTACTCAAGAAGAATACCCCATTTGTGTGGACTGATGAGTGTGAAACCAGTTTCCAAACACTCAAAGAGAAGTTAACCACGGCACCAGTGTTAGCAGTTCCGGAACCCGGAAAGGATTACACGGTGTATTGTGATGCTTCCAAGAATGGACTTGGATGTGTGCTAATGCAAGATCGGAAGGTGATAGCCTACGGATCAAGACAACTTAAGCCACATGAACATAACTACCCAGTACATGACTTAGAATTGGCGGCAGTTGTGTATGCTTTGAAGAGTTGGAGGCAATTCCTCTATGGATCCAAATGTGAGTTGTATACAGATCACAAAAGCTTGAAGTATTTCTTCACTCAGAAGGAATTAAACATGAGACAAAAGAGATGGTTAGAGTTGATTAAAGACTATGAGCTGACAATCAACTACACACCAGGCAAGGCTAATGTAGTAGCAGATGCTTTAAGCAGGAAGAGTACTGAGAATCAACCTACAGAATGGGAGATTCCGAAGGAACTTCGGAAAGAACTCGAAGAAGCTCAGATTCTGTTTATCCAAGGTGATACAGTGGGAAGCATAGCAACCATGAGGATCATGGATGAAATGTACTCAGACTTAAAGTATGAAATCATTCGGAAGCAAGTAGACGACTTATTCATCCAAGAAGAAATCAAAAGGATTGGAGAAGGTAAACCGTCAGAATTCAATCTCGGAGAGTTTGGTTCTCTATACTTTCAGAAGAGGTTATGTGTACCGGATGATCCAGAAGTGAAGTCAATCATATTGAAGGAAGCACATGAAACCCCTTACTCAATACATCCGGGAAGTACTAAGATGTATATGGATTTGAAGGAAATGTTCTGGTGGAACAACATGAAAAGAGAGATAGCTCAATATGTCTCTGAATGCCATACATGTCAGCGAGTAAAAGCAGAACATCAGAGTCCTGCGGGATTACTCAAACCACTAGAGATACCGGAGTGGAAATGGGATGAAATCGGAATGGATTTTGTTACTGGTCTACCAATGACTAGTAAGAAGAAGGATATGATATGGGTAATCGTGGATAGACTTACCAAGAGTGCTCATTTCATAGCCGTAAATACAAAGGACACTGCAGAAAAGCTTGTGGATATTTATGTGAAGGAGATTGTTAGCAAGCATGGAGTACCAAAGAAGATAGTCTCAGATAGAGGTTCAATTTTCACATCAGCGTTCTGGAAACAACTCCAAGAAGCTTTAGGAACCAAGTTGGATTTCAGTACAGCTTATCATCCACAAACCGGAGGACAAACCGAAAGAACCAATCAGATACTTGAAGACATGCTTAGAGCTTGTGCTCTAAACTTTGGAGGCTCATGGGAGGACCATCTACCATTGGCGGAATTCTCATATAACAATAGTTATCAGAGTAGTATCCAGATGGCACCGTACGAAGCATTGTACGGAAGGAAGTGTAGATCACCAATCTGTTGGTTTGAAACCGGAGAGAACAAGGAGTTTACACCGGACTACATCAAGGAGAGACAAGGAGTCATCGAGGTGATACGGGATAGACTCAAAATAGCCCAAAGTCGACAGAAGAGTTATGCCGACCAGAAGAGACGAGTTTGGGAACCAAAAGTAGGAGACATGGTATATTTGAAAGTTAGCCCAATGAAAGGACTCAAAAGGTTCGGAGTAAAAGGAAAACTAAGTCCTCGATACATAGGACCATTCAAGATACTCAGTCAGAATCGAGAAACAGCTTTTGAGTTGGAACTACCGGAACAGCTCAGTCTAATTCACAATGTTTTTCATGTATCACAACTCAGAAAGTGTTTGAAGGCACCTGATGATCCCATTACACATGAAGAAATAGAGCTACAATCAGACTTAACGTATGTGGAGAAGCCTGAAAAGATTTTGGAAGTACAGTGGAAGAAGTTAAGGAATAGAGCAATCAAATACTGCAAGATACAATGGCAACATCATCCTGAACGAGAAGCAACCTGGGAGACCGAAGAAGAGCTCAGGAAGTCCTACCCCGAGTTATTCAGGTACCAATCTTAACTTCGGGACGAAGTTTCTGTTAAGGGGGAGAGGCTGTAATAACCCAGAACATAGGAACAACGAAGGGTAGATTTAGAAATGGGATGTGCATTTCATCGCAAAACGGGGGAAATTTTCGCGCCTTATTGCAACTAAACCTAAGAGGGATCGAGGTTCTCTCTCATTTTGCACTTAGGGTTAGGCAATGTGAGTTAGGGAAATTTCGACATGATCTCTTTTGTATCTTGTTGATTTGGGGAATTGATTTCATTTGACAAGTGTTAAACATTAAACAATAATCATTACACAATATAAATATGAATTTACAATTCAAACACAATATAATATTCAAATCATTTTGGATTTCAAAGTGAGTATCAAATACAATATTTAATCAAGAATATACACCTTACATAATGCAAAAGCTCATAAACAAAAACTTGAGCTTTATTGATAACACAACACAAATTACATTGTCTTTACAGAATTCTTGATACAAGAATTGATGAATAATAAACAGAAATAAAAATAAAGATTACAATATAGTTCCTAAACAAAAATCTAGACTATGTGCCTTGAAGTATCTCTTCATGGCCATGTCCATCTTCAAAAACCTGCAAAATAAAACACCAACACTAGCCAGAATGTTAGTGTTAGCCAAATAAATTCAGTTTGGACAGAACCAAGTGTCATGCACACTTGTGCTGTTCCAAAACCATGGACAGCACAAGATAAGGGCAGCAGCAGACCAAACCTGAGCACACACATGCTGGGCTCAAGTTTCAGCATATGAGAGCACACAGCTCAAGTGTGCTAGGCAGCAACAGCAAGGCAAGGCATCAGCCTAGTCACCAAAGTAACCAGGCTTGTGTGTCAATGCAAGGATAGAAGTAGGGTTCATATAAAAGGGACACAAACCCTAGAAGCCAGAACCAGTCGACCAGAACAAGATTCACCAGGTAAGGGTGAAGCAAGAACAAGCTCAGTTCATCCAGTTCTTGAGCAAGAACAGAACCAACCCATACAAAACCACTCAACCACCAGGAATCATGGTGACCTGAGAAGATCATCCAAGACCTGGAGGTGAAGAGCTGTGACACAAACCCAAGTCTGCATCAACCAAATATTTCTTTCTAGGAGCTGGAACAAGGTATACCTAGTTCCTGGAAAAGATCCCATGGATCTAATCCATCATATGCATGAAATAATCATGGGATGAGCAGATGCTCATATGGGTAGATCATCACTTGGTTTTCACCAAGGATTACTGCCAGTCAAAAGCCACTAAAATAGAAAGCATCTAGGTACAGATCCTATGCACAGAAACTAGCACATATGCACAGATGCACACACTAGCCAGATTTGATGCATAGATAGCACCAGTAGATGGCAAGGATTAGCAGCCATGACTACACAATAAATCCTAAGCATACAACCATCAGAAACCCTAGATTTCTTCACAGGCAAGTATATTGGCATTCATAGTTTCTATGATTCCCAAATATACAAGCAAAGATGAGTAGCCAACAAGATCTAACCAACCAGGTGAGCAACCAGTCAGTAGCAAGGCTACTGAGGTCACTTCACACTTAGCACCAATTGAGAGAAAGCCAAATACAAAGCATCACTATCCAGAAATGGATTCAGACTTTAATTGCTTGATAAATATTCATGAACAGCAAATTCATATCAAGCAAGTCATTTAAAATCATCACTGCATAAGCAGTTCATCATAATTAAATTAATACAAGCATGAATTTATCACAGATCCATGCTCAGTACTAACAGTAGCACACTATTGAGCAACACAGTTAATTTATAGCCACAGTATTAACCAGTAAGCCATCACTGGCAATCAATTGATCAAATGGATCAATCATAGCAAGCCAAGTTACACAGAGAGGTTAGCCAGCAAGCAAGGAATGATCCAATGGATCATTGGCTTGCAGGAGTAGCACTGAATCATATCACAGGCACCTCTGGCACACACACAAGTGTCACAGATGCAACACAAGTACACCTAGACAAGCAAGCATGATAGACAGTGAGCATAAGCAAGTCATAACCAAGCATAGCATGGCATAGTTAGCTCTTGAGCAAGCACAGTAGAGCATGGTAAGTAAAGAGCATGCTAGGAGCAACAGTGAAGCAAGAACAACATGAATAGCATGTAGAGCAGCATGTGCCAGTACCAGTAAATGGTAATTGGACCATGAACTTGCAATCAATCCAAGCATAGACGAATTGCATAGGAATAGCATGGCTCTGGGTGATCACAGGAGCACCAGAGAGCAGCAGAGCTTGAGGAGGAAGAAGAACAGTACCAAGAGGAGGCGCACAGAGAAGAGGTGGATGCAACACTTACTTGCGCCTGGAAGCAGAGGCTAGGGCATGGCGAGGCAGTGCTCGCGCGGCCCTAACAGCTGCAAATCCAGGGTAGGCGCCGGCGTTACACCGACGAGCACCAACACCACCACGGCACGGCACAGAGACGACGGCACAGGCACTGCAAGCAGCACCTGCGCCAGGTCGGTCTCGGAGGCGCACCCGTCGTCGGAGAGGGCGTGATCTCGCCGGAGTTCGTCGAGGCGATTCTCCGCGAGATCCAGATCGGAGGCGATTCGCCAGGAGAGGAAGAGAATGAGAAAACCACGCGGACAGATCGATAGATCTGCTCGCGGCGGTTCAGGTCGGTAGGTGGCTACGGCGGAGGAGCTCGGAGTCGGCCGGAGCACGGCGGCGGCCATGGCGGCGACGCCATCGCCACGGGCGTCGCGAGAGAGGAGTTAGGGTTAGGAACGGAGAGTGAGAGGGCCGAGTGAGTGAGAGCGGTGGGCCGTTCGGCTCCACCGAGCCGCTATGGGCACGCCTTAGTGGGCTGTCCCATGGGCTTAGGTTATTGGGCTGGGCCCAATATGGGTCCAGGGGGTATTTTAGTATTTTCACAATTTAGAAAAGGCCATTACCAAATTTTAATAAATAAAATACAACTCTAAAAATCCATTAAAAATTGGATTGATGAATGAAAAATTATTCTTAATAAGAATAAAATATGAAATAAAATTTGATGAACAAATTTAAATTTGTGAATTTTATGAATTTAAAATAAACATTTGGAATTTCAAATTATATTTCCTTGTATTAATAAATCAAGGAAAAATCCCAAATAAGTTCAAATACTTATTTTTAAACATTTCAAAATGAGATTCTATTATTCCAAATCATTTCTATTTGAAAAAGGTATTTTCCAAAGGAAGATATTCTATTCCTTTTTATTCTCAAAAATATTGAGACAACTCTATTATTTCAAATTATTTTGGAATCAATAATAAGTCACCAACATAAAGTAGTTGTACTTTGAATTATGTCACCTTGTGTGAATTAAAGTGATTTATACATTAAAACAAGTGCAAATTACTGCCAAAGGCATAAATCTTAACTCAACCCTAAAATTGTAATAAATCATCGGGATAAAGGGATTCAATATAAAATAATACATTCATGCATGCATCATTTGGATTTTATAACATTGTCCTTACCGGACAATGATGCTTCTTTACAGAACCCGAGGTCCAGGTTCCATCCAACGCATTGAACTGCACTATCTCGCAGTCCACAGGCAAGTTCACCCTTGCTCATGTCAAATTTGAGTATTTTCTATCAATTTAATGCAAACCTATATGACTTATCATTCCTGCATTGAAAATGAAATGTTACTTTTCCAATTATGAATATGACTATGTGGCTGGCAATGGAACCATGGTATGTGTTGATTGGTGGAGGTTCCATTGCAAGGGTACTATTCATCTAGGACTAAGTACCAATGCCGTCCAGTGATTCTAGCGCCGTACATATCGCGTTGACCATAAGATCTATAATGGCTCTGGGGAAGCCAGCTGTATCTTTTCCCTCTCGCATGCCAACGGATTGGTAATAAGGGTTGCCCGGATCAGTCTATCTTTGGTAAAGGTGGGGACATGTGGTCCTGCACGGTCTACCATTAGATACAGGAGAGGGTAGACTTATTATTGGTCTATGAAGGATTGTAAGGGTTGTCCGGATCAGTCTATCTATGGTGTATAGAACAGGGCATATAAGTTGTTCGGATCAGTCTACCTTAATGGTATAGGAGAGAACAAGTGCCTGGGTTAGTCTACCCATAGATATAGGAGAGGACAGACTTACAAAAGGGTGGGTCTGCGAGGTCGCGGAGAAGGCGGTGTGGGCTTGGATCTTTATACCTGGCCTCACACCAAGGAAGTGTGAACGGGGGCAAGTCCCTGCGGATGGCAAAAAGGGTGAGATCTCTTATGGGAAAAGTAACGCACCTCTGCAGAGGGTATCAAGAATTGTGGCTGTCACTCCCTGTTCCGGGAACTGCGAACGCGGCAGAAAGGAACTCCGTGAAGTTCTAGTCAACCTGTGAAGACTGACGGGCATAGTTTTCAGAATAAAATAAACCTTTTGAAGAAATGATTTCGAAACATGCATTGACCTAAGATTTTCTGATCGAAGGTCGTAGCTAGTGCATCAAACACCTTTTACTCTTTTGAGCTTGCTGAGTACCCCTGTACTCACTTTATTTCGACACCCTTGCTAGACTGTGATATGGAAGTGGAGGCCATCACCGATGGAGCACCAGAAGGAAGCTACGAGCTGGTCTATGAGGAACCTGATCTTTCCGGAGGAGTTGAAGGAGTAGACTATGGGATAGTCTACGGACCCGATGACATGGAGGTGGAGGAGTAGTGATATACCTGAGTAGTATAGAGCCGAGCAGCGTAGTGGCATACTTAAATAAGTTGCTGAGCTCTTTTCATATCTAAGTTGGTTTGTACTAAGTACCTTATGTTGTAGGGTGTTCTCATCGGACCTGTGAGAATACCAACTTGTTAAGACCATGATTGTAATATATTATCGAGTGTTATGACCTGCAATGTTTCTGTTGTACCACTCTGAGGGATGTGATATTTGTGAAGAAGTCCCTTCATGAAGATCATATCAACGACTTGTATACTACAACATGCAGTGGTATGCTGGGTCACCGCAACTATCTTTATTATATTGCAGCACCGTGAGCCCGCCTCATTAAAAACCTTTCCCGGCCCCACTCGGTGCCTCGAAAAGGGTGTCTGAAAACTCGCGGGCGTTTCAGTACATTGTATGTTTACAAAGGAGACTATATTTCGGCTTCTAAGCGTAAAAACGCCTGAGCTGCGCCACGTTCCAAGGATTTGGCTCAGCAATCCCCGTCTTCTTGTCCTTGATTCTGTATGCTCCTCCTTCAATTACCTCTGTGACGATGTAAGGTCCAAGCCACGGTGACTCGAGTTTTTCATGGCTTTTTGATTGAGTCGTAAAACCAAGTCTCCAACTTGAAAAGATCTTGGTCGCAATCGTCGACTAGTTTTTCAGGTCCTGTTGGTATTTGGCGACTCGTGACAATACTTCATCTCGAGCCTCATCAAGTGCGTCGACATCATCCTCCAAAGCTCTTCTGGAACTTTCTTCATCATATTCTGTAACTCTTGGGGAATCATGCTCTATTTCTATCAGCAGTACTGCTTCAGCTCCATGGACCAGGAAGAACGGTGTCTCCTGTGTCGCTGTATTTGGTGTTGTTCGGATGCTCCACAACACGCTTGGCAACTCCTCTGGCCAAGTATGCCGAGCTTTTTCCAACGGCCCTAACATGCGCTTCTTGATACCATTGCAGATGATGCCATTGGCTTTCTCGACTTGACCGTTGGTCTGTGGATGTGCGATAGACGCAAAACTCAATTTAATGCCCACTTCTGTGCAGTACGCTTTGAACTCCTTGGATGTGAAATTACTGCCATTGTCTGTGATGATGCTATGGGGAACTCCAAATCGAAAAACAATGCTTTTCACAAACTTGATTGCCGACGCGCCGTCCGGTGAATTTATCGGCTTTGCTTCTATCCACTTGGTAAACTTGTCGACAGCAACGAGCATATACTCATATCCTCCTGGCGAAGCTTTGTGTAATTTTCCCACCATATCGAGACCCCATTGAGCAAAGGGCCAAGACAATAGGATTGGTATCAATTCTGCTGCCGGAGAGTGAGGTTTTGTGGCGAATCGCTGGCACGCGTCGCAAGTTCGCACTATTTCTTTCACGTCCTCAATTGCTGTTAACCATTAAAATCCTGCTCTGAAAACCTTGGCCGCAATAGCTCGACTGCTTGCATGATGCCCGCATATTCCTTCGTGTACATCTTTCAGGATTATCCTTCCTTCTTCGGGTGTGACGCACCTCTGGAGCACACCTGAAATACTTCGCTTGTACAACTCCCCTTGACCACAGTAAAAGCTTTAGAACGTCTAATTATTCGCCTTGCTTCAACTGGATCGTCGGGTATTGTTTTCCTTAGGATATAAGATATATATGCATGCATCCATGGAATTTGCACCATCATGACTAGCTCATGCTCCTCTTCCTCTTCTTCCAGTGATTCTTTTGTAACACCTGAGGGTTTTTCATCCTTCTCCTTCTATTTTGGTTTCATTGGCTTTGTTGATCTCTCGCTTATTTCTTCCCAAAACACGCCTGGAGGAATTGCGAGACATTGCGACCCGATATTTGCAAGAACATCGGCTTCATCATTGCTCAATCTGCTGTTGTGATTTACCTCGCATCCATCAAACAGCTTTTCTAGCTCATTATACATCTCCTTGTATGCTATCATACTCTCGTTGACTGCATCACATTGATTCATAACCTGCTTTGCCACCAATTGTGAGTCGCCAAAGATTTTTCGGGTTGCACCACAAGCTTTCGCCATCTTCATCCCGTGTATGAGGGCTTCATATTCTGCTTCATTGTTAGACGCGTTTGGGAACGTCATCCGTAGGACATACTTCAATTTGTCGCCTTCAGGTGAATTTGTCGCCTTCAGGTGATATTAATATCACGCCTGCTCCAGCGCCCTCTAACCTTTTGGACCCATCAAAGTTCATAGTCCAGGTTCTCGATAAATCTGGAGGCCCTGTATTTTGTAGCTCCATCCACTCTGCGATGAAATCTGGTAAAATTTGCGACTTTATTGCTTTGCTTTTCTCATACATGATGTCCCGAGGGGAAAACTCTATTCCCCAAAGGGAGACACGACCCGTAGCTTCTGGGTTGTTCAATATGTTTGACAGAGGAGCCTTATTGACCATTATTATCAGGTGCGCCGAAAAATAGTGCCGCAGTTTTCTTGCTGTTGTAAACACACCATATGCCAGTTTCTGGTACTGCGGGTACCGCTATTTTGAAGGCGACAGTACTTCACTGATGAAATATACCGGCCTCTGTACTCCATGGAGCTTTCCTTCTTCCTCTCTCTCGACTACCAGAGTCGTACTGACCACCTGAGGCGTGGCTGCGATGTATAGCAGGAGTGGTTCCTTCTCTTTAGGCGCCACCAAGATTGGTGGTGTCGAAATTGTGCGTTTAAGATTTTCGAAAGCTCTATCTGCTTCCTCGTTCCACTGAAACTTCTCTCCTTGTTTGATCAATGCATAGAATGGCAGTGCTTTTTCTCCCAGCCTGGCGACGAATCTGCTTAAAGCTGCGACTCGCCCCGTTAGCTGTTGTATTTCTTTCAACTTTGTCGGCTTCCTCATTGTTACGATGACCTGGATTTTCTCTGGATTGGCCTCGATCCTTCTTGCTGATACCAAGAATCCGAGAAGTTCTCCCGCAGGAACACCAAAGGAGCACTTCGTCGGGTTTAACTTAAGGCAGAATTTGTCGAGGTTGTCGAAGGTTTCTTTCAAATCTTCGATCAGCGTTGTCCCCTTTTTTGATGTTATGACGACATCGTCGATGTAGACTTGTACATTTTTTCCAATCTGTGTTGCAAGGCACTTCTGCATCATCCGCTGATATGTTGCTCCCGCGTTTTTCAAACCAAAGGGCATTGTTCTATAGCAGAACACGCCGTAAGGTGTTATGAACGCTGTCTTGGCTTCATCATCTTCTTTTAATCTGATTTGGTTATAACCAGAATACGCGTCCAAGAAGGAAAGACGTTCACATCCTGCCGTGGAGTCGATGATTTGATCGATCCTTGGGAGGGGAAAGTGATCCTTTGGACAGTGTTTGTTGAGGCACGTAAAGTCGACACACATGCGAAGGACTTTCGTGTTTTCTTCGGCACCATCACTGGGTTAGCTACCCACGTGGCTTCTGTAGATATTTCTTTGATAAAACCAACATCCTTGAGTCGATCTATTTCTGATAGCATAGCTTTGCGGTTTGGTTCCGAAAAACGCCGCAAAGGTTGTTTGATTGGTCTCGCAATAGGATCCAAGTTTAGGTGGTGCTCGGCAAGTTTCCTGGTACTCCTGGCATGTCAGCTGGACACCATGCGAAGATTTTCCAGTGCTCACGGAGGAACTCGACGAGCGCGCTTTCCTATGCGAGGTCCATATTTGTTGCGATGGACGTCGTTTTCTTCGGGTCCATCGGGTGGATCTGCACCTCTTTTGAGTCCTATTCTTTACATAGCATACAATCTACTGCAATTGTGTTTTACTGTTTTCTTTGCAAACATATTCCACTCGATACGTTTAATCCTTTGTTACAGCAAGCCGGTGAGATTGACAACCTCACTGTTTGTTGGGGCAAAGTACTTTGGTTTTGTTGTGCAGATTCCACGTTGGCCCGGAATCCCTGTTGTTGCGCCGCATCACATTTCGCGACCATCAACCTTCAACGTGCTTCTTGGCTCCTACTGGTTCGATTAAACCTTGGTTTCATACTGAGGGAAACTTGCTTCTATACGCATCATACCTTCCACTTGGGGTTCCCAACGGACGTGTGCATCTACGCGTATCAAGCTAAATTTCTGGCGCCGTTGCCGGGGAATTGAAGAAAAGTTACACCCGAGAGATTTCTAACTCCCACGTCAACTACACGCCAGCAAGTAAATTTCTGGCGCCGTTGCTGGGGAGATCAAGACACGCTGCAAGGGGAGTCTCCACTTCTCAATCTCTTTACTTTGTTTTTGTCTTGCTTTATTTTATTTACTACTTTGTTTGCTGCACCTAAACAAAACACAAAAAAATTAGTTGCTAGTTTTACTTTATTTACTGTCTTGCTCTCTATATCAAAAACACAAAAAAATTAGTTACTTGCATTTACTTTATCTAGTTTGCTTTATTTATTGTCCTGCACTCTATATTTAAAATACAAAAAAAATAGTTACTTTTATTACCATGTCTAGCTCTGAACCTGTTACTTCTTCACCTGAGGACTTAGTTTTTACTTTCAAACAAGGGGATGAGGAGAGTTTTAAGGATGCCTGGTCTAGAATTTTTACTTCTTATCTTAAAACTGAACCTCAAATGACTCTAAGTTTGCTCCTTAGTAATTTTTATTTTGGTCTTATGGTTCGCTATAGATATGCTTTGGACACTTTAGTAGGAGGAGATTTCCTTCATTGTAATGGGGATCAAGCTTTTAATGTCATAAAGAAATTGGTTGCATCACATGATTCAGCTAATAACTTTGATTCAGCCCTTATTAGCATTTATAATAGATTGAACAATCTTGAGATAAGTACATCTCGCTTGAATGACAATTATCACTGCATTCGTAATCGTCTTGAACAAGTTTTAGTGAATTCTAAACCTTCATTATGGGATCCTACTGTTAAAATTGTTATTGGTGATCAAACTCTTCGTGCCAACTGTGATATTATGTCTGAATTTTGCCTTATGCCTGAGAGCATTTATAAATCTTTGGAACTATGGGGAGTTGATGAAGGAGGAGAAGAAATAACTCTCATTGATAATTCTGTTATAATGCCTAAGGGAATAGCCGCAGGTGTGCATACGACCATTCTTGGAAGAACAATATCCATTGATTATCTTGTTATTGAATGTGTAGGAACAGGAAAAGTCACACTCGGAAGATCCCTGCTAAAACTATTGGGAGCAGTAATAGATGTGGGAGAAGGCATCTTGGATTTCACCTCTATACCAGGGGGGAATCATAAATTTCCTAAATCAAAGAGAAAGGAAAACAACAAGAAAGGTAAGGGTAAAGCCCAAGGTAAGGATGATGTACCACCATTCGATAATACTTGATTTGCACTTTCTGCGCCTAGCTGAAAGGCGTTAAAGAAAAGCGCTTATGGGAGACAACCCATGTTTTTACTACAGCAATTTTTGTTTTGTTGAGTCTTGGAAGTTGTTTACTACTGTAGCAACCTCTCCTTATCATGTTTTTGTGCCAAGTAAAGTTTCTATGTCAAAGTTGATGTTATATTTGGGATCGCTGCGCAGAAACAGCATTGCTGTCTGTCACGAATCTGGGCACAGTTCTCTGTAGAAAATTTTAAAAAATCTGCCAATTTACGAGCGTGATCCTCAGATATGTACGCAACTTTCATTAGTTTTGAGTTTTTCCATTTGAGCAAGTCTGGTGCCAGCTTTAAATTCGTCTTTACGGGCTGTTCTGTTTTTGACAGATTCTGCCTTTTATTTCGCATTGCCTCTTTTGCTATGTTGGATTTATTTCTTTGATCCACTAATGTCCAGTAGCATTATGCAATGTCCAGAAGTGAAAATAATGTTTGTGTCACCTCTGAATGAGTGAATTATTAATTGTGCACTAACCCTCTAATGAGTTTGCTTGAAGTTTGGTGTGAAGGAAGTTTTCAAGGGTCAAGAGAGGAGAATGATATACTATGATCAAGAGGAGTGAAAGCTCTAAGCTTGGGGATGCCCCCGTGGTTCACCCCTGCATATTCTAAGAAGACTCAAGCGTCTAAGCTTGGGGATGCCCAAGGCATCCTTCTTCATCGACAACATCATCAGGTTCCTCCCTGAAACTATATTTTTATTCAATCACATCTTGTGTTCTTTACTTGGAGCGTCGGTTTGTTTTTGTTTTTGTTTTTATTTGAATAAGATGGATCCTAGCATTCACTTTGTGGGAGAGAGACACGCTCCGCTGTTGCATATGGACACATGTGTCCTTAGGCTTTACTCATAATGTTCATGGCGAAGTTTCTTCTTCGTTAAATTGTTATATGGTTGGAATTGGAAAATGCTACATGTAGTAATTCTAAAATGTCTTGGATAATGTGATACTTGGCAATTGTTATGCTCATGTTTAAGCTCTTGCATCATATGCTTTGCACCCATTAATGAAGAAATACATAGAGCTTGCTAAAATTTGATTTGCATATTTGGTCTCTCTAAGGTCTAGATAATATCTAGTATTGAGTTTTGAACAACAAGGAAGACGGTGTAGAGTCTTATAATGTTTACAATATGTCTTTTATGTGAGTTTTGCTGCACCTGTTCATCCTTGAGTTTGCTTCAAATAACCTTGCTAGCCTAAACCTTGTATCGAGAGGGAATACTTCTCATGCATCCAAAATCCTTGAGCCAACTACTATGCCATTTGTGTCCACCATACCTACCTACTACATGGTATTTCTCCGCCATTCCAAAGTAAATTGCTTGAGTGCTACCTTTAAAATTCCATCATTCACCTTTGCAATATATAGCTCATGGGACAAAATAGCCTTAAAACTATCGTAGTATTGAATATGTACTTATGCACTTTATATTTTATTAAGTTGCTTGTTGTGCGATAACCATGCTTCTGGGGAACGCCATCAACTATTGTTGAATATCATGTGAGTTGCTATGCATGTCCGTCTTGTCTGAAGGATCTATCATTTTAGTGGTTGGAGCATGCAAAATTGTTAGAGAAGAACATTGGGCCGCTAACTAAAGCCATGAACCATGGTTGAAGTTTCAGTTTTGGACATATATCCTCAATGTCATATGAGAATAATAATCATTGCTACATGCTTATGCATTTAAGAGGAGTCCATTATCTGTTGTCCATGTTGTCCCGGTATGGATGTCTAAGTTGAGAATAATCAAAAGCGAGAAATCCAAAATGCGAGCATTCTCCTTAGACCTTTGTACAGGCGGCATGGAGGTACCCCTTTGTGACACTTGGTTGAAACATGGCATGCAAAGATCCGGTAGTCCAAGCTAAGTAGGACGAGGTGCGGACACTATTAGTATACTATGCATGAGGCTTGCAACTTGTAAGATATAATTTTCATAACTCATATGCTTTATTACTACCGTTGACAAAATTGTTTCATGTTTTCAAAATAAAAGCTCTAGCACAAATACAGCAATCGATGCTTTCCTCTTTGAAGGACCATTCTTTTACTTTTATTGTTGAGTCAGTTTACCTATCTCCTTCCACCTTAAGAAGCAAACACTTGTGTGAACTGTGCATTGATTCCTACATACTTGCATATTGCACTTGTTATATTACTTTATGTTGACAATATCCATGAGATATACATGTTATAAGTTGAAAGCAACCGCTGAAACTTAATCTTCCTTTGTGTTGCTTCAACACCTTTACTTTGATTTATTGCTTTATGAGTTAACTCTTATGCAAGACTTATTGATGCTTGTCTTGAAGTACTATTCATGAAAAGTCTTTGTCATATGATTCACTTGTTTACTCATGTCATTACTTTTGTTTTGATCGCTGCATTCATTACATATGTTTACAAATAGTATGATCAAGATTATGATGGCATGTCACTTCAGAAATTATCTTTGTTATCGTTTTACCTGCTCGGGACGAGCAGAACTAAGGGATGCTGATACGTCTCCAACGTATCGATAATTTCTTATGTTCCATGCTACTTTCTTGATGATACCTACATGTTTTATGCAAATTATATGTCATATTTATGCATTTTCTGAACTAACCTATTAACAAGATGCCGAAGAGCCAGTTTTTTGCTGTTTTGGTTTCAGAAATCCTAGTAAGGAAATATTCTCGGAATTGGACAAACTTTCGCCCAGGGTCCTATTTTTGCACGAAGCTTCCAGAAGACCGAAGAGATAACGAAGTGGGGCCACGAGGCAGCCAGAGGCGCGGCGCAAGCCACAGCCGCGCCGACCTGCCCCCGGCCCCTCGTTTGGCCCCCGCGTTGACCTTCCGCCTACTTAAAGCCTCCGTCGCGAAACCCCCGTACCGAGAGCCACGATACGGAAAACCTTCCGGAGACGCCGCCGCCGCAATCCCATCTCGGGATTCGGAGATCGCCTCCGCCTGCCGGAGAGGGGATTCATCTCCCGGAGGACTCTACACCGCCATGGTCGCCTCCGGAGTGATGAGTGAGTAGTTCACCCCTGGACCATGGGTCCATAGCAGTGGCTAGATGGTCGTCTTCTCCTTGTTGTGCTTCATTGTTGGATCTTGTGAGCTGCCTAACATGATCAAAATCATCTATCGTAATACTATATGTTGTGTTTGTCGGGATCCGATGGATAGAGAGTACTATGATTATGGTGATTATCAATCTATTGTTTATGTGTTGTTTATGATCTTGCATGCTCTCCGTTATTAGTAGAGGCTCTGGCCAAGTTTGTACTCTTAACTCCAAGAGGGAGTATTTATGCTCGATAGTGGGTTCATGCCTCCATTGAATCGGGACAGTGACAGAAAGTTCTAAGGTTGTGGATGTGCTGTTGCCACTAGGGATAAAACATTGATTCTATGTCTAAGGATGTAGTTGTCGATTACATTACGCACCATACTTAATGCAATTGTCTGTTGCTTAGCAACTTAATACTGAATGGGGTTCGGATGATAACCTGAAGGTGGACTTTTTAGGCATAGATGCAGTTGGATGGCGGTCTATGTACTTTGTCGTAATGCCCAATTAAATCTCACTATATTTATCATATCATGTATATGCATTGTTATGCCTTTCTCTATTTGTCAATTGCCCGACTGTAATTTGTTTACCCAACATGCTTTTATCTTATGGGAGAGACACCTCTAGTGAACTGTGGACCCGGTCCTATTCTTTACATAGCATACAATCTACTTCAATTGTGTTTTACTTGTTTTCTTTGCAAACATCTTCCACTCGATACGTTTAATCCTTTGTTACAGCAAAGGTGAGATTGACAACCTCACTTGTTTCGTTGGGGCAAAGTACTTGGGTTTGTTGTGCAGATTCCACGTTGGCGCCGGAATCCCTGTTGTTGCGCCGCATCACATTTCGCGACCATCAACCTTCAACGTGCTTCTTGGCTCCTACTGGTTCGATTAAACCTTGGTTTCATACTGAGGGAAACTTGCTTCTATACGCATCATACCTTCCACTTGGGGTTCCCAACGGACGTGTGCATCTACGCGTATCACGTACATAAGCTTTAAGCTGCTGCCACCATCTATAAAGACTCTCGACACGTCAAAACCAGCAATTACTGCGGGTAAGATAAGTGCAGATTGCCCTGGTCGAGGGACTTGTTGTGGATGATCCACGATTGTGAAGCCAATGTCCTGTCCTGACCAATTTAGGTACTCGACTGTTGGTGGAGGCATCTTCTCTGCCATGAACACTTGTCGCGAGATTACTTTCTGCGCCCTGTTAGATGGCCTAGCTTTCTGAATCATCGAGACCGCACCATTGTAGTTGGGGTCAACATATGGAGGTGGGTGTGGTGCTGCCGCTATTCTGAGCTGGTGCCGATTTTCGTCCGTAATTGCCAGAGGAGGTGGGAGGTGGATCTCACTCCTTGGCCCCTAGGGGTTTTGTTCATTGCTTGGGCATTTGCAATTCCTGCTCGCACTTGCATGAAAATTGCGGCGGTCTTTTGGAGATGACCACTGCCTCTTTCCATTATTGTCGAGATAGAAGTGCATGACATGGCCCGTTCATCATTTCTTCGGGAGACACATAAGGTCTCTAAAACCTTGGTCCACTATTTTGCCTGTTACCACGGAAATCACCTCTATTGTCGCCTTGTTGCTCATTACTCCTTTGGTAATCATCTCGACTATTCCCTCCAGAGTTTCCTCGGAAACCAGCCGATATGTGGCCAGGAGCATCATTATTGTAACTGGCGAGAAAATCGCCTTCTATTTTGAAAATTTCGACCGCGGTCCTCTTCTGGCGACCTATGTCGCTTGTTGTATATCGCATCTTCTCCATCTGCCCACTTATTTGCTATCTCCATCAATGTTGATATTGTCTTAGGGTTGGTTCTCCCTAAGTCTTCGACGAAATCTCCCCATCGAATTCCTGCCATGAACGCGTCTATTGCTCTCTCGTCAGATATATCCTCTGCCGAGTTTTTAATAATGTTCCACCTCTGTATATATTTTCTCATTGATTCGTCGTGTTTCTGTCTACACGCCCTCAGCTCTTCCAATGACGTGGGTTTCTTGCAGGTGGATCGGAAATTACTCATGAAGATGTCTTCAAAACTATCCCAGCTGTCGATGGAACCTGGGGGAAGTTTCTTTATCCAAGATCGCGCGGCTCCACTTAAGTGTACTTGGATGCTCTGCATGGCTGTTGCCCTGGTTCCACCTATCAACTTCACCATATCGAGGTAATAAACGAGCCAATCCTCGAGATCTTGTAAGCCGTCAAATTTCTTGAAATTTTCGGGTAACTTAAACCCTTTCGGGACTCGATTTTTTCGAACTCGTCTCGTAAAGCACGGTAACCCGCACATATCTTCATCGGCGACTTCTGGTGACTGCCGATGTCTCTTCTTTCTTGTCGCGCTCTATCCACCCTTGCTTGTGCCGTCGTATCCCTTGCTCCACTTGTCCTTGGTGGATCTTCTACTGTTGTCGTGGGTCGTGGACTATTTTGCCTTGGAGTTCCTTCGGGAGGTGTAGCTACGAACGCTGTTCCCATGGCTCCAACTCCAGCCATTGCCATATTGAACAATGCTTCTCTCGGGTCCCCAGGGGTGGTCTGGACGCGAGGATATAAGCTTGCGTTGCCATGTACCCAGCTTCTGGTGTTTTCGGGATAATATTTCCCCTTGTATCAATCGTCATGAAGGACATGTCGAGATTTTGAATTATATTTCCTCTTTCTGCTTCAGGTATATTTTGCAGTCGAGATCTTGCTCTCCTCCGAGCGTCTCTATGACTATCTCCCGAAGTTCATGATTGTCGACTGAGCTCTGCTCGTCTCCTGCTTGACGCGGATGCTGCCTCCTTTCTTCTATTCAGGGATTCTGTCTGTTTTTCCAGCTCCCTACTTACACGAGCAAGTCTATATTGATAAGCTTGTAATTCTTCTACAGTTGCAGTTGTTGTCATTGGTTCTGAACCATCCATGGCTTTTGCGGCTCTATCCCACGCTGCATGTGGGAGCTAAACTCTTAATCGTGGAGTGGTCCCGACATATTTTGTGCCTAAACCTTTTCTGAGATCAGAGGGGTCAACGTATGGATTCCCCAAATCGTCGAAATCCTCGGACGTCTCCGGTTGTGCTCGGTTTGTCTCCTCAATCGCGTAGACCTGATGATATTTTGTGTGTTGATTTTTATCAGGATTGGTGACACCATCTGTCGGGGGTGTTCCTCGGCAATGTCCTCCGATAGGGACTTAGGGTTGATGGAATCCTGCAAGCTGATACGAGACATCGGTTTGCAGACAAGCGGGAGAGCGATTTACCCAGGTTCGGGGCCCTCGATGAGGTAAAACCCTTACGTCCTGCCCGTCTGTTCTTGATTATGATGAAAACAGGTTACAATGGGGTGCCGAATAGTTCGGCTATGATCTCGTCGAGATAGCTAATCGCTAGGGTAACCTAGTTCTAAGCTTCTGTTGGCTAAGATCGCTAAGATTGATTGTGTCCCTCGATAGCCCCTCTCCTGGCCTTTATATAGGTGGCCAGGTCCCGAGAGGTCTAATCGAGTACGAGTAGGTTTACAGTAGATCTATCTCTAATCTTTCCTTCTTCGGCTTCTTCCGTGTCTTGTACTTCAAGTAATCTTCCGCCGCACCGTCCTAGTGGCCCATCTTGCCTTCGAGTACCTTCATGGGCCTCCATCCGGACCGTATAGGGTAGAGCAATATTGGTTACCCGAAGGGTAATGCCCACGTCGTGGCCCCCGAGTGTCTAGCCGAACATAGTTCGGGTAGAGACTGAAGCATATCTTCTTCCAAAGTCCTTCTCCTTGATCATTCTTGCTTTCCTTCTGTTTTCTATCGGGTGCGCGCAGCTCCGATGGGAGTAGCCCGAGTCTAGGTACGGATGCTTGCAAACCGTGCGTAGACTCAAGTTGTCCACTCGAACATCTTCTTCTGCCGAAGTCTTTCCTGCAAGTCTTTGTAGACCATCCGACATATTTTCTTTACGCAAGGGATAACGAATAACGTGCCCAACTTTTGTTGGTTAACTGCCGATGGCAAAACAACGTTACCCTACACAGAATCAAGTCCCCGGGCATGATCCTGGAGTGCAAAAAAGTTCTGTCGGGTGCGCGTCAGCGCTCCCGATGGGAGTAGTGCGGGCACGGGCGCTTACGTCAGTGCAGACTTGAGTCAAATTTTTCCTTCGAGTCTTTTTCTATCGGGTGCGCGCCAGCGCTCCCTATGGGAGTAGCCCCCGAGCCTAGGTGCGGATGCTCGCAATCCGTGCGTAGGCTCAAGTTGATCACCCGATACTTTCTTATCTCTTCGTATGCAATCATTCCTCATGACGTCATTGATGACGTTTTTCTGTCCCCTTGATTTTGACTGATAAGACGCAACCTGCCAGCCCTGTTTTCGAGCAATTCCTGCTTCTCTCTACACGGTTAGCGAGGCACCTCCTCGATTTCCGCAACCATTAACTGGAGAAAAGGCCCACTGACAATACGAGGCCTTCCTTAAGTTTCCCAAGAGATAGAAATCCCTAATCTTCTCCTTCATTCATCCCTTCGCTGTTCTTCCTCTTCTCCCGTTCACAACTGCTCGCGCCGCCACCACTGCCTTCCGGTTTCTCCCAGATCTCACAATGGTGAAGAAGAAGAACCCTAGCGCCGCCGCCAGCTCCACGAGTGGTGGTGCTGCCGCCAAATCTTCCTCGATTCTTTCGAAGGAGGGCGCCCCAGGCGCTCCTCCCCCAGCTCCGGCACCGCCGGCGCCACCGAGCTCAGCAGCCAGGCCCGGAGATTGGACAGCTTCAACCGTCACCAAGCGTGACGAGAAGAGATCCCGAAGCCTGGGATTGATCTCCTCCGATGAGGGGAATGTGATCTTTCCAGGTGCGATTTCTCGACCTAATCCCCCTGCCGGTTTTACTGTGATGTTCCTGTCGTTCTTATACCGAGGCCTTTCGCTTCCCGTCCACGAATTCCTCCTCCATCTCTTGCGAACTTACGAAATCCAACTATGGCAACTCACTCCCAACTCAATCCTCCACGTTGCTGTGTTTATCACCCTCTGCGAAGCATATCTGGGCGTTGAGCCTCATTTTGGGTTGTGGAAAAAGATCTTCTATGTGAAGAGATACAGCAGTAGCAACGGATCTTTTGTCACCGGAGGAGTGGGATTTGTAGCTCGTTCGGATGTGAACTACTTCAATTTTCCAATGAGGGAGTCCGTGCAAGGGTGGAGATTGAAGTGGTTTTACCTCAAGGACACCTCGTCACCCGAATCTCAGCTTCCTTGCTTTGCCGATGTCCTTGAAGCCAAGCCTAAGAATTCCTGGAAGAATATTCTATCTCCCGATGAAAAAGTAGCAGCCGATGAATTATTTGACAGATTTCTTCGGATCAAGGAAGCCGATGGCCAAACCATGGTCGGCACAGAGATAGCAGCGGTGTTCCTGAAACGTCGAGTCCAACCAGTCATGGCCAGAGTTCGTCCAATGTGGTTGTACTCAGGCCCGAAAGATGAGACCAGAATTAATGCTGCCGAATTGTCGGAAAAGGAACTGCTCGATGAAGTCCGTCGCCTCACTTCCTTTAGCCAAGAAGATTTGATCCCATTGGTGTCTTCGTATACTCCTCTTGATGCCAAACATCCACCGCCAGAGGTAACTTCCCTTCTCAAATTCTTATCATGCTACTATTTACTTAGTCGTCATAATTACTGCTGTTCTCATCTGCCTTTCCTTCGACAGACTCTTGTAGCTTCCGGGGACTTGCACAACTCGCCAGCCGATGTTTCCGAAGGAAGAGGCTCTTCAGAGCCTGTTGATTTCCATACTATCGAACACATAAGCCCGAAAAGTGGTCACGATGATCCGATAGACTCAGAAACTGTTCATACCAGTCTCCCTCCATCAGCCGATGACACTTGCAACACAGAGGGATCAGTGCGTGATGATGACGCTGATCATGATGCCTTTGTTAATGCAGCCGCGGAGGAAATCAGGGCTCCGCTCAAGAAGAGATCAATCGGCGGCTTTGCCGATGAAGAT
Organism: Lolium multiflorum; assembly: GCA_030979885.1. Lineage (NCBI taxonomy): Eukaryota > Viridiplantae > Streptophyta > Magnoliopsida > Poales > Poaceae > Lolium > Lolium multiflorum. The sequence goes on from CM061750.1 coordinate 197,813,794, forward strand.
GATCTTCTTGACATGTAAGTGTTTTACTATACTCTGCTCCTTTGTTTTCCCGCATTTTCTTTATAACTTTGGTTGATCAAAATCCTTCTCGTAGTGACGAAGCCTTCGTTGAACCTCCGCCTAAGAGGGTCAGATCCGATGCTGCTTCTCCGGCTGCCGTGGCTTCCGAAGCTTCGGTTCCTAAAGCAGCTCCCGCAGTTCAAGCATCGACTGCTTCCTCCCTTTCCAAAGGGAAAGATGCTCCTGCTGCCGCCACAGCTCCTCCTTCTGTAAGTCCTTCTCGAATGTAACATGAATCTTCTGGGGCGTGTTTTGCCTAATGATTGTTGTAAAACATTTCTCTTCTTTAAGGATCTGAGAGGTGTGATATCCTCTCTAGAAGCCTTCGCCTCTCAATTTACTTCTCTGGAGGCAGACAAAGTTCGGCTGCAGGAGGAGGCTAAATCTACTTCTTCAAAGTTAGACGGCGCCATCAAAAAGGCTGCCATAGCTCGCCAGGAGGTCGACTCCCTGAAAGAGGAGCTGAACAAGCTGAAAGAGAAGCTGAAGGAGGAGGAAGCTCGGTCGGCAGAAAAGGATGATCTCCTTCGTCAGTCTGCTTTGGCTTTGCTTGGTAAGCTCTTCCATACATCTCTTGTTGATTATTATTCTTATGAATCCATCAATGATTTTCTCCAATTCGCTTTCTTGCAGAGGCCGCCAGTATCCCTGCCACTGCCTTGGACAACATTCCAAATAACTCCCCGGCAAACGGTGTGTCGATGGCTCTCGCCTCCCACCAGCTTACCCGGGAGCTTCTTAACAAGGGAAAGGGTGCCTTGGCGCGGATGCACTCGATGATTTTCCCCAAGGTCAAGCAGGAGAAGACTCTGGGGCAACTGATTGATGCCTTCGCGGTTGACACCAAGGAAACTATTGAGGTATTCAAGCGTACCTCACGTACCTATGGTGCCCTCCTTGCCTTCCAACTTATGATGGGTTACGGCTTTAAGGCTGACATTGAAGAAATGACTAAGGAGCTGCCGAAAGAAAAGATGGGCGATCTGTTGACTTGAGCGCTTTTACAGTGTCTGCCCGTACTTGTGCTCGCCAGCTCCTCGCGCTAGTTTCGTCAGAAAAGACATCGGCTGGCCCCAGCCTATCTGCTCAGACCCAAGCTCCTTGATTGTTGTAATTTTAACCTCGGGCTGATGTGAAACATTATTCTGTTGCGAAACCGTATGTTTGTAATGAACTTCGTGCTGGCAATGTTGCTGGCACACTTTTATCATAACTTCTTTTACTTGCACTTCTCCTGATAGGGATTACTTGTACTTCTCCCGATGGGAGTTGCGTTGGATGCTCAATTTGACTATATCCGTCACCCTTTTTAACGCTGTTTCCTGCAGGTTTTCCCGGTGCCTTCGTTTGTCGACGACTCTCGGGCGTTCTTCCCGAAAGTGATCGGATCCAGCGGATGAAGGATCGGATCGCCCAGATGGAAAAGGATCTGCGCGACACTTACGCCTTAGCTGCTATTGTCAACAAGAAGAGTGAAATTGCAGCCAACATGGAGCGATACGCTCTTACTGAGCTGCATAAAGCTACCGACAGTTTGAACTGTAAGTTCCTTGATCCCTGCGCCATTTTGACGACAACGCCTTATCTGATCCTTGGCTTATTCCTTTGCCAGTCATAGCTCTAAACCGTGCGGAAGAAAACAAACTGATTTACGAGCGTGTGCATGCGTTAACCCAGCTGTCCTCAGCCGAAGAGATTTTCTGGTGGGAGCACTCGAAGGCTTCGGCTGCCGCAATTTCAGGATCGAGTTCAGCAGGTCCACCACTTCTTTGACAAGTGCTACAAGGCCATGAGGGTGGTTTGGAAAACGATGTTTCCTTTGAACGCAGTTCCCCCCACGCTCCTTGCATTGATGTCTGAGTTCGGTAACGCCAAGAAGATCCGAGACTTGGTGCGCGCGCAAGTTTTTGCAGGAGCCAGGTTTACACTTGCCCTTGTACTTGCCCGTTATCCTTCGGCAGGTTTGCTGTCGATTGCCAATGTTACTGGAGACTTGGAGCTGTATCCGAAGGTATTGTTGCCCGCCAACATAATTGTCGACAGACTCGAGAAGGACTCAAGGGTACCTGAGGAAAGAGGAACTCCGCAAGGGTGATTTCAGGGTTTTAATGTCTGCTTGTAAATAAATAGTTTGGCTACTTTATCCAAGTGTTTGGATTATGTAATGACGCCTTTTCATTTGGTAGATACATGTATATGTACTTTTACCATGTTATTGCCGTTGGCAAGTTTCGACTTTGAGCGAATCTTAGTTGCTCGTTTTTAAATGTATGTATATTGGTTGGTTAGCAAATCATGTGAGTGATCAGCTCGTGTTGCAGGTCTTGCTAAACCTGTTGTATGCGCAACTTTGCTTTCAACCGTTTTAAATTTCGACAGGCACTCCCGAATATTTCGGGTGTAGTGATTCTGCCGATGAGCCCGTTGTTCCTTGATATTTCCATAAGTAAAATATCGAACGTGGGTTGTTGTTTATGTGTATTTCCAAACTCTTGCTATTTACGGCACTCGTAGAGGCATCTATAGCAGAGGGAAAGGTGAACGTCGTTTTAGCACTCGTAGAGGCTTTTTGGAGCACGATCCTCGTACTACGTTTACGTAGTGATGGGGCTTAGAAGTTCGTGATCACTGCAATGCTTTAACAAAGAATGGAAGCTTAAGTTCTTATTAATAAAGTAAGCACGGGGCTAGAGGGCGAAAAAAGGAAGGCCCTGTATAAAGTAAGAGGAAAAAGGAAAATAAAGGCTGAAAAATTTCTTAATCAAGGAAGGGGTTCTTCTCTTCTCCTGGCTTCTTCACCACGTTAATGGGAGCTGCAGCGTTGCTGGTTTCATCAGGGGTTTGATCTGTGATTGCCAACGTCTTGCTATTTTCTATGCCTTCTGTGCCATCAACTGCCGAACCCTTTGCTGCCGAAGCTTTTGCTGCCGAAGCTCCTGCTGCCGAAGCTTTAAGGGCAAGGTCGGCTGGCTTCTTTTTGCATTCCCTGTCATCCTTCTCTTCCTTAATTTCGCGCAACAACAGCTTGGGTGGAGGCTTAGTAATTTCTTGTTTGCTCCCAAACTTCGCAGCGATCCTCTGAAAATCGTGATCGCAACTGTCTGAGCGTGAAAAACTTCCATGGACTGTGATGTTTGTCCCTTTGTTCCCAGGCATTTTCAGCTTGAGATATGCATAGTGCGGCACGGCCATGAACTTGGCATAAGCTGGTCTTCCGAGTATAGCGTGATACTGTGACTCCCAGTTCACTACTTCAAACTCGATCTTTTCCTTCCTGAAATTGTCGGTTCTGCCGAAGACGATATTCAGGAAAATTCTGCCAAGAGAGTAACCTGGTTCAGTTGGCAGAATCCCATGGAAGCAGTGTCTGTCTCTTCCAGCATTCCCATGGTGATCCCCATACTCTTGATTGTGTCGACGAAAATCAGGTTTAACCCGCTTCCACCATCCATAAAGACTTTGCTCATCTTGAATCCCCCTATCTGTGCCTCAACTACTAGGGCAGCGTGTCCTGGTTTTGGTATGGTCATCGGGTGATCTGCTCGGCTGAACGTGTGTTCGAGAGGACCACTCGACATACTCAGGGATGTTTGCCATGATGCTTTCGGCCAGATTAATTTCTCGGGTGAGCTTCTTCATCTCTCTTCTCGAGACACCTGTCTTGTGGATCATACTCATCTGCCCACGTGGTGGTGGGAACGCCTCGTTGGGTTGATGAGGTTGGGCCTGCTGGACTTGGTGCTGTGGTGGAAGTGGAGGTGGTAACGGTTGCTCTCCTGACTGCTAGATGAGTTTATGCATGTCAAGGAACTGTCGACAATCCCTGAGAAGGTGACTTGACTTCGTTTTGCCGTCCTTGGAGTCGACATACGAGTGCAAGTAACAGGGGCGTTGATCTGCTCAGCATAGGGTAGCTCGGGAGCCCTCTGCTGCCGTGGTTTATAATTGCCACGGTTTCCAGAGTTGTTCCGATTGCCATCCTGTCGATCGTCTCTTCTTTCATCATACCGATCGTCATGTCGATCGGAGTATCCTGCGGCTACCAGATTGTTGTCGTCATAGTTGCGATTTTTCCTCCTTTTGTGCCGATCCCTTCGGCTGCCCGAGTCGTGCTTTGGCTGGTCGTCATCTTCGTCATTGCTGCGCTGGCGCGGTCTTCGCACGTTGTCCTCGCCATCAGCCCAGCTGTTGGCGATTTCCATCAGCTTGGTAATGGTTTTCGCCTTTTTGCGTCCGAGTTCTTCTATGTAACTTTCACGTCGGACGCCATCGCTGAAAGCGTCGATTGCTCTGTCTACGGATACATCTTCGGTAGCGTTTAGGACTTTGGTGAATATCCCTATGTACGAGCGCATCGACTCCTTCTGCTTCTGCTGGCAGTTGCGTAACTCCTCAATCCCGACGGGTCTTTTGTATGTTGCCTGGAAATTAGCAACAAAGGCGTCCACTAGGTCGTCCCATGATTTGATGAAACCCTTCGGCAGCCCCCTTAACCAGGCTCGCGCTGAATCCTTTAAGTAGAGCTGCAAGCACTGCATTGCTGCTCTGGTTCCCTTTATGCAGAATCACAGTGCGGTAATCATCTATCCAAGATCTTGGTTCCTGCTGCCCATCATAATTGGCAGCGTCGGTGGGAGTAGGCTTGAACTTTTTGGGTGGCATCGTCTCGCGGATTTTGTAACTCAAACAATCGGCTCCCCTTAGTTCACCATCGTACTCCTGATCCTCGTCTGAGGAGTCACTGTCGTCGTCCTTTCTGGCGGCGCGTCGTCGCCTTGCTTTATCAATCCGGCTCTGGGTGATTTCATCCCGAGCATCTCTCGCCCGATGTTTTGAACCGCTGGCCTGCGCCGTGGTTTTCTCCTTCTGCGGAACTAGATTGTTTCCCAATATCGCGAGACTTTCTAGGGCACCACGGTGAGCTTGTGCCATGGATCCTTCGGGGCGCTGGTTGATGAGGTATGCAGCGAGATTAGCTGTTGCTCCCGCAACGTTCTTCGGCCGTGGCATGCCCGCGGTGTCCGTGGTCATGAAGGACTTGGTTAGATTCGACGTTATTTCTCTGGCGTCGTCTTCTGAGAGCCTGGACAGTCTTGACCGATGTTTTCCTGCCCCAAGAGCACTTCGGGAAGCGCTTCCTTGTGAAGCTCTCCATCGCTCGCTGGATCGTTCTGCCGCAGATAGACGTCTCTCGAGGGTAGCTTGCTCTCTCGACAGGTGCTCCCGGTTTTTCTCTAGTATAGAGCGGTATGCGTTTAGGGTTCCAACCGAGGTTCCTGCGGGGAGCGGGGTGTTGTTAAGTACGGCTGCCCTGGCCGCAGCCCACTCCTCATCCGCGATGGTATAGTCGCTGTCACGATTGCTGGCGCTATTTTCGAAGCTCGCTCTCCTGCTGGAACGAGGCGTGCGGTCTCCGTCTCCTCCGTGCCTTGTATTTCCTGTGTTGTTGGCGACGTAGACCTGATGGTGTGCTGTTCTTCGGGTGGCTCTTCGGGCGATGCTGCCGTCTTCTCCCGACGAGTATCGGGCATTGCAGATGAATGGTGTGTCGCTTGACCCCAAGCCGTGCCTGGTGTCGCAGTTCGAGCAATAGTAGGAGGTTAATTCCGAGGATGTGGGTTCGTCGGATCCTACTGACATTGAGGACGCTGAACGGGGAGTCGAAGGCGCGGGCGAGCTCATCGATTCTGTCAGGCCGGCCAACAAATCGAGTGATGATGACGCGCTAGGACTCGTTGATCCAGAGGTAGGCGATTCCAGCTGGAGAATTCCCTCCGCGTTGACGTTGTAGTGGATGCTGCCGATGGTCATCTCCATGTTTCCTTGTAGATCCGAGAAGTTTGAGCGAGAAGAATCGCTATGCGGAGTGAACTCGTAGGAGCCGAATCGGACCGGACCTCCCAGAGTTGGTGATGGCGGTGCCGATGAAGACGTCGATGACATGATCGGATCTGCCGATGACTGATCTTGCTCCAGCAGGGTTCCCACAGACGGCGCCAATTGTCGGGGGTGTTCCTCGGCAATGTCCTCCGATAGGGACTTAGGGTTGATGGAATCCTGCAAGCTGATACGAGACATCGGTTTGCAGACAAGCAGGGAGAGCGATTTACCCAGGTTCGGGGCCCTCGATGAGGTAAAACCCTTACGTCCTGCATGTCTGTTCTTGATTATGATGAAAACGTTACAATGGGGTGCCGAATAGTTCGGCCGTGATCTCGTCGAGATAGCTAATCGCTAGGGTAACCTAGTTCTAAGCCTGTTGGCTAAGATCGCTAAGATTGATTGTGTCCCTCGATAGCCCCTCTCCTGGCCTTTATATAGGTGGCCAGGTCCCGAGAGGTCTAATCGAGTACGAGTAGGTTCATAGTAGATCTATCTCTAATCTTTCCTTCTTCGGCTTCTTCCGTGTCTTGTACTTCAAGTAATCTTCCGCCGCACCGTCCTAGTGGCCCATCTTGCCTTCGAGTACCTTCATGGGCCTCCATCCGGACCGTATAGGGTAGAGCAATACTGGTTACCCGAAGGGTAATGCCCACGTCACCATCATAGAGATTGGTGAAGACCTTTCCGATGGCAGCAGATTTGTCGATGAAGTTGAAGCTGTCGACGCTGTCGGAGTCGCTGCTTATAACAGAGTCCGCAGACGACTCGAAGGATGTGTCGCTGAAGATCTTGGCGAGTTTTCCGCTTGCCTTGGTGTCGACGAAGCGTGGCGACGAAAACTCTTCGTCGCTCGATGAAACGTCAGAATCGATCGCTGAAAATTCAGACGAGATCGGAACTTCGAGACAATAGGATCCTTCCTTATTGACGCCAAATCGGAATTCTCCGAACATCATGACGATGGGCTCCTCCAGATAGGCACATGCATCCAAACGGGAGGGCGGGTGAGGAATAAAATCGACTAGATCAGTTTTTTCCCGTTTACCTCGATCCATCTCATTGCTTGCTACCGACGAAGTCGACGATTCTTGATGTGCCATCGAGATCAGCTCCTTGCAACCTCTAATTCCCACAGACGGCGCCAATTGACAAAGGATTAATTTGTCAATGCCTACAGATTGTAGACTAGGGTTTTGTTGGAAGTAGAGGGCAAGTAGACCTCGAAGGTTTCAGCCGAAAAGTACTCGCTGATTGTAAAAACTAGGGTTTTGTTGACAATAGATTTGATCCCTTCTCTGTCCCTCGACTCCCCCTTATATAGGAGGTGGAGCCGAGGGTTTTCGTAATACACAAGTTATAGAGTCCGGGAGGGTTTTGTACCCGTCTCGTAAGATTACAAGTCTATATTTCCTAATACAATCTATCTTTCCTTAACACTAAATGGGCTTCCGAATCTTCTTATTCTTCGAGTCCTGGGCCTTCAGTAAACCCCGGGTACTATCTTCGGCAGGCCCATTGGGGATGCCTATGTCAAACAGCAACAAGTTTCCCTTAAGTGGATCACCCAAGGTTTATCGAACTCAGGGAGGTAGAGGTCAAAGATATCCCTCTCAAGCAACCCTGCAATTAAGATACAAAAAGTCTCTTGTGTCCCCAACACACCTAATACACTTGTCAGATGTATAGGTGCACTAGTTCGGCGAAGAGATATTAAAACGCAGGTGGTATAGATGGTGGTAAACGGTAATTGCGATCTGAAATAAATATTGTAGGAAATAAAGATGTAGTAAATCAGTAAATAAGCGGTGTTTGCAGTATTTGGAAACAAGGCCTAGGGATCATACTTTCACTAGTGGCCACTCTCAACATTGCAATCATAATTGAATATAAATATAAGCACTTCATCATACTACTCTAAAAACACTCTCTTGTTGGATAAAGAACTCAAATTCATTGGGCAAGTGTGCAAAAGCACACCTCAAAGGTGTATTCCCAAGTACTAATAAACACCCCACACTGTCATCGTGAGCATTCATAGGAGGTACTAACACACCACAATTCATAAGGGAGTTACACACGGCGCACACACACCGAGGTCACAGTAACCCCAAAGTTCACATAATAAAACACTTGAGTAGAATATGACATCTAGATTGTAAAGCCTATGATCACATAAAGATCACATCATAAGAGAGAGAGATTGAGCCACATAGCTACGGTAGAGCTCTCAGCCTCGGGGGAGAACTACTCCCTCCTCATCATGGGAGTCAGCAACGGCGATGAAGATGGCGGTGGTGTCGATGGAGATGGATTCAGGGGCACTTCCCGTCCGGCGGCGTGCCGGAACAGAGACTTCTGTCCCCCGAACTTGGCTTCGCGATGGCGGTGGCTACGTAACTTTTCGTGGAGGAAGACCGATTGATCTAGGGTTTTTGCATCTGGGAGAATATATAGGTGAAGGGGCAGCGTCGGGGGAGCCAGGGGGCTCCCTCCCCACATCTGGGCGCGGCCAGGGGCCAGCCGCGCCGCCCTATGGGGTGGCCCCCCTGCTGCCCTTCCTCGACTCATCTTCGGTGTTCTGGAAGACTCCGTGGAAAATAGGGCCGTGGGCTTTTGTTTCGTCCAATTCCGAGAATATTTCCTCTGTAGAATTTCTGAAACCAAAAACAGTAGAAAATAGGAACTGGCGCTTCGGCATCTTGTTAATAGGTTAGTTCCAGAAAATGCATAAAAATGATATAAAGTGTGAACAAAACATGTAGGTATTGTCATAAAAACTAGCATGGACCATCAGAAATTATAGATACGTTGGAGACGTATCAGAGGCTTGTTATCACCAGATTTTGGCCAAATCAGGAGATGGGCTGTAAGTGAAGATGGGCTTGAAGGATACACGCGTGGAGCATCTTTGAAGCGGCCCTGCACGGAGAATATTGGGCTGGATCGCCCGTGTATCTGTAGTATAGTAGATTGCATTTTAGTTTAGATTAAAAGATAGAGTTTAACCCGTGCACGGTTAGGTGCACGTCCAAATTAGAAAGTCCCTTGGACTATAAATATGTATCTAGGGTTATCGGAAAAGGAGGACAATCACGTTCACAACAAACACAAATCAGGCGCATCGCCACCCCTTTTTTGAGGGTTTCTCCCGGGTAAGCATCATGCTGCCTGTGCTGCTCGTACTGAAGCGTTGTTGATGGCGAGTAGCACTATTTATCATAGATGTTTTGGGGCTTGCATAGATGCTTTTTATCTTAGCTATGCTGTCCCTCGATATCTAGCTGCCCTTACACCTATCCAGGTGTAAGGGCGTCTTGCTTGTTCATTGTTTAGTAGATCCGATCCGTTATAGTTGCTCCTTGATTCTTCAAGGATTGGTTTAATATCCGTATGGTTAGGCCTTGCAAACGGGTTGAACGATCCGGTAGTACGTTAGGTATGGTTTGTTAGTCCTAAGAGGGATGTTCCGGGAATTAACTTAATGTTGGTTTTTAGGCCTCTTTTAGGGTTAGTTTTCCATTATCTTTCGTGTCTATTAGGCTCAACTACGCGTAGGATGTTCCGATCATACGGTGAAAACCCTAAACTGTCGTAGATTGGTTTAGCTTTATACTGATCAAGCAGGAGCCCCATGCCATCGTCAACCCGACATAAACCATGGGGCGATCGACTCTTTGAGCCGATCCACGGGGCAACCTGAAGCCGATCGGGCTCGTATTTAATGTTTACGTGCTGCCATCGGAAACTAATCAAGCAATCCAACACCTTCGACCAGTATAGGTCAGGTGGCACGCCTTGCAACCGCAGGTCAGTGTGCAGGCATTTGCGGGACGACGTCGAGGGAGGGCCTGCAGCCTGGAAGCCTCCGGCTCTTCGTGTTGCTTAACTGCTCGCGGTGGGTTTCGCGCAACATTCCGGCACGCCCGGTGGGACCATCTTCTGCAACAACCACGTCAACATAGATGGCGGAAGAACCGGTCAAGTATGAAGATCTGCCTCTGAGCATAGAAGAAATATGATGATCTCAAGGCCATCTTGGAAGCCGATCTCATCGGCGCTTTTGAGAAAACCCGTTCACACGGGATCAAGTTCAAAGGGTTCCAACCCGAAGGTGCGTTAGAGGGACTAGATCTATCTCTCCCTTCGGACGAACGTGCCAGAGCCTGACAGGAAGTCAACTATGCCGTTGCTCATTCACTACATCGGCATTCTGAGAGCAGGTGAACACTTTGGAGCGTGTTGCGCTTAATGTGGTGCAATCATGAAGCACAAGTACTCTCCGTCAGGTCCTGCTCTAGGAACTCACCAAGGGGAGATACCGCTCTACACAAGGCCACCACTGCAACACACGTTTGCAGCTCCACAGCAACAAGGTTCACCGGCGTACGTCGTCTACAAGGTTGGAGGTGATCCTGGCGACTACCAATTCCTGTATGAGCCGCCCAAGGAAATTCCACATGGATACGTGTGCACATACGTGCCAGGTGCACTGCTGGATGACCCGTTACGGAAGGACGCCTGACAGAGGAGTGTTGGAGCGAGACGATCTGGAGCGAGATCTGAAAACGGCGTGGCTAACTAAATATGCCACCAGTACAAGTCATGAACGATCAACACGCAGCTCCTACGGTGGATGAGATCACCGCAATCATGAGAGATCATTCGGCATCCTGCCGAAGAAGAGAATGATCGACTATTCCAAGCCGTATCCCAACGAGTACGACCTGATCCCGCTGCCACCTAAGTATCGGCTCCCGACTTCACAAAATTCAGTGGATCGAAGGAACCAGCTCAATTGAGCACGTGAGCCAATACTTGGCACGATTGGGTATGGTCTCGGCCTCGGACGAGCTACGCGTGAGGTTCTTCTCAGATCTCTCACGGGTCCGGCCTTTGGGTGGTACACCTCGTTGCTACCGGACTCGGTTCGGACGTGGAAGCAGTGGAAGAGCGGTTCACGTACAATATCACTCAGAAGCTACGGCTGGCATTGCCGATCGACCCAGTTCGGCAAAGGCGAGGAGACGGTGTCGAATACATTCAGCGCTTCAGGACCGTCGGAACCGATGTTATTCGGTTCGTCTATGAGAAGGAAGCATGCGAGCTGGCGATAGCGAGGCTGTCGGCGCCGCTCAAAGATGTCACCTTCCAAGCGAGTACAATTCAGGCGCACATGGTTCGAGAAGTTGACAGCGTATGAACGGCGCCATCAAGTGTACCGGGACAAGTACAAGCGCGTCGCCCTGATCGAGACGGACGAAGATGAAGATTCTGGGAGATCAGGGAGGTTGCTGTAGCTGAGTGGACCCGGGGGAAAAACCCGTGTCCTGCAAGTGGGTGAAACAACCAGGGCCTGCGAAGGGGTTTGACTTCGATTTGAGCAAAACGGAGCAAATTTTTTATTTGCTGCTGAAGGAAAAACAGCTGAAGTTGCCCGAAGGCCACAAAATCCCCACGGTACAAGAGATGAATGGCAGGCCATACTGCAAATGGCATCACACGTTCACCCATGCCACCAACGACTGCAAAGTCTTGCGCGGACAGATTCAAATGGCGATAGAACAAGGCCGATTACTCTTCGGTCAGTTTGCCATGAGAGTTGACACGCGGCCGTTTCCGGACGTCAACATGGTCGATCTCGGTCACTGGGACGCGAGCCAGGTTTCTCGTTTGATATCAATATGGCAGGGCTTGCGGATCGCCATGGCGAGGATAAGCCAGAGTCGCTCTCGCGGCAAAGATAAAAAGGAGGCCGATCCACGCGACCGGCCCCAACATGATGACAGACGGTATTTGACTGAGGAAGAGGTGATCAGCGTGCGGTATCAACGACCACTTTCCGCGCACCTCCTTAACAAATATGAACAGCAATACGACCGACGTCGGCGCTACGACGTAGATGATGATAGATATCGTCGGTCTGATGCGGACAACAGGAAATACCGTCGACACGAAGGGTATGAGCGTCACGCTAGAGGAGGTCAAGAGAGCAAGAGGACATGGATAGGAATTGGGCGTCCTTTCTTCAAACAACGCGGGACTCGGGAATGAGCCGATTGCCTACAATCGAGGCGCCGAATGTAGACAGAAAAGGAAGGGAACAAATGAAGTTTCGGTGTTCAAGCGTCTAGGACCTCTCCCACCTCGGACAAACGAGTTGAGTCATCTCAAGATGAAGACTTCGAGGAGTCGGAGGAAGAAGATAGATATCACCGACCAAGGTGGTGTCTGATGGACTCAGCCACTCCCAAAAGCGCAGAGTGCAACGGCTAAGAAACTTGGGCAGTACATGCACGTTGAAGAAAGCACGGCCTGATCTGGCCGTGAAAATTCAGCAAACACGGAGACAGAGGCTCGCCCACCAAAGAAAGTGTGGCGACCCAAGCAGACAAAAGCGATGCAGGGACATCGGCTGATTCAAACATGGTGTTCGTTCTCCCGTCGAGTTTTGTGCTCAGAGATGAGGAAGTATCAGTGGCACGGTTTGATTGCGGGCCACGGCCAGTTATCTTTGAGAAGCCACGAGAGAGGAGCTATAGGCATCGAAGGCCCTAGAAGGGTTATATCAATGGGCAGCCTATCGGCAAGATGCTGGTTGACACGGGAGCCGCGGTCAACATAATGCCGTACTCCATGTTACGACGTTTGGGACGTTCCAATGAAGATTTGATCAAGACCAACGTCACGCTAAGCGACTTCAACGGCCAACCGTCGAAGCCAAGGGTGTTCTGAACGTGGACTTAAGTGACGAAAAACCATCCCTACATCCTTCTTCATCGTCGACTGCAAGAGCACTTACTGTCTGCTAGGAAGGGATTGGATCCACGCTAACTGTTGCATTCCATCCACAATGCATCGGTGTATCATACAATGGGATGGAGATGAAGTGGAGGTTGTTCATGCAGATGATTCGATCGACATCTCTTTGGCTGCCATGAACATCGGGGAAGCAAACGACCAAGAGCCTCTGGAATCAATCTGGACGGCTGTGAGCGCATCAAGCTACAAAAAATGGGGTGAGGCTGGTCTTATCCACTGGCCTGACAGAGTAGCAAGATCCGATTCTATGGACGTACGTGGCAAGGACGATCCCTGCGATCGGCCCCAAAAAATAAGAAGCAAGGATCTCACCTCAAGCATGCCACGTAGCTATAGCAGCGAATCAAGAAGTTGTAAACCCTCGGTAAACATTGCAATAGAAAAGGAGGCCGATTCTAGCAATCGGCCAAAAATAGTCTCAACATGCCTTCTGCCTGTGTTCATCATTGATTTGGCAGGCGATAGAAAGCTGGGGTATGGGTTTACAGCAGCTGATGAACTAGAAGAGATTGACATTGGTCCTGGGGATAAGCCACGACCAACATTTATCAGCAAATAGTTGGATCAACAACTGCAAGGGAAGCCGATTCCAGCAATCGGCTAAAATCAGTCTCACCACATTTGCTAGTCGCTGTGTTATTTAGCATGGTGAGTTGTGTGACAGGCTTCGAATTGGCTGGAAAGCCGATATCTTCAATCACTTGAAGGATTCGGCTCGGGGGCATACCAGAGAAGGTACAAGGCGTACAAGGCCACGAAGTATGTACCCAAGGGAGCCGATTCATGAAATCTATCGGCGGATAAAAAATCAAAAATACAAAAAATTTAAGCACAGCCGATGCTCGGACATCGACTCAAGAATAAACAGCCGATGCGTAGCCATCGACTTTAGAATTACAACGTCATGACTGACCAGAGCTTCAACTGCAGCGTCATTGGGACATGGGGCTGGATTTCTTCAAGGATGTTCTTCACCTCCTCAGAATTTTCGACCAATGTTTCAATGGGTGAAGAAAGCAGAGCTTTGAAGCATTGGAGTTCATCACAACCCTGACAAACAACAAGAGCAGCGTAAGCATGCAGATCGGGGTAAGGATGAGCCCAATAAAGGAGCATGCTTCTCCTAGGACCATGGGAACAACCGATGACGACGCAATCGGCTGTGGCGTTTCTGCCTGGGGTTTGGCCAAAGTGGTGACTTGGTCAACGTCACCGTCAGTGTGGAGGGCATCAGAACTTCATCAGTATCCCCACTGGAAGATTCTTGCAAAGATGGTGCCCTGTTTTTGATGAGCTAGAGGGGTAGCAAGTTCAGGGACTGACCTCTTCTTGGAGGCCGATGATGGCACATCTGGCCGGTTTTGCGTGGTGGTACCCTCAGAGGTGCCCGAGCTTGAGCCTCGTCGGCTGGATTGCGTCTCCTCTCTGATATTATTTTCAGTAGAGGTCTACAAGAGCAGGATTACGGACTTAACAGGCTACTAAAGCCTAGAGGGGTGCTTGCCCTTCAAAGTTTTCCTGGTAGCCACCTTGTTCACTACTATTCTCGCCTTGACTGAGGCTCGGGGGGCAGCTGGTCCTGAAGATCCTTTGCTCTTGGGAGCCGATTTTGGGCTGAAATCGGCTAGCTCTGCACCACAGCCTTTTGAAAGGTGGCGAGTTCTTATAGAGGAAAACCACCGGAGCTGGTGAGGGGAGTTGGAAGAGGGAGCCATTATCATTGATAGGCTCTGGGCCAGTTTGTTGCTGCAAAGAAACAGAGCATCACAAGGAAAGTTGTGGGTAAATGGCACCTGTTATGCAGAAGTGTCAGCTTCAACATCAAGGTTTTCAGCAACGGGCCTAGAAGCTTTCCTGGAGGCATTAATTCAGGAGTTTTGCCGTCAGGTCTAACATCACGTTCGGATGATTTGGAGTCCAAAATCTAGGGGTCCCACGGCTGTGGGCTGGACCTGTTCGATTGAAAATTTGGGATCTGAATCTGAGCAAGGATTGCAAGTTACCGTCTGAGGGGATAACTGGATTGACCTGTCTTGCAATTTATTGTAAAAAACTGATGTGTTGCCATCGGCTCATTGAGCATCGACTAAGTTGACAATCGGCAAAGACAAGATAAGGGAGAATCGGCTAAATCGACATGAAAGAAATCAGCAAAGTCAAATTGGGGGAATTTCTTCATTGATAATAAGATTTCTTACATAAAAGAGTTGATTGCTCTCAAAAGGAAGCACTAGGGGGGTACATTGCCCCATCTACTACTACTGATCCTATTCTAAGGATCCTATCTACGGGCCGTCGCTGCCCTCGTCATCGCCGTCGCCGCCACTATCGGCGCTACTCTCGGCGGGCTCGTCGTCGCTGCTGCGGCGCCGGAGGACCCTCGTTGTCCTCGTCTTCCTCGTCGCATCGTCGTCGTCGGCCGAAATCGCGGGTTGCCCGGCCAGGCGAGCGCTTGGCCGGCGGCTCGTCGGAGGAGGTGTCGTCCTCCTCCTCTTCTTCCTCCTTCACCTCCTCGGAGGAGGTGAAATCGCCCCAGGAGAAGCGATCGTCGTTGCTCTCCTCCTCCGATTCCCGTCGGCGAGGAAACGGAGGTCGCTCTCCCCGTCGGTCGAGGACTTGTCGTCCTCGGACCAGACGGAGAAGTCATGGCTAGACTCGTCTCCGTCCTCGATGGCGCGGCGAATGTGGGCCGCGTGGGCTTCCATCGGGTCCCACTCCGGCGTCGGCTCGCGGAGGATTGGATGGAAAGGCTCGACGAAAAGAGGAGGAAGAAGAGGAAGACATGGTGGCAGAGGAGGGCTTTTGGAGTGCTAATGCGAAGGGGACGAAGACGGACTGCAAGAAGTGGCTAAATAAAAGGGGATATAGCGAGATTTAATGCTTAGCAGTTTTCGAGGATGTGGTGCCAAAACTGTCAAATTGTGCAGAGAAGTTGAGAAGGCAAGACGTCATGATGAAGAATACTGCAACGGTTCTGCTCTACCACGACATGACCCTTCGAAGGAAAACAGAGTGGTTTTGAAATTATCATTACCAAAACCAGGGG
This sequence comes from Lolium multiflorum, assembly GCA_030979885.1. Lineage (NCBI taxonomy): Eukaryota > Viridiplantae > Streptophyta > Magnoliopsida > Poales > Poaceae > Lolium > Lolium multiflorum. The sequence continues at coordinate 197,829,602 of CM061750.1, forward strand.
GGCATGTGTTATCACCAGATTTTGGCCAAATCAGGAGATGGGCCGTAAGTGAAGATGGGCTTGAAGGATACACGCGTGGAGCATCTTTGAAGCGGCCTTGCACGGAGAATATTTGGCTGGATCGCCCGTGTATCTGTAGTATAGTAGATTGCATTTTAGTTTAGATTAAAAGATAGAGTTTAACCCGTGCACGGTTAGGTGCACGTCCAAATTAGAAAGTCCCTTGGACTATAAATATGTATCTAGGGTTATCGGAAAAGGAGGACAATCACGTTCACAACAAACACAAATCAGGCGCATCGCCACCCCTTCTTTGAGGGTTTCTCCGGGTAAGCATCATGCTGCCTAGATCGCATCTTGCGATCTAGGCCACTTATTTGTTTACCTTGTGCTGCTGCTTGAAGCATTGTTGATGGCGAGTAGCACTATTTATCATAGATGTTTTGGGGCTTGCATAGATGCTTTTCTTACACATATCTGCTTGGTGTGTTGTCCCTCGATATCTAGCTGCCCTTACACCTATCTGGGTAAGGGCAGCGTCTTGCTTGTTCATTGTTTAGTAGATCCGATCCGTTATAGTTGCTCCTTGATTATGCAAGGATTGGTTTAATATCCGTATGGTTAGGCCTTGCAAACGGGTTGAACGATCCGGTAGTACGTTAGGTATGGTTTGTTAGTCCTAAGAGGGATGTTCGGAATTAACTTAATGTTGGTTTTTAGGCCTCTTTTAGGGTTAGTTTTCCATTATCTTTCGTGTCTATTAGGCTCAACTACGCGTAGGATGTTCCGATCATACGGTGAAAACCCTAAACTGTCGTAGATTGGTTTAGCTTTATACTGATCAAGCGGGAGCCCCATGCCATCGTCAACCCGACATAAACCATGGGGCGATCGGCTCTTTGAGCCGATCCACAGGGCAACGAGAGCCGATCGGGCTCGTATTTAATGTTTACGTGTATGCATGGAAACTAATCGAAGCAATCCAACACCTTCACGACTAGGTATAGGTCAGGTGGCATGCCTGCAACAGGTCGTGTGGGAGCATTGCGGGGACGACGTCGAGGGACCAGGGGCCCTCTGCAGCCTTGGAAGCCTCCCGGCTCTTCGTGTTGCTTAACCACTGCTCGCCGGTGGGTTTTGGCAGGCAACAAGGCTGTGTTGATCTTTTGTAAAGAGTCAGAGTTGTAATTCTATAGACATGCCTTGGACCCGCATATGTTTCTGTTGTACCACTCTGAGCGATGTAATACTAGTGGAACGGTGTTTGATTGGTGTTATGTCAGACTTGCATACTACACCATGCAGTGGTATGCCGGGTCACCACAGTAGGCCATGTCCCTCGCCACCATGGCCTCCATGGCGGCCATGGACACAGCGACCTCCACTAGCTCCCAGTTCTCCCAGCCCACCAGCGGCTGCTCCCGCCACCTCGCCACCACCACCTCCTCGTGTGTGGTGCAGTGGACCGTCCCCAGGGCTAACATCTCGTACGACCGCCTCAGGGCCTGACGATGATCAGCGTCCTGCAGGACGCTCTCGAACGACACGAGCAACACCCACTGCTCGTTTGTCATGCCAATGGCCTCATCATCGCCGAAGTTGGCAAGGTCGTCGTCACCATCGTTGTGGAGGTAGATGCCATTCGCGGGTTGGGGCCCCATGATGCACATGGTTTCCAGCGACTCCCGGAGTTGCATTCGCCTCGGCGAGCCTAGCGTTGGCCGTCTGCGTTGGTGACCAAAGGAGGTTGGCGATGGAGGTACACGTGGGACACCCGCTCACCCTCCAAGGAGACGGCCATGCGTGCCACCGCCTCCCCCATGATCTCCTGGCAGGGCCCGTAGAGCTCGTCCTCACGGGCGTAGGCGGCTATCTACTTCACCTCGAGCGCAACCAACGCTTCGAGATGCTCTATGTCCAGATCTTCTGGATAGCGAGGGCGAGCCATGGCGGTAACGCAGCTCCAGGTGCTTTCGTGGTCGGCCATGGATTGTAGATATGGTTTGTCGTGGTCGCAGCAGCGACATTATATAGCACAACAGGGAGGGAACCAGCATTTGGTTTCCCACTGATGGAGCAAAAAAACACCAGCAAAAACTCTTGAAATGTTGGGACTCCAAGTGCAGTGTGTGTAGTCCAGGAAGCATTTTTTCCCACAAGGGTGACTCGAGAGTTAATATCGAACTCTCAGGGAACTGAGCAAAGAGTTGTCTCTCCCTCTCTTCTTCTAGCAATCATGCAAAGTAAAGTAAAGTAAAGTAAAGCCTTGTGTCCCCAACTCCACCTTATCGTTGTCAAGCACAAGGTTTCGCGTAAGTAAATAAAACACAAGTAGTAATAAAACAAGTAAACTAGATAAAATAAAATAACTAAGTAAAAAACAGTAAAAGGGTTGATTGTTTTTGGTGTTTTGGATGCAAATAAGAAAAGTAAATATTTTGTATTTTCAGATTAAAATAGTGTAGCAAATATAAAACAAGATAAAAACAAGATAAAATCAATATAAATGTGTTTCTTATGATAAAAGGTGGACCAGGGTTCATGGGTTCACTTTACTATTTTCTCTTTTATGTTGTAGTGGACAATCTAGATAAAATAAAATAACTAAGTAAAAAACAGAAAAAGGGTTGATTGTTTTTGGTGTTTTGGATGAAAACAAGAAAATTAAATATTTTTGTATTTTTGGATTAAAATAGTGCATCAAATATAAAACAAGATAAAAGCGCAAATATAAATGTGTTTCTTATGATAAAAGGTGGACCGGGGTTCATGGTTTCACTTTACTATTCATCAATGAGATATGAAGAAGCAAAATAATAACATGTGAAATATACACATTTATATAGGCATCACGTCCTAACATACAGATGATGCAACACATCTCTCTTATACTCCACAGGAAAGGGAAATCTCCATGCAATCTTGTATTAAAAATTAACAGAGCACATTCATAAGTATTTTGACATGATGTTTGAATATCAAATATGCTACTTTGAACAAACAAGATCATCACTTTTTTCACGTGACGAACATAACACATGCATTCACGTTATCTCTAATGAGGTAGCAAAAGAAAAAGACAAAACCATAATAGATCATGAATTTCGTGTCACTATTCAATCACTAAAACCATGCTACTCCATATAATACACACCCACCCCACACATGGTCTTGCATATAAGTTGGATCAGAAAAAATACTTAAGAACGTGATACATAATATGCATCTACCAATACATCTTGCACATAATATGATCAGATATCATAGCACAATATCATAGAATAAGGATCCACCACATAGGTATTACAAATATGGCCATAATTATGTACGGCATGCAGCTCATATGGCACTAAGAACTATGAAGAACATGAGAGAAATAGATCAAGCTACTGCCACAAACCCGTAGTCGGTGGACTACTCCTGCTTGATCATGGTGATGATGATGAAGACGTTGGAGAAGGTGGAGATCCCTCTGACGGTGATCCCGATAGAGTTTCCACCTCCAATCTTCGTTGTTGTAGCCTCTGTTTTCGTGTTTCTGTCTTCTGCGGCGCTCTCCTCCCGGGAACTCTTCGGTGCCATATATATAGTGATTTCTAGGTAAAATATGTCGGTGGACGAAATAATCAAGTGAATTGGACGATCGACGGCCGAAAGAGGTTGGATGGTGCGCCCTACATGTTGGGGCGCGCCACTTGGTCTCCTTTGGACCTCAGGCCCATCCATGTGTGCTTCCAGGTTTCAGGGTGCTTATCTCGATGTAAAAAACGACGCTCCAAAAATTTCAGGTCAATTTGACTTCATATAGGTCTCTGAAAGTAAAAAATACAGAAAACAGAGTTATAAACCAAATAAAGGGGATCATTGGTAAATCCTCATAAATTAATAATAAAAAAACATGGTATTATCATCATATATATTGCAAATATGTGGGAATTCAATATGATAAAGGACAAAGTTCATGTATGCATTTTACATGCATCATCCATGCATGCAAAATGGCGGCCAAGCGTGTCAAACGCTCGGCCGCGTGCGGGAATCGACCGCCTTCGCGCGGAACCGATAATCATCGGCAGCGGGACTCGACGGAAACGTTGGCCCAACCCAAACGAACGCAAACAGTCATTTTTGGCGATCGAAATACGTTAGGACGCTAGAATGCCCTAAGAGCATCTCCACTCGTTGGCACTTTTTAGGCCAAAATTCGGCGCTATTTAGCGTCGGATGGATGTAATTTTTCGCCTGTGAGCAGTAGATTTCCAGCCGTGGTGCTCCCTAAGTGGGTAGGTGGGCATAGGGTGAGAAGCGGAGAGAAGGGAGAAGAGGCAAGTGGGTGGGTGGGCCAGATGTTTTAATTAACCTTTCCTCGACTGATCGCGCGGGCTAGGAGGCGTGACTTGCTTCATTTGAACTCTCCAAGCAAGCCCCTAGGGCCTGGGGGCTGCTGCGATCGCTGGATGAAATATAGGGCAAATCCGCCTAAAAACGCCCTGTTGAGGGCCTTGCTGGAAATTTTTTGTTAATCCAGATATAATAAAAAAACGTCCTGGGAAGGATCTCTGTTAGTGGAGATGCTCTATGCACGGCTATTCTGTGCAAGTGCAGTTTCGGAGCCAGAGATCAGAGATGGAGCAAATCAAGTCCTTCGCTTGGTACATCATGCAAAACAATGTCTACAGAGCAGACACGTTGGCCACAAGAGGTAACCTACTGTGTGGAGTCTACCTAGAGCCCGCTCAGCATTTGCTCAACTACCTTTTTTTTCCAAAATATATTCGTAAGCAATTTGGCACTGAAAGTTCAACGATCATAACCACTGACACAGTTTTTCAACATGACTTCAACGATAGACATCAACGCCACTTCCCGTTCAGTCACAACAAAGCCACTCCATCTACCATTCAGCTGTTTTACTGTTGCTGCTCTGATTTGTCGACAGAACAGAACAATTCCAGCGACGAAAATTGGCAGTGTGGTGACAGGCTAACAAAGGCAGATTTGATAACAATAATAAAAACCATCACAAGTGGCGCAAAGATCCACTTATGTTCCAGATCCTTTGCACATGTGTTTAGGTTCCATAAATCAGGCACGCACAAACACAATAAAGATTTAAGGATGCATGCAAAATATGTAGAGCTCTACTTCCCATCTGATTAACAATTTCACACGCTGATTTAAATAACATGAAACACAGTTGAAACTGAATCAAACCATTTCAGTCGAAGTTCCATTTAGCTAACATTAGACAGGTCTCTAACTGGACAAAAGGACTAAATTCAGATTACATGGAAGCATTTTTTTGCAAAAGAATACCACATAGGAATCGCGTAATAGCATGTCCTAACTCATACTTGCAAGACGGGAAACATGGTGCCAATCAGCAGCGGTGGTTCCATTTTAAAGGATGGATGATGCCCTCACTGTCCAACTCAAATGACTCCTGATCAAAGGTAGAAGAAACTTGACCTGAAATTCAAAGAATCAAATTAATTTTCTTCCACACCACACATAGTGATTAATTTAAAGGGTATGCATCAAAGTACAGATCATATAATGCATTGCTGAAGTACACATAAACTAGAAACCCATGCCGGCACAAAATATAACAGTCTTTCGTCACCTGGAAGCCACTTCATGCAGAAATACAACATTTTTTCACTACTAGTAGATACATCCAAATAAGGAAGTATCCTTGATAATTTAGCATGATTCATGCATTCAAAGTGACCAAACACTCTGTGCATTCTGCAAAATTATTCAGTTAAAGAACAATGATAGTATTTAAGTTAGCCATTATAACTGAGATAGCTGAAGCAAACACAGTGAAGCTAATTCACAAGTCATGCTTGTAAATTACAACCCGACACTAAACCTTAGTGTGTTCCTGGAAACGAATATGAACATTCCAGCTGCTACCTACTGTCTACAAACTACAAAATAAAGTTTCACCTCACAAAAACTAAAAACTAGCAACAAGATTTACTTACTTGCCACATGTTACCATTTCAAAATGTAATCATTTTCCCATATGCCAAATATACTTGTGTATTTTGACTCTCATGGTATGTTCAACATTTGAGAAAATTTAGCAATTAAATGAATAACTGAATAATTATTTCTGAAGTTTATGAACAACATATCAATAGGCCAATAAACATGATAGAATTACAATTTAATTCAATCATCTAGGTAAACAGGACATAGTCAAATCAACAACTTTTGAAAACAAATAAACTACTCCCTCCGATCCATATTACTTGATGCTAAAATGAATGTATCTACAACTAAAATGTGTCTCGATAGATCTATATTAGCATCAAGCAATATGAATCAGAGGGAGTATTTTCTTTGGAATGGAGACTTTGTCTCCCTTGCACGTCTTGATTCCGGTTGAGCAATTTACAGTTGTGGTTAAATAGATAGATTAGTAGAAGAAATAAATCTAGTGACAAGATAATAAGACCTTACCCACTACATGCTATCAAGCATCTTGAAGTTTCTAGTCATCATCTGGGACAGGTATAGGTGCCAACCGCAGGAAGACTGGGAAAGCGGCACCTCTGTAATTCTTATCATCACCTGGGCCAGGTTTGTTGTGGATAATTTGCAGCTTGATGGTATTCAGATTGAGCACAAGAAGATAGGAATTAGGCTTCCTTATTGACCAAAACTCCATGTAGACATAGCCAGCCTTCATTGCCAGGATGCGCACCCTTTTCATCCACTCATCACGGCGAAGCTTCTTCAAGTACCCAAACTGATTCAGCAAGGAGACCTCCTTCTTGACTGACCACCCACCATTGTTATCACGGACCCAGAGCTTCACGCATTGCTCCTTGCTGGACACGATGCACAGCCCACCGTGCTCCACCATATCCGCGATGCAGTAGGATTCGCCAGGGGGAAATGGTGCGGTGATAACCGACCACGACATGGTTTTCATGTCTAGCACCAATATCTCCTCTTTCTTCTCGTACTTGGTGTTCGGCCGCCAGTACACGAACTGGCCCGCCGTAATACCATCGCTGTAGGGCCAGGCAAATCTGTAACGCAGCGTGCCCCAAGCAATCATGGCCCATTCGCGGGTGCGCGATGAGAAGACGGCAGCAGTTTCCTCCTCCCCGTGCTGTATGGCGATGACCTGGAACGAGCCGTCGACCTCGTCGGCGACGATGGCATGGCGGACGTTGCACCAGCGGTGGGCAGGGGTGGGTAACTGGGGTTTTCCAAAGAAGGTGACAGCCCGCTCGAGAGGATCGTAAACGGCGAGATCATCCCCATAGCGGCCACGGGAGAGGAGGAGGAGGCCGCCGTCGCAGCCACGGAGGCGCCAGCCATCGTCATGGCGTGGATTGCCATGGTCGATTTCGGGGTGGTTTTGGAACTGGAAATCGCCATTCGATGCGGCTGCGGCCAGCTTGGGGTGACGCGGAGAGGCCGTGATGAAGCAGACATCAGGGTCGTGGAATGGGACGGGCTTGGCGCCGCGGTCGGTGATGATGAACCCGACGAGTGGTGGCCTGCGGAGGGAAAGGAAACGGCGGAAGACGGCGGGGTTGGAGGCCACGCGGCCCCAGCTCTTGCAAGAGAGGGCGGCGCTGAGGAGTGACGCCATGTCGGGGAGGCGGCGCAGTACTTCTGCCAGGAGATGGTCGGTGAGGGCGGCCACCGGCGGTGCCGGTGGGGTCTTGGTCTTCTTGACGCCGCCTCCCTCCCTTCTCTCCCATGGCTCCATTTTTTTTTTCTCAGGAGATGTGGATCTGGGCGCTCTCGTTCCCCATCTCTACTGGAGCACAAGGGGATTTCTTTCGATTTTGAGCGCCAAAGCTGTCGATTTGTGGCGCGAACAACGTTTGGCATTGGCGCGTAAAGCAACCTCGGCGGCATTTCGCGCTAAAAGTGTGTGTGCACTCCACCCCACCAACTTCTCCAGACGGTTAGTCAATAAATCTGAAATAAAAAAAAATTGGTACTCTAAATATTCAACAAATTTAGCACTTTTTTTAGAGGAACAAATTTAGCACTTAACTAGTCTTTTTAACACATGGCACACAATTTATATTTTCACCATTAAGTGTATACAATATAGGTCTAATTTTAATATTCGTAAAATTATTTTTCACATGCAGGAGTATATGCTCTTGAGAGCTTGGTTGTATATCCGTGATGTCAAGTCTCTTCTGTCTTCTCTCCCCGAATGCCATTTCGAAGGGTCTAACAATAATCTATGATTGGATCCAAATCGACATCAATCGTGAAATAAATGATTGTTTAGACCAACTCTAGCAAATCCGCTAAAAGGAACCAATATTTTTTTTTTTTGAATAGTGAGAGCTTATTGGATGAAGGCAAAAAAACGCAGGCTAACCAATCTTTAAAACCCACCCATCAAATAAGTTTTTAGAGGAACATCTACGAGGGCGGACGAATGGCGCCCGAGCTCCGGTGGTCTCGAAATTATTATACGAAACGTGCGTCCAGCCAGCCACTGTGGAGCAATAAATGATGTGACTACTCGTACCAGGCGAACTTGCATACGTTGTATATACATGGCACCTGTACACGGATCTGGAGCAATCGAATTTAATTCTGATAGGTGGGAGGTGGACATTAATTGAATTCAGTACAGGTGCGGGGCGGTAATTTGGAACATGTTACATGATGTTGCGCAGACCAGGTATGGTGTTCCTCCCTGTACCTGAGCGTGCGGTGCTTACCTTAGAGTTAAATCCACCATTAGTAACTAAACTTGTCTCCTAAAACCAATTCAGTCACCATACTTAGACAATACCATTTTGTGGTCATCGAATACGTGCCGGAGTGTCACAGACGGTCACTGATCAAAATGGGACGATGTATTTGCTGACGTGGTTGTACGTTGGTCCTAATATTAGGTAATTTAAGTTTAGTTAGAGAAACAATTGGAGTTGGTAGGGGGGTTTATGTAAAAGCATCATGGATTACTTGACCAGGGCTGCCCGACCAGTTCATTGACCGAGATTTCCCCTCCATCCAATCCTCCCGGCCTTACCACCGGAGTGCCACCTCAGGCCGCCAGCTGCCAAACGAAGAGGCGCCGATTCACCGCCATGTCTAGCGCAAGCTCCTCCCTTTCAGAGCTCCGCCGCCGGGCACCGATTGCATGCAATCAACATGATGTTTGGACTCCTTCAGAAGGCGGCTGAGGCGCCATGGTGATGGTGGACGGCGCTGCTGATCATGCTCCGCAGGCGGAGCCTCCGAGGGATCGCATCATGCAGCTCGCGTCGCCGCACCACTACTGAGACATCAGCCTTTCCATCGGCGGCTTCATCTCGCTGGCAATGTCGCGGTGATCCGCTCGCGACACACCACCGAACGGCAGCGCCAGGTGCTCGCTCAGGCCGGCAGCTAACCGGAGTGCATTCTGCGCGTGGCACTCCGCGCCACCACTAGAAGACATAGCCATCACGCCCAGCCCTGAAGTGAGCATTGAGCTCGTAGTCAAAACCAACAGAGGCAGCGAGGATGTGGTCCTACTTGTTCCAGTCCAAGAGCCTGAGGTTGCAGAGCGTTTTTGCGACGGCGTCATCCCGGAGAAGGAGGTCTCGGCCATTCGGCTGTACTGATGAAGCGGCATCAAAGAAATCAGCAACATGACAACGTCTGGAAAGGTCAACAAGTTCAGGGGACTTGAGCAGATGTTGTTGGATGCAGTGACAGAAGTGGTGCTTCTACTGAAGATTGTTGTAGTTGTTCTACTAGTGTTATGTGTTGTGTGTGAAGTAATGGCGATGCCACGCGTGGCACGGCCGTCGTCCAGCCTCCGACCTATATAAACAGAGGCGCGAGCATCTCATCTCCTCCCCACTAAACCCTAGCCGCCGCACGACCTCCATCGTAGCGCCGTTGCCGCTCAGCCTCCACGAGCCACCATGAGCAACGTGCCGCGGCCAGGCTGCCGCGCCTCCACCTCCACCTCACCTCCCACTCCACCTCCCCGGCCTCGAGCTCCGACGAGGAGTTCGATGACGACGACAACACGGACGACCTCCTCGACCCGGTGAGGGACGCCAAGGCTCTGGCTGAAGCGGAGAAGGAAGCAGAGGAGGAGCAGGCGGCCCACGCGGCGTTCGACGCCGAGATGGAACATCGCAGGGCGGCGCCGCCGCAGCCGCGAAGGACGACTACTCCGACTCCGACATCTCATGGTCTTCCGATGACCCTGATGCGCCTACCCGGAGGAGAAGGCGTCGGAGCAGATGGCTATAGTCGAGTCTTTCGAGATGCTCAAGGACGACGCCGCCAACGCGAGGCTGCGGCAGTGTCTGCTAGAGGACGCAGCGACGCACCGAGCCCTAGCGGCCGCACGGGAGGCGGCGGAGAAACAGACGAGGGAGCGATGCAACGACGGGGCCGACCCGTCAGGCAGTAAGTAGTCTAGGCTTCTAGAACTACTTTGTATAGTTTGAATGTATAGTTTGAATGTACTATTTTCTATGCTTTGCAAATCTAAAAGTGGTTCGCCCCGCTGAGAGCACATCCAGACGCAAACGGACATGCAGACAAAATATATCTGCGGGGCCACGCAAACAGACGCTCGCGATCACTTTTACGCGTTCCATATGCGTCGCCCCGTTGGAGATGACTAAAGGCAGCAACGATCGCGTCGGGGCAGTTACTGCTCCCTCCCCTTTATTTCGAAACGATCGGCAGAGTTAGGTTATAGCGGTGGAACACATGTGCGTTGAATGTTGAGATATCTCAGGGCCTAAACGCTAAATAATTGCTCTCTACTGATCGCATCTGGGCTCATGCGAGGACTGACAGCGGGTCATGAAAGTTCCCAAGTCGCCCCATACAAAGGTCGGCCTAGGCTAGTGACTGTCTCTGGCACTCCATCACGTATTCGATTACCGTAAAATGGTATTTCCTTAGTACAGTGACTGAATTGACTTTGCCCATCAGGTTCAGTTACTACCGATGAATTTAACTCCTTACCTTATTTCCCAAATAAACACACATGAACCCGCCCCAAAACGCATCCCGCATCGGACCCTGATACCACCAGGGTTGCGCACCTCCAGTACATCCAAGCAGCGCCCCCATTTACGCGCCGCCGCCGCTCATCCCCAGCCCCTACCCGGCAATCGTCATGTGATAAGGGCATGTACAATGGTAGAGAAGGCATGCTTTCCCTTACCCTGCCACATAAGCTAGAGAAGACATTAGATATAAGTCATACAGTGCATTATCTCTTACAGTCATCTCTAGCAATTAATACGAATAATTAAATTTTGGTAGGAAATTTGTTGCTAAGGGAAGATATGTGATACAATGGAGAAAATAGTCTTCCCTTATTTCCTAAGAGATGATCCCGGAAGACAACCTTCTATCTCTTCATTCTCTCTTCTCCAACTAAGCAAAAATCTGATGTGGCATCTCTAAGGGAAGGCTGACATCACCGCATTGTACGTGCCCTAACCCGCATGTGGCGGCGCTTCATCACCAAGCTTGAGCGAGGGGATCGGGTCCTTGGCAAGAATGTCTGCTTCGTTTGGGCATACGATTCCGATGGACGCCGGCTTCTTCGAAGATCTGGAGCCGAGGTGACTCGCACATCCCTGCATCCTCTCTAGCCCTACTGATTTGAAAAGTTTTTAGGGATCCAGACTTAGATGTCGCGGTGGTCTGATTCAATTTCTTCCTGCTTGCGTGTGTTGCTTCTGAATTAAGTTTGCAAGCGTTGCTGGCCGGGGGCGGGAGCGGAGTCGATGATGTGGAGGCGGTGGTTGGTTGCTCCTCTCGGCCTGCTGAAGCATCGCCGGTGGCGGCCCCTGCCGACAGCAAGAGTTCACCCTCGGGGGAACCTATTGCAGGAGGACAAAGCACTGCGCGCGGCGATTTGGGGGTCCGGGCAGATGTTTCTGTAGTCGATGAAGACGACGTTGGAGAACGCGCCGTGGTCTCTGTATGGAAGAGGAGGTAATTGGCACTCTTGTTTTCCATGTCTTTAGTGCTGCTCAGGGCCGGCCCTAAAATGTCAGGGGCCCGGTGCAAGACAAAAAAAAAATAGGGCCCCTATACACAAATAGTTATAGAGCTTTTGTATATTTCCACACAAAAGGTAGACCCTTCTTGTATATATTTCCATAGCAACTTATATGTTAAAATCCTTTCCAATATGTTTTTTTTTGTTTTAATTCTTTCAAATATTTTAATAGAGACGTTACATTTAGACACATTTCTCGTTTGTTGTTTTTCCTAACCAGAAACACAAATGCTACAAGAATTAGGCGATGAAATTGAAGTTGAAACAAACGCACATGGAGCAGTGATGAATTTTCTTGCCGGAAATCAACAAATCAGGAACTTCTCCTCCATTAGTTCCTCAAACTGGCTAGAAATCTTAACGGAGTCACCGACAGTGATTATGGAATGGGGAAAACGAGTAGGCTAGAGAAGGCGATGCGACCAGCAAGGCAACTGGAATCGATGCGCAATGCTATGGTTCTTATCTTTTTTAGCGATAGCCGCGTGTGTTGCCTTCCTAAGCTGCTAGCGATTAGGCTGACCCGGTCTAATTTTCTCTAAGCTAATGGGCTTGCATGTACGTACCTGGGTTGGGGCCCCTATCAGCTGGGGGCCCTTTGCCACCGCACTGGCTGCACTTGCTCAGGGCCGGCCCTGGTGCTGCTGTAAATCAGGTGTACAAGTTTATTTTAATTTTCGCACTGTCAGTATGGCTGGCATACTGATCACAAATCGATTGTGCCCTGGTTCGTATGTGGACCAAAAAGGGTCATAGGTTTAGTTTTCTGTCAGTCCCAACAATTTGTGCTGCAAAGCATCTGCTTCCTGGATGAAATCGGGTGGTGCCAATGCATTTAGCACGCTGGTTAATTTGTGGTTGGTCTTTTTTAGTATGGTTGGGCGGCAGAGTAATTTTCCTGGCGTTGCGATATGTGGTCCAAAAATTGGATGGTTTTTTTGGCACTGAAGGATAGATTTTACTTATGTGACTTCGATGTGGTAGAAAATGATAGGACTACACAGTTGCAAAAACAATGCGCTTCAGGAGAAAAAACATTTGTGCATGATAAAAATGTTTCGTAGTCATGTATAACTTGGGTTCACAGCCCCTTTTGCTGGCCCAGAAACGGCTATTACGTACTTATACCGACAGAGAAATCGAATATTATATCATGTTTTCATAAACCGAGTTTTGCGTGCAGGCCCCGGGTGGGGAAGGTACCCCCTGAACGACCCCTGAACTCTGCCCGGGTCACAGCACTAGAGCGGACTCTGCGTGAATTCCCGGCCCGCAGTACAGGAGAAGTGATTGTGCCAGAGGTTGGGGTCACGTTTGATTCAGTTGGTGAGGCTTATGACTTTTACAACCTGTACTCTTGGGAACGGGGTTTTGGAGTTAGATATGGCAAAAGCCGGCTAAATGTGGACCGAGTGAAGTGCATGCAAGAGATAGTGTGCGGATGCTCGGTGAGTACTTTTCCTACTTTGCATTTCCAGTTGGTATGCGACCCGGGGCGTAACTCTGACTGTTCATTTTGTCGCCTCTTTTCCCAGGGGAGGCCTCGATCATCAAACTCGCAGTCAACGAGATGCATGTGCCCTGCTCTCATCCGGTTGCTGCGGTCAAAGGACAATGGGTGGTACATTTGCGAGCACAGGGATGAACACAGCCATGAACTGTCGCCATCTTTCGGAGAGAGGGCACATTGGCCGTCGCACAGGCACATAGATAGCTACACAAAAGATCTGATTAAGCAGTTGAGGGAGAACAACGTCAACCTCGGGAAGGTGTACAACATCATAGGTAGCTTCTTCGGTAAAATGGAGAACATACCTTTCACGAAGAGGGCATTGAAGACTTTGTGTGGCAAGATTAGCAGCGAGCAGGCGGATAACGATGTCAGGAAGACAATAGAAGTGTTCTCCGAGATGGGGGCCGCGGATCCGAAATTCACTTATAGCGTGCAAGTGGATGACGACAGCAGGATAATGAACCTGTTGTGAACTACAGGGAAGGGGAGGGCTCAGTACCACTATTTTGGTGATGCAATCACATTCGACACCACGTACCGAACAAATGTTTACTACATGCCGTTCGGACTGATCGTGGGTGTTAACAGCCACTTTCAGAGTGTCATATTCGGCGGTGTTCTGCTAAGGGAAGAGAAGGTAGAAAACTTCGAATGGCTATTCAGAGAATTTGTGAAGATGATGAGTGGGAAGAATCCATTGACCATCCTGACAGGTAATTTTTTAGCAATTATCTTTCCACCTATCCGCGGGATTCCCCAACTGTTCCCCATTATATGTTTGACATATCTTTTGTTCTAAAAACAACATTTTTACAAATTTTATTTGTTATAATGCAGACCAATGTAGAGCGATGGAAGTAGCTATTGGGAATGTTTTACCTAACACAAAACATCGATGGTGCAAGTGGCACGTCCTGCGGAAGGCGAAGGAAAGACTTGGTGCGCTGTATGGGAAGAACAGTCAGTTCAAGGTTGATTTCCACCGCATTGTCAACCAGATGTTGACCGCGGAAGAATTCGAGGGGGCCTGGGTTCACATGCTGAGCACATATGCACTGGAGAAGAACCCGTATCTGTACCAGATATATGAGACCAGGGCAAAGTGGGCGAAACCATACTTCAGTGGCATATTCTGTGCGAGTATGACTAGCACCCAGAGGAGTGAGAGTGCGAATCACATGCTCAAGACTTATGGCCGCCTGGGTCAGCCATGCACGTTTTTGTAAAGCAGTTCAACAAGTTGTTGTTTGATAGAGATGCTGAAGAGAGCTTTCAGGAGAAGAGGACACGCCTGGTAAGTACGAATCATTGGCTGTTGTGGCAAACGTCGCTGCTCGTTTTATTTTGCACGCCATCTCATACCTATGTATCTCATCTCCTTGTACTAATTTGAATTTTTTTGTCCGTTGGACTTTCCGCGCGCAGGGTGGGATTGTATACAAAGTTGGGGAGCCAATCGAGAAACACGCCGCGAAGATATATACTCGAACCATGTTTGAGAAGTTCCAGGAAATTTTGTACAGGTCGGGGTCTTACTATGTAGACGAGCTAGCTGGTGCCAGGAGAGGTCTATGGCGCAACACATTTTGATAGTGAGAGCCGGGAGAAATGGTGCAAGGTGAAGTAGAGGATTACAGTTAGCAGTGGTTATTATGCATGCGAATGCGGTATGTACGAACATGTTCAGCCCAACATGTTCATCCCACGTGCTTTCCACGTCAGCGGCGAATTTTTCTTTCAGATTGGAGAAAGATTTGGCGTGGGGAGGCCCATTTTCCTAGCCGCGAGCCCAGGATGGATGCAACGTAATGACGAATTCAGACAAAATAGGCGAATTCGTTCAAACATAAGCGAAATTTAATGATATTTAACATATAGAGGCGAGTTCGTACATAAATAGGCCGAATTCGTACATATATTTGAATTCGGCGATTGGCAAACTAATACTAAAACTAAAAGGCCTCCTACATGCCGAAATGGCGGTAGAAGGTCGTGTAGTCGCGCCGTCGTCGTCTCGAGGAGCCGGCGTCCTCGGGCGGCGGCGCCTCGTACGGCTCGTGCACCGCGTCGCCGGCGGCGTGGAGGCAACGGCCGTAGATATCATCGTCGCTGCTCTCCTCGAGCTTGATCACCTCCCTGGGCGCGGCGTTCCGCGAGGACGGCGCGGGCGGCAGTTGCGCGCGGCAGGATCCAACATCCGCCGGCGTCGCTCCGCCTCTGGCGCTCCCAGTCGCGCTGGACCACTCGGCCGCGAGCGTCGATGGGAGGCTGTTGTCGGGGCACCGGGTCCTTGGCGACACGGCGATCGCCTCGCACCGCGCGTCCTCCGCGCGCTTCGCCTCTCCTCGGCGAGCTGGTTGGCGGCGGCGCGGCGGCCTCATTCTTCGCCGTCTTCCTCTTCCGCCCGCGTTGCGGCGAGGAGGGCTGGTCGCGGATGACGAGCGCGCCGCTGCTGCGCCCTCTGGTCGGCGGTGGAGACGTCGGCTCCTTCTTCACGGTGGCCGGAGATGGCCACTCCTTCTTGACGGTGGCCGGCGTCGACCCGCCGGACATCGTTCGCCATTGCTGGTTCCTTCGAGTTCGGGGATGATTTGGGGGAAGACGAGCGAGGAGGTGAATGCGGGGCAGCCGGGGTAGTTCGGCGATAAATAGCGGTAGGCGCGCATGAAACCGAGGCGACGGCATTAAACGCTACGCGTCCGGCGAATGCTGACCGGCGGCGGCTTTTACAGCGCGCGGAAGACGATGCGATGAGGACGACGATCGGTGTCTCTCGCCGACAAGTTGGGGCCACGCGCGACGTTTCGCGCGCTTTAGTTTCGTCCGAGTCCCCGAGCGCTCCCCGGGGGGGGGGGTGGCGTGGGCTCGCCGGATGGATGAAGGGCCAAATCCGGACGAAAACGAGGAACCGGGGGCGCGACTGGGCCGAATTACGCCGTCCAGATGGAAAAAACGCTTGCCGGGGGCCTTCGACGGGGGCACGAGTGGAGATGCTCTGACCCACCGTCCTCTTCATGCTCCCTGCTACGGACGCATCATATCTGTGGTAACGCCGTTGGTGGTTGGCCGTCCTAGCAGTACGTATAGGAATACAATGTATCTACGTCTGCTACACCACTTACCATGACGTCACGCAAAGAAGCGAACGGGCCGATGCTGTGAGGATTTCCGGATCACCCAAGCTCGAGCGTACTTGCGAGTTTTCGAACATCTACCCACATTGGTTATAAATTTAGAGGGGCTTGTATCCACGGAAAATTTGGGCCCAACGACTGTTCCCTCCCCGTGCTCTTGCTCTGCTCATTCCCACGCCCATCATCGCCATCGACCTTGACGCCCACGCATCCTTCCACATCAGAGCTCCCTCACCGACGTCATGGCCACCCCTCGTTCTCCGTCTACGGGGAGGCACCGCCAACATGGGAGGCGTCCCGCACCGACAATTTCTACCTCGGCTCGTCATAAATTAGCTTCCTTTTTATATGAGTTTGACTCGCAACATAAAAAATACCATTTTCGGCTGATAATTTTAGTTCGTGTTAGTTGTGTACAAATACAGTAATAACGTTGTATTGTATAATTTATCTGGCTGTAAGATATTGACATGAAATTCAAAGCTCCGTGGCTTTCCTTGCTTGTCCCAAAACGAAGGAAATAAACTGTGGTTCGATTGGATACTCTTCTTTTGTTGGTTCCTAGGTCCATAGACACTCTTACATAGTTACATAAATTTTCTAGTGCTTGATGTACATATAATTTTCCTACATATTATTTCCCCTGATCACTGCTGTAGATTAGTACAATACCACAAGTATCTTACGGATTGCAATCATAATGAAGATATGCACAATTTAATTAATCTTTTCCCTTGAGTTGCAGGTATTTCATTGATTCATATGGATTTGATGCTTCTCACTTAAGGATGGTGATGACTAGAGTATGTAACTAGGGGTAAGAGCATCTCCACCCGCTTTTCCCAAAGCGTCTCCAAAGGTTTTTGGGACGCGTCGGATATTTTTTCATTCATGCAAGCCCCAAAACGTTTTTCACCCGATGCGGCCCAATACGGTATCCGGCGCCCCGATCCCGTCCCCAGTCCACAGGGGATGCTTCGGTTGCGCCGGACACAGCAAGAAGTGAGGCGGGGAGTGGCGGGCCCGACACGTCATCGACACATGAACGAAGCGTCGCAGCTTTGCCTTAATGGCGACGGAGGGGCAGGCGAGACGTCTCGTCGGCGCTGCGTAACCTCCATGTGTTGCTGTCGTTTGCACGCCACGACGCGTCCCGGTTCTTCTTTCCAGCCGCTTCTGGCCTCTTCCCGCGCTTTCTTCACGCCTCTTCTCGCGACGCTGACGTCTATAAAAGGCCTCCTCCGTTCAATGGTACCCACCACAGCCGTCGGCATCCCTTTCTCGCCGCAAGCACATGCCTCGTCACCTACGCAATGCTGAACCGCGCCGGCGCCGGCCAGTTGCCTCCACCACCGTTTCCACCTCCATCTCCACCACGACAGGAGTTCGACGTCGACTCGGAAGCTGCGGAGAACGAAGCGTGGGAGGAGGCGGCGCTAGCAGACACCATAGGCGGTGTTCGACACTGCCACGGCAGAAGAGGCGCCGGCGCCGGGCGGAGGAGATGGGTGAGCGATGGCGTGCAGAGCGGGAGCGCCTGCGTATGGAGTGGGAGCTCCATCAACGTCAGCGGCGGGAGGCGCTAGAGCATCAGCTGCTGGAGGAGGCGGCGGCAGCGGAAGCGGCGGCCTGGACGGCGGAGGCGGATGCGTTGGCCGCGGTTGCGGCGGCGCAAATGGAGGAGGAGGACGACGAGGCGGAGGCGGAGGAGGACGACTTCGACGGGCCGAAACCGAAGGAGGCGGCAGCGCAGCAACTGGCGCTCGTCGAGTCATTCGAGCAGCAGAAGAAGCTGTAGGACGACGGCCGTGCCCGCGAAGAGGAGCAGATTCATCGTGCTGTCGAACTCTCCCTCCAGGCGGAGCAGCTGGGGAGGGCAGGCGACGACGCGCTGAACGAGCACCGGCGGCTTCTCGTTACGCTCCGTAGGGAGAGGCTGTGTGTGGCGCAGGATTTACGGTGGAAGGGAGGCGATGATGGGGAGGGACCGTCAAACGCACCGTCGGGCGGCCAGTAGGCCATAATCTAGCCGTTTTCATTCAAACTTGTAAAATACAATCAAATTTGAATGAAAACCTTTATTTTCATGCATCTTTATTTATTTGAGACGCACGTTTGGGGGACGCGGCTGGGGAGCGACGTCCCCAAACGCGGCACGAAGAAAACGCATCCCCCAAACGCTCGATCCAACACCGTTTGAGGGACGCGGCATGAGATGCTCTAAGGTAGTGTACCATACTCATTCAGTGTTTGGTTGCATAGAATTTGGCCTCGGAATTGGAATTGAGCCCCAAAAAGGCCAATTCCGCTGTTTGGTTGTGCTCGGAATTGGGGCGTGGAATTCGGGCCCAATTCCGAGCTCACCCCCGGGGGGCCTAACTTACCCGTGGCCCAATTCAGAGGTCTGGAGCTCCGTATTGCTCCGAATTGGTTCACCTCGCTTCGCTCAGCTCCCCTCGCGTCCCCGCCTCCCCATCGCCGATTCCGCCCGGCCGCCGCCGGCCGCCTCCTCCACCCCCGCCGCCGGCCACCTCCCGCCTCTCCACCCTCGCTGCCGGCCGCCTCCCCATCTCAGCCCGCCCCCATCGAGCTGAGCTCGAGCTCGCTCCAGTCCCCGCCTCCCCATCGCTGATTCCTCCACCGCCGCCGGTCGTCGCCGGCCACCTCCCGCCTCTCCACTCGCTCCAGTCCCCGCCTCACTGCCTCGCTTCGCTCAGCCCGCCCCCATCGAGCCGAGCTCAAGCTTGCTCCAGTCAATCTCCCAACCACCGCTGCGGCCTGCCCCCGAGTTCGTCGACGCCGCATGCGTCCGTCCGTTGACCCCGAGCTCGGCAGTTGCTCGATCTCCTCGACCGGCAGGGCCTCCTCCAGCCAGGACTCCTCCTTCCCCAAGCTCGGCAGCTGCTAGTTCGTGATGCAAAAATGGAGGTAGTGCTAGTTTGGTGAAGATAGGATGCGTGTATGCAATTTCGGAAATTGATTCCGGAAAATAACTCAAAATTAGCTAGTCTACATGCAAACACATTCTATGTCATTTTCATTCATATTACATAGCTTATATTGTTTAAAAGTTAAAAAAACTTTTAATTCCACACAAGGTACATCCAAACAGGATTTAGAATTCCATTGCTGCTTCGATTCTACAGATGAATACCATGCGCATCCAAACAACAATTATGGTATTCCATTGAAATCGTTGATTTGGTATTCCATTGCCAATTCAATACAGAGACCAATTCTGTGCAACCAAACACACCTATAGTATGCACCCTAATCTACGTGCAAACTATGTGTGAGCTATGTATGAACCCTGATCTATGTTTGATGATCGAAGTATGACTATGTGTTGTTCTTCACATTTATACTGAAAAGTACAAGCTTCTTTTTTGAATTTTGCAATTGAAATTTTGGGCTAAAGCATCGCATCTCCCTGTATGCAGATGATGTTGTGGTTTTCGCCAGACCAAAGGAGCGGGAGCTGACTGCTGTTAAGGAGATCCTTGCATGCTTCGGTGTTGCATCTGGCCTCCTTGTCAACTATGGCAAAAGCTCAGCTGCTCCGATCCGATGCGACAAAGCTTCTCGGCTTGCTGTTGCTCCTTTTCTCGACTGTCAGTTCAAGGAGTTGCCATTGAAGTATTTGGGCCTGCCTCTGTCGCTTCGCAAGCCCTCCAAGACCAACCTACAACCCGTTCTCGACAAGCTTGCCAATAAGGTTGCCTTTTGGAAGGCCAGGCTCATGTCGTGGGATGGCCGGGTGGCATACGTTCGTGCCGTTATGGCTGCGTCGGTGGTCTGCCAGCTCCTGGCTCTCGACATCGATCCTTTTCCTCCAGGCTGTGGACAAGCTTAGGCGCGGCTTCTTGTGGGCTGGTAAGAACGAGGCGCATGGCGGCAATTGCATGGTCACTTGGGATGCGGTGTGTGCGCCTAAGCATCTGGGAGGTCTTGTCCTTCCTAATCTGCGGTGGATGCACACGGCGTTGCGCGCTCACTGGATGTGGTTGCAATGCACGGATCCCTCCAAGTCATGGGCAGGGTTTAGGTTCGCCGTAAGGGCGGATGTTGTTACCATGTTCAATGCCTCGGTGGTCATTTCTGTTGGCTCGGGTGCTAGCCTCCTGTTTTGGGATGACCCCTGGATCCACGGCATGTCCGTCGCGGTGGTGGCACCAAAGGTGATCAAACTGGTTAGGCCGGGTGTCGTGAAGAGAAGATCTGTGCGTGATGGGGTGCTCAATCATGCGTGGGCCAGTGATATTGTGAGAGAGCTGTCGGTTGATGCCGTCGTGCTGCGGCTTCGGGCCGCCGTTGCTGATATTCCTCTCAACGACGGGACTGACGCCTTCCTGTGGAAGTGGACGGAAGACGGTATTTTCACGGTGCGGTCCGCCTATTGCATGTTCTTCCACAGCACGACCGCCCTCCCTGGCGCGGTGCATGTCTGGAATTTCTTCGCGCCGTTCAAATTTCGCTTTCATGTCTGGCTTTCTCTTCGTGGGAGGTGCTAGACGGCGGACCATTGGCTTCAGGGTGGCCTTCCCTCTCACGTCATGTGCCCTCTCTACTCCGTTGCGGCGGAGACGGCGGATCATCTTTCCTTGCATTGTCCCTTCGCCCGCTCGGTTTGGGATGGCTTCTCGAGGCGTGCCAGGGTGCATATTTCGGCTCCATTTGCCGACAGCTATTTGCCGACATGGTGGTCCAGTGTGGTGGAGGGGCTGTCTAAGGCGGAGGCTAGAGTCACCAATTCTGCTATCATGCTCATCCTGAGATCCCTTTGGCTGGAGCGGAACGCCAGAGTCTTTGAGGACACCGCCTCATCCGCCGATCGTGTTCTTGAGTTAGTGTGTCAGGATTGGGGCCTTTGGCTTGCTAGTAGACATGGGTTAGCGAGAGAAGTGGTATAGGTGTTTGGCCGCCACTTCGGTGCGGCCTGGTGGATGTTTCTGAGCCCGTCCCTGGGTTGTAATCATCTCCTTTATCTTAATGGAATAACGCACAGATCTCCTGCGGGTTCTAAATTTTTTTTGCAATTGACTTTTGTATTACGAGCTCTCGCATATCTAATGTGATATATTGCAAAAATATTTGTGGTATCATATTTTTCTGGGTCTTCTGCAGAGGCACTATAGAAAAGACCAATACTGTCGTCATGTAACTATTAGCTGACCGAAGGAACTTCAAATCTAGTGCATAAATGCTACAATATACATGAAGCTAGAGTAACAAATCCAACTAATTTGGAGGAAAGATCCACGTTGTCGAGACAGAGTCGAGAGGAGTCGGATGATGAAAAGTACCAATATATCTCCCTTGGGAGCTTGTGGGGTGAGGTTTCATGCTGAAGACTCGGCCAAAATCGATAAAATAAATTGCATCCGGCTCTACCTCTCCGCGAGCATAAATAGACTTGCTGAAGCGTTTGCTGATAAAAAGCGCCTGACCCCCTAGTCCACCTGCAGACATTGGAATCCATCTTCTTGCACTCATGTTTGCCTTGAAAACCTCCACCTTGTAGTTGAGTTTCACACCATTGAGTTGCCGCCTTACCATGAGAAGGTTACCACATGACTCTAGCAAGTATCGGAAGACCAGAAATCCATGTTCAAATGTGATGCCATCGTCTATCATGCCGTCCCCAGTTTTCCAATTCAGTTCTGTATCATCATCGTTGTTTGCTGCATCTACGTCATCATCAATGTTGCTCCATATGACCGGCTCTACGGTAACCATTGCTATGTTGTGAACATCACCAAACGTGATATGGAGGGAGACAAGGTCCTCCTCCTTGGTGATCCCATAGAGTTTATCTCCAAGAAAGGCAACGTCGATGATGCTGACGAAGGGAGTTTGATTCAGGAACCACAGGCACTTGTTTGATTGTATCAAAATTATCGGACGGTTGCAGTTATTGGTTGTAACTGCGATGAGGTCATCCGGAGTCGATCGCATGAGCACCTTGTAGATACGAAAGAGCTCGGAAGCATCGCCGATGATAGCATCAAGCTTGCAAAGCGACACGGTTTCCTTAGAGAAAGGATTGTGCAGGAAGTACTTGTGCCTTTGCTCGTCGTCCATGAAATCTAGGGCGAGCCAGCTGTTGGTTGAGCCGACGCATCTCAAGTTCTCAGGAAAGGAGGCGGGAGGGTGCGGGCCGCAGTCGGAAAATTTGAGAGCCATCTCGTCGAGGAAGAAGCCGCCCGGGAGCACGATCCACGGCCGCCGCCGCGGGGAGAAAATCGAGCGGCAGATGCAGAGCCACGATACATCCGCCGGAGTGTCGGGCGTCTCCATCAAACGGCATACCGATTGGACGGACGATTGCTGCCTTCGTGAGGAAACCGTGTACCAGGAGCGGCATAATGGATCGATCCACGGCAGCTGCGGTGGGGAGGGAGCCGAGTACCAGGAACGGCACACCGAGCGGAAGCGAACGCGGTCGGCCGGGTGATGAATGCCGGCGAGAACGAGGCATAGGAGATCCTGCGGGAGGTCGGACCACGGCGGTGAAGGAGCCGAGCACCAGGAACGGCACAGCGCGTGGAGGCCGTCGATGGCGTGACCAAGGAGCTCATTGGAATCCATCGATGCTGGCTGCTTGATTTGGATCGTACTTGGGTGTTGGGATCGAGCTGAGCACGACATACGCAGAGAGGCCGGTCGCCGGACGCGCTAAACGGAACTAAATCGGTCTATCGTGTCCCCAGCCTGGTCGGAAACGAGCCGTGTTCTCCTGGACTTTGCTACGGAATAGCTATCCCACATGTTACTTTCTTTTCTTTTGTATATAAGTAAGGCGAATTCAATTTCAGAAATTTATAACCTCCATTCAGAAATAGTAGAGCCCTTAAAAGCACCACAATTGAGGCGAAATACGCTCAACTTCTCAGGTTCCAAAACGAGTCCCCTCGCTGTGAGTAAGTTGGTTAAAAAGAGGGGTGCTTAATAGACAATTCATGATTTTTCAGATATACATTCAGCATACTTTCTTGATTTCTTCCAAGTAAAATAGTGAAAAACATTCGTATGGAAAATTGGACAAGGAGCTAGTATGTCTGAGTGACCCACTGACTAGAATCGTTGAACCAACAAGGTTCTACCACTGCAGAATTCACAGTTTTAGTAAGCATCCTGCTGGAGACTTTCCCTGTCACACATATACGTACATGCATGCATGGGGGCAGAGTAACGGAGTTGTTTTCTTGTTGATGACGACGTCCCGGTCGCTAATAACGGCATGTCGGGTGGATCTGCCGTTTCGATGAATCCATATGTCCTGGTCAGCAAATACAGGACCAGCCGTCCAGTCGGTGCCAATTCGCCAAACAGATATCGGCATGTAGCTGTATCATGCATCTTATCCTCCTCAGCTCGTATGGATCCATGGTTGGTCTTCACCTCTTCTCTGACTAGTTAGATACCACTCCAATAGCTTCAACGCTTAGTAGGCCCTACCCGCAAAAAAAAAACGTTTAGTAGGCCCAAGTGCATTAATTTATCATTGCATATATACATGGGGTGCACGGCACAGAGTCGCAGCACACCAGAGTTGACTGAAGCCCCAGGCCTGATGGTTATCCAGCACACTTTTTTCAGCAGCACTGGGATCTTTGTGGGAAGGAGGTGACGGATTCTGTACTACGCATCCTGCGTGGAATAGATAATCCGGAAGAGATAAATAATACTTTCATTGTTCTGATCCCTAAGGTGGCTAGCCCATTGGAGTTGGGTCAGTTTCGCCCCATCAGTCTATGTAACGTGATTTATAAAATCGCCTCGAAGGTGATTGCTAACAGATTGAAGAGGATATTGCCTGAGATTATTTCGCAGGAACAGTCGGCGTTTGTCCCTGGAAGACTTATTACGGACAATATAATTACAGCCTATGAGTGCCTACACTTCATGAAGCGCAATGGCGCGAAAAAACATCAACACTGTGCTCTTAAGCTGGATATGAGGAAAGCCTACGATCGGGTAGAGTGGGCTTATTTGGAGGCAATTATGCAGAAGCTTGGATTTCATACAAGCTGGGTGCAGTTAGTGATGACGATGATATCGACTGTGTCATTCTCGGTTCTTTTTAATGGTGCGCCGTTGGAGTCTTTCAAGCCAACGCGGGGCATCAGACAAGGTGATCCCATCTCCCCATATTTGTTTCTTCTTGCAGCAGAGGGCCTCTCGTGCCTTTTAAAATCCAGAAGTACTATCCCATCATCGAATCTTCAAGGCTTAACGGTGGCGAGCACTGCTCCTGCAGTCAACCACTTACTGTTTGCTGATGATAGCCTGCTGTTTGTGAGAGCAAGTGTGGAGGGAGCGGATGAAGTGGGAGAGGTCTTGGATATTTATTGCCAAGCCTCGGGCCAGAGGATTAATTTCGATAAGTCTTCTGTCTTCTTTAGCAAGGGGTGTTCGGAAACAATGCGGAATGCAATGAAGCAACGGTTAAATGTTCCAACGGAATCCCTTAATGAGAAATACCTTGGTATGCCCTCCGATGTTGGTCGTTCAGTAAATGGTACCTTCAAATACTTAAGGGACCGAGTCTGGAAGAGGGTCCAAGGATGGTTGGAACTGATCCTGTCAGCAGGAGGTAAAGAGATATTGATAAAGTTAGTAGCACAGGCGGTCACGACATTCTGTATGTCATGCTTTAAACTACCGGCGGGCCTTTGTCAGAGCATCAATTCACTATTGCGGAACTTCTGGTGGGGAAGTCGTGATGGACAAAGGAAGACATGCTGGGTCTCGTGGGACCAAATGACGATGCCAAAGTATGCTGGGGGCTTAGGATTTCGCGATATCGAGCTATTTAACCTAGCCCTCTTGGCAAGACAGGCATGGCGGCTGCTGCAAGAACCGGAAACTCTCAGCGCACGGATTTTGCGAGCAGTTTACTACCCAGATGGTGACATACTGACAGCGACGAAAGGTTCACATCCGTCGAAGATCTGGAGATCCATCCTAGAGGGGCGTGACACGCTACGCCAGGGGCTGATACGGCGGATAGGTACAGGTGATGACACTAATCCCTGGAACGATAACTGGCTACCGAGGGGAGTGGCGATGAGGCCTATCGCATGCTTGGATCCCGAGGCGCAGGATGTGCCAACTCGTGTAGCGCAGTTGATAGAAACAAGCTCGGCAAGCTGGAATATGCAAACATTGGAGAGGTTTTTTCTACCGATTGACATCGAGCTCATTCGAGCTATTCCGCTGAGCACGAGGCGCACGACTGATTTATGGTCCTGGTTTTTTTGAGAAGAATGGAATCTTCTCGGTAAAGTCAGCTTACCGTATGATCGTGGACACAAAGAGGCGCAGAGAGGATTGGATTGAGCAACGGCCGGAGAGCTCAAACCAGGATGATGAGGAGAAGATGTGGACGAAGCTCTGGAAAGTTAGTGTTCCTTCAAAGCTTCGGGTTTTCTTGTGGAGGTTGGCAAAGAATTCGATACCAACAGGCGACGTCCGTTTCCACCGTAATATGGCAACGACGGCGGCGTGCAGCTTGTGTGGGAAGGAGGACTCGTGGCGTCACTCTTTGCTAGAGTGCACGATGTCCCGATGCATTTGGGCTCTGGCACCAGAACATATAGTGGAGCACATGGAGAACACGAGGGAGCCAAGTGCAAAGAGCTGGTTATTTACGATGATCAAAACGTTAAATCATGACGATCTCACCCGCTGCTTGGTCACGTTATGGGCAGTGTGGTTTGCTCGGCGAAAGGCGATCCATGAGGAGTTGTTTCAAAGTCCGCTATCCACTCATTGCTTTGTGGAGAGCTTCTTGCGAGATTTGGCAATGACAAAGGAGAAGAAGAAGACGCCAAAGAAGGAGGAAGGTACATGTTTACGGTGGATCGCGCCACCTGTGGGCAGTGTCAAGATCAATGTCGACGCAGCGGTACGCAAGCACCAAAACTTTGGTGCGGTTGCGGCGGTGTGCAGGGCAGAGGACGGGCATTACCTTGGAGCATCGGCCGTGGTGATCCAGGGTATCTCGGACCCAGCAACCCTAGAAGCACTTGCATGTAGAGAGGCTCTAGCTTTGGGCCGGGATTTGCTTCAAGAGAGGGTGTTCGTGGCGACAGATTGTTTGGAGATTGTCGAGAGCATGAAGGAAAGCAACCTGGGCCGCTACAGCTCAGTGTTGAACGAAATCCAAGCAAGATCCGAAGAATTTTCTCTTGTGCGTTTTGGTCACGAGAAGAGGGCGTCGAATGTAGAAGCTCATAGCCTAGCAAAGAGCTCTGCATACTTATCACCAGGTCGTCATGTCTGGCTGATCAATTCACCAGACCATTTTTGTATTCCTATGAACATGTCTAATGAATAAAGGACGGCTGGTTATGCTCAAAAAAAAAAAAAAAACAGAGTTGACTGACATCAAAACCACAGCCCACAGCATGAGAATGTGCGCGTCCCACTCGCCAGCTCTGCTCGTCGTCGTGCTCTGCTCGCTACTCGCCGGCGCGGCCAACGCCGAGCCCTCTCCGGACCCTACGCACAAGGACTGCCACCCGGGGGACAAGTCGGCGTTGCTCGCCATCAAGTCCGCCCTCGGGGAGCCCTACCACTTCGCGTCGTGGACGCCCGACAACCCCTGCTGCGACTGGTACGACGTGACCTGTGACCTCTTCACCGGGCGCGTCGTCGGCCTCGCCGTCTTCCAAGACGCCAACCTCACGGGCACCATCCCCAGCGCCCTCACCGGCCTCCCGCACCTCCAGAACCTCGTCCTGCACCACCTCCCGGCGCTGTCGGGCCCCATACCGCCAGCCATCGCCAAGCTCTCCAACCTCTCCAGCCTCACCATCTCCTGGACCGCCGTGTCGGGCCCCGTGCCGTCCTTCCTGGGCGCGCTCAAGAAGCTCACCTTCCTCGACCTCTCCTTCAACTCGCTCACCGGCACCATCCCGGCGTCGCTGGCGACCATCTCCAGCCTCTCCGGCATCAACCTCAGCCGCAACCGCCTCGCCGGCGCCCTCCCGATGCTCCTCAGCAAGTCGGCGGACCAGGTGTACCTCTGGCTCTCGCACAACAACCTCACGGGGCCCATCCCGGCCGAGTTCGCCGCCGTGAGCTTCGCGCACCTCGACCTGTCGCGCAACGCCCTGGCCGGCGACGCGTCGGGCCTCTTCGGCCCGGGGAAGGAACTTCAGTACGTCGACCTGTCTCGCAACGCCTTCGAATTTGACCTGTCGGCCGTGGTGTTCCCGGAGCAGCTCGACTTCGTCGACGTCAGCCACAATGCCATCAGTGGCGGCGTCCCGGCGCAGGTGGCGAGCCTGACCAACCTGCAGTTCTTCAACGTCAGCTACAACCGGCTCTGCGGCGCGCTGCCCACCGGCGGGAGGATGGCGACCTTTGATCTCTACAACTTCCAGCACAACAAGTGCCTCTGCGGCGCTCCCCTGCCGCAGTGCAAGAAATAGAATCATCCGGTCTAACGTCCTTGCCCCGGAAAATTCCTATGGGGCTCGAAAATTTATTGTACTATGATGATGTATCTCTAGATTAAAAATAAGAGTTGCACTGAAATAAAGTCAACATGGGCTAATTTGTGATATATATCCATCAGGACCCGGGGCTTTCTCCTTGTGTGAGTCCTTAATAGCTTCCATATTTCTTCCTCGCAGATCTCATTTTCTAGATTGACAAGTTCATAGTGATTCATGCCGATATAATCCAGATCCAATTTGAATGGTCTCTCCATGGGCATGCCAAGACGTTGCTTGTAATGTTGGTAAAGGGTGTCCTCAATATCCTTCTGCCAAGCGACGATCTGATGACTGATGCCCATCCTTCAAGCTACCAATGAAATTCTTTCTTCTCCTATGACTTGCATGACTTGCATGTATATGAAAATAATTTGTATTTGCATCTCCTAGACTGAGCCATGTAAGCCTGGATCTCAGCTTGGGCGATTTGGTGTGAAAGAAGCAGACGTGTGTTAAAAAACGAATACATACCAATGCAACTTTTAATCAATTAAATCAGGGCAATGCCAAGCGGAGGTCATTTCATACTTACATCCAGCACAAGATAGAGCTCCATAGTGTAGTCGTTGGTTTAGTGTGTTGGCGAGTCTTTTCTGTCTTGGGTTTGTTCTACCTGTGTAGACCTTCGGTCATTGGGTTGTTGTTTCTTCTTTCTGATGAACCTATACTTTTGGTCATGTATTCTTTCCCTTTGGGGTTTCATATCTTCTTAATATGATACATGCAGTTCTCATGCATGGTCCGAAAAAAAGATGGGCTAATTATGCCTTCTAGCCACTGCAGCGTGAAACCCTAGGTAGCCAAGTCGGAGGATAATAGCCGAAAGCATATAAGTAGTAAGCCTACCTAAGATAATATTGGGCCATGGAGGTGTGTTGGCAGCCCAATGCTAGTCTAGAAAGTCTAACAAGTATCAATCCTTGACCGAGATTCACATCCAACGGTTGAGTTGCCTCCTTAAGAGGTAGAAAGGATAAAACCTAGCCACCCTTGGTGTGTGTGTGAGGGAAAAAGAGCATGCCAGAACGTAACTTCTGCTCCGAAAGGGTGAGAGAACATACTAAAATACCACAACCAAATGAGAAGAGTGGAAGAAAGAGAGTTGGTTTCTGTCTAGATTTCTGAAAACTGACCGGTCTGTCTTTAAGCTGGTGTTGGAGGTTCAAACGTTCTTGGATCAGTTCCAAACTCGGAGGGCTTGTTCCTTACTTTGAGTACTTCGATCTTGTTAGCTGGTTTGAGATTTGGGATAGTGGAGAATCAAACTTGAGAGTGGTTACGTCGGTTTAGACTGTTGTAGTTTCATCATAGAGCAGTTTTGGGATATGAACAGTTTGGGCATGCAAACGGTGTCCGATTGAGTTGATGTTTGGTTAGTATGTTGGAAACTCATATGTCTTCTTGTCTACCAAACATGGTGCTGGTTGGATCTACAGTTTAGGAGTACTTTGTTGATTGTCGAAGGGGACAGAAGCTGTGATATCTCGCCTTTGTTGTATCTTGCTTCTTGTGATTGTTGTTGTCGTCGTCGATGGGCAACGAGGTGAGGTATATTGTAATCTCTAGATGTTTTAGAGAAATATCTACACCCAGGTTGTTCATAGTGAAATTTGCATGGATCGGTTGGTCCACACCCGTGGTTTTTCCCTCCTCACGTTGAGGAGGTTTTCCACGTAAATCTCTATGTCACTTGTGTGTGTTCTTGGGGTTTGTTTTTTCTGCTGCATATGTATTTCTTGTCTATCCTCCTCTTAGTTGTGTCGTCGCCCACAACAAAGTGGTATCACAACTGAGGTTGAACTTTTACTCAAGTTTCAGAGCAACTTTGTTTTGGTCTTAGTGGATTTTCTTGTGTGAAAGAATGGAAATGAATACCAACATAATGATATTGTTTAGTAGTACAAATTACCAAGCTTGGAAGACCAAGATGAAGGATTTATTGTATGAGAAGGAATGTTGGAAGCCGGTGTTCTCCACTGAGACGCCCGAGGGCATGAAGCAAGATCATTGAGATGTACTTCATATACAAGCTTGTGGGTTCATTAGACAGTGTGTCGATGACAATGTTTTAAACTGTATCATTGATGAGACACATGCACATACCTTATGGCAGAAATTGGAGGAGCTGTATGCTTGCAAAGAAGGTACCAACAAGATGCTCTTGATCAAAAAATTGATGCGTTTGAGGTACAAGGAGGTTATTCCAATTGCAGATCATGTGAATGAATTTCAGGGCATTATAAATCAGCTGTCTTGCTACTACTTTTCTCATTGCCGGACAGTTGGGAGACATTTAAGGTCACCGTGCGCAATTCAACAGCTAATGGCGTAGTCATTTGGGACCTTGTGAAGATCAAGATACTAAATGAACAGTACAAAATAATTGTTGATATGGACAACTCTTCCTCACACTCAGAGGTGTTAATGACTCAGTCACGGAGATAAGTAAGAGTAGAGGTCTGAGTAATGGTGTAGTGAGAAGTAGAAGCAAATCAAAAGGCAAGCTGTTATCACCGGAATTTGACCAAGCCAGAGGTGAGCCGCGATCAAGATGGACGTGAAGATTGTACATGGAAGAAATACGTGAATCGGCCTTTTACGCAAACTGCCCATGTATCTTAACATATTAGATCGCATCTTAGTTTAGAAGTTAGAGTTTATCCCGTGCACGGTTTGGTGCACGCCACATTAGAAAGTCCCCTGGACTATAAATATGTATCTAGGGTTTATGGAATAAACAACAACCAACGTTCAACACAAACCAATCTCGGCGCATCGCCAACCCCTCCGTCTCAAGGGTTTCTCCAGCACCATGCCGCCTAGATCGCATCTTGCGATCTAGCAGCACGAGCCTACGTTGTTCATGCGTTGCTCGTGCTGAAGCCTTTTGATGGCGAGCAACGTAGTTATCATAGATGTGTTAGGGTTAGCATTGTTCTTAGTATCATATGCTGTCGTAGTGCAATGCGCATCTAGCCGTCCTTGTACCTCATCATGGGTGCGGGGGCGGCACCCCGCTTGATCGTTATTCGGTAGATCTGATCCGTTACGATTGCTCCTTGATTCATCAAGGATTAGTTTAATATCTGCAATGGTTAGGCCTTACAAAGGCTTGGAGGATCCAACGGCACGTAGGGTGTAGTTTGCGCCCCTAGACAGATGTTCCGAGGATCAACCTAGTGTTGGTTTTTAGGCCTTGTCTAGGGCTGGCTTACGATCACCGTGCGTGAGCGCGAGGCCCAATCGTGAGTAGGATGATCCGATTATGCGGTGAAAACCCCAAATCGTCGTGGATCTCATATGCTTTATCTTGATCAAGCGGACCACCATATATTCGGCCACCTTGGACGAATCATGAGTGGATCGGCTCCATGAGCCGATTCAGATAACCTGAGAGCCGATCGAGGCTCGTATTTAACGTGTACGTGTGCCCTGCAGAAACTAAGCGAGGCATCATCCACACCTTCCCGACCGGTATAGGTCGGGTGGCACGCCCTTGCAATTTGCATCGGCGCGCGACCAGGAGGCTTTGCGGGCCGTCGCTCCGAGGGACCGGGGCCAGCCGCAGCCCTAGTTGTTCCCGGCTCTACGGTGTTGACCACACGCCCGCCGGTGGGTTTCGACGTCAACACATTCTGGCACGCTCGGTGGGACAATCTTCAACATCCACCACATCGCCATCTACCTCTGAGATGGCGGAAAGCACTTCGGTCAAGTACGAGGACCTGGCTGACAAGCTCAGGAAGAAGCATAACAAGGTCAAGGCGGTCCTCGGAACCGAACTCGTCGGCTCCTGTGAGAAGACCCGTTCGCACGGCATCAAGCTCAACGGAGACACGCGTCCGTTGCCTGGCGTCAACACGGTCGATCTCAGCCACTCCATAAGAGAACCAGGGTTCTTTCGACGCCAATATGGCGGGGTTCGTGATTCGCCATGACGCGGACAAGGCAGGAGCAGCCACGCTCGTGGCAAAGAGAAAGAGGAGGCCGTTCCACGAGACCGGCCCCAAGACGACGATAAACGATACCTGGCCGAGGAGGAGGTGAGAAACATACGGCATCCACGCCTATCATCCGAGCATCTCCTCAGCAAATATGAACAGCCATACGACCGACATCGCCGCTGCGATAACGACGATGAAGGATATCGTCGGTCTGCAAACAGGAGGTATCGTCGAGCAGTGGCCATGACGACGGGTACGAACGTCGCGCGGAGGGAGGTCAAAGGAGCAAGACAACGTGGACAAACACTGGAACTGTCCCTTCTTCAAACATTGTTGGGACTCGGGAATGAGCCGGTTGCCAACAATCGAGAACTGCCAGAATGCACACAGCAAAGGAGAAGGACGAACGAAGTTTCAGTGTTCAAACGTGCGGGACCTCTCACCTCGAGTAGACGGACTGAGTCATCTCAAGAAGAAGACTTCGAGAGTCAGATGGAGAAGAAGATAGGCACCACCGACCAAGGTGGTGCGATGGACTGGCCGATCGCGCGGGTGCGGCGCGGGCTTGAAGAATCCGAGGCACGGTACCACACGTTGAGGAGAGCGCGGCCCGATCTGGCCGCGAAAATCCAGCAAATAGTGGAGACGAAGGCGCGCCCGCCAAAGAAAGTATGGCGCCCCAAACAGTGCCGATGCACAGGGCATCGGGCCGATATCGTGCGAACGCATCGGCGGACACGACATGGTTCAGAAGTGGATAACATATGAACAGCGCCATCCGAATGTGCCAGGACAAGTACAAGCACGTCACCCTGATCGAGAAGGACAAAGATGAAGGTTCTGCAAGAGATCGGGAGTTCACTAGTGCTGAGCGGATCCGGGGGCAAAACCCGTGTCTGCAAGTGGGCAAAGCAACCGAGCCTGCAAAAGGGGTTCGACGATTTGAGCAAACGGACAAATTTTTGATTGGCTCTGAAGGAAAAACAGCTGAAGTTACACGGCCACAAAATCCCCACGTTACGGAGATGAACGGCAGACCATACTGCAAATGGCATGACACGTTCACCCATGCCACCAACGACTGCAAAGTCTTGCGTGGACAGATTCAAATGGCGATAGAGCAAGGCCGGTTACTCTTCGATCAGTTTGCCATGAAAGCTGACACGCAGCCGTTTCGGAGGTCAACATGGTCGATCTCACCACTGCATAAGACGCGAGCCCGGTGGTTCGTCCGATATCAATAGGGCAGGGCTCGCGATCGCCATTGCAAGGATAAGCCCGAGAGATCGCTCCCGCGGAAAAGATGAAGAGGAGGCCGATCCACACGATCGGCCCCAAACAATGAAAAGGGATGAGCTAAGCGTTACGATGACAAGGGACGCCAACTCCAGCGATTGGCCAATGTTATACTCAACACGCGCTTTACCCGTGTTCAGCATTGACCTAGAAGGCGACGGAAAGCTGGGGTATGGGTTTACATCGCTGGCGAGCTAGAGGAGATTGAGGAAGTCAAGAAGGAGATCAAGAAGTTGCTGGACGCCGGGTTCATCAGGCAAGGTACGCTGAAAGGACTTCCAATGTGATGCCTGTGGAGAAAAAGGATGGCGGTGGCGCGTTGCCATAGATTTTCGAAATCTCAACATTCGTAAATAGTCGGATCAACGACTACAAGGGAAGACGATTCCAGCGATCGGCTAAAATTACTCGCACCACCCTTGTTTATTGGTGTGCTATTTCGCATGGTGAGTGGCGAGAAAAGCTTTAATTGGCTGAAAAGCCGATATCTTCAAACACTTGAAGGATTCGGCTCGGGGGGGCATATACACGGAGAAGGTACAAAGCCACGAAGGATGTACCCAGGGGAAGCCGATTCATGAATCGATCGGCTAATAATAATAAAAAAAAATCGGAAATACAGAATTTTTTTAGCACAGCCGATGCGTAGTCATCGACTTAAGGGTTCAAAGCCGATGCACGGCCATCGACTCAAGGGATTTAAGCGGAAGCCTAACTAGAGCAGGCCCTTCATTGAGATTGCCTGGCGGCTCGGCAGCATCGACAGAATCATCAGTTTGGGTGTCCAAGGCGGCCCTTTTTCTCATTTAGGGTGTTGCCGGCAGGTTTGAGGATCGCAACCCTGACCAAACATCAGGAACAACATGGATGTGCGGATCAGACTAGGACCACGAGAGCAACCGGCGGTCATCCAGTTGGACTGAGCTTCATTTCCGCCAAAGGTTGCCTCATCGGACCAAAGAGACTTGGGGCAGCTCACCTGGGAAGTTCTCTGCCGTTAACAACCGATTTCGGTCAGAATCGGCCGACGCTGCACCACAGTAGAGGGGTGATAGTGGCCCAATGCAGCTGGTGCAACTTCACTCTCGCCTTGATCGAGGCTCGGGGGCAGCGAGCCAATGGTGTTGAAATTGGCTGTCTCGCATCATAACCATCTGAGAAGAAATTTGCAGAAAAAACCACCAGGGTTGACAGGAGGGGTTTGAAGGAGGAGCCATCATCGGTGGTTAGACCTTAGGCCAGTTCGTTGCGACACGGGAGTGCGACATCGCTGGAAAAGCTGTGAGCAAACACTTGTTGAGCAGTGTCAACTTCAACGTCAGAGGTCAGGCTTTCCTGGGAGCATTAACCCCGGAGTTTGGTTATCAGGACGAACATCGTATTTGGTTGATGGTAAAAGTTTAAAGGCCTTGGGGTCTCGAAGCTGCGCGTCGGACCTGTTCGGTTCACAGTTTGGGTCTGAATTCTATGGACTGCAAGTCGACATATGGGAAAGCAATCAGATCGATCCATTTTGCAATCCATTCGAAAGCCGATGCTTTGCCATCGGCTCATTAAGCATCTACTGGATTAACAATCGGCGGACTCAGTATAAAAGAAATCGGCAAAATCAAGTTAAAGGGAACTTCTTCATTGATAAGCGGAGATTTCTTACATAAAGAGCCGATTGCTCTCAAGGGGAGTTGCAAGGAGGGACGTTGTCCCATCTACTGCTCCTAACTCTATCCTAGTTAAGGGCCGCTGCTGTCCTCATCCTCGCCATCATCGGCGCTGCTTCCGGCCGGCTCATCCTCACCGCTAGAGAAACCACCGGCGGGACCTTCGGTCCTCATCTTCTTCGCTAGCGTCGCCATAGTCGCTGTCGAAGTCGCAGACATTGCCCGCCCAGGGGCAAAGACGCTTGGCTGGCGGTTCGTCAGAGGAGGTGGTATCCTCCTCCTTTTCCTTCACCTCCTCAGTGGAGGAGTAGCCGTCCCAGGAGAAGCCGTCGTCGCTTTCTTCTTCCAACCGACGCAGAAAGCGAAGGTCGCTCTCCCGTCCGTTAAAGATTGGTCGTCTTCGGACCAAACAAAGGAGTCGTGGGTCGACTCGTCCCCGTCGGCTATGGCGCGGCGGATGTCGGCGCATGGGCCTCCTGTGGACCCCATTCGGCGTTGGCTCGCGGGAGATGGAGGATTGGGTGGAAAGACCGATGAGGAAGAGGACGAAGAGGAGGTCATGGCAGTGAAAGTGGGTTTTTTCGGTGTGCCGACGGTGAAGCCACAGGAAGTGGCTAAATAAAGGGAGAATACGTGGTTTAATACCTAAGCAGTTCCCGAGGACGTAATGCCAGAATCACTAAGTCATGCAGGGAAGACGGTGGCAAGGCGTCATCATGAAGGAAACTGCGACGGTTCTTCCACGACATGACCCTCGAAGAATGCATATGGTTTTGCAATTATTATTATCAAAACCAGGGGGCATGTGTTATCACCGAATTTGACCAAGCGAGAGGTGAGCCGCGATCAAGATGGACGTGAAGATTGTACATGGAAGAAATACGTGAATCGGCCTTTTTGGGCTAAACTGCCCATGTATCTGTAACATATTAGATCGCATCTTAGTTTAGAAGTTAGAGTTTATCCCGTGCACGGTTTGGTGCACGCCCACATTAGAAAGTCCCTGGACTATAAATATGTATCTAGGGTTTATGGAATAAACAACAACCAACGTTCAACACAAACCAATCTGGCGCATCGCCAACCCCTTCGTCTCAAGGGTTTCTCCGGTAAACACCATGCTGCCTAGATCGCATCTCGCGATCTGGCAGCACGAGCCTGCCTACGTTGTTCATGCGTTGCTCGTGCTTAAGCCTTTTGATGGCGAGCAACGTAGTTATCATAGATGTGTTAGGGTTAGCATTGTTCTTAGTATCATATGCTGTCGTAGTGCAACCCTTGCGCATCTAGCCGTCCTTGTACCTCATCATGGGTGCAGGGGCGCCGCTGATCGTTATTCGGTAGATCTGATCCGTTATGATTGCTCCTTGATTCATCAAGGATTAGTTTAATATCTGCAATGGTTAGGCCTTACAAAGGGTTGGAGGATCCAGCGCACGTAGGTGTAGTTTGCTGCCCCTAGACAGGATGTTCCGAGGATCAACCTAGTGTTGGTTTTTAGGCCTTGTCTAGGGCTGGCTTACGATCACCGTGCGTGAGCGCGAGGCCAATCGTGAGTAGGATGATCCGATTATGCGGTGAAAACCCCAAATCGTCGTGGATCTCATATGCTTTATCTTGATCAAGCAGGACCACCATATATTCGGCCACCTTGGACGATCATGGGTGGATCGGCTCCATGAGCCGATTCACGGGATAACCCGAGAGCCGATCGAGCTCGTATTTAACGTGTACGTGTGTGCCCTGCAGGAAACTAAGCGAGGCATCATCCACACCTTCCTGACTGGTATAGGTGGCACGCCCTTGCAATTTGCATCGGCGCGCGACCAGGAGGCTTTGCGGGCCGTCGCTCGAGGGGGGCCAGCCGCAGCCCTAGTTGTTCCCGGCTCTACGGTGTTGACCCCGCGCCCGCTGGGTTTCACGTCAACACAAGCATGCTGATTTTTTGTGCCATCACTGCCATGAGAAGCTCCACATCAAGTGGAAATATGAACAATGGATGAAGGATAAAAAGAAAGGAAAAGAAGAAGAAAGTTCAAGGACAAAATGACAATGACTGTGAGGGAAGAATTATTGTAGTAGAGGAGATCTTGTTTCTCATATATGAAGAACATAATGGCAGTGGTTCCACTGTTGACGAGAGGATCACTGTAGTTTCTAATGATACCATCAACCTTGGAGATGGTGATGAGATGATTTTGATAATGGACAACAGTGCTACCATACATGCTACATCTCCTAGAGAGCTCTTCACAAACTATACATCGGGTGATATTGGTGTTGTGAAGATGGGAAACAATGATAAAGCACAAATTTGGAAGAGGAGATGTACACTTGGAGACTAAAGATGGTACGACACTAGTCCTCAAGTCGGTGAGGCATGTTGACCCCTACTGCTCAACATTATCTCAGTGGGATTGCTTGATCGAGGTGGGTACTTGAACATATTTGAAAATGCACAAATACAACCTCACTAAAGGAAATAGGTGTGTTGCTAAAGGTAACATGGTTTCAGTTTTGTATCATGTCCATGCTAAGCTTTCTACTGATTGTGTCAATGCGTTGCAAAAAAGAAGATGCTTATACTTTGTGGCACAAGAGCCTTGGGCACCTGAATGAGAAGGGAAAGACAGTGCTACTGAACAAAATTTTGCTAAAATATGTGAAACGTGGACACATCAATGAATATTCAGATTGTCTAGCAGGGAAGCAACACAAAGTTGCATTCAAGAGCCATCCTTCTCACAAAAGGCCCGAAGTGCTGGACTTGGTACGTTTCGATGTTGGCAAAATGTCGGTGAGGTCAATGGGTGGAGAAAATTACTTTGTCACATTTATTGATTACTTTTCTAGGAAGGTTTGGGTCTATGTATTGAAGGCCAAAGATACTAAGTGTATTTTAAGGAATTCCAAGTCGTTGAGAGAGAAATTGAGAAGTAGATCAAGTGCTTCGGCACTGATAATGGGGGAGAGTATAATGGCCCATTTGATGGCTATTGCAACGAGCAGGGAATTATGCACCAATTTACTCCTCCGAAGACACCACAACTGAGTGGTCTTGTTGAGAGGATGAACTGGACAATTCTTGAGAGAGTTAGATGCTTGTTTTCATGTGCAAAGCTATCGAACTTTACTAGGGTGAAAAAAAAGCTTTGTTGACTGTAGTTTATCTTATCAATATCTTACCAAGTTATCCATTACAAGGAGATGTCCCAAACAAGGTCTTGACAACGTCTCATATGAGCACCTGAAAGTTTTCGGGTGTAATCTAGATGAAAGGTCAAAGCTTGATTCAAAGACACGACACTGCATATTTCTTCGCTATGGAGGCGGTCGGTTCGGCTACAAGTTGTACGATACAGTAGCAAAAAAGGTTGTGATAAGCCATGATGTTGTGTTTGTTGAAGACCAAACAATTGAGGATATAGTGAAGACAAAGGATAAAGTTCCGAAGTCAATTCCGGTGGGTGTTCCTCCTCAAAGGCAACAACAAGACATAAATGATTCTGACTAAAGTCCTGCAGATTCAACTCACTCAGAAGCTAAAGAGGATGGTGCGGAAGATGTGAAAGATGATGCACATGGTGGTACATGTGATGAAGATGCTCCCCAACAGAAAGAGTATGAAAATGTTTAAGAAGATGACCATGACCAGCATGAAGCGCCGGCACCAGATAGTTCACTAGCAATATGAGAAGTACAAACATAGTACCGTGGGAAGTACACACCAGGAAGTGAACTTCGCATACCTTTTTTTTTGAAGATATGATTTTTGAAGATACGTTGAATACAACTCATATTTTGGATGAATGGTTAAAAACATAGGGCACATTTAGATCTCACACGACTTAGACTTAACTAAATATTAATCACATGACGCCATCAAGTCTTAGTTACAACCTAGCTGTAACTCATGTGCAACTCACATGCCACCATGAATCTTAAATCAAATTCAATGGTGTGGATATTTTTTCTCTCAATTACAACCCACTTGCAATTAGGAAAATGTAAATTACAACCCGCAACCTGCTGGCAACTAGGAAAATCACAGTTGCAGCCTACTTACAACTAGGGAAATATCAGTTGCAACCCACTCACAACTGTCATATCAGCATGAATCACGAGCCAAATCCAGTGACTAAGGAGTCAACTCAGAAAATAAAAGTCAGCCAAATCCGAAAAACATAGTTTAGTTTTAGTTTGTGTTCTTAAGAAATGGCAAAACTAGATATGGGTGCCCCACTCAATAAAAAGATGTCAAGCACTCTTTGTGAAGATTCTTTTAAAAAATGTACCTACAAATATCTAACAAACTATACTCAATTTGCACAGCTAACTAACTCTTGGTGAAATCAAGCTCTACATCCATGCAAAATTTCACATTCCAATTAGGCATTTCCATTAATTGCTCGCCAGCGTCTTGGCCCTTCCCGCGTTCGCCTCTTCCTTCCGCCCCGAACCCCCGGTCCTCTCCACCTACTCCAAAAACCCTACCACGTTCTCGACCACCCCGCGTCCCCGCCCCATGGCGCCGCCACCGCCGCCGCCTCGCTTCCCCGCGTCTCCCACCTTCTCCGGTAAGCATCTGGCCACCTCCCTCCCCGCGTCGTCCCTAACCCACCAACGAATAACTCTGCTGCTCACCCACGCCGCGCCGCAGCCGGCGACAAGACGCGGACCATGCTCCTCCAGGCGGCGATCAACGGCGACGTCCGCTCCTTTACCAGTATGCGCCTCGCTTTCTCCCAATCCAGGCTTCGTTCCTGGCCGCTTTCGTTGACCCCGTTGGAGGCCGATCCTTCTTGGTCGCAGGGCTGGCGAGGGCGCTGGATAAGGGCAGGGGCTGCCTCAAGGAAACCGTGGAGGGGGTGAGGATCCAAGGCGAAGAGTATATGAGGGGACTCGGGGCGCTGCACCTCGCCGCCGGCAACGGGAATCTGGAGATGTGCCGCTACCTGGTCGAGGTGTTGCGGGTCGAGGTGGACCCCCTCGACCACGGAGGTCAATTTCTTTTCTTTTCCCTTCGCGGCAAAATCCTAATATAGTAACATTCCATTGTTGGAGTTATGATGATTCTGCTTGCGTGTGAACTTCCAAACATGTGCACAACAAAACGGCATACCTTTGCATTGGGCATCATTTCTCACACCTTCTGTGCTCAACCATAAAGCATGTAACTTTGTATGGAACACCTTCTGTGCTCAACCATAAGCATGTAACTTTGTATAGAACCGTCATCCAGAGATCAGTTGTGAAATATTATCTAGAATTCTGGATTAGTTCCTATGAGAGGATGTCTCAGAATTCAACACACACATGGCTGTCGTCATATGTGGCTGGAACAACTGAATTGCACAAAATTTCATCACCTGTGGCAGCATGTGTTCAACAAAAATATGTACCACCTCGGGTAGATATGTATGTATATTTTCTGGATGAAGGATGGTATGAATATTTTTTCTTTGTGCAGTGTTAGATGAAGATGCTTCAACAAAAATAGATCTCTTTGCTAAACCCGAGAATGAATTGCCTAATAAGCTTCATTATCTGCGTGCTTGACAGGTAAAACACCTCTGATTCAGGCAATATACTTTGAGAGATTGAACACTGCCAAGTATCTTCTTGACCAGGGTGCCAATCAAGACAAAACCAGCTACGATGGGTTTGCTCCCCTGCATTGTGCTGCTGGATTAGGTCTCCCTCTATCAAGGCATCTCTTATATCTTCAGTTGAGCCTGTCTAACTACACAGATACAAGTGGAAAACTGAGGAGAGGGCATTCAAATGTTACCTTCACATGGTTTTTTTTGTCTCAAGACTTAAGTGTCAGTTATATCGAACAAGAGGGAGTAATAACAACCTGGATTATTTCATTTATGCAGGATGTTATAAAATCGTCAGACAATTGCTTGAAAGAGGTGCTTACCCTGACCCTGTAAATTGTTGTGGGACACCACTTCATATTGTGGCGGCCGAATCTGATGATCGTTCTATGAAGATTTTATTGGACCACAACGCAAATGTAAGTTTACCAACATACTGATTCTTCATTAACTTTCTCTTTGCACTGCTAAAAGGGCACATAGTTTTATTGATTGGTGCTGTTTGGTGCTTTGCTTCCTTCTACGTGTTCGTTGTGATGAACTTTGATCTTAATTGTCATCGTTGCTAGCCTAACTTGAACAGTATTGCAGATATCTTTGATACTTCATCCAAAGTAGTTGATGAACTTCTATTGCACATAACATTGTATTATGAAATATAGCCACAGTTTTAGTTTCATGTACTT
Source organism: Lolium multiflorum (assembly GCA_030979885.1). Classification (NCBI taxonomy): domain Eukaryota; kingdom Viridiplantae; phylum Streptophyta; class Magnoliopsida; order Poales; family Poaceae; genus Lolium; species Lolium multiflorum. Next base: position 197,870,977 of record CM061750.1, read on the forward strand.
TGCAAAAGAAATGCAGTTGCATTGTCTGAATTGGAGCACATTTATACCTGTTCTTCAATTCAAAGTACCACTGTACATGTCATATCTGGTTTCTGAAATGTCATTTAATATGTAGCGTCAACTTATTTAGGGTGCAGGTACCCTTCATGTGTGCCGATTGCCATTACATATCTTACCATAACAGATAACTCCTTTAAGTTCCATCTAAAGTTGAATAAAGCATACCAGTCAACACTTGACTTGGATTGTGCACAAGTTGTTCCATAACTATATTTTGATGCACTGACAACGTGCTTTCTTTGCGATGCCATGTGACTATATTTTCTTACTGTATCCCTCCACAACTTTGAAGAACCTGATATCTTGATGTTTCATGCCAGTACAACAAGATGGTAAATGGTATGACGCCTCTCTATTTTGCTATAAATGCTTCCTCAGTGAAATGTGTGAAACTCCTGGTTGAGGTACTGTAACTTCAACTTATCATTTACAGTTTCTAGAACTACTATGGGGCTGTTTGCTTTGTTTTTCACGTTTTTTGTATGATTCAGTTTATGAAGTTTGTAAATTTTGCTTTCTATGGTTCACTTATGATGCGCCCGTGCTCAGCTGATTTTCTATACTGGGTATCTAATTTGTCTCCAGTACCCTGACACTTACTCACTAGTTATCCAACTGCACTAGTAGAAACTGTACCGACATAATGGGAATTTTTAGGACATGCCTTGTCACAGTGCAGCCATGCCCATATCATGTATGCATTATAGGTAACCATGTGGCATGCCACATTTTTAGCAGTGAGCCACTCTTCTTGGTGCATCTTTTAACCTTCTTTCCACACTGGGACAATCAAATATGACTGCCACAAATTGGATGGTAATGGACCTGACAGTTCAGCAGTCAACTGATGCAAACTCAGTGCCATTACGACTGTTATTGCGTTTCTGAAACTGTGAAAAATATGGTAAGCTATCTAAGTTTTCTTGAGGAAATACCTACAGCTGTTTTCCATGATAGGCTGGTGCTGATGCAAATGGAGATTATTTCTTAACCGCTTTACGTGATGCTCCTCCAAAGAGTGGCCCAAGTGAGTGCTTGATGTGTGTACTGGGGATTGGAGACGGCTGGTACCCTCATAATGATGTAAGTTTACCTCTGTGCTACTATATAAACATTCAATTTGAACCTCGCAACTGTTGTTGACACCTACCGGTATACTAGTGCAAACTGACCACTGTATCTCTTTAAGCTTTAAGCACAGCTGTTTAATTAATGAATAATGAGGCATGCATGTTTCTTACCAGTGATGTAAATTTTACCTCTTTCCTACTATATGCATGCACATTTGAACCATGCAACTGATGTGTGGCATTTCTTGGATTAGAGTGAGAATTGAACAGAATAGCTCTTAAAGCTTTGGGACAATTGTTTGATCAGTGAGTAACATCTACCGTTTACTGCTCAAACTTTATGGTTGCTCTGATACCGTAATGCATCCGCCTAATCCCTCCGATTGCCCCCCCCAACCTTCTTAGAAATGGCATCTCATAGTTCTTGACTTCTTGTATTCTGCTTGTGGCTCTATTTCTCTGCACAATTTTGTTCTTACTGTTTGTAGCTACATGTCGTAAGAGGTGTCCAAGCTACTAGCCGTGTTTGTTGAGACCTCTTGTGCTGGCTTGGGAGTTTTTTTTCTTAAATTATGCACTTACAGACTTCTATTGTCTTGTTCAATGTACAATTCATTATAATTGAATATTTGAACATGTTTGGAAATAATTTACCTGAAATTCTTATTCAAAGATATATGCCCACAGATTTTTTTTCTCTATCATTTTGGTTTGTGCAAGTTGCCAAGCTTGGCACAGAAAGGACAGCTAAACTAATTGTTTACTTAGAAGCAGATGCAGAAATGGAAGCACATTCTATCTAAACATTATTCTGTTATATGCCTCATTATGTAATGATTCAGTGTGTGCTTAGCTCCACTTACGAGTTGCACTTTGTTTTTCTGTTCAGGGAATCTCGTACTCCTTACTACCTTAACTCGAAAAAAATTGTTTATTTCGTTTCAAATCATAAAAATGCTGCTTTAACATCTAGATTCTGTTTTATTTCCATCATAAAAATTAGAGAAGCACATTATTATGAAACAACTTTTTCTGCAAATTTAAGTCTAGCCTACATAATTCTTAAAATATAATCTTGCAGTGATACTCTTTCTTGACTGGAGGTTGCATATGAGTGAGTTGCTTGTGTCAGCATGGAAAAGTGTAGTCTTAGTATCGTTTATGTTTTTTGAAAGTTGAAACATTTTTCTTGTGCAATCATAGAAGTGCTGAGCAGAAAGATTATGTGAAATAAATGTCCTAATTCTTGAATCTTTACATGATAATATCTATTCCATAGATTTTTTTAGATTCATCAAACACATGTTTATTTGCTATTCTTGATTGTTTAGAGTGAGCCTGTGGATAAAAGGAAACTAGTGGAGTTGAAGTCACGAGGGAGTAAGGCAGTTGGGGGAAGAGATTTTCTGTCTGCTGCAGAATCCTACAGTATGGTATGTTAGTATGTTACAGTACCATATACTCGCTGTATGCTCCTGAGTAATGGCATCCGGGCTTCAGCTGGCCTTGATTTCTAAATTCTGCTAACTGAATCGCTACTCATCGAAACATTGTGTACTAAATACGGATACGTCTCTGTGTGCAACAATGCGCATGCTTCCAACTCTTCCGTACTATAAACTAATCAGTTAACTTTTTTTGGATGTATAGGCAATGGAGCTTGACCCTAACGATGCAGCCTTGTTCTCAAATAGGAGCCTCTGCTGGCTTCAGTTGGGTAGGCCTTTGCTCAGCTTGCTGGATGCTCTTGAATGTAGCAAAAGACGACCAGGCTGGCCAAAGGCCTTGTACAGGCAGAGCAAAGCTCTAATGTCACTCAAGGTTGGGTAGTAGAAGATACAGTTTTCTTCGGACTTTGGCTATGCAAATCGTCTTATGATCGTTCGCTGCTTGTGTATTGTCATCAGGATTACAAGGGTGCGTGCAAGACGTTTTTAGATGCGCTGAAACTGGACACAGGGAATGCTGAGATCGAGGATGGGCTGCGGTATGTTACTACTAATTATCTACACCTTCAGTTTATAGTATGGCTAGCTCTTGCGGTGGTGACTAACTTTCTGTGAGTTGCATGTTCCATTACAACTGAAGATGGTCAAATATATCTAGTGAACTTACATTTTTTGTGTACTCTAATTCTCCAAAAAAAAAGTTTGCTCTTCTAGCCCCTGAATAAGGATATGTTTAACATTTAGACAAGTACTTCTAAGCTCATGAAATGTGCAGGGAAGCTTTGGAATTCTTGAAGGTGTCTCAGAGTCAGAGCCCCAAGGTGAACTGATCCATACGGATATATATGCTAGTGTTGATGCAGATAGCTCGAAACACTTGCAGTTTTTATGGGAACTTGCATGGTTTTCATGAGTTGATACATATCCTCCTTCTGTAAGTTAACTGATGTGTGCTAAAGCAATTTGGAAGCACCTTCTGCGCAGTGATGTAATTATCCTGGAACTGTTGGTTGCGCATGTGTTGACATGACTAGTTGACTCCTGATACTTTAGGGGCCGAAGTGGAAGTGGTCTATGGTGGTGTGGTCATATTCCATGGATCTTTTTGCGGAACCACATGGTTTCTCTTACCACCTCCTGCCAAAATATGTTTAATTTAATTACTGGTACTTTATGGACCGAAGTGGTCTAGGTGGCGTGGTCATATCCATGTATCTTTTTGTACAATCACATCGTTTCTCTTACCCTGCTGCCCAAAATATGTTGCATGATGAAAGCTAATTTTTGCAAAATTTGAATAAGCATATAGAAACATGGTTGATTAAATAGACGCCACTACAATTTCTGGCAATTTGAGTAACTGTTGACTTTTGAAAAACGTCACCACAATTATGTGTACATTTGGCATATGCCATTACACCCACTTAAACACATATAGTAAGCGATATACACCATATTTTCAGTTGTATACACGTATACATGGTGGTATCCACTTGGAATCATGCTGACGTGGCCCAGCTTGACTTAAAAAAACATAAGTTTGTGACAACAAGCCAATAAAACGTTGGCAGAATAAATTTGTAGAATACAATCCTATAGCTCTAGGTTCATCCAACGCTAATAACAAGATCTTAGTTTAGCTCCAGGGACCAGGATCATAGTAGTATGCATACAAAAACTGTCCAATATGGACATCACATATGTACAGAAAACATCCAACCTAGCTCCAGGTGCAAATGGCCATCGTACGCTAGGGTTCCAGGTTCATAGTACCATCTCACAATTTATCATCCCACAAATAAAAACATGAAAAACATCCAATATGTATCATCTCCCAAAGTTCGCATTTGTGCATCCCGGGCAAGATAATGTGCCCAATCTATCTCAAATTCTTTGCTCCCGTTGCACCTACCAAACATCGGCAGAAACAAAAATCAAGAATGGTGCTGAGGTCTTCCGGCGGCTCACTGCTAAGTTGAAACTCACAGCGCGCCGTCTCATGAGCCGGAGCGACAAAAAGGTTGGATGCATCAAACTGCAGCTTATGATAGCGCGGGAGGTGGTGCTGAGGTTGGACATCGCCATGGAGTCCCGATTGCTCACCCCCGATGAGCGTCCACTCCGGGCGCACCTCAAGCAAGCCTACCTAGGGCTGGCCTCACTCGAGCGGACGATGGCTCGCCAACGGGCAAAAATAGCATGGCTAAGGGAGGGGGACGCTAACACGGCCTTCTTCCACCAGCATGCGGCCTACAGGCGCCAGAAGAATGTGATCCATAGCTTAAGGGTGGATAACGCAGTTGTCTCAGACCACGCGGCCATGGCTGAAGCTACCTTCGCGCACTTTGAGAGCATGCTGGGCACTTCGGTAGCGAGGGCGCAATCGCTGGATTTGGACTTCCTGGGCACCACACCAGAGGACCTCTCCGAGCTTGAGATAGCGTTCACAGAGGAGGAGGTTTGGGAGGTGATCAGACACTTACCGCCAGGCAAGGCTCCCGGCCCCGACGGGTTCACGGCTGAATTCCTTCAGAAATGTTGGGGGGTGGTCAGGGATGACTTCATGGAGGCCTTTGACAAGCTTTACACGATGTGTGGGCGCGGATTCCAAGGCCTTAACCAGGCCCTGCTGGTCCTGCTGCCCAAGCACCCGGACGCCATGGCACTAGGTGATTATAGGCCGATAAGTCTAATTCATATCTTTGCCAAGTTGGTGGCGAAAACTTTGGCTGCTAGGCTGGCACCTCGGATGGAGTCGCTGGTGGATCGCAACCAATGGGCCTTCATTCGCAAAAGTTGCATCCACGATAACTTCTTGTTGGTCCAGCAGACAGCTCGTTTCCTGCGCAGAGGGAAGGAGCCGAGGGTGATGCTGAAGCTGGATATTGCGCGGGCTTTCGACTCGGTATCCTGGGGTTTCCTCATGGAGGTGCTCCAGAAGATAGGGTTTGGGCCGAGGTTCCGAGAGATTGTCTCTCTGCTGCTGGCCACGGCCAGTACTCGGGTGATGCTCAACGGCGAGCCAGGCACCCCGATCTGGCATCGGAGGGGACTGAGACAGGGGTTCCCCTGTCGCCATCGTTGTTTGTTCTAGTGATGAACTCGCTCAACAAGGTGCTCGCCAAGACAGCCGAGCTGGGTATGCTGCGACGGTTGGCGCGGCGAGACCTGGCGACCTCTGTGTCCCTATATGCAGATGATGTGGTGATCTTCTGTCACCCGGCTGAGGCAGAGTTGAGTGCGGTCCACAGCATCCTGGAGCTTTTTGGACAGGCTTCTGGCCTACACACCAACTTCGCTAAGTGCTCGGTGTCCCCTATTGCCTGTTCGGATGAGGTAGATGTGGCTGCTGCGGAGCACATGGAGTTCCAGCTAGCGCCTTTTCTGGTGAAGTACCTGGGTATTCCCCTGTCTACTAGGCGTCTGTCGGCCGAAACTTTCCAGCAGCTTTTGGACAGGCTAGCTGACAAACTGCCGACATGGCGGGCATCCATGATGCCGCAAGCCGGACGTTTGGCGCCGATCCGAGCTGTGCTCGCGGCGATCCCGCTGCACCAGCTAATGGTACTGGCCCTGAACAAAAAGACCCTCAAACAGATCAACAAGATCCTGCGAGGGTTCCTCTGGGTGGGCCGGGCAGAGGCCAATGGAGGTCACTGCCACGTGAACTGGGCAAGGGTGTGCCGGCCGCTTAACCTAGGGGGGGTGGGGATCCCCGACCTTGCACGGATGTGTTGGAGATATGCCCAAGAGGCAATAATAAATGGTTATTATATATCTTTGTGTTTATGATAATGTTTACATACCATGCTATAATTGTATTAACCGAAACATTGGTACATGTGTGATATGTAGACAAACAAGAAGTCCCTAGTATGCCTCTTAAACTAGCTTGTTGATTAATGGATGATTAGTTTCATAATCATGAACATTGGATGTTATTAATAACAAGGTTATGTCTTTGTATGAATGATGTAATGGACACACCCAATTAAGCGTAGCATAAGATCTCGTCATTAAGTTATTTGCTATAAGCTTTCGATACATAGTTACCTAGTCCTTATGACCATGAGATCATGTAAATCACTTATACCGGAAAGGTACTTTGATTACACCAAACACCACTGCGTAAATGGGTGGCTATAAAGGTGGGATTAAGTATCCGGAAAGTATGAGTTGAGGCATATGGATCAACAGTGGGATTTGTCCATCCCGATGACGGATAGATATACTGGGCCCTCTCGGTGGAATGTCGTCTAATGTCTTGCAAGCATATGAATAAGTTCATAAGAGACCACATACCACGGTACGAGTAAAGAGTACTTGTCAGAGACGAGGTTGAACAAGGTATAGAGTGATACCGAAGATCAAACCTCGGACAAGTAAAATATCGCGAGACAAAGGGAATTGGTATTGTATGTGAATGGTTCATTCGATCACTAAAGTCATCGTTGAATATGTGGGAGCCATTATGGATCTCAGATCCCGCTATTGGTTATTGGTCGGAGTGAGTACTCAACCATGTCCACATAGTTCACGAACCGTAGGTGACACACTTAAAGTTGGATGTTGAAATGGTAGTACTTGAATATGGAATGGAGTTCGAATATTTGTTCGGAGTCCCGGATGTGATCCCGGACATCACGAGGAGTTCCGGAATGGTCCGGAGAATAAGATTCATATATAGGATGTCATTTTATGTGAATAAAATGATGCGGAAGGTTCTATGGAAGGTTCTAGAAGGTTCTAGAAAAGTCCGGAAGAAACCACCAAGGAAGGTGGAGTCCACATGGGACTCCACCTCCATGGCCGGCCAACCCTAGTGGGGGAGGAGTCCCAAGTGGACTCCCCCTTAGGGGGCCGGCCACCCCCTGGAAGGTGGAATTCCCACCTCTAGTGGGAGGGAAGGTTTCCCACCATATGGAAGGTTTTGGGTTCGGGTCTTATTCGAAGACTTGTAGTCCAACACTTGGGGCTTCCACCTATATATAGAGGGCCAAGGGGAGGGGGCGGCCACACCAAAGCCATAGCTTGGCCGCCTGGCCGGCCACCCCCTCTCCCCAAACCCTAGCGGTCTCTCTCCTCCACCACATCCCGCACGCTTAGCGAAGCTCCGCCGGATTTCTCCACCACCACCGACACCACGCCATCGTGCTGTCGGATTCAAGAGAGCTACTACTTCCGCTGCCCGCTGGAACGGGGAGGTGGACGTCGTCTTCATCAACAACCGAACGTGTGACCGAGTACGGAGGTGCCCGTTCGTGGCGCCGGAACCGATCGTGATCAAGATCTTCTACGCGCTTTTGCAAGCGGCAAGTGATCGTCTACCGCAGCAATAAGAGCCTACTCTTATAGGCTTTGGAATCTCTTCAAGGGTTAGTCTTGATCATCCCTCGTTGCTACCGTCTTCTAGATTGCATCTTGGCTTGGATTGTGTGTTCGCGATAGGAAAATTTTTGTTTTCTATGCAACGTTATCCTACAGTGGTATCGAGCCGTGTCTATGCATAGATGGTTGCACGAGTAGAACACAATGGTTTGTGGGCGTTGATGCTCTTGTTATCTTTAGTTTGAGTACTTTGCATCTTTGTGGCATAGTGGGATGAAGCGGCTCGGACTAACTTTACATGACCGCGTTCATGAGACTTGTTCCTCGTTCGACATGCAACTTGTATTGCATAAGAGGCTTTGCGGGTGTCTCTCCTACTATAGTGAAGATTCAATTTACTCTTCTATTGACAACACTAGTATCACCGTTGTGGTTCATGTTCGTAGGTAGATTACTTACGAAAACCCTAAACCACGTAAAATATGCAAACCAAATTAGAGACGTCTAACTTGTTTTTGCAGGGTTTGGTGATGTGATATGGCCATAATGTGATGATGAATATGTATGAGATGATCATTATTGTATTGTGGCAACCGGCAGGAGCCTTATGGTTGTCTTTAATTTTCATGTTGAGAGGTATTTCAAAGTAGTTGTAATAGTTGCTACATGAGGTGAACAACCATGAAGACGGCGCCATGGACCTTGACGCTACCGATGATGAGATCATGCCCGAAGATGATGGAGATCATGCCCGAAGATGATGGAGATCATGTCCGTGCTTTGGAGATGAAGATCAAAGGCGCAAAGACTAAAGGGCCATATCATATCACATATGAATTGCATGTGATGTTAATCCTTTATGCATCTTATTTTGCTTAGATCGCGACGGTAGCATTATAAGATGATCCCTCACATTAATATCAAGATAATAAAGTGTTCTTCCCTCGTATGCACCGTTGCATTGTTCGACGTTTTGAAGCATCTCGTGATGATCGGGTGTGATAAACTCAACATACAACGGGTGTAAGCCATGTTGCACATGCGGAATACTTGGGTTTGCTTGACGAGCCTAGCATGTATAGACATGGCCTCGGGACAACGGAAACCGAAAGGTTGAACACGAGTCATATGGATGATATGATCAACATGTTGATGTTCACCATTGAAGCTACATCATCTCACGTGATGATCGGTTTTGATGTAGTGGATTTGGATCGTGTACCACTTAACAACTATGAGGGATGTTGTATTAAGTGGGAGTTCATTAGTAATTAGATTAAAACATGAACTAATTATCATAAACATAGTCTGAGTAGTATTTTGAATTAATTTTGTAGTATTGGCATCCGTTTACTACTATGCGCTAGTCTTGTTATTGAGATAGAAATACTGTTAAAATCTGATAAGAAACTTTACGGATTAGTACCGTATTGTTAAAGAATCAAGAATTGATTAAGTCCTATTGCAAACTTTTAGTGAAACTCACTTTGTTGATTCAGAGAGCTATGGTTTCAATTAGTACCTAAAGTTATCTTGTCTCCGTGAAACTTGAAGTTCAAATCTGTTTGAAAAGTAAGGAGCTGAAAATTTAGTTTTCAGAAATAATCAAGGTATGAGATATATGTGATATCTAAGACCTTATTGCAAGATGATAGAATATAATTTGGTGAGACTACATAAACTCATAAGTTTTATGGGAATGTATGAAGGTTGAAGACGCCAGGCGTCACAATCCTCCAACTATTGGAGCACTAACGATATTCGCATATCCATGAAGTTATCATCCTTAGTATGCACCGCTGCTAAGACTCGTCGTATCGAAGCATCACGTGATGATCGGGTGTTATAGATTCTACGTGTGCTTACAATGGGTGCAAGCCAGATTTGCACATACAAATACTAAGGTTGAACTTTATGAGCCTAGCATGTACAGACATGGTCTCAAAAAGTTGTCATGAATTGATGGATAAAATTATGAGTGAAATTGTTCATCATAGTTACTAATAAGTGAAATCTAGAACACTTGTCATATGATGAACAACTTCAAAGTAAAAACCTCAAGGTTATTGGTATTTGACCAACAAACCTAGAAGTTATTGATGTTGAAGTGTTTTTCTGAATAATGAGGAAAGCTAAAAGAGAAACTACAAAAGATATTGGCAGAAATAAAGAAAAGACTAGAAAGTCTAGCTCAGGTGTATATAAATGATATACATGTTATGGATGTATTCCTAGTTTAGTCACACAATGAAATTCTTGGGTATTAGTGCTATATTGGTTGGTATGAAGTGTCATACAAAACAACACAATACAAGAATACAATGGCCTAAGTGACTGACAAGGAATATGATAGGTATGCACGTCTGGAACAAAAATAAAGTGTTATTATGTTCATCGTTGGCATTCTATCTAGCCCTTAGAATTTATAATAAAGAACTTAATAATTGTTATTTTGCTCTAGTCAAATAAAAACAATGAGTTGTTCAAATTATGACATTACTCCATGTATGATGGATAAGTTATTATAAATCTTAATGGTGAAACACACATACATAACACTGACGCTAAAATGCCATAAGGCAAATGATTTGAATTCCACTTATTTGTGGAACCGCCATTTAGGTCATGTTAGAAAGGAACGCATGAAGGAACTCCATGCAAATGGATTTTTGGAGTCATTTGATTTTTGAATCGTTTGGCGCTTGCAAATCTTTTCTAAAGAGAATGATTAAAATACCGTTCATAGGCCAAAAGTTGAACGGGCAACTAACTTAGTGGAAAAATACATTATGATGTATGTGATTCACTGGGCATAGTTGTGTGCGGGAGATTCTTCTACTTCATGAAAACTTTCAACAATGAATTGAGTATATATATGTGGATATATTCAATAAGGAAGAAGTTTGAAACATTTGAATGGATTCAAATAAATTTCAGCATGAAGTGGAAATCATCGTAATAGAAAAGTCAAATATCTATGATTGGATCATGGTAGAAATATTTGAATTACGATTTTTAGCGAACATCTAAGAGAGTTATGAAATTGTTCTACAACTCACATTTCTTGGAGTATCACAATGATGATATAGTATCCAAGATATGTATCCAAACCTTGTTGGATCAATGATGAGATAAGATATTAATGCCATTATATTTTTGTGGATTATGCTTTAGTGACTACCGCTTTTACACTGAATAGAGCATCATCATGATCCATTGAAATGACACCATACGAGTTATGGCATGGGTATGAACCCTGATAGTCTTTTCTTAAATTTTGGTATGCATAGCATAAGTAAATAAGTTTACAACCAAAATCGGATAAATGTCTTTGTTGGTTATCCCAGAGATTGATTGGGAATTCTTTCCACAAGACAAAGACAAAAGTGTTTGTCAATGTTTCTTATTTCCAAGAAATTGTTTCTAGTGAAGTATTTGAGTGGGAGGACAATATAATTTGATAAGGTTTATGAACCTGAGCATAATGATGAGTAGCGCAGCATCGGAATTTGTTTCAGAAGCGGCCACGACGATCATGACTCCTATGACTACAAAGTGTTTTAGCCATGGAGATCGAAGTACATATTGAACCTTGTAGGTATGGTTTACTTTGTGATCAAATAAATGATTTGTGAACAAAGGATTGATTTTGAACAATGATAAAACCAACTACAAACAAAGAAGTTATGATGGGCCCTGACTCCGTTAAAATGGCTATACGCCATGAAATCCAAGATAGATAAATACTTTTTGAAAGTAAATGGATCTATAAAATTGATGGACTTGGATGGAATATCCTTAAAGAAGCTCGACTTGTCGAAAAATTGTTTACGACAAAGTTCAAAGAGTTGACTACGATAAGATTAGATCTTCCGTAGCAATGCTTATAGTCTATGTGGATTATTCTAGTAATCACTACATATTTCTTTTATGAGATATGCTAGTAGGATGGCAAAATACACTACTTAAAGTGTGTATTAAAGGTGTACACAAGATACAACCAAGAGTTTTGCTGGTCCGTGGAATACTAGATAGGTATACGAACTTCAATTGGATGAAGTAAGTATCACGGATAGAATCTTCACCAGATGAAATAGTCAAATAGTTTTTGATTTCATCAGAGACGATGAAGAGGCTTGCATTTGCAAGAAATTAAGTGGGAGCGCTAAGACACATTTATAATACTTTATGTAGGTGACATATAGTTGGTTATAAATGATGTAATTATATACTTGATTAAAAGGTTTCATTGAGAATTAACTTCAATGAAAGGATATGGACTGAAACAAATTTAGTGTCAAGATCTATGAAGATAGATTGAAACACATAAATAAGTTTAAGTCAAAGTACATATGATGGATATTGAAGTAGTTCAATATAGAAATATTAAGAAAATGTTCTTGTCATGTGAAGGTTTAACAAGACTTGAGTGTATCCGACACTCAATGAGTAAAAACACATGAGTGATTATAGATCACGAATAACATGTACACAATCAGATATCATGTGCTATAAAGTGTTATGAGCATATACCAGAATGATTCATATGATGATCATTGAACGACAGTAAGAATATCCTTAAGTACTTTAGAAGAACTAAGGATATATATATATATTTTTGTATGTGAAGAAATGACAAACAAATCGCTGTAAGGTGTTACACCGATATTGGTTTTGTCACATATAAAATATAATTTCAAATCTCAAATTAGACTAAGTGTTGTTTAAAAGGTAGCACAATGAGCTAGAAGTTGTCTATGCTAGATTTAGAAGAGTTCTAAATATTGTGATGGATTCTACAAAAGAAGGCAGAATATGTCATTGTTTTGACAATGACAAAGGATGTTAAGTCGGGAGGTTCTTTGAGAACTTGGTGTAGTTCCGACAAAGTCAGAACTTTGAAGCTATATTGTGTGTGACAATATTAGTGACATATTTCAGACCGCGGAATTAAGGTTCCACCAGAGGACTAAGCATATATGCCGACTCATTTGGAAAATGAGTGATGCGCTGAGACGCATATGAATTGCAAAATACATACGTTTCTGAGCATGTCAGAACCGTTGACTAAAACCTCTCCCGTGAGCAAAACATGATAAAGCACCAGAAGGCCAAGGTGTTATATCTTTACATATGTAAACTAGATTATTGACTCTAGTGCAAGTGGGAGACTGTTGGAGATATGCCCAAGAGGCAATAATAAATGGTTATTATATATCTTTGTGTTTATGATAATGTTTACATACCATGCTATAATTGTATTAACCGAAACATTGGTACATGTGTGATATGTAGACAAACAAGAAGTCCCTAGTATGCCTCTTAAACTAGCTTGTTGATTAATGGATGATTAGTTTCATAATCATGAACATTGGATGTTATTAATAACAAGGTTATGTCTTTGTATGAATGATGTAATGGACACACCCAATTAAGCGTAGCATAAGATCTCGTCATTAAGTTATTTGCTATAAGCTTTCGATACATAGTTACCTAGTCCTTATGACCATGAGATCATGTAAATCACTTATACCGGAAAGGTACTTTGATTACACCAAACACCACTGCGTAAATGGGTGGCTATAAAGGTGGGATTAAGTATCCGGAAAGTATGAGTTGAGGCATATGGATCAACAGTGGGATTTGTCCATCCCGATGACGGATAGATATACTCTGGGCCCTCGGTGGAATGTCGTCTAATGTCTTGCAAGCATATGAATAAGTTCATAAGAGACCACATACCACGGTACGAGTAAAGAGTACTTGTCAGAGACGAGGTTGAACAAGGTATAGAGTGATACCGAAGATCAAACCTCGGACAAGTAAAATATCGCGAGACAAAGGGAATTGGTATTGTATGTGAATGGTTCATTCGATCACTAAAGTCATCGTTGAATATGTGGGAGCCATTATGGATCTCCAGATCCCGCTATTGGTTATTGGTCGGAGTGAGTACTCAACCATGTCCACATAGTTCACGAACCGTAGGGTGACACACTTAAAGTTGGATGTTGAAATGGTAGTACTTGAATATGGAATGGAGTTCGAATATTTGTTCGGAGTCCCGGATGTGATCCCGGACATCACGAGGAGTTCCGGAATGGTCCGGAGAATAAGATTCATATATAGGATGTCATTTTATGTGAATAAAATGATGCGGAAGGTTCTATGGAAGGTTCTAGAAGGTTCTAGAAAAGTCCGGAAGAAACCACCAAGGAAGGTGGAGTCCACATGGGACTCCACCTCCATGGCCGGCCAACCCTAGTGGGGGAGGAGTCCCAAGTGGACCCCCTATGGGGTGGAACCCACCTCTGGTGGGAATTCCCACCTCTAGAGAAGGTTTCCCACCATATGGAAGGTTTTGGGTTCGGGTCTTATTCGAAGACTTGTAGTCCAACACTTGGGCTTCCACCTATATATAGAGGGCCAAGGGAGGGCCGGCCACACCAAAGCCATAGCTTGGCCGCACCCCTTAGTGGCCGGCCACCCCTCTCCCCAAACCCTAGCGGTCTCTCTCCTCCACCACATCCCGCACGCTTAAGCGAAGCTCCGCCGGATTTCTCCACCACCACCGACACCACGCCATCGTGCTGTCGGATTCAAGAGGAGCTACTACCGCTGCCCGCTGGAACGGGAGGTGGACGTCGTCTTCATCAACAACCGAACGTGTGACCGAGTACGGAGGTGCTGCCCGTTCGTGGCGCCGGAACCGATCGTGATCAAGATCTTCTACGCGCTTTGCAAGCGGCAAGTGATCGTCTACCGCAGCAATAAGAGCCTACTCTTATAGGCTTTGGAATCTCTTCAAGGGTTAGTCTTGATCATCCCCTCGTTGCTACCGTCTTCTAGATTGCATCTTGGCTTGGATTGTGTGTTCGCGATAGGAAAATTTTTGTTTTCTATGCAACGTTATCCTACAGGATGGCCATGAGCCTTAGGGTGTGTTGGCTATGGAGGATGCACACAGACCACCGACGGCCATGGCGCGGGCTGGACATGACGTTCTCGAAGGCGGAGCTGGACATCTTCGCGGCCTCCACCTCGATGATAGTGGGTGATACGCAAGCACACGTCCGTTGGGAACCCCAAGTGGAAGGTATGATGCGTATAGAAGCAAGTTTCCCTCAGTATGAAACCAAGGTTATCGAACCAGTAGGAGCCAAGAAGCACGTGAAGGTTGTTGGTGGAGGAGTGTAGTGCGGCGCAACACCAGTGAAACCGGCGCCAACGTGGAACCTGCACAACACAATCAAAGTACTTTGCCCCAACGTAACAGTGAGGTTGTCAATCTCACCGGCTTGCTGAAACAAAGGATTAAGTGTATCGAGTGGAAGATGGTGGTTGTTTGCAAAGAACAGTAAAAGCATAGAATGTATTCAGATGTAAAGAATGGACCGGGGTCCACAGTTCACTAGTGGTGTCTCTCCAATAAGATAACTAACATGCTGGGTGAACAAATTACAGGCGAGCAATTGACAAATAAAGATTCAATACATATCAACGATGATTACTATGTGATTTAATCAGGGCATTACGACAAAGTACATAGACCGCTATCCAGCATGCATCTATGCCTAAATAATCCACCTTCAGGTTATCATCCGAACCCCTTCCAGTATTAAGTTGCGAACAACAGATAATTGCATTAAGTATGGTGCGTAATGTAATCAACACAAATATCCTTAGACAAAGCATCAATGTTTTATCCCTAGTAGCAACAACACATCCACAACCTTAGAACCTACTGTCACGATCCCAGATTTAATGGAGGCATGAACCCACTATCGAGCATAATTACTCCCTCTTGGAGTTACAAGTATCAACTTGGCCAGAGCCTCTACTAGCAACGGAGAGCATGCAAGAACATAAACAACACATATATGATAGATTGATAATCAACTTAACATAGTATTATCTATTCATCGGATCTCACCAAACACAACATGTAGCATTACAAATAGATGATCTTGATCATGTTAGGCAGCTCACAAGATCTAATACAATGAAAGCACAAGCAGCGAAGACAACCATCTAGCTACTGCTATGGACCCATAGTCCAAGGATGAACTACTCACGCATCAATCCGGAGGCGGGCATGATGATGTAGAGCCCCTCCGGTGATGATTCCCCTCTCCGGCAGGGTGCGGCGATCTCCGAATCCCGAGATGGGATTATGGCGGCCTCTCGCAATGTTTTCCGTATCGTGGCTCTCGGTACGGGGGTTTCGCGACGGAGGCTTTAAGTAGGCGGAAGGGTAGGTCAAAGGCGTCACGGGGGCCCACACACTAGGCGGCGCGGCCAGGGGCTTGGGCGCGCCGCCTTGGTGTGTCCCCACCTCGTGGCCCCACTTCGTCTCCTCTTCGGTCTTCTGAAGCTTCGTGCAAAAATAGGACCCTGGGCGTTGATTTCGTCCAATTCCGAGAATATTTCCTTACTAGGATTTCTGAAACCAAAAACAGCAAAAAACAGAACCGGCACTTCGGCATCTTGTTAATAGGTTAGTGCCGGAAAATGTAAAATAACGCTGTAAAGTATGTATAAAACATTCAAGTATTGTAATAAAAGTAGCATGGAACATAAGAAATTATAGATACGTTTGCGACGTATCAAGCATCCCCAAGCTTAGTTGCTACTCGTCCTCGAGTAGGTAAACAATAACACAAATAATTTTTGAACTGACATGCTACCAACATAATCTTGATCAACATTATTGTAAAGCATATGAGATGAATGGAGTGATCTGAACAAAAGATTGCTAACAAAGATAATGACTAAGCAAATGAATCATATAGCAAAACTTTTCATGAATAATACTTTCAAACAAGTATCAATAAGACTTGCATAAGAGATAACTCATAAGCAATAAATTCAAAGTAGAATGCATTGAAGCAACACAAAGGATGATTAAGTTTCAGCAATTGCTTTCAACTTGTAACATGTATATCTCATGGATATTTGTCAACATAGAGTAATATAACAAGTGCAATAAGTAAACATGTAAGAATCAATGCACACAGTTAACACAAGTGTTTGCTTCTAAGATAGAAGGGAATGGGTAAACTGACTCAACAATAAAGTAAAAGATTGGCCCTTCGCAGAGGGAAGCATTGATTACTATTTTTGTGCTAGAGCTTTTGTTTTGAAAACATAGAAACAATTTTGTCAACGGTAGTAATAATTCATATGTGCTATGCATAATACTTCCTACAAGTTGCATGCCTCATGCATAGAGTACCAATAGTGCTCGCACCTTGTCCTACTATCTCGGAAACACGGATTCTCATCGCATAACATATGTTTCAACCAAGTGTCACAAAGGGGTACCTCATGCCGCCTGCAAGTGTCTAAGGAGAAAGCACGCATTGGATTTCGCTTTTGATTATTCTCAACTTAGACATCCATACCGGGACAACATAGACAACAGATAATGGACTCCTCTTTTAATGCTTAAGCATTCAACAATAGTTAATATTCTCATAAGAGATTGAGGTTGTATGTCCAAACTGAAACTTCCACCATGATACATGGCTTTAGTTAGCGGCCCAATGTTCTTCTCTAACATATGCATACTCAAACCATTTGATCATGAAATCCACTACTTCAGACAAGACGAACATGCATAGCATCTCACATGATATCCAACAAAGATAAAGTTGATGGCGTCCCCAGAAAACATGGTTACCGCTCAACAAGCAACTTATAAAAATTAAGACACATAACTACATATTCATCACCACAATAGTTTTTAAGCTATTTGTCCCATGAGCTATATATTGTAAAGGTAGAGGAAGGAAATTTAAAGGTAGCACTCAAGTAATTTACTTTGGAATGGCAGGAAATACCACATAGTAGGTAGATATGGTGGACACAAATGGCATGGTGTTTGGCTCAAGGTGTTTGGATGCACGAGAAGCATTTCCTCTCAGTACAAGGTTTGGGCTAGCAAGGTTGTTTGAAGCAAACACAAGTATGAACAGGTACAGCAAAACTCACACAAGAACATATTGCAAGCATTATAAGGCTCTACACTGTCTTCCTTGTTGTTCAAACACTTTACCCGAAAATATCTAGACTTAGAGAGATCAATCATGCAAACCAAATTAAACAAGCTCTACAGTAGTTCTTCATTAATAGATTAAACTACATGATGCAAGAGCTTAAACATGATCTAAGAGAGCTCAAACAATTGCCAAATTGTCAAACCATATGCATCATTTTCCAATTCCAACCATATAGCAATTTAACGAAGCAATAAGCTTTCGCCATGAACATTAAAGCACAATTAAGAACACAAGTGTTCCATAAGAAAAAGCGAGCGTAATATCTCCAATATAAGAATGGTGAGATCCAACTTTATTCAAAACAAAACAAAAATAAAAACAAACCGACGCTCCAAGTAAAGAACATAAGAATGTGACAGAATAAAAATATAGTTTCACTAGAAGTGACCCGATAATGTTGTCGATGAAGAAGGGATGCCTTGGGCATCCCCAAGCTTAGATGCTTGAGTCTTCTTAAAATATGCAGGGATGAACCACGGGGCATCCCCAAGCTTAGACCTTTCACTCTTCTTGATCATAGTATATCATCCTCTTCTCTTGACCCTTGAAAACTTCCTTCACACAAACTTCAAGCAAACTCATGAGAGGGTTAGTGCTTAACCACAAATTCACATATTCAGAGGTGACACAATCATTCTTAACACTTCTGGACATTGCACAAAGCTTCTGAAAGTCAATGGAACAAAGAAACTCATTCAACATAGCAAAAGCGGCAATGCGAAATAAAAGACAGAATCTGTCAAAAACAGAACAGTCCGTAAAGATGCTTCTGGACTCGGCACTTGCTCAAATGGAAAAACTCAAAACTAATGAAAGTTGCGTACATATCTGAGGATCACGCTCGTAATTTTGCAGATTTTTTCTAATTTTTACAGAGACTTATGCCAGAATCGTGACAGACAACAATGCTGTTTCTGCGCAGCGATCCCAAATATAACATCAACTTTAGCATAGAAACTTTACTTGGCACAAAAACATGATAAGGAGAGGTTGCTACAGTAGTAAACAACTTGCAAGACTCAACAAAACAAAAATTTCTGTAGTAAAATAAACACATGGGTTATCTTCCAAGAAGTGCTTTTCTTTAACGCCTTTTAGCGCAGAAAGTGCATATCAAGTAACATCAAGAGTAGAAGCATCAACATTCTTACCAGAGGCTTTGAGCCTACTCTTTTTACTTTTTGGTTTAGGGAATACATGACCGCATCCGGGTGTAGAGGTAAAATTTAGAGTGCCTTTCCCCATATCTATGATTGCTCCCATGAGTTTCAGCAGAGATCTTCCAAGCGTAATTTGTCCTGTCCCTACACATTCAACAACAAGATAATCAGTGGATACCGTTCTTCCAAGAAAGGTTGTGAAAACACCTTCAGCTATTCCCTTAGGAATTATAACAGAATTATCAGTAAGATTTATTCCTTCTCCTCCTTCAGTAAGTTCCCAAAGTGTCAAAGATTCATAAATGCTTTTAGGCATAAGGCAGAACTCAGACATAATATCACAGCGGGCATAAAAAATTTCACCACAAATGGTAACTTTTATAGTAGGCACCCACATTGAAGGTTCAAAGCTTAATGGAACATAATCATAAAATTCGCGAATATGGTTGTACCCTTCTTTTAAACAAGATATATTCGTTTCGAGAGTGTTCAATCTATTAAGAATGCTAGCAAGAGATGAATCAAAGTTACTAGCGAGCTAGACGATGTGACTAATTTTTTTACGGCATTAAAAGCTTGATCTCCATCGAATGAAGGAAATCTCCTCCCACTACAGCATCTAAGGCATATCTATAGCGAAGAATAAGCCCAAAATAAAAGTTACTAAGAAGCAAACTTAGAGGCATTTTAGGTTCAGTTCTACTATAAGAATCAAAAATTCTAGACCAAGCTTTCTCAAAACTCTCCTCACCCCCTTGTTTAAAAGTAAAGATCGATTCCTCAGGTGATAGAGCGACAACTACAGGACTAGTCATGATAATAAATGCAAGTAACTAAATTTTTTTGTGTTTTAATATAGAGCTAGTAAATAAGACAATAAGTAAAGTAACTAATTTTTTTGTGTTTTCAATATGTAGCAAACAAGACAGTAAATAAAGTAAAGCTAGCAACTAATTTTTTGTGTTTTGTTTAAAGCAGCAAACAAAGTAGTAAATAAAATAAAGCAAGACAAAAACAAAGTAAAGAGATTGAAGTGGAGACTCCCCTTGCAGCGTGTCTTGATCTCCCCCGCCAGAAATTTAGCTTGATACGCGTGAAGCACACGTCCGTTGGGAACCCCAAGTGGAAGGTATGATGCGTATAGAAGCAAGTTTCCCTCAGTATGAAACCAAGGTTATCGAACCAGTAGGATCCAAGAAGCACGTGAAGGTTGTTGGTGGAGGAGGTAGTGCGGCGCAACACCAGTGAAACCGGCGCCAACGTGGAACCTGCACAACACAATCAAAGTACTTTGCCCCAACGTAACAGTGAGGTTGTCAATCTCACCGGCTTGCTGAAAACAAAGGATTAAGTGTATCGAGTGGAAGATGGTGGTTGTTTGCAAAGAACAGGAAAAGCAGTAGAATGTATTCAGATGTAAAGAATGGACCGGGGTCCACAGTTCACTAGTGGTGTCTCTCCAATAAGATAACTAACATGCTGGGTGAACAAATTACAGGCGAGCAATTGACAAATAAAGATTCAATACATATCAACGATGATTACTATGTGATTTAATCAGGGCATTACGACAAAGTACATAGACCGCTATCCATGCATCTATGCCTAAATAATCCACCTTCAAAGTTATCATCCGAACCCCTTCCGTATTAAGTTGCGAACAACAGATAATTGCATTAAGTATGGTGCGTAATGTAATCAACACAAATATCCTTAGACAAAGCATCAATGTTTTATCCCTAGTAGCAACACATCCACAACCTTAGAACCTCTGTCACGATCCCAGATTTAATGGAGGCATGAACCCACTATCGAGCATAATTACTCCCTCTTGGAGTTACAAGTATCAACTTGGCCAGCCTCTACTAGCAACGGAGAGCATGCAAGAACATAAACAACACATATATGATAGATTGATAATCAACTTAACATAGTATTCTCTATTCATCGGATCTCACCAAACACAACATGTAGCATTACAAATAGATGATCTTGATCATGTTAGGCAGCTCACAAGATCTAATACAATGAAAGCACAAGCGGAGAAGACAACCATCTAGCTACGCTATGGACCCATAGTCCAAGGATGAACTACTCACGCATCAATCCGGAGGCGGGCATGATGATGTAGAGCCCCTCCGGTGATGATTCCCCTCTCCGGGGGGTGCGAGGCGATCTCCTGAATCCCCGAGATGGGATTCGCGGCGGCGGCCTCTCGGTAATGTTTTCCGTATCGTGGCTCTCGGTACAGGGGGTTTCGCGACGGAGGCTTTAAGTAGGCGGAAGGGTAGGTCAAAGGGCGTCACGGGGGGCCCACACACTAGGGCGGCGCGGCTAGGGCTTGGGCCGCACCGCCTTGGTGTGTCCCACCTCGTGGCCCCACTTCGTCTCCTCTTCGGTCTTGGAAGCTTCGTGCAAAAATAGGACCCGGGCGTTGATTTCGTCCAATTCCGAGAATATTTCCTTACTAGGATTTCTGAAACCAAAAGCAGAAAAACAGCTGGCACTTCGGCATCTTGTTAATAGGTTAGTGCCGGAAAATGTAAAATAACGCTGTAAAGTATGTATAAAACATTCAAGTATTGTAATAAAAGTAGCATGGAACATAAGAAATTATTGATACGTTTGCGACGTATCAGTGGGTAACGGAGAGTCCGCTCTATTCTGGGAGGACCGTTTGCTGGACGGCAGGTCCATCAAGGAGATGGCGCCAGAGTTGTTCGCGCTGGTTCCTAAACGGCGCAGGAAGGTGCGTACGGTGCGTCAGGAACTAGTAGACCGCACTTGGATTCCCGGCATAGTTGGAGCACCGAGTCCCCTTGCACTATGGCAATATGTGCAACTATGGGGCAGATTGAGGGAAGTCCAGCTTTCGGAGGAACAAGACACGATGACCTGGTTGTGGATGACGGACGGCCAGTACACCTCCCATTCTTGCTATGAGGCCCTCTTCCAGGGGGGATCACCTCAGCATCATGGGAGTTGAACTAGAGATCTTGGGCGCCTCCTAGGGTGAAATTCTTTATATGGCTGGCCTATCTGGACAGGTGTTGGACGGGTGAGAGGCTGGCGCGTCGTGGTCTACCACATGCGCCCAGATGCCCGCTGTGTGACCAATCCGAGGAGACTATGACACATCTACTCACGGGATTCTCATTCTCCAGGCCGATCTGGTTCGAGGTCCTCTCGTGGATTCGATCCACCTCAGGGCCTCCGACTTCGGAGGGGGACTTCTGGAGTGGTGGTCGCAGACGGTGCGGACCGCTCCTCGCCAGTTGCGCAAAGGTACATCGTCGATAATCATGCTCACGGCGTGGTTGATCTGAAAGCACCGGAATGATGCTGTCTTCGACAACGCACAGCCTTCGGTGCCTTCCCTGCTCAACGACATCAAGACCGAGGCGCAACAGTGGGCGAGCGCGGGAGCCCGGGGTGTCCGCCAGATCCTCCCCTAGACTAGGTCTCCTTTCTTGGGTCGAGTTGTAGTGCGGGGTGTGGGTCCCTTTGTGGACATGTACATATAACCTTTTCTATCTATCAATGCATCGAAACACAAGTCTTTTGCGTTTTCGCGAAAAAAAATCAAGAATGGGAGGGATGTAGATTCCACTCGTACTGCTTTACTAGAACCAAGAATCAGACTTGGGACAGAAGAACCAGGAATTGAAGATTAAGTTTGTACTACCTCCATCTTAAAGCTTAAGGCTTATATTATTGATGGTTTTTTGTAAAAGGAAGGGAAACCATGTTTCTTTAATTTGCTCCCCTCTGGTCTAAGCCCATATATATTATGAACTGTTCTTCAAAGATGAATGCGATCTAAACTTAAGTAGGTGCAAACGTAGAGAGAACATCTCAGTTTAAATAAATCGTGTGTGAAGCATATGGAGGTGCAGGTGAAAAGCAATCGTGTGCGAAGAACGCATACGACTTTGTGCAACATGGTTGTGTGCGAACGTACATAGCACACATGTCTTTCCTTGCGCAAACTGTGTGCGATAAGTGGCTCATTTGGGCCCATCAACCGCAATCATCTTTTTGGGATATATAAGGACCACCAGGGTCCCCGTCCGTACTCACTCCACGTCACCTGTCTATCCAGATTTAGAAAAACGCAGGTCACCTTGCTCACCTTGAGCACCTCGTCGGCTTGGCGAAAGCTGCTACCTAGCTTCTATCGTCCTGCTTCGCTGGGATGGAGTTGACGTGGTTGGGGTTTCTTCATCGACCGCGCCGCCAAACCTCGCCGTCGAACTCCGATACCGCCGGTCAAGCTGTCTCGTCCTCGCTAGCTCCACCGTCTCGCGGATAGGTTCTTTCTCATTTTTTTTTGTTTATTATAAGTTGACCACAGATCTGATGCGTAACATAGTTAGTAAGGCCGGATCCATTAGAATATTGTGTTAGGATCGGTGAGTCGGTCTTTTTAATCACTACCATAGTTAGCAAGGCTAGTTTCATTAAAATATTGTTAAATCTAGATGTTGTGTCATCTGATGTGTAAGGTACCATGTTCTATGTTATGATGTATGCAGCGCCGGATCTACTCTTAGCTAGGGGATGCACCATGTTTTACCTGAATTAAAATAGTTTGTTAAATAGTAGTATTTTTCACGGAAAATAGTAGGATGAACCCGGTGCACGTGCAACCGTTGTCACCAATATTGGGAAAAATGCTATTCGGAAATCTGTACATATGTATGTACAATCAAATAGTGTATATTGTCTCGAATGTGTGGTTAAATGGGTATAATGCCATAAATAAGATGTACACAGGATTGCGATTGCGTTTTTCGAAAATCGAAAGTTGTTCTATCTAATTAACCCTAGAAAAAATAATAAAGTATTGCAACACCGAACGAGCGAGTGAGAAAGAATTATCCACTTCCCCCTTTCTCCCTACCGTCTCTTCTTTCTCGTGCTGTCGTGGATAATTTTGGTGCCACCCACCGTTCCCTCCCGAGTCCCGAGATGAAATGGCGCCGCCGCCGATGCTGCCACGGCGGCTCAGCCTAGTAGTCAGAGGAGTAACGGCGGCGGTAGCCATCAAACATCCCAATATCCTCAGCTACGCCCTTGGCCCTGACAGCGGCTCCTCTTCTTCGTCCAGCACGAGGAGCAGAAGCAGCAGGCGCTTCTCCTCCAACGCCGAGCAGTCCACCAGGAGCCGGAGGTGGTGGTACGACGAGACCCAGGTCGACGACGACTACGACGAGGAGGAGGGGCCCTCGTTCGGTGGCTCCGCGAGCTGGGACCAGGCGTTCGACGAGCCATGGTTCGCCAAGGTAGTGTCCCCCTTATCCCTTTCTCCTGCTCAGCAGTCAGCAAGATTGCTACTAGCTAACTGAAGCTGAATAGGGAGCGATTCATGGTGCGTGTGCTGCAGGTGTCGCGGGCGTACTGGTACGTGCTCCCGCTGATCCTGGCGTCCATGCTGCTGGCCACGGGGCGGCAGGCGTTCCTCTTGGCAATGGCCGTCCCGCTCGCCCAATCCGCGGCCTCCTTCACCATCCGCGCATTCTCCAGTACATTTGGCTGTAACCAAGAAGAGTACCACGGCGAAGATGATGATTACTACTCCGATTACAGAAGCAGCGGCTGGAAGGAATCCGGGGAACAGGAATATAAAAGCACCTCCTACTCGACTAAGTATAGAGATGGTAGCAGGAGCCAGCAGCAGCAGTCATGGGCGAAGGATGACAAGTCTGAAGTTTCAGAAACAAGTGAGGAACCAGATGATACTGACGTTTTCAGTGCCAGCAGCAGCGAGACTAGCAGAACTAGTTTTGGAGGATGGGACGAGCTCATCGGTGCTGGCGACGACCAGTACATCCGCAGCAGCAAGCGGTCTGCAGGAGCGGCGCCCCCGCCGGATGCTGCTACTGCTGCTGATAACACTGCTACTGGTGGTGCGGCAAGATCGGTGGGGTGGAGGAGGAAGCCACTACCTGAAACAACAACACGGAGGAGACCAAGAAGCAGAGCAGCTGCGAGGTACACGCAGTCGCCCCTGTTGATGCGCCTGCTCATCGCGGTCTTTCCATTCCTCGGGTCGTGGTTCAGGATCATGCATTAGGCTAGATTAATCATAGTCATCCTTTCACTGAATTTATTGTGTTAGATGTATACGTAACCCATGAACACTTCATATAGTTTGTATGCCAATACCCATTCATCGTTATCACGTATGGCCTGGTGTTGTGTGTACGACACGATCCAACACAACGTATCCTCCTCCCGTCCCTAGTCCGCCCCTCTCCTGCCACTGGTAGGTAGGTAAGATCTTATTTTTGTGGGGCACTAGCACTAGTCGAATATGTGTCACAGAAAGTTCTTTTGTGGCGCACCTGGCCCGCCACAAAAATAGCTTATTTTTGTGGCGCAGCAATAATACATGATGGGGCCCACACCCTGCCATCCTTAATCATAGATTCCACTGTTTCTGTGGCGCACAGGGCGGGGTGCGCCATAGAAATAATTGTTCAGTGGCGTACTTGTTCTGGTGCGCCACGAAATAGTGGGACTTATATCATGCCCCGTACCCCTCCCCACCCGTACACCTCTCCCTACCGCGCGCCCGTACCCCTCTCCCCTCTCCGATCCCTACCGTCGCGCGCCGCCATGGTGAGCGCTGGCATCGCCGCCGCCGCCGCCTTCCTCCGCGAGGGCCGCATGCCGCCACGCTCCTCCCATCCCCGCCACCTGCAGCACAAGCTGCCGCTACGGCGAGGAGGGGCCGCCGCATCAAGGTGGGGAGGGGTCGGCGTCGCGAAGGTGGAGGAGCCGCCGTCCTCTCCTCCTCCTCCTCCACCCCTCCTCAACCTCCTCCCCACCCCCGTCGGTGAACTCTCTCCCCTCCCCTCCCTCTTCCTCTCCCGCGCGACAAAGTGCTCGACGAAATGCTCGTGTGCTGCTGTGCTCTTCTTCCCTGTCCCCTGGCTGCTGTTGCTCTTGATGTGCTACTGGATGCAATCTATCTATTTATCCTAGCTTGCTGTCATTGTTGCTGCAGCTAGATGCATGCTCTTGCAGCTTGAAAGAGCAAAGTCTAAGACCCGTGTTTTGTGTGTTTGATGACAACACTTGAATTATCTCACCGTGTGCAAAGAGTGTCTTTGATAGATTTGCAACCGTATGGTGCCCTCGCTGAACACATTATGATCGGAGGACTGAAGCGTAGTTCTTAGGTTTTCTGGTTTTGTGTGTGTCGCGAGCGACACATGGTTGGACAGGTAAAGAGGAAAAGGTTTCAGCCAAGGCGGTACTACCGGTACAGGAGCGGTAGTACCGCTACCCTACTGGTACCGCTCTGCAGTACCGCTCTGGAGACTTACACTGAAAATGTCCCACAGAACAAGGCACGGTACCTTTGCGGTACCTTGAGCGGTAGTTCCGCTCTGGAGCGGTAGTACCACCTCGGTATCGTAACTTAAGTTACGGCAGTACCTCTATGGTACCGCTTGGTATCCAGTAAGCCCTGGAGGCCATTGCGGTACGTCGAGCGGTACCGCAAGCGGTAGTACCGTTATGCGTCCACGTGGACAAGTTCTGTGGGGATTTCGAATCCAGAGCGGTAGTACCGCTTAGGCAGAAACTGCACATAACGGTTGAATTTGAGGAGCCCTATTTAAAGGGCCCTTCTTCTCCAGCTCGTTTTAGCTCTTCTCTCTCCCTCTCCTCTATTGCTGCTGAGCTCAAACTTAGTGGATCTCCCTACCTACCCAATCAATCTTGCCCAAATTTTGAGGAGTGGTGGAGGAGACCCCGATCTATTGATCTACCAAGAGAGTTTTCACCGATTCGTGCTAGTCCTTAGTGTATCTTGTTGGTAGGGTTCCTATGGTGGGATCTTGGATGAAGTGCTCCTATGGAGGCTAGCTTGGAGTTGTGCTAGCCCCATAGGGTGTTGGGAGCCTCCTGGTGTTGTGGAGCTCGCCCCAACCTTGTGAAGGAACCACCGCCTTGACCGGTGCCTTAGTGGAGAAAAGGGAGCCCCTTTGTGGAGCTCTCTTGAGGAAGAAGGTGAGGCCTTCCTTCGTGGTGTGGCCGCCTAGCCTCTTGTGTGAGGCTAGCACCTCCTCAACGCAGACGTACTCCCTTTAGTGGGAGGAACCGTGGAAAACAAATCCTCGCCTCGTCTTCGCGCCCTCCGGTTGTCCCGCTCCTTATCCTTATTATTGTTGCTTGGTTCCTTTGCTTGTTGCACTACTCTAGAATCATACTAGGATCATCTCTAGCATCAAAGCTGTCACCTTTACTTCCGTTGCACTAAAAATTGAAAAAGGCTAAAAATTGTGTAGCGCCCATTCACCCCCCTCTTGTTCGCTACGATCCGTTCAATTGGTGTCAGAGCGAGGTTTCTTGCTCGGGCTTTACCGCCTAAGAAATGGCCAAACAAGAGACGGTTGAGAATGGGTCCCTTCCCGGTGAGCTACCACCTCCACCATCTACCGTCAATAGCACAAACGCTACGTTGGATGACCTCAAGAAATTGGAGTCATCCATCGTTAACCAAATGAAGGCTATGATGATGGAGATGGTAGCTCCAAAACCAACCCCCACCATAGATCCTAATGCATGTGCCGAGGTTCCTCCATCCAAAGTTACTTCATTTCCTCTTGTTGATTTTGTCGCTCAAACGACGAAAACTCAACAAGAAGAAAAGCTTGGGGAAGCCGGCACTTCTACAAAAGGGAAGGATGAACCACCGGTGGCGGGGCACCTAGGGGGTAATCATGCGGTGCCTCCACCAAGTGATTACACCATAAATGTCCCAATACACATGCCTCAAATTTTATCTCATGGTTCTGTTGGGGTTCGTTGCATAGAAAACAAAAAAATTCCTACCGCAAAGACGAATAAATCTAAGATCTAATCTATGGAACACCCAACACTACTAGGAAAATGCTTACCGCCGGCGACCTAAAAAAGCTTACCGCCGGCACTTTCGGATTCGCCGGCGATAACCTCGCCGGTGGTAAGTGGTTACCGCCGGCACCTTTCATTTCGCCAGCGGTAACATGACGTTATCCCCGGCGCTTTCGCGTATTCGCCGGCGGTAATTTGGTACCACCGGCGCCTCCGTACTCACCAGTGGTATTTTAAGTTACCCCCGGCACATAGGGGAAGGCGCCAGCGGTATGTTGCATAGGATTAAAAAAAAAGGCACAAGAATTTCCATGAGACAAGTTCTCCAAGATACTACACAAAAATTTGTCGTATCCACGTTACACGTATCCAGTCCGTGATGTGTATGCTGCACAGCATGCAATATTTACACTGAAATGTGCCATAGTGATCCTTAGCCCGTGAACATCTCTGGTCAGTGTCTAATTCGGTATTTCCAACTGTAGTCAAACCAAAATCCTCTGCTTCCGTCCTCTGTACTACGTTGCTATGCCATCTTGTACTTAGTAACCATATTAGTGGCTGACAAGCAGCCGATTCCGAGCATCACCACTGCTACGACAAAAACTGCAGATAACATATGAAATCCATGGTAAGACATACAACTAGATAGGTGTTGTGGTGCAAGGAAAAATTGAGACACTGGTTTGCAATGTTGAGATAGCCGTGAATAGCGTACCAGGAATGGTGCCAAAGAACAGAAGAGCAAGCCAGCGCTGTAGCAACCATGGAAGCTCGGTTTCGAGATCACAATGCCGTTCAAAAGAACGTCCTTGTTTTTTGTTCCGATCTGATAGTTTCAGTTCGGATATAGGGAACTCCACACCAACAACAAAATTACCTTGTAACTAATAGCAAGAAAAAAATCACATCAATGATTGTTATTACCAAAAGCATGTGTATCAGATTAATCTCCGTTCTTAGAACCAACATCATTAAGCAGCAGTACTACAGACTATTATGCAATGCACCAACCATGTACATTCGTGCTTTATATTAGAGAAAGAGATGAAGTCGGATAACTACAAACCATTATTGTTCTCAAAATCCTCCTATACTTCAAGCATCCACTAACACACGGCAATAATTCCTGACCTGGGAAATATCAAAGCATCTTTCACGCCAAGCCAATAGAAACCAAAGCATGGATAAACCAATGGAAACATATGGGTGATAAGGGACAACGTATTAGTAAAATGCATAGAGCGTCAAATAAAAGACATCAATGGTCATAAGATCTGTAATACACCTGCAGTATATATCATATTTCTAAGCAAGCTAGGTAATCTGCTACCATACGATAAACTACCAAGTTATAAGATAGATCATGCCCAACACAACACACCAATTTCAGCAAGACTAAGGCATATGTTTCAATCGATTTCAGCATACGAAATCAAGCATAACAAATAATCAATGATGCCCATCACCTTTACAGCACAGCAAGGTAGTAAAATTTTTTTTTTGGTCCAGCAGCCTCAATAGCGGCAAACATACGCGCTGCAGTCCAAAGAAAATATGGAGTACTCCAGAGAGAGAGAGAGAGAGGGAGAGAAACAGAGACCTTCAGGATGACACGGTGCAGTCGAATAAGGCAAGGGCAGCAGGTCGTAGTGGACACCAACAGCAGCAGCACAGCAAATCACAGCTATGCCTACAACGACGCCAGCTCCAACATCACATGCTTGGGCGCAGCCGCCATCTGCCCTGCCACGTGAAACGAGACCAAATTAACTTGCTGTGCCTGATAAAAGTTTCAGCTACAAATGTACACAAGAACATAATCCTAGGTGCACAAAAGAGGCATCAAAACAGGAACATGACCTTCACGATGACAGCGGTTGACAGAGCAGAATAAGGTGCTCCTTGACCGGAGAGCGTGCAGCTCTGAGAAGTTGCCCACCAATCTGTCCGAGACATCCCTTCTCCGTCTGCTCAAGAAAAAAATCAATAGCAAATGGAATAAGTGAACTTTGAAGCATACTAAATTTAACTAGCAACTAAAGCTAGCTCCTGCCATGCTAAAGCTAGAACACTAATGGCTGACATCCTCCTATCTAAAACAAAATTTTGATCATTGTTTCACATACCTAAGGTTTCGGCAAGTATTGAACATTTCAGTTCAGCGACTTCAGTCAAGTAATTGGGTACAGACAAGGACAGCTCTCTAACACCATATCAACTCGATATCCTTTACAAACCAGAACGTGGGATTAAAAGGTGATCACAAATCAGATTGCTTTTCTGTACTGGCAACAGTTTGGATACCAAAAAATTACCATAGACGAAGTCTGAACCAATCCCAATCACCACGCCAAGAGTGGCATGGCACACAACAATGAATGCATGGTTTCTCAAATGCTAGCATATTTGACATGATATAAAAAAAATCAGATTTTTTGCAAGAATACACAGGGAGGAGGAGAGGGGCCTCACCGGCAGCAGCTTGAGCTGGAGATGGTTGGCATCAGCAGCACGGAGTTGTGGCCGGCAGCAGGAGCTCGGGAACATGGTCGCCGGCAGCAGCTACGAGCTGCAGCTCGTCTAGGCAGGGGCTGCAGTCCTAGGCGCCGGCGAGCTCCACCGCGGCGCTGCCATCCATCGAGGCTGGTTCGTCGGGGAGGAACCGCGGAGGGGCTGGGGTGGAAGAGGCCGGCGGCGAAGAGGGAGGACGGGCAGCGGGCCGCGGCCAGGGCGACAGCGGAAACCTGGCCGCCGGCGAGGGGGCACCGGAGCTGCGGCTCGATCTGGATCGGGTCGTGCGCAGCGGGTGAGGGAGAGAGGGCCTGGCTGAGGTGTTGGCCGGAGTTGAGTTGCTGGCGGTGGCGGGATGGATGGGGAGGGAGGAGATCGAAAGGAGAGGAGGGAGGCGGCGCTGGGGGAAGCTCGACATTTCGTCTCCCGGATGACTAATGGGCGCGGCGGCTCTGGTCATGCGAGGGGGGAGCAGGCGCTGGTGACGCGCGCGATGGGTGTGACGCGACGGCCGCGACCCATCGGACTATGGTCTATCTACCAATTCCTCTCCGCCGCCGAGGTGAGGGGCGCGCCGAATCAAGGGCAACACGTAGGCGGGGGACGGGCTGGCTAGGTAGATCTGGGGGAGAAGGGGGGTGGTTGGTGCAGTGCGGTGCGGTGCTGGTGGCGGTGGGCGGCGGCGGCGGTGGTGGGTTTCTGGACTTGGGTTGGGACCGGAGACCTTGGGGGAAGACTAGCGTCACGGGTGTCGTCTCCAGTAAGGAAGCTTGGGCGTCGACCACTTTTGCATAGGCGTCGGGGGTATATTTGGCCTAGATGGTCCATACGACCTCACATTACCCCCGGCACCTTCGAAGTGGGTTTGCCAGCGTTAAGGTCCGCTACCCCTGGCATTATTGGGCTGAATTCGCCGGCGGTAAGGCCAGGCCGGAGGGAGGCCCTGCGGCACATTATATCGCCGGCATCTTCAAATCGAACTCGCCGGCGGTAACGCATGTACCCCCGGCATCTTCCTTTCAACCTCGCCGGCGGTAGGGTTAGGCCACCCTGGAAGGCTTTACCGCTGGCATCTTCAAATCGAACTTGCCGGCGGTAAGGTGCGGCTATAAGCCTTTTCCTAGTAGTGCAAGATCTAATCTACAAGATCGGAGCAACGAGATTGATATGAGACTAACCCTCGAAGATTTCCAAATCCTACGAGATTAGATCTCGTTGTTGGTGTAGACGATCATCCCCAGTGCTGCAATTTCCGTACTCGGTCGCGCGTGCGGTGTCGATGAAGCCCTTCCTCTCCCCTCCAGCGGGCAGCGGAGGTGTGGTAGATCTCCACGGAATCCCAGCAGCACGACGGCGTGGTGATGGTGGTGGAGGAGAATTAGTGCAGGGCTTCGCCGCGCAGATATAGGAGGAGGAAGAGAGGGGGCGGCCAGGGTTTGGATTGAGTGGTCGGCCACCCCTCTTTATATAGGGGGAGGGTTGGCCTAGGGTTCCCCTGGGCCCACCTATCCCTTGGCCGGCCAAGGGGGGAGACTTTTCTTCCCCCTCAAGCCTTCCCCTTATCTCTTCATTTAAACACTTTATTTTAGAGATAGATCTTATCCCTAGATTTAAACCATTTAAATTAAGAGATAGATCTTATCTCTAAGGGGTAGGCCGGCCTGGGCCCACATGTCATAGTGGGCAGGCCCCACCATGCCATGTGGCGCCTACGTGGCCTCTCCCGGGGTGGTGGGCCCACCGGTGGCCCTCTAGAACCTTCTAGAAGCTCGGTCAAAACACCGGACTTTTCCCGAACCCCGGAAAATGACTTCCCTTATATGAATCTTATTCTCCGACCATTCCGGACCTCCTGGATCCCATCCGAGACTCCGAACAAAAACTTCGGACTCCATCTCATATTTGAATCTACTTATGTGACATCGAACCTTAAGCGCGTCACCCTACGGTTCGCGAACTATGCGACATGGTCGAGACTCCTCTCCGAGCAATAACCAATAGCGAGATCTGGAGATCCATAATGGCTCCCACATATTCAACGATGACTTAGTGATCGATTGAACCATTTACATACGATGCCAATTCCCTTTGTCACGCGATATTTTACTTGTCCGAGGTTCGATCATCGGTATCTCCATACCTTGTTCAACCTCGTTACGACAAGTACTCTTTACTCAGTGGTATGTCATCTCTTATGATCCAATCATATGCTTGCAAGCTAATCAGACGACATTCCACCAAGAGGGCCCAGTATATATCTATCCGTCATCGGGATGGACAAATCCCACTATTGATCCATATGCTTCAACTCACACTTTCCAAATACTTAATCCCATCTTTATAACCACCCATTTACACAATGGCGTTTGATGTAATCAAATTACCCTTCCGGTGTAAGTGATTTACATGATCTCATGGTCGAAGGACTTAGGCAACTATGTATCGAAAGCTTATAGCAAATTGAACTTAATGACTTGATCTTATGCTACGCTCTTTTGGGTGTGTGTCCATTATATCATTCACCTAATGACATAACCTTGTTATTAATAACATCCAATGTTCATGATCACGAAACCATGATCATCCATTAATCAACAAGCTAGTTATACAAGAGGCTTACTAGGGACTCCTTGTTGTTTACATAACACACATGTATCAATGTTTCGGTTAATACAATTATAGCATGGGATGTAAACATTTATCATGAACACTAAGAAATAACAATAACTAATTTATTATTGCCTCTTGGGCATATGTCCAACAGTCTCCCACTTGCACTAGAGTCAATAATCTAGTTTACATTTGTAAAGATATAACACCTTGGCCTTCTGGTGCTTATCATGTTTTGCTCACGGGAGAGGTTTTAGTCAACGGATCTGACACGCTCAGAAACGTATGTATTTACAATTCATTTGCGTCTCAACACATCACTCATTTTCCAAATGAGTCGGCATTAATTGTATATGCTTAGTCCTCTGGAACCTTAATTCCGCGGTCTGAAATAAGTCACTAATATTGTCACACACAATATAGCTTCAAAGTTCTGACACTGTCGGAACTACACCAAGTTCTCAAAGAACCCCTCGACTTAACATCCTCAGTCATTGTCAAAACAATGACATACTCTGCCTTCGTTTGTAGAATCCGTCACAATATTTAGAACTCATCTAAATCTAGCATAGACATATTCTAGCTCATTGTGCTACCTTTTAAATAACACTTAGCCTAATTCGGTGCAACACTTTACAACGATTTGTTTGTCATTACCCATATAAAACTATATATATCATTGGTTCTTCTAAAGCACTCAGGGATATTCTTACTATTGTCCAATGATCATTACATGAATCATTCTGGTATATGCTCGTAACACTTTAGAGCACAGGACATCTGATTTTGTACATATTATTCGTGATCTAAAGTCACTCATGTGTTTTTACTCAATGAATGTCAAATACACTCAAGTCTTGTTAAACCTTCAATGAAAAGAACACCTTCTTAATATTTTTATATTGAACTACTTCAATATTCATTCTATGTACTTTGACTTAAACTTATTATGTGTTTCAATCTATCTTCATAGATCTTGACACTAAATATGTTTCAGTCCATATCCTTTCATTGATATTAATTCTCAATGAAACCTTTTAATCACATCAAGTACATGATTACATTATTTTTAATCAATGATATGTCATCTACATAAAGTATTATAAATATGTCTCAGCTCCCACTTAATTTCTTGCAAATGCAAGCATCTTCATCGTTTCTGATGAAATCAAAACTCTTTGATCATTTCATCCGGTGAAGATTCCAACTCCACGATACTCACTTCATCCAATTGAAGTTTGTATACCTATCTAGTATTCCACGGACCAGCAAAACTCTTGTTTGTATCTAGTATACATCCTTCATACACACTTCTGGTAAGGAATTTTCTGCCATCCTACTATCATATCTCATAAAAGAAACATGTAGCGATCACTAGAATAATCCACATAGACTATAAGCATTGCCACGGAAGATCTAATATTATCGTAGTCAACTCTTTGAACTTTGTCGTAAACAACTTTTTGATAAGTCAAGCTTCTTTAATGATATTCCATCCAAGTCCATCTATTTTATAGATCCATTTACTTTTAAAAAGTATTCACCTATCTTAGATTTCATGGCGCATAGCCATTTTAACGGAGTCAGGGCCCATCATAACTTCTTTGTATGTAATTGGTTTATCATTGTTCAAAAACAATCCTTTGTCCACAATTCATTTATTTGATCACAAATTAAACCACATCTACAAGGTTCAATAAGTACTTTGATCTCCATGACTATAACACTTTGTAGACATGGGAGCCATGATCTTCGTAGCTGCTTCCGGAACCATTTCCGATGTTGTGCTACTCTGATCATCATGCTCAGGTTCATGAACCTTATCAAGTTCCATTGTCCTCCCACTCAAATACTTCGCTAGAAACAATTTCTTTTAAATAAGTAAGAAACATCGACAAACACTTTTGTCTTTGACTTTATAGTGGAAAGAATTCCCAATCAATTTTATGGGATAATCAACAAAGACATTTATCCGATTTTGGTTGTAAAATCATTTACTTATGCTATGCATACCAAAATTTAAGAAAGGACTATTTAGGGTTTATACCCATGCCATAACTCGTATGGTGTCATTTCAATGGATCATGATGATGCTCTATTCAGTGTAAAAGCGGTAGTCTCTAAAGCATAATCCACAAAATATATAATGGCGTCATTTTATATTATCTCATCATTAATCCAACAAGGTTTGGATACATCTCTTGGATACTCCACCATCATTATGATACTCCAAGAAATGTGAGTTGTAGAATAATTTCATAACTCTCTTAGATGTTCGCTAAAACTCGTAATTCAAATATTTCCACCATGATCCAATCATAGATATTTGACTTTTCTATTACGATGATATCCACTTCATGCTGAAATTTATTTGAATCCATTCAAATGTTTCAAACTTCTTCCTTATCGAATATATCCACATATATATACTCAATTCATTGTTGGAAGTTTTCATGAAGTAGAAGAATCTCCCGCACACAACTATGCCCAATAAACCATATACATCATCATGTATGTTTCCACTAAGTTAGTTGCCCGTTCAACTCTTGGCCTATGAACGGTATTTTAGTCATTCTCTTTAGAAAAGATTTGCAAGTGCCAAACGATTCAAAAATCAAATGACTCCAAAAATCCATCTGCATGGAGTTTCTTCATGCGTTCCTTTCTAACATGACCTAAATGGCGGTTCCACAAATAAGTGGAATTCAAATCATTTGCCTTATGGCATTTTAGCGTCAGTGTTATGTATGTGTGTTTCACCATTAAGATTTATAATAACTTATCCATCGTGCATGGAGTAATGTCATAATTTGAACAACTCATTGTTTTCATTTGACCAGAGAAAAATAAAAATTATTAAGTTCTTTACTATAATTTCTAAGGGCTAAGTAGAATGCCAACGACAAACATAATAACACTTTATTATGTTCCAGACGTGCATTATTACCATATTCCTTATCAGTCACTTAGGCCATCGTATTCTTGTATTGCGTTGTATTGTATGACATCTCATACTAACCAATCTGGTACAAATACCCAAGAATTTCATTATGTGACAAAACAAGGAATACATCCATAACATGTATATCATGTATATACACCTGAGTTAGACTTTCTAGTCTTTTCTTTCTTTCTGCCAAAATATCTTTTGTAGTTTCTCTTTTAGCTCTCCATTCTTAAAAAAACACTTCACCTTCAATCTTCTAGATCCATTGGTCAAATACCAATAACCTTGAGGTTCTTACTTTGAAGTTGATCATCATATGACAAGTGTTCCAGATTTCACTATTAGTAACTTTGTAATATGATGAACAGTTTCACTCATAATTTTATCCATCATATCATGACGACTTTCCGAGACCATGTCTGTACATGCTAGGCTCGTAAAGTTTAACCTTAGTATTCGTATGTGCAAATCTGCTTGCACCCGTTGTATGCACACGTAGAATCTATAACACCTGATCATCACGAGATGCTTCAAACGACGAGTCTTAGCAACGTTGCATACTAAGGACGATCACTTCATCGATATGCGAATATTGTTAGTGCCCCAATAGTTGGAGGATTGAGACGTCTAGCGTCTTCAACCTTCGTACATTCCCATAAAACTTATGAGTTTATGTAGTCTCACTAGATTATATTCTATCATCTTGCAATAAGGTCTTAAATGTCACATATATCTCATACCTTGCTTATTTCTGAAAACAAAATTTCCAGCTCCTTACTTTTCAAACGGATTTGAACTTCAAGTTTCACGGAGACAAGATGATTTAAGGTACTAATTGAAACCATTGCTCTTTGAATCATCAATGTGAGGTTTACTAAAAGTTTGCATTAGGACTTAATCATATCTTGATTCTTTAACAATACGGTACCAGTCCGTAAAGTTACTTGTCAGACTTAACAGTATTTCTATCTCAATTACAAGACTAGCGCATGGTAGATAACGGATGCCAATTCTACAAATTTAATTCAAAATACTATTCAGACTATGTTCATGATAATTAGTTCATGTTTTAATCTAATTACTAATGAACTCCCACTTAATACAACATCCCTCATAGTTGTTAAGTGGCACACGATCCACATCCACTACACCAAAACCGATCATCACGTGAGATGATGTAGCTTCAATGGTGAACATCAACATGTTGATCATATCATCCATATGACTCGTGTTCAACCTTTCGGTTTCCGTTGTCCCGAGGCCATGTCTGTACATGCTAGGCTCGTCAAGCAAACCAAGTATTCCGCGTGTGCAACATGGCTTACACCCGTTGTATGTGAATGTAGAATCTATCACATCCGATCATCACGAGATGCTTCGAGACGACGAACTATAGCAACGGTGCATACGAGGGGAGAACACTTTATTATCTTGATATTAATGTGAGGGATCATCTTATAATGCTACCGTCGCGATCTAAGCAAGATAAGATGCATAAAGGATTAACATCACATGCAATTCATAATATGTGATATGATATGGCCTTTCTTCTTGTGATTTTGATCTCCATCTCCAAAGCACACGATCATGATCTCCATCATCACCAGCATTGCACCAAGGTCCATGGCGCCGCTTCATGGTTGTCCATCACTTATAGCTACTATAACAACTACTTGAAATAAAGCTATTACATGATGAATAGACACGCAGGTCTTTAACAAAAATTAAAGACAACCATTAGGCTCCTGCCGGTTGCCATAATACAATAATGAACATCTCATACATCAAATATAATCATCATCACATCATAGCCATATCATATCACCAAACCCTGCAAAAACAAGTTAGACGCCTCTAATTTGGTTTGCATATTTTACGTGGTTTAGGGTTTTCGAGTAAGATCCAATCTACCTACGAACATGAACCACAACGGTGATACTAGTGTTGACAATAGAAAGTGCAAATTGGAATCTTCACTATGGTGGGAGAGACAGACACCCGCAAAGTCACTTATGCAATACAAGCTGCATGTCAAGCGTGGAGCAAGTCTCATGAGACGCGGTCATGTAAAGTTAGCGCGGGCCGCTTCATCCCACCATCCCGCAAGATGCAAAGTACACAAACTAAAGCAACAAAAGCATCAACGCCCACAAAACCATTGTGTTCTACTCGTGCAACAGATCTATGCATAGACATGGCTCTGATACCACTGTTGGGGTTCGTTGCATAGAAAACAAAAAATTTCCTACCGCAAAGACGAATAAATCCAAGATCTAATCTATGGAACACCCAAGATCTAATCTACAAGATCGGAGCAATGATATTGATATGAGACTAACCCTCAAAGATTTCCAAAGCCTACGAGATTAGATCTCTATGTTGGTGTAGACGATCGTCCCCTGCAATCCGGCACACTTCCGTACTCGGTCGCGCGTACGGTGTCGATGAAGCCCCTTCCTCTCCCCTTCCAGCGGGCAGCGGAGGTGTGGTAGATCTCCACGGAATCCTAGCAGCACGACGGCGTGGTGATGGTGGTGGAGGAGAATTAGGGGCTTGGCCTAATCTGAGTATATGGAGGACGAAGAGAGGGGGCGGCCGGGGTTTGGATTGATGTGGTGGCGGCCACCTCCCCTCTTTATAGGGGAGGGTCGGCCTAGGGTTCCCCCTGGGCCCACCTATCCCTTGGCCAGCCAAGGGGGAGACTTTTCTTCCCCCTCAAGCCTTCCCCTTAACTCTTCGTTTAAACACTTTATTTTAGAGATAGATCTTATCTCTAGATTTAAACCATTTAAATTAAGAGATAGATCTTATCTCTAAGGGGTAGGCCGGCCTGGGCCCACATGTCATAGTGTGCAGGCCCCACCATGCCATGTGGCGCCTACGTGGCCTCTCCCGGGGTGGTGGGCCCACTGGTGGCCCTCTAGAACCTTCTAGAAGCTCCGGTCAAAACACCGGACTTTTCCGAACCCCGGAAAATGACTTCCCTTATATGAATCTTATTCTCCGGACCATTCCGGACCTCCTCGTGATGTTCTGGATCCCATCCGAGACTCCGAACAAAAACTTCGGACTCCATCTCATATTCTGAATCTACTTATGCGACATCGAACCTTAAGCGCGTCACCCTACGGTTCACGAACTATGCAGACATGGTCGAGACTCCTCTCCGAGCAATAACCAATAGCGGGATCTGGAGATCCATAATGGCTCCCACATATTCAACGATGACTTAGTGATCGATTGAACCATTTACATACAATGCCAATTCCCTTTGTCACGCGATATTTTACTTGTCCGAGGTTCGATCATCAGTATATCCATACCTTGTTCAACCTCGTTACCGACAAGTACTCTTTACTCGTACCGTGGTATGTCATCTCTTATGATCCAATCATATGCTTGCAAGCTAATCAGACGACATTCCACCGAGAGGGCCCAGAGTATATCTATCCGTCATCGGGATGGACAAATCCCACTATTGATCCATATGCTTCAACTCACACTTTCCAAATACTTAATCCCATCTTTATAACCACCCATTTACGCAATGGCGTTTGATGTAATCAAAGTACCCTTCCGGTGTAAGTGATTTACATGATCTCATGGTCGAAGGACTTAGGCAACTATGTATCGAAAGCTTATATCAAATTGAACTTAATGACTTGATCTTATGCTACGCTCTTTGGGTGTGTGTCCATTATATCATTCACCTAATGACATAACCTTGTTATTAATAACATCCAATGTTCATGATCACGAAACCATGATCATCCATTAATCAACAAGCTAGTTATACAAGAGGCTTACTAGGGACTCCTTGTTGTTTACATAACACACATGTATCAATGTTTCGGTTAATACAATTATAGCATGGGATGTAAACATTTATCATGAACACTAAGATATAACAATAACTAATTTATTATTGCCTCTTGGGCATATCTCCAACAGGTTCACCACTGCTACTTGAATCCAATAGCTTTGAAAATTGGCAATTCTTGATGAAGTCTCATGTGCGCAGCGCGTCCACCGAGCTTTGGCGCATCATCGAGGAGGGATATTCACCACGAGACCCGAAGCACTTGACTAGAAGAGAAGTGGTGGATGAGCAACTCAACGCCACCGCCATCAACATGATTCACATGGCCGTCACGCCCAAGGACCATGCCCACATTCGCTCGCTCAAGACCGCCAAGGAAGCATGGGATAAACTTGACAAGCTCTTCCTTGGAAATGAGAGCATCCAAAGCTCTCGTTTTGATGAAGTGAACAACATGGCCGACAACTTCGTCATGGTTGAAGGAGAATCTCCCGAAGAGATGTACCGGCGCCTCATTGCTCTCGCCGTACAAATGCAAGACCTTGGAGCAACTTTTGTGGATGACCATTGGATCAAAAGAAAGTTCTACAACGCTCTCCTCCCTTATGAGGAAGTAAAGTTGACGGCCATCCGCCAAAATGCCTCCTTCCGTGCTATGACCTCCGATGAAGTCCTTAGTGAAGTCATCGCTTTGGACATCTCTAAGAAAAATGCGGAGTAGTTGCTCGGGCTCACAACACTCGCAAGCCCAACTTTGCATTAAAGATAAGGGAGCGTGAAGCAAGTGAGAGTGATGAGGATCCCATGGAGTGGAGTCCGGATGATCTCAAGGCAAACTACCATGAGCACATGGCTCTCGCCGCAAAGAATTTTTGGGATGGAAACAAGACACGAAGCTCAAGACCGAGAAGATACTCACCTCGTGACTCTCCAAGAAATTCCTCCAAGAGCCCAAGGGAAGGGAAAAAGGGGAGATGCCTATTATGCCGTACATCGCAATCCCAGGAATATTGTTGTTGCGAGAAATAATAGTTGAATATCATAGAGTCATAATTTATTACAACACATAATCGTCTTACAAAGAGGGATCACATGATCCAATATTACAATAGTAGCTGATCGATTGATCAACGAACATCACAAAGAGCGGAAGCGAAGTAGTAGTGGCTATCTAATCCACAGGCCAACACTTGACGTCAGGAGCGGTCCTAGTTGTCGTAGACGTCCTGCTGTCCATCTTCCTCGTACTGCTGTTCACCTTCATAGTCTGGCCATTTGAATAGCCAGGGACAAAGCCATGAGTACTTTTAAAGTACTCGCAAACTAATACTAGTGTAATCACTACCAATTGTGGTAAGGGGATACTAAGCTCTAGGTTTATTTGCATAAAGCCAAGTTTATTTCATAAACATTTAGTAAAGATGCTTGAATCACTAGACTAACTCAAGTGGGAACATTAGTGTCATTCCCACAACTCTGTTGTGATTCAATTCAAGTCACCATTCACCTTTCAAATTCAAGTCACCAGTCATATGTCACATTTTTGAAAATGGTCTGATGACGGAACAGTATGGCCTTTCCAATCGTCCGTAATCGTGGACACGGCTATTCGAATAGTTCTACACTCTGCAGAGGTCGTACACTTGTGCCACAATATTTGCAATAATCCGTCAGGGTTAACTGGCCCTGATTTACCATACTCCGTATGCGGACTACCAACCATAACCTTTCACTTATATACTCTAGTACGGGCACCTCTCCCCATGAGCTTGGCCTCCCAGTGAAGACACACTGTCAGGGAACTGCACAGGGCTTGGGCCGGACAATTCACCTCATTTCACGTCATTTCACATCATCTCATATTTCTTTGGAGGCAGCCCTTGGCATAACCCCGATGACGCTTGTTTAGAGGGAACCCATACTAAAGCACATAAATTTCTAGTTAAGCCCTTACCCATATTGAGTATTGTGGGGGTACTTTCAAAATTGGAATGGTATCGCATCCGAACCCAACCATCAGTTTTATATCAAAAATCACCATCTTCTCTTGGTCATATTCACCTTCAAAGTCACTCAATAGAATGAACCATCATTCCAAGGTTTCAACTTCATTTCAAAGTCACATGTTCCCATCTAGAGTAGTCCAATTTTTGATTGATTAGCACTAGCAACTATTTCATGAGGGGTGCTAAGTATCTTGGAGCTTGCTAGGCTAAGTGTGATTCTCTTGTACTACTCTATAATTCAACCAAGTGAATCATAAACCAAAAAGTAACTTTGATAAATAAAATCAA
Source organism: Lolium multiflorum (assembly GCA_030979885.1). Taxonomy (NCBI): domain Eukaryota; kingdom Viridiplantae; phylum Streptophyta; class Magnoliopsida; order Poales; family Poaceae; genus Lolium; species Lolium multiflorum. Next base: position 197,913,157 of record CM061750.1, read on the forward strand.
GTAAGGCTTGTAAATTAAAAACTTTGGGATAGGTTCATGAAGTAAAATGTACTGATGCCTTGCTCTGGTAGAGCTTTGCACCCTGATGGTTAGCAAGTTTATTAGCTTGCAAACAAAATAGCTTGCACTGGTAATAGCTGGCATTAATATTAGCTTGCATTAGTCTAGCTTGCATGGGTAATAGCTTGCATTAATATTAGCTTGCCTTGATTGGTGAGGTGATCAAAGTGTTCTTCTTCTTCCTCTTGGTAGAATACCTCCTCCTCTTGATAGTCTCCGGTACTAGCGTCTATAAACGAATACGAGGATACAATCACCAAACAATACTTAAGTACTCTTAATTAGCCTTAGTGGCTCACACAATGACCTAGCATCACTACTTAACTTTTATCACAAGATTATGTTAGGGTTTCCTTATTTAGTAAGAGGAAAATAATTTCCTCTCATTGAAAATGGAGTTAGGGTTTCTCTTTAGTATGTGAGAAAATAATTTCCTCTCATTGAATCTTCTTAAGATTTAATTTCTCTTATGAATAATATATGACCTAGGTTGACTAATAGTCAACCTCTTCATACTTACCATTTGAGACAAGGATTTAAATGAGGTTCCATACCTCATGCAATTTAATACTAACATGGTAGTGATTTGATGCCACCAAATAATTCACTATGAGATTACATCGACTAGGATCACTACCTCATGTTGAATTATTTGAGAACAAGATTTAGATGAGAGGCATACCTCTCATATGATTTAACACATAGTTATAACTAATTTAAAGGACTACTATTGAGGTGATTTAATACTCTCAAATAACCAGGGATGATCCCATGTTGACCAAGGTCAACACTTCACACTTAGTATTTGAGAAAAGTGAGTTAAATGAGATTCATCATCTCAGGTGATTTAATTAATCTTTGGGAAAATTTGAATACTATTTAGATTTAAGATCTATAAATGAGCAAGTATGAGCCTAGGAAATTAAAGGTCAACACATTACTTCATATTATTTGAGAAAGATGATTTAAATGAGGTGGGCACCTCATACTATTTTAATAACACATTGCAATGGTTTAATAACATTAATTAATCTAAGGTGAGTTTTAATTGACCATGGGATCTACCTCATATTAATTTGGTTGAGGCAAGATTTAAATGAGACCAAAGTCTCTCATATGATTTAATAAATAGGTTTGAAATATTTAAAAACTACTTATGAGAATGATTAAATATTTTCAAATAGGAACCTATGGGTCATTAATACATGTGTTATCAATTCTCATTGAACCATTTGGAGTAATGATTTAAGTGAGAAGCTATACCTCATATAAGTTAAACTATCCTCTAAATGATTTAAAATCTCTAAGTAACCAAGCATGAGGCTTACTTGACCAAGGTCAGTACCTCTAGTTGAATTACTTAAGATCACAATTTAAATGAGAGAGAAGCCCCCATACTATTTAAATAAGTTTATTTGTATGTATTAAATGGGCTAGAAATGGCTCCATAGCCATTATTTGACTTTAGTCCATGATCATGCCAAACAACTATGCTATATTTTTGCATAAACAATTAGATTATGTCAAAAGTGATTTATTAGAGTTGGAATCAACTTAAAATCATTTATAGGTAATTTTTAATATTTATTTGAAGTCAGAAAAGGCCCTGCCTTGTTATTTTTATCATTTAAATTTAATTTCGAATTTGGACATGAGGCCAGTGGCATTATTTAGATAATTTCATGAGCTTTCCAAATATATAAAATTGGTTAAATTTGGTGTAGTAGATTTCAAACTATTCAAATTTGAAGTAGGCAGCAGTATTGGATTTGAACTAAATAGATTAAATCATATTTGAATTACTGGGCCACGCGGGAAAACAAATGGGCCGAATTGTTTAAAAAGCCAAAGGGCCAGCCCAGTAACGTTTCACAGCCGCGGGCCAGCTGACATGGTGGGGTCTACACGTCAGCGATACATCACAGCCGAATCGGTATGCTCTAACCTGGACCGCGCGATTAGCAGTGGATCCGACGGTCGAGCGTCGTCGTCGTCGACGGGGGAGAGCTTGCTGCGCCGGCGAGGTAGGGGGTCGGAGGGCGCTGGGTCGCCGGCGGTCGAGGGAGAGGGTCGAGGCGAGGTTGTTGAGGGTGTAGAGGCCCCTGGCGGCGGAGCTTGGGGCGGCTCCAGGCGATGTAGAGGATCTGCGGGCTCCGGCGACTGCGAGCTCGCAATTGGAGCGGCTCCGGCGATGGCTGGTGAAATTGACTGGTGGAGGAGGCTCAGTGAGAAGAGGGGAGTGGATGGTGTGCAGAGAAGGAGGAGCCGATCGTCCCTATTTATAGCGGCGTAGATGGCCGGCGGGTGCTGTGAAGGGGTCGACGACGTCGAGGTCGTTCCAGGGAGCGAAGGGGCAAGCTAGGGAGCGCATCGGTAGGCGACGTCTAGGCGGAGCTAGCGCGCGTGATGGCGCGTCCAATGATGGTCTGTGGCGCGCTAGCGATGATGGCGTCCGTGCAGTACCGTGGCGGAAGGTCTTGATCATGGCGGTGGCTACGGTGCAGGGGCAGGCCTGGGAGCTTGTCTAGCGTGTAGAGGGCGGGGAGTAGATGCTCAACGCGATGGTAGGGATGCAGAAGGAGGACGGCGTCGTTCGAGTGCTTGACGTACTGGCGCGGCCAGTGCGCGGTCACCGCGTCGACTGGCATGGTTTTGGTCGTGCAGAGCGTGCGTGTTCTGGCCAGTAGCGTGCGTCCCTTTGCTCCAATCGTGTATGATCATGATCAGCTAGTGTAGTAGCATCTCCAGGACAAGGTGAAAAGGGGAGAAGGAGGCCAGAAAGAAAATGTGTGAGGGTGGCCGGCATGGTACATGGCATGGCCAAGACTTGATCATGCCATTGCTTTAATCGACCAAACCAGTACATGGCTTGATGCAGGGGAGGTACAGGGATGTTAATGATCACAATTGGAAAGGAGTTGAGGCTAAGATCTGATGGATATAAGCATGTAACATAATTCTGGAACAATGCCTGCCATGTGTTCGATGAAATGGCCGCATGAAGAAAATGTTGGAATTTTGGAATTCTTTTTGGTGGAACTTTATTATATAAATAATGTGAAAGATTGGTGGTGGTGGTGGTCATTTTGGCAAAGGTTTGTGAGATTTCAAATTTGAGGTTATCTTCACATAGTTTCATAGTCTTCACTTGTCACCTCTCTACTGGTCAACCTGGTCAACATCAGTACTAATGGTCAACATGAAAGTTGTTCACCATCACTTGGTCTTGGATGACATGGCAATGGTTGACCAAGTTTGGTTGCAGAAACAAAAGATAGGTGGGTGCAAAGTGAGGAAGAAATTATAAATGTGACATATGACCATTATCATATGTGTGATAGTTTTGAGTTTTGCTTTGATTTGATTTTGGTTTCTTTGATGCAAGTGTGTTTGTTTATCATATATAAGAGTTTTACAAACCATAGGTCAAGCAATGGTGGCCTTGGGTGAAGATTTGCAAAATTGGTGTTATGTGTATGTGAGTAAAAATGGAATTATCTCACCATTTGAATTCTCTCTATTTGATTTGACTTTTCTTGACTCTAATGTGGTTCTTATTAGTTTAGAAACATTTTAAGAGCATTGAAACCAATTCAAATGGTCTTGTTCAAAGATTTGCAAATTTGGCCTTAATACATAAGAGATGAGGTGTCAAATTTTACTAAACTTGTAAATGGTTGATCTTGCTTTACTTGGACATGGGTTAAGGTCAATTTAGTGTTATATTATGTTGAGAGATGGTTTCACACCATTTAGTCAAGGTTTAGAGTCATAGGGTAAAATTGGGTGAAATGGCTATGTGTCACATATGCCTTTATGCATATGTTGCATTTGAATTTTAATTTGACTTGGCTTGATTCAAATGGTGTTGTGGATTGTTGAAATGGTATAGGGAGGTGATCCAACCATTCACACAAGTCCTAGGGTCAATTTTCTCAAGTTCACATATTTGCTATATTATTCTCATACGCCTCTATGGCATTTTTAGTTTCTTTTTATTTTCTTTGGTTTCAACTTGGGAATGATTTAAGAAGTACTATATAAGGTTTATGAAGCTTTTCCAATCCTCTAAATAAAGTGGAAAGGTCTAGGGTAAATATTTATAATTATAGCCATAGGCACATATGCCTTTTTCTCATTTAATTTCCTTTTATTTTATTTGAACTAGGATGGTGAGAAGAGGGGTGAGGTTTTAGGGTTTAAGATTATTTCAGATACTCATAACAAGCAATCATGGCAATGGCACAATAATTAAGCAGGATTATTATGTACCAAACTTAATTTAACAAAAGTTTTTGTTGGTTCCAAAATTTGGAACTAAGGAAATTTCTTTGTTTTGTCTTGAATTTCTGGGATGTTACAAACCCTTCCCCTTAAACAAATCTCGTCCCGAGATTTTAAGAAAAGTTAGGTTCCTAAGAGAGATTGGGCATTTTGATTAACAGGAAGGCATACTTGTCAGGGTCTGGGGTGCTTCCTGAGCTTCAGTGGCAGCCATGTGGTAGAAACGGCCGTTGTTGTTGTTCTGTTCCTTCTACCTGCGACGGGCTGTTGCTGGCAGGTGCAGCGGTGTTGGCAGCGATCTTGGCAAGCTTCTTGGGGCACTCCTTGGAGTAGTGGCCCACAACTTCATAGCAGTTTACGGTGGACTTGTCCTTCGGGGTGACGGGATGGCATTGCTTCCAGTCCTCGGGAGTGTTGGTGTTGGGGTTGTTCCCATTGTTGTTGTTCTGTAGTTGGGGCGGTAAGTCCGAGCAGGTGGCCTGTTGTTTCTGGAGTGAATCCTCCGGAGGAGTTATTGCGGTGCTTCGGGTATGGTGGGGTCCACTCTGGTTCATCATTCTGCGCTTGCGGTTCTCATTGGCCATGCAGCTTTCCTTCCATCCGTATGGCTGAGTCCACGAGGGCTTCGAGGTCGCGAACGGAATATTTACTAACACAGTTTGCATCTCGTCGTGCAGTCCGTTCAGGAATCTTTCCTTTCTCTTTTCATTGGTGTCGGTCTCGTCCGGCGTACCTTGACAGAGTGAGAAACCTGTCGCGGTATTCCACCACGGACATTCTTCCTTGCTTGAGTTCACGGAACTCGTCTCTCATTTTCTTGATTAATCCTTGGGGCACATGGTACTTGCTGAACTTCAGCTTGAAGTCTTCCCATGTCATCATCTGTCCTGCATTCATTGCACGGGCACTAGTCCACCAGGCTCTTGCAGGTCCCGACAGGTAGTGGGTGGCAAACGGTACTTTTTCTGCGGCTTCTACTCCTGCAACTTCAAGGTTGTTCTCTATTGTCAGAGCATCGGCATCGAGGGGCTCTTCGGTTTTTGAACATTGGAGGGTTGGTGTTCGAAATTCTTCAGCTTTGACCCAGGGTGATCGTGGTTCCCATGGCCTTGATTGTTCTGAGCTAGCTGTTGCAGTGCGGCAAGGTTTGCTTGGCGTTCAGCTCTTTTGGCTTCCCGGTCTACCATCATCGTCTGCAGTAGTTGTATCGTGGCATCCTGGGTGGCATTGCGGGTTGGTGGGGCCATCTGAACATGTAGATAGATCATGAGGTAAGGGGAAATTTTCTATGGCTTATTTTGAGTTAGGTTTAAACTTAAAACTTGAAATATTTTTGTGATGAACATAGCACACACTTTATTTATTCACAACAAACATCACACATTCCAAGTTAAAGCACTAAGGGTTTTAAGAACCCTTCTTCCACAAACTACGATACATGGTGCGGGGTACAACTCACACCTACGTAAGTGAAGCTAGTGCAACTATTCCTCATCGTCTTCATCCACATCGATGGGAATGATCCCATCCTCCTCGGGTTCCAGAAACTCGTAGTCTTCCTCATCGGTGAACTCATCATCCTCAAAGTCATTGTCGTCACTCAGGAAGTCATCGCCTCCCTGGATGTCTTCTCCATCCTCCTCCATCTCCTGGATCTGGTCCTGCTGGGTCCGGACAGTCACCTCTAAGGTGCGAATCTTCTCGCGAAGACGGGTGATAGTAGCGACATTCTTGGCGCGCTGCAGGCGGAGTGACCGGCGGTCCTTGGCGAGTAACCTGATGGCGTCGGCATGATGAGCCAAAGCCATCTGGGCACGGTGGGCATGGACACGTGTCAGCTCCAGGTCCTTCCGGGTCTCATGAAGCATAAAGTCCAAATGCTCCACATGAATCTTGAGCACCGGGTGCGAAGAGAGTGCCATGGGTTCCCCCATGGTGTCGTGCCTCGCGAAGTGGGCGGCGCCCCGGAGTGCGGTGATATTCTGTCTGCACACCCGGGCAAGTCCCTCCTGAAGGGCGTGAGCAAGCCCGTCCACCCAGTTGTATGCCTTGAAGGAGAACAGAATCCTCTCCGAGATGGGAGGCTCCGGACTTCCCTTCAAGTCAGCGGTGATCATCCACTGCTGTTCCCCGGGGGTGTTGTGGATCCGGACTCCGTGGAACTGGGGAGGTGGGCGTTCAAGCTTCTCGGACACTAGGTACAAGTCGCGCTCGAACACCAGACTTCCTCCGTTTCCCAGCTCGTAGGACTCCGTCTGGTCATAGTACTCCATCTGAAAGTGAAATGGAGGAGTAAGTTAGAGATGTGTACAAGTGTGGAAAATTTTTAGATGGATTTATTGGCTTATCATTTTTAAGAAGATCTGGTAGAGAAGAAAATGACTAAGTTTTTCACAAATACTTACTTCATTTGTTTTTAGAAACTAAAATTTTCCGAACGTCCATTCTAACTAGGGTCTCCTAAGGTCAAACAATGGCTCTGATACCAACTTGTCAACACCCGGATTTTTAAGTCCAGATGCCTATTATGCCTTACATCGCAATCCCAGGAATATTGTTGTTGCGAGACATAATAGTTGAATATCATAGAGTCATCATTTATTACAACACATAATCGTCTTACAAAGAGGGATCACATGATCCAATATTACAATAGTAGCTGATCGATTGATCAACGAACATCACAAAGAGCGGAAGCGAAGTAGTAGTGGCTATCTAATCCACAGGCCAACGCTTGACGTCAGGAGCGGTCCTAGTTGTCGTAGACGTCCTGCTGTCCATCTTCCTCGTCTGCTGTTCACCTTCATAGTATGGCCATTTGAATAGCCAGGGACAAAGCCATGAGTACTTTTAAAGTACTCGCAAACTAATACTAGTGTAATCACTACCAATTGTGGTAAGGGGATACTAAGCTCTAGGTTTATTTGCATAAAGCCAAGTTTATTTCATAAACATTTAGTAAAGATGCTTGAATCACTAGACTAACTCAAGTGGGAACATTAGTGTCATTCCCACAACTCTGTTGTGATTCAATTCAAGTCACCATTCACCTTTCAAATTCAAGTCACCAGTCATATGTCACATTTTTGAAAATGGTCTGATGACGGAACAGTATGGCCTTTCCAATCGTCCGTAACCGTGGACACGGCTATTCGAATAGTTCTACACTCTGCAGAGGTCGTACACTTGTGCCACAATATTTGCAATAATCCGTCAGGGTTAACTGGCCCTGATTTACCATACTCCGTATGCGGACTACCAACCATAACCTTTCACTTATATACTCTAGTACAGGCACCTCTCCCCATGAGCTTGGCCTCCCAGTGAAGACACACCGTCAGCCTGGGAACTGCACAGGGCTTGGGCCGGACAATTCACCTCATTTTCACGTCATTTCACATCATCTCATATTTCTTTGGAGGCAGCCCTTGGCATAACCCCGATGACGCTTGTTTAGAGGGAACCCATACTAAAGCACATAAATTTCTAGTTAAGCCCTTACCCATATTGAGTATTGTGGGGGTACTTTCAAAATTGGAATGGTATCGCATCCGAACCCAACCATCAGTTTTATATCAAAAATCACCATCTTCTCTTGGTCATATTCACCTTCAAAGTCACTCAATAGAATGAACCATCATTCCAAGGTTTCAACTTCATTTCAAAGTCACATGTTCCCATCTAGAGTAGTCCAATTTTTGATTGATTAGCACTAGCAACTATTTCATGAGGGGTGCTAAGTATCTTGGAGCTTGCTAGGCTAAGTGTGATTCTCTTGTACTACTCTATAATTCAACCAAGTGAATCATAAACCAAAAAGTAACTTTGATAAATAAAATCAAGTAAGGCTTGTAAAGTAAAAACTTTGGGATAGGTTCATGAAGTAAAATGTATGATGCCTTGCTCTGGTAGAGCTTTGCACCCTGATGGTTAGCAAGTTTATTAGCTTGCAAACAAAATAGCTTGCACTGGTAATAGCTGGCATTAATATTAGCTTGCATTAGTCTAGCTTGCATGGGTAATAGCTTGCATTAATATTAGCTTGCCTTGATTGGTGAGGTGATCAAAGTGTTCTTCTTCTTCCTCTTGGTAGAATACCTCCTCCTCTTGATAGTCTCCGGTACTAGCGTCTATAAACGAATACGAGGATACAATCACCAAACAATACTTAAGTACTCTTAATTAGCCTTAGTGGCTCACACAATGATCTAGCATCACTACTTAACTTTTATCACAAGATTATGTTTGGGTTTCCTTATTTAGTAAGAGGAAAATAATTTCCTCTCATTGAAAATGGAGTTAGGGTTTCTCTTTAGTATGTGAGAAAATAATTTCCTCTCATTGAATCTTCTTAAGATTTAATTTCTCTTATGAATAATATATGACCTAGGTTGACTAATAGTCAACCTCTTCATACTTACCATTTGAGACAAGGATTTAAATGAGGTTCCATACCTCATGCAATTTAATACTAACATGGTAGTGATTTGATGCCACCAAATAATTCACTATGAGATTACATCGACTAGGATCACTACCTCATGTTGAATTATTTGAGAACAAGATTTAGATGAGAGGCATACCTCTCATATGATTTAACACATAGTTATAACTAATTTAAAGGACTACTATTGAGGTGATTTAATACTCTCAAATAACCAGGGATGATCCCATGTTGACCAAGGTCAACACTTCACACTTAGTATTTGAGAAAAGTGAGTTAAATGAGATTCATCATCTCATGTGATTTAATTAATCTTTGGAAAATTTAAATACTATTTAGATTTAAGATCTATAAATGAGCAAGTATGAGCCTAGGAAATTAAAGGTCAACACATTACTTCATATTATTTGAGAAAGATGATTTAAATGAGGTGGGCACCTCATACTATTTTAATAACACATTGCAATGGTTTAATAACATTAATTAATCTAAGGTGAGTTTTAATTGACCATGGGATCTACCTCATATTAATTTGGTTGAGGCAAGATTTAAATGAGACCAAAGTCTCTCATATGATTTAATAAATAGGTTTGAAATATTTAAAAACTACTTATGAGAATGATTAAATATTTTCAAATAGGAACCTATGGGTCATTAATATGTGTTATTAATTCTCATTGAACCATTTGGAGTAATGATTTAAGTGAGAAGCTATACCTCATATAAGTTAAACTATCCTCTAAATGATTTAAAATCTCTAAGTAACCAAGCATGAGGCTTACTTGACCAAGGTCAGTACCTCTAGTTGAATTACTTAAGATCACAATTTAAATGAGAGAGAAGCCCCCATACTATTTAAATAAGTTTATTTGTATGTATTAAATGGGCTAGAAATGGCTCCATAGCCATTATTTGACTTTAGTCCATGATCATGCAAACAACTATGCTATATTTTTGCATAAACAATTAGATTATGTCAAAAGTGATTTATTAGAGTTGGAATCAACTTAAAATCATTTATAGGTAATTTTTAATATTTATTTGAAGTCAGAAAAGGCCCTTCCTTGTTATTTTTATCATTTAAATTTAATTTCGAATTTGGACATGAGGCCAGTGGCATTATTTAGATAATTTCATGAGCTTTCCAAATATATAAAATTGGTTAAATTTGGTGTAGTATATTTCAAACTATTCAAATTTGAAGTAGGCAGCAGTATTGGATTTGAACTAAATAGATTAAATCATATTTGAATTACTGGGCCACGCGGGAAAACAAATGGGCCGAATTGTTTAAAAAGCCAAAGGGCCAGCCCAGTAACGTTTCACAGCCGCGGGCCAGCTGACATGGTGGGGTCTACACGTCAGCGATACATCACAGCCGAATCGGTATGCTCTAACCTGGACCGCGCGATTAGCAGTGGATCCGACGATCGAGCGTCGTCGTCGTCGACGGGGGAGGGAAGCTTGCTGCGCCGGCGAGGTAGGGGGTCGGAGGGCGCTGGAGGTCGCCGGCGGTCGAGGGAGAGGGTCGAGGCGAGGTTGTTGAGGGTGTAGAGGCCCCTGGTACAGCGGCGGAGCTTGGGGCGGCTCCAGGCGATGTAGAGGATCTGCGGGCTCCGGCGACTGCGAGCTCGCAATTGGAGCGGCTCCGGCGATGGCTGGTGAAATTGACTGGTGGAGGAGGCTCAGTGAGAAGAGGGGAGTGGATGGTGTGCAGAGAGGAGGAGCCGATCGTCCCTATTTATAGCGGCGTAGATGGCCGGCGGGTGCTGTGAAGGGGTCGACGACGTCGAGGTCGTTCCAGGGAGCGAAGGGGCAAGCTAGGGAGCGCATCTGGTAGGCGACGTCTAGGCGGAGCTAGCGCGCGTGATGGCGCGTCCAATGATGGTCTGTGGCGCGCTAGCGATGATGGCGTCCGTGCAGTACCGTGGCGGAAGGTCTTGATCATGGCGGTGGCTACGGTGCAGGGGCAGGCTTGGGAGCTTGTCTAGCGTGTAGAGGGCGGGGAGTAGATGCTCAACGCGATGGTAGGGATGCAGAAGGAGGACGGCGTCGTTCGAGTGCTTGACGTACTGGCGCGGCCAGTGCGCGGTCACCGCGTCGACTGGCATGGTTTTGGTCGTGCAGAGCGTGCGTGTTCTGGCCAGTAGCGTGCGTCCCTTTGCTCCAATCGTGTATGATCATGATCAGCTAGTGTAGTAGCATCTCCAGGACAAGGTGAAAAGGGGAGAAGGAGGCCAGAAAGAAAATGTGTGAGGGTGGCCGGCATGGTACATGGCATGGCCAAGACTTGATCATGCCATTGCTTTAATCGACCAAACCAGTACATGGCTTGATGCAGGGGAGGTACAGGGATGTTAATGATCACAATTGGAAAGGAGTTGAGGCTAAGATCTGATGGATATAAGCATGTAACATAATTCTGGAACAATGCCTGCCATGTGTTCGATGAAATGGCCGCATGAAGAAAATGTTGGAATTTTGGAATTCTTTTTGGTGGAACTTTATTATATAAATAATGTGAAAGATTGGTGGTGGTGGTGGTCATTTTGGCAAAGGTTTGTGAGATTTCAAATTTGAGGTTATCTTCACATAGTTTCATAGTCTTCACTTGTCACCTCTCTACTGGTCAACCTGGTCAACATCAGTACTAATGGTCAACATGAAAGTTGTTCACCATCACTTGGTCTTGGATGACATGGCAATGGTTGACCAAGTTTGGTTGCAGAAACAAAAGATAGGTGGGTGCAAAGTGAGGAAGAAATTATAAATGTGACATATGACCATTATCATATGTGTGATAGTTTTGAGTTTTGCTTTGATTTGATTTTGGTTTCTTTGATGCAAGTGTGTTTGTTTATCATATATAAGAGTTTTACAAACCATAGGTCAAGCAATGGTGGCCTTGGGTGAAGATTTGCAAAATTGGTGTTATGTGTATGTGAGTAAAAATGGAATTATCTCACCATTTGAATTCTCTCTATTTGATTTGACTTTTCTTGACTCTAATGTGGTTCTTATTAGTTTAGAAACATTTTAAGAGCATTGAAACCAATTCAAATGGTCTTGTTCAAAGATTTGCAAATTTGGCCTTAATACATAAGAGATGAGGTGTCAAATTTTACTAAACTTGTAAATGGTTGATCTTGCTTTACTTGGACATGGGTTAAGGTCAATTTAGTGTTATATTATGTTGAGAGATGGTTTCACACCATTTAGTCAAGGTTTAGAGTCATAGGGTAAAATTGGGTGAAATGGCTATGTGTCACATATGCCTTTATATGTTGCATTTGAATTTTAATTTGACTTGGCTTGATTCAAATGGTGTTGTGGATTGTTGAAATGGTATAGGGAGGTGATCCAACCATTCACACAAGTCCTAGGGTCAATTTTCTAAGTTCACATATTTGCTATATTATTCTCATACGCCTCTATGGCATTTTTAGTTTCTTTTTATTTTCTTTGGTTTCAACTTGGGAATGATTTAAGAAGTACTATATAAGGTTTATGAAGCTTTTCCAATCCTCTAAATAAAGTGGAAAGGTCTAGGGTAAATATTTATAATTATAGCCATAGGCACATATGCCTTTTTCTCATTTAATTTCCTTTTATTTTATTTGAACTAGGATGGTGAGAAGAGGGGTGAGGTTTTAGGGTTTAAGATTATTTCAGATACTCATAACAAGCAATCATGGCAATGGCACAATAATTAAGCAGGATTATTATGTACCAAACTTAATTTAACAAAAGTTTTTGTTGGTTCCAAAATTTGGAACTAAGGAAATTTCTTTGTTTTGTCTTGAATTTCTGGGATGTTACAAACCCTTCCCCCTTAAACAAATCTCGTCCCGAGATTTTAAGAAAAGTTAGGTTCCTAAGAGAGATTGGGCATTTTGATTAACAGGAAGGCATACTTGTCAGGGTCTGGGTGCTTCATGAGCTTCAGTGGCAGCCATGTGGTAGAAACGGCCGTTGTTGTTGTTCTGGTTCCTTCTACCTGCGCGCGCTGGGCAGGTGCAGCGGTGTTGGCAGCGATCTTGGCAAGCTTCTTGGGGCACTCCTTGGAGTAGTGGCCCACAACTCCACATTCATAGCAGATTCTGGACTTGTCCTTGGGGTGACGGGGATGGCATTGCTTCCAGTCCTCGGGCTGTTGGTGTTGGGGTTGTTCCCATTGTTGTTGTTGTGTAGTTGGGGCGGTAAGTCGAGCAGGTGGCCTGTTGTTTCGGGAGTGAATCCTCCGGAGGAGTTATTGCGGTGCTTGGGTATGGTGGGGTCCACTCTGGTTCATCATTCTGCGCTTGCGGTTCTCATTGGCCGATGCAGCTTTCCTTCCATCGTATGGCTGAGTCCACGAGGGCTTCGAGGTCGGTGAACGGAATATTTACTAACACAGTTTGCATCTCGTCGTGCGGTCCGTTCAGGAATCTTTCCTTTCTCTTTTCATTGGTGTCGGTCTCGTCCGGGGCGTACCTTGACAGAGTGAGAAACCTGTTGCGGTATTCCACCACGGACATTCTTCCTTGCTTGAGTTCACGGAACTCGTCTCTCATTTTCTTGATTAATCCTTGGGGCACATGGTACTTGCTGAACTTCAGCTTGAAGTCTTCCCATGTCATCATCTGTCCCGCATTCATTGCACGGGCACTAGTCCACCAGGCTCTTGCAGGTCCTGACAGGTAGTGGGTGGCAAACAGTACTTTCTGCGGCTTCTACTCCCGCAACTTCAAGGTTGTTCTCTATTGTCTGGAGCCAGTCATCAGCATCGAGGGGCTCTTCGGTTTTGCTGAACATTGGAGGGTTGGTGTTCTGGAAATTCTTCAGCTTTGACCCAGGGTGATCGTGGTTCCCATGGCCTTGATTGTTCTGAGCTAGCTGTTGCAGTGCGGCAAGGTTTGCTTGGCGTTCAGCTCTTTTGGCTTCCCGGTCTACCATCATCGTCTGCAGTAGTTGTATCGTGGCATCCTGGGTGGCATTGCGGGTTGGTGGGGCCATCTGAACATGTAGATAGATCATGAGGTAAGGGGGAAATTTTCTATGGCTTATTTTGAGTTAGGTTTAAACTTAAAACTTGAAATATTTTTGTGATGAACATAGCACACACTTTATTTATTCACAACAAACATCACACATTCCAAGTTAAAGCACTAAGGGTTTTAAGAACCCTTCTTCCACAAACTACGATACATGGTGCGGGGTACAACTCACACCTACGTAAGTGAAGCTAGTGCAACTATTCCTCATCGTCTTCATCCACATCGATGGGAATGATCCCATCCTCCTCGGGTTCCAGAAACTCGTAGTCTTCCTCATCGGTGAACTCATCATCCTCAAAGTCATTGTCGTCACTCAGGAAGTCATCGCCTCCCTGGATGTCTTCTCCATCCTCCTCCATCTCCTGGATCTGGTCCTGCTGGGTCCGGACAGTCACCTCTAAGGTGCGAATCTTCTCGCGAAGACGGGTGATAGTAGCGACATTCTTGGCGCGCTGCAGGCGGAGTGACCGGCGGTCCTTGGCGAGTAACCTGATGGCGTCGGCATGATGAGCCAAAGCCATCTGGGCACGGTGGGCATGGACACGTGTCAGCTCCAAGTCCTTCCGGGTCTCATGAAGCATAAAGTCCAAATGCTCCACATGAATCTTGAGCACCGGGTGCGAAGAGAGTGCCATGGGTTCCCCCATGGTGTCGTGCCTCGCGAAGTGGGCGAAGCGACTTCCCTGGAGTGCGGTGATATTCTGTCCGCACACCCGGCAAGTCCCTCCTGAAGGGCGTGAGCAAGCCCGTCCACCCAGTTGTATGCCTTGAAGGAGAACAGAATCCTCTCCGAGATGGGAGGCTCCGGACTTCCCTTCAAGTCAGCGGTGATCATCCACTGCTGTTCCCCAGCGGGGGTGTTGTGGATCCGGACTCCGTGGAACTGGGGAGGTGGGCGTTCAAGCTTCTCGGACACTAGGTACAAGTCGCGCTCGAACACCAGACTTCCTCCGTTTCCCAGCTCGTAGGACTCCGTCTGGTCATAGTACTCCATCTGAAAGTGAAATGGAGGAGTAAGTTAGAGATGTGTACAAGTGTGGCAAAATTTTAGATGGATTTATAAAGAGAGCCTGGCTTATCATTTTTAAGAAGATCTGGTAGAGAAGAAAATGACTAAGTTTTTCACAAATACTTACTTCATTTGTTTTTAGAAACTAAAATTTTCCGAACGTCCATTCTAACTAGGGTCTCCTAAGGTCAAACAATGGCTCTGATACCAACTTGTCAACACCCGGATTTTTAAGTCCAGATGCCTATTATGCCTTACATCGCAATCCCAGGAATATTGTTGTTGCGAGACATAATAGTTGAATATCATAGAGTCATCATTTATTACAACACATAATCGTCTTACAAAGAGGGATCACATGATCCAATATTACAATAGTAGCTGATCGATTGATCAACGAACATCACAAAGAGCGGAAGCGAAGTAGTAGTGGCTATCTAATCCACAGGCCAACGCTTGACGTCAGGAGCGGTCCTAGTTGTCGTAGACGTCCCGCTGTCCATCTTCCTCGTACTGCTGTTCACCTTCATAGTATGGCCATTTGAATAGCCAGGGACAAAGCCATGAGTACTTTTAAAGTACTCGCAAACTAATACTAGTGTAATCACTACCAATTGTGGTAAGGGGATACTAAGCTCTAGGTTTATTTGCATAAAGCCAAGTTTATTTCATAAACATTTAGTAAAGATGCTTGAATCACTAGACTAACTCAAGTGAGAACATTAGTGTCATTCCCACAACTCGTTGTGATTCAATTCAAGTCACCATTCACCTTTCAAATTCAAGTCACCAGTCATATGTCACATTTTTGAAAATGGTCTGATGACGGAACAGTATGGCCTTTCCAATCGTCCGTAACCGTGGACACGGCTATTCGAATAGTTCTACACTCTGCAGAGGTCGTACACTTGTGCCACAATATTTGCAATAATCCGTCGGGGTTAACTGGCCCTGATTTACCATACTCCGTATGCGGACTACCAACCATAACCTTTCACTTATATACTCTAGTACAGGCACCTCTCCCCATGAGCTTGGCCTCCCGGTGAAGACACACCGTCAGCCTGGGAACTGCACAGGGCTTGGGCCGGACAATTCACCTCATTTTCACGTCATTTCACATCATCTCATATTTCTTTGGAGGCAGCCCTTGGCATAACCCCGATGACGCTTGTTTAGAGGGAACCCATACTAAAGCACATAAATTTCTAGTTAAGCCCTTACCCATATTGAGTATTGTGGGGGTACTTTCAAAATTGGAATGGTATCGCATCCGAACCCAACCATCAGTTTTATATCAAAAATCACCATCTTCTCTTGGTCATATTCACCTTCAAAGTCACTCAATAGAATGAACCATCATTCCAAGGTTTCAACTTCATTTCAAAGTCACATGTTCCCATCTAGAGTAGTCCAATTTTTGATTGATTAGCACTAGCAACTATTTCATGAGGGGTGCTAAGTATCTTGGAGCTTGCTAGGCTAAGTGTGATTCTCTTGTACTACTCTATAATTCAACCAAGTGAATCATAAACCAAAAAGTAACTTTGATAAATAAAATCAAGTAAGGCTTGTAAAGTAAAAACTTTGGGATAGGTTCATGAAGTAAAATGTAATGATGCCTTGCTCTGGTAGAGCTTTGCACCCTGATGGTTAGCAAGTTTATTAGCTTGCAAACAAAATAGCTTGCACTGGTAATAGCTGGCATTAATATTAGCTTGCATTAGTCTAGCTTGCATGGGTAATAGCTTGCATTAATATTAGCTTGCCTTGATTGGTGAGGTGATCAAAGTGTTCTTCTTCTTCCTCTTGGTAGAATACCTCCTCCTCTTGATAGTCTCCGGTACTAGCGTCTATAAACGAATACGAGGATACAATCACCAAACAATACTTAAGTACTCTTAATTAGCCTTAGTGGCTCACACAATGATCTAGCATCACTACTTAACTTTTATCACAAGATTATGTTTGGGTTTCCTTATTTAGTAAGAGGAAAATAATTTCCTCTCATTGAAAATGGAGTTAGGGTTTCTCTTTAGTATGTGAGAAAATAATTTCCTCTCATTGAATCTTCTTAAGATTTAATTTCTCTTATGAATAATATATGACCTAGGTTGACTAATAGTCAACCTCTTCATACTTACCATTTGAGACAAGGATTTAAATGAGGTTCCATACCTCATGCAATTTAATACTAACATGGTAGTGATTTGATGCCACCAAATAATTCACTATGAGATTACATCGACTAGGATCACTACCTCATGTTGAATTATTTGAGAACAAGATTTAGATGAGAGGCATACCTCTCATATGATTTAACACATAGTTATAACTAATTTAAAGGACTACTATTGAGGTGATTTAATACTCTCAAATAACCAGGGATGATCCCATGTTGACCAAGGTCAACACTTCACACTTAGTATTTGAGAAAAGTGAGTTAAATGAGATTCATCATCTCATGTGATTTAATTAATCTTTGGGAAAATTTGAATACTATTTAGATTTAAGATCTATAAATGAGCAAGTATGAGCCTAGGAAATTAAAGGTCAACACATTACTTCATATTATTTGAGAAAGATGATTTAAATGAGGTGGGCACCTCATACTATTTTAATAACACATTGCAATGGTTTAATAACATTAATTAATCTGAGGTGAGTTTTAATTGACCATGGGATCTACCTCATATTAATTTGGTTGAGGCAAGATTTAAATGAGACCAAAGTCTCTCATATGATTTAATAAATAGGTTTGAAATATTTAAAAACTACTTATGAGAATGATTAAATATTTTCAAATAGGAACCTATGGGTCATTAATATGTGTTATTAATTCTCATTGAACCATTTGGAGTAATGATTTAAGTGAGAAGCTATACCTCATATAAGTTAAACTATCCTCTAAATGATTTAAAATCTCTAAGTAACCAAGCATGAGGCTTACTTGACCAAGGTCAGTACCTCTAGTTGAATTACTTAAGATCACAATTTAAATGAGAGAGAAGCCCCCATACTATTTAAATAAGTTTATTTGTATGTATTAAATGGGCTAGAAATGGCTCCATAGCCATTATTTGACTTTAGTCCATGATCATGCAAACAAATATGCTATATTTTTGCATAAACAATTAGATTATGTCAAAAGTGATTTATTAGAGTTGGAATCAACTTAAAATCATTTATAGGTAATTTTTAATATTTATTTGAAGTCAGAAAAGGCCCTTCCTTGTTATTTTTATCATTTAAATTTAATTTCGAATTTGGACATGAGGCCAGTGACATTATTTAGATAATTTCATGAGCTTTCCAAATATATAAAATTGGTTAAATTTGGTGTAGTATATTTCAAACTATTCAAATTTGAAGTAGGCAGCAGTATTGGATTTGAACTAAATAGATTAAATCATATTTGAATTACTGGGCCACGCGGGAAAACAAATGGGCCGAATTGTTTAAAAAGCCAAAGGGCCAGCCCAGTAACGTTTCACAGCCGCGGGCCAGCTGACATGGTGGGGTCTACACGTCAGCGATACATCACAGCCGAATCGGTATGCTCTAACCTGGACCGCGCGATTAGTGGATCCGCGATCGAGCGTCGTCGTCGTCGACGGGGGAGGGAAGCTTGCTGCGCCGGCGAGGTAGGGGGTCGGAGGGCGCTGGAGGTCGCGGCGGTCGAGGGAGAGGGTCGAGCGAGGTTGTTGAGGGTGTAGAGGCCCCTGGTACGGCGGAGCTTGGGCGGCTCCAGCGATGTAGAGGATCGCGGGCTCCGGCGATGCGAGCTCGCAATTGGAGCGGCTCCGGCGATGGCTGGTGAAATTGACTGGTGGAGGAGGCTCAGTGAGAAGAGGGGAGTGGATGGTGTGCAGAGAGGAGGAGCCGATCGTCCCTATTTATAGCGGCGTAGATGGCCGGCGGGTGCTGTGAAGGGGTCGACGACGTCGAGGTCGTTCCAGGGAGCGAAGGGGCAAGCTAGGGAGCGCATCTGGTAGGCGACGTCTAGGCGGAGCTAGCGCGCGTGATGGCGCGTCCAATGATGGTCTGTGGCGCGCTAGCGATGATGGCGTCCGTGCAGTACCGTGGCGGAAGGTCTTGATCATGGCGGTGGCTACGGTGCAGGGGCAGGCTTGGGAGCTTGTCTAGCGTGTAGAGGGCGGGGAGTAGATGCTCAACGCGATGGTAGGGATGCAGAAGGAGGACGGCGTCGTTCGAGTGCTTGACGTACTGGCGCGGCCAGTGCGCGGTCACCGCGTCGACTGGCATGGTTTTGGTCGTGCAGAGCGTGCGTGTTCTGGCCAGTAGCGTGCGTCCCTTTGCTCCAATCGTGTATGATCATGATCAGCTAGTGTAGTAGCATCTCCAGGACAAGGTGAAAAGGGGAGAAGGAGGCCAGAAAGAAAATGTGTGAGGGTGGCCGGCATGGTACATGGCATGGCCAAGACTTGATCATGCCATTGCTTTAATCGACCAAACCAGTACATGGCTTGATGCAGGGGAGGTACAGGGATGTTAATGATCACAATTGGAAAGGAGTTGAGGCTAAGATCTGATGGATATAAGCATGTAACATAATTCTGGAACAATGCCTGCCATGTGTTCGATGAAATGGCCGCATGAAGAAAATGTTGGAATTTTGGAATTCTTTTTGGTGGAACTTTATTATATAAATAATGTGAAAGATTGGTGGTGGTGGTGGTCATTTTGGCAAAGGTTTGTGAGATTTCAAATTTGAGGTTATCTTCACATAGTTTCAAAGTCTTCACTTGTCACCTCTCTACTGGTCAACCTGGTCAACATCAGTACTAATGGTCAACATGAAAGTTGTTCACCATCACTTGGTCTTGGATGACATGGCAATGGTTGACCAAGTTTGGTTGCAGAAACAAAAGATAGGTGGGTGCAAAGTGAGGAAGAAATTATAAATGTGACATATGACCATTATCATATGTGTGATAGTTTTGAGTTTTGCTTTGATTTGATTTTGGTTTCTTTGATGCAAGTGTGTTTGTTTATCATATATAAGAGTTTTACAAACCATAGGTCAAGCAATGGTGGCCTTGGGTGAAGATTTGCAAAATTGGTGTTATGTGTATGTGAGTAAAAATGGAATTATCTCACCATTTGAATTCTCTCTATTTGATTTGACTTTTCTTGACTCTAATGTGGTTCTTATTAGTTTAGAAACATTTTAAGAGCATTGAAACCAATTCAAATGGTCTTGTTCAAAGATTTGCAAATTTGGCCTTAATACATAAGAGATGAGGTGTCAAATTTTACTAAACTTGTAAATGGTTGATCTTGCTTTACTTGGACATGGGTTAAGGTCAATTTAGTGTTATATTATGTTGAGAGATGGTTTCACACCATTTAGTCAAGGTTTAGAGTCATAGGGTAAAATTGGGTGAAATGGCTATGTGTCACATATGCCTTTATATGTTGCATTTGAATTTTAATTTGACTTGGCTTGATTCAAATGGTGTTGTGGATTGTTGAAATGGTATATGGAGGTGATCCAACCATTCACACAAGTCCTAGGGTCAATTTTCTTAAGTTCACATATTTGCTATATTATTCTCATACGCCTCTATGGCATTTTTAGTTTCTTTTTATTTTCTTTGGTTTCAACTTGGGAATGATTTAAGAAGTACCATATAAGGTTTATGAAGCTTTTCCAATCCTCTAAATAAAGTGGAAAGGTCTAGGGTAAAGATTTATAATTATAGCCATAGGCACATATGCCTTTTTCTCATTTAATTTCCTTTTATTTTATTTGAACTAGGATGGTGAGAAGAGGGGTGAGGTTTTAGGGTTTAAGATTATTTCAGATACTCATAACAAGCAATCATGGCAATGGCACAAGAATTAAGCAGGATTATTATGTACCAAACTTAATTTAACAAAAGTTTTTGTTGGTTCCAAAATTTGGAACTAAGGAAATTTCTTTGTTTTGTCTTGAATTTCTGGGATGTTACAATAGCCCAAGGGAAGGGAAAAAGGGGAGAACGTGCTACAATTGCGGCGACAAAAGCCACTTCGTCGCGGATTGTATCTTCGAGAGAAGGGAAGACAATGGTGGAAGGCTCGTCCGCAAGGACAAGTTCAAGTCCCTCTCCAAAGGATTCTCCAAGTTCTCCTCCAAGCCCGGTGACGCCAAGGTCTCCTTCACCAAGAAGCCTAGAGCTTTCATTATCCGTGAGGAGTATTCCTCCGATGAAGGTGAAGAACGTGAAGACAATAGTTCGAGCAAGGAGGAAGAGGGAGTGGCCGCCATCGCCATTTCAACTCCCTCCGTCTCCCTCTTTGACTCTCCAAATGAGAACCGCGTCACCAACAACTCCCATTGTCTTATGGCAAAGGTATCTTCGGAGGTAGAATCTTCTTCCAAACTCACATCTCCCTCTAATGCTATATCTATTGATGATGCCACTAGTCTCACCATTAAGCGTGAGATTGTGGGTTTGGATGCTTTTCTCACTAACATGCAAGGGGATACCATGATCCATGTTGGGGCCCTCTTGGCTCAACTTGGTGCGGCTCAAGACCTTATAGAAGAGAAGGAGAGGCTTGAGAGAGAGGCGGCAAATGAGATTGCCTCTCTCAATCAAGCACTTGAGGAGGAGCAAAATTTGCGCATGTCTCTTGAAGCTAGTGTCATTGTCCTCGAAGACTCCAACAACGCTCTCATCTCCCAACTCACCAAGGACCGAGATCATGCTCTTGGCTTGGTGGGTGAGCTCAAGAAGAAGAAGCTTCTTCTTGAGGATGACCACAAATCACTTCTTGAGGAAGTTGCTACTCTCACCAAGGATTTCAAATCTTTGGAGAGTAAGTATGTGACTCTCTCCGAGATGAGTGATCATCCTCAAGAGGAAGCTTGCAAGGAGAAAGGAGATGAAGGCATCAACTCTTTGTGTGACGAGCTTGTTGATCAAGTTGCATCCTTGAAGAAGCATAATGCATTACTCTTGGAGGTCAATGCCCTTCAAGAAGAAGCTTTGGATGAGTATTACCGCTTGTGCAAGGAGAAGACTTCATGTTGCAATCATGAAGAAGAAATTGCCACTCTTGAGAAGACCAAGGCAAGCTACTAAGTTTGAGTGGCATGCAAGAAGAGTCCTTGATGGAGTGCCTCCACATGAGCAAAGAAAAGCCACTTGTTGTGATCATGAAGATGAGATTGCCTCTTTGAAGAGGAGCAAGGCCAAGCTCATGGAGATCAATTCCATGCAAGAAGAAGCCTTGAAGGATTACTTTCCTTTGAGCAAGGACCGTGCATGTTGCAATCATGAAGGTGACATTGCCACTTTGGAGAGCCACAAGCGCCTACTCACAAAGATGAACTCTCTCCAAGAAGAAGCTTTGAAGGAACATTTCCGGGTGAACAAGGAGAAGGAGGTCCAAGTATTTGATATCACTCACCCTCATCCGGAACATGAAGACGAAGTTAATCGCTTGAAGGCCAAAATTGATAGACTCCAAATCCAAGCCCGGTACTTGGAAGGAGTCATTGATGCTAAGGAAGGAGCCAATGAGGGCTCATGCAAAGAAGGAGGAGTGGCTATCAAGCCCAAGAGGAAGAGAAGAACAAGGACCAAGAAGAAGAAGAAGAACAACAAGGACATGAGCACCATCCATGAGGGTGGTGAATCTAACCCAAGAAGGGGTGACGCCCCCGATCCAACAACAAGGGGCTACGCCGGTCCTAACAACCCTTCTCATGTTCTTTTTGTTGATTACTATGGACATATTCGTGCTCGCTTTATTGGTCCTTATGAGGACAATGTTGATTGGACTATTTGGGTTCCCAAACCCCTTGTTACTAACATGATAGGACCCATTGAAAAATGGGTACCTAAATCCAAGACTTGATTCCTTGTAGGACTATGCTTCCGGTGGCGCTAAATGGGTGGTTGATAGTGGAGCCACAAGTCATATGACCGGAAGCAAGGAAATTGTTGTCGACCTCGAGCCATCTCATTCTACCGTTTCATATGGCGACAACACAAGCTCAAAGGTATTGGGTCTTGGCAAGGTGGTGGTAACACCCGACATTTCACTTGTGAATGTCCTCCTTGTCGAGACCCTTGGTTACAATTTACTTTCCGTTCATCAAATTGCACGCATGGGTCTTTGTACCTTTTTCGATGAACATATGGTGGTCCTCTTGTGGAGCAAGACACTCCGTGTAGCCTTTGTTGGATATGTGGAGAACGGATTGTATGTTGTTGATTTCTCCGGAAAGACAACATCATCCGCTCTTTGCCTATTCGCTAAGGTGACAAGGGTTGGTTATGGCATCGCCGACTAGCCCATGTCAACATGAGGACTTTGCAAAGTCTCCACAAGGGAGGCCACATCCTCGGACTAAAAGACGATGTCTCTTTTTGCAAGGATCGTGTTTGTAGGGCTTGCGTTCAAGAAAAAATGCATGGAGCTCCTCACAAGGCCAAGACAATCATATCTACCACAAGGTACTTGGAGCTCCTACATGTTGATCTCTTCGGACCGCCGTCTCATGAAAGTCTTGGAGGAAAGAAGTATTGTCTTGTCATCGTTGATGACTATTCACGTTATTGTTGGGTATTCTTCTTCAAGCACAAGAGTGAGACTCAACGGACCATGATGGAGTTTGCTAACCAAGTTCAACGCAAGTACAACGCCACGATTCTAGCTATAAGGAGCGACAATGGAACGGAGTTCAAGAACTACACCTTGGATGACTTCCTCGGCGAAGAAGGAATCCAACATCAATACTCCTCGCCATACACTCCCCAACAAAATGGGGTCGCCGAAAGGAAGAATCGAACCTTGATTGAAGCCGCTCAAACAATGATGATGGAGTACAATTCCAAGTATAATTTTTGGGCGGAAGCTATCTCAACCTCTTGCCATGCTACTAACCGCCTCTACTTCCGCAAGGGTTTGGAGAAGACACCATATGCGATCCTTACCGGTAACAAGCCTAATGTGTCGTACTTCAAGGTCTTCGGATGCAAATGTTATGTGCTAGTCAAGGACACACGTCTATCCAAGTTTGATTCAAGAGCTCAAGAAGGAATTTTTGTTGGCTATGCAACGGATTCTCACGCCTATAGAGTCTTCAACAAGTCAAATGGGCAAGTTGTAGAAACTTGTGATGTGACATTCGATGAAGATGATAGATCTTTGGAGGAGCGAAGTGCTTCTTGTGAGAAAGGAGATGCAATTCCCCCGATTACCATAGGAAGGATGGGTGTTGGCACTCGCCTATCTCAAACGCTACCTTCTATGAGTGCCGGGGAAGGACCAAGTTCCACCCATGTGGAGCCATCTACACCACAAGGCCAAGCTTCTTCCATTGAGCAACCAAATGCAAGCCAACCACTACCTCAACCCCAAGTTCGACATCAACAACCAAGTCCAAGTCAACCACTACTACAACCTCAAGTTCAACATCAACAACCGCAAGCTCATCTACCACAACAACAACAACCGACACCAAGTGATCAAAGCCAAGCTTCAAGTTCTTCACCAAGTGATTCGGGGATAATCTTTCCGGATACTAACATTCCCAATACCCCCGAGTCATCCGGTTCTCATGATGATGATGATGATGTTCTCAACAACAACAATGAAGGTCAAGGCGAGGACCTAAACCATGATGAAGATCAAGAGGCCTCACAAGAACCTATTCCTATGGCCGATACTCGCCATGAAGATGCTACCACAAGACATTTGCGTCTCAAGTCTCATTCCTTGCAAAATGTCATTGGAGATTTGAAGAGCAAAGTCACTACCCGGAGGCAACTAGCAAAATTTTGTGAGCACCACGCCTTTGTCTATATGGTGGAACCCCTCAAGGTCAACAATGCACTTGGAGATCCGGATTGGTTGATTGCAATGCAAGAGGAACTCAACAACTTCAAGAGGAATGATGTGTGGACTCTCATGAAGCAACCCAATCATTGCCGCAATGTTATCGGCACCAAGTGGGTCTTCAAGAACAAGCAAGATGAACACGGCATCGTCATCCGCAACAAAGCAAGATTGGTGGCACAAGGCTATTCTCAAGTTGAAGGCGTGGACTTTGGCGAAACCTTTGCACCCGTTGCAAGGCTTGAGTCCATCCGTATCCTTTTGGCCTTTGCCGCTCATCATGGTTTCAAGCTACAACAAATGGATGTCAAGAGTGCTTTTCTTAATGGTCCTTTACATGAGGAGGTGTATGTGAAGCAACCCCCGGGGTTCGAGGACCCCCATTTCCCGAACCATGTCTTCAAGCTCAAAAAGGCCCTATATGGTCTCAAACAAGCTCCTAGAGCTTGGTATGAGCATATAAAGGAGTTGCTTGAAGACCGTGGTTTCGAAGTGGGGAAAATCGACCCCACTCTTTTTACTAAGAAAGTCAATGGGGAGCTCTTCATATGCCAACTTTATGTAGATGACATCATATTTGGTTCAACTAACACAAAGTTTAATGATGAGTTTGCAAAGTTGATGACTAATAGGTTCGAGATGTCAATGATGGGAGAACTCAAGTACTTCCTCGGGTTCGAGATCAAGCAAATGCAACAAGGCACCTTCATCAATCAAGCGAAGTATCTTCAAGACATGCTCAAGCGCTTCGATATGAAGGGGGCCAACGGGATAGGAACTCCTATGCACCTAAAGTGTCAACTCACCCTCGACGAGACCGGCAAGGCGGTGGACCCCAAGCTCTACCGTTCGATGATAGGTTCGCTTCTTTACCTTTGTGCTTCTCGTCCGGACATCATGTTAAGCGTTGGTATGTGTGCACGGTTTCAAGCGAATCCGAAGGAAAGCCATATCATGGCGGTGAAGAGGATCTTTCGATATTTAGTTGATACCCCAAACTTCGGTCTATGGTATCCAAGGGACACGGACTTCTCGTTGGTTGGCTTCACCGATTCGGATTGGGCGGGAGACAAGGTTGATAGAAAGTCTACATCCGGCGCGTGTCACTTCCTTGGGAGATCTTTGGTGTGTTGGTCCTCTACGAAGCAAAATTGTGTCTCCGTCTCCACCGCGGAAGCCGAGTATGTTGCCGCGGCGAGTAGTTGTGCACAAATCTTATGGATGAGGCAAACCTTGCGTGACTATGGACTTGAGTATAGCAAGGTCCCTCTATTATGTGATAATGAGAGCGCCATCAAGATCGCCTACAATCCGGTACTCCATGGCAAGACGAAGCACATTGAGATAAGGAATCACTTCATCCGGGATCACATTGCTCGAGGAGATATTGTCCTATCCTTCATTGGCACCAAGGAGCAATTGGCGGACATCTTCACAAAGCCCTTGGATGAGAAGCGTTTCATTGAGTTGAGGCATGAGCTAAATATCATTGATCCGTCGAACTTCGCTTGACCGTCGTGCGCACATACCAATCTTTAGCTATATGTCTAGATGAAAAGCACGCATGAACATAGGGGGAGTGCGGTTTAAACTTATTGAGCTATCCCTCCCCCCATAATGCATAAAGAAAACCAAAACATATGCTATTTGTCAAATAAGTGACTAATGAGCTTCATGTTGAGTTGTAGCCATGAGTCCTAGATACATCTACGCGACCTCACACTACTATACTCTTACACGGTGGCTTCGGCCACCAACCTCCTCCTTGAGGAGTTTTTGGTTCTTCTTGTTTCTATTTGTCTTTCTTCTTGTTTTTCTTCTTTTGTCTTTGGCTCTTTTCCCCATGTTCCTTGTGGAAGTCTCACCCAAGCTTGTTTTCCTTGTTGGTTTTTGTGAGCTTGGTTGTGTATTTTCTTACCTTCCTTGTTAGTATGCCTCTTCTCCTTTTTGGTGTTCCGATGCCAAAGGGGGAGAAGCTATCTAACTAGGACGGGTTTTTGCATGGGGACGTGTTGGTTACTATTCTATGGAGGTTTCCTTTTGTGAGTTTGGGTATACTCAAGGCAAAGGTATGACAATTCACCCAAAGCTCTTTGCATGATCTTGTGGTGCCTCCATAATATGCATATGCTATATGAACATGTCAAGTATCCTAGTTGCATATGTGCATGGTTTGTAAAATCTAGGGGGAGTTACGCCTCTAGGATGTGTGTATATGTATTCAAATGCATATTCTAAGTATGCACACGTCTACGGGGAGTTCCGTCTAGGTTTTGCAAATCTAAGAACCTCATCATAATATCTTATGCCATTGCCAATTCTAGTGTTGTCATCAAACACCAAAAAGGGGAGAATGAAAGAGCAAAGTCTAAGACCCGTGTTTTGTGTTTTGATGACAACACTAATTATCTCACCGTGTGCAAAGAGTGTCTTTGATAGATTTGCAAGCGTATGGTGCCCTCGCTGAACACATTATGATCGGAGGACTGAAGCGTAGTTCTTTTTTGGTTTTGTGTGTGTGTCGTGAGGCGACATGGTTGGAGAGGTAAAAGAGGAAAAGTTTCGCCAAGGCGGTACTACAGGTACCGGGAGCGTGAGTACCGCTACCCTACGTACCGCTACTGCAGTACCGCTCTGGAGCTGCAGAAAATGTCCCACAGAACAAGGCACGGTACCTTTGCGGTACCGGCGGTAGTACAACTCTAGACAGTACCGCCTCAGTGCACCAGTGCCGTAACTTAAGATACGCGATCTTCTGTGGGTACCGCTTTGCCGCTTGGTATCCAGCTACGGAGGCCATTGCGTTTCTCGGGCGATATAGCAATAGTACCGCTATAAGTCCACGGACAAGTTACTGTGGGGATTTGAATCCGAGCGTGTGCAACTAAAGCGGTACTCATGGCAGCTTCACATAACGCAGTTGGATTTGAGGGCCCTATTTAGGGCCTTCTTCTCCAGTTCGTTTTAGCTCTTCTCTCTCCCTCTCCTTCTTGCTGCTGAGCTCAAACTTAGTGGATCTCCCTACCTACCAATCAATCTTGCCCAAATTTTGAGGAGTGGTGGAGGAGACCCCGATCTATTGATCTACCAAGAGAGTTTTCACCGATTCGTACTAGTCCTTAGTGTATCTTGTTGGTAGGGTTCATATGGTGGGATCTTGGATGAAGTGCTCCTATGGAGGCTAGCTTGGAGTTGTGCTAGCCCCATAGGGTGTTGGGAGCCTCCGGTGTGGAGCTCACCCCAACCTTGTGAAGGAACCACCGTCTCGACCGGTGCCTTAGTGGAGAAAAGGGGGCCCCTTTGTGGAGCTCTCTTGAGGAAGAAGGTGAGGCCTTCCTTCGTGGTGTGGCCGCTAGCCTCTTGTGTGAGGCTAGCACCTCCTCAACGCAGACGTACTCCCTTTAGTGGGAGGAACTGCGGGAAACAAATCCTCGCCTCGTCTTCGTGCCCTCCGGTTGTCCCGCTCCTTATCCTTATTATTGTTGCTTGGTTCCTTTGCTTGTTGCACTACTCTAGAATCATACTAGGATCATCTCTAGCATCAAAGCTGTCACCTTTACTTCCGTTGCACTAAAAATTGAAAAAGGCTAAAAATTGCGTAGCGCCCATTCACCCCCCATGTTCGCTACGTCCGTTCACAGCTTCTCACCATTCCTGGTGAACTACTGTTGCTATGCTTGTGTGTGCATGCTCTAAATGGTCAAATGATTATCATGTGCTAGTGATTTACTTACTGGCTCATTGCTCATGCCTTTTACTTAATGTCCTATGCTATTGCTATGTCTCTGTAGCTTCTCACCATGTATTGGTGACCGCTCATGCTTGTAAAATGTTTTGGAGGGTTTGGTGATGTGCTGATGCTTCATAGCATCCTGGTACGATTGTTGTTGCCTAATTCAGTTATCTGAAAAAGTTTTCTTTATTGATGTCAGATAATTGGATGAACTGCATCGTAATGATTCTTTTGATGTGTTATTGAAGCTTGGATGGAAGCCAACTAGTGTTGGGTACCCTTGACGTCGAAACCCAGCGGGGCGGATGATCCTTACTAGTAGGCGGGAACAACTAGGGCTGCGGCTGGCCCCATCCCTCGAGCGACGGCCCGCAAAGCCTCTGATGTGTAGTGCAAATTGCAAGGGCGTGCCACGACCTATACCTGGTCGGAAGGTGTGGATGATGCCTCGCTTAGTTTCTGGGGCACACACGTACACGTTACATACGAGCCTCGATCGGCTCTCGAGTTGTCACGTGAATCGGCTCATGGAGCCGATCCACCCATGATTCGTCAAGGTGTCCGAATATGGTGGTCCTGCTTGATCATGATAAAGCATATGAGATCCACACGATCTGGGGTTTTCACCGCATAATCGGATCATCCTACTCACGATTGGGCCTCGCGCTCACGCACGGTAAACGTAAGCCAGCCCTAGACAAGGCCTAAAAACCAACACTAGGTTGATCCTCGGAACGTCCTGTCTAGGGGCAGCAAACTACACCCCGCATGCCGCTGGATCCTCCAACCCTTTGTAAGGCCTAACTATTGCAGATATTAAACTAATCCTTGATGAATCAAGGAGCGGCCATAATGGATCAGATCTACTAAATAACGATCAAGCGGGGTGCCGCCCTGCACCCATGATGAGGTACAGGACGGCTAGATGCGCAAGGGTTGCACTACGACAGCGTGATACTAAGAACAATGCTAACCCTAACACATCTATGATAACTACGTTGCTCGCCATCAAAAGGCTTCAGCGAGCAACGCATGAACAACAGGCAGGCTCGTGTTGCCTAGATCGCGGATGCGATCTAGGCAGCATGGTGCTTCCGGAGGAACCCTCGAGACGAAGGAGTTGGCGATGCGCGAGATTGGTTTGTGTTGAACGTTGGTTGTTGTTTATTCCATAAACCCTAGGTACATATTTATAGTCCGGGGACTTTCTAATGTGGCGTGCACTAAACCGTGCACGAGGCAAACTCTAATCTCTACGTAACCTACTATAAAGATACACGGGCTAACTAGCCCAAACTTGGTAAACAAGGCCGATTCACAATCTCTTCTATATGTATATCTTCAAACCCGTCTTGATCGCGCCCACTTCTGGCTTGGTCAAATTCTGTGATAACACATGCCCCCCTGGTTTTGGAAATGACATTTCCAAAATCATTATGCTTTCTCTCGTAGGGTCATGTCGTGGCGAGCAGGACCGTCGCAGAGGCCTTCATCATGATAACTTGCCTTCTCAACTTCTCGCACGATTAGACGGTTCGCACCACCTCCTGGAACTGTTGTGGCATTGAATTTACTATGCCCCCTTTTATTTAACCGCACAAACAGTCTTCTTCCTCATCCCCTTCGCACTAGCCTCCAAAAAACCCCCTCTGCCACCCTGCCTTCGTCCTCCTCTTCTTCCTCTCCTTCGGTCTTTCCTATGTGTCCTCTCCCATCCGAGAGTCGACGCCCTCGTGGGGTACGCAGGCAGCGTACGATCCTCGCCCCAACGAGTGGGACAAAGAGGACCATGACTCCCTTGTCCGGTCCGAGGATGACAAATCCTTGTTGACGGGAGGCGACCTCCGCTTCCTCGCCGTTGGGGAAGCGGAGGAGATGACGACAGCAGCTTCTCCGTGACCTCACCTCTTCCGGAGGAAGGGGAGAGGGAGAGAGAGGATGAGGACGGCGACGAGAGCTCCTCAGAGCGAGCCCGCCGGCCAGCGGTTCTGCCCTTGGCCGGAGCACCGAGCGACCGGCAGCGATGAGGACGACGACGAAGAAGATGAAGAACGACGGGGGGCCCGGCGGTCATTGGAGGCGACAGAGCCACGGAAGCTTGCGCCGATGACGACGATGGCGACGACGAGGGCAGTGATGGCCCATAGGTCCTCTAGAATAGGGCCAGTAGTAGTAGATGGGGCAATAGATCCCCTAGTACTTTCCTTTTGAGAGCAATTAGCTCCTCTTATGTAAGGAATCTCGTCGAATTAATGGAGAAATTTTCCCCAATTCTGATTTTGCCGATTCCTTCTGAGTTTACTTGAGCCGATTCCCTCTTCTACTGACCTTGCCGACTCGTTCCCTTTGCTAGTGCGTGATGAGCCGATAGCCCCGCATCGGTCCTTCAAAAATCGCCCTTCCCTTCCACTGATGAAGGACCAGCCGATGGTATCCCAATCGGCTTTTAAACAGAGAAACCAAGCAGGCATCCACCAGGCCTGCTGCCCCCGAGCCTTACTCGAGGCGAGACTGTCAAAAAGAATGTGCCAAAACCGATCCCTTTCTTCCTCAGACGCCGGAACTTGGTTCAGGAATCCAAATCGGCTCGAAGCAACGGAAGGCACCACTGGCCTGAATTTGGTGAAGACTCGATGTCCATGTATCGGCTTCTTGTATCCTTAAGTCGATGTCTGCTGCGTCGGCGGCGCTCAAAAAATTTTTGAAATTTTTTAGGCCGATTTGTGTGTCGGCCCCCATATTTGATAGTATTATCTCATATCCTCGTGTTTTATCCATCTAGGGTGCCCCCGAGCCGATTGTCAAGAGAGTGATGGTAGCGGCTCTTCGGTACTAGTCCTTGTTGGGTCAACGTTGATCCCAGCAGAATGGATGGTGAGGATAATTTTGGCGATCGCTGGAATCGGCCTCACGTTGCTTGCCCGGTGAAGGTTATAATATCCCTTCAACGGTTTCGGAGGGCCGATCGCAAGGATCAGCCTCGCCATGTTGCTTATTGACGTAGTCTTGCTACTCCCAAGCCGGTAGACAAACCAGCCCAATCTCCGATTTAATTACGTTGGTGCGCTTGCTGTTGTCCACCTCAGGTGCATCGTGTGATCGGTGGGCTCTACACTTCGCGGACGAACGAGCACCATGTTGTGCCAGCCGATGTTTCATCATCGGCTTTCCTTTCACCCAGGCGCCACTCTTTTCTTTGCGCGATCCTCCTCATCCGGGGTCCTCGGACTTTCGCAGCCAATCAGGTCGTGCCTTCCTCAGCGTATGCAAGTATAACCTTTCGGCTTCCTCCAGACCGCGCAATCGCTGAACCTGCGCTTTGTGAATGGCTGAGACCATCGGGGCACCACCTTGGACGGTGGTACCTGTCTTCTTTCTTCCCCATCGTCTTCCGAATCCTCGAAATCTTCCAACGGAGGGGTCTCCGGGTCTGCTTGTGGTGGGAGAGGCCCTAGGCGCTCGAATACAGACACGTTGGCTGCCTCCTTCTTTTTCTGGTTGCATTCTGGGCAGTTCTGATTGTTGGCAACCGGCTCATTCCCGAGTCCCAGCAATGTTTGAAGAAGGGGCGTTCAGTGTTTGTCCATGTTGTCTTGCTCCTGACCTCCCTCCGGCGCGACATTCGTGCAGAGTCGTCACGGTCGTCGTTCGACGATACCTCCCACACATCGACCGATGATCCCTTTGATCGCCTTCGCCGTAGCGGCGACGTCGGTGGTATGGCTGATCATATTTGCTGAGGAGATGCTCGGGTAATGGGCGTGGATGCCGTATGCTTCTCACCTCCTCTTCGGCCAGGTACCGTTTATCGTCGTCTTGGGGCCGGTCACGTGGAGCGGCCTCGTCTCTCTTTGCCACGAGTGGCTGCTTTCCGCTTTGTCCGTGTCATGGCGAATCACGAACCCTGCCATATTGGCATCGAAGAGAACCCCGGTTCCCTTATGGAGTGGCTGAGATCGACCGTGTTGACGCCATGGGAGCGGGTGTCGTGGGAAGAGCCGATGAGGTCGGCTTCGCGGAGGACCTTGACCGCCATTCGAGCCCTCGTACGGCCGGAGTGTCGCCATCTCGATGTAGATAGCGAGGTGGTTGTCGTTGAAGTGTCCGCCGTGCCAGAATGTGTTGACGTCGAAACCCACGGCGGGCAGTGGTTGGTCAACACCGTAGAGCCGGGAACAACTAGGGCTGCGGCGGGCCCCGGTCCCTCGAGCGACGGCCCGCAAAGCCTCTTGGTCGCGCGCCGATGCAAATTGCAGGGCGTGCCACCTGCCTGGTCAGGAAGGTGTGGATGATGCCTCGCTTAGTTTCCTGCAGGGCACACACGTACACGTTACATACGAGCCTCGATCGGCTCATGGAGCCGATCCACCCATGATTCGTCCGAGGTGGCCGAATATATGGTGGTCCTGCTTGATCATGATAAAGCATATGAGATCCACGACGATCTGGGGTTTTCACCGCATAATCGGATCATCCTACTCACGATTGGGCCTCGCGCTCACGCACGGTAAACGTAAGCCAGCCCTAGACAAGGCCTAAAAACCAACACTAGGTTGATCCTCGGAACGTCCTGTCTAGGGGCAGCAAACTACACCCTGCATGCCGTGGATCCTCCAACCCTTTGTAAGGCCTAACTATTCAGATATTAAACTAATCCTTGATGAATCAAGGAGCGACCATAACGGATCAGATCTACTAAATAACGATCAAGCGGGGTGCCGCCCTGCACCCATGATGAGGTACAGGGACGGCTAGATGCGCAAGGGTTGCACTACGACAGCGTATGATACTAAGAACAATGCTAACCCTAACACATCTATGATAACTACGTTGCTCGCCATCAAAAAGGCTTCAGTACGAGCAACGCATGAACAACTAGGCAGGCTCGTGCTGCCTAGATCGCGAGATGCGATCTAGGCGGCATGGTGCTTACCCGGAGAACCCTCGAGACGAAGGAGTTGGCGATGCGCCGAGATTGGTTTGTGTTGAACGTTGGTTGTTGTTTATTCCATAAACCCTAGGTACATATTTATAGTCCAGGACTTTCTAATGTGGGCGTGCACTAAACCGTGCACGAGGCAAACTCTAATCTCTCGTAACCTACTATAAAGATACACGGGCTAACTAGCCCAAACTTGGTAAACAAGGCCGATTCACAATCTCTTCTATATGTATATCTTCAAACCCGTCTTGATCGCGGCCCACTTCTGGCTTGGTCAAATTCTGGTGATAACAGTACCCTAGCTTTGTTTTGAACTCAACTGAGTAATGATAAATTTCTATTTCTTGTTGGCTTGGATGAATTTATGGTCGATGTAACCTCAGCAGTGGTTCACTGCTGCATCTGGTTGCTCCCACTGTTGTATGGCTTGCCGTGGAAGGATTATTGCATACTAATGATCAATTCTCGATTACCATTAGAATCTGATGATCCATTTGGAGCATCTGCTCCATGCTATGTGTGTTTGAGCATGCTTATGATGGATTGCTTGCTTGTTTGTGTTGTGGTTGCATCTCAAAGTTGGACATTTGGTTGGTTTTGATGAAAATAGAGATATCCATATTAGGGATCATGTAAATGAATGCCATTGTGGTATCCTTTGAAGAAAATGGACTTGATGGTTTTAAAAGGCTAGGTGGTGCTAGGTGATTCAGTTGGCTACCAAGGACTTGTCTAATCTGGTTAGCTGGGATATGCTATGTTTTCTTTCTTGTTTAGGCATATCTATCACTTATTGGATTTGCTGGTTCTTGCTTGGCCTCTCTTTTGCCAACATCACTTGGTCTATACCAAGTGATGAATAATCCCTTTGGAGCATCTGCTCCATGCTATGTGTGTTTGAGCATATCATAGTGATTTCCATCCTTTGTTGATACCACTTGGCTCTTTCTTCCATTTTAGTGCCGATGATTAGAATGTTTGGTCACCTATACACTCCGGGAAGGCGCACAAGCCTGGTGCGATGGCACAAATATCAATCTCTTGTGCATCCTACCTGGCCTCACTAACGCCTTCCCGGAATGTTAATATTTGTTACGACCAACAAAGTATGAGGCATTCCATTTAGTTCATACTAGCTACTTGTCTCTTATTTGAGTTGGCACTTCTTAATTACATTGCCGATGATTAGAATGTTAGGTCACTTGTACACTCTGGGGTGGGGCCAGTGAACCTGGTGTGATGACACAAATATCAATCTCTTGTGCATCCTACTTGGCTTCACTAACCCCATCCCTGAATGTTAATATTTTTTTCAACCAACAAAGTATGACACTACAAGAAAAGTTGCCATGGCCGACGAAGTTGAAGTCGCGCCGTGGTTGCTGGTGTACCATGGCCGACGATTTTGGTCCCTCCGTGGTGCATGTCAAAACTTTTCTTTTTCTCGAGGCCACCTAGCCCGACAAAGCGGCCAAAACGTGGCGTATGGTGGCCGGGACGTGGTGCATCTCGAAATCTCGGGTTCGCCGGCCGAGTCAACGCAAATCCGCACCGCCGAGGGATGTAGGGCCCAGATGGCAGCCTCTCTGGCATTGTTTTTTTTCTAGATCGCGCCATCTCGTTCAACGTTCTCCGATCGAGCCGTTTCGATGCAGGATCATGGGTCCCGCATGTCATCCTCTATGAACCAAAATTCTTTCTATTCTTGGATTTTTGACCCCCTGATTTCGGCTACTTCCTTTTTCTTTTGATCCCTTGCCGCCTTGGAAACGTTGGGCCGCTGCTAAAATGGGACCCGCATGTCATCCTCTATGTGCAATCAACTTTCTTTTCTTGGAGTTTTTTTGGCACCTCAAATTTGGTCACTTGCCTTTTCTTTCGATCCCCTCCGCCTCTCAAACGGTGATACCGCTGCTGCTAGTGGGACCGCATGTCATCCTCTATGTACTATAAAACTTTCTTTTCTTGAATTATTTTTGGCACCTCATATTTGGTCACTTACCTTTTTCTTTCGATCCCTGCCGCCTCTCAAACGGTGATACCGCTGCTGCTAACTGGGACCCGCATGTCATCCTCAATGTACTATAAAACTTTCTTTTCCTGGTTATTTTTGGCACCTCAAATTTGGTCACTTGCCTTTTTCTTTCGATCCTGCCGCCTCTCAAACGGTGATACATTTGCTGCAAAATGTCATCCTCTGTACTATAAAACTTTCTTTTCCTGGATTATTTTTGCACCTCAAATTTGGTCACTTGCCTTTTCTTTCGATCATGCCGCCTCTCAAACGGTTACTTTTGACCGGACCCGCATGTCATCCTCTATGTACTATAAAACTTTCTTTTCATGGATTATTTTGGCCACCTCAAATTTGGTCACTTGCCTTTTTCTTTCGATCCCTGCCGCCTCTCAAACGGTGATACCGCTGCTGCTACTTGCGGACCCGCATGTCATCCTCTATGTACTATAAACTTTCTTTTCTTGAATTATTTTGGCACCTCATATTTTTTCACTTTTCCTTTTTCTTTCGATCTGCTGCCTCTCAAACGGTGATACGCCTGCTGCTGCTCAGGACCCGCATGTCATCCTCTATGTACTATAAAACTTTCTTTTCTTGGATTTTTTGGCACCTCATATTTGGTCACTTGACTTTTTCTTTCGATCCCTGCCTCTCAAACGGTGATACCGCTCTGCTAAATGGGACCCGCATGTCATCCTCTATGTACTATAAAACTTTCTTTTCTTGGATTTTTTGGCACCTCATATTTGGTCACTTGACTTTTTCTTTCGATCACCTTGCCTCTCAAACGGTGATACCGCTGCTGCTAAATGGGACCCGCATGTCATCCTCTATGTATTATAAAACTTTCTTTTCTTGATTATTTTTGGCTCCTCATATTTTTCACTTGCCTTTTCTTTCGATCCCCTGCCGCCTCTCAAACGGTGATACCGCTGCTGCTAAATGGGACCCGCATGTCATCCTCTATGTACTATAAAACTTTCTTTTCTTGAATTATTTTTGGCTCGATATTTTTCACTTGCCTTTTTCTTTCGATCTCATGCCACGTTTGAAACGTTGAGGAACCTGCAGGCTCATGGGACCCGCATGTCATCCTCTATGTACTATAAAAGTTCTTTTTCTTGGTTTTTTTTCACCATCTGATTTTTGGCAATTTCTTTTTTCTTTTGATCCCCTGCACCTCTCCAAACGCTGATACCGCTGCTGCTAAATGGGACCCGTGTCATCCTCTATGTACTATAAAACTTTCTTTTCTTGAATTATTTTGGCTCCTCATATTTGGGCACTTGCCTTTTCTTTCGATCTCATGCCACGTTTGAAACGTTGAGGAACCTGCTGGCTCATGGGACCCGCATGTCATCCTCTATGTGCTATAAAAGTTTCCTTTGTTGGATTTTTTCACCCTCTGATTTTTGGCTTGCCTTTTTCTTTTGATCCCCTGCCCCCTTTGAAACGTTGAGTAAGCTGTTGGCTCAAGGGACCCGCATGTCATCCTCTATGTCCATCAACTTTCCTTTCTTGGATTTTTTTTCACCCCCTAATTACTAGCTACTTTCTTTTTCTTTTGATCTCAAGCCGCATTACAAACATTGAGACCGCTGCTGCAAAATGGGACCCACATGTCATCCTCTATGTACAATAAAGTTTGTTTTCTTGGATTATCTTTTGCTCCTGATATTTTGTCACTTGCCTTTTTCTTTCGATCTCATGCCGCCTTTGAAACGTTGAGTAAGCTGCTGGCTCATGGGTCCCGCATGTCATCCTCTACGAACAATAAAAGTTTCCTTTCTTGGAGTTATTTTTGACCCCTAATTTCTGGCTATTTGCCTTTTTCTTTGGATCTCCTGCCCCTTTGAAACGATGAGGACTGTTGGCAGGTCGGTCCCACAAGTCATCCTCTATGAACAATAAAAGTTTCCTTTGATGGATTTTTTTGAACCCCTAATTAATTTCTGGATATTTCCTTTTTTTTCTTTGATCCTGCCTTGGAATCGTTGAGGATGCTGCTGCCTCATGGGTCCCGCATGTCATCCTCTCAGAACGGTAAATGTTTCTTTTCTTGGATATTGTTTACCAAATGATTTTTGGCTTATTTTTTTTTTTCGATATCCTGCCTTTAAAACGTTGAGGGCTGCTGGCTCACGGGTCCCATGTCAGCCTCTATGAACAATAAGCGCTGAGGACTGCTGCCTCATGGGTCCCGCATGTCATCCTCTCAGAACGAAAATGTTTCTTTTCTTGGATTTTTACCAACAGATTTTTGGTTTATTTTTTCTTTCCATCCCCTGCCGCCTTTAAAACGACGCTGCTGGCTCATGGGTCCACGATGTCACCTCCCCATACAAGAAACATGTGATATCTTGATTATTTTGCAGACAATAAACGGTGTATTTCTCTCGAGCTATTGCAAACGGATAAATTAAATCTTTATTTTTACAACATATATCTTGAATCTCCTTGTTTTTTGTTTTGGCGAAGCATAGGACTTTCCTGTTTTTTTTTTGAGAAAAATCCGAACTATCATGTTCTGGAGTGGGCTGAAATTGTACGTGTCAAAAGGCCCAGAAGGATAGTTCGAAGGCCCAGATGTCTAGATGCAGCCCAATTGAAATCTTTCTTTTCTTGGATTTTTTTCAGATTTCTCTAACATTTTTCTTTTGGTCTGTGCCGCCTTGGAAACGTTCGGACCGCTGCTGCAAAATGGGACCCGCATGTCATCCTCTATGTACAATAAAGTTTCTTTTCTTGGATTATTTTTGGCTCCTGATATTTGGTCACTTGCCTTTTCTTTCGATCTCATGCCACGTTGAAACGTTGAGGAATCTGCTGGCTCATGGGACCCGCATGTCATCCTCTATGTACAATAAAAGTTTGATTTCTTGGATTTTTTTTCACCCTCTGATTTTTGGCTATTTCCTTTTTCTTTTGATCCCCTGCCGCCTTTGAAACGTTCAGAAGCTGCTGGCTCATGGGTCCCACATGTCTCTGTATGAACGATAAAGCTTTCCTTTCTTGGAGTTTTTTTGACCCCCTAATTTCTGGCTACTTTCTTTTCTTTTGATCTCAAGCCGCATTTGAAACGTTGGGACCGCTGCTGCAAAATGGGACCCGCATGTCATCCTCTATGTACAATAAAGTTTCTTTTCTTGGATTATTTTTGGCCCCTGATATTTGGTCACTTGCCTTTTTCCTTCGATCCCATGCCACGTTTGAAACGTTGAGGAACCTGCTGGCTCATGGGACCCGTCATCCTCTATGTACTACAAAGTTTATTTTCTTGGGTTTTTTCACTCTGATTTTTGGCTATTTCCTTTTCTTTTGATCCCCGCCTTGGAAACGTTGAGTAAGCTGCAAACTCGTGGGACCCGCATGTCATCCTCTATGTACAATCAATTTTCTTTTCTTGGAGTTTTTTTACCCCCTAATTTCTGGCTACTTTCTTTTTCTTTTGATCTCAAACCGCATTTGAAACGTTGGGACAGCATGTCATCCTCTATGTACAATAAAAGTTTCTTTTTTGGATTATTTTTCACCCTCTGATTTTTGGTCACTTGCCTTTTTCTTTCGATCTCATGCCGCCCTTGAAAACGTTGAGGAACCTGCTGGCCCATGGGACCCACATGTCATCCTCTATGTACTATAAAAGTTTCTTTTCTTTGATTTTTTTCACCCTCTGATCTTTGGCTATTTCCTTTTTCTTTTCATCCCCTGCCGCCTTGGAAACGTTAGTAAGCTGCTGACTGGTGGGACCCGCATGTCATCCTCTATGTACAATCAAGTCTCTTTTCTTGGATTTTTTTTACCCCCTTATTTTTGGTCACTTGCCTTTTTCTTTCGATCTCATGCAGCCTCCGAAACGTTGAGAAGCTGCTGGCTCATGGGACCCACATGTCATCCTCGATACTATAAAAGTTTCTTTTCTTGGATTTTTTCACCCTCTTATTTTTGGCTGTTTCCTTTTTCTTTTGATCCCCTGCCGCCTTGGAAACATTGATTAAGCTGCTGACACAAGGGGCCCGCATGTCATCCTCTATGTACAATCAACTTGCAAGATCTTGGGCGGAAGAGCTTGTATAAGTGGGACCCATATGTCATCCTCTATGTACAATAAAAGTTTCTTTTTCTTGGATTATTTTTTGCTCCTGGTATTTGGTCTCTTTCCTTTTTCTTTCGATCTCATGCCGCCTCTGAAACGTTGAGTAAGGTGCTGGGTCATGGGACCCGCATGCCATCCTCTATGTACAATCAACTTTCTTTTCTGGGAGTTTTTTTACCCCTAATTTCTGGCTACTCTTTTTCTTTTGATCTCAAGCCGCATTTGAAACGTTGACACCGCTGCTGCAAAATGGGACCCGCATGTCATCTTTTATGTACAATAAAGTTTCTTTTCTTGGATTATTTTGGCTCCTGATATTTGGTCACTTGTCTTTTTCTTTCGATCTCATGCCCCCTTTGAAACGTTGAGGAAGCTGCTAGCGCATGGGTCCCGCATGTCATACTCTATGAACAATAAAAGTTTCCTTCCTTGGAGTTATTGTTTACCGCTAATTTCTGGCTACTTCCTTTTTCTTTTGATCCCCTGCCGCCTTGGAAACGTTGAGTAAGATGCTGACACAAGGGCCCGCATGTCATCCTCTATGTACAATCAACTTGCAAGATCTTGGAGCGAAAGAGCTTGTATAAGTGGGACCCATATGTCATCATCTATGTACAATAAAAGTTTCTTTTCTTGGATTATTTTTTGCTCCTGATATTTGGTCACTTTCCTTTTTCTTTCTATCTCATGCCGCCACTGAAACGTTGAGTAAGGTGCTGGCTCATGGGACTGTACAATAAAGTTTCATTTCTTAGATTTTTTACCCACTGATTTTTGCTAACTTGCCTTTTTCTTTTCGATCATATGCCGCCTTTGAAATTGAGGTCGCCGCTGGCTCATGAGTCCACAAGTCAGCCTCTATGAACAATAAACCTTTCCTTTGTTGTATTTTTTTTACCCCTAATTTCTGGCTATTTGCCTTTTTCTTTTGATCCCCTGCGGCCTTTGAAACGATGAGGACGCTGCTGGTCGGTCCCACATGTCATCCTCTATGAAGAATATAAGTTTCCTTTTTGGATTTATTTTTGACCCCTAATTTCTGGCTATTTGCCTTTTTCTTCTGATCCTGCCGACTTCGAAATGATGAGGATGCAGCTGGCAGATCGGTCCCACATGTCAGCCTCTATGAACAATAAATGTTTCCTTTGTAGGATTTATTTTTTACCCCTATTTTCGGGCTACTTGCCTTTTTCTTTGAAACGTTGAGGACGGTACTGTCTCATGGGTCCCACATGGCATCCTCTCTGAACGATAAACCTTCATTTCTTGTTAACGACAGGTTTATCAGTATTATTTTCGCAGACTAATACAAGCTCTTTGGCTCCAAGATCTTGCAAGTTGATAGATTAAATCAAGGAATTATTAGGATATGTTTTAAATTTCAAATCCACTTTATGAATTTTTAAAAATACCGTTATCCATGTGGGTATGGAGCGATCAAGGATTTTCATATTGGGCATGAGCAGTTTCAAAAATTGGAACCCTATAATTCAAAATAAATAAAAACAACTTTTATGTAGAATCTCCGTGTATTTTTTTTTGCCAATCATAGGATCTGTGTTTCATTAGAAAAGGGCCGAAATTGCATGAGCAGAAAGGCCCATTTGAAGTTATTGGGCTTCGACGGCCGGAGCAAGTAGACCGATAACAATTACCATGTAGATGTTCCTTGGCAACCCAAAAGTGAAATATTGGGCCCAACAGGGGAAGGTTGAACAGTACTTTTCTATTGGGAAGGTGGTACATGGGGTTATCCTGACAAAAAAAAAATGGAACATGGGTTACTGAAGGTTGCCCATTTGTGCCTAATATGTTTGTCAGCAGGAGCTTTACCTTCCGCCGCCGCCGCTCGCTTCGCCGCCGCCGCCATGCCTCGTCGCGGGTCGAGCTACCGGTAGGCGGCGTCTCGAGCTCGGGGTACCGCAGCGTCCCGCGCGCCCCAAATTAAGGTACTTCCTCCTCGGGACGGCACCTACGATAGGCTCGGCTGGCCTTGGGGCATTTACCCCTAGCCTCTTCCATGCTCAAGTTTTTGAAATGTTTCTGGCTCTGTTCAACACTGGATCAAATTTGTCAACATGACCATTCTTATGGATTGTGATGCCACTATTTCGTGTCTTCAAATGTTGTTCACGCTCATAGGAGCTGTAATGGACACCATTGGCATTGCAAGCTGCAGCTACCAACACCCTCTTATCTGGACCACGTGATAGGACAAGGAGATCAGCACTAACAGCGCCTGGATTCTCCGCATGGAGTTTCGAGATCTACGATTACAAAATAGACAAGAGGTCATCTCATGTGAAAACACATAGACAAGTCAGAGTGCAATTGAACATCTTACATATTTCTCAAACCAGTCCTGAAACCCACTCCCACGTGCCGATAGCTTTCCATTCGTTTCCATGTACAACCTGCAAAACATAGCCAAGTCAGCTGAATATATTTCATTTTGATACAAGTTCATAGTATATGCGAGGAACTGAGTAGTTCGTGTGCATAGTACTCACTTAACATATTCATCAGCCTCTGTAGCATTATTCAGCACATACCAAGACAGCTGTTCAAATTCAGACTGCTCTAATGTTTTTTCGGTCCTCTTTCCTATTAGCTCAACACCATGTTTAAAAACAGATCCTCCAACTTCCAAAATTCTGCGACCCCGATTGAATCTGGTCTCAATATCAGGAATATATCTTGAGGCAAATGTATATGCTTCAGCAGCAATATACGCCACTGCAATGCAAGCCTCCGGTCTAGCTTTGTTCCTAACTGTATTCTTGAAAGTGCACAGTCGACGTTCTATAGGGTACATCCATCCATACTGTACCGGACCTCTTAAAAGTGCCTCATCAGGTAGATGAACAGCCAAATGCACCATCACATCAAAGAAGGCTGGAGGATATATCAGCTCCAGCTTGCACAGGATTACTGCTATGTCCACCTTAAGACGTTCTACAACAGCTCTGCTTAGAGTTTTACTACATATTTCCCTAAAGAACCTTCCCAACTCTGCAATCACGTTGTACATATTTGGCTTCACTAAATCTTTAATGCCAATAGCTAAAAGCCTTTGCAGCAGGATGTGACAATCGTGAGTTTTCAACCCTTGGAGCTTGTTTCCTTCAGCATTGAGACAATTTGCAATGTTGGAAGCAAATCCGAACGGGAACATCACACCTCGGAGGTACTCACAAAATAATCTCCTTTTAGGCATCGGCAATGTGAATTCCGCGCCTCG
This sequence comes from Lolium multiflorum, assembly GCA_030979885.1. Lineage (NCBI taxonomy): Eukaryota > Viridiplantae > Streptophyta > Magnoliopsida > Poales > Poaceae > Lolium > Lolium multiflorum. Next base: position 197,955,877 of record CM061750.1, read on the forward strand.
AAATTTATAATGTTTTTCCTTGCCTTTGTTCACTTTGTCATTACGATCCAGTTGCAAGTGCCTGTTAACATTCAATGTTGCACAATCAATCCTAGCATTTGAGCTATCTTTTGTCTTGGATGGAATGTTGAGTAATGTGCCGACAATGCTGTCACATATATTCTTCTCCATGTGCATGATATCAATATTATGCCGAAGCTTCTTACCAGCCCAATACGGCAAGTCCCAAAGAGTGGTCCTGCGCTTATAAAATATTCTCGGTCTATCATTTTCCATTTCCTTCCTCTTGGTACGTGCTGCTATTTCACCTCCCATCTTCCTTTTGGTAGCTGCTAGACTCAGTTCATCTCGTCTCTTCTTCCTTTTTCTATCTGCTACTACTGCTGCTGCATCTTCTGTATTCTTCTCTGCTGTACCTCCATTTGGCAACGGGGAGAGAAACCGCTGGTTATTACTAAACCAAAACCGTCCCCGTGAGGCAAAGTTCTTCCCGTCCCCATCCCTGATAACTGCCACGGGGACATACTGCATACCATAACCACCACCATCGGGTTAACGGCTAACCAGCGGTTACCCATCCCTGACAATAGGCTAAAAAAAATTGAGCAGCACTTCTCTAGTACCTTAGCTAAAAATATTGACAGCAAATCAATAGGAGAAAACTGGGCACATAGCCGCACAGGGACACATAGCAGTTTAAGTTTCAGCCATTACATGACACAAATGGTAGGAGTAGCAGTTTAAGTTCAGCCATTACATGACACAAATCAATTGGCAGTTTAACTTCAGCCATTACATGACAAGAGTCATGACTCATGACAATACAGAATTCGAATGAACCGAAAATGAAGATAAATTGCAGTCTTTACTCCAAGCTTTGCTTCATCATTTCAGACTTGTAGAAGCACTGAAGTGCAGGCTGCGACTCACTAAACATTACAGCTTCAGGCCCTGCATAAGGTGAAAAGATTAGACTGAAAGCTTGTTCTATACAAGTATCATCATCCTGTCCGAAACAAGTGAATAACTGATGATCCATTCATCTATCATAGTAGTATCATCATCTTGTCCGAAACAAGCAAGTGAATAACTGATGATCCATTCATCTATCATAGTAGTATAGTGAAAATGCTACAGTATTAGAGATAGATGCTAACCTCGAGGCCTTCCTCAATATCTTCAAGAACACTCCAGAAGCTAGCTTCTTGTCCATTGTCATCATCTACAAGCAAACACAAATACAACAATTTAGACATGAAAAATAAAGGAATATAACTAGAGATGTTGCTCTATGCTCTCTGCTGTACGCCTGTACCTGCTGTGGCGGCTGGTGGTTTTCCTGGTTTAACATTTCTGACCGCTTCTAGGTGCGCCTCCAACTCGTGACTCTTAAAGTGCTGCGGTTTAGTCTTTTTACAGGCCTGATCACCAATAAATTGCAATTTTTTTCTATTTTTTCGGAAACTGTGATCTAATGGAAGGAAACGGCGATGGCCCATATAGCATATCTTGTTTATTATCCTCACTGCCAGCTGATCAGTATCACAGTGAACACATGCATTATAACCTGATGTTACTCTGCCTGACATAGTGCCCAAAGCTGGATAATCATGGGTGCAATACAGTACAGCAGCACGTAATAGAAAATTTTGTTCTTTAGGTTGACACACATCCCATGTAGGGACACCCTCCCATAATGTTTGCAAGTCTCTAATAAGAGGCTGCATGAACACATCAAAATCCTTCCCAGGAGATTTGGGACCTGGGATGAGTAAGGCCATCATACAGTTCGACTGATCGGTGCATGTCCAGGGAGCCTGGTTGTAAGGTGTAACTAGTACTGGCCACATGCTATACGAGTTGCTCATGTTGCCAAATGGGTTGAATCCATCTGTAGCAAGGCCAAGTCTCAGGTTCCTTGGATCTGCAGCAAAATCTGGATGATCCAGGTCGAATTGCTTCCATTCATCGCCATCAGCAGGATGCCTCAGTAAATCAGGGTCGGGCGTGAGAATCTCTTTGTGCCATCTTGTTTCCCGAGATGTTTGTTCTGAAGCAAACAACCTCTGCAATCTTTGTACAAGTGGAAAGTATCTCAGAACCTTCCAAGGAATCTTTTTCTTACCACCAGCTCCATCATGTTTCCATCTTGATTCCTTACATACTGGACATTCATCGAGGTCATTATACTCCATCCAAAACAGTGCACAGTTATTTTTGCAAAAATCAATCTTCTCATATCCAAGTCCCAGTACCTTGATGTACTGCTTCACCTCATAAAAGGATTTTGGCAGTCCAGCCCCAGGGAGTGCATCGCTGTATGTCTTCGCAACTGCATTGAACGCTTTATTGGTAATCCCCTGGTATGACTTGTCATGAAGTAATTTCACAATTAATTCGAATCTTGACACAACAGAACCAGGGGCCACTAAGCGCTTAGCATCTTCTATCAGGTCATGGAAAAGAGGCTTTTTGTGATAAGCATGGGGCTGTTGGCTTGCATATGGATACAGATCCCGTAACAAATTAGCAGTAGCCTCATCCTGGACGAGATCTTCAGGCTGATAACCATCAGAATAAAGAGGATCAATAATGTCAGGCTGATCATAGTGTTCACCATGGTTAATCCACCTGATATATGTCTGGTCCATCCCATAAACGAATAAATGATCTGAGACTACATGTTGAGGCTTGGACCCAATATTCAAACATACGCGGCATGGACAAATCACTTCCTTTGTCTTGTCGCCGTCAGTAAAATCACTAACGTGCTTCATGAAGTCTTCAATACCACTCAAATATGTTGGTGTGGTTAATGAGTCAAATAATATCCAAGTTCTGTCCATCTGTTGAGGAGATAGATGGTCAGAGAAGCGATAAGCTATTTCAACAAACAGGTCACCTACGAATGTAAGCAAGCATACCTGAGCAAAGAGGTCGAATATAAAACTATAAATGCTACATTATTTGAGCCGATTTCAGCAAACAAACTGAGTGCAAAACTACGGCTACCTAGCGAACAGATTTTTTTAGGCTGACCACTGGGTTTCCCCACTTTGTATTTTTTTATTAATAAAAAGAGGGAAATATGTACAAAAGTTGCTGGAGAGCAGCAACTAAAAGGATCATAGATCCCAAGCAGCAAAATATATATATAATGTTCTACCCATGATATGATTTCCTCTTTGCCTTATGAACAAGGAGAGCAATTTCATCCTTGAATCTCTTGTGCCATCTATAAATGCTTGGGGGGGAGGGGCGAACAGATCTATCGAAAGCAATACAATACCAACACATTCTTTCTTCTTTTTTGCCGTAATTCCGCCGATCTATTAGCAGTGCAAAGAAGCCAAAAGTAATAAGATTACATACAGGTTCATAGACCACCAGGGCCGTACCTGAGAATACGGAGGGCCTGAGCAAAACAAGAAATAGAGGCCCTCAACATGATCATTGGCAACTAAAATGATTTTATATATACTACTCACTCCATTTCAATAAACAATGCACCCTTGTTTTTCGTATTTTATCTTCGAAAAAATATTAATCTATATCTCTCTATTTAAAAATGATGTTTCAATTTTATGTAGATATACATGTATTTAGATGAGTTTAGTTTGCAGATACATGCAAGTTTTGATGAAGTTGAAACATATTTTTCAGGATGAAGTATATAAAAAAATTGATATAAAACTGGTATCATTAGAAAGTATTTTCCAACACGATTCTAACAATGCTGCTTATGTATTATATGATCGTGATATTGTTGTCCTATTTATTTGGTCAAGGTTCACATTGAAATGTGGTAAAATAAATTAAAAGTGCATCGTGTGAAAAAGCAATCTAAGAATTCAAAAGTGCTAATTGTTAGTCGAAACATGACATCATTGAGACAAAATATTAATATTCATTGGAAGACTAACTGAATTAGCTGCACTCGCGATGAAAAAGAAAGAGAAGATACGGGTAAGAGCAAGTACAATAAGGTACAGTCTTTTTGTTTGTTTGTTTGGGTTGCTCATCAAGCTTATCGCTCGATACAATAAGGTACAGTCAGCGGGAGTGGTGTTTGGAACATGGGTGCATAGTGGGTGGTATCATAGAGTACTATCATAGATATGCTATATTTATTATAGTGGAGTATTGAAAATGGCATATATAGAAGGGGATATTGAGAATTGAGAGTGGCATAAACACAACTTCAGTTTTTGTAATGGCATAAACACAACTTGTGAATTGAGGAGTGGCATAGAACCAATTAACACTTGTTTCAATAACAGCCATCAAAAGCCAATCGAACGCACGAGAATGGATCCAAAATTTACCCATTTTAAGTTTCACGAGAAAATTTTAAACTTAAAATTCGTACTGCCTAGAAGTTTTTGAAACAAAAATCCAGTAAATCTTATATGTCGGGTTATGCATTCTGGGGGAGTTTCATCAGATTCAGCCATATTGTTTATCAATAAACCTCATTTTATGTTTTACAACCAACTTTAAACTTAAAATTCAAACTGTCCAGTAAAAAGAACAACATTCCAGTAAATCTTATATATTTCTTCTGCATTCCGGGAAAGATTGGTCGGATTCAAAAAAAATAGTTTGGGAATAAACATTGTTTTTGTCTGGAAACGACTTATTGTAGAGTGATTTTTGGTTGGATACATTCATGTGTGTTCGATTGGCTTTGGATGGCGATATTGAACCAAAGTCAACGCTGGGCTTTTGACCTAGTTGAACGTCACTGGAGCTGCGTCAAAAGTCCAGCCATGACTTTGTCTCAATAACAGCCATCAAAAGCCGATCGAACGCACAGAATGGATCCAACCAAAATCACTCAACCGCTGGAATTTTGACCTGAAAGTCACTGAAGCATGTCCATACTTGCCCAACAGGTTGCGTATGAACGTAAACCAACATATCTGAGCAAACAGGTCGAATATAAAACTATATAACTAAATGCCACGTTATTTGAGCGATTTCAGCAAACCAATGAGGTCTATTTTTTAGGCTGGACAGTGGTTTCCTCGCTGTGTATTTTTCACTGTAATAAAAGAGGGAAAATGTTACTGGAGAGCAGCAACTAAAAGGATCATAGATCCCAAACAGCAAAATCTAGCTAAAAAGGTTATACCCATGATGATAAGCCATGATATGATTTCCTCTTTGCCTTACAAACAAGCAGTGGCGGACCTAGGATTTTAGGAAAGGGTATGACACAACAAAATTTTGGAGTTTCTATTGAATTTCTTTTGTCCTAATAAAAATAATTAAATAAAATACTTTCTCGGATTCATACTAATTAACTCAAATTTGTCTAGATATAAATGTATCTACTCAACAAACTTGTCTAAGATACATCAGTATCTAGACAAAGTTGAGTCAATTAATTTGGATTGAAGGGAGTATGTCAAAATGATTAAATAAAACAGATTTTGCATATAATCAAAATGTAAATTGTTGAAAAATGCACCGTTGACGGGGTGCTCTAATTTTGAACTGAATTCTCACTAAATATATATAATTAATCATATACTTGACTACCAAAGATTAATTATCAGTTGATTAATCGTATATACAGTAGCAAGATATTTCCTTTGATTAATCATGATATCTAATCAGGTCATGGTGCATGGCCATAGCTGGCCTTGTAGGCTTACACGCGAGACAAAATCGCACATCTTGAAAAACATGCAAGTAGACTGTTGGCTAAAGCCAATGCATTAATCAATCGGATGTCTAATCAATCGGTTACATGCACTAGCTCAGTGTTCGCATGGCTGCACGCCACATGTATTAGCACCGCATGTATACATATACATCACTCATCTTGATTAATTGCTCAGCTCATTAAACTATCAAAGATCTTGCACGGCTTGGACGCAGGGTATGCCGTGGCATATACGGCATACCATGTAGATCCGCCACTGCAAACAAGGAGAGCCATTTCATCCTTGAATCTCTTGCGGCTTCTGTAAAAGCTTGGGGGCGAACAGATCAATCGAAAGCAATATAATACCAACAAATTCTTTCTTCTTTTTGGCCGTAAATCCACCGATGTATTAGCAGCAAAGAACCCCGAAGTAATAAGATTACAAACAGGTCCATAGAGGACTGGCACCAAGCGACGACTACAAACATTGGGCAATGGTGAGCAGTACAGTGTACAGTACGAACGAATTCGAGCAAATAGGTAAAGCGGAAAACAATGTCAAACAAACACATCGAGAGGAAAACAATATCAACCGATCGATTCGAACGAACTAACGAACTTATAAGGGCTGGGCGACGGCGACTGACTTCGATTGAGCTATAATGAATCGTACTTGCCCAGGCCTGAAGATAGCATGCATACCGTGAGGATCTACCAGCTGACCGCGCCTGCCGGTGCGGCTGGAGAAGAACGGCGCCACCAGCGGTCGCCGGCTGACGCGGGCTGATAGACGGCGTGGGGAAGTTTTGGTGCGCGGCCTGGTTCCCGGGGTGTGTCTAGAGAAGAACAGAGGCGCTCGAAGGAGGTGTCTAGAGAAGAACAAGGTGAGCTGGGTGCTGAGTTAAAGGCGGCGTTCGAAATATTGGGCGCGCGTTCGAAAGTTTAGGTGCGCGAGGAGGTGTCTGCTGTGCTGAGTTAAAGCGAGCGTTCGAAATTTCCCCGTCCTCTTCTTTTTTGGGCTAATCTATCTATACCTCTATTCTATCTACATGTTTTTTATTTTTCTATTCTATACATGAGTTTTTGAAATTGAATTTTTTCACTCTGTCAGCGTTCCGGCGAATGCTCATTTGAAGTAATTGAAGGCTGTTGATTTGCAGCTTAGAGGTGCTATCTACCGCTCATCATACAAGGACTCTTCAGATCTAAACGGCTGTGAATGCACGGATTCGTCACCATCCTTCCCCTTGGACTGGCGATGCTGAAAGCCTGAAGGCTCTTTGGAACCTCTAGATACTTCGGATACCTCACTGCCCCACATTATTAGACAGGCCTTTTCCGACACGGGAAGTCAAAAGTTGGGGCTCCATGCGTGCATATGAATACTCGCTAGCTGCATGGTCTAGAAGCAGCTAAGAGTAAATCATCAATTCGTCAAATCAATTGGTGTATAATTTTTTTTTAGCAGCTAAGACGCCGGCATGAACCATTTTATCAACTTGAATGCTTACTATGACATAAAAGACTATGTACTTTGGTTTTTCATTTTTCTGATTTTTTAAATTTTGTGCCCATTTGAATCTTGGTCAAATCCTAGGTTTGACCAAGATTAAACAAGTTTAAAACATGAAAATGAAAAGGTAATCATGGATCCTTCTTAGTCACTCTAAAATGAAGCTTTTGGGATGTTCTTGAAAATTCCATGTTTGAAACCAAAACGACTTCTCTTCATGCTTGACTTCATAAGACAGAGTTTAGGGGTTAGGGGTAGATACATGATTTGTCTAGTTTGCATATATCTAGACCTTTTTTGTCAACTTTAATGCTTACTATATGACACAAGGAGACTATGTGCTTTGGTTTTTCATTTTTCTATTTTTTTTGAATTTTTGCCCATATATTCGAATCTTTGTCAAATCCTAGGTTTGACCAGGATTTAAACAAGTTTAAAACATGAAAATGAAAAGGTAAGCCTGGATCCTTCTTAGTCACTCTAAAATGAAGCTTTTGGGAGGTTCTTGAAATTTCCATGTTTGAAACCCAAAACCACTTCTCTTCATGATTGACTTCATAAGACAGAGTTTAGGGTTAGGGGTAGATATATACATGATTTTCTGGTTTGAATATGTCTAGACCTTGTTTATCAACTTGAATGCTTACTATATGACATAAGAAAATTATGTGCTTTGGTTTTCATTTTTCTGATTTTTTTATGCAGTTTGAATCTTTTGGTCAAATCTTAGGTTTGACCAAGATTTAAACAAGTTTAAGACATGAAAATGAAAAGGGGAGAATGCATCCTTCTTAATTAGTCACTCTAAACTGAATTTTGTAAGAGGTTTTTGAAATTTCCATGTTTGAAACCCAAAACCACTTCTCTTCATGTTGGACTTCATAAGACAGAGTTTAGGGGTTAGGGGGTAGATACATGATTTGTCTAGGTTGAATATGTCTAGACCTTGTTTATCAACTTTAATGCTTACTATATGACATAAGAAGACTATGTGCTTTGGTTTTTCATTTTTCTATTTTTTGAATTTTATACCCATATATTTGAATCTTTGTGAAATCCTAGTTTTGACGATTTAAACAAGTTTAGAACATGAAAATGAAAAGGTAAGCTTGGATCCTTCTTAGTCACACTCTAAAATGAAGCTTTTGGGAGGTTCTTGGAATTCCAATGTTTGAAACCCAAAACCACTTCTCTTCATGATTAACTTCATAAGACGGAGTTTAGGGTTAGGGGTAGATATATACATGATTTTCTGGTTTGAATATGTCTAGACCTTGTTTATCAACTTGAATGCTTACTATGTGACATAAGTAGACTATGTGCTTTGGTTTTCATTTTTCTATTTTTTATATTTTATACACATATATTTGAATCTTTGTGAAATCCTAGGTTTGACCAGGATTTAAACAAGTTTAGTACATGAAAATGAAAAAGGTAAGCCTGGATCCTTCTTAGTCACACTCTAAAATGAAGCTTTTGGGAGGTTCTTGAAATATCCATGTTTGAAACCCAAAACCACTTCTCTTCATGATTGACTTCATAATACAGAGTTTAGGGTTAGGGGTAGATATATACATGATTTTCTGGTTTGAATATGTCTAGACCTTGTTTATCAACTTGAATGCTTACTATATGACACAAGAAGACTATATGCTTTTGTTTTTCATTTTTCTGATTTTTTTTGAATTTTATGCCCGTTTGAATCTTTTGGTCAAATCTTAGGTTTGACCCAGATTTAAACAAGTTTAAGACATGCAAGTGAAAAGGGAAGCTTGCATCCTTCTTAGTCACTCTAAAATGAATTTTTAAGAGGTTTTTGAAATTTCCATGTTTGAAACCCAAAACCACTTCTCTTCATGCTTGACTTCATAATACAAAGTTTAGGGGTTAGGGGGAGATACATGATTTGTCTAGTTTGAATATGTCTAGACCTTGTTTATCAACTATATGACATAAGAAGACTATGTGCTTTCGTTTTTCATTTTTCTATTTTTTTGTATTTTATACCCATATATTTGAATCTTTGTGAAATCCTAGGTTTGACTAGGATTTAAACAAGTTTAGAACATGAAAGTGAAAAGGTAAGCCTGGATCCTTCTTAGTCACAATCTAAAATGAAGCTTTTGGGAGGTTCTTCAAATTTCCATGTTTGAAACCCAAAACCACTTCTCTTCATAAGACAGAGTTTAGGGTTAGGGGTAGATATATACATGATTTTCTGGTTTGAATATGTCTAGACCTTGTTTATCAACTTGAATACTATATGACATAAAAGACTATGCTTTTGTTTTTTCATTTTCTGATTTTTTTGAATTTATGCATGTTTGAATCTTTTGGTCAAATCTTAGGTTTGACCAAGATTTAAACAAGTTTAAGACAAGAAAATGAAAAGGATGTTTGAAACCCAAAACCACTTCTCTCCATGCTTGACTTCACAATATACAAAGTTTAGGGAAAATGTCAGTCTTTTTATGCAAATCTGCACATAAATGGCTCAAATTAAAATAGTATACTCGTTTCGGTGTTTTTGATTTCCTATAAAAAAATAGATTTTCCTGAGAAGTTCTAATTTTTGCCATATTTTGAAAATTTTGGATTTCTTGTTCCTATTTAGATATTATAGATACTAGCAAGATGGCCCTCGCAATTTTGATTTACCATGAATAGTTACTATGACATTTCCAAGAATACCATGTCACATATTCTACAATTTATATTTGAGTTTTTGGTATTTAAAATTCCACTGGTTTGATGACTAAATATTGAAGGTGTAGCCTTGCATTAGTGGATTTTTATCGTGACAAAACAACCTATTGTTATTGCTACTCTTACACTTACATCATTATTCTCTCTAATAATAGACCGATGAACTACCTCCATATACATATTGTCCTTACTCTCTCTTCTATTTAATCCAACTATGCTAGTGGATTACTTATGTGCCTATGAGTTTGATTCCAAATAAGAACTCCAATATTGTTGACATGATCTTTCTAAAACTAACACTTAAGGTACAATGGAGCAATCTTGTCCTGATTCTATATCCATACGCCTGTGGAAATTTTGATAAAACCACTTAAATCCACGCAAAATAGTACTCTCACCCGGATATAATTGTTTTTTATTTACCGCGTCGTACCCTCTGACCCGGAGTCCCAATTAGTATAACCATAAACTTGTGTAGCCGACTTAGAAGTGGGACATGACTATCTAGATATTACACTTTGTAAAATTTTCATAAATAAACGTAGCTAAACATGGCGGTGAGCTTTAAATCCAAAATCATATAATAATGTATTTATAATCATCTATAGAGATTTTTCTAACATGTTTCTTCGAAACACAGCACTCTATCGAAAATAATTGGTCTAATTGGAACTTATTCACTCTTCAGAACCAATTACACCCTTCTCTCATAATAACTGATTTAGAATGATTTGGGATAGACCAGATGGAATGTTTGTGTGTGACGAACACAGGATAGCATGTGGTTACCATGAGTGTATATGATTATGGCAATGACCAACCGTATTACCTACAAATGAAGTTTGGGGAAAAACTTCGTATCTAACTATCGAGCAAGATAATTGTGGAGCAAGATGCGTGCTCAATATTTTTAGATAATATTTTTTTATATCATACTTCCTCTGTTTATAAATATTAGACGTTTTAGCTAGCCAATCTAGCTTGTTTAAATGTCATACATTAACAAACGGAGGGAGTACATACATGTGCTCTACTTTGTACTACCTTGTTCAGAAAAAGATGTCGCAATTCTTTTTAAATTTTGATGAATCTATACACTATTTAGTGTAGGTGTAAAGAAACGTCCCAATTTTAAAAATCTGCTATATCCTTCTCGAGAGTGAGGGTAACCTTTTTTCTTTCGATTTGTTTAAGTACACTCAATTCATGTAGTATAAACCACTTCACACTATTTAGCGTACATCCTCATCTTCCAGGCTACCCGGCTCGACGGCAGGACGACCGTAGTAGCTCGACGCATAACACGTCCTCCTCGCCGGCACTCTCGCTCAGCTCATGTGGTTACTAAAAAAATGAATTCTAATTTTAAAATATTACACGTCCTAGTTTAAAAACCTTGTCATGCACGTGTGGTTCAGAATATGTATGCACACGACACAGTCCGACGCTAGGATAATACACAGATAACTCATCTAAACTTTCAAAAAAACTGGTCTAAACGTGACGGGATAGGTCACATGCACGTAAATATATGGCTCAATCTAGATCCCATTTAAACGTGATCTGATAGGATTCTTTTCTTTTTGACAGAATCTGATAGGATTCTTACGGTCAAAGAAAGAAAACAACATATGTTAAACTCGTATGGGCAACAGACTCTGTTTCCATGTTTTTCCCAAAACTACACTTTTACGTGCAACCTTAGACTTTCCCGCACCAAATAAAAAAAAATAGATCGTGTCAAGTTTGAGTTCGTGTTACACATGTGTACGTTTACGTTATATTCATCTATTAGTAAATCCTAGTCACAAATTACAGATCCAACGATTAATAATAATTAAGATGATGTGGATTAACCTTGTGTCTCTATTTAAAACATCTTATTTTGCTTTTAGTATATAATAGAAGACTAGGTGACTCAACGAGAACGACTCAACATTGACTCGACTCAGACACAACTACTACATTGACACAAGTACTAATATAATAAAGTAAGAGTACTAGTTAGTTTACATTTCCACAGGCCAATTTTACGAACAAAATTTCGAAAATTAACCTTCAGAAACTCGGAAGCCAGGTGACACAACAGTCATCAAGGATTGCAGCTAGTGGTACACAGTGACCTGGTCAAGATCTACCTTGAGCCTGCTTGACGCTTCAGCTCGGAGTTGAGAGCCTTCTCCTGTGACAGCTCGGCCTCTAGTTTGTCCGTCCTAACCGTGAGGTTCAGGATCAGTCCGGCGAGTTTGTCCATGGTCTCCGCCTGGCCGAGGCTCCGCCGCTGGATCTCATTACTCGCAGTGAACGATTTCATGGCGATATCGTCGAGAATGCGAATCCGGATCTTCTCAGTGGCGAGCTCAGAATAAAGTCTCATGCACTCATCGGCGAGGGCGCTTCTGCGCCGTCTCGACGCAGAAATCGCCCATAACCATTTCTAAATGGGACCGATCTCGTAGCGGGGCTTCTATCAGATGGGGATGGAGCACAAAATCAGAAGTGTACCCAGAGAAGTACCAAGAAAGAGAAAATGGGAATCCCAATTTGCACGAATGTCTATACCTCGCTGCTTTGAGAACTTGGCTCCGTGGAAGATGTTTCCGCAGGCAGGAGGGCTGCGGGAAAACTAAGGCCGCCCGACCTGAATATACGATTGAGAGAAGGTAAGAAAAGGAGGGATGATAAGTTGTGAAAGACATAGAAAGATGCGCAAGAACGGAGGATCGCCTGAAGGTAGCAGTCGCGGGCTGCGACGCCCTTGAAGACTCTTGCGCAGAAGGCACCTCGACAGCAGCACAGGGACGCCATTGCTGGGATTCCCTCAGCTTCGCCGCAGCCGCACGAGCCCTTCTGTGGCGAGACTTGCTCCCGGTCATGGTGGCGAAGTAGTATTCCAAGAGGTAAACAAAGTGGTGAACTGAGGAAGACGGCAAGAGCAAAGGTTAGTTCTTAAATTTGGCCTCCCCGTCTCCTCGGCACCTCGCGAGTAGTAATACTGGTCAAAGAGCAAACTTCAAGGCAGAGACTTGGTGGGCCATTCATCTCCAACTATACTTCCTCCGATCCGAATGATACCAAATTTTTGAATGACAAATCACCCAAAACAGTATCTAGGATTTGATCTAGATTCAAATGGGCATAAAATTTCAAAAAAATGAAAAACCAAAGCATATAGCCTTCTTATGTCATATAGTAAGCACTCAAGTTGGTAAACAAGGTCTAGACATATTCAAACCAGAAAAATCATGTATCTACCCCTAACCCTAAACTTTGTCTTAATTATGAAGTCAAGCACGAAGAGAAGTCGTTTTGGGTTTCAAACATGGACATTTCAAAAACCCTCCCAAAAGCTTCATTGTGGTGTGACGTACTAAGAAGGATACATGCTTACATTTTCAACAACCCCCCTAAAAGCTTCATTATAGAGTGACTAAGAAAGGATCCAGTCTGGCGGGCTTACCTTTTATTTTCTTGGTTTAAACTTGTTCAAATCTCGGTCAAACCTAGGATTTGACCAAGATTCAAAATGTGCATCAAAATTTAAAAAATTTAAAACCAAATTAAAGCGCATAGTGTTCTTATGTCATATAGTAAGCATTAAAGTTGATAAACAAGGTCTAGACACATATTCAAACAAGACAAATCATGTATCTATACCCCTAACCCCTAAACTCTATCTTATGAAGTCAACAACATGAAGAGAAGTGGTTTTGGGTTTCAAACATGGAAATTTCAAAAACCTCCCAAAAGCTTCATTTTAGAGTGACTAATATATATAAGAAGGATCCATGCCTGCTTACCACCTTTTCATTTTCATATTTTAAACTTGTTTAAATCCGTGTCAAATTAAACCAAGGATTTGACCAAAAGATTCAAATGGGCATAAAATTTTAAAAAAAAATCAGAAAAATGAAAAACAAAAGCATATAGTCTTCTAATGTCATATAGTAAGCATTCAAGTTGATAAACAAGGTTTGGACATGCATATTCAAACCTAGGCAAATCATGTATCTATCCCCTAGCCCTAAACTCTATCTTATGAAGTCAAGCATTAAGAGAGTGGTTTTGGGTTTCAAACATGAAAATTTCAAGAACATCCCAAAACTTCTTTTTAGAGTGACTAAGAAAGGATACAGGCTTCCCCTTTTCATTTTCATGTTTTATACTTGTTTAAATCTTGGTCAAACCTAGGATTTGACAAAGATTCAAATGTGCATCTATCAAAATAAAAAAATCAGAAAAATTAAAAACCAAAGCACATAGTTTTCTTATGTCATATATAGTTAGCATTAAAGTTGATATAAACAAGGTCTAGATATATTCAAACAAGAAAAATCATGTATCTACCCCTAACCCTAAACTCTATCTTATGTAGTCAAGCATGAAGAGAAGTGGTTTTGGGTTTCAAACTTGAAATTTCAAGAACCCCCAAAAGCTTCATTTTAGAGTGACTAAAGGATCCAGGTCGGGCTTACCTTTTATTTTCATGTTTTAAAATTGTTCAAATCTTGGTCAAACTGTACTAGGATTTGATCAAGATTCAAATGGGCATAAAATTTCAAAAAAATGAAAAACCAAAGCATATAGCCTTCTTATGTCATATAGTAAGCACTCAAGTTGGTAAACAAGGTCTAGACATATTCAAACCAGAAAATCATGTTTCTACCCCTAGCCCTAAACTTTGTCTTATGAAGTCAAGCACGCGAAGAGAAGTCGTTTTGGATTTCAAACATGGAAATTTCAAAAACCTTCCCAAAAGCTTCATTTTGGAGTGACTAAGAAGGATACAGGCTTACCTTTTCATTTTCATGTTTTAAACTTGTTTAAATATTGGTTAAGCCTAGGATTTGACCAATATCAAATGGGCATAAAATTCAGAAAAAGTCAAAAAAAAAATGAAAACCAAAGCACATAGTATTATTATGTCATATAGTAAGCATTCAAGTTGATAAACAAGGTCTAAACAACAAACTAGACAAATCATGTATCTACCCCCTAACCCTAAACTGTCTTATGAAGTCAAGCATGAAGAGAAGTGGTTTTGGGTTTCAAACATGGAAATTTCAAAAAACTCCCAAAAGCTTCTCATTTTTGAGTGACTAAGAAGGATTCAGGCTTACCTTTTCATTTTCATGTTTTAAACTTGTTCAAATCTTGGTCAAACTTAGGATTTGACCAAGATTCAAATGTGCATAAAAATTGGGAGGAAGGGTATGAATTACAATTCAAAAAAAACAAGGTAACTTAAATACTTGGATGCCCCAAAGATGTGTGGAAGCCCAGAACAATGGCAAAACATGTGCGCACGCTGCATCCAATTCAAGTAGAACACATAGTAGGCATCGATAGTTTGACCTAAATTTGAAATCAAAGAGAAGGTGGTTAGAAAAGATCGAATTTGGCAAAGCAAAGCATGAAATCATAAATTTGTGATGCACTATAGCTATGAAAAGTATCAAACAATGCATACCAAAATGATTTTTTAGAGGAATACTAGTTCAACTTATTTTAATTTTATATTAGTAGCCCAAAATCGAACTAGTAGTTGGATATTTGTGAACTTGATCTGTAGTAGTGGGCAAAACCTAGTTTAACCTATTTAATCATAGATTCGTAGGTCGATTTTTCTACTTTTTATTATTACTATGCAGCACATGTGTGTTTGCCCGTCGAGTGAAACTCGGAGGAAGAAGGGATCACTCGGAAGGAGAGAAGAAGGGAGAGAATTATGGTGTCTCCCCTTTTTGGGTGATGATGTTGACTTTGTGCAGGGTTTGTCGGTGAGCAGGAGGTGCGAGCGAGCGAAGTCGAGCGAGGCGAGAATGAGAGAGATTTGTTTTTTGTGGGAGAGGGACAAGGATCGAAGGACCACATACTTCCAATACGCATCCTGATGCGTCTTCTCTTGACAAAGAAAATGGCTGGGAGTTTGCGTACCTATTGCACGTGACTTGTGCTCACTGAAGTGTGGGACCTCACGCATGGGCACCACACGTAAGTGACAGACCTGTTGATGTAAAAACTCGGTTGATTATTATACTACTACATTTATACAAAGTTTCCTATGGATTCAAGGGTACGAAAGCCAAGTTAAATCATTTACATGACATTATTTTTTCCATGAAGCCAAGTTAACTCATTTATCAATTGGTACATTTTGGAGTGACTAAGAAGGATCCAGGCTTACTTTTTCATTTTCATGTTTTAAACCTGTTTAAATCTTGGTCAAACCTATGACTTGACCAAGATTCAAATGGGCATAAAAATTCAAAAAAAAAAAAAAAAAGCACACCGTCTTCCTATGTCATATATCAAGGTGATAAACAAGGTCTGCCATATTCAAACCACAAAAATCTTGTATCTACCCCCTAACCCTAAACAAGGATCCAGGCTTACACCCTTTTCATTTTCATGTTTTTAAACTTGTTCAAATCTTGGTCAAACTTAGGATTTGACGAAGATTCAAATGGGCGTAAAAATACTTAGAAAAATCATGTACGTATCTACCCCCTAACCCTAAACAAGGATCCAGGCTTACCCTTTTCATTTTCATGTTTTTAAACTTGTTCAAATCTTGGTCAAACTTAGGATTTGTGAAGATTCAAATGGGTGTAAAAATACTTAGAAAAATCATGTACGTATCTACCCCAAACCCTAAACTCTATCTTACGAAGCCAAGCATGAAGAGAAGTGGTTTTGGGTTTCAAACATGGAAATTTCAAAAACCTCCCAAAAGCTTCATTTTAGAGTGACTAAGAAGGATCCATGCTTACCTTTTATTTTCATGTTTTAAACATGTTCAAATCTTGGTCAAACCGTACGTACCTAGGATTTGACCAAGATTCAAATGGGCATAAAAATTCAAAAAAAATAATGAAAAACCAAAGCACATAGCTAGCTTCTTATATATGCCATATAGTAAGCACTCAAGCTAGGTGATAAACAAAGTCTAGACATATTCAAACCAGAAAAATCATGTATCTACCCCTAACCCTAAACTTTGTCTTAATTATGAAGTCAAGCACGAAGAGAGTCGTTTTGGGTTTCAAACATGGACATTTCAAAAACCCTCCCAAAAGCTTCATTGTGGTGTGACGTACTAAGAAGGATACATGCTTACATTTTCAACAACCCCCCTAAAAGCTTCATTATAGAGTGACTAAGAAGGATCCAGTCTGGCGGGCTTACCTTTTATTTTCTTGTTTTAAACTTGTTCAAATCTCGGTCAAACCTAGGATTTGACCAAGATTCAAAATGTGCATCAAAATTTAAAAAATTAAAAACCAAATTAAAGCGCATAGTGTTCTTATGTCATATAGTAAGCATTAAAGTTGATAAACAAGGTCTAGACACATATTCAAACAAGACAAGTCATGTATATATACCCCTAACCCCTAAACTCTATCTTATGAAGTCAACAACATGAAGAGAAGTGGTTTTGGGTTTCAAACATGGAAATTTCAAAAACCTCCCAAAAGCTTCATTTTAGAGTGACTAATATATATAAGAAGGATACATGCCTGCTTACCACCTTTTCATTTTCATATTTTAAACTTGTTTAAATCCGTGTCAAATTAAACCAAGGATTTGACCAAAAGATTCAAATGGGCATAAAATTTTAAAAAAAAATCAGAAAAATGAAAAACAAAAGCATATAGTCTTCTTATGTCATATAGTAAGCATTCAAGTTGATAAACAAGCTAGGTTTGGACATGCATATTCAAACCTAGGCAAATCATGTATCTATCCCTAGCTAGCCCCTAAACTCTATCTTATGAAGTCAAGCATGAAGAGAAGTGGTTTTGGGTTTCAAACATGAAAATTTCAAGAACATCCCAAAAACTTCATTTTAGAGTGACTAAGAAAGGATACAGGCTTCCCCTTTTCATTTTCATGTTTTATACTTGTTTAAATCTTGGCCAAACCTAGGATTTGACAAAGATTCAAATGTGCATCTATCAAAATAAAAAAAACAGAAAAATTAAAAACCAAAGCACATAGTTTTCTTATGTCATATAGTTAGCATTAAAGTTGATATAAACAAGGTCTAGATATATTCAAACAAGAAAAATCATGTATCTACCCCTAACCCTAAACTCTGTCTTATGTGTAGTCAAGCATGAAGAGAAGTGGTTTTGGGTTTCAAACTTGGAAATTTCAAGAACCCCAAAGCTTCATTTTAGAGTGACTAAAGGATCCAAGTCGGGCTTACCTTTTATTTTCATGTTTTAAAATTGTTCAAATCTTGGTCAAACCGTACCTAGGATTTGATCAAGATTCAAATGGGCATAAAATTTCAAAAAAATGAAAAACCAAAGCATATAGCCTTCTTATGTCATATAGTAAGCACTCGATCAAGTTGGTAAACAAGGTCTAGACATATTCAAACCAGAAAAATCATGTTTCTACCCTAGCCCTAAACTTTGTCTTATGAAGTCAAGCACGAAGAGATCGAAGTCGTTTTGGATTTCAAACATGGAAATTTCAAAAACCTTCCCAAAAGCTTCATTTTGGAGTGACTAAGAAGGATACAGGCTTACCTTTTCATTTTCATTTTTTAAACTTGTTTAAATATTGGTTAAGCCTAGGATTTGACCAAGATCAAATGGGCATAAAAATTCAGAAAAAGTCAAAAAAATGAAAACCAAAGCACATAGTATTATTATGTCATATAGTAAGCATTCAAGTTGATAAACAAGGTCTAAACAACAAACTAGACAAATCATGTATCTACCCCTAACCCTAAACTCTGTCTTATGAAGTCAAGCATGAAGAGAAGTGGTTTGGGTTTCAAACATGGAAATTTCAAAAAACTCCCAAAAGCTTCTCATTTTTGAGTGACTAAGAAGGATTCAGGCTTACCTTTTCATTTTCATGTTTTAAACTTGTTCAAATCTTGGTCAAACTTAGGATTTGACCAAGATTCAAATAAAATAAAAATTGGGAGGAAGGGTATGAATTACAATTCAAAAAAACAAGGTAACTTAAATACTTGGATGCCCCAAAGATGTGTGGAAGCCCAGAACGATGGCAAAACATGTGCGCACGCTGCATCCAATTCAAGTAGAACACATAGTAGGCATCGATAGTTTGACCTAAATTTGAAATCAAAGAGAAGGTGGTTAGAAAAAATCGAAATTGGCAAAGCAAAGCATGAAATCATAAATTTGTGATGCACTATAGCTATGAAAAGTATCAAACAATGCATACCAAAATGATTTTTAGAGGAATACTAGTTCAACTTATTTTAATTTTATATTAGTAGCCCAAAATCGAACTAGTAGTTGGATATTTCTGAACTTGATCTGTAGTAGTGGGCAAAACCTAGTTTAACCTATTTAATCATAGATTCGTAGGTCGATTTTCTACTTTTTTATTATTACTATGCAGCACATGTGTTTTGCCCGTGAGTGAAACTCGGAGGAAGAAGGGATCACTCGGAAGGAGAGAAGAAGGGAGAATTATGGTGTCTCCCCTTTTTCGGGTGATGATGTTGACTTTTGTGCAGGGTTTGTCAGTGTGCAGGAGGTGCGAGCGAGCGAGCGAGGCCGAGAAGAGAATGAGAGAGATTTGTTTTTTTTGTAGAGGGACAACCGAAGGATCCAGAAGGACCCACATACTTCCAATACGCATCTGATGCGTCTTCTCTTGACAAAGAAAATGGCTGGGAGTTTGCGTACCTATTGCACGTGACTTGTGCTCATGAAGTGTGGGACCTCACGCATGGGCACCACACGTAAGTGACAGACCTGTTGATGTAAAAACTCGGTTGATTATTATACTACTACATTTATACAAAGTTTCCTATGGATTCAAGGGTACGAAAGCCAAGTTAAATCATTTACATGACATTATTTTTTCCATGAAGCCAAGTTAACTCATTTATCAATTGGTACATTTTGGAGTGACTAAGAAGGATCCAGGCTTACTTTTTCATTTTCATGTTTTAAACCTGTTTAAATCTTGGTCAAACCTATGACTTGACCAAGATTCAAATGGGCATAAAAATTCAAAAAAAAAAGAAAAACAAAAGCACACCGTCTTCCTATGTCATATATCAAGGTGATAAACAAGGTCTGCCATATTCAAACCACAAAAATCTTGTATCTACCCCCTAACCCTAAACAAGGATCCAGGCTTACCCTTTTCATTTTCATGTTTTTAAACTTGTTCAAATCTTGGTCAAACTTAGGATTTGACGAAGATTCAAATGGGCGTAAAAATACTTAGAAAAATCATGTACGTATCTACCCCAAACCCTAAACTCTATCTTACGAAGCCAAGCATGAAGAGTGGTTTTGGGTTTCAAACATGGAAATTTCAAAAACCTCCCAAAAGCTTCATTTTAGAGTGACTAAGAAGGATCCATGCTTACCTTTTATTTTCATGTTTTAAACATGTTCAAATCTTGGTCAAACCGTACGTACCTAGGATTTGACCAATATTCAAATGGGCATAAAAATTCAAAAAAATGAAAAACCAAAGCACATAGCCTAGCTTCTTATATATGCCATATAGTAAGCACTCAAGCTAGTTGATAAACAAGGTCTAGACATATTCAAACCAGAAAAATCATGTATCTATATACCCCTAACCCTAAACTTTGTCTTAATTATGAAGTCAAGCACGAAGAGAAGTCGTTTTGGGTTTCAAACATGGACATTTCAAAAACCCTCCCAAAAGCTTCATTGTGGTGTGACGTACTAAGAAGGATACATGCTTACATTTTCAACAACCCCCCTAAAAGCTTCATTATAGAGTGACTAAGAAAGGATCCAGTCTGGCGGGCTTACCTTTTATTTTCTTGGTTTAAACTTGTTCAAATCTCGGTCAAACCTAGGATTTGACCGAGATTCAAAATGTGCATCAAATTTTAAAAAAATTAAAAACCAAATTAAAGCGCATAGTGTTCTTATGTCATATAGTAAGCATTAAAGTTGATAAACAAGGTCTAGACACATATTCAAACAAGACAAATCATGTATCTATACCCCTAACCCCTAAACTCTATCTTATGAAGTCAACAACATGAAGAGAAGTGGTTTTGGGTTTCAAACATGGAAATTTCAAAAAACCTCCCAAAAGCTTCATTTTAGAGTGACTAATATATATAAGAAGGATCCATACATGCCTGCTTACCACCTTTTCATTTTCATATTTTAAACTTGTTTAAATCCGTGTCAAATTAAACCAAGGATTTGACCAAAAGATTCAAATGGGCATAAAATTTTAAAAAAAATCAGAAAAATGAAAAACAAAAGCATATAGTCTTCTAATGTCATATAGTAAGCATTCAAGTTGATAAACAAGGTTTGGACATGCATATTCAAACCTAGGCAAATCATGTATCTATCCCCTAGCCCTAAACTCTATCTTATGAAGTCAAGCATGAAGAGAAGTGGTTTTGGGTTTCAAACATGAAAATTTCAAGAACATCCCAAAAACTTCATTTTAGAGTGACTAAGAAAGGATACAGGCTTCCCCTTTTCATTTTCATGTTTTATACTTGTTTAAATCTTGGCCAAACCTAGGATTTGACAAAGATTCGAATGTGCATCTATCAAAATAAAAAAATCAGAAAAATTAAAAACCAAAGCACATAGTTTTCTTATGTCATATATAGTTAGCATTAAAGTTGATATAAACAAGGTCTAGATATATTCAAACAAGAAAAATCATGTATCTACCCCTAACCCTAAACTCTGTCTTATGTGTAGTCAAGCATGAAGAGAAGTGGTTTTGGGTTTCAAACTTGGAAATTTCAAGAACCCCCAAAAGCTTCATTTTAGAGTGACTAAAGGATCCAGGTCGGGCTTACCTTTTATTTACATGTTTTAAAATTGTTCAAATCTTGGTCAAACTGTACCTAGGATTTGATCAAGATTCAAATGGGCATAAAATTTCAAAAAATGAAAAACCAAAGCATATAGCCTTCTTATGTCATATAGTAAGCACTCGATCAAGTTGGTAAACAAGGTCTAGACATATTCAAACCAGAAAAATCATGTTTCTACCCTAGCCCTAAACTTTGTCTTATGAAGTCAAGCACGAAAGTGGTTTTGGATTTCAAACATGGAAATTTCAAAAACCTTCCCAAAAGCTTCATTTTGGAGTGACTAAGAAGGATACAGGCTTACCTTTTCATTTTCATGTTTTAAACTTGTTTAAATATTGGTTAAGCCTAGGATTTGACCAATATCAAATGGGCATAAAAATTCAGAAAAAGTCAAAAAAAAATGAAAACCAAAGCACATAGTATTATTATGTCATATAGTAAGCATTCAAGTTGATAAACAAGGTCTAAACAACAAACTAGACAAATCATGTATCTACCCCTAACCCTAAACTCTGTCTTATGAAGTCAAGCATGAAGAGAAGTGGTTTTGGGTTTCAAACATTGAAATTTCAAAAAACTCCCAAAAGCTTCTCATTTTTGAGTGACTAAGAAGGATTCAGGCTTTTTTCATTTTCATGTTTTAAACTTGTTCAAATCTTGGTCAAACTTAGGATTTGACCAAGATTCAAATGTGCATAAAAATTGGGAGGAAGGGTATGAATTACAATTCAAAAAAACAAGGTAACTTAAATACTTGGATGCCCCAAAGATGTGTGGAAGCCCAGAACAATGGCAAAACATGTGCGCACGCTGCATCCAATTCAAGTAGAACACATAGTAGGCATCGATAGTTTGACCTAAATTTGAAATCAAAGAGAAGGTGGTTAGAAAAGATCGAATTTGGCAAAGCAAAGCATGAAATCATAAATTTGTGATGCACTATAGCTATGAAAAGTATCAAACAATGCATACCAAAATGATTTTTTAGAGGAATACTAGTTCAACTTATTTTAATTTTATATTAGTAGCCCAAAATCGAACTAGTAGTTGGATATTTCTGAACTTGATCTGTATAGTAGTGGGCAAAACCCTAGTTTAACCTATTTAATCATAGATTCGTAGGTCGATTTTTCTACTTTTTTATTATTACTATGCAGCACATGTGTGTTTGCCCGTCGAGTGAAACTCGGAGGAAGAAGGGATCACTCGGAAGGAGAGAAGAAGGGAGAGAATTATGGTGTCTCCCCTTTTTCGGGTGATGATGTTGACTTTGTGCAGGGTTTGTCGGTGAGCGGGAGGTGCGAGCGAGCGAAGCAAACGGTCGAGGCCGAGAATGAGAGAGATTTGTTTTTTGTGAGAGGGACAACCGAAGGATCCAGGACCCACATACTTCCAATACGCATCCTGATGCGTCTTCTCTTGACAAAGAAAATGGCTGGGAGTTTGCGTACCTATTGCACGTGACTTGTGCTCACTGAAGTGTGGGACCTCACGCATGGGCACCACACGTAAGTGACAGACCTGTTGATGTAAAAACTCGGTTGATTATTATACTACTACATTTATACAAAGTTTCCTATGGATTCAAGGGTACGAAAGCCAAGTTAAATCATTTACATGACATTATTTTTTCCATGAAGCCAAGTTAACTCATTTATCAATTGGTACATTTTGGAGTGACTAAGAAGGATCCAGGCTTACTTTTTCATTTTCATGTTTTAAACCTGTTTAAATCTTGGTCAAACCTATGACTTGACCAAGATTCAAATGGGCATAAAAATTCAAAAAAAAAAAAACAAAAGCACACCGTCTTCCTATGTCATATATCAAGGTGATAAACAAGGTCTGCCATATTCAAACCACAAAAATCTTGTATCTACCCCCTAACCCTAAACAAGGATCCAGGCTTACACCCTTTCATTTTCATGTTTTTAAACTTGTTCAAATCTTGGTCAAACTTAGGATTTGACGAAGATTCAAATGGGCGTAAAAATACTTAGAAAAATCATGTACGTATCTACCCCCTAACCGTAAACAAGGATCCAGGCTTACCCTTTTCATTTTCATGTTTTTAAACTTGTTCAAATCTTGGTCAAACTTAGGATTTGACGAAGATTCAAATGGGTGTAAAAATACTTAGAAAAATCATGTACGTATCTACCCCAAACCCTAAACTCTATCTTACGAAGCCAAGCATGAAGAGAAGTGGTTTTGGGTTTCAAACATGGAAATTTCAAAAACCTCCCAAAAGCTTCATTTTAGAGTGACTAAGAAGGATCCATGCTTACCTTTTATTTTCATGTTTTAAACATGTTCAAATCTTGGTCAAACCGTACGTACCTAGGATTTGACCAAGATTCAAATGGGCATAAAAATTCAAAAAAAATAATGAAAAACCAAAGCACATAGCCTAGCTTCTTATATATGCCATATAGTAAGCACTCAAGCTAGTTGATAAACAAAGTCTAGACATATTCAAACCAGAAAAATCATGTATCTATATACCCCTAACCCTAAACTTTGTCTTAATTATGAAGTCAAGCACGAAGAGAAGTCGTTTTGGGTTTCAAACATGGACATTTCAAAAACCCTCCCAAAGCTTCATTTTGGTGTGACGTACTAAGAAGGATACATGCTTACATTTTCAACAACCCCCCTAAAAGCTTCATTATAGAGTGACTAAGAAAGGATCCAGTCTGGCGGGCTTACCTTTTATTTTCTTGTTTTAAACTTGTTCAAATCTCGGTCAAACCTAGGATTTGACCAAGATTCAAAATGTGCATCAAAATTTAAAAAATTAAAAACCAAATTAAAGCGCATAGTGTTCTTATGTCATATAGTAAGCATTAAAGTTGATAAACAAGGTCTAGACACATATTCAAACAAGACAAGTCATGTATATATACCCCTAACCCCTAAACTCTATCTTATGAAGTCAACAACATGAAGAGAAGTGGTTTTGGGTTTCAAACATGGAAATTTCAAAAACCTCACAAAAGCTTCATTTTAGAGTGACTAATATATATAAGAAGGATACATGCCTGCTTACCACCTTTTCATTTTCATATTTTAAACTTGTTTAAATCCGTGTCAAATTAAACCAAGGATTTGACCAAAAGATTCAAATGGGCATAAAATTTTAAAAAAATCAGAAAAATGAAAAACAAAAGCATATAGTCTTCTTATGTCATATAGTAAGCATTCAAGTTGATAAACAAGCTAGGTTTGGACATGCATATTCAAACCTAGGCAAATCATGTATCTATCTAGCTAGCCCCTAAACTCTATCTTATGAAGTCAAGCATGAAGAGAAGTGGTTTTGGGTTTCAAACATGAAAATTTCAAGAACATCCCAAAAACTTCATTTTAGAGTGACTAAGAAGGATACAGGCTTCCCCTTTTCATTTTCATGTTTTATACTTGTTTAAATCTTGGCCAAACCTAGGATTTGACAAAGATTCAAATGTGCATCTATCAAAATAAAAAATCAGAAAAATTAAAAACCAAAGCACATAGTTTTCTTATGTCATATATAGTTAGCATTAAAGTTGATATAAACAAGGTCTAGATATATTCAAACAAGAAAAATCATGTATCTACCCCTAACCCTAAACTCTGTCTTATGTGTAGTCAAGCATGAAGAGAAGTGGTTTTGGGTTTCAAACTTGGAAATTTCAAGAACCCCCAAAAGCTTCATTTTAGAGTGACTAAAGGATCCAGGTCGGGCTTACCTTTTATTTTCATGTTTTAAAATTGTTCAAATCTTGGTCAAACTGTACCTAGGATTTGATCAAGATTCAAATGGGCATAAAATTTCAAAAAAATGAAAAACCAAAGCATATAGCCTTCTTATGTCATATAGTAAGCAATCAAGTTGGTAAACAAGGTCTAGACATATTCAAACCAGAAAAATCATGTTTCTACCCCTAGCCCTAAACTTTGTCTTATGAAGTCAAGCACGAAGAGAAGTCGTTTTGGATTTCAAACATGGAAATTTCAAAAACCTTCCCAAAAGCTTCATTTTGGAGTGACTAAGAAGGATAGAGGCTTACCTTTTCATTTTCATGTTTTAAACTTGTTTAAATATTGGTTAAGCCTAGGATTTGACCAAGATCAAATGGGCATAAAAATTCAGAAAAAGTCAAAAAAAATGAAAACCAAAGCACATAGTATTATTATGTCATATAGTAAGCATTCAAGTTGATAAACAAGGTCTAAACAACAAACTAGACAAATCATGTATCTACCCCCTAACCCTAAACTCTGTCTTATGAAGTCAAGCATGAAGAGAAGTGGTTTTGGGTTTCAAACATGGAAATTTCAAAAAACTCCCAAAAGCTTCTCATTTTTGAGTGACTAAGAAGGATTCAGGCTTACCTTTTCATTTTCATGTTTTAAACTTGTTCAAATCTTGGTCAAACTTAGGATTTGACCAAGATTCAAATGTGCATAAAAATTGGGAGGAAGGGTATGAATTACAATTCAAAAAAACAAGGTAACTTAAATACTTGGATGCCCCAAAGATGTGTGGAAGCCCAGAACAATGGCAAAACATGTGCGCACGCTGCATCCAATTCAAGTAGAACACATAGTAGGCATCGATAGTTTGACCTAAATTTGAAATCAAAGAGAAGGTGGTTAGAAAAAATCGAAATTGGCAAAGCAAAGCATGAAATCATAAATTTGTGATGCACTATAGCTATGAAAAGTATCAAACAATGCATACCAAAATGATTTTTTAGAGGAATACTAGTTCAACTTATTTTAATTTTATATTAGTAGCCCAAAATCGAACTAGTAGTTGGATATTTCTGAACTTGATCTGTAGTAGTGGGCAAAACCCTAGTTTAACCTATTTAATCATAGATTCGTAGGTCGATTTTTCTACTTTTTTATTATTACTATGCAGCACATGTGTGTTTGCCCGTCGAGTGAAACTCGGAGGAAGAAGGGATCACTCGGAAGGAGAGAAGAAGGGAGAGAATTATGGTGTCTCCCCTTTTTCGGGTGATGATGTTGACTTTTGTGCAGGGTTTGTCGGTGAGCGGGAGGTGCGGCGAGCGAGCGAGCGAGTCGAGCGAGAGAATGAGAGAGATTTGTTTTTTTTGTGAGAGGGACAACCGAAGGATCCAGAAGGACCCACATACTTCAATACGCATCTGATGCGTCTTCTCTTGACAAAGAAAATGGCTGGGAGTTTGCGTACCTATTGCACGTGACTTGTGCTCACTGAAGTGTGGGACCTCACGCATGGGCACCACACGTAAGTGACAGACCTGTTGATGTAAAAACTCGGTTGATTATTATACTACTACATTTATACAAAGTTTCCTATGGATTCAAGGGTACGAAAGCCAAGTTAAATCATTTACATGACATTATTTTTTCCATGAAGCCAAGTTAACTCATTTATCAATTGGTACATTTTGGAGTGACTAAGAAGGATCCAGGCTTACTTTTTCATTTTCATGTTTTAAACCTGTTTAAATCTTGGTCAAACCTATGACTTGACCAAGATTCAAATGGGCATAAAAATTCAAAAAAAAGAAAAACAAAAGCACACCGTCTTCCTATGTCATATATCAAGGTGATAAACAAGGTCTGCCATATTCAAACCACAAAAATCTTGTATCTACCCCTAACCCTAAACAAGGATCCAGGCTTACCCTTTTCATTTTCATGTTTTTAAACTTGTTCAAATCTTGGTCAAACTTAGGATTTGATGAAGATTCAAATGGGCGTAAAAATACTTAGAAAAATCATGTACGTATCTACCCCAAACCCTAAACTCTATCTTACGAAGCCAAGCATGAAGAGAAGTGGTTTTGGGTTTCAAACATGGAAATTTCAAAAACCTCCCAAAAGCTTCATTTTAGAGTGACTAAGAAGGATCCATGCTTACCTTTATTTTCATGTTTTAAACATGTTCAAATCTTGGTCAAACCGTACGTACCTAGGATTTGACCAATATTCAAATGGGCATAAAAATTCAAAAAAAAATGAAAAACCAAAGCACATAGCCTAGCTTCTTATATATGCCATATAGTAAGCACTCAAGCTAGTTGATAAACAAGGTCTAGACATATTCAAACCAGAAAAATCATGTATCTATATACCCCTAACCCTAAACTTTGTCTTAATTATGAAGTCAAGCACGAAGAGAAGTCGTTTTGGGTTTCAAACATGGACATTTCAAAAACCCTCCCAAAAGCTTCATTGTGGTGTGACGTACTAAGAAGGATACATGCTTACATTTTCAACAACCCCCTAAAAGCTTCATTATAGAGTGACTAAGAAAGGATCCAGTCTGGCGGGCTTACCTTTTATTTTCTTGGTTTAAACTTGTTCAAATCTCGGTCAAACCTAGGATTTGACCGAGATTCAAATGTGCATCAAATTTAAAAAAAAAAAACCAAATTAAAGCGCATAGTGTTCTTATGTCATATAGTAAGCATTAAAGTTGATAAACAAGGTCTAGACACATATTCAAACAAGACAAATCATGTATCTATACCCCTAACCCCTAAACTCTATCTTATGAAGTCAACAACATGAAGAGAAGTGGTTTTGGGTTTCAAACATGGAAATTTCAAAAACCTCCCAAAAGCTTCATTTTAGAGTGACTAATATATATAAGAAGGATCCATGCCTGCTTACCACCTTTTCATTTTCATATTTTAAACTTGTTTAAATCCGTGTCAAATTAAACCAAGGATTTGACCAAAAGATTCAAATGGGCATAAAATTTTAAAAAAAATCAGAAAAATGAAAAACAAAAGCATATAGTCTTCTAATGTCATATAGTAAGCATTCAAGTTGATAAACAAGGTTTGGACATGCATATTCAAACCTAGGCAAATCATGTATCTATCCCCTAGCCCCTAAACTCTATCTTATGAAGTCAAGCATGAAGAGAAGTGGTTTTGCGTTTCAAACATGAAAATTTCAAGAACATCCCGAAAACTTCTTTTTAGAGTGACTAAGAAAGGATACAGGCTTCCCCTTTTCATTTTCATGTTTTATACTTGTTTAAATCTTGGCCAAACCTAGGATTTGACAAAGATTCAGATGTGCATCTATCAAAATAAAAAAATCAGAAAAATTAAAAACCAAAGCACATAGTTTTCTTATGTCATATATAGTTAGCATTAAAGTTGATATAAACAAGGTCTAGATATATTCAAACAAGAAAAATCATGTATCTACCCCTAACCCTAAACTCTGTCTTATGTGTAGTCAAGCATGAAGAGAAGTGGTTTTGGGTTTCAAACTTGGAAATTTCAAGAACCCCCCAAAAGCTTCATTTTAGAGTGACTAAAGGATCCAGGTCGGGCTTACCTTTTATTTACATGTTTTAAAATTGTTCAAATCTTGGTCAAACTGTACCTAGGATTTGATCAAGATTCAAATGGGCATAAAATTTCAAAAAAAATGAAAAACCAAAGCATATAGCCTTCTTATGTCATATAGTAAGCACTCGATCAAGTTGGTAAACAAGGTCTAGACATATTCAAACCAGAAAAATCATGTTTCTACCCCTAGCCCTAAACTTTGTCTTATGAAGTCAAGCAAAGAGAAGTCGTTTTGGATTTCAAACATGGAAATTTCAAAAACCTTCCCAAAAGCTTCATTTTGGAGTGACTAAGAAGGATACAGGCTTACCTTTTCATTTTCATGTTTTAAACTTGTTTAAATATTGGTTAAGCCTAGGATTTGACCAAGATCAAATGGGCATAAAAATTCAGAAAAAGTCAAAAAAATGAAAACCAAAGCACATAGTATTATTATGTCATATAGTAAGCATTCAAGTTGATAAACAAGGTCTAAACAACAAACTAGACAAATCATGTATCTACCCCCTAACCCTAAACTCTGTCTTATGAAGTCAAGCATGCGAGAAAGTGGTTTTGGGTTTCAAACATGGAAATTTCAAAAAACTCCCAAAAGCTTCTCATTTTTGAGTGACTAAGAAGGATTCAGGCTTACCTTTTCATTTTCATGTTTTAAACTTGTTCAAATCTTGGTCAAACTTAGGATTTGACCAAGATTCAAATGTGCATAAAAATTGGGAGGAAGGGTATGAATTACAATTCAAAAAAACAAGGTAACTTAAATACTTGGATGCCCCAAAGATGTGTGGAAGCCCAGAACAATGGCAAAACATGTGCGCACGCTGCATCCAATTCAAGTAGAACACATAGTAGGCATCGATAGTTTGACCTAAATTTGAAATCAAAGAGAAGGTGGTTAGAAAAAATCGAAATTGGCAAAGCAAAGCATGAAATCATAAATTTGTGATGCACTATAGCTATGAAAAGTATCAAACAATGCATACCAAAATGATTTTTTAGAGGAATACTAGTTCAACTTATTTTAATTTTATATTAGTAGCCCAAAATCGAACTAGTAGTTGGATATTTCTGAACTTGATCTGTAGTAGTGGGCAAAACCCTAGTTTAACCTATTTAATCATAGATTCGTAGGTCGATTTTTCTACTTTTTTATTATTACTATGCAGCACATGTGTGTTGCCCGTCGAGTGAAACTCGGAGGAAGAAGGGATCACTCGGAAGGAGAGAAGAAGGGAGAGAATTATGGTGTCTCCCCTTTTTCGGGTGATGATGTTGACTTTTGTGCAGGGTTTGTCAGTGAGCAGGAGGTGCGAGCGAGCGAGCGAGCGAGTCGAGCGAGGCCGAATGAGAGATTTGTTTTTTTTGTGAGAGGGACAACCGAAGGATCCAGAAGGACCCACATACTTCCAATACGCATCCTGATGCGTCTTCTCTTGACAAAGAAAATGGCTGGGAGTTTGCGTACCTATTGCACGTGACTTGTGCTCACTGAAGTGTGGGACCTCACGCATGGCACCACACGTAAGTGACAGACCTGTTGATGTAAAAACTCGGTTGATTATTATACTACTACATTTATACAAAGTTTCCTATGGATTCAAGGGTACGAAAGCCAAGTTAAATCATTTACATGACATTATTTTTTCCATGAAGCCAAGTTAACTCATTTATCAATTGGTACATTTTGGAGTGACTAAGAAGGATCCAGGCTTACTTTTTCATTTTCATGTTTTAAACCTGTTTAAATCTTGGTCAAACCTATGACTTGACCAAGATTCAAATGGGCATAAAAATTCAAAAAAAAGAAAAACAAAAGCACACCGTCTTCCTATGTCATATATCAAGGTGATAAACAAGGTCTGCCATATTCAAACCACAAAAATCTTGTATCTACCCCCTAACCCTAAACAAGGATCCAGGCTTACACCCTTTTCATTTTCATGTTTTTAAACTTGTTCAAATCTTGGTCAAACTTAGGATTTGACGAAGATTCAAATGGGCGTAAAAATACTTAGAAAAATCATGTACGTATCTACCCCAAACCCATCTTACGAAGCCAAGCATGAAGAGAAGTGGTTTTGGGTTTCAAACATGGAAATTTCAAAAACCTCCCAAAAGCTTCATTTTAGAGTGACTAAGAAGGATCCATGCTTACCTTTTATTTTCATGTTTTAAACATGTTCAAATCTTGGTCAAACCGTACGTACCTAGGATTTGACCAATATTCAAATGGGCATAAAAATTCAAAAAAAATGAAAAACCAAAGAACATAGCCTAGCTTCTTATATATGCCATATAGTAAGCACTCAAGCTAATTGATAAACAAAGTCTAGACATATTCAAACCAGAAAAATCATGTATCTATATACCCCTAACCCTAAACTTTGTCTTAATTATGAAGTCAAGCACGAAGTCGTTTTTGGTTTCAAACATGGACATTTCAAAACCCTCCCAAAAGCTTCATTGTGGTGTGACGTACTAAGAAGGATACATGCTTACATTTTCAACAACCCCCTAAAAGCTTCATTATAGAGTGACTAAGAAAGGATCCAGTCTGGCGGGCTTACCTTTTATTTTCTTGTTTTAAACTTGTTCAAATCTCGGTCAAACCTAGGATTTGACCAAGATTCAAAATGTGCATCAAATTTTAAAAAAATTAAAAACCAAATTAAAGCGCATAGTGTTCTTATGTCATATAGTAAGCATTAAAGTTGATAAACAAGGTCTAGACACATATTCAAACAAGACAAGTCATGTATCTATACCCCTAACCCCTAAACTCTATCTTATGAAGTCAACAACATGAAGAGAAGTGGTTTTGGGTTTCAAACATGGAAATTTCAAAAACCTCCCAAAAGCTTCATTTTAGAGTGACTAATATATATAAGAAGGATACATGCCTGCTTACCACCTTTTCATTTTCATATTTTAAACTTGTTTAAATCCGTGTCAAATTAAACCAAGGATTTGACCAAAAGATTCAAATGGGCATAAAATTTTAAAAAAATCAGAAAAATGAAAAACAAAAGCATATAGTCTTCTTATGTCATATAGTAAGCATTCAAGTTGATAAACAAGGTTTGGACATGCATATTCAAACCTAGGCAAATCATGTATCTATCCCCTACCCCTAGCCCTAAACTCTATCTTATGAAGTCAAGCATGAAGAGAAGTGGTTTTGGGTTTCAAACATGAAAATTTCAAGAACATCCCAAAAACTTCTTTTTAGAGTGACTAAGAAAGGATACAGGCTTCCCCTTTTCATTTTCATGTTTTATACTTGTTTAAATCTTGGCCAAACCTAGGATTTGACAAAGATTCAAATGTGCATCTATCAAAATAAAAAAATCAGAAAAATTAAAAACCAAAGCACATAGTTTTCTTATGTCATATATAGTTAGCATTAAAGTTGATATAAACAAGGTCTAGATATATTCAAACAAGAAAAATCATGTATCTACCCCTAACCCTAAACTCTGTCTTATGTAGTCAAGCATGAAGAGAAGTGGTTTTGGGTTTCAAACTTGGAAATTTCAAGAACCCCCAAAAGCTTCATTTTAGAGTGACTAAAGGATCCAGGTCGGGCTTACCTTTTATTTTCATGTTGTAAAATTGTTCAAATCTTGGTCAAACTGTACCTAGGATTTGATCAAGATTCAAATGGGCATAAAATTTCAAAAAAATGAAAAACCAAAGCATATAGCCTTCTTATGTCATATAGTAAGCACTCGATCAAGTTGGTAAACAAGGTCTAGACATATTCAAACCAGAAAAATCATGTTTCTACCCCTAGCCCTAAACTTTGTCTTATGAAGTCAAGCACGAAGAGAAGTCGTTTTGGATTTCAAACATAAATTTCAAAAACCTTCCCAAAAGCTTCATTTTGGAGTGACTAAGAAGGATACAGGCTTACCTTTTCATTTTCATGTTTTAAACTTGTTTAAATATTGGTTAAGCCTAGGATTTGACCAAGATCAAATGGGCATAAAATTTCAAAAAAAATGAAAAACCAAAGCATATAGCCTTCTTATGTCATATAGTAAGCACTCAAGTTGGTAAACAAGGTCTAGACATATTCAAACCAGAAAAATCATGTTTCTACCCCTAGCCCTAAACTTTGTCTTATGAAGTCAAGCACGAAGAGAAGTCGTTTTGGATTTCAAACATGGAAATTTCAAAAACTTTCCCAAAAGCTTCATTTTGGAGTGACTAAGAAGGATGCTTACCTTTTCATTTTCATGTTTTAAACTTGTTTAAATATTGGTTAAGCCTAGGATTTGACCAAGATCAAATGGGCATAAAAATTCAGAAAAAGTCAAAAAAAATGAAAACCAAAGCACATAGTATTATTATGTCATATAGTAAGCATTCAAGTTGATAAACAAGGTCTAAACAACAAACTAGACAAATCATGTATCTACCCCCTAACCCTAAACTCTGTCTTATGAAGTCAAGCATGAAGAGAAGTGGTTTTGGGTTTCAAACATGGAAATTTCAAAAAACTCCCAAAAGCTTCTCATTTTTGAGTGACTAAGAAGGATTCAGGCTTACCTTTTCATTTTCATGTTTTAAACTTGTTCAAATCTTGGTCAAACTTAGGATTTGACCAAGATTCAAATGTGCATAAAAATTGGGAGGAAGGGTATGAATTACAATTCAAAAAAACAAGGTAACTTAAATACTTGGATGCCCCAAAGATGTGTGGAAGCCCAGAACGATGGCAAAACATGTGCGCACGCTGCATCCAATTCAAGTAGAACACATAGTAGGCATCGATAGTTTGACCTAAATTTGAAATCAAAGAGAAGGTGGTTAGAAAAAATCGAAATTGGCAAAGCAAAGCATGAAATCATAAATTTGTGATGCACTATAGCTATGAAAAGTATCAAACAATGCATACCAAAATGATTTTTAGAGGAATACTAGTTCAACTTATTTTAATTTTATATTAGTAGCCCAAAATCGAACTAGTAGTTGGATATTTCTGAACTTGATCTGTAGTAGTGGGCAAAACCCTAGTTTAACCTATTTAATCATAGATTCGTAGGTCGATTTTTCTACTTTTTTATTATTACTATGCAGCACATGTGTGTTTGCCCGTCGAGTGAAACTCGGAGGAAGAAGGATCACTCGGAAGGAGAGAAGAAGGGAGAATTATGGTGTCTCCCCTTTTTCGGGTGATGATGTTGACTTTTGTGCGGTTTGTCGATGAGCGGGAGGTGCGGCGAGCGAGCGAGCGGCGAGTCAGCGAGGCCGAGAATGAGAGAGATTTGTTTTTTTTTGTGGGAGGGACAACCGAAGGATCCAGGAGGACCCACATACTTCCAATACGCATCTGATGCGTCTTCTCTTGACAAAGAAAATGGCTGGGAGTTTGCGTACCTATTGCACGTGACTTGTGCTCACTGAAGTGTGGGACCTCACGCATGGGCACCACACGTAAGTGACAGACCTGTTGATGTAAAAACTCGGTTGATTATTATACTACCACATTTATACAAAGTTTCCTATGGATTCAAGGGTACGAAAGCCAAGTTAAATCATTTACATGACATTATTTTTTCCATGAAGCCAAGTTAACTCATTTATCAATTGGTACATTTTGGAGTGACTAAGAAGGATCCAGGCTTACCTTTTCATTTTCATGTTTTAAACCTGTTTAAATCTTGGTCAAACCTATGACTTGACCAAGATTCAAATGGGCATAAAAATTCAAAAAAAAAGAAAAACAAAAGCACACCGTCTTCCTATGTCATATATCAAGGTGATAAACAAGGTCTGCCATATTCAAACCACAAAAATCTTGTATCTACCCCCTAACCCTAAACAAGGATCCAGGCTTACACCCTTTTCATTTTCATGTTTTTAAACTTGTTCAAATCTTGGTCAAACTTAGGATTTGACGAAGATTCAAATGGGCGTAAAAATACTTAGAAAAATCATGTACGTATCTACCCCTAACCGTAAACAAGGATCCAGGCTTACCCTTTTCATTTTCATGTTTTTAAACTTGTTCAAATCTTGGTCAAACTTAGGATTTGACGAAGATTCAAATGGGTGTAAAAATACTTAGAAAAATCATGTACGTATCTACCCCAAACCCTAAACTCTATCTTACGAAGCCAAGCATGAAGAGAAGTGGTTTGGGTTTCAAACATGGAAATTTCAAAAACCTCCCAAAAGCTTCATTTTAGAGTGACTAAGAAGGATCCATGCTTACCTTTTATTTTCATGTTTTAAACATGTTCAAATCTTGGTCAAACCGTACGTACCTAGGATTTGACCAAGATTCAAATGGGCATAAAAATTCAAAAAAAAAATGAAAAACCAAAGCACATAGCCTAGCTTCTTATATATGCCATATAGTAAGCACTCAAGCTAGTTGATAAACAAAGTCTAGACATATTCAAACCAGAAAAATCATGTATCTATATACCCCTAACCCTAAACTTTGTCTTAATTATGAAGTCAAGCACGAAGAGAAGTCGTTTTGGGTTTCAAACATGGACATTTCAAAAACCCTCCCAAAAGCTTCATTGTGGTGTGACGTACTAAGAAGGATACATGCTTACATTTTCAACAACCCCCCTAAAAGCTTCATTATAGAGTGACTAAGAAAGGATCCAGTCTGGCGGGCTTACCTTTTATTTTCTTGTTTTAAACTTGTTCAAATCTCGGTCAAACCTAGGATTTGACCAAGATTCAAAATGTGCATCAAAATTTAAAAAAATTAAAAACCAAATTAAAGCGCATAGTGTTCTTATGTCATATAGTAAGCATTAAAGTTGATAAACAAGGTCTAGACACATATTCAAACAAGACAAGTCATGTATATATACCCCTAACCCCTAAACTCTATCTTATGAAGTCAACAACATGAAGAGAAGTGGTTTTGGGTTTCAAACATGGAAATTTCAAAAACCTCCCAAAAGCTTCATTTTAGAGTGACTAATATATATAAGAAGGATACATGCCTGCTTACCACCTTTTCATTTTCATATTTTAAACTTGTTTAAATCCGTGTCAAATTAAACCAAGGATTTGACCAAAAGATTCAAATGGGCATAAAATTTAAAAAAATCAGAAAAATGAAAAACAAATGCATATAGTCTTCTTATGTCATATAGTAAGCATTCAAGTTGATAAACAAGGTTTGGACATGCATATTCAAACCTAGGCAAATCATGTATCTATCCCCTAGCCCCTAAACTCTATCTTATGAAGTCAAGCATGAAGAGAAGTGGTTTTGGGTTTCAAACATGAAAATTTCAAGAACATCCAAAAACTTCATTTTAGAGTGACTAAGAAAGGATACAGGCTTCCCCTTTTCATTTTCATGTTTTATACTTGTTTAAATCTTGGCCAAACCTAGGATTTGACAAAGATTCAAATGTGCATCTATCAAAATAAAAAAATCAGAAAAATTAAAAACCAAAGCACATAGTTTTCTTATGTCATATATAGTTAGCATTAAAGTTGATATAAACAAGGTCTAGATATATTCAAACAAGAAAAATCATGTATCTACCTAACCCTAAACTCTGTCTTATGTAGTCAAGCATGAAGAGAAGTGGTTTTGGGTTTCAAACTTGGAAATTTCAAGAACCCCAAAAGCTTCATTTTAGAGTGACTAAAGGATCCAGGTCGGGCTTACCTTTTATTTTCATGTTTTAAAATTGTTCAAATCTTGGTCAAACTGTACCTAGGAATTTGATCAAGATTCAAATGGGCATAAAATTTCAAAAAAATGAAAAACCAAAGCATATAGCCTTCTTATATCATATAGTAAACACTCAAGTTGGTAAACAAGGTCTAGACATATTCAAACCAGAAAAATCATGTTTCTACCCCTAGCCCTAAACTTTGTCTTATGAATTCAAGCACGAAGAGAAGTCGTTTTGGATTTCAAACATGGAAATTTCAAAAACCTTCCCAAAAGCTTCATTTTGGAGTGACTAAGATACAGGCTTACCTTTTCATTTTCATGTTTTAAACTTGTTTAAATATTGGTTAAGCCTAGGATTTGACCAAGATCAAATGGGCATAAAAATTCAGAAAAAATCAAAAAAATGAAAACCAAAGCACATAGTATTATTATGTCATATAGTAAGCATTCAAGTTGATAAACAAGGTCTAAACAACAAACTAGACAAATCATGTATCTACCCCCTAACCCTAAACTCTCTTATGAAGTCAAGCATGAAGAGAAGTGGTTTTGGGTTTCAAACATGGAAATTTCAAAAAAACTCCCAAAAGCTTCTCATTTTTGAGTGACTAAGAAGGATTCAGGCTTACCTTTTCATTTTCTTGTTTTAAACTTGTTCAAATCTTGGTCAAACTTAGGATTTGACCAAGATTCAAATGTGCATAAAAATTGGGAGGAAGGGTATGAATTACAATTCAAAAAAACAAGGTAACTTAAATACTTGGATGCCCCAAAGATGTGTGGAAGCCCAGAACAATGGCAAAACATGTGCGCACGCTGCATCCAATTCAAGTAGAACACATAGTAGGCATCGATAGTTTGACCTAAATTTGAAATCAAAGAGAAGGTGGTTAGAAAAAATTGAAATTGGCAAAGCAAAGCATGAAATCATAAATTTGTGATGCACTATAGCTATGAAAAGTATCAAACAATGCATACCAAAATGATTTTTTAGAGGAATACTAGTTCAACTTATTTTAATTTTATATTAGTAGCCCAAAATCGAACTAGTAGTTGGTAAACAAGGTCTAAACAACAAACTAGACAAATCATGTATTTACCCCCTAACCCTAAACTCTGTCTTATGAAGTCAAGCATGAAGAGAAGTGGTTTTGGGTTTCAAACTTGGAAATTTCAAGAACCCCCAAAAGCTTCATTTTATAGTGACTAAGAAGGATCCATGCTTACCTTTTCATTTTCATGTTTTAAACTTGTTTACATCTTGGTCATAGCTAGTGTATTTGACCAAGATTCAAATGGGCATAAAATTTAAAAAAATGAAAAACCAAAGTACATAGTCTTCTTATGTCATATAGTAAGCATTCAAGCTGATAAACAAGGTCTAGACATATTCAAACCAAACAAATCATGTATCTACCCCCTAACCCCTAAACTTTATCTTATGAAGCCAAGCATGAAGAGAAGTGGTTCTTGGTTTCAAACATGGAAATATCAAAAACCTCCCAAAAGCTTCATTTTAGAGTGACTAAGAAGTATCCATGCTTACCTTTTCATTTTCATATTTTAAACTTGTTTAAATCATTGTCAAACCTAGGATTATACCAAGATACAAATATGGGCACAAAACCCTCTTAGCCAAAATCAACTACGAGCAAGATTTTCTGTATTGTAGATGCCCCAATTGACTCTCATCCCCAATGTAGTCTTTTTTATGTCAGTATAGACTTCTTTACTAGATGTATACTATCGTACATGGCATGCATTTGCCTAATGAGCAGCATTGTTTAGCCGTTCTAGCCAACCCGATCAATCTGTCAAGCTTCATGCACGAGATGCCATGTTTATGGCCCTTTTGTTGTGGCTTTTTTTGGCTTTTGGCTTTGGCAAAAGCCAAAAAAAGCACGTAAATAGGTGCTTTTTTGGGCTTTTGGATTTTGGAAGCCAAGAACAAAGATTCTATTCTTTTGGCTTCCAAAATCCAAAAGCCCAAAAAGCACCTATTTAGGTGCTTTTTTGGCTTTTGCCAAAGTCAAAATAAGCCACAACAAAAGGGTAATTTACTCCCTCGCTCCGGTGATCCGATCCATATTTCTTGGTGCTAAAAAGAATGTGAATCGGAGGGAGTACTGTTCTTAGATAGTACTAGTATATCAGTTCAAAAAAAGTACAGTGTACTACTACATCACAAATGCATCAAAAGAGTACTACTGTACATCACAAGACCACGACAGTTGTATAGTATATAGAGTTTAATGCTGAACTTTAAACAGGACCAGGAGCATCAGGGCCAGCAGCAGGGGCGTTGACCGGCAACAAACCAGGCAAAAGACGTAAGGAAGAGGCCATATGCTGCGTGCTTGGCCTTGATTGCAGGGTGGTGATTCTTCGCCGCTCGCCATGTATTCACGCCGTACCAGTTCCGCGTCGCCCGCGAGCGGATCGAAGCGATCCCGCGCGCCGGACACGCTCGAGGAGGCGTGGCGGCTCCAGTGCAAGCAGTCCGCCGCCGGGAGTCGGCGCGCGGCGTGCAGGTACAGAGGCTCCCTGTACATGCCGTCGTCGCTCCGCGAGTTCGCCCCGGGCGGGCTCTGGTACAAGGCGGATCCGCCGCTCAAACCGATGAGCGGCCCCGTCTTCAACAAATGGCGCGCCGACCGGGAGAGGAACCGCCGGTCGAAGGCGGCGTGGGAGGCGAGCACCAGCGGCGGATTCGCGCCGCCAGCCGGCGAGGAGGCGGAGGAGGCGGAGGAAGGGGAAGACCCCCTCTTCTTGAAGGCGCTGGCCGCGTCCCTCAAGGACGATGCCGACAAGAAGAGGGCGGAGGAAGAAGACAAGGCGGCGGCCATCGCCGCCGTGAAGGAGAAGGAGGCGCGGGATGCGGAGGAGAACGCGACCATCATCTTCCTCGACGACTAGATAGGTTAGAAGTCGCGATAAGGATCGCGCAATTCTGTATGTATGATCCGTATGTATGATCAACTATGAATTATGAACAATGAACTATCAAACCAAACCACATAGTTTTTTTATGTCATATAGTAAGAATTCAAGTTGATAAAACAAGGTCTAGACATATTCAAACTAGACAAATCACGTATATCTACCCCTAACCCTAAACTCTGTCTTATGAAGTAAAGCATGAAGAGAACTGGTTTTGGGTTTCAAACATGGAAATTTCAAAAACCTTCCCAAAAGCTTCATTTTGGAGTGACTAAGAAGGATGCAGACTTACCTTTTCATTTTCATGTCTTAAACATGTTTAAATCTTGGATAAACCTAGGATTTGACCAAGATCAAATGTGCAAAAAAATCAGAAAAAATCAAAAAAATGAAAACTAAAGCACATAGTATTCTTATGTCATATAGTAAGCATTCAAGTTGATAAACAAGGTCTAAACATATTCAAACCAGACAAATCATGTATCTACCCACTAACCCTAAATTCTGTCTTATGAAGTCGATCAAGCATGAAGAGAAGTGGTTTTGGGTTTCAAACATGGAAATTTCAAAAACCTCCCAAAAGCTTCATTTTAGAGTTACTAAGAAGGATCCATGCTTACCTTTTATTTTCATGTTTTAAACATGTTCAAATCTTGGTCAAACCGTACCTAGGATTTGACCAAGATTCAAATGGGTATAAAAATTCAAAAAAACTGAAAAACCAAAGCACATAGCCTTCTTATGTCATATATAGTAAGCACTCAAGTTGGTAAACAAGGTCTAGAGATATTCAAACCAGAAAAATCTTGTATCTACCCCTAACCCTAAACTTTGTCTTATGAAGTCAAGCACGAAGAGAAGTCGTTTTGGATTTCAAACATGGAAATTTCAAAAACCTTCCCAAAAGCCTCATTTTGGAGTGACTAAGAAGGATGCAGGCTTACCTTTTCATTTTCATGTTTTAAACTTGTTTAAACCTTGGTTAAACCTAGGATTTGACCAAGATCAAATGGGCATAAAAATTCAGAAAAAATCAAAAAATGAAAACCAAAGCACATAGTATTCTTATGTCATATATTAAGCATTCAAGTTGATAAACAAGGTCAAGACATATTCAAACCAGACAAATCATGTATCTACCCTAACCCTAAACTCTGTCTTATGAAGTCAAGCATGAAGAGACGTGGTTTTGGGTTTCAAACATGGAAATTTCAAGAACCCCCAAAAGCTTCAATTTAGAGTGACTAAGAAGGATCCAGTCGAGCTTATACCTTTTATTTTTATGTTTTAAACTTGTTCAAATCTTGGTCAAACCTAGGATTTGACCAAGATTCAAATGGGTATAAAAAAATGAAAAACCAAAGCACATAGCCTTCTTATGTCATATAATAAGCACTCAAGTTGATAAACAAGGTCTAGACATATTCAAACCAGAAAAATCATGTATCTACCCCTAACCCTAAACTTTGTCTTATGAAGTCAAGCACGAAGAGAAGTCGTTTTGGGTTTCAATCATGGAAATTTCAAAAACCTTCCCAAAAACTTCATTTTGGAGTGACTAAGAAGGATGCAGGCTTAGCTTTTCATTTTCATATTTTAAACATGTTTAAATCTTGGTCAAACCTATGATTTGACCAAGATTCAAATGGGCATAAAAATAATTAGAAAAATCATGTACGTATCTACCCCTAACCCTAAAATCTATCTTACGAAGTCAAGCATGAAGAGAAGTGGTTTTGGGTTTCGAACACATGGAAATTTCAAAAACCTCCCAAAAGCTTCATTTCAGAGTGACTAAGAAGGATCCAGACCGGGCTTACATTTTATTTTCATATTTTAAACTTGTTCAAATCTTGGTCAAACCGTACCTAGGAATTGACCAAGATTCAAAAAAAATGAAAAACCAAAGCACATAGCCTTCTTATGTCATATAGTAAGCACTCAAGTTGATAAACAAGGTCTAGTCATATTCAAACCAGAAAAATCATGTATCTACCCCTAAGCCTGAACTTTGTCTTATGAAGTCAATCACGAAGAGAAGTCGTTTTGGGTTTCAAACATGGAAATTTCAAATACCTTCCCAAAAGCTTAATTTTGGAGTGACTAAGAAGGATGCAGGCTTACCTTTTCATTTCCATGTTTTAAACATGTTTAAATAAGGATGCGTGATTCTGAAACCTCATACACATTGTTGCAAAAGTAATTACATCACCTAAACAATACTACCAGTTCATAATTCTAAACTTATGTACAATCTTGGAAACATATAACGCCAGCCTAGTTCACCAATTATCATCATCCCTCTTGATGCGCTTGCCGGTGCCGCTTGTACCTGCCTCCCACGGGTTGGCAGTCCAAGTTCTGCACTCGTTCGCACTTCGTGTGTCGGGAATCCTTGTTGGAGCTTCCCAACCAGATACAGGCCCTGCCCTTGCTAGCTCACCACATCCAGCCGTTGCCCTAGCTTGCTCACCGTGTGAACCGCCATCCCACGGAGACCCCGAAGTAGGCTCGCACGAGTCCTTTATCCATGGTGGCATTTTCTTCGGATCAAATGGTATGTTGTGCCTAAAGCAATAAGATACAAATTCCCAGTAGGTTGTCCCGACACACTGCTTCTTCTCGTCGCGCCAGGCAGGGGGAAGAGCGGCCAACCTAGCCGCTTCCTTGCAATCCGGGCAAACCACTTCCCTTGGAATTGGTTGTGCTTGACGCTGCCCATCATTGATTTTTTTGAGTCGCCTGTACAACTCAAAACTGAC
Organism: Lolium multiflorum; assembly: GCA_030979885.1. Lineage (NCBI taxonomy): Eukaryota > Viridiplantae > Streptophyta > Magnoliopsida > Poales > Poaceae > Lolium > Lolium multiflorum. Next base: position 197,998,305 of record CM061750.1, read on the forward strand.
ATACCCATCAATCGCAGCATACCTCAAGTTTACTTCAGGCAATGGCATGCACTCCCATTGATCGTGGCTGCTAGTAGGGAACTTGGTCTTCATGTCTTTGTAAGATGGGTCAATGATGGCGGCTGCCAAATCACCCATGCCAGTCCTATTGCCAGGACCATTGAAATTGATCATATCCTGAATGTCAATCCAATTATGTTTAGGAATTTTAATGCCATCTCTAGCAAACCTGCTAGAGTCACCCCTGATGTCAACAGTTGTGAAACAAATTCCTTTATGTTGAAGGAATTCTTGCAGTGCCAGATTATCAGGACTCCTGCATGTTAACACAAATCAATCTTGTAAGATCGTATATGCTGAAATAGTACACATATTTTTCTTCCAGTAAACTGTATACTTGTTGCAGTGAAACAATGATTTTGCATCAGTGATACACATCAAAATAACATGAATTATTGTTGCGACTATATGATCTAATTATTTAAGTGTCATCAAGTTAAGATTCAGTTACTATATGTTAATATCTTGACATCCATGCCGATTATCGGTGAGTATGAGTACATGAAATTTGTGCAAATTTTGAGTACCAAAATCATGAAACTAGATATCGTGGTCAATCCAAAAAAATTATACAAGTATATGTTGGATATTACGTTCCAGACCACATTTTTCATACAAGTTAGTTTGTTCGTGTTTTCATACAAGTTAGAACCTAGTCTATGTCGAAATAAAAAAGCAGATCCAAGATAAAGGAAGAGTTTCTATATTAAAAAACAAAAGGATAAAGGAAGGCATGTGAAGAACATACCTGCAGAAATGGTACACCAGGACGTGGTCGTCCATGGCCAACTGAACGACGGCGGTACTTACTTGGTCCGCAGTGTATTCTAGGTCGAGGCCGACGAACCTGGACCTGTCCTCTAGTAGCTTTTGTTCGTACATCTTGAGGGTGTGCTCGAGAACGGAAGGGTCATTCGTGTAGACCACGTTCACCTTGGTCGTCCCATGGGGAACGACGCTCCTCTTTAGCGTAAACAGGCCGCCGTCGGCCATGGCAGCGCTGAAGCACGTCGAACTGATCGGAGGGATTGAGGGGGAGGGAGGGAGAGCAACTGCAAACAATGGGGTTTTTTGGAACTTGCCGAAATGCAGGGGAGAACGAACCGGGGGTTGTTTAGTGGGGACAGATGGGAATAATACTGCGATGAGGTTGAGGAATTAACTCCAACCGCCATTTAAATCTAGTACTCCCTATAGTCAGTTGATAGGAAATGGACGGGCAAGATTGATTCTAGGGAGGCGAACCCCAGTATTTTCCCAATTTATTTGAGTTGTAATATAACCATCGTTAATACTTGAATTGAAAAATATTTACAAAATTAATTTATTATATACTACATGATGAGATAATCCAACAAACCATGGAAATGCATGGCCATCCAACCATGTCACCCTCTTGTGAAAATTGTATAGGTGGTAGTGTGCGCAATACACGCGGTAGCCACTTCACAAATACATCCTTTTAATTTTGCCCCCCTTAATTCGGCCAATAAAAATGAAAAGACTTTATGTGGAAAACCAAAAAAACTTTATTTGGCAAAGTATAGTCGAAAATAAGAAGTTTTTCATTGATCTCTTAAAAAAGGGGTCATGATTCGAAAGTTCGCCATGCATGGTTCTTGCGGTAACCAAGCTAGCTCACCCATGTGGCAAGAAGCGAATCAATGTCCAACATGCATGGTTCCAAAAATATATATTTACAGAATGATTCTGCTTCTCAAGAATATTTGCATGCCATCATGTTTGTTATTTTTCCTAGATAAAAGTAGTAATTGGTGACTTCGTGATTGCCTTGCTTGCTGATTTCAATAAGTTTGAACCTCATTTTGGCTTTATTTCAAATTTAGGCAAAAACTTCTTGGCAATCGACTTTGTGAGCTACTATACTTGGATGCAACCCACATTTTCGTTGGCTAATGTTTTCTGATTCCACAACAATAGGGCACATCCCTATATCATCCCAAATTTTGAATTCTTTTTAGTTTGGTTGATGACCACCATTCATATCCGAACTTAATTAATTGGAGTACACATGATGGTTTCATGGTAAGCTAGTTTGACAAATTAGCCTTCGAAATGGCGATTCGCCTACCATGCATGCATGTTTGGCCTACCCGTGAAATTTTGATTTGCGGTATTGTGCACACACGTACTGCACATGATAGCGAATAAACAAAACACATATTCGGACCCCTTTGGCCAGCAAGGGCATGTTTGGTTCCTAGCCACAATTTGTCAAGAAGCCAAAATTTGGCAGCCATGCATGCATATAGTTTATTTGGCATGTGTTTGGTTTTTGCCACAATTTGGCTTATCACACTTCATTGCATGTATATATGGTCCATTTGTCATAGACTCAACTTTTTTTTACAAAGTTTTGACAAAGTTTGGCTTTAATATTTTAAGCCACAATTTGGTGGCTAGCCATACTAGCTTTTTTTTTGGCTAACCACACTTTGGCTTTGGAAAAATGTGGCTACCAAACATGGGTCCTAATAAAAAGAAAACAACACACTAATGTGTGGTAAACCAAAAATCCCTACTTTGCAAAGTTGCATATGTGCAAAAGGGGGGCAATGCATGCATTATTCAGAAGTTGATTGTGGTTTTCGTAGTGTAACCAATTAATTAAGCTTACATATGGGAAGAGGCTAGCGAGGCGAACTCAAGCAGCTATGGTTCCAATGTTGTCAAGTTTGAAGTGGACACTGCATGAAGCTTGCTCAAATTAATGGGTAGAAAGCCAAAAGCAGTCCATATTTATTCTATATGTGTGTGAATAATAACTCTTCACCCCAAACCTCTATGTATGATAGGGTTTTATATTTTTTACTTGTTAGTAGTAAGTACATGTCATGTGATGGCTCCATGCACATGTTTCACAACTTTTTTCTGATTTGTTTCTACCTCATTTGGTTGGTTTCAAATTTGCTCAAACTTCCTATGCGCGCTATGTTGTACTATTGGGACCCATGTTTTGGCTTAGTTTGTGGTACCACACTTGCAGGGTACCTCCAAGTATTTTATTCCCAAAAATTATGAATTCTAATTAAATGGTGAACTATAAACTGATCATCTAAAGTTGGAAAATAAAATCCATATATAGCTACACATCTAGATATGTGTATAAGGTAGACAAACTGCATTGCCACACATGCCTTATATAAGTTTGTTTTTTCTAGCGGAGTGGATTCCCTAATCACCCCACGGTTGTGACATTGTCAATGTTGTCATGATAAATAACATTGCGAGACTTTCCATCTTATTCTTTTTTGTAGAAATGATCGTCCCATTATGGCAAACGTCCCCATTCGTTTTTCAAATTAAGTAAACGTTATAGGATGAAAATTCATTGAAGTGACAAATTTTCTAGATTTCTAACTATTTTAGCTCATTCAAACAAGTTTGCAATAGGCCGACCTGTTGTCCAGTGACAATTTTAGAGTACAATTTGATCAACATCACAAAAAAGTGCTTTTAAGGCTCGTAAGTAGTATCATACATGCCATGTTGGCAAAAATCTAATGTGTCACATCAATTATGAGGTGAGATATGAGAGTAGTATTATAACACATAAACCTAGAAAACTTAGAAAACTTCATGACAAATACATCATGTACACACATTTGCATTGAGATTCTACAAAACTTTAAATATGACATAAGTATGAACCATATTATGATACTATGCATTGTGGAGGTAGTATCACAAACTAGTAGTGTATGATACTACGTACTACGTACTTCCCATTGTGACTAGTCTTAATCACTCTGACCTCGCCGTCTCGCCGTCTTACTATAGTACATACTACACCCCCACTCCGTCTCTCATACATCGCCCCACTCGTTTCCCACTCCGTCTCTCATACAGCGGCTGCGCCTGTAGATATCTTCGAGGATCTGGGCGATTTTGACCCGCTTTTCGGCGCTCGCCGTTTCAAGGTGAAGACCCCAATCTTAGCATGCATGTTGGACCAATTAGGAGTACAAAATTATGTTCTAAATGTTGCTCAAACTTTCCATACAACTAATATATAACTTATACTACGTAGGTTACACCATCGAAATAGGTATGACCAGTTGAGAAATGGGAACAATAACTTGGAACCTTTCTTACTATCGAGTGGGACGTGTGATATTGGTGTGACCCTGCTTTTTTCTTCTTCTACATAATGGCTACATGATGGTTCTAGAAAGAAGTGTATGCTGTTGTGGTATCTCTTGACGCGAATCCCTCTAATCACAAGCGTTAGATTTTGGAAACCAACGGTTAGTACTGCTGTTACATCTCTAGTTCAAAACTGGTGCATTTTGTATGTTGTTGTAGTAGTCTAGTAGATAGATTCAGATGCATGGTCAGGAGTGCAAACATTTCGCAACTAGTTGATCCCTCATCTTATTGTCGGATGTCACATTTCGAGTTTGTAAAAAAATGTAAATTCAAATCATAGTCACGGGTTATGTTGTATCTTTCGCACATCTAAACATTTGTTTCAAAAGGTGACCATATGTGAGCTGTGGAAAAAAGAAAAGACCAAAGTGAATAATATTCCTTAACTATTCACATATCATTTGTCTTTTTTGTGCAAGCTAGAATTTTTTTTACATACTCATCTGTGACCTGTGGAGCAATACACAACATAATATGTGTCCCAGTTTTGTTTTTCTTCATATTTTTTAAAAGTGCAGAAGTGTGATATCCGATAATAGGATGCGAGTGCAACTAGTTGCAAATGAGATGCTAATGCATGCTGATATGATACTACCTCTGTCCATAAATAGATGTATGTCTTTTGTCGTGGCCCCATCCTACTTCTGCATTTTCTTTACGGCCATTTTTGAGTAGTTGCGACCTGGACGTGATCGGACTAGTCGATACTCGATAGTAGTCGTAGTACTGTACAACTTCTGCATGTGGCGTCAGCCTCTAGAGTAGTAGTACTAGCTAACGGATAGATTATATCTGGAGAAACTGACATGGCCATTGATATGACAAGACTATACCCGGATTCGGACGCATTGTAGTGACTCCATCAATGTTCCGCTATGATGGTCTATTTTACTGCTACACCAGATTGTCGACGCAGAGGATTCCTTGGCTTCCGCGCAAGACCCTTCCCAAAGAAGGCATCTGCTCTGGCCCGTTGATTCTATGTGGACGGTTCCAGATTGCTTTATGTGTTTTTGTACAGTATCAGATCTAGGTTTTCCTTCCCTCCATATTAGGGGTTGTTTGGTTTAGGGGATAGGTTTATGGGATGAGAGTATCCCCAACCACCTGGCTAGGATAGCCAATTTTTGTTGTTTGGTTGTGTAGGAATTGAGTGTAGGACGAGAGGTGGGTAGTGGTATAGATTTTTTTTTGTTTGCTCGAAATGTTAGGGGTGGCTATAAGATGGTGAGATTATCTCTACACACATCAAATATACCACACCTCCTATTTTTATAGCCCAAAAAAATACATAACCGGTGGTATGTGAATTGATCTGGGTAAAAATATTACACAACCGTACAAATATTCAAATCCTATAGTCAAATCCTACATAACTCCTATAGTCAAATCCTACATAACTCCTATACAAATTGTACGAATCAAAGGATATGATTTTCCCCCTATATAGCTTGTTTGATTTGAAGAATTGAATCCTCCAAAATTTCTATGTATTGTTTTCTTATACTAGTACAACCCTATAGGATTTCTAATAAGAGGTTAGACCTCTTGGAAAAATTCATATGCATCTGTGACAACTATGCTATGCACTCTCAATCTCTATAGAAATTTCCTTTGTCTTTCCGATGATACCATCACACACCTAGCTCTACCAATTCATGTAGATTTCTTTCCCGTAGGATTCAAGGAGGCATATGTCATAGCGATTCTCCATTATTCTATCATATGAATCTAACATGCCCTCTCAGTTTGAGTGATGCAAAGTGGCCACTATAAGATTTATTTAGTCAGATTAATTGGTCATGCATACACTAGTTGTTTTCTATCTTTCCTACACATGTCAATTAGCGAAATTTATAAGTAAAATCCTAAAATTCAAATAAATTGCTGAAAATTGGAAATAATATTACAGTTGTAGCAAATTACTAAATCGATCCAGAAATTATGTACATGGCTTCAGTAGTCCGTAAATGATGTCCTTGGAGTAGTTTGTGAGTTAAAGAACGTCCATTTCGTTAAACTGACATGGCCTTTGATTTGACAAGAGAACACTAATATTTTGTACCTGAATCAGAGTGGTAAAGGCGTACAGCTCGATCAATGCAATGGTATGATGGCTATGCAGCTATACCTATATAGGAGTAGACTACTAGTAGACTTTGGGACACAGAGATTTGGCTTCCGCGGCCGACCCCGAACAAGATTCTTTTACATTGCCCATCTTTTCACTGACATTGAATCGCTGAAACTTGGGGTCCGCCTGTGGCAGGACCAGCCTGTCAATGGCCCAAAGTCTTATGTGCTCCCGCCCTTTGATTTTGGATGGACGGACAAGATTGCCCAGTCCCATCCCTGTCCTGTTCGTTCCAGTTTTCATCCTCCTCCCCGGGGAACCCTCCCCGGAGAGCTCTACACCGACCCCTTCTATCCCCACCTGCTTGTCCCTTCCTTCTTCCTCCAGCGATTCATCCATCGTTCAACAAGTTGTCTAAGAAGAACATGAAGAAGTGTAAGAAGAGGAAGGAGGCGTTGTTGTCTGAGACTAAATCCGCGGTGAAATCCATCCCGCTGAAAGTCCTGCAAACTCCGACTTTGAAAGTGTACCAGCGGCGCCGGCGGACAGGCATGTCTGCGCTTCCATCGCAAGCTCAGTCTGCTTCGGGCTTGTTGGGTCAGGGCAGAGTAATCCAGCAAGAGTCCTGGTAGGTTTTTATCGCCATGTGCTTTCTTTGCCCCCATGAACGCAGATTACAGCAAGGCAAACAGATCCAACTATTTTTTTACCCGGGAGAACCAGCTATTTGACCGTCTTTCTTCCAGGGCCGCCCGTTCAAGTGTCGCCCTTCCTACCGATGCCGAGAAATCGACCGTGTTTCGCCAAGATGGTGGGTACGAAGCTCCCCGGTATGTTTCCATCGCCATGCCGAAGTTTCTCTGCCTTCTGGCTGGCTAGCGGATCAAACAATTTAACCGTCTTTCTTCCATGGCGGCTGGTTTCAGCGCCATTCCTACCCAAGTTGAGAAATCGCTCGTTTCTCGCCAACCTGGTGGGTACGAAGCTCCTGGGTATGTTTCCATCGCCATGCCGGATTTTCGTTGAGTCCTTGCTGGCAGGCGGTGCCAACTAAACCGGCTATCATCTTCCAGGGCCGACGGTTCCAGGCTCGTGCTTTCTACCGCAGGATCCACTTCGTACTTAGCTATCGAGGACCCGTTGTTTGATGAGCACTTGTTAGCTCTCAAGAGCATTAATAATGTATGCACTATATAATATATATCCATTGCTTTTTTTTCTTCCTCTTCATCTCCGTACTGCATGAGGGCTTCTTTAATTCGTAGGACTTCTATAAGAATTGTGTAGCATTTAGATCCTATGGTTTTTTTCCTACATTAGTTGTTTGATTTATAGAAATATATCCTATGTTTGTTCCTTTTTTCGAAATGGGGGACATATCACAGCCTCTGCATCAAAATGATGTATATGGCTGCTTTATTGCTTTCTTCAGTTCATACACAAATTATGACAACTTCTCACGGATCAGCTAGAGTCGACACAAAGATCCACCAACGAAACATAGAAAACAGCGGGTGCCAAAAAGGCAAAAACACATCAGTAAGTAATTCTATGAGGAAACTGCCAGCCACCCTGGCTGTAAAAATCCCGTGCGGCTGTCTCTAGTCAGTTGCACCCAGACTCCATGATATCCTGCTGATCCTCGGGCTGGAGATAAGAAACATACGGATCTAGTGAATAATCATAGGGATAACCTGCAAGAAGGGATGAGATTTGGGTTTATTAAACTCGACTTCATTTTGTACATTCCAAATAGCCCATAAAATAGCGCATACACCCTCTGTAATGTATACAAAATCCTATGCTTTTCCTAATCTTATGATTTTCATATCCTGTGAATGAAAAAGGATCCCTGATTCGTTCCTGGTGAATTTTTCCATGCAGGAAGGGATTATGAGATTAAAGGGCCACAACACCACCCTTCAGAACAGAAACCTCAAACTCTTGCATAGGTTTGGTATCATGAATGCAGAATCAGAGACGAATGCCCAGTCTCCGGGAGAGGAGCAGCCAGTGCGCGTGTGTGCATCTTCGGCCGTGTATGTTTCCATTGCCGTGCCGCAGTTTCATCGCCTCCTTGCTGGCTGCCAGATCCAACTACTTAAATGTCTTTCTTCCAGGGATGGCGGTTCCATCGTTGAAGAGGTTCCTATGGACAAGGACTTTGCAGCTCTCAGGCATATTGAAGAGGTTGGCACTCCATTTGTTTATTTCTCCCCCCTCATCTGCACTCTGCATACTTCATTGCTGTTGAATTTGCAATGCAGGATGTGATAACACGATTCTCCGCGAAACTGGACCAGATCAAGGGCCACAACATCATCCTTCATAAGAAAATCCGCCACCTCGTGGGCAGGTGCATTTTAAATCGTGCCATATCGAAGGAGAATGCCCGTTCCATGCAATCTTCTTTTGATAAACGGTACTCAGACGTTCTCGTGGAGTGTGAGAAGTTGAAGAAGGAAGTCGAGGAACTACGCGCCCAGCCACCGATGAGTGTGGTCACTGACAAGGCTGGTCAGTGTGATTGCAACTGTGACTGTGAAAGTTTTCAACAGGAAGTGGAGTTGCATGCTGAACATGCGCAATATTTCGAGACGAAGTACTTGAAAGTTCGCACAGAGTGCGATAAGTTGAAGAAGGAAGTCGAGTGTCTCCGCTCCCAGCAGCCAACTATTGCGACATCAGGAGACCAGGGTGTGCTAATTGCAGCCAGAATTTTGGAATCGATGAAAAGTTGAATTTGGCTTTGTTGTGCAATATAGCAAGACCTGTTCCTCCTCTGCCTTTGTCTTTTGGCATAATTGCTTTGTCTTCAGTATTGACTCCTGAATGCTTCGTATATTTCTGACGGTTTCTGAATTATGTACAACTTTTGTAATATTGGTCAAATTAGTTTTGACCAGGGTTTGTGTAGGGTGGTTGAATTTTTTTGGTTGGTCCAAATTGTGTTGTGTGGTCCAAATGTGATGTATCATCACACCACCATGTGCCCCGCCACCCCCAGGTTTTGGTAATGCCATTCTGATACATGCTTCATAGAAGGAACATACATTTTTTCCGTTAGGGCATGACAATTTTGAAAAATTCAAACAAAAATGGGAAGAGAGAATGGTAACATCATTTTCCATGTGATGCCCCTGTGCCAAATTTTGGTTCATTTTAAGAATGTAAGGTGACAAATTACTCGAGGAAGCTAGTTGGAGTAGACGGGCATGACCGGATTGGCATAGGGGATTTATTTTTTGAAGGATGTTATTTTTCATGGACAATATCTGACACAAACAATAAAATGTTAAGGTCTCATATTATTCTGAATGATTGTGAATTACTTATGACGTTTGGAAGTATTGGTATACGTGAGAATCGAGTACATGCACGACTTCACGCGTCCACAACTAATCGGCCTCATCGTCTCTCGCGTCCACAACTAATGCCATTCTGATACAGAGAGTCAGAGGCTATAAAATAATCGGCCTCATCGTCTCTCGCGAGCTCGTCCTCTCCCCTCCCATCAACTCACCGCACCTCCGAGGCATCGACTTCCTCGTTTCCAACCGCAGCAGCATGAAGACAGGTCTTGCGTACGAGGCGGAGCAATCGGCGGCCGCTCGCGCAGAGGATGCCTCTGCGGTAGTGGCCGTCGCGGCGGGTGAGGCTTCACCGGGTACCCAGGCCGCTCGTCTCCTCTGCTTGTCTGATTCTTCGACCTCGGTCGAAACGGGCGTCCTGGCCGTCGAGGAGAAGGTGGATAGCAACGCCGTTGCTCCCGCCGAAGATCGCAAGGCGTTGCAGGCCACCACGGCGAGGTCTTCCTCGACCCGGTGCTGGACGCGGACCTCGACCCCTTCGACGATTTCGGCCCAAACGTTCAGTTCCAGGAGGATGTCGAGGGTGACGACGAGGAGGTACTGCTCTTTTACCGAAACTGTCCCGATCCTTTTTGTGTCATATTACTGTTCACGTGGTTTGCACGAACCTGGTTCTTGATTGATTTGATCTCCTACCTTGTTCTTGTAGACGTACTTGATTCTACGGTTCGTACGGTCAGATTCTAGTTTAATTTCGACTAATCTGCCATGTAGTTGGCTTGATTTGTCATATAATTAATTTATGTGTTCATACTTAGTGGACTTGCAATTGTTGTGGCTTATGTTCATTGCTGTTCATAGGGTTTTCTCGTGATTTAGTATGATTTCTTCTGCCATTTACTTGTTCTACACATTTAATTTTAGGGTTTCTAAGGTTTGCTTATGATAGTGCAGTATTTATTCGATCTGTCATTAAGCACCTGATTATTATGTACTTTATAATTCACAGGAATATTCTGACGACATGGACGACAACAAGGAGCGCAGGGACCAGAAGAGCCGCTACGTTCTGAAGCGGCTGAAGGGTGGTGAAATTCGTTTCCGCAAGCGCGGGAGCTATTTTGCCCATTCTGTGGCAAAATCCTCCAGAAGGACATCCGCAGCCTGATCCAGCATGCGACGGGTGTAGGCCTAAGTACATCGGGGAAGCACCGCCCTGCAACCAAGGCCAAGCACGCAGCATATGGCCTCTTCCTCCAGAATTACGTCTTGCCTGGCTTGTTCCCAGTCAACGCCCCTGCTGCTGGCCCTCATGCTCCTGGTCCTGTTTAAAGTTCATATGTGTAATCTTATTCCCTTTGGAAGTTCAGTATTAAACTCTACTAGTACAACCGTGGTGGTCTTGTGATGGTAGTACTCTTTTGATGCATTTGTGATGTAGTAGTACTAGTATTTTTTTTTGAAATGGTATAGTACTACTAGTATCTAAGAAAAGTACTCCCTTCGATTCACATTCATTTTACACCAAGAAATATGGATCGGAGTGAGGGAGTAAATTAAACATGGCATCTCGTGCATGAAGCTTGACATATCGATCAGGTTGGCTAGAATGGCAATACAATGCTGCTCATTAGGCAAATGCATGCCATGTAAAGAAGTCTATACTGACATAAAAAAAGACTACATTGGGGATTAGAGTCAATTGGGGCATCTACAATACAGAAAATCTTGCTTGTAGCTGATTTTGGCTAAGAGGGTTTTACTCACATTACACGTGCCACTTTCCTTGTGTGCAAAACAAGTTCCAATAAAGGAAGAGGAAAGAAAAGGACATTGTGGGCGAGATTGAACACCTTTTTTATGTGTTAAGCTGAGGCCTCGTTAAGCTGAGGATGACTTAGGCCTAACAGCTCAGCACACCCACAAATAAATCTCCTTGCACGCACCACTGCCAGCAAAAATAACAGAATTAGCACGCAAGATTAAGAATGAAGTGAATTTAATTAACTTGGTTAGCTTTTCAAGCAATATATTCAGAGAAAGAGCACACATGTTCGGCTCAAATAATCGTAAGAGAAGAACAATAAATCTAAGGCACCCCACTTCATCGGAAGAAGGGCGCGACAACGCATGGATTCATATATACCTTGAGTCGACGCTGGCTCATAGAAGGGCGGCCGCGCCTCGAGGATGCCGGCGACGTCTCCACCTCGGTATCACATGTGACTGCTTCTCGACGGGCGGTGCGCCACGCCATGTAGAAGATCTATCAAAAAAGGAGAGCCCGATGACGCTACTGACGCCTCAACCTTGATAGCACCGGCCTGTTGCTCCGCACTGAGATGCGCCACATGCAAGATTTAGCGGATGCGCCAATTTAAGAGATATGTCATGATCGTTGTAATAAATTTCACCGTGATGATGATTTGATCCTGCACTCGGCCTTGAACACAAGTACTAGTACAGTCTCACAATTTTTTTTATCATTATACTTTGCGAGATTTAGCGGATGCACCAATTTTAGAGATATGTCATGATCGTTGTAACGAATTTCAACGTGATGATGATTTGATCCTGCACTCGGCCTTGAACATAAGTACTAGTACATTCTCACAATTTTTTATCATTATACTTTGCGAGATTTAGCGGATGCGCCAAATTAGAAGATAGATCATGATCATGGTAACACACTTTTCAATGTAATGATGATTTGATGTTGCACTCGACCTTGAACATAAGTCCTAGTACGGTCTCACAATTTTGTATCATTATACTTTGCAAGTTTTAGAGGATGCGCCCATTTTCAGAGGTAGATCATGATCATGGTAACAAATTTTAAACGTGATGATGATTTGATGTTGCACTCGACCATGAACAGAAGTACTACTACTGTCTCACAATTTATTTATCATTATAGTTTGCCAGATTTAGCGGATGCGCCAAATTTAGAGATAGATCATGATCGTGGTAACAAATTTTCAACGTGATGATGATTTGATGTTGCACTCGGGCTTGAACAGAAGTACTAGTACGGTCACTAATTTTTTTAGCATTATACTTTGCAACGAATGCACCAATTTCAGGTGCATGTCACCAGATCTGTGTCCGATGATGATCATGGTAGTAACCGATGTTCAACTTGATGATGATTTGATTTTACAGTCGGCCTTGAACAGAGGTACTAGTACGGTCTCACAATTTTTTATCATTATACTTGTACCTTAGCGAAATTCAAAATCTCATAGCGGCAAAACTTCCCGCCCACAAAATACAAAAATTTCACACGCTTCCAAATTCCGATTCTACCCCTGTGGAGATGCCGTCATTTTTTGGATCACCACCTCCCTAGCCCCGGATACCCTCCCAAAAAATTCATTTCCCTCAGTCTCTCATCGAGACCACCCACCGGAACTTCTCAAGTCCCTCTCTCTACCACCTCCACGACCACCGCACCGGAACATCCCCGCCGGACTTCCCTGGCCTACCCGAGCCCTCGCGATCCTCGTCATCCGGCTGCCTGCCGGAGCCGCTTCATCGACGCCGTCATCAACCGGACCGGATCATCCCCGCCGAACCTCGAAACCATATGCTCATCCAGCAGTCTACCGCAGTCGCTTCAGCTGCGGTATCGTCCACCCCACCGGAGCCGCTTCGCCGGATCCGTCGTCCACCGCATCGTATCTTGCTCACCGACACCGCTGTGCATGAACCGGATCTGCTTCACCGGCGCCGTGCATGATCTAAACTCTTCTACTGTCGCTTTTCTATTGCTTGCCTGCAAGTTCTTGTTTAATCTTGGGGGAACCTGTTTGTGCTAACGACGCGCCGTTACGTTTTTGCAGATGAGATGAGTAACCATGAAGTGTAATGGCCGTCTCTCCAACCCCAAGTAGCACATGTAGCGTACTTCATCACCGGATCTATCAACCCCAGGAAGATCTGCTGTGACTCCCACAGAGTGCTTCTCCTAATGTAAGTCCCTTGTTTTAGCGCCATGTTCTGGGTTCAGATGCTTGTTTGTCTGAAGCTCTTTTAGTTCATTCCTAGCTATGACCGTAACACGTTGCTATTTTCTACTTCATTGCTAACTTTAAGCGATTGAACATTTTGGTTTGCATTCCCTGCTCTGTAGATGTAGCCATCATAACTTCTATCTTGCTCAGTCGTTGTTACAAAAATTATACTGTAGGTATTATAGTAACATCCTGCTATTATTTAGTTCATGGCCAATTTTAAGTAATTGCACATGTTGGTTCGCATTCCCTGCTCTATAGCTTTTGGCATCGTAACTTCTATATTTGGTTTACATTCCCTGCTCTGTAGATCTAGCCATCATAACTTTATCTTGCTCAGTCGTTGTTACAAAAATTATGGCCTGCTACTATGTTGTTTGTGCCAATTTTTTACTCCATGAACATGTTGGCTTGCATTCCCTGTACTACAGGTGATGCCATTGTTTTGTATCTAGTTCATTGTAAGCTAACAAAGTAAGGACTTAGTTTGGCATGCTATCACTCTGCTATCTAGCCTGTAGTACAAATAAACTTGTCATACTACTAGATAATAATTTTGCGTGCCATCTTGTTCTTCAAAAGCTGCATTATTGACTTGTTTCTCTGACTTGGCATGACGCTCACATATGGAAAGCTGAACATATTGGTTTGCATTCCCTCTTATACAAGTTCACAGGTGATCCCACTATATTCTGTATCTGGTCCATCCTAAGCTCCAGCATCAACTATCCTCTATGTGTTGCTCATTACAAGTTTATATCCCGAAACATCTTGATTTGCATCCCCTTCACTATAAGTTCAGGAGTATTATTTAGTTCACGGCCAAAATGAAGTAATTGCACTTGGCACATGTTGGTTCACATTCCCTCCTCTTTAGCTTTTGCCATCGTAACTTCTATTTTTTGGTTTACATTCCCTGCTCTGTAGATGTAGCCATCATAACTTCATCTTGCTCAGTCGTTGTTACAAAATTTATAGCCTGCTACTATTGTTCATGCCAATTTTGTACTCCCTGAACATGTTGGTTTGCATGGGACTCGACAGTAGTAAGTCTGCTGTTTCATTCTAACATGCTCTGTTATATTGGCTGTTGGTATGCGGCATGCACTCTTTGTTTGCTTATTGTGCGCATTACAATGATCTTGTTATAACGACGAAATGATGAGTTCCAAATTCTTTGGCAAACAATATTGTAGTGTCTTTGCCTTTCCATTGTTGCTGTCTTAACTTGTAATGTCTTTGTTTCAGATATAGGTGCTGCATGGACAACTTAAAAGATTGCCGGATCGCTTCATTGTATTGCTAGGTTTAATTACCATTCAATTTCTCTGGGTTCTGTAATATTTTTTCAATGCCTTGCAGCTGATGTAATATTTAGTTAGTTTTTATAGTTCTTTCGCGCATTTTTTCTTTGGTGCTTGTGGTAAGTGAGGCTATCCGACAGAAATCAATGCTGCGTAAATATTCTCAGTATCTAAATCACGAATTCCCATCCCTTAAACGGCCCATTTAAGCGAAATCACATATGTGCCGCCCGCAAATTCCTAAAGCCCATATTATGCCAGCATATAAACAAACTAAACGGGCTGGCCCACTTACTTATTGGGCTGGCCCACTTACTTATTGGGCCAGCCCATTTGATTGACGGTGGACCCCACACTCTAGTTGGGCTGGCCCACTTGCTTTAAGGTGGACCCCACCCACTACTTGGGCCAGCCCAATTGCTTTTGTGGTGGACCCCACATACTAAATGGGCCGGCCTTTTAAGAGGAAAGTGGGACCCTTTGTGTTTTTGGCCAGCCCACTATCTTGTTGGGGGCCCACCTATATGGTGGACCCCACAAACTAATTGGGCGGCCCACTGCTATATGGTGGACCCCACATACTAATTGGGACCCTTTAACGGAAAGTGGGACCCACGTGCTTTTGGCCCGACCCACTAATTTGTTGGGCCAGCCCATTTGCTTTTGTGGTGGACCCACATACTAAATGGGCCGGCCCTTTAAGAGGAAAGTGGGACCCACTTGTGTTTTGGCCGACCCACTATCTTGGTGGGCCCCTATATGGTGGACCCCACATACTAATTGGGGCCCTTTAACGGGAAAGTGGGACCCACCTGTGTTTTGGCCCGCCACTATCTTGTTGGGCCGACCCACTTGCTATATGGTGGACCCCACGTACTAAATGGGCGGCCCTTTAACAGGAAAGTGGGACCCACTGTGTTTTTGGCCGGCCCACTATTTTGTTGGGCCGGCCCACTTGCTATATGGTGGACCCCACAAACTAAATGGGCCGGCCCTTTAACAGGAAAGTGGGACCCACTGTGTTTGGCCGGCCCACTATTTTGTTGGGCCGGCCCACTGCTATGGTGGACCCCACAAACTAAATGGGCCGACCCTTTAGCTGGAAAGTGGGACCCACTGTGTTTTGGCCGGCCCACTAGCTTGTTGGGCGGCCCACTTGCTATACGGTGGACCCCACACACTAAATGGGCGCCCTTCTGTAGGTGGACCCCACATGTTAAATGGGCGGCCCATTTAAGTTTTGACCAGTCAACCTTAGAGGTTAGGGGCCACGTAACTAATGGACCAGCCCAGCTATATAGTTGACCGGTCAAACTATGTCATCTGGCCCGGCCCGCTTAAGACGTGGCAGGCCTCGTGTGGGCCTACCATCTACCACGGGTTTCCGCGGTTAACCGCGGTTAACGGCGTCGCCACGTGTCGGTTGCATGACGTCAGCAGTCAACGGGCTCCGAAAACACTTCCGCAACGGTCCGATTTTCCGTGGCGGAAGGCGCCAACGCGACGGACCGAAAAATCGTCGTTGGACTTTGCCTGACGCAGTTTCCACAACGGAACCCATATCGTCGGGTTAGGCCCATAGGCGACGAAAAATGCCCCTTAGTTGACGATTTTGGGACGTTGTCTATCAGAACTTTTCTTGTAGTGTGAGGTATTCCATTTAGTTCATACTAGCTACTTCTTAATTGCATTGGCCTTTCTTCCATGTTAGTGTCGATGATTAAATTGTTTGGTAACTTGTACACTCTGGGTGGGGCCATGAGTGGTGCGATGGCATAAATATCAATCTCTTGGTGCATCCTACCTGGCCTCGTTGACCCCATCCCTGAATGTGCAATATACTTTGTAGACGGTGCCCCCTTTCCCCGGTCGCCGTTCCGTGAACGAGTCCTTGACGAGACAACAACGCACCTCTCGGCGAGAACACGCCAGTCCTGCCTCCCCCTTGGCCCGCGTCTCCTGCCTGCGCTCTTCTCCATGGCCGGACCACGATTGGACTCACCGGAGAATAATGATAATCGCCATCACCACTATCGTCAGACTCCACAGGTGCGAGTACTTTGGCAGATGCCACTTTTCTTCCTCGCCATCCAGTGAACGAGTCCTTGATGCAAAGACCGTGCCGGCCTGCCCAGCATCATGCGGCCCCTGCCGCTTGGGCCGTGTCTCGATGCCCACTCTTCGCCTTCTTGCCCGGTGAACCAATACACGATCGTTGGAATAAGGAAGATGACGGCCGATGCGATCGGCCGTCATCGGTTTCCTTTCCAACGATTCATGGTTCCTTATTCCAACGATCAGTCTATTGGTTCACGGGCAAGAAGGCGAAGAGTGCGAGGCGTCAGACACGGCTGCGCGGGCCGGCATGATGGGCAGACGGCACGATCTTCATCAAAGACTCGTTCAGCTGGACGGCGAGGAAAAAAAGTGGCATCGCTTTTACACTGTGGAAGTCGTGTGGTGATGGCATTATTCCCCGGTGAGTCCAATCGTGGTCCGGCCATGGAGAAGAGCGCAGGAGAGCGGCCACAAGGGAGGCGTCTGGGACGCGTGGTTCTACGGGAGAGGCAGGTCGGCGTTGTTCTCGTCAAGGATTCACGGAACTGCGGCGATGAAAAGGGGGCCCTTCAAAGTATCGCGGCGTATACTGCAACTATGGTTTCTGACCATAGTATTTGTGTTGACCAACAATGTATGAGGCATTTATTCCATTTTGTCTTGTGCATCAGACTTGTTGGTCTCACTTGGTCTGACTTTCTTCCATTTTAATCATAGTAGGAATCGGATGAAGACCCCGATGCAAGCGAGCCTGGTGGGTAAAGAGGAGGGAGCAAAGGAGGAACCAGATGAAGACCACTTTGTATCTCGAAATTGTGAAATTTGTATGAATTAAGAGTTGTATGTAAAACATTTGACACTTGCCACTATATATGTATCTCGATCGGGCTGTAAGTAATGTGATGATGATGTCTACATTATATATGTGCAATGTACATGCTATTTATATTATATCTGCATATTTCTGTATGTTGTTGTATATAACCTATATATTGTTGTCTACAAACTGCATGTGTATAGCAGGCAGCACAAAATCGTGTATAATACAAGCAAATTCTGCGGCCGAAATCAATTCTGGCGCACCTAAGCACTGGCCACGAAATCTTAATTCATGGCGCATGTACAGGTGCGCCACAGAAACCTTATTTTTGTGGCGAACTTTCTGTGGCGCACCTCACATGCACCACAGAATCATTTTTCGGTGCGCCACAGATGAGGCTTTCCCTACTACTGTGCCTAGGGTTTTCACAGCCAACTCCTCCTGCCGCCAGCCCGCCACTAGATCCCAGCCGGGCAAAGCTTGTATGGGCAAATGATGGCGGCGGGCATCCCGTGGTCGCGGTTTGAAGGCGTGGCTATAGTGGTGGATCTTGAGCGGGCGCCTAGGGACGACGTGTGTGGCCATGTCACCCGTCACACAACGATATGGCCTCCTCCACATTTGGTTGTCTTTATCGTCGGTGCAAACGGATATGGCCGGTGGGTGTTGCCAAGCGGCAGCTTCCAGGCGGCGGATCGCTTGGCCCGTGGGGTGTGGTGGTCCACAGCGAGGAGACGGTGGTACAGCTGGTGAAGAGGGTGAGGATGACACTATTGACTACGGCACCAGTGGGCATCGTAGCCCTCGTTGGAGGCGTTGTGTGGCCTCTCGGATCGCATAATGGTGATGCATGCGTCGGCACCTCATCTTTGGAGACATTCATCGGCTAGATGGACATCTGGAAGGCTTGGTGGGACCAATATGGGGTGGCATGACATCTACCATCTACAACGAAGAGTCTTGGCGGCATGGTGCAGCTGGGTGTTGGCGTAGGGAGATGGCATTGTCTGGTGTCATGGTGACGTCGATGACAGGAACGACGAAGTTTATCCAGATTTTTACCCTGAAGATTGCTCGATGGTTCGATGGAGGTGATGGCTTATGTAGTACGTGCATGAAGTGCTCGCTAAGAGTCTACTATACTAGATGAGCTCTTCCGTTTTGCTTAGTGTGTGTCTCAGATATGCGATGTTTCCGGATCCTAGTTGATGGGAATTTTCCCTGTTTCAATTGGGAATAAGGTCATGTTAACATGGTCTTCACTCGTTATCGGGTGTGTAGGTCTTGCGTAGTGGCTTCACATATTTTGGTGTATTATCTTTGTTAGATCTTTGTTAAATAATTAACAAAAAGACCTTATGCATATTTTTAATGTAGAAGCCGTATACTCCCTTTGTTTAGACGAAAACTGATGATGATGATGATCCATCGCCACATATTGGGTTCACTCTCACACCTGTATAAAGACCTTTTTGTTTTTGGGGTGTAGCCACACAGTGCCCGATTACCGGTTAGTCTTACGAAGTACCCTCTCTTGTGTGAAAGAGATGTTTACTAGAAAAGGAAAGTGGTTCCAAAAGCTGAAAGCGACAGCTACAATAAATAGAAACAAGAACCACATTGGCACATGCACCCATCCACTTTTGGGGAGCATGCACAGCATTACCCGGGCATAGAAAACTAGACCGTCCCTTTTTTTCTTCTCTAGTTCAAAAAAATATTGGCATGTAAGAAACTCGAGTTTAACTACATAAATTAAACAAGTGTTTGTGATTCGAATTGAGGATGTAAAAAAAGTTACATCCATATTTGGGGAGAACCATCTATTGTTACA
The DNA here is from genome assembly GCA_030979885.1 of Lolium multiflorum. Lineage (NCBI taxonomy): Eukaryota > Viridiplantae > Streptophyta > Magnoliopsida > Poales > Poaceae > Lolium > Lolium multiflorum. The sequence continues at coordinate 198,017,949 of CM061750.1, forward strand.
TCCAAAAATCAGGGGAGAACCTATTAATTTGTGATGGATGTAGAAGATGGGAAAAATATCAAGATTTGGGGAGGAACCAACTATTGTTACACAAAATCAAATCTGAGAGGACCTGCTAATCAAGGACCTAGATGTAGAAAAGGTAAAAACATACATCCACTGATGCCATCATTTTGCATGTGAAAAAAAGAGACCGAAAAATTAAATCCAGATCGCCCCCTCCTCCGAAACACGAAAATCGCCAGTGCGGTGGGGCAGCCCTGCCGCAGACATGGTAGGTGTCGTACCCTGGAAGACGTCGGCGCGATGGGTTGGGCTCAGCCTTGTCGCAGGCGAAGACGCGCCAGCTGTTGTATATGTGCCCTAGAGGCAAATAAATAAAGATGTTTTATTGTCATATATGTATTGTTCATAATAAGTTTTATACCATGCTAAAGTGTATTTAGAGGAAACATGAGTACACGTGTGCTATGTAAACAAAACTTTGTCCCTAATAAAATAGTCTATTGATTAATAGATGATCAAGGATTCCTGATCATGTACAACAATGTCATTAATAATGGAGTTGTGTTGTTAGATGAACTAGCAGCATGGCCCTCGCAAATGCGAGGGCACCATCTGAATTTTTCTAAAAGAACTTATTTTAAGATATATAAGTGATGACAAAACTATGTTATGCTTAATGATACACATACTCCACCCTCGGTTAAGAAAATTTTCGTGAACATACAAATGTATGTATATCTAGAACAATCAGTAATAAGCATACATGGCTACACATCATTACAAATATATGGAATGTGTGTATAAAACTCATGTGTGCAATATGATAACTTACAACATTACTCATGCTTTGTCGAAGCATAGCATTGTACGAATATAACTGAGAACTCCTGAAGGGTGAGTTATTATTCTAGTATATGTTTTTTACCTTTATATTCCAGTATATATTAGCACACATAACTTGACATTATGTTCGAAAGGGACACCAAATCACCATATACTTGCACTTGTAATTCAAAAGCAAGATGAATACCAAGGCGTGACCACTCCTCTTCTCAAAAAGCTACATAAAGATCTGTCTATTCCTCCATTATTCTTTTGAAATACTATTCATTTGACCAGCGGACATCTTCTTCAATAAACAACTTTGATCATTAATTTTCAGATGAATATACTGGTAAATTCTTATAAAATTACAATACCAATGTAATAATATCAATTTTATTTTAGTCTATATTACTGAAAGACCATTAGCGATTATTGGCTTAGTGTGAGAGGTAAAGTTACATTGCCTGATTAAGAGACTTGCCTGATATTTGGAAGCCCATGAGAAATCAGTGGTGAAGGACATATATATGAAATCACGTAGCGGCAATCATGGTTTTCAGTACTGAAGGCTATCTCTAGGCATGGTCTTTAGCCAGGTAGTAATCGGTACTATACTGTTACAGCAGTAGATTGCATGATATTAGTAATGGGCGATGATCAATCAAACACATACATTTTAGTTCATGCGTGTAGAATTAATCAATACCAAGAAGAGAGTTCAACTAAATTATGTATGAACTAACATGTCAGATAGGAAAGATCCTCGATAGTAAATTTTAAATTCACCTACCTCCATCGACCCCCTCCTTCTCACAAAGGGGTCAAAATTTGAAATGAAGAGAGCCTATTCCCTCCCTTGCCACAAGTTTACTGTCTACCATTGATGCTCACGGAAGTTCAAATTATTATTTTTCTATTTGGTGTGTCCAACTCCTCTACATTTACTACACCTTGTAAATCTTCTAGTGAAATAGCTGACGACATCACTGGTAGAAATTAATGGAAAGAAAAGAAGCTTCCACTGAACTTTTATGGTGTGGGCCAAATGGAGAAAACACCTCGTGGGATAAAAATAAATAGATATTTCCAGTCTAAAGTGAAGTGTGTTGCATATGAAACCTATATTCTGTCTTTTAGAAATCAAAGGTTATTATTGATGTGGACCAAATTGAAGGAAAACCCTTCTGAGTTAAAAGATAATATAGATAGATGATGTATCCTCGATAAAGAAAATTTTCTGAGCTGTTCCGCATCAGCTCGTTTTTAATATGACGTGTCATGCTACACAACTACATTGGCATGCATGTACGATATAGTTTCGACATCTTAATTATTTGTTGCATGGTTGTCGCTCTAATCCATGGAGCGAGTGGTCTGCGTTATTTGTGTCAATAGTTAATTACAGAATTCGTAGGTGGCACTTTACTCTGCACTCAATTATCATAGTCATACTAATTGAAATGAGAGGCTTGTGCAGCTGATCAAACTCTATGTAGTTAGTCTAGGGTCGAGTTATTTCCTTTTGCAAATGGCCCTAACAATTATGGCTTTGAATCAGATAGGTTTCATTGATCACCTATGTGCCGCCTCTGTATTTGATACTTTTATGTTTCCTAAGAAATTATTTCTGAGCCGGTGAAGTTGCAAAATAAACCTTTTGTGAATAAAGTGTAAAAAATTATGATCATATAGTTAGGGCACATTTGGCATTGTTGATAGTTTATAATAATCTTGTTTGTACAATCTAATTGGCTACCATATGTTTCATATATCCATATCGAATTGTAAAATAATTTCAGCGCAACAGAATTCAACAGCTGCAAATTGACCCTTAGTTAGAATATGAATTTTCAGTTGACTTAACAAAATCCTTAATATTTTTATTTTATTTAAACAACACGTGCTATATGTTTCCTTCGTATTTGTAGCGCTTGAACCAAATCACAGTAAGGTGTATCTGACATCATTTAGCAGTTTGCAAGAATACCATATCAGCCATCCATAATATTTCTATCACACTGTATGGTCTGCTAGGAACTTCCTCTAACTAATTATGATTCTGTTTTCTTTATTTTGTTAAAGGAATTCAATATCTCAGTCCACGTGGCATTATTATGTTTCCCGAAATTTTTTTTTGTCATACCCGATAAGGCAATGTATTCCAGGAATAACTTGTATTATCTCATCTGATTATACCATCTGCTACGGCTCTTTTATTTAGGATGGTTATGGTTAGTATGAAGTTGACTGCGAATAGAAGATATGCATAAAATATATTCAGGTGATTAGAAATAAATAAAAATAAATAGTCTGGAAAGAAAAATTCAGCATGAACAATAGAATTGTCTACAGAAATACAGAATATAGATCAATTGAAAATTGGACTGTTTGATTGGTTTGTATTTGCGATTAGATAAGTAGATGGAATTAAAGTTCATTTTCAAAAAATCATGTACTTGCTGATTTAATTCAAAACACACATATGAGTACATAATTTTTTTTAATGATTTGCTTGATATCTACTGCCAATCATTTTATAAAACTGGCATAGTAGCTCTTTCAGATCTCAATAAGTGTTAGCTTATATCTAGTACATTCATGTCCTGTGGCACGTGTCTATTAGAGCGCAATTCTAGTCCGTTTTTTTTCCTTCCGAGACACGGTTTAATTAAGCACTATTTCCATCTTCATAATACGCATCAATCTAGTAATGCAGCATGTTTAGCAAAAAAGCTATTTCTTCTAGTTACCATCTGGCCAGTATGGATCTTTATATATGCAGTCGATTAAGATTTTGAAATACATGACACAGAAAATTTAAACTGCTTAAAGATCAAGAAAAAATACCTCATATCTACGTCTATGTGCTTTGGACTGAATAGGAAGTGTTTAAGAAAGTAGTATTTCATCTTCACAGTACTCCATCAATCCTGTAATGCAGCATGCTCAGCAAAAGATTCTTCTAATTACCATATGGCCGGTATGGCTCTTCCTATATGCACTTATGTAGTCGATTAAGATTCAGAAAATACATGACATGGAAAATTTAAGTTGCTTAAAGATCAAGAAAAAGGTACCTAATATGTCCATCTTATGTGTTTGGGGCTGAATAGGAAGTAGAAATTAAAGAATTCAGCGCTTATGTTTGTGAAACAATTCTTCCCTGCAAAAGGTAAAGTGTTCGGGACTGCGAAAACTGATGAAGATGCACGGGTAATGCAAGAGGTATGATCTTCCAGTAGCTTGCCTGTCTAGCACGATCTTACCTGACATGGTAATGCATGTCGCCGCGGCTCGTATACATGGGAGCCGATATCGTCCGTATGGGCGTCTTGATCGGTCTTGTTTTCCTTGGCTATTGCCGTGTCTAAAACGTAGGCGTATGTATGTCAAACTGGCAAGTACGATCCTCGCTAACGGACAGCCAGGATAGCACATAATAGCGTGCGCACCATATCATCGCTCCATAATAATGACATTGGTCAGAGTCTTGCATTAGTACCAACAATCTAATTCAATCTAGATCAGAGCAGCTAAAGCATTGAGAGAGCACATGCCGTCAATGGATCAAATTAATCCTTGTACAACCCGTCCGGTGCTGCGCACCATCAGTTGCCAATCTGGATCATTGTTTAGCTCTTTGGACACATAAGGTAGATCATGTAATGTACCGCGCTCGATCCATAGGAAAATAACCAATTCAAATCTGCACGCATCGAGGCAATCACTATTGTAAAAAAAAAACAGACACCCAAATAATCCTAGCCATGCACCTTAATTTTAATTAAAGGGATTTGGTTTTGTCGAAGCTGGAAGAGGGAGAGGAGAACGTAATTACCTTAACATTCATAGTATGGGGACTGGGAATAACAGGGATTGGCTGTAAACTCCAGGGGAGCTACTATATCGAGAACCAATAGACCTCAATTATCCTCAAATCCAGGTCACTCCCCCGCGAGAGCATCCGTCGCCTACCTTCCGTCCTGATGAAATTCTGGTGATGGTGCAACGGTGAGGGGAGCTGATGATGGAAAATAAAGTCAGCCAAAAAGGGCAAAGTTATCAAAGAAAGTGGAGGTCGGATGGCCGGCTGTCGGGCAAATATGCATCAAATACACCGGGATACGTCACCCCTAGTGATCTATAATCCATGAGGCAAGCTAGACTGATCATGTTTGTTCCGGCCAGAAGAATTTCTGGTGACGTTGCAACAACGACGGGGACTGATGATGGAAAATGAAGTCACCAGCTATCATCGTGAAAAATACGCATCAAATTTGCAGGGATGCATCTCCGCTAGTGATATATACATCCATAAGGTAAGTCAGATTGAACATGAAAAGCTAATGTATGTATACATTGCTGGAAGCGGCCGGCCGGCCGACGGAACCCAGGCGAATACGGCCGGATTGAACATCCCTAAGGTAAGCCAGATTAAACATGAGAAGCTGATGTATGTATACCTTGCTGGAAGCCGGCCGGCCGGCCGACGGAACCCAGATGAATACACGAATACGGCCGTGGTGGCGTGCGTGAAGAGTTGAGAACACGCTACGGGCCTAGGGCATAAAAGATATGCTTTTCTGAACTCCACGACGCTGCACAGTAGAAAAAAAAACGATGAGGAGACATATCTAATGGCAATGGTGGGTAATTTTTTAACTTATATCTAATCTAATGGCTAGAGATTTTCTGTCTATAAATTAAATGGTCGGATGTTTCTGATTTTTGTGGGATTTTCTAGCTATTTCTCTATTTTCTGGTGAGCCCGTAATTTACTTTTAATATATAATAGATGACATGATGGACTCACGCCCATATAATGTATTGAAATATGATTAAGTCACAAAGTTCAACACTACAATACTAAGAAAGAAATGTTGTAACTTAATTCTTAGACCGTGATGCCATATCTAATCAATATCACCAACGGCTACTTAGACATCATAAACCAACACTCTAGAACAGGGTGGTCATAAAGGCGTTGCTCAGGTATTCCAGTGAAATGGGTTGAGGCGTATGTGTCCATAGCGGGATATCTAAATCAGCATGACGGATGATACTATGGGCCCACTTGTTGATATTATATCGACAAACCTTGCAAGCAAGTGACTAGGTCATATGATTGTAGTGGATGGCCTAAGAAATTTAAAACCAACTATGGGGACAATTCTACTAAGGATAATCTTCGTAGAGGTCACCCGGCTAGACAAGCAGGACTAATAGGACGCTCTTGCTAGGGTGCTGCTTTTCTTGTTTTTTTTTTGTTTTTCTATTTCTATTTTTATTTTTGTTTTTATTTTTTATTATCATGTTGTTGTTTTTTTCATTTTACATGTACATATTCATAGGGTAAATATAAAATATGCCTGAAAAGTATACAACATGGCTAACATACATAGTGACACACGTGAAAAGCATGCACACTGCCACGGTCAAACATACACACCAAACACATTAAGTATAGAAGTATATGTATGTACGCTAACATGTGAAGTACATTAATCCAGGACGGAGCCCTACAACAAATCCAATGAAACCCACATGGCCAAAACGCACAAACTACTTCGACATGCCGGCGACAATGAAGGCACGTGCCATTGCGTAAAATTTTGACATATGTCTATTCAAAATTTGACAAAAATAGCATATATGTTGAATTTGCGATGTTTCTGTATATCACTTCAATTGTGAGTGTAAAGCTTGGGACCCTCTGACGTGAAATCTTCGACCAGCTACTGATGGGAAGTACCCACACTTACATGAGCACTATCACGAAACAAGATAACATAAAAGGTACAGACACACAAAAAACATGCTAGAATGAGGAGGTACACAAATACTATTATGGGAAGTACGAATACTACAGTTGGAAGTACACAATACTACATAGGAGGTACACCACTTCACTTCAAAAATGTTCACCAAAACTTATCGAGTATCTACATGAGATAATATTTCAAAGATGAAAAGTTGAAAACTCAAGGAGCCCAATCATTGTTAATTACATATTTTACTTTTATTTAGTGTTTTTAGAAGAAAAAATTGAGAAAACCAGCCTCTCCAATAGATGCAAGTATTGAACATTGTGCATACTCCTTAAAACAAACATATCTAGAAGCTTTCAGGAATCAGAGATCCGCTACTTACGAGAAGTATATGCGCTAACATAAGAAATACAAATGCACTAACATGAAAAGTACACACTGACATGGAAAGTGAAGAGTACACATGAAAAAGTAAACATATTAGATTAATTATACAGAAAGAAAGTACATACGTACTAGAACTACCATCCGAAGTACACGCAGTTGCATAGCTACAAAAGGAAAGGCTAAGTTGGCCAGACTAAAGATGAATCGTCAGGTTAGGTTGTTATTGGGTTAGACTTTAGCAATGCATAGAGTAAAAAAATACATTTTGTCGTGGGCTGGGCGGGCATGGCCTAGGTTTGCCCTCACATAGCTCCTCCCTTCACTCTTTTTCGGAAACCAATTAACATGGTAATCAGGTTTCGAAGATATCAACACGAGGAACACAATGTTAAAATAAATTTGCAATTCGGATGAATGGTTAAAAATACAATTCATTTTCAATTTATTTTTATGGCAAAACAAGATATATGTACTCCCCTACCCAAGAGATGTCAAGTATTGGTGACGAGGCGGTTCCTCGGCAATGCCCACCATGAGGGGCTTGGGTTTTTAGAGAAAGACGACGACGGAAGTTCCGGGAGCGAGGCGGTACACGACGTACCCAGGTTCACGCCCGGTGGAGGGTCGCTACGTCCTGCTAGCAATCCACTATATGAATATATGTATACAGGGGGCCGCCATAGGCAGAGTTGTTGGATCTAGTCTAGTTCTAATCCGCAGGTTGCGGTGTCTAGGCGTGTCGCCTCTATGATTATATTTCTGATTATGCCTGTCCTAAGGGGTGCCCCTGCCTGGCTTTATATATCAGCCAAGCTAGGGTTTACAAGAGTCCTAGTAGGATTCGTATTGGAGTCTTCTTTCTTTGTAGTCCAAGTTGAGGCGCGTGCAGGTCCAGCTTGTCGAGTCCTTGTGCTGGTCCACCTTCATAGTTTGTACCGGGTATGGCAATGTCGAGTACCCGAAGGGTTATGCCCACGTCAGTATCCCGAGTGTCTGGCCGAAGTGAAGCTTCGGGCAGGGACTAAAGTTGTCTTCGCCGAATGTCTTGATCATCTGTTGAATCTTGTGCTTGATGTAGAGTCGAAGTTGCTTTCTGCCGGGTGCACGAAGCGCTCAAGATGGGAGTAACCCCCGAGTCTATGGGCGGATGCTTGCAGCCACGCATAGACTCAAGTTGTACTACTCGAAGATCTTGATTGTTGATGCCGACGTCTTTTTCTTTGTTGGCGAGGTTGCCATATTTTTTATTGGGTGCGCGACTAGCGCTCCCGATGGGAGTAGCCCCCGAGCCTGTAGGTAAATATGAAATAGTTATGTATAGGGTGTACAAAATTCTAAGTCAAATACCGTACACGTCCTCGAGTTCCGAGAACATGATGTTGATGACTCTGAAGATGTCATCGATAGAGGAGTTGATGATTTGGATGATGGCCCAGAGGAGCCGATGATTTGGATGATGGCCCAGAGGAGCCGATGATTTGGATGATGGCCCATAGGAGCCGATGATTTGGATAATGGCCCATAGGAGCCGATGATTCGGATGATACCCAGGAAGAGCCGATGATTTGGATAATGGCCCATAGGAGCCGATGATTCGGATGATACCCAGGAGGAGCCGATGATTTGGATAATGGCCCAGAGGAGCCGATGATTTTATCGAGTGCGCGTCCAGCGCTCCCGATGGAAGTAGCCCCGAGTCTGGGAACTGATGCTTGCAACCGTGAGTAGACTCAAGTCGAGCAACTCGATGTTTACAGTTTTCTTCAGGTGCCGTTGACACATTGTTGTTTATTTCAAGGGGCAATTCTTAATGCACCTTGAGCATCGTTGATGCCATTGTTTGTAAGTTTTATCGGCAGCAAATTATTTGAGTGATCAGCTCATGTTGCGGGTCTTGCTAATCCCGTTGTATGTGTAACTTTGCTTTCAACCGATTTATGTTCTGCCGATGAGCCCGTTGTTCTTTGATATTTCCATAAGTAAAATATCGAACGTGGGTTGTTTTATATATATTTCATGATCCTTGCTATCTGCGGCACTCTTTGAGGCATCTATAAGCGGCACTCTTTGAGGCATCTATAGCAAAGGAAAAGAGCAAGGTCCCCGTTTCATGATCCTTGCTATCTGCGGCACTCTTTGAGGCATCTATAGCAAAGGAAAAGAGTAAGGTTCCTGACGATGTAGTTCGGGTATCCCGAATTACTGCAATTCTTCAAAACTTGAGTCTTCATATCTTCTTGGGTTCCAGCGAACCGCGCTCCCGATGGGAGTAATAGTCTTCATATCTTCTTGGATTCCAACGAATCGGCGCTCCCGATGGGAGTAATAGTCTTCATATCTTCAGCGAACCGACGCTCCCGATGGGAGTAATAGTCTTTATATCTTTTTGAATTCCAATACATCGGCGCTCTCGATGGGAGTAACCGCAATAGCTCGAAGATATTCCAAGAACCCCCGAGTAATTCCAGCGCTCCCGATGGATCGCATCGGGTCGATATTAAATAAGATGATATCCATTGAATGAAGAATCCACCAACCCGAGAGTGCATCGGGAGAAGATATATCCAGAGCCGAAGAAGATAAGTCCATCGAGTAGTCATAGATGATGAAGAAAATAAATCCACCGAGTAATCAAAGGTAGTGATGTAACGGCGTTTCCCCAATCATCGGGTGTGGAGAAAGGAAGAGGAACACTTAGGCGCAGTCGAAATAGTTGCACGGCCAAAGATAGTTCGTGCGGTGGGCGGAGCCGAAATAATTGCGCCATCCAAGATAATTCATGCAGCGGGCGCAACCGAAATAATTCCGCGGGCAGAGATAGTCCATGCGGCAGGCGCAGCCGAAATAATTCCATGGACAGAGATAGTCCATGCGGCAGGCGCAGCCGAAATAATTCCATGGACAGAGATAGTCCATGCGGCAGGTGTAGCCGAAATAATTCCGCGGACGGACGGGTGAGCACCCGAATATATCGGGTCTGTAATGTCGGGTCCGCGGCAGTCGAGCTCCCGAGTAAAACGAATCCACGATATCGAGTCCAAGACAGGCGAGCCCCGAGTGTGCGATGGCGAGTGCGTGACGGCTGGCGCGTTCGACCGAACAGAATAATCAAAGTTTTGCTTCAATCTGCAGTTATGTTACGGCGCAAAATCATACGCGCAAATAATAATACGAGCCAAAGAATATTTGGCGAAATAAAATTTTGCGAGTAATAATTAATTGGAAGTATAGCACCTGGTATTTTTCGTCGGATGGCGAGTTTGTAATGAACTCGGAAGACTGGTAGTCTTTATCGGACGACGTGAATCTCTTTTCTTGCTCACATGAAGTATCGCCCAACAAATTAGACTTGTTGTCGGCCACGTCCAAGCAATGCTTCTTTTTTCTTCTTTGCACTTGCACGGATTAAGCTGCTCCTGCCATGGTTGCATCTGATGGATAGTACGTTTCAGTCATGATTTTCTCCTTGGAACCTGAGGAAACACCCTAGCGCAGATGCTAGTGACCCGACAGCTCGCGGCAGGCTGATGCTCCCGAGCTGCTCTTTCCTCTTTTCTTTTTGCAAATTCCTTTCTCTGCCTCTTGGTCGTTAGATGCACCGTGTCGCCATGCACACTGTCTTGGCTAGAGAATCCAGAAGACGGCCGCCCTTGTTGGCGACGACGCAGCCGATTTAAATGCGATCCAGCCGGAACGATTATGATGATGATGTTTGAACACGTCGGCGTGGGTGAAGAAGCCGATGAAGATCTTGTTGCAGAAGTCGATGAAGGATCCTGCCCAGATGACAAAATCCAGTCATCGCTTTCCCACAGACGGCGCCAATTGACGAGGCGGTTCCTCGGCAATGCCCACCATGAGGGGCTTGGATTTTTAGAGAAAGGCGACGACGGAAGTTCCGGGAGCGAGGCGGTTCACGACGTACCCAGGTTCATGCCCCCGCGGTGGAGGGTCGCTACGTCCTGCTAGCAATCCACTATATGAATATATGTATACAGGGGGCCGTCATTGGCAGAGTTGTTGGATCTAGTCTAGTTCTAATCCGCGGGTTGCGGTGTCTAGGCGTGTCGCCTCTATGATTATGTTTCTGATTATGCATGTCCTAAGGGGTGCCCCTGCCTATATATCAGCCAAGCTAGGGTTTACAAGAGTCCTAGTAGGATTCGTATTGGAGTCTTCTTTCCTTAAGTTGAGACGCGTGCAGGTCCAGCTTGTCGAGTCCTTGTGCTGGTCCAGCTTCATAGTTTGCACCGGATATGGCAATGTCGAGTACCCGAAGGGTTATGCCCACGTCAATTGGAAATTGTGCAAATTCCTAGTTAAAACAGGCATAGAAACTTTCAGCAATTCTGAAACTAAACTAAATTTGCATGGCTCTTGGTTTTTGAACATGAGGCCCGCTTTAAATTAATAAAGCCACCAACAGCCAAAGTTACAAGGTGTTGAACAGAACAACAGAACAGAACAACAACGAAAACCTAAAACCTAAGAAGATTAAACAAGACATGCATCCTGCAAAGGCCTAGATCTTCATACGCCGAAACAAACGTTGATGAAGGTAGGGGAAGAGAAGCGGAGGAGGACACGGCACCAACGAAGAGAATGACTTCATCTGCCTCAAACATGAACAACCTGCATCAAGAAACAACCCGTCCATCGCCGAAGAGGGCCCCTGCCCTCTCGCCCATGCTCGAGGGCGCCGTACCGTCGAACGATGGAACGCTCACCCTAGAGCTATTGTCATAGCTGATAGCCGGCCTGCCAAGGAAGAAGAGATTCCGAGCATGCTCCCCACAGGGAAAACCGCCACTCCAAGGAGGGACTCGGTGCTCGAGAGCGTCGATGTCACTAGCACCGGCATCGTCTAGCAAGGCTTTCGCCCAAATAGCGACCACAGTCCTGGACTACGCCAAGATCCGGGAAGGAGCACGAGGACTCCTGCACCACCAATGCCTCCCACACGGACCATCCCGCTGCCCACACAGCCGAGACTGCAAACCATCACCCACACGGAGGTGCCCGCCGCCAGGAGCCACCGTGTCCACCATAAGGAGCCGCCGCTCGGGAGAATAGAGAGCCAACCTAGCATGTCTCCCTTTGGAGAATGAACCACACTGGCACAGTCGGCCAACCCCAGTGCCGCATGGGCACATCTCCGACACCTGTAGCCCCCAACACCATCATCCAAACTTCGGCGAGTCGAGCCCCGCACAGATCAACGTGAATTAGAGAGGCCACACCCAATATAATAGATCGGAGGTCAAGATCCATGGCCACAGATCGACCCCCTAGTCAGATCTCGCCGCTGACCAAGACCAAGCCAACGAGAGGGCAACCCAACTCGCGTGCTCCGTCCTTGGAGACGGCGCCACTAGGACCAGCACGACCTCCAGCACCGCCATGGAGCACAGATTGGAGCCCAAATCGCTGCAGTTGGGAGGGGAGGTAAGGAAGGGGAAGCAGGCTAGAGGCTGAAGGAGGCAGAGGAGGCCCGCTGCCACCGCAGGCCGACTGGCGGCGGGGAGGTTGGGCGCGGGGAGGAGGCGGTGCTAGCTGCGGGAACCCTAGTCACCGCCCGTGTCGCCCAAGCGAGGACGACGTGGGGGCATGCGAAGCGTTTCAGCACGGCTCTTGGTGAAGTCATGCTCTACATGTATGAAAAAATTCACATTCCAATTAGACCTAAGAGAAATATACTTACAAAATAAGAAAATTAAGGTTCATTTGAACTGCAGAACATAAATTTGTCCCATCACTTTTTCATTGGCACGCCGGTCCGGCCCCATTTCCATCAATTGCGGGCCAACGTTTTTACCCTTCCCGCGTTCGCCTCATCCTTCCGCCACGATCCCCGTCCTTTCTATCCTGTCCAAAAACCCTACCACGTTCTCCAATCTCCACCACCCCACCAAACCGCTCGCCATGGCGCCGTCGCGTCGCTCCCCCGCTGCTCGCACGTTCTTCGGTAAGCATCTGGCCACCTCCCTCCTCCCCTCGTCCCTAACGCAGCAACGAACCCTAACTCTGCTCCTCACCCAAACCGCACCGCAGCCGGCGGGAAGATGCGGAGCCAGCTCCTGGACGCGGCGATCGACGGCGACATCGGCTCCTTCAAGAGTATGCGCCTCGAATTCTCTCAATCTATATATCCAGGCTCCGATCCTGTCGTCGAGTCTCGCTGATTCAGTTGGAGTGCCGATGTTTTTGGTGGCAGGGTTTGCGAGGGCGCTGCATAAGGGCAGGGGCCACCTCAGGGATACGGTGGAGGGGGTGAGGACGGAAGACGAGGATACGAGGGGCCTCAGGGCGCTGCACCTCGCCGCCGGCAGCGGGAAGCTGGACATGTGCCGCTACCTGGTAGAGGTGTTGGGGGTCGATGTGGACGCCGTCGACCACGGAGGTTATCTCTCTTTCGGTCTTTCCCTTCCCACCAAAATCCTAAAACATAATTAGCGTTATGATTCTCCTCGCATGTGAAGTTTCCGGGTATATATGCCTACAAACCCCTGAGCGCGTGAGAGCCAATCCTCCTCCCGAGCCGGTGGCCACCTCGGCCATGACGTGACCGTGCCGTTTGCCACTCCGGCACCGGTTAACCCACCCCTACTCCTGCACCATGACCGTCTCCTCGCTCACTCCAAGGCGAGCTCCCACCGCGCGTGCAAGGTCAAGCTTGCGAGTCGCCGGGATCTGAGGGACGCGTATGTCTCTCTGATGCATCCACGGCGAGCTTTCAGCATGATGCGTCGCTATCCCCACCAACTTTCGCGCAGATTGCAAGGCGCCGCGGCTTCAATGCGGCCAGAGAGCCTGCCTCCGCCCGACGGGCAAACTGCTGCGCCCGGATCTGCGCCTGCCCCCACCCCGCGTCCCATGCTTCGTAGCATGGTGGTCGTGCCCGAAACCTCGCGGCTTGATGGTGGCATGGGCGCCGCGCAGGAGTGGCAGCTGGTCAGATGTAGGGGCGGAGGCCGCAACTCTTTGCCATCCTCGGACGCCGGAATTACTGCGGCCGCGCGCCAACAACCTCGCTTTGATGCGTCCTTTCCTTGGCCTTTAAGGCTGAGCTCCACGGCAGGTGCTTTCGGTGCTTTGAAGCAAACCACAGAGTCGCCGGCTGCCCCAATCGCACTAGGTGCCTGCATTTCCTCGTCTCCGGCCGACCACTCCTCCCGGAACTGCCAGGACCGGCACCTCCCTCGCATGTGAAGTTTCCGGGTATATATGCTTGCAAAAGGTAATGCATGCTTAAGAGCATCCGTCCCCCAAACGATGTCCGGGCAAAGCACCGGATTAGTCGTTTGGGGGACGTCCGGACAAAATTTTCGTTTGGAGAAGGTCCCTTTTCTAGCCACGTCCTCCAAACGCGACCTCCAAACAAAAAGTAAGTGTAAAAGTCGTGTCCGGCGCCCCGGTAGAGACTCTATACACAGGGGATGGGCTAGGGATGCCGGACAACATTTGGAGCACGTCCGGACCGAAGCGGCCTTTGGGGCACGCGACTGGGACGTTTTTTTGGCCAGCGTTCCCCCCATCTCTTTGGGGGACGCTTTGGGGGATGCGACTGGAGATGCTCTAATTACCTCGGAATGTTACATAACAAACACTGGCATCATTTCTCATACCTTCTGCTCACCCAGTCATACCTTCTCGTGTATGGTTCATGAATGGCAGTCTCTTTGTATCGAACTGTCCTGAGATCAGAATTGGACCTGGCTGTCTTTGTATGTGGCCGGAACAATTGAATTTCACAAAATTTCAGCACATGTGGACGCATGTGTCCAATGTAATCTCACACACTTTGATCCTCTATGACGATGAAGGATGTAAATTTCGAGGTCCTCTGTATTGGTACTGAACTTTCTTTTTCTTTGCCCAAAGTGAGATAAAGATATATTTCAGCAGAAATTGATCCCCTTGCCAAACCCAGGAATGAATTGCCTAATAAGGTTCATTATATGCCTTTCTTGACAGGTAGAACACCTCTGATTCAGGCAATATACAATGAGAAAGTGAATACTGCCAAGTATCTTCTTGATCAGGGTGCCAATCAAGACAAAACCAGCGACGATGGGTTTACTCCCCTGCATTGTGCTGCTGGATTAGGTCTCCCCCCTACGATGGCTTTTCTAACTACAGTATATTGTTATTGTGTGGTGGTTTTACTTCCTTACTAGGATCTATTTGTCTTCTGTTTCGTGGTATACGTCTCTTTTCCATTATCTAACTTAAGAGTAGTAAAATGGAGCACTGTATGCGAGATGGTGCAGCATTTGTGTATTTAGGTGGTTTTCATATAGTCATTTAAGAAAAGTAAATTCCATGATCAGGTTCTTTCATTGACACACAATTGCTTCCAAAATATTCTATAAATTTGATGGTTTGGCTCCAAAAGTTGTATATGTGGATCAATCAAGTACAAAAAGAGGTTCTTGTCGGATACAGAAGCTTTTCTTGCCTAATTGAACTATAATTGCAAGATGTAGGTTTAATGAGTAGTGCAGTTTAATCTAGTAAAACCTAATTGTGCGGCAAGTGGTTAACCTACATGAACCATACATGTAAAATGCATGTTTCGTAACTGTAGAAGGATAGAGAGGGAGAGAGATTGGCGGAATATGTTGGATGTATTATTGAGCCTCATGGGCGAGTATATATAGGTGTACAGGGATCATCTTGGAGTGCAAGACAAGACACAAGATCTATCTCTATCCTAGACTACCTAAACCGTACGTATACCAAATATATCTCTAACACTCCCCGCAGTCGTAGCGGTAGTGACGTGAACAACGGTAGCGTCGCGGACGGTCAGACTGGAGATAAACCGAAGTGGACCCCAGAAGGCTGACACTCCCCCGCAGTCACAGCGGGAGCGTCGTGGACGGAGTTGCGTCGCGGATGCTTGGACTGTAGAGGAAGCTGGTGAGGCGCAGGCGAGGTGGTAGCCCTTTGTGCGATGTCGAGGTAGCCGAGAGCGTGGGTGCTGCAACCTTGGTCGAGGGAGCCGCGCGAGGGATTGCCGTGGTCGATGTCGTGGGCGGGTGCCGGTGTCGATGTAGCCGCAAGCGCGTAGTGCGCGAGGAGAGTGACGGAGACGCGTCGAGGCAGTCGTGGAGGTTGTCGATGCCGAAGTCGATGCAGTCCGAGCCGTCGAGGACGAGGTGCGGCCTAGTTTTGCCAGAACCAGGCGCACATCGGGGACGAAGGCATACTTCGGTTTTGCCAGAACCGAGTACGCATAGAAGAACTCGGCGGTGACGCGGTCGAGGCAGTCGTAGAGGCGATGCCGAAGAAGACGTTGTCAAAGCCGATGAAGACGAGACGTCCGGCGCGAGTTTGCCAGACTCGGGAACGTGTCGGGGACGAAGGCACTTCCGGTGTTGCCAGTACCGGGCATGCGAGGGGCGCGGACCATCATGAACTTGTCGCCATGTCAGAGGGACTAGCAGAGGAGGCCTCCGGAAGCGTCGCGGTCGCAGATCGACGGAGAGAAGCCGACGCTGCCCGCGGTTCTCGGAGTAGCAGTGGTGTGGACGGAGACGAGGCGATGACACGGCGACGTCGAGAAGGTTGGAGACGTAGAAGGCGGCTAACCCAGCGGTGACCAGGGGTGGTCATGCTGGACGCCTAGACGGGCGTTGCGGTGGTCGGCGAGCCCAGCGCGACCTGAAGTGGTTGGCGAGCCCAGCGGCGACCTGGGGTGGGGGCGCGGTACACGAAGTAGGCGAGGAAGACCCAGCGGCGTGACGAAGACCATGCGCAGACGGAGGCGACCCGCGCCGAAGGGGCAGCGCTGTGTGGCCTCGGACGTCGATGCGCGGGGACGAAGGTGACCGCGTGCGGCGACGCCACGGCCTGAGGGCGGCGTAGCTGCAGGCGCGAGTCGGTGCAGCGACGGGACGCCACCAGCGACGTACGCGCCTCGGAAGGCGCGTCGTTGGCTGCAGCGTGGACCAAAGGCGGCGGCGCTCCGAAGGGGCGACGCAGCGGCAACCCGATGCTCGATCGGTGGTAGGCGCGTGCTCGGGGACGTGCTTGGCGTAGGCGTGCGCGGGGTCGGTTGATCAGACCGACGGCGGCACGATATGCGCCATGGCGTGGACAACGCGCAGATCGGAGTCGATGGCGGCGTTGTCGATGTAGTCCCGGCGATGACAGCGAAGACGGACTAGCGATGGAGACCGCGGGCGAGACAGCCTGCGGCGTCGCACGTAGGGGCGCCCTGTGCGCGCGTGCGGCTGTGCCGTGCGGTTGATGGCCGGTGCAGGTCGATGCCGTTGTCGGAGTAGAGGCGCAAGAGGACGACGGCGATGGGCGACTCAATCCGATCAATGATCGGTAAACCAAAAAAAACGCCGGTCGAGCGACCGGCAGAGCAAAAAGAAAACCAATCTACGGATTGGAAAAAAAAGACTCGAGGGCAGCGGATCAACGGATCGGCGGACGAACCCTCATACGGGTTGCGCGGCCCCCGGAGTAGATCATGGAGATCGACCTCCCCGGGGCGGCGCGGCGCGGAAGCTTGGCGGCTAGGTCAAGGAGCGTGCCGCTCTGATACCATGTAGAAGGATAGAGAGGGAGAGAGATTGGCGGAATATGTTGGATGTATTATTGAGCCTCATGGGCGAGTATATATAGGTGTACAGGGATCATCTTGGAGTGCAAGACAAGACACAAGATCTATCTCTATCCTAGACTACCTAAACCGTACGTATACCAAATATATCTCTAACACTCCCCGCAGTCGTAGCGGTAGTGACGTGAACAACGATAGCGTCGCGGACGGTCAGACGGAGATAAACCGAAGTGGACGGAGAAGGCTGACACTCCCCGCAGTCACAGCGGGAGCGTCGTGGACGGAGTTGCGTCGCGGATGCTTGGACTGTAGAGGAAGCTGGTGAGGCGCAGGCGAGGTGGTAGCCCTTTGTGCCGATGTCGAGGTAGCCGAGAGCGTGGGTGCTGCAACCTTGGTCGAGGGAGCCGCGCGAGGGATTGCCGTGGTCAATGTCGTGGGCGGGTGCCGGTGTCGATGTAGCCGCAAGCGCGTAGTGCGCGAGGAGAGTGACGGAGACGCGTCGGCAGTCGTGGAGGTTGTCGATGCCGGTCGATGCAGTCCGAGCCGTCGAGGACGAGGTGCGGCCCTAGTTTTGCCAGAACCAGGCGCACATCGGGGACGAAGGCATACGGTTTTGCGGAACAGTACGCATAGAAGAACTCGGCGGTGACGCGGTCGAGGCAGTCGTAGAGGCGATGCCGAAGAAGACGTTGTCGCCGATGAAGACGAGACGTCCGGCGCGAGTTTGCCAGACTCGGGAACGTGTCGGGGACGAAGGCACTTCCGGTGTTGCCAGTACCGGGCATGCGAGGGGCGCGGACCATCATGAACTTGTCGCCATGTCAGAGGGACTAGCAGAGGAGGCCTCCGGAAGCGTCGCGGTCGCAGATCGACGGAGAGAAGCCGACGCTGCCCGCGGTTCTCGGAGTAGAGTAGCAGGTGGTGTAGACGGAGACGAGGTGATGACACGGGCGACGAAGTCGAGAAGGTTGGAGACGTAGAAGGCGGCTAACCCAGCGGTGACCAGGGGTGGTCATGCTAGACGCCTAGACGGGCGTTGCAGTGGTCGGCGAGCCCAGCGCGACCTGAAGTGGTTGGCGAGCCCAGCGGCGACCTGGGGTGGGGCGCGGCGGCGGTGTAGGCGAAGACCCAGCGGCGTGACGAAGACCATGCGCAGACGGAGGCGACCCGCGCCGAAGGGGCGCCGTGGTGGCCTCGGACGTCGATGCGCGGGGACGGCGAAGGTGACCGCGTGCGGCGACGCCACGGCCTGAGGGGCCGGCGTAGCTGCAGGGCGCGAGTCGGTGCAGCGACGGGACGCCACCAGCGACGTACGCGCCTCAGAAGGCGCGTCGTTAGCAGCGTGGACCAAAGGCGGCGGCGCTGCGACCCGAAGGGGCGACGCAGCGGCAACCCGATGCTCGATCGGTGGTAGGCGCGTGCTCGGGGACGTGCTTGGCGTAGGCGTGCGCGGGGTCGGTTGATCAGACCGACGGCGGCACGATATGCGCCATGGCGTGGACAACGCTCAGATCGGAGTCGATGGCGGCGTTGTCGATGTAGTCCCGGCGATGACAGAAGACGGACTAGCGATGGAGACCGCGGGCGGGACAGCCTGCGGCGTCGCACGTAGGGCGCCCGTGTGCGGCGCGTGCGGCTGTGCCGTGCGGTTGATGGCCGGTGCAGGTCGATGCCGTTGTCGGAGTAGAGGCAAGACGGCGATGGGCGACTCAATCCGATCAATGATCGGTAAACCAAAGAAAACGCCGGTCGAGCGACCGGCAAAAAGAAAACCAATCTACGGATTGGAAAAAAAGACTCGAGGGCAGCGGATCAACGGATCGGCGGACGAACCCTCATACGGGTTGCGCGGCCCCCGGAGTAGATCATGGAGATCAACCTCCCGGGGGGCGGCGGATGGCGGCGGCTAGGTCAAGGAGCGTGCCGCTATAGTAGAAGGATAGAGAGGGAGAGAGATTGGCGGAATATGTTGGATGTATTATTGAGCCTCATGGGCGAGTATATATAGGTGTACAGGGATCATCTTGGAGTGCAAGACAAGACACAAGATCTATCTCTATCCTAGACTACCTAAACCGTACGTATACCAAATATATCTCTAACAGTAACCCATGGAATTTAATCTACTTAAACATAAATGTGCCCCTTTTCTTGTCAACAGCCCCCATCCAGTCCTATTGCTGATTAAGTGTAGATCGTCTTATGGAGCACTAACTACAGACATGCAAGCACATGATAAGGGAAACAAGTGATGAACTGAGGGGAGGGCATTCACATTCTCATGGTTTTGTTTTTCATCTCATGACGTAAGTGTCAGTTATATCGACCAAGAGGGGATAGTAACAACCTGGATTATTTCATTTATCCAGGATTTTATAAAATCGTCAGACAATTGCTTGAAAGAGGTGCTTACCCTGACCCTGTAAATGGTTGCGGGACACCACTTCATATTGTGGCGGCAGAATGTGATGATCGTTCTATGAAGATTTTATTGGACCACAATGCAGATGTAAGTTTATCAGCATACTGATTCTGCCTTAACTTTCTATTTGGAGTTTTGGACTGCTAAAAGGGCACATACTTTGGTTGATTGACGCTGTTTCGGTGCTTTGCTTCCTTGTACCTGTTAAAGATCACAAGAACATTGATATTAGTTGTGATACTTGCCAGTTAACTTGAACAGTATTGTGGATTTTTGAAATCTTTGATGCTTCAGTTGAATAAAGTATACTAGTCAACACTTGACCTAAACTGTGTACATGGTGTCACATAACTATATGTTGATGTCTTGACAATGTTCTTAATTCTTTTGTGATGCCATCAGACTCTGTATATTTTTATAAAATGTATCACTCAACCACTTTGAAGAACCTGATATCTTAATGTTTCATTCCAGTACAACAAGATGGTAAATGGTATGACGCCTCTCTATTTTGCTATAAATGCTACCTCAGTGAAATGTGTGAAGCTCTTGGTTGAGGTACTGTAACTTCAACTTACTATTTCCAGTCCCTAAAATTACTATGAGGCTGTTTGCTTTGTTCTATCATTCAATTTACGAAGTTAGCAAACTTTTGCTTTATTTGGTTTATGAGTTACCATGCGCCGATACTCCGCCGATTTGCTATACTGTGGCATATAATGTGTATCCAATATCCTGATCCCAGTACTTATATAACTCCAATAATACACACTGCTCGACCTCCGGACTCTCCCTAAGTCCCTGGCCGTTGGGTTAACAAATGTTAACCCATGTATAGTTTTCTTCTTCTTTTCTTCTTTTTGTCCTTGTTTTTTAGATCTTTTCTTTTGTTTCTTTGTCTTTCTCTTGTAGCGCTGCTACAGTTTGTACAGTTTTCCGCCTCTTTGCGGCTCCTTCTAATATACAAAGACACTCGTTTTGGCGTGTGTTAGAGAAAAAAAAAATACACACTGCTCAACATAATGGTGATTTTGAGGACATGCCTTCTCAGAGTACTGCTATACCCATATAATGTATGCATTGTAGGTGACCGTGTGGCACGTTACATTTTTTTAGCACAGTGAGAGCCACTTGTCTTGGTGCATCTTTTAACCTTATTTCCATTATTAACGCTAGGATCGGTTTTGATTCACTTAGCTATTGTATAGGGATTCCATATCCTATATTTATGGTAAGGATCGGTTTTTGATTGTACCTTGCCATGTACTGCACTCCTTCTATTGTATAAAGAGAAGAGAAGCCTGATTGGGTTCATTACAGCAAAATAAGATCTCTGACTTCCATGGTAGGCTGGTGCTGTTGCAAATGGAGATTATTTCTTAACCGCTTTACGCGATGCACCGAAGAGTGCCTCAAGTGGGTGCTTGATGTGTGTACTGGGGATTGGCGATGACTGGCATCCTCGTAATGATGTAAGTTTACCTCTGCGCTGCTATATAAACATTCAATTGAACCACGCAATTGTTGTTGACACCTAGCGGTATTCTAGTGCAAACTGAACATTATATCTCTTTAAGCTTTAAGCAGGGTTGTTTAATTGAATAATGAGGCATGTGTATTGTTTACCAATGATGTAAATCTTACTCTTTCCTACTATACGCGTGCACATTGAACCTTGCAACTGCTGTGTGACATTTGATGGAATTATAGAGAGATCTGAACACCATAGCTCTTAAAGTTTTGGGTCAATTGGTCAAACAGAGAGAGTAACTGTTAAGCTTCAGATGGAACTCTGAAGTTTTCTCGTCATGTAATGATTCACTATGTGGTTAACTCCACTCGAGTTGCACTTTGTTTTGCTGTTTAGGGAGTCTTTGTACTCCTTATTAAGTCAGAAAAAGTTATTTCCTCTTTTAGAAATCATAAAAATGCTGCTGCCTGCTTTTGACATCTAGATTGTTTTAATTGCATTATGAAAATTATAGAAGCACAACATTATGAAAATATATTTTCTGCAAATTTTGCACATCTCACTTTTAAAGTCTAGCCTATATAATTCTGGAAAATATCTTTGGTCAGTGTTTATGTTGTTTGACTACACGCATCTTGCAGTGGTACTTTTCTTGACTTGAAGGTGTATATTGTTGGAATAGCAACTAGTATTCACAGAGGGCCATAGGCCAGTACATGTACATGTGTGACAATGTGCAGGTAAGCCCCTCATACACTGGGAATAACGAAAAAGGAACTATACAACTCTAACACCCCCCCTCAAACTCATGGTGGATCAACAACACTGAGTTTGGAGAGAAAGAAACCATGCTGTGTCTGGGCCTTGGTGAAGAAGTCAGCAAGCTGAAGCTCCGAAGGCACATAATGAAGAGCCATAACCTGATGCTGCACAGCATGACGCACATAGAAGGCATCAACACCGATGTGTTTGGTGAGCTCGTGCTTCACCGGATCACGCGCAATGCTGATGGCACCAGTACTGTCCGATAAGAGCGGAGTCGGAGCATCAGCAGAAACACCAAAATCCGCAAGTAACCAGCGTAACCAAGTCACCTCAGCCGTCAAGAGAGCCATCGCTCGCAACTCAGCCTCAACACTCGAACGAGAGACTGCAACCTGCTTCTTGGTCTTCCAAGCAATGAGAGAGCCACCAAGAAAAACACAGTAGGCAGAAAGAGACTTGCGATCCTGGATCGCTAGCCCAGGTAGCATCTGAGTAGGTCTGGAGCTGTAAGGAGCTGGAGCGAGGAAAGAAAAGACGGGAGATAGTGCCACGAAGATAGCGAAGGACACGAAGAAGATGACTATAGTGGACACTAGTGGGAGCAGCCATGAACTGACTCAGAATGTGGACTGGGTAGGAGATGTCAGGACGTGTGACAGCAAGGTAGACAAGACTCCCAACCAAGTGACGATAGCGAGTCGGGTCCGGAAGAGGATCACCATCAGTGGAACGGAGGTGGACATTGAGCTCCATAGGAGTCTCGACAATGCGCTCATCACTAAGAGCGGCACGAGTGAGAAGGTCCTGAATATACTTTTCCTGGGAGATATAGAAGCCATCGGAGGTAGAGGAAACCTCAAGGCCAAGAAAGTAGCGGAGAGGACCAAGATCGGTCATGAGAAACTGATCGCGAAGACGAGCCTTGACAAAGGCAATGTACTCAGGGTCATCGCCTGTGATGATCATGTCATCAACATATAGGAGAAGCAGAGTCCGACCACGAGAGGATGTGTGGACAAAAAGCGCAGGGTCATGTGCGCTAGGGACGAAACCAGCAGCGATGACGACAGAGGCAAAACGCTGAAACCAGGCGCGAGGGGCTTGCTTAAGGCCATAGAGAGAGCGCCGGAGACGACATACCATGCCATCGGGAACAGAGTATCCAGGAGGTGGCTGCATGTAGACCTCCTCACTTAACTCACCGTTAAGAAAAGCATTCTGCACATCAAGCTGAGAGATAGACCAGTGACGAACAACGGGCAAGAAGAGTACGAACAGTGGTCATGTGAGCCACGGGAGCAAAGGTCTCGTCATAGTCACGGCCATGCTCTGCTGAAATCCGCGAGCGACAAGTCGAGCCTTGTAGCGCTCAAGAGAACCATCAGAGCGAGTCTTGATCTTGTAGACCCACTTGCAGGTGATGGGACGAACAGAGGATGGAGGAGTGACAACATCCCAAGTGCCAGTACGCTCAAGAGCAGCAATCTCCTCAGCCATCGCTAGCTGCCATTCGGGATGAGCAAGGGCATCCCGATAAGAGGTCAAAGGACAGCAGAAAGACCGTAGTGAGTGGGAGAATAGCGATCAGGAGGAGGACGAGGACGAGCACGAAGATGGTGAGTCGGCTCGGACGGAGAGGGCATCGCATCAGAGGTAGAGGGCATGTCAGGAGAAGCAGCATCATCCTCACGGGGACGACGGGAGTAGTGAAAAGGGTAGGGAGGGACGACCGTAGGCGAGGAAGGTGACATGGGAGGGGAAAAAGTGGAGGATGGGGACGGTGGTGAGGGAGGAGAGGGGGTCTGACGGGTGAAGGAGGAGAAGGTGGTGAGAGACTCGGCAGAGTAGGGACCGGAGGCACAGGAGGAGGTGAGTCGGGAAACATGAGAAAAGAGATATCATCCACCGAGAAGGAAGAGGAGGAGGGACGCGGGTAGAAGGGACGGGACTCATCAAAAGTGACATCCCGAGATATGCGCATCCGACGACCAATAGGATCCCAACACTTATAGCCTTTGTGCTCAGGGCTATAGCCAAGGAAGACACACTCAACCGATTGAGCACTCAGTTTGGTGCGTTCACGAGGAGCAAGAAGAACATAGCAAACGCAACCAAAAAGACGAAGGGTCGAGTAATCAGGAGTGCGACCAGTGAGACGCTCAAGAGGAATACCACCGCAAGGCTGTGGAGGGCTGAAGGTTGATGAGATAGGTGGAAATAGACACAGCCTCAGCCCAGAAGTGAGGAGGAAGAGAGGCAGCGATCATCATCGCACGTGCCGTCTCAAGCAGGTGGCGATGCTTGCGCTCAGCCACGCCATTTTGGGCATGGGCGCCAGGGCAGGAAAACTGGGCAAGAGTACCCTGCTCAGCTAGAAAACCACGCAGCAGCTGGGAGATATACTCACCGGCAGAATCGGCCCGAAAGACACGTACAGGCGTGGAAAACTGAGTATGGACCATGGCAGCAAAGCGCTTATATATCGAGAGGACCTCGCTGCGAAGTCATAAAATAAATCCAAGTGTGGCGAGAGAAGTCATCGATAAAAAGAACATAGTAGCGGTGGCCCCCTTGGAAGCAAAGGGAGCCGGACCCCATACATCAGAATGGACCAAATCAAACGGACGCTGAGATACAGACTCACTGGTAGGATAAGGTAACTGATTCTGTTTACCAAGCCTACAACCCGACAACCCTGAAGCGAGACATCTCCTGAGACAGGCCCCAGAAGACCTCGACGAAGTAAAGATTATAAGCGTGAACCACATAGATGACCAAGACGGTGGTGCCACTGCTGAAAGGAGGCGGTGGTGGAAGCAGCAAGCACGCAGGAGCGGTCGATGGAGTGTGGGAAGAAGGAACATGAAGCCATCAAGCTCCCAAAGCCCCGGGAGTCACGGCACCGAGGGCCAGCCCCAACCAGGGCCCGAGTGTGAGTGTCCTGAACAGAACAAGAATCAACATCAAGAATGACCCGACAACCAGAATCAGTGAGTTGGGCAGCGGAAAACAAATTCATGGTAAGACGGGGAACATGAGAAACATCAGGAACGGAAAAGGAGGAAGTAGAAAGAGAGCCACGACTGGCAACAGGGAGAGAAGTGCCATCGGCAGTAAGAACACTAACAGGAAGAGTAAGAGGTCGAAGAGAAGAAAGAGAGGAAGAATCAGGAGACATGTGAAAAGAAGCTCCAGAATCCAGAACCCACGAAGATGTACGACGTGGAGAGGAAACAGCCGCGGAGGCAGCAGTACCGTAGGCAAGGAGGCGCTGAAGTCGCACTATATCCTGCTCGTGAAGCCGGTGGTGACAGGTCGAGGGTGGAGCACGAGGAGGCACACCACGCTGCTTCGGTAGCGAGTCGGACTCAAGGTGACCAGGCCTCCGACAGTGAGTGCAGAACCGAGGAGGGCGAGCGACCCCCACCGCGAGAAGAGCGGGCTCCTCCAGAAGCAGCAGGCGGTGTAGGAAGAAGCGGCGGGGCAGGAGCAGGGGGGCCTCGAGCAGCAAGAACAGAGGGTGTCCCAAGCAGTCCAGCACCACGCAGACGAGTCTCCTCAGCACGAAGCTCAGTCAGCACCTCTGAGATAGGAACACGGCCTCGAGCAAACAACTGAGCACGACGAGGCTCAAACTCGGGACAAGTCGAGACAGGAACTCATGGATCCTCCGGAAGTCCATATCTGAACGCACTGTCCGCAACACGGCAAGTACCACAGACAATACTGCGAAGGGAGTCAAGCGCGCCAGATCGCCGCACTCGGGTGTAGAACTCATCAACGGTGAGTCACCCTGCTGAAGATCATGCTCCGACGCAACACTGCAGAGAATCCCGAAGGCTGATAGCGCTGACGAAGGTGAGACCACATCTCAGCGACAGTAGCGAGGCCCATAAACTCAGAAGCAAACTGTGGCTGAACACTCTGCGAAAGAACAGCGGCAGCTCTGGCATCCTCATCACACCACTGAGTAAAGGTAGCCAAACTATCGCGGTAGGAGTCAAGAGCCTCTGAATAGGCAAGTACCTGCTCATCATATGCCTCATCAGCAGCAGTCTCGGCAGACTTGGCTGCATCCCGATCAGCCTGCGTAGCATCTTCAGCAAGGGCCTGTGGCACAGACGGTGGAGTAGGAGGCACAGGAGCAGTGGGGTGCGGCGAGACAAGAACACCCCACAACCGAAGGCCGCGCATGTGAATGCGCATAAAGGCAGCAAACTCTCCATAATTGGTACCATCAAAAATCACAGGGCACCGAGGAATACTGACATAGCCAGACGCAGACGACGACATCTTTCGTCAATTTTTTTTTTTTTTTTTGGATCTGGATCTAGATCAGCCAGACGAACAGCAGCCCGCCCGTGGCCAGGCTAGACAGCCACGAGCTCACCCAGGCAGATGGGGCGGGTGCCGGCCAGAGGATCAGGCGGCGGCGGCCGGGACGGCGCCGGCCGGAGGTGGCTCGTCGGCGGCCGGGGACAGCACGGGCCGGGGCCGGCCGGAGGCAGCACGACGGCAGCTGGAGCTGCACGGGCCGGAGCCTGCCGGGGGCAGCTCGTCGGCGGCCAGATGTGCACGGGCCGGGGCCGGCCGGAGACAGCACGACGGCGGCCGGAGCTGTGCGGGCCGGAGCTGGCCGGGGCAGCACGGTGGCCGCCGGAGCAGAAACAGCCCCCGATTTTGGAGCTCGATTTGGAGCTCGATTTGGACGAAAAAGACCTAAATTACTTGGAAAAGAACTCGATCCCGACAAGAGCAGGAGAGGAGAAAGAAAGTGGAGCAGCGACGGCCGGAAAGATCATCGGCGGTGGCGCAGATCGAGCACGGAGTTGCAACGTGCAAAGAGCTAAACCATGAGCTCTGATACCATGTTGGAATAGCAACTAGTATTCACAGAGGGCCATAGGCCAGTACATGTACATGTGTGACAATGTGCAGGTAAGCCCCTCATACACTGGGGAATAACGGAAAAGGAACTATACAACTCTAACATATATGAGTGAATTTCTTGAGTCGGTATGGAAAGTGTATTTTTGGTATCGCTTACAAATTCTTGAAAGTTGAAACATTTTTCTTGTGCAATCGTAGAAGTGATGAGCAGAAAGACCATGTGAAATAAAAGGCCGTCTATTCCTTGAATCTTTTACATGATAATTTTGATTGTTGCTTTAGAATGATTGTCTTTCATACATTCATCAAACCCATGTTTATTTGATATTCTTGATGTTTCAGAGTGAGCCTGTGGATAAAAGGAAAATACAGGAGTTGAAGTCAAAAGGGAGTAAGGCAGTTGGGAGAAGAGATTTTCTATCTGCCGCAGAATTCTACAGTATGGTACGTTACAGTACCATAATCCCGCTCATACTTTTGCAACCTCGAAATTATGTATTGCCTAATAACTGCTAGTACCTTGCACACTCTCTGAATGAAGGAGGCAAGGTTCATGCATAAATATTGTGTACTAAAGATCCTCTATTTAGTTAACATTGTGTACTAAATACTGTTATGTGTCTATGCGCAACAATGTGCCTGTTCCTCTCTCGGGGTACTAAGTTAATCAGTTAATAACTTTCTGGATGTACAGGCAATGGAGCTTGACCCTAACGATGCAACCTTGTTCTCAAATAGGAGCCTCTGCTGGCTTCAGTTGGGCAAGCCTTTGCTTGGTCTTCTGGATGCTCTTGAATGCAAGAGCAGGCGACCAAGCTGGCCAAAGGCCCTGTACAGGCAGAGCAAAGCGCTAATGTCACTCAAGGTTGGTTCGTTGAAGATACAGTTTTCTCGGGACTTTGGCTGTTGTTGTGCAAATTGCTTACGATCGTTTGCTGCTTGTGTATTTTCTTCAGGACTACAAAGGTGCGTGCGAAGCGTTTTTGGATGCACTGAAACTGGACCCAGGGAATGATGAGATCGAGGATGGGCTGCGGTAGTCTTCCACCTCTGAATAATGATTTCCTGTTACAGACACCATCGTGTTACTTATAAGTTGATGAAATGTGCAGGAATGCTATGGCATCCTTGAAGGTGTCTCGAAGCACAAAGGCGGAATGACCTACATTTTGTACGAAGTTTACATGGTTTTGGTGGGTCGATATATATCCTCCTTGTGTAAGTCAACAGATGTATTATGTAGCATTTACAAGCACTTTCTGGGAAGTGTTTTTTTTTTTTTTGAGATCAATGGCTGCATCTTTATTCAAATCATGGCATCATCACATGCCAGAGAGTTCACAAGATACTCCAGGGGTACCCCGATCCACGAATTACAACGCTTATTCTCACAGCCATCTTTCGCTAACCTATGTGCAGCACCATTACAAGCCTGCCGCACATGCAGAACCGAGTGATCAGCAAGACCTCGCAAGAGAAGCTTGATCTCCTCGACCAACGGCCCATGAATCGACCTGTCAACTTAGCTACCGCCCCCATGCTATCTGTTTCCAGCACCAGTTTGGCGACTCCCATTTCGCGAGCAAGGAGTACTCCTCGACGACACGCTAGGAGCTCAGTCCTCTCAGCATCGCACACAGAGGGGAAAAAATGGCAGGCTCCAGCCACAAAGCCTCCATGGTGATCCCGAAGGACCACACCGCCACCTCCATAAGCTCCACTCAAGGGCATAGCACCATCTGTATTCGCCTTGTGCCAACCTGTTGCAGGGACAGACCATTTGCAAGGTGGAGACGGTTTGGCCGTTACCCTGGACTGCGCCGTCGCTGCCCATTCTTCGACCAGAAACATGGTCCTTCTCACAGTACAATCAGGACTTTCGACACTCTGTGAATGCCTGGCCTCGTTCCTCGCAAACCAGAGCTGAGATAGCAACATCATCGCCATTGACAACTCCTTCTGCCCCAGCCTCCCAAGCCAACCTAGCAGCCAGCTCTTCAGATCCCGGTATTGCTGAATTGTATCAGGTGGTTCAGCAAAGGCCAACTGTGTTCTCTGTCTCAGCAGCTCCCAGGCATGACGTGCATGAGGGCATTCCCAAAACCTGTGTTTTAGGCTTTCCTCTCGGTTGCACACCACACAGACAACACCATCTTTGATCCGTCGCCGCCTCAGTTCACCACCCACTGCAAGACCGTTTTGTACTAACCTCCAGCAATGTATTTTCGTCTTGTTGGGTACCATTGCCGACCAGATAGCCAGCCAGCCCTTATGGTCCTCACACGTCATTGATGGTCCAGGGTTACCCATCTGATTTCTCTTGATCTGCATTCCGAGGTGATACGCCGATCGGACACTGAACACACCGTTCTTGGTGCAATTCCATGCTTGATAGTCAACAGCTCCGGCACAACCTACCGGTATCTTCAGTATGTCCTCGACGTCCACCTCAAAGAATGTTTCACTGAGTTTTGTTTCATCCCAACCCGAGCCATCATCTAGCAGCAGCTCACTGACCAGCTCCACTTCCTTGTCCGGCTGATGCCCAACATGCCGCTTCACACTATCTCTGGGGATCCAGTTATCTGACCAAACCCTCACCTTCTGACCATCGCCAATTCGCCATATAAGACCCTCCTTGAGCAGTTCCCGCCCGTGCAGGATGCTCCTCCATGTGAACCACACACGCTTTGGGCACTTGGCCGCCATGAAATCACCATTCTTGAAGTACCTTGCTTGGAGCACCCTCGAGCACAAGGACCCTGGGTCTGTGATCATCCTCCACACCTGTTTTGCCAGAAGAGCTTGATTGAAAATTTCATAGTTGCGGAATCCCATCCCCCCGCACCTCTTAGTCTCACACATCCGATCCCAACTTATCCAATGTACCTTGCGCTGCCCATCCGCCGCACCCCACCAGAATCTAGATGCAATTGATTTCAACGAGCTGCATTGGCCCTTATTCAATTGGAAACAGCCCATAGCATAGGTGGAAACCGACTGCAACACCGATTTGACTAGGACCTCCTTTCCTGCCTTTGAGAGCCCTTGGCCTTTCCACCCAGATACTTTGCTTCGTGATCTATCTGTGAGGCTCTTGAAAGCTCCCCCTTTTGAGCGCCCAACCACAGTCGGTAAGCCGAGGTACTTCTCCGAGAGCGCCTCACACGTGATACCAATGATGGATTTGAGCTCCTGCCTTGACTCTTCCTCACTTTCTGGGAAGTGTTAGTGGCGTATGTTTGACATGACTAGTTGACCTGCTGATACTTGACGGTTGTGGTGGTCATTCCATGGATCTTTTTGTGGGATCACACGGTCATTTCTCTAATCAGGTAAGTTGGTTAGGTTTGGAGAAGTATTACCCTTGAAGCTAAGCGCTGGATAGGCGATCAGGTTCACCATTTGTACTTCTTTTTTAAAAAAGAAATAGGGGGGCCAAAACCCCCCAGTCCCATTTTCATTGAAATGAGACCAGCAGTAACAAGTTAGTCCGCGAGGAGAAGCAGACTACGCTCTCCCAGTACAGCAAAGGATTACAAGTTTTGTTACAGAATTTTAAAAGCAGACACACAGGCGTTTTTCTAAAGGAAGCAAACTAAGCTGGCTTGAACCAGTTAGTGTTGGCGATCAGGAATTGACTGCGTTCCGCATCCGACTTCAGGTTCACTATGCAATCCGCAGTAATTCGTCCCGCTTGTATTCCAGCAACATCAGATTTCTCTCCATTAGACGGGATTGTTTTCTTTGAGTAGTGGCGCCCATCTTCTGAGAAGTGAAGTCGCACGATCCCAGATTATCACCATACTTGACCATTGTTTTCCTTGGAAACACACAGATCATTCCGAACTTTCCATAAAGCCCATAAAAATGCAGCAGTAGTAATACTGGTAATAGAATTATTAAGCAACCAAGTTTCATGCAAAGATTTAATATTCTCAATAGATTTTCCATGACAAAGATCAACAAGCATATTCCAAATACGTTTAGATACCACACAGTCAAAGAATAAATGATGTACCAATTCAGGTT
This sequence comes from Lolium multiflorum, assembly GCA_030979885.1. NCBI lineage: Eukaryota > Viridiplantae > Streptophyta > Magnoliopsida > Poales > Poaceae > Lolium > Lolium multiflorum. The sequence continues at coordinate 198,049,091 of CM061750.1, forward strand.
CATTGCAAAACAGGCAAGTAACGTCATGTATATGACGCCGTTTCGACAGGTTATCTCGGGTGAGAAGACGATTCTGACTAAGGAGCCACAAAAAAACCTATACACGACCGGATACAGTAATTTGCCAAATACTAGCAAGATGAGTGACATGTACACCACCATCATTCAATACTTTGTATAAAGATCTCACTGAATACGAACCAGAAGCATTTAGATTCCAAAGGGGGTATCTTCCTCTGTAGAGAGGGAGATATGGTCCAAGAGATCACACAATTCTTGCCACCTAGTCATCATAGGAACACTAAAACAGCGGCGGAAGGAGAGATGAATCTCACCCTCAACCAGAACATCAGCAACAATCGCTAAAGGTTCATTACAAATTGAGAATAAATCACAGAATAAAGTAGCTAAGGAACAGTGAGACAACCAAGTTTCTAGCCAAAACAGGACTCTTCTACCAGACCCAACAGACCAACTATAGCCAAAACGAATAGAAGGAGCAGCCCAAGAAATCCCTTTCCAGAAAGGGGAAATATTGTTATTATTGCACCACAATTATTTTGGAGAAGTATTGTACTTGTATTCAATATTTTTTTCCACGTTTTCTCTCCACCATTAAAGAATCGATGAAACCAGGAACCCAAGAGGCACAGGTTCATGTCCCTGAGATTTGGTACACCTAAACCCCCAAATTCTTTCTTCCTAGTAATTAGACCCCAATTTTCCAAATGGTATTTGTGTTGATCATCGACATCTCCCCAGAAAAAATGGGACATTTGAGAGTAAATGGCATCAATAGCCCACTTGGGAAACTTCAAGACAGACAACAGGTAAGTTGGGATGCTAGCCAAACAAGCTCTAATTAGAATAAGCTTTCCTTCATAGAAGATCAGCTTCCCACGCCAACCAGAAATCTTTTTTATGATGATGTCAATGATTGGTTGTAAATCTTCCTTAGGGAGTTTTGCATAATGCAACGGGACACCGAGGTATTTAAAGGGAAAAGAGCCTAGATTGCAGCAAAAAAACTTGGGCAAATTCCCTGGCACAAGCCTCAGGCAAATTGATGGTAAAGAGGTCACTTTTATGGTAATTTATCCTTAGGCCAGATAACTTTTCAAAGCATGTGAGTACCCATTTAAGAATTCTATCCATATGAATATTGGGTTCCAAGAAAAGAATGGTATCATCAGCGTATTGTAGGCTGATGATACCACCAGGGATAACCTGAGGGAGCAATCCCTGAATGAAGTTCCTACTAGCAGCTTTCAGTAACATCTTTGTAAAAAATTCACCGATTAAATTGAAAAGGATCGGGGAAAGAGGATCCCCTTGTTTTAAACCTTTACCGGCCACAAAGTAGTTACTATTGTTATTGTTGATTCTCACAGAAAAGGAACCGCCAACCAGAATTTTAGAGATCCAGCTTCGATACTGATTTCCAAAGCCACGAGACAAAAGCATCTCATCCAAAAATTCCCAACTCACACGGTCGTAGTCTTTTTCGTAATCCAATTTCAAAATCAGACCACAGGAATGTGACCGATGTATTTCATGAATGACCTCATGGGCAGAGACAACACTCTCAAGGATAAAACGGCCTTTAATAAATGCAGATTGGCTCATAGAGACCAATCTATCAGCCACAGGACCAATCCTATTAGTTAACAGCTTAGTAAAGATCTTTAAAGAACAATTCCTTAAGCTGATGGGTCGGAACTTTTTCATCTCTCTAGCATCCGGTTCTTTTGGAATTAGAGTGATGATAGAGAAGTTTAGTCTAAAAACATCAAGCTTCCCAGACCAGAAATCAGCAGCTAGAGCCATGAAATCAGATTTAATTAAATCCCAAAAGTTTTGATAAAACAAAAAGGATAAGCCATCCGGGCCAGGAGCCCCATTTGCATAAGAACCAAAGATAGCATCTCTTATCTCTTTTTCAAAAAAAGGTTGTTCAAGAAGGGCATTCTCTTCCAGGGAAACTAAATCACTAGAGTCCCAAAAATCAGCCCCTAAGTGAATATTAGGCTTGGTCTCAAAACCAAAAAGAGTTTTATAAAAATCACACACAATAGAGAGCATCTCGGGAGTGGAAGTCACCGGACCATTGGGACCATCCAACACAGCCAACTGTTTTTTCCGTCTACGTTGGTTAGCCACCCCATGGAAATAAGCTGTGTTGTGATCCCCTTCCAGCATGTCTTTTTCTCTAGATCTCTGAAATGCTTTAGTTTCCTCCATTTTTCAAATCGAGTCTAATTCAAATCTAATTTGGGCCATACGGTCTCTGTCATTCTGGTCAAGCCTATTCTGTTCCGAGAAGATATACAAGATATCAAACTCTAACAGAAGGTCTGTCTTCCTTTTTTTTCAAGGCAGCTTCCACATTTGAATTCCAACCTCTAAGGTTCTTTCTAAGACTTCTCACTTTATAATTCCAGATATCAATGGCTAAAGTAAGCGAGGAGGGGATGGGAGTAGTCCAACTTTTGGTAACAAAAGAGAGAAACTCCGGCTCACTCAGCCACCACCTCTCAAAACGAAATAACTTCTGGGAGGGAGGGGAACTAAGCCCAAACTCAATGATTAAAGAGGTATGGTCACTACCAGATTTCGGAATTTCTCTCACTAACGAGAGAGGAAACTTGATATCCCAATCAGTAGAAGCAAACACATGATCTAAAGTAGCAAGAATAAGGTTTTCTTGATTATTCGCCCAGGTGAAGCTACGGTTAGACACGGGTAAATCAAGTAAAGCCCATTTATTCATCCAATCGTTGAACAGGAAGGTAAGTTGGTGATTAATGTTTCCAGAGCTTTTCTCAAATTCATTTAGCACCAGATTAAAATCGCCATCGATAAGGGAAGGAAAAAGACATTGTTCCATCACTAAATGTAACTCAGCAATAAAGTCCAACTTGAATTCAGCATAAGTAGAACCATACACAACAATTAACTGCCAAATAAAACCATCATCCAAATTTTTAACTACTGTGCATGCAGCGTATAATTAATTACTTCAAACAAAGCAGTCTTGAAACCCACTAAAATACCACCAGCGGTTTTTTAGTGGGTAAGTAGTGCCAAGAGAAATCGCAAGAGCCAGCAATGGCTTTAAGAAAACTATTAGAAATTTCTTCTTGTTTTGTTTCCTGAAAACCCACAAAATCAACTTTGTTGTTTAGCAAAACATCAGCAATACTTTTTGATCTACCATGTTTATTAAAACCTCTAGGATTCCAAAAGCAACCTATCATGGGATTTTATCGTTATGATTTTTCCTCCTACTAATCGTGGTCCAGGCCACCTGGTTAGTAGGTTCATCCACATGGATAGATGTATTTTGATCACTCTCATTATCATGGATGTCAACATCCAAATTTTCAGGCAGAACAGATTCAGGGTTAGTTTTAGCAAACATGTAGATCGTTCATATTCAGTCGCAACTAGATCAGTAATGATCGAATTTTTGTCACTTTCATTATTACCAACGATAACATCAATGCTACCACTAACATCAGAAAGAACATCAGGGTGTAAAACAGCGAAAGAATTACCTTTATCTCCATGAACGTTCAAGAACAAGAAATGCTGCTTATATCTTTACCACTGGGTGTTAGAGAAGGAGATGGACACGGCGTCCACGCTGCCTTGGAGTAGACTCCAAGAATCCTAGCTGCATACGGATATGTATTTGTATTGTAATTGTCTTGTACTTGTATCTCTTTGGCATATAAATATATGAGGGGGGGGGGGAGCGTGACTTTGATCACGCAGCCTCAAGTTCTATTCGGCTTTCATGGTATCAGAGCAGCAGCCGATCCTACCCCCTCTAAACCCTAGATTTTTCGAAACCCTACCCCCTACCCCGCCGTCACGATGACTCCCGACGAGATCACCAAGCTTGAAGCCGAGCTGAAGCAGCGCGAATCCCTTCTTCATGCGCGCAAGGACGAGCTCGACCGCCACGCTGCCGAGATGGGCAAGGCCGTCGACAGCAACCCTACCCCCCAAAACCCCTCCACCTACGTTTCCTCCGTCAAGACCATTGTCGCCATCACCCTTGATCTGCAGGGCTCCAACTACATCAAGTGGCGCGAGCTCTTCCTCGTCGCCCTCGGCCGCTATGGTCTCACCAGCCACGTCACCGGCAATGCCGAGGCCACGCCTTCGGACACCTCCCCCACCTCCGATTGGGCGCGTGACGACTTCACCATCCTCTCCTGGATCTACGGCTCGATCTCACCCGAGATCTTCGGCATCGTCATATCCCCTGGCTCGACGGTGCGGCAGATCTGGGACTCCATCGCCAACCTCTTCCACGACAACAAGAAAAGCTGCGCCCTTGCCCTCGACGCGGAATTTTGCAACACGCCACAAGGCGATATGAGTGTCCATGATTACTGCGCCAAACTAAAGTATCTTGCCAATGCTCTCGGTGATGTTGGTGAGAAGATCTCGGATGACACCCTCGTCCTCAGGGTTCTACGCGCCCTCAATGAGCAATACAGCCACCTCCGCTCCTTCCTTCCCTACCAAGTACCGTTCCCCACATTCTTGCAGACGCGCTCCGCCCTGGTTCTCGAGGAGGCGCAAAAGAATACTGATGCCAAGCACGCGGCATCTACCGCGCTCTGGACTAGCGGCAACAGCGTGCTTCCCAACGGCGGCAACATATCGCACGCCGGGGGTGCCCCTCCTCATGCCGGCCATGGCGATGGTCCTCCTTATCCGCGCGCTCCTTCGCCCTTCCAGCCCGACGTCTTCAACAACCTTGGCCGGGGTGGTGGCAGCGGAGGCCGTCGTGGACATGGCGGTGGCCGCGGACGTGGCCGTGACAGCAACAGTACTTGGATGTTTAATCCCTGGACCGGCCTCCCTACGTGCGCTCATCAACTACAGCAGCAGCAGCCTGCGATGCCCTCCTCATGGCAGCCCCGTTGGCGTGCCCCGACCCCCAGCGTCTTGGGGCCTCGACCAGCTCTGCCACCGTACCAGGCCTACACCGCCACAGGCTACCAGCAGCCCTCCAGCAACATGATGATCGCCCACCAGCCGCAGCAGCAACACCAGATCGACCCAGCTCTTCTTACAGCTCTCCAACTCTCCAGAACATGCAGCTCCCTGGCGGCCAGGAGTGGGTCATGGACTCTGGCGCCTCGTCTCATATGGCATCCGATCACGGTATTCTCTCCTCCTCTGTCCCCTTTTCAGCACATAAAATCATAGTAGGCAATGGTGCTTCTCTCCCTGTCACACAAACTGGCTCTCACACCTTCACCCTCAATTCTGAAAATTTCTTTCTTCGTAATATTCTAGTTGTTCCACACATTATCAAAAATCTTATTTCTGTTCACCAGTTTACTATCGATAATCTTTGCTCCATCGAATTTGACCCCTTTGATTTCTCCGTGAAGGATCTTCTTACCAAGACCGTGATTCTTCGATGCAATAGTCCCGGTCCTCTCTACTCCATCTGCCGCCCACCAGAAGCCCAGACTCTACTTGCCACTTCGTCCATCGAGCTTTGGCATCATCGCCTTGGACACCCCGGCCATCCCACCATGCAACGTCTTCATCAACAACAACATATTCCTAGCAATAAACCCTATCGTCTTTATGTCATGCTTGCCAATTAGGTCGTCATAGGCTACCCTTTTACTCTTCCGATTCCTATAGTATCAAACCATTTCAATTAGTACATTGTGATTTGTGGACATCACCGATTCCTAGTACTTCTGGTTATACTTATTATCTTATTATGGTGGATGATTATACACATTACTTTTGGACCTTTCCACTTCGCAAAAAATCTGATGTTTATGCAACCTTCACCGCCTTTCATGCCTATGCTCGCACCCAATTCAACCTCCCCATCCTCTCTATCCAATGTGATAATGGTCGCGAATTTGACAATAATAAAGTAATTAAACTCCTTCTTCACCCAACAAGGCACACTCTTCCGATTTTCTTGCCCACACACCTCGCAGCAAAACGGCAAGACCGAGCGTGCTATTCGCACCACCAACAATGTCATCCGCACTCTTTTATTCCAAGCTTCGATGCCGCCCTCTCTTTGGGCCGAGGCACTACATACCGCAACCTTTCTCATCAATATTCGACCAACAAAAGCTACCTCCCTTTCCACACCATATGAGCGTCTTCTAGGCATTACGCCACCTTATCACACCTTATGTGTCTTCGGCTGTTTATGCTACCCAAATATTACCTCCACTTCACCTAATAAACTCTCTCCTCGATCCACCAAATGTGTATTCCTTGGATATCCGTCTCGTCACACAGGGTATCGGTGCCTTGATCTAACCTCTCGTCGCATCATTGTCTCCCGACAAGTCATCTTTGATGAACATTCCTTTCCCTATGCCCCTGTCGTATCACCGACACCTCCTGCATCTACTTCTCCTGACCTTTTTGATCCACCAATTCCTCCCTCTCTGACGGTAGAACGCTCTACCGCGGCAGCTGATTCGTCTGCCGCCAGCCCACGGCAGCCTGCCGCGCCCCCTTCTCCTCCCGCGGTAGCAAATTCTCCACCCGCACCAACTTCACCACCTGCCAGTCTGCCACGCCCACCAACACCCGTCGTGCATCGCACACGGTCCACCACCGGTCGCCTACCTGGTCCACCTGCCAAACTCAATCTACAAGCTATCGTTTCTTCTCCTATTCCAACTAACTACCTCACCGCTCTTCGTGATCCTAATTGGCGCCATGCCATACAGGAAGAGTTCGATGCTCTCACCCTCAATCAAACATGGACACTGGTTCCCCCTCCTCTTGGTGCTAATATTGTGAGTGGAAAGTGGATCTTCTGTCACAAATACAACGCCGATGGCTCCCTTGCCCGACACAAAGCTCGTTGGGTTGTTCGTGGATTCTCTCAACAACCAGGCGTTGATTTCGATGAAACCTTTAGTCCCATCGTCAAACCCGCCACCATCTGCATCATCTTATCTCTTGCTCTCTCTAACTATTGGCCTATCCACTAACTCGATGTCAAAAACGCCTTTCTACATGGTCATCTCGACGAAGTTGTCTACAGTCAACAACCCTCTGGTTTCATCAACCCCCAAACTCCTACTCACGTATGTCGGCTTCTCAAATCTCTCTATGGTCTCAAACAGGCCCCACGTGCTTGTTTTCAACGGTTTTCTTCCTTTACTCGCACCATCGGGTTCATTGAATCCAAATCTGACGCCTCCCTATTCATTCTTCGCCGCGGTGCAGACACGGCCTATCTTCTTCTGTATGTCGATGACATTATCCTTACAGCTTCCTCTTCCACCTTCCTCTCCAATATCACTTCGTCTCTCAGTCATGAATTTGCAATGAAGGATCTTGGTCCCCTTCATCATTTTCTTGGAATCAATGTCACTCGCTCACCTACTAGCATTCATCTCTCTCAACATCAGTATATCTTAGGTATTCTTAACCGTGCTGGTATGCGGGATTGCCATCCTGTCACCACTCCTATCGATACCAAGTCTAAACTTTCCTCTACCATCGGTCAGCCGGTGGCTGATTCCTCCTTCTATCGTAGTCTAGCCGGGGCACTCTAGTATGCCACCCTCACTAGTCCTGACATCTCCTATGCTGTCCAACAAGTATGCCTTCACATACATGATCCTCGTGAGCCTCATCTCTCTCTTATCAAACGCATCATTCGCTATCTCAAGGGTACAGTCTCTCACGGTCTCACACTTCACAAATCTACTTCTCATTCTCTTATTGCCTACTCGGATGCTGATTGGGCGGGATGCCCGGATACTAGACGCTCCACGTCGGGGTTTTGCATGTATCTTGGAGATAATTTGATTAGCTGATCTTCCCGTCGTCAAACGACGGTCTCTCGTTCAAGCGCTGAGGCAGAATATCGGGCAGTTGCAACAGCCGTGGCCGAATCATGTTGGGTTCGCCAACTTATGCAGGAGTTTCAGTGTCCTATTCAAACTGCCACGATTGTTTATTGCAACAATGTGAGTGCAGTGTATCTCTCCGCCAACCCTGTGCATCATAAGCGCACCAAGCACATTGAGCTTGACATACATTTTGTTCGGGAAAAGGTTGCTCTTGGTGCTATTCGTGTGCTTCATGTGTCGTCATCTTCACAATATGCTGACATCTTCACTAAAGGGTTGCCGACTGCATTATTCCGAGAGTTTCGCTCCAGTCTTCACGTCGATACTCTCCATCGTTCAGACTACGGGGGCGTGTTAGAGAAGGAGATGGACACGGCGTCCATGCTGCCTTGGAGTAGACTCCAAGAATCCTAGCTGCATACGGATATGTATTTGTATTGTAATTGTCTTGTACTTGTATCTCTTTGGCATATAAATATAGGCGAACGCTAGCCCTCGGTCGCCCGATCTGGGCAGAAAAATCGGTTGCCCTCCGCGCCATAGGATCCCGATCCGACGTCCAAAAACAGCCACAATGTTATTTGCATTTATCCCCTCTAATTTTCTAAAATCAACCCGCGGTCCAAGTGCACTTCACTGAAACTGTAGGGGTATATTACTTCGGTCCTGACCATCCCAATATTTACGTCACATATGCCACCGTGAAGATATTAGCCTGTAACAGAGACTATTACAACAAAAATCCTCACCCCCGCGTATGAAAAATCACCCCATTTACAACAAAATCTTCCCAATATTTTTTAAAAGTAATGCTACAAATATAAGTGGGTAACAACAATTTTTTGCTCTAGGTTCCTTCACAACAAAAATTTCTATAAATATTTACAAAAATCACATACTATTACAATAATATATTTTTTGAACAATATTTGTTCTAGGTTCCTTCACAACAAAAATTTCTATAAATATTTACAAAAATCACAGTCTATTACAATAATATATTTTTGTAACAATATTTGCTCTAGGTTACTTCACAACAACAAAAATCATAAATGTTTACAAAAATCATGAACTATTACAATAAAATTATTTTTAAAAAAATCAATGCCATAAATAAGTAATTAACAATTTTTTGTTTGACAATGATTTACAACAAAAATCACCAAATATGTTAATAAAAATCATAACAAATACAACAAAAAACCATATGTTTGTACCAACATTTTTTTGCTCCAGTTTCATTTACAACAACAAAAACAATCTATTTTAATAAAATAACAAACGATTACCACAATAAAATCATGTGGTTACAGCAAAAAATAAAGAAGCTAACAAGAAATGAAGCAGCAGCGTCGCGGGCCTCTATCTAGTTTCGTTTTGAGCAAAACAGGCTTGGGCCAACTTACAGGCTTGGCAAAAAGCAAGCGGATCAATGGGCTACCATGTAGCTAGTGGGCCAGAAGAAGGTGGTCCAGGCTCGAAACGGGAGGAGACGGGCCAGCGAGGCATGACCGATCGCCCGCACGGGATCGGTCGCCGGATACAGAGCGTTTTCCATAAATATATGGGGAGGGAGGCCGTGACTCAGCCTCAAGTTCTATTCGGCTTTCACTGGGCTGCAAATTAATTTCAATAAGACAGCGTTCATCCCCATGAACGTTCAAGAACAAGAAATGCTGCTTATATCTTCTCACCTAGGAACACAGATCCACTCCTTCCCACGAACCTATCTTGGACTACCACTGTCTCCAAACAAACTGCCACAATCAACATTTCAACCTCTCATTGATAGAATCGACAAGATACTAACCGGATGGTGCACAGCTCTATTATCAAAAGGCGGCAGGCTAATTTTGCTATCAACTGTCATGGATAGTTTGCCAACGCACTTCATGTCATCGCTCCTAATCTCCATCCTGATTCTAGAAAAAACTGATAAAAACGTAGGGCTTTCTTCTGGGTAGGAGAGAAAATCTGCTCCGGTGCACAATGCCTAGTTGCTTGGAAACGGGCTTGCACACCAAGAAAAGCTAGTGGTCTAGGGGTTAAGAACTTGCAAGTGCAAAATGTTTGTCTGCTTTTGAATTTTTTTTTCGATAAAGGAAATATATTAATATCAAAAGATATCAATTACACTCAGCCTCTGCAACAACGTAACATCATAATAGCAGTACGGATGCACACAGCAAAAAATAAAAGAAAACTAAGAAACAAAAGCCCCGCTACAGTATCTCAGGCCTAGCAACAACAATACAACCACCACCAAGACAACACCTGAAATACTCTCCAAAAGCGACGCCTCTAAGAAGGGAATGGTGCACCAGCGCCCTCGTCGCCCGATCAAAGATCTTAGTTTTTCACCCTGAAGATAGTTCCCGCTCTCAAAACAATGCCTCCAACAAGGTCACTGACAGGTACAACCAGTTAAGGCCAGACCTTGGGTTTTCACCCTGAAAGGTAGGATTCTGAACTTCACATGTGTTGTCGCCCCCACTTTCATATGCGAAGCCCGGAACACCAAGCAAGTCCCTCAACATTGCGGAGACTTGAACCTCCCTTAGCTAGTCCTCGAATCCGGCCTTCATAATATTCTCTACTTCTGACTTCACCATGGACCAAAATGTCTCTTGATGTCAACACAGAACAGAGCTTTGTGCCGCTCCCTCCAGAACCAAATGGTCGGAATAAAAGCATGGGTGCGCACGACCGAATACCACCCGATCCAGCAAACTCCAGGCATAAGATGCACTGTTACATTTGTCGGCGGAGCCTTCCAGAACTCATCACTCCGGCTAGAAGAAGAGGAACCGGCCTTAGGAAGATCACCATCTTTGCAAGAGAAGAACCCTAGGATAACCACCTTTATTCATGCCCGGCGAGCAGCCCCCACGCCACTAGCCGGCTGCAGAGGAGACGACGAGCATAGCAATCGGCAACGATTGCGGAGCACCTTGCACCTCCCGAACGGCGGGAAGCCAGCAGCGTAGACCCGCAAGAGGGCCACACACACGGCAACAGAGTGCCACCATGCAAAAGCAGCCATCCTTTGACCTAGATCGGCCCCGAGCAAAGCTCAGGCGACCAGATCGAGCCCGGGGCGCCGCCACACCAACCGCCGCGATCCTCCTATCCGCCGCACGCCCGGCGCCCGGCGTCGCCCCAGCCCCGCCGCCGTGCCATCAGCCGCGCCCGACCAGCCTCCTCCTCGAGCAGCACCCGCGCGGAACAAACCGCCTCGACTCCCCGCGCGAGAAGACGATGCAGCGCCCCGCCCACCTCCCCTTGCCGGCGTTTGCCGACCAGGGCGCCGCCACCGCCGCCACCGTTGGCGGCAGCGACGGCCAGATTGAGAACCGGTGAAGATGAACTTTCGACTGGAGTCGGATCTCGCCCGGAGCCGCACGCGCGTGTGACCCGGAGCGCCAGTTACGCGCTATCTCCGTTCCTCAGATAGAATGGATAGAGGGAAAAAAACCGTCTGCTTTTGAAATTTAGTTACAAAACTCTAGAAAACATCAATACCCTGTGGAGACACTGGATAACAAGCCAATCACCACTCTCTATAGCACAAGGGGTAAACAGCTCATCTCTAGCAAAAACAATATTCAAAAATCTAGACACCTTGAGAGCAATCACACAATGCTCCGACCGTAGCGGACAAAACACAGATTTCTAGCTAGATAGATGGCTTCTTCCAAAACCTCTAGCAAAAACATACCCGGCTATTTTCTTACACCACCTCCTACCAAATGCATTAGTCAGTGATATTCTCCAACATGAGGTTCAGCATGACATGCGGAATAGATTAACCGATGTGGCAGTAGTCGAGCTTGCCTCACTTATGTCGCTTCTGCAGGATGTTCGGCTCTCACAGGAATTGGATCAAAGAACTATGATCGATGGCAAGAAATTTACAACCAAAAATGCTTATCTGGCCTTGCAAGACAGCCAAAGTGAAGACACAACCTCCTTTATTTGGGACTCAAGAGTCTCAGGAAGAGTAAAGATCTTCATCTGGCTGATGCACCTTGACAAGCTAAACACTCGCAAGAATCTACACCATAAAGGAATCATGCCCTTCTGCCCTAGATGCTCTCAGTAGATAGAAGACACCATGCACTTATTCTTCGAATGCCCGGCGGCACAACAAATTTGGAACCGTGCAAACATTCAGACGTCTAGCGAGCAAACGTTTGCTCGTTGGTTCCAGCCAGCCAACGCGCCAAAAAAGGAAAGTGGCCCCGCCCCCGCCGACCAACCCGCTCCAGAAAAGGAAAGCGGACCCCCCACGACCAGATCGACCCAATCACAACAAATCCCGACAGAATCAAGTCGGGCCCACCGTCCCACCGTCCTCTATTTCCCTTCTCTTTCCTTCCCGGCCTCCTTTTTCTCTCTTCTTCCTCCCAAGTCTGCTCGTCCAGATCTTTCTTCCTCCCCAGCCTGCAACTCCTCCAGATCTCCATTGAAGCTTCTTCTTCTCCATAAAAGCTAGCAAGTTCTTCCTCCCCAGCAAGCCGGCAACTACTTCCTCCCAAGCCTGCATCTTCTTCTCCCTCACTCATCAGATCTCCATTGTAGTCAACACAAAAGACATCAACTACCAGCACAAAAAACAGCAAAAGTTGCTTCTCTGATTCACCTCCAGCAAATCAAAGTTTCAGAGGCTGGAACAAGTTTCAGAGGCTGCAAACCAAGGTCAGATTTGCACAGATTCTTACCTCCCCCTCCCATCTCCCCTTTGCTATTTTTTGTTCAACCTTTTGAACCTGGCAACCAGATCTGCAAGTTTTCTTCCCCAGAAAAAGAACACACAAACTAAGCAAAACACAAAACAAGATCAGATCTACATGATCAGATCCATATCATCTGAAACAAGTAGTGCTTGATGCATAAAACACAAACTATTCAGTCAGAAAAATTGCTTCCTGATGCATAAGAATGGTACTCATCCATACAAATTCATGAAAAATTGCAAACATGTATGTCATAGAAAAAGACCAGCATGTACTTGTAACAGGACACATGTAGATCAAAAAAAACTCAACTTTGTGGGCACAAACCTGTTATAATTTGGCTGTATTCTCAAGGAAGTTGCTTTTCATTTCAGATTTTACTCAAGACAAACTCCTTGCAAAGCAACTCAGTTAGCTGTTCTGATGCATACTAACCATAGAATAAGCCACACAAAAAATCGAAGGACTAGCAATGCATTTAGATGGTCACATAGTACTCGGAAGGTTCTATAGTAGGATTAGGTACCCTTAGTTTGTCGAAAGCATCGAGACAACCGGTTCACCGAAGAACAAACTATGTTCCAACAAAGAAACTAGTACTGTCACATGACAAAACTAAACAGTAAACTATCCGACTTAGCTACCGTTTGACATGCGAAGCAAAAGTTTCTTCTGTCATAGTGCTAAAACATAGAGTTTGCACCGTTTTCTCCGTGGCTGATCGATGAAGCAAAAGTAGACTCTTGAACTGGTCCATGCTAGCCTCCAGTACCTGAAAAAGCAATTTTGTGAGAAGGTGTGAATGGTGGTGACAAGAATAAATTTTGGTAGACTATGTCATGCAGGTCTGAATAAAAAAAGCAATTCGGAAAAACAACTTAGATGGCCTTAGTGTACAAACTTAGATCTTTCAGAGAAGCAACTTTAGATGCATCCATAAACAAAGTTTCCAAGTTTACTTACAAGACTAATGAAAATACTTTCTGTTTTGCAGATGAGTGGTTTGGACCTGAACCTAGAACCAGACGATGTTGACATGGAAGATGCAGGAATAAATGGCAGTGACCCCTTTTTCTGCACTCAAGCTGACCAGACGGAGGTTGTCGATGAGTCTCAGGACCCACTCCTTGCTGAGCATGGTGGACAAGGTGGTGACTCTGATGTGCACAGTGGTGGAGGGCAGCAATTCAATGCAGCACCACCTCCAGCAAATCCTAGCACTGAAAATATCAACACAACAACTATGCCTACTACAACCCTTTCTGGGTCTTCTAACCCTGAGTTGGCAGATCATGGTGCTGATGGAGTTGCTCCTAATGAAGAAGTTGCATCTAGTCCTCAAGAACCCTTCCTTGGTATGCGATTTGACACAATCGAAGATGCCAGAGAGCACTACAATGCTTACTCAAAAAGACTGGGGTTTTCTATCAAGTCAAACACATCACTAAGGCAACCTTTCACTAAGGTGGTGCGGAAGCAACAATTTGTGTGCAACAAGTATCGGGCACCGAAAACAGAAGAGCAAATTCAAGAGGAGAGAGTCAAATTTGTAGAAGAGGTTAGCCCTGTCCAGCTAGATGATGAAGATGGGGATGGAGAAGAAGCTGGACCGTCCAAGAAACCAAAATCTGCAGGAGTTAAGCGGCAAAGGGAAAAAATAAAGCAAACCAAGTGCCCAGCAAAAATGTGTGTGAAGTTGATTAACAACAAATATGAAGTGACATATTTTATTGCAGAACACAATCACCCCATGCTTGTGAAACCTTCACTGACAAAGTACCTGAGATCACACAAAGGCATACCTAGAGATGAAAGGGAGTTCCTGAAATGCCTACATGACTGCAACTTAGAAACGGGGCGTATGATGACAGTGATGTCTTCTTTTTATGGTGAAGAATGTTTCGTCCCCTATGATCCAAAAGCTATAACAAATCTGCGCACAAGTTTGAGGAAGGAGGAGAAGGAATGGGACATTGCTGAGACAGTGGCTTATTTTGCAGAGTTGAAGGACAAGGACCCGGGTTTCTACTCTCGAATTTCTTTTGATGAAGAGCACAGGGTTGAAAACATTTTCTGGGTTGACAGTGCTGCAAGGAAGGCTTACACAGAAGCATATCATGATTGTGTGTCATTTGATACAACTTTCTTGACTAATCAGTTCAATATGCCATTTGCTCCATTTGTTGGGATAAACAGACATGGACAGTCCTTCATGCTTGGCTGTGGTTTCCTAAGGGATGAGAAAGAGGAGAGTTTTACATGGCTTTTCAAGCAGTTCCTTGATGCTATGCATGGGTTGCAGCCAACAAATATTATAACAGACCAAGACCAGGCTATGAGGAATGCAATCAAAGAAGTTTTCTTTGACACTGTGCATCGAAACTGTCGCTGGCACGTTATGAAGAAAGCAAATGAGAAGCTCGGGCCATTCCTAGGTAGGCACCCTGGTTTGGCTGATGACTTCAATGAATGCATCAATGAAAGTATGAGTGAGGATGAATTTGAAGCAAGATGGGCAGAGATGATTGCAAAGTGGGAGTTAGCTGAGCATGAAACATTTTTATGGTTGAAGAAGTATGCAAAATTCTGGGTTCCATGCTACTACAGACATCGATTCTTCCCATTTTTGCAATCAACTCAGAGGAGTGAGGGGTTTAACGCTGTTCTAAAACGTTACATCAACCCTCGCAACTCAATCAAGCATTTTGTTAAACAATATGAGAAGATACAGCAACGGATATTGGGTAAAGAGGGCCACAATGATTTCCGCACGGATGAGCTTGAGCCAGATCCATGGTCGCCGTTCCCTATTGAGAAGCAAGCTTTGGCTGTGTACACACGTCCCATCTACCATCGGTTCAGGAAGGAGTTCGCGCTCATTGGCTGTTATAATGTCCAACCACAGGGCAATAATTTGTACCAGCTAGTTCCTAACAATGAGAAGTGCTATCCTTATGGTTCAAGGTACTACATGGTTAATGCTAATGGTGGGCAATTCAACTGCGAGTGCTGCAAGTTTGAGCGTGACGGTTTGCTATGTTGTCATGTCTTAAAAGTGTTTACGCATATTGGTGTTGATGCTATACCAGAGCAATACATACTACGAAGGTGGATGATGCGCGTAGATGTACACGTCCGTTGGGAACCCCAAGAGGAAGGTATGATGCGCACAGTGGCAAGTTTTCCCTCAGTATGAAACCAAGGTTTAATCGAACCAGTAGGAGCCAAGAAGCACGTTGAAGGTTGATGGTCGCGAAATGTGATGCGGCGCAACACCAAGGATTCCGGCGCCAACTAGGAACCTGCACAACACAACCAAAGTACTTTGCCCCAACGAAACAGTGAGGTTGTCAATCTCACCGGCTTGCTGTAACAAAGGATTAAACGTATCGAGTGGAAGATGTTTGCAAAGAAAACAGTAAAATAAGTAGATTGTATGCTATGTAAAGAATAGGACCGGGGTCCACAGTTCACTAGAGGTGTCTCTCCCATAAGATAAAGCATGTTGGGTGAACAAATTACAGTCGGGCAATTGACAAATAGAGAAAGGCATAATAATGCATATACATGACATGATAAATATAGTGAGATTTAATTGGGCATTACGACAAAGAACATAGACCGCCATCCAACTGCATCTATGCCTAAAAAGTCCACCTTCAGGTTATCGTCCGAACCCCCTCCAGTATTAAGTTGCAAAGCAACAGACAATTGCATTAAGTATTGTGCGTAATGTAATCAATAACTACATCCTTAGACATAGCATCAATGTTTTATCCCTAGTGGCAACAGCACATCACAACCTTAGAACTTTCACTGTCCCAGATCAATGAAGGCATGAACCCACTATCGAGCATAATTACTCCCTCTTGGAGTTAAGAGTAAAAACTTGGCCAGAGCCTCTACTAGAAACGGAGAGCATGCAAGATCATAAACAACACATGAACAATAGATTGATAATCACCATAATCATAGTACTCTCTATCCATCGGATCCCGACAAACACAACATATAGAATTACATATAGATGATCTTGATCATGTTAGGCAGCTCACAAGATCCAACAATGAAGCACAACAAGGAGAAGACGACCATCTAGCTACTGCTATGGACCCATGGTCCAGGGGGTACTACTCACTCATCACTCCGGAGGCGACCATGGCGGTGTAGAGTCCTCCGGAGATGAATCCCCTCTCCGGCAGGGTGCCGGCGATCTCCCCCCGAGATGGGATTCGCGGCGGCGCGTCTCGTAAGGTTTTCCGTATCGTGGCTCTCGGCTGGGGGTTCGCGACGGAGGCTTTAAGTAGGCGGAAGGTCAACGCGGGGGCCACACGAGGGGCCCAGGGGGCAGGGCCGCGCGGCCAAGACCTAGGTCGCGCCGGCCACCCCCGGCTGCCTCGTGGCCCCACTTCGTTAGGTCTTCGGTCTTGGAAGCTTCGTGCAAAAATAGGACCCTGGGAAAGTTTCGTCCAATTCCGAGAATATTTCTTTACTAGGATTTCTGAAACCAAAAACAGAAAAGCAACTGGCTCTTCGGCATCTTGTTAATAGGTTAGTTCCAGAAAATGCATAAATATGACATATAATGTGCATAAAACATGTAGGTATCATCAATAAAGTAGCATGGAACAAAAGAAATTATCGATACGTTGGAGACGTATCAGCATCCCCAAGCTTTCTCGTCCCGAGCAGTAAAACGATAACAAAGATAATTTCTGAAGTGACATGCCATCATAATCTTGATCATACTATTTGTAAACATATGTAATGAATGCAGCGATCAAAGCAAAGGTAATGACATGAGTAAACAACTGAATCATATAGCAAAGACTTTTCATGAATAGTACTTCAAGACAAGCATCAATAAGTCTTGCATAAGAGTTAACTCGTAAAGCAATAAATCAAAGTAAAGGTGTTGAAGCAACACATAAGAAGATTAAGTTTCAGCGGTTGCTTTCAACTTGTAACATGTATATCTCATGGATATTGTCAACATAAAGTAATATAACAAGTGCAATATGCAAGTATGTAGGAATCAATGCACAGTTCACACAAGTGTTTGCTTCTTAAGGTGGAAGGAGATAGGTAAACTGACTCAACAATAAAAGTAAAAGAATGGTCCTTCAAAGAGGAAAGCATCGATTGCTGTATTTGTGCTAGAGCTTTTATTTTGAAAACATGAAACAATTTTGTCAACGGTAGTAATAAAGCATATGAGTTATGAAAATTATATCTTACAAGTTGCAAGCCTCACGCATAGTATACTAATAGTGCCCGCACCTCGTCCTACTTAACTTGGACTACCGGATCTTTGCATGCCATGTTTCAACCAAGTGTCACAAAGGGGTACCTCCATGCCGCTTGTACAAAGGTCCAAGGAGAATGCTCGCATTTCGGATCTCGCTTTTGATTATTCTCAACTTAGACATCCATACCGGGACAACATGGACAACAGATAATGGACTCCTCTTTAATGCATAAGCATGTAGCAAAGTTATTATTCTCATATGAGATTGAGGATATATGTCCAAAACTGAAACTTCCACCATGATTCATGGCTTTAGTTAGCGGCCCAATGTTCTTCTCTAACAATTTTGCATGCTCCAACCACTAAAATGATAGACCTTCAGACAAGACGGACATGCATAGCAACTCACATGATATTCAACAATAGTTGATGGCGTTCCCCAGAAGCATGGTTATCGCACAACAAGCAACTTAATAAAATATAAAGTGCATAAGTACATATTCAATACTACGATAGTTTTTAAGGCTATTTTGTCCCATGAGCTATATATTGCAAAGGTGAATGATGGAATTTTAAAGGTAGCACTCAAGCAATTTACTTTGGAATGGCGGGTAAATACCATGTAGTAGGTAGGTATGGTGGACACAAATGGCATAGTAGTTGGCTCAAGGATTTTGGATGCATGAGAAGTATTCCCTCTCGATACAAGGTTTAGGCTAGCAAGGTTATTTGAAGCAAACTCAAGGATGAACAAGTGCAGCAAGACTCACATAAAAGACATATTGTAAACATTATAAGACTCTACACTGTCTTCCTTGTTGTTCAAAACTCAATACTAGATATTATCTAGACCTTAGAGAAACCAAATATGCAAATCAAATTTTAGCAAGCTCTATGTATTTCTTCATTAATGGGTGCAAAGCATATGATGCAAGAGCTTAAACATGAGCACAACAATTGCCAAGTATCACATTATCCAAGACATTTTTAGAATTACTACATGTAGCATTTTCCAATTCCAACCATATAACAAATTAACGAAGAAGAAACTTCGCCTTGAACATTATGAGTAAAGCCTAAGGACACATGTGTCCATATGCAACAGCGGAGCGTGTCTCTCTCCCACAAAGTGAATGCTAGGATCCATCTTATTCAAACAAAAACAAAACGAAAACAAACCGACGCTCCAAGTAAAGAACACAGGATGTGACTGAATAAAAATATAGTTTCGGGGAGGAACCGATGATGTTGTCGATGAAGAAGGGGATGCCTTGGGCATCCCCAAGCTTAGACGCTTGAGTCTTCTTAAAATATGCAGGGATGAACCACGGGGCATCCCCAAGCTTAGAGCTTTCACTCCTCTTGATCTTAGTATATCATTCTCCTCTCTTGACCCTTGAAAACTTCCTTCACACCAAACTTCAAGCAAACTCATTAGAGGTTAGTGCATCATTAATAATTCACACATTCAGAGGTGACACAATCATTCTTTTCACTTCTGGACATTGCATAATGCTACTGGACATTAATGGATCAAAGAAATAAATCCAACATAGCAAAAGAGGCAATGCGAAATAAAAGGCAGAATCTGTCAAAAACAGAACAGTCCGTAAAGACGAATTTATAAATGGCACCAGACTTGCTCAAATGGAAAAACTCAAAACTAATGAAAGTTGCGTACATATCTGAGGATCACGCTCGTAAATTGGCAGATTTTTTCGAATTTTCTACAGAGAATTATGCCCAGATTCGTGACAGACAGCAATGCTGTTTCTGTGCAGCGATCCCAAATATAACATCAACTTTGACATAGAAACTTTACTTGGCACAAAAACATGATAAGGAGAGGTTGCTACAGTAGTAAACAACTTCCAAGACTCAATAAAACAAAAAATTGCTGTAGGTAAAAACATGGGTTGTCTCCCATAAGCGCTTTTCTTTAACGCCTTTCAGCTAGGCGCGAAAGTGCAAATCAAGTATTATCGAGAGATGGTGTGTCAACCTTACCTTGGGCTTCATCTTTACCTTTCTTAATGTTTTTCTTTCCTTTTGGTTTAGGAAATATATGATTCCCCCCTGGTATAGAGGTGAATTTCAGAGTGCCTTCTCCCACATCAATGACTGCTCCCAATAATTTCAGCAAGGATCTTCCGAATATGATTTTTCCTGTTTCAATAATAAGATAATCAATGGATACTGTTCTTCCACGAATGGTTGTATGCACACCTGCAGCTATTCCCTTAGGAATTATGATAGAGTTATCAATAAGAGCTATTTCTTCTCCCCCTTTATCGACTCCCCAAAGTTTCAAAGATTTATAAATGTTTTCAGGCATAAGGCAAAATTCATACATAATATCACAATAGGCATGAAGAGTTCGATCACCGATGACAATTTTAACAGAAGGGTCCCATGATGAAGGTTTAGGATTCTCTAAGACTTGTTCAAGACGATTACGAACACAGTGATAATTATCATTTAAGCGAGATGTACTTATCTCGAGATTGTTCAATCTATTATGAATGCTAATAAGGGCTGAATCAAAGTTATTAGCTGAATCATGTGATGCAACCAATTTCTTTATGGCATTAAAAGCTTGATCCCCATTACAATGAAGGAAATCTCCTCCTACTAAAGTGTCCAAAGCATATCTATAGCGAACCATAAGACCAAAATAAAAATTACTAAGGAGCAAACTTAGAGTCATTTGAGGTTCAGTTTTGCGATAAGAAGTAAAAATTCTAGACCAAGCATCCTTAAAACTCTCCTCATCCCCTTGCTTGAAAGTGAAAACTAAGTCTTCAGGTGAAGAAGTAACAGGTTCAGAGCTAGACATGGTAATAAAAGTAACTAAAATTTTTTTTGTATTTTAAATATAGAGTGCAGGACAATAAAGCAAACTAGATAGAGTAAATGCAAGTAACTAATTTTTGTGTTTTTGATATAGCAAACAAGATAGCAAATAAAGTAAAACTAGCAACTAATTTTTTTGTGTTTTGATTTAGTGCAGCAAACAAAGTAGTAAATAAAATAAAGCAAGACAAAAACAAAGTAAAGAGATTGAGAAGTGGAGACTCCCCTTGCAGCGTGTCTTGATCTCCCCGGCAACGGCGCCAGAAAAAGTGCTTGATGCGCGTAGATGTACACGTCCGTTGGGAACCCCAAGAGGAAGGTATGATGCGCACGGTGGCAAGTTTTCCCTCAGTATGAAACCAAGGTTTAATCGAACCAGTAGGAGCCAAGAAGCACGTTGAAGGTTGATGGTCGCGAAATGTGATGCGGCGCAACACCAGGTTCCGCGCCAACTAGGAACCTGCACAACACAACCAAAGTACTTTGCCCCAACGAAACAGTGAGGTTGTCAATCTCACCGGCTTGCTGTAACAAAGGATTAAACGTATCGAGTGGAAGATGTTTGCAAAGAAAACAGTAAAATAAGTAGATTGTATGCTATGTAAAGAATAGGACCGGGGTCCACAGTTCACTAGAGGTGTCTCTCCCATAAGATAAAGCATGTTGGGTGAACAAATTACAGTCGGGCAATTGACAAATAGAGAAAGGCATAATAATGCATATACATGACATGATAAATATAGTGAGATTTAATTGGGCATTACGACAAAGAACATAGACCGCCATCCAACTCTATGCCTAAAAAGTCCACCTTCAGGTTATCGTCCGAACCCCCTCCAGTATTAAGTTGCAAAGCAACAGACAATTGCATTAAGTATTGTGCGTAATGTAATCAATAACTACATCCTTAGACATAGCATCAATGTTTTATCCCTAGTGGCAACAGCACATCACAACCTTAGAACTTTCTGTCACTGTCCCAGGTATCAATGAAGGCATGAACCCACTATCGAGCATAATTACTCCCTCTTGGAGTTAAGAGTAAAAACTTGGCCAGAGCCTCTACTAGAAACGGAGAGCATGCAAGATCATAAACAACACATGAACAATAGATTGATAATCACCATAATCATAGTACTCTCTATCCATCGGATCCCGACAAACACAACATATAGAATTACATATAGATGATCTTGATCATGTTAGGCAGCTCACAAGATCCAACAATGAAGCACAACAAGGAGAAGACGACCATCTAGCTACTGCTATGGACCCATGGTCCAGGGGTGGACTACTCACTCATCACTCCGGAGGCGACCATGGCGGTGTAGAGTCCTCCGGAGATGAATCCCCTCTCGGCAGGGTGCCGGAGGCGATCTCTCCCCGAGATGGGATTCGCGGCGGCGCGTCTGTGGGGTTTTCCGTGTCTCGTCTTGGGGTTTCGACGGAGGCTTTAAGTAGGCGGAAGGTCAGCGGGGGCCACACGAGGGCCCGGGGGCAGGGCCGCGCGGCCAAGACCTAGGCGCGCCGGCCACCCCCTGCCTCGTGGCCCCACTTCGTTAGGTCTTCGGTCTTCTGGAAGCTTCGTGCAAAAATAGGACCCTGGGCGAAAGTTTCGTCCAATTCCGAGAATATTTCTTTACTAGGATTTCTGAAACCAAAAACAGCAGAACAGTGGCTCTTCGGCATCTTGTTAATAGGTTAGTTCCAGAAAATGCATAAATATGACATATAATGTGCATAAAACATGTAGGTATCATCAATAAAGTAGCATGGAACAAAAGAAATTATCGATACGTTGGAGACGTATCAGTGGACTCCAGCTGCATTGGAAACTGTGGTTCAGCCAACTGTCCAAGCACAAGATGATGTTATGCCTGAAGAATCAAGGAAGAAATTGCGGTTTGCAAACTTGTCAACTAAGTTTGTTGCTTTGGCTAAGCTAGCAAGTGCATCAGATCAACATGATGCTATTGCTCGTAGACACATCAGGGAAATGACAACTGAGTTTGCACAACTAAACAAGGTGAAGAGGAAGAGGAAACCA
Organism: Lolium multiflorum; assembly: GCA_030979885.1. Taxonomy (NCBI): domain Eukaryota; kingdom Viridiplantae; phylum Streptophyta; class Magnoliopsida; order Poales; family Poaceae; genus Lolium; species Lolium multiflorum. The sequence goes on from CM061750.1 coordinate 198,071,855, forward strand.
ACTACTTCAGCACCTGAACAGACAGCAAATCCTAATTCTAATAGGACATCTACTTCAGCACCTAGTACGCATCAGAAAACATCTTCAGGGCCTACCAGAACACGACCAGTACCTCCACCTACAACATCAAACAGCCAGCAGGCACCTCGGTCAGCTCCAGGGCATGTGCCAACAGCACATACTACAGGTGATGTGCCACCAGCAACTAAACCCGCACCAGCAACTTCCCAGCAAGGACACTCTGCACCGTCTGCCCCTACTCGCCAAGGTCGTCCAAACAAGAAGAAGAAAAGCACAGAGGCCGACTTTCCATATGTGCAACAAGCAAGTGACATGGTTGGGGCAAGTGAAGAAGATATGGTTATTCTTGATCCTCCTAGGTCGAATACAAAAGGAAGAAAGAAGAATCGATACCCTGGTGGGATTGAGTTGCAAGCAAAAAGAACAATTCTGTGTACGGTGTGCGGTTTGCCTGGACATAATTCAGCAACGTGCGAAAATTCTCTGAAAGGATGAACTTAATTTATGTCTGATCAAGGGTCCTTTTTTCTGTGTGTGTAAGATCGGATAGTATTGCAAGACACAACAACTTATGACACAGTCTACTATTATAAGATGTAATTGTGCTTGAAATATTTTATTTTCAATACTGCAATGTAATTTGTGCTTCCCATAAATTGAATTTCAGTAATGCAATTAGTTAGAAGGAGAGAATATACATCATTTTCCTTTCTTCTTGAGAGCTTTCCTCCAGTCGATGGTGTTGTGGATGGAAGTAACCCATGTGTGAGTCATGATTTTCCTAATATTTGATATGTCCTTCCCTCCATAGTTTGGGAGAGACCTTCCTGTCCAGTGCTCAGCATTCATAAGTGCATGGACACCACATTCCTTGCTGCGAGAAAAAAAGTGGGAAGATAAGTTATGTATTCGAACAAGTGAATCAAATTAGCACAAAACTAAAGTAAGCAACTTAAATATTATGCTTGGGACAACTAGATGTATTTGGAAAAGAAATTGGAATTGAAATTTTATGAAGGTAGTAAGAAGCAACCTAGATTATATGGGAAAAGAAAATAACTTAGCCTACTTTAGTACAAGTACTTCACCCCCCCGCAGAAACTATTTTGAGGATGCTGAGTAAGCAACTTAGATGCTACTAACACTGTTGAGAGGAAGCAAAAAAGGGGTTGTTCAGAAGCAACTAAGGTAAGGAGAAGTTGGACACATGCAAACTTAGCTCAAAAAAAGGTAGGCAACTATTGTAAAATTTGAAAAGCAAATTAGTGTTAAATTTGAACTAATGAAACCTTCTTATAGAAGCAACTAAGTTGTTGTTAGTGAAACAAATAAATGTACTTGCTGGAAGCAACTTGGGTGTCTACAGTAAGATGAAGCAAAATAAGAACATATTTGCTACTACTGGAAAGCAACTTAGATGTGCAGTAGGAGCAAAACTTAGATGCTAATAAAAGCAAGTTATCTGAATGAGTGTTTTTATGTGCTTACTTAGTTTTCTGCTTTGGAGCAAAAATGTCGCTGAGGTCAAACTTCTCCAGCTTGATGCGTGAGTTTGGGTACTCTTCATTCCATAGAGATGTTATTGCTTCCTGAAGATTCTTCACAAGCAGGCCCAATTTTTTATCATTTATTGTCCTCATAGAGTCAAGAACTTCGAATCTTCTGTCTTTGATGTTGAGAACAAGCAACCAGTAGTGGTTCACTTTCACAATTGGGTCTTCGCTCATGTTTTCCAACACTGGAAGCAACACCTGTTCGTGTGGTTGGCAGATAAAAAAGAAATCAGGTCCAAAACAGAACTAGAATGACCGTGGTCCAGAATATGAATGAACACAAAAAAGGAAAAAAGAAAGGGGGAAAAAGATTACCAAGTCTTTCTTGTCAAGATGCGCATCCTTCTTCGCAAAGTACTTCTTGACATGCTTATGATTCCAACCATATTCCTGGAGTAATGTCTACAGAAAACATTTGAGGAATCCACCAGGTGGTGCAGTTAGTTTTGCTTCGAAATATCTGTGCTTGACAAAGTAAAAAGTAACAGAACAAAAACATACACAAAAAAAGGTGTTGGGGTGCTAACCATAAATCTCAAAGGCATCACAACTTTCTTGTCATTCTTATCTTTCCTCAGCATAATTGATTCGAGACCTAGTTCGAATACTGTGTTATCTAGCTCAGCGCAAGGCATCATTGAGTTTGCCAGTTCCTGATGGGACACAAAAAATTTCTCGAAGTTGACAATGATTGGGGTGTTGTCCTTGTGCTGACCCCTTCCATTTCGTTTACCACCCGAGATAACTAGATCATAGACTTCCTTCACATCAGCAGAGCATGCATAGCTGTTTTTGCTTGAAAAGTCTATGTATGGTGACTTATAACATGCAGCTGGTCGGATGATCCGGCCAGGAGGTGCATTTGAGTTGCTTCCAGAACCATCCATGGAAGGAGTGACCTTGTTGCCAACAGGAGTTGGTGTTTGGAGTTCAGCTTCACTTTGATGTCCTGCACCGATAGTATCTGCTTCGTCTGTCAGGTAGCCTTTCTCCCTTTCAACCTTGGTACATAAAGCAATGGCTTCTTCCTCCATTTCTGGACTCCAAACATCATCGTAGTCATCGAAAATTGGAGACGCAAAGGACCTAAAAGATTGTGGTGTTGTCCCATCAGATGCAGCAACTACAGGAGTTTGTTGTTGGCTTTTCTCTGGACTATCAAACCCAAGGTTAAAAGATGGCGGGTCACAACCCTGCTCCCATCTAGGATCCTTAGCTCGCGGAGGTGGACAAGTTTGACGAGTTGGAACCGTTGATTTCTTGGCAGCACTGTTGGTCTCCGATCCTTGACAAGTAGAAGGCGTAGCAGGAGATGTTGGAGTATTCTTGTTCCGGCGTGGAGAAGTACGAATGAAAAGAGCTTGTGCTGGAATTTTTGTTAGTGAAACTGCATGACTTGCGTCTGGAGGAGGTTGCGGTGCTGCACCTGTGTTGTGGGCTGCTATTCTTGAACTAGTTGCAGCTCTTTGAGGTGAAACAGGCGTTTGATTAGCTGAAGTTGCTGCCGTATCGACCATAGTTGTGTCTGAGATTGCCATAGTTGATTTTGGTCCCAACGGAGCTGCAGTTTGGTTGGCAGTCTGTACTGTGACCTGATCCTGAACTATTTCAGACTGCACATTGGTATCCACAGGTCTGACACGATGCGCAACCATTTTTTGTTTCATCTGGACTCCTTTATCACTCCTGACTGCTAACTTATCAATTGCAATGCACTCTGCCTGAACTTTCTGTACAACAGTGTCCCTGCGGAACTGGTCCAGTGGTGGTGTTGTTGTAGGAGAACCCCTTTGAGACCTAGCAATCTCCTCCATGAATATGGAATTGGGGTATATCTTCTCTGTTATATCAAAGAATTTTGGGCCCTGGTTGCTTGTCATGTCAATGTCTTTGCCTCTGGATGCCGCAAACCCTCTGATATCTGAGAACGGGCTCAGTCCAGGCAATGGAGTGTTTGCTGCGCCAACTGATTGATTTGTGTTCACATTTCCCAACCTAGCAGATCTCCTTGGTGTATTGTCGAAACGAGGAGATCTCCTTGGTGTATTATCGAAACGAGCACCACGGTCTTGGATATCATCATCCTCAATGTGCTGTCCATTTGAAGGTTGTTGTTTGCTGGCACCATCTTCATTGTCACCGTCGTCATCGCCTTCATCATCCTCGTCATCAGTGTCTTCTTCATCTTCTTCGTCATCATCATTACCATCTGCATTGTAGTCATCATCTGCATCCTCATCATCCTCGTCATCAACAACAATAGAAGGTTCAGGCCTTTGCCTCTTCCTAACTCTTCCACAAACACCTTTTGCACTCTCTTCAGCTTGTTCAAAGTCCCCTACTTGTTCTACGAAAGTGCCCAACCTGTAGGAGATATCGGTGCATAGCTCCCCAATCATCACAGCAAGTTTCCTCTTTTTCTGCTCAGCAAATACAAAAAGCAAAAACTAGTGAGAATTATTTAGTTTTGTATGAAATCACTGTGTACATTTTGAGAAAACAGAAAATAAAAGTGGGAAAAAGGAAAAAATGAAATTACCTGACATGGGTAATTCCTAGGCAACCTTGATGATACAAACTCTTCTAATCTCGTCATCCCGACAAAAAGACCGTCTCTAATAGTCACCCCCACCCCATCTTTCAACTGTAAAAAATCAGGAAATGTCATAATTTGTTAGCATCAGTGTACAATTTGAACTGAACTATGAGCGGTTTATATGAATCACTGGAACAACTTAGATATCGAAACTAAAGCAACTTAGTTGTGCCTAGTAGCCTAGAGAACACAAAATCATATGTACTAACATGAAAGCAATTTGGACCAGTGTTGTAAAACAACTTAGTTATTTTGGCAAGTAACTTATATGAATCACTGGAAGAACTTAGATATCGAAACTAAAGCAACTTAGTTGTGCCTAGTAGCCTAAAGAACACAAAATCATACGTACTAATATGAAAGCAAATTGGACCAGTGTTGTAAAACAACTTAGTTATTTTGGCAAGTAACTTAGATGACACATAGAAAAAACTTGGATATATGAAAAACAGAAGAATGAAGAAGTAAGGTACATTTTGTATGAGCGATTTAGATGTACTAATATGTAACAACTTAGATGTGGCTAGTAAGCAGTTTTGATGTGGCTAGTAAGCAGCTTAGGAACACAACATATGTACTGATAAACTACTTAATTTTTGGATCGGAGTAATAAAAAGCAACTTAGTTATAATGGCAAGTAACTTAGATGACACAGAGAAAACAACTTAGATATATGAAAACAGAAAAAGTAAGAACTAAGATACATTTTGTGGAAAAAGCAAAATAGAAGGGCTAATGTGACAACTTAGATGATGAAGTAATAGTGTTTTGGAAAAATGATCCGGCCACATCGCAGATGATCTACTTAAAAAACAACTTAGATCAATCCAGTAAAGCAAAACTTAAGTAGTTTAAAATTACCTTCAACTTTCCAAACTCTCCATTTGACTTCATATCTTTGCGCATGACAGCTTGAATTAATTTGTCATCCCATGCGGCAGCACGTATGAGACATTCCTCAATAGATGGCACAAGCTCATCAACATCAAGAGAGTCAAGATACAATATCTACAAAAAAAAGGTAAAGGGAAAGAAACAGTGAGTAAGATCTCCTGAAAAAAAAGCAACACATGTTGCAACAGTTATTACGACATAAAAACAAGGCCCAAACACGAAAAAAGGTAAAAAAGATCAAGTACCACGAGGTGATGTAAACAGCAACACACAGATTTCTTTTTGACCCCCATCTTTTTCACTTCTTGAACAATCTGATCAACTGCAAACTGGCACCAATTGGACTTCCTCATGACCTTGAGATCCACTAAACTTGGATATGACCTTGGACTGATATTGGCACTTGTTGACGGTGCTATAAAACAGCTCACAACAGCAGCACAGTATGCCCGTAGGAACTTCATATCAGCTGCCCCTGCCATTTCCTGAATCATCTTGCGCCATTGCTTGAAACCTGGAGCAGACCCACCCTGAATGTTGTATTCTTCGTTCATGAAGGATATTGGTTCAGTCTCCATTTCATACCGTACAGGCAATCCTTCATTGGGTAGCCCAAAGACTTTGTTGTAACTTGCTGCATCGACGGGAATGGTCCCCCTCCCTGGTATAGCTAGCTCACTTCTAATTGGGTCAAAACATGCCAAGACCCACATGCTTAGATCAACAGGCATCTCAGTAGCTTTAACCATCAACATTCCTCCCCACCCCCACTCTGTGATCAACGTCTTCTGATCACCTGATAAAATTTCATTCAGCTTCACAAGTCTAGCAGGAGACGCTTTATTCCTACCAAGCTGCAAACCATGATAAGGAGAAAAAAGTCAAACAGTAATTCAGGACAATTTCACACAAAAACATAAGAAAACTAATACACATATTTGAAGAAAACACACAAGCGAGGAAGTATGAACTGGACATACCGACAGGAACGCACGGCTTTTCTTAGGTTCAACCACTGTTGCAGAAGGTCCAGCAACATTTTCTGCATGATTACCACGACCTGAAGTAGCACCACGGGATCGTAAATTAGTAGCCGGTACAGGATTCGGCCCATTCATGTTCATAGGATTATCCGCACCTGCAGCCTTAAAAAAAGGAACAACTCAACATAAGTAAGGACAAAGGTAAATGTCAGAACAACTCAATTTACTTCCAAAAAACAACTAAGGCATGCTATCAAAAAGACAACTCATCAGAATAGCGAACTTAAGTATGCTATGAAAACCAATTAAGGTCAGATGCTATACCTGCTGGCGAGGCTGCACGCCTGTTACTGCAGGTCTGCCCGTTGCTCCATCTGGTAGTTGTAGACGCGGAAACCTCTTAGTCATCTCCCTACACCTGTTGATGAATAGAAAAATCAAAAATCAATTTAACATGATTACATACGCACAAAAAAATGTACAATGCAACTCTACATCACCACTTATGCAAGTTAGTCTACATGGTCATACAAACATACAAAAGCTCTGTTCTGCTAAAACTATGGCAAAACATGACTGAAAGCAGACATCAAACTTTGCTTTACTTGGAACAACTAGATGTATTTGGAAAAGTTACTCAACTAGATGTATTTCCAAGAACAACTTGTTTAAGACAGATAATGGGCAAACTCAAAGGCATCATTCATGTCATGTAAAAAAAACAGAAAAAATCAACTTAATTAAGAACCACCAGCCAACTTAATTACTTCTAGTGGGACAACTTGATCATAAAGACAGAACAAGTTAAAACATAGACAACGGAAACTCGTGACATCGTTTATGGGATGGCAAATTCAGAAAAGCAACTTAAGTAACAACGACGAGCCAACTTAATGACTCCTAGTTGACAACTTAATTATAATGATGTGACAACTTATTTAAAACACGAATAATCGCCAACTTGTGGAATCTCATAGCAACTCAACTTAATTAAGAACCACCAGCCAACTTAATTACTTCTAGTGGGACAACTTAATCATAAAGACAGAACAAGTTAAAACATAGACAACGGAAACTCGTGGCATCGTTTATGGGATGGCAAATTCAGAAAAACAACTTAAGTAACAACGACGAGCCAACTTAATGACTCCTAGTTGACAACTTAATTATAATGACCTGACAACTTATTTAAAACACGAATAATCGCCAACTTGTGGCATCTCATGGCATGGCAACTCAACTTAATTAAGAACCACCAGCAACATCAATAAGCAGCATCATATGGATTAGAATGTTCCAATGTGCAAAAATAAACACTAAAAGGACATAAGCTAGTACTAGCATCATCTAAAAATGGTAGCCTATATCAAGCAGGTGCACTAGCGTGGCAAAACCAAACTTAGGCTAGAATGAGTATCAAACACAACTCCAAAAGTTGCTCTACATGATCCATACAGAACCTACAAGCTCTAATAAACAACTGAGAACATAAAAGCTGTACTAGCATCATCTAATTTCGGGTGTACAAATTACTCCAACCATGATCAACAGGGGAAACAATGGGAAACATAACAACAAGTACAAATTACTCCTAAACATGCTCTACAGGGGACCATAAGAACCATAGAACAAGGACAAAAAATGGATATACAGGGGAGAGTCCATGAACTGCCATCCATCTACTTCAAAAAAATCCCGCACCATGAAAATGGGGACACAAATTGAAACAGGAAATCAAGCCCTACTGGGAGATTGGGGGGATCTGAGCACATATCGCTTACCTGAGTAGCTGGATCTGCAACTGATCAAAGGTGCGCACACGGCGAACGCATAAGGGACGATCTCCGCCAACGATCTGGGCGAAAAACACCAGCGCCTAGTGCACGGCCACTGATACGGGGGCGATGAAGCTCTTGGACGGCGAATCGACTGCACCCGCCTGAGAGAAGGTCGATCTCCGTCGCGGAGATCGAAGCAGGACCTCGCGCCTCGCCCCCACTGCCGTCGACCTCACGCTCCTTACGCCTACTGAGCTCACGAGGACCTCCCGGATGCCTCGCGAATCGAGCGCCGGCGAGAACCTACCCCTCACCGCCTGGAACCCTAGGGGATCGCGGCGCCGGCGAGCACGCCGTCGCTCAACCGCAACCCTAGCGAAATCGCCGGCCGGAGCTCGCGAGAGGAATGGGGAACGAGGCAGAGAGACGTTCGCGAATCGTCTTCCTCGCACGCGCGCGACGCGGAATGGACCCTCGCACGGTGCGGTCGGGATGACGGTGGGGCCCTCAGGTGGGGACCTGTCGGAAAAACGACCAGATCGCTGATCGACGAAGCGGGATCCAACGGCCAGGAATCGTTGGCTCGGCAAAACAAACTGGCCACCGTGCACTTTTTAGCGTTTGGGTTTTTTTTTTTGCGGAAAGGAGCTGATATATATCAAAACATGGTTCTTACAGAAAGGTCCAGAGCGAAAAGCAAAAATAGAACTGAGTCCTGCTGAACCCCAACGAGGAAGACGAAGATCAGAACGTCACGCCGGCGCGCCGCCGCACCACCTCCCCTACGCCTTGGATCGGGAGTCTCCCCTGCACGGACGGGAAGTCGACGCCACTCGGCTCCGAAGAGCCTCCGCCCTGCAACGCCATCGTCGTCGCCATGCTTCAACGCATCAGCACCTTCAAACACTTCAACGGCCGGAGCCGCCACCCCGCGATCTCCGGAAGGGGAAGGCCAAGCTCCACTTCTCCGAAGAGCAGCAAGCCCGGAAAGGACGGCAGATCCACGGCGGAGCTCCACCGGAGCCGCACCGACAGAAGAGAAGCCCGCCGACGCCAAAAGCCACTCCGGCCACGCCATCTTCTCCACGACGCCGCCGGCTAGCCACACACGCACCCCAAGACTACATACACGCCGAGATCCGTGGATTCCCCATCCTCCCGCCGCCGGAGCGGCCGCCGGAGGGCGAGGAATCCGACGAATCGCCGGCGGCGAGCTGGTCTGCGTGCGGTCGCCCAAACATTCAGACGTTACACAACAGCCTAGCCAACATATGGCGCCCACCTCGGTCTATCGATCAACCAGTGTCTATTTGGCCAACGGTACTCCTAACAATTCTATGGAAGATCTGGGACGCAAGAAATGCTCAAGAAATGCTCTAGTATTCAGGAATCAAGTGATATCTCCCCATGCCTCACTTTCCAATGTAATCTCTGATCTCTCTCTTTGGCTATACAGATTCAAAAAGCCAAATCTCAAAGAGGACGCATGGCGAAACCACCTCTCCGCATGTAACTTTAATTTTTAGACCTAAACTATATTCTGATCAATGAAATTCAGGTGTGGATTCTCTCCTCCCCTGACAATTTCAGAAAAAAAACAACCTGAAATAATAGCCGGCTAGCTCAACCACGTCATCATCTAGCAGACTTCTTGCGGACGGCTAGGTAGAAGTGCAGAACTATCTAGGTTCTAGGGAAAGTATGATACACTTCTCCGAACGGAAATACATCAACAATATGGGCCGGTTAAGACAATCTCAAGTCACGTCCCCCAAAACGTCTCTCAAATCATGCCGGATCGAGTGTTCGGGGGACGTTTTTTCTTCGTGCTGCGTTTGGGGATGTCGCTGCGTAGTCACGTTCCCTAGACGAGACCCCAAATCAATAAAGATGCACGAAAATAAAAGTTTTCATTCAAATTTTATTATATTTTACAATTTTGAATGAAAGCGGCTAGATTATCTAACCCTAGCCTACTGGCCGCCCGGAGCTGTGTTCGACGGCCCCGCCCCGTCGTCGCGTCCCCTCCGCCGCAGCTCATGTGCCGCATGCCGCCTCTCCCTATGGAGCGTGATGAGAAGACGTCGGTGCTCGTTCGCCGCGTCGCCGCCTACCCTCCTCAGCTGCTCTTGCAGGAGGGAGAGTTCGACCACACGGCGAACCTGCGCGCGCGTCATTTTCCTCCTCGCGGGCACTGGCGTCGTCTTGCAGCTTCTTCTGCGACTAGAGGAGCGCTGCGCCGCGCCTCCTCCAGGTCTGGCCCGTCGTCGTTGGACCAGTCGAAGTCGTCGTTGTCGTCCTCCTCCTCCTCTGCTTGCGCTGTCGCCGCCAACGCCTCCGCCTCCCAGGTCGCCGCTTCCGCTGCCATTGCCTCCTCCCGAATCTACTGCTCCAGCTTTTCCCGCCGCTGCTGTTGATGGAGCTCCCGCGTCCGCAGCCGCTCCTGCGGCTCCTCAATGCGCCACCGCTCGTAAAGCTCTTCCGCACACCGCCGCTGCTCCATCTCGTATGCACAACAGCGTCGCTGCAGCTGCTCTGATCGCCACCGCTCGCCATCTCCTCCGCCCGGCGGAGGCGTGTCTCTTCCGCCATGGAGGCGTCGAACATCGCTATGGTGTCCGCTAGCGCCGCCTCCTCCCATGCTATGTTCTCCGCGGCCTCCGGGTCGACATCGAACTCCGGTGGTGGTGGAGATGGAGGTGGAGACGGTGGTGGAGGCAACTAGCGCCGTCGGCGCGGCTCATCATTGGGTAGGTGGTGTGTAGGCGACGAGGCATGTGTTGCGGCGGAGAAAGGGATGCCGGCAGCTGTGGTGGCATCCATTGAGCGGAGGAGGCATTTTATAGGCGCCGGCGACACGAGAAGAGGCGGGAAGAAAGCACAAGAAGAGGTCAGAAGCCGTGGAAGAAAGAGCGGAAACGCGGTGGCGTGCGAATGGCGACGACACATGGAGGAGGCGCAGAGACACGTCGAGGAGGCGCAGCGCCGACGGGACGTCTCGCCTGCCCCTCCGTCACCATTAAGGCAAAGCTGCGACGCTTTGTTCGTGTGTCAATGACGCGTTGGGCCCGCCACTCCCCGCCTCGTTTCTCGCTCTGTTTGGCGCGCCTGGAGTGTCCCCTGTGGAGCGGGAACGGGCTCAGGACGCCGGACACTGTATTAGGCCACGCCGGCGAAAGGCGGCTTTGGGCGCACGACTAGGACCAAAAGAATGTCCGGTGCGTCCAAAAAGCTTTTAGGGGACGTTTTGAAGAACACGACTGGAGATGCTCTAGCCATATGGCCTGCCCACAAACACTAACATGACACGAAACTATGACAATCAGCTTAATGTGTTCTTTTTTTGAAAATCGCAATTGAGGTCATGTTTGATCCCGTAAAGAGTTAAACATTTATCAGAGAGAAAAAGTGGATAATGTTGCTTAATAGTTGTTTTTTAAGGTGTTGCTTCAAACTATGATTAATTGTAATGTTCTGGAAACAAATAGAAACATATTATTTTGCTTTGTCGATTTTCATTGTAGTGTCTGTGAATTGTAGATTGCACGTACATGATTATACATATTGTAGTGAAATGTACATGAATATAAATTTGGTAAAGAACACATAGAATTCAAAATACACAAGTTTTACTTGAAAGATGAGAATTGCACGTGCACATTTACTAGTAGATCTAAAATAAGGAGAAATATTACCTAAGCATGATGAATTTTTTATGGGCCGACCCGCTCTTAGTTATACACCATGTATACCTACTTTTTATTTCAGTTGCACCAATGTGTAACTGAGCGTTTCTCCAGTTGCATACTACTTACACATAGTGTGTAACCTTTGCACGGGTGCAAACTAGAAAATCTTCAAGTCATTACTATCATGCAACTAGAATCGCAGCTACAATTTATGTGCAAATCTAAAAATCTCAGTTGCATCGTTCATGCAACTTAATATATCTCAGTTGCAATTCACGTGCAACTAAAAAAATTAAGTGCAACTCATATGAAACTAGGGAAAATCTCAGTTACAACCTACGTGCAACTCAAAAATCTCGGTTGCATTCCACATGCACTCAAAAAATCTTAGTTTCATCCCCATGCAAATCCAATATATCTCGATTGCAATCCCCATGCAACTCAAAAAATCTCAGTTGCAATCCATATGCAACTCGAGAAAATCACAGTTACATCCCACATGCAACTCAAAAAAATCCAGTGGCATCCCGCATGCAACTCAATGTATCTCAATTGCAATCCACGTGAATCTAAAAAAATATATCTTCAGTTGCAACCATATGCAATTGCACTGCAACCCAAGAGCAACTCAAAAATATTAGTTGCAATCCACGCACAACTATAAAGTCTCAGCTGCAACTTAGGAGAAATCTCGGTAGCAAACCTTGTGCAACTCGAAAATCTCAGTTGCAACCCATATATAACTGGAGATATCATATTTAGAACTCATGCTCAACTGAGAGAATAACTATGTGCAACTGGAGAAAATCACGGTTAAAGCCCATGTACAACTGGAGAAATATTATTTGCAACCCAATATGCATTACGGCATAGTCAAACGGTCGAAGAGTTGACCAAGATCTAACTTAAATATCAGTTAGATGAGAATCAACAAAATCATTTTACATATAACACATGATACGTGAGCTCTGGCATCAATTTTGTTAAAAACGCATGACAGAACATATCAGTTTCAATACATACACGGTGCAAGTAATAAGAAAAGGCAAAAGAAAGCCCAAAAAAAAGGCCACATACACACAAAGCCCACTAGTCACGGCAAACCAGGTAGGGTTGAAAACGGAACGAAAACGGACGGAAATATGTCTTATCGTTTTTGTTTCCCCCTATCTTAACGAAATCAAAAACGAAATCGGAAACCCCGGAAACGAATATGGAAACGAAAATCACCGGAAATGAATATGGAGCGGATACGGGACGGATACGTTACGAAAATGAATATTTGTCATAATAAAATGGCGGGCATATTACCTTGATATGTATACCGAAAAAGCACATATAACGAAGTAGACAATAAGACAAGGAATATCACTCAACTTCAACAAGTGGCAATTCAACATAAAGTACTACATAACAGACATAGTGTAACACTTAGACAAGCGCAAGTTCACATAAATATTTTTACGTCGACACTAACACTGTTCGCGGGCAGTCGCTTGGCCGCCTGATCGCTCGTCTTGTAGGAAGAAGCTGCGATCGCTTGGGAGTTGGGACTAGGTCTTGTGGAATCGTCCCAAACAGAGATGAGTCGTCGGGACTGTAGGCGGCTGTCTATAATTAGTAGGTGTCCTGCAGGCCTAGTTTCATGTGTAAATATAGGCCTACCAAGAACATGGGCCTCTCTAGGTTACATTTGCGGAAACTTTTCATATTTATTTATCCGGAATTTCCTTTGCCGTTTTCGTTTCCATCGGAAACAGCTCCCTTGTTTTCATTTCCGTTTCCTTTTATGATTCTTCCGTTTCCTTTCGTTTTCCGCAAAATGCCATTTCCTTTTCCCTTTTTTGCTCTCCATTTCCTTTTTCTTCGAAAACGGATGGAAAGTTTCCCTTTCATTTTCAACCCTAAAACCAGGGGCCAGCAGGAAGTCGCGACTAGCGAGCATACCTACGCTGACACATTGACACTGAAAAAACGTACGGGTTGCACGAAGCAACAGCTAGTCTGCACTAATCTTAATGCACCAGATCCGGTGGCGAGCAAAGGTGACGGAGATTTAATAAAAATCAGGCGCTTAATTTTCAGCAAAACAGTGACAATATCAGCTAAAAAAATATAATACCACACCAAAGACAAATGTTACTTCAACCAAAGAAAATAAGTAAACGAATCGTAGATATTAACCACAAAGCTTTGCAAAGAAAATATAAGTTATGGAGTTTAACATTTGCATGGTGAAGATGTCAAAGAACTTGCCATTATCTATGAGTAGGACAAAGAAAGAATCATATAGAGTACATTTCACAACATTTTTTTTAAAGACATTCTAAGATACACACTGTCGTAAACAAATAAGAACTATGTATTGAGGTTTTTATTTATTTGATAAAAGATGAAACAACCTAAGGTGCTTGAGGTAGGAACCGCAAAAACTACATCGTCACCCATGGTATGTGCTTCCATGAAAAGATTCTTGAGATAAACTCTAATCCCTGCAGATGGACCAGGAGCGGGACAATGCAGGCATAAGTAAATAACCTGCCAGTGTAGAAGGGATCATTGTTTTTTTTTTGTCAGACACAACACTATTCCTACAAAGTCACGAGGCCCAAAATATGGCTGCTGCGCCAAAAGTAAATGACATTTATGCTTAGAAGGAATCCCCCTTAGCCGATTACCAACTATTGTTTAAACAGACCAAGCTGCACGCAAATTTGCATCAAAAATATGCAATTGCCATGCAAAAAAGAGCATTCCAAGCTAGGAACCTATTTCTTAAGAAGTCATGCAAAAAAGAGACATTCTAAACGAAAATAACCATGGCACCTCCTTAATTATAACAAGAGAGATAATTCGCTATTAGAGGCATTAAATTGGTAATAGCAGGATTAGGGGATTTCTCCATAGTAAATTGAAAAGGAGTGCATTTACAAGAGATTGCAGGATTAGGGCCTTAGCTGCCGCAAAAACAAGACAGAGAGCTACTCCTCACTCGGTCCCTCCCTCTACCATGTTAATCTCCATTGATCAACTTCTGCAAGAATGAGATGACTACTACATTCCAAGACTCTGGATTAGTTAAGACCACATAAGCTGACAAAACTAACAGATTTGCTGCAAAAGTGGCCCTGTAAAAAAACAAGAATAGACAAACACACAGATGGTAGATGGAGAAATGAGAATGCTTGAAGAAGCTGCGATGGTAGAGCAAGGGGCTGCACACGCTGGCGGTACTGGCACCAGGCTGTTGCCCGTTGGGCATGAGGTGGTAGACATGGAGGCTGTAGTTTTTGACGATCTGCTGCCTCCATGGGCAGAATTTTCTCAGGGGTAACCGGAATTTCCAGTTTTCGATCAGTTACCAGAAAATTCGTTGGAGAAAAAAACATGGTGTCCAGTCACACCAAAGTTCAAGGGCATAAGATGTTCCACTACGCCACCCTCTTAGTCTTCAATAGAATGTAGCTGTAGCATACGGAGAGGGTGTGCAAATTTTCCTCAGGGTATCTGGATCATCAAAGCCCTAGAGAAGATACACAAGCAAGGAATAAAATCAATGCGATAGTCGGCATAATGTCACTACAAATTACAATGTACCCAACACCATTACCTTATAAATATGTCTTATTCTATCCTCCTCGTCCTTAAACTGAAAAAGAAAGGAGGGTACACATGCAATTAACAACAACAAAAACAAAAACCCTAAATGCTCAACAGCAAGTAAAGGAAAATAAATGATCATACATCATCAACATCATCATCTGAGGCATCCCACCCTCCACTATGCCCAAATGGCAAATAACCGTCTGGGTGACCAGCATTGTATGCATTAGCTTGGTTCGGGTGCTTCATACCAACACTTCCATTATTTGTACAACCATAGCAGCAACCTTTGGAAGGAAGAGAGGGGAGGGGGAAGTTGTCATTTAACTGCAGCATACCAACCAGGGACAAACAAAAACATGATAATAATAGTTGAGTAACTGAAGGCAAAAATTCATGCACATGCACACTGGCTGCATCAATGCAAAGCTTGTGGATAACGGACATGATAAAAAAATAACATGACATGACGGGTAAAGAAACAAAACAATACAGTAAAAATAATATACTGCCACCAGAAACTCAACCAAAAAAATCTATACATCTTATATAGACAAAACAGGCACAAACAAAAACATGATAATAATAGTTGAGTAACTGAAGGCAAAAATTGATGCACATGCACACAGGGCTGCATCAATGCAAAGTTTGTGGATAACGGACATGGTTAAAAAAAACATGACATGATGGGTAAAGAAACAAAACAATATAGTAAAACGAATGTACTACCACCAGAAACTCAACCAAACAAATCTATACATCTTATATAGACAAACCCTCCTACAATCGTTAACTGCTATTTTGTTGCTTTCATGGACTTAATTCAGCAACAGTGTACCCACCAAGTGTTGCAAAAAAGAAAAATCTCCAAAACTGGTAATACATACATAGTATCATGATCGTATGATTCTTAAAGTTGGATATTCACAAGAATTTGTGAGAAGGTAGAGATCATCTGAAGAAATATACAATGGATACACGTGCATGGCGAAGGTAAATCGTGCTTAACGTTTCTATATTTCCCTTAACTACTTTGGATTGATGCATCCGTGCTTGTGCTATCTGGTATGCTTTACTCTTTGAATACTACGAAAAAAAGTTGCTTCACTCGAAATTGGATATCTTCTCTTCTTTCATAAATTCTGTGCACAAATATGACCTCCTATATTGGTTTTCATACAGCAAATCCTTGTTTGCAGTACAGACACTTATTAGTTAATCTATATTTACAATGCTAGGCATAATTAACGCAACCTAAGAAAGCGCAAAACATAATGTATGATCAAATCCTAACACAACACTCGCCAAAAGTATTCCATTTTTCATGAACTTTGCATAGCTCCAACAAAATATTTATGAAGGAAAACATGACAGGAGGAACAACAATACTGTAAAACATAACGTCATGCATCAAAAGACATTTAAAAAGTAAGTGTACCAGCACCATGAGCCTGTGATAGTTAAACTCTTAAAGTAAGAGATGAGCATGGAGTACCATTAGCATCAGTATTGATAATGCAGCAACAGCTGACCGCCAATTCATCTCCTTCTATACACGTCACTTCAGCGAAAAATAGAATGTCAATACCATCAGCTCCTTTTGTCTTTGTAATGAAATTGAAATGATAGTACCAAATATTCCTCTTGCCCTCCCACATTATTTGACAATGCAAAGCATCTTTTAGTTCATGCGCAAGATCCTAAAATAAAAGACATGCATAGGATCAGCAATTGTTAAAGGAATAAAAAAAGATATAATCACCGACGGGGTGATGGAGAGAGCAAACCCCCAAAAGATCGCGATCCTCGTTATACTTGTCCACTAAAGCTTGAAGCAAATGGTCATTTTCTGTACGAGCATTCTCAGATAAAAATGCGTCTGAACATTTCCTTTTTCTGCCATCAGGCCAGTAAAGAGACTGCCGTATAAGCCGATCCATTGGAGAAAGCTTGTCCAATGATTCCTTGCACCTACTTGCACAACAGCAATGATTAGTATACTGTACTTCCTCAAAGGTGGAGTATACACAGCCAAATTAAGTGATTTGTCCCTGTTATCAGCCAGGCATAGGGTTAGGGTGAAACAGCCTCCAAGTTACCTAGAGGCTGTAACATATCACATGATACTAATGAACACGTGCAAGGCACGGAACTGAACTGCTTACATGCATATAAGTTTCTGATGCAACATTATCTATTACTGTTAAAAGGCATCCATAATTCATTTTCAGATCCCCAGCTCAGTGTGCTCGTACTGCACTGTTTTGACCAGTTAATGGTACTTATTGTTGTAGACCAATGTTTAGAAACTGGGGAAACAGAGCTAAGTGGGTGTATCCAGCTAATAGTTAACCAATCCAATTGAACAAATTACAATTCAGATGATAATATAAATACAAAGCGACAGCATCTATATGTAATTTTGAGCTATGCTTGTGACTTATGCACTACTTCAACAACACATACAAATATGATAAATGTTTAGTAAATTTTAAAAGGTTCCACGGCAGGAATTGAAAAAGAAGACCAAATTTAGGCTAGGGTTTTTGTGGTCAACTTGACAGCTTTTCTATAGTCCAACTCAGGGCCATATGCTGTAAAAAATGTGAACATCTTATGGACAATGGAATCATGTTTGTATGTAGCGGGGTTTGAAAATAAAAAATACCAAAAAAATGTTGGGAAAACTTACATCGTTTCATGCTGGAGGCCATGAAGATGGCAGTCAATAGCATTTTCAGCTTCTTGTAAGCTCTTGAATGGTCCACCCACATCAGGATATGTGTGGAAAGATCCTGACAGATCGATCCTGATATAAAACTGCAAATACCAATCAGGATGTCCACGGCGCAAAATGGTTGGACCAGGAGATGAGAAAAGGCAGCGCCCTGATGATGCCGATATCTCTGTGGTGCCACGAAGTAGATCCTGCGGAGTGGACGAGGAAGTGGTAGTGGTGGATGATTCCTTCAATGTGCCCATCAACTTGCTCGAGCTCGACACAGGTGTTTGTCCAGCAGCATGATCCTGACACCTGAATTATATATGTGAGATACAATTGAGCAAGATCGATGAGCAGAATTAAGAGCAACTTATCTTAACAGATCAATGCTATGGAGGAAGTAAACTATTTGTTGTTGTTGCTTAATATACAGAAAATTCGAGTCGATATGTTTCTACCGGTAACTTGCAATCTACCAGACAAAATCATAATGCAACGAATCTGTATCTAAAGGAGAATCCTCCGTCGATGAGCAGCAATTCGATCAACGCCCTTTCTGTTGACTATATCAGAAATTGAAAGTGTATGATAGAGAGCATAAAAGGGGCATACGATGGAGACTTCGGCCGACCCTTGGAGGGGCCCGGGCCGGAGCGACCCCGGCGGGAGTTGCGAGAGCGACCGCGGCGCGATTTGGAAGCGCGACGGCGACCGCGGCGCGAGTTGAGAGCTTTGAAGTGGACGGCTTGGTGGCGGCGGGAGAAGGGAACTCCGAAGGTGGCGCTGCCGCCACCACGCCAGAGTCCGCGACCGCCAGGGGGTGGCATTGCGGTGCGAAACGAAGATTGAGGTCTTCCTTCGTGGGGAGCTTTGGAGTTGGGAGGGGAACAGAGAAGGCACGGCGCGCGCCTAACTTTGATCATGCCTCTCCAACAGATGATGTATTTTAGGCATCCAGCTTATGGGAAATTCAATTCAACTCCCGATGCATATGCTCCTCTATCAAAAAAAAAAAATTATTTTAAAATGCGAAAAATTTTGACAATTTTTTTTACATGTACAT
The DNA here is from genome assembly GCA_030979885.1 of Lolium multiflorum. Taxonomy (NCBI): domain Eukaryota; kingdom Viridiplantae; phylum Streptophyta; class Magnoliopsida; order Poales; family Poaceae; genus Lolium; species Lolium multiflorum. Next base: position 198,090,757 of record CM061750.1, read on the forward strand.
CTCCATAAAATACGTGCGTTCGTCAAATTTCACGGGGAACCAATAATTTTTGTGGTATGTGTAAAAAGGAGAAAAACTATCTTCTAAAAAGCCTTATTTGTAGCATTGAATTTTGTCTTTTTGATACACACTACACGATAAGTTGATTTTTCATGAAACTACTTTATGAGCGCGTAGAATGTGAAGATGTACGTGCAAATTTTTCATTTCAATTTTTTTTTTGAAATTCAAAATATGTGTAAAATGCATTTTAAAATAAAGAGAACATATTCTCCCTGCCAAAACACCACTCCCTCCAACTTATCTAGATTATACATAGGTACCACTTTTTTATATTTTATCATGTTTTAGAGCACAAATATTAGAGGATCTCCCGACACGCGTGCTAAAAGGCACGCGTCAGTTTCCGGACACGCGGAAGCAATAATGCAGCTCGCAAAACAACATTTTATGAAAATTAGATGGAATCGAAGATCGAACAGATCATCGTCGGTGATGGTGCACTTGACGTACAGCTGGTCGTTGACAAACTGCTTGCGCCGGCGATGATCCTCGCGGTAGCGCTGGCGCTTGGCCTTCTTCTGCGCCCAGAATTCGGTGTCAGCCATGATGTCCTCGGGGAAAGCCTTCTTCCAAGCTTCCATGGCGACGGTGAGGCAGCGCTGCGCTTGGCGGTTGCGGTGGCGCTACATGAAACATCGTCGAAGATCATGCCGCGGAGGAGCCAGCATAAGCGCCATGCCGCAGCATCGTATGCTCGCGCCGCCAAGTGCACGCTCAGCCAACTCCCGAGCGGCACGCGGTATCCTCCAGTGCGGATCTCGGCAGTGAAGGTGTCGTTTCCGCAGACGCGGCGGAAGCCGGATGAGCCCACTCGGCGCGACGGCATGGCGTGCTGGCTAGGGCGCGCAAACGTGTGGTGGAGGCGAAGCTGTGGGGAAGTCGTGGAGAGCGAGGGGGAGTTCCTGCCAGTTGGCCGTGCGCGTCCACCTCGCATATATAGCGCGCGATGCAGCTTTTTCCCCGCCTGTGCTGGAGCGTGCATGGTGAAATACATATGTTGTTGGAGATGCTCTTAGGCATAAGTTTCAAACGATGTAAAATAAGACGCACGATAAATTTCAGATGATGTAAAATAGGGCGCACACATCATTTCGATTTCATGCAAACTTCAAAACATTGGCACATTTCAAATGTAATTCAACTTTGACACATAGTTGGGCTATTCGAAACATTTCCATTATGAATTTATAATAGTTCGATATATAGAAACTTTAATAATTCCATTTGGACACTGCATAGACACTTTGACGCTAGATAGACATCATAACCTTGACTCTTCGACCTCGACACATCTAGAAATCGTCGTCATCATTGGAGGATTGGGCAAGTGACTCAAAAAATGCGTCGTCCGTCTCCAACTCCGACGACTCGATGGTGATGGTGGAGGGGCCGACTTGTGTGTTCTGAACTACCATTCGTGCTTAGCTTGGGCATAATTTGTTGTATTAAAATGCTATTTAGAAGTAGCTAGGATTGAACGAACCTTATAATAGTCTTGCTTCTTAGTTTGATTCGCTGTTATGCTGCCTCTTTGTTCTAACTGTGAGGGTAATGTCACCATTTGGAATAAATGGTAACTAGAACTAGATCTAGTAGACTACCAATGAGGCCAACATATGTAGTTTACACGCGCGTTGCAGCTTAGTTAGCAACCAAACAAGACAGCACAAACAAGCTGAAAAAAAATTGTTAGGAACCAAACAAACTTTCATTCAGATATATAAATTTGGCCTAGTTAAACATGGCTTTGGGAAGAAAATCTGCCCGATGCAGGAAAATTATAACACCAACCAATCGGGCCCCTACTGATTTGTGTATGTGAATGAGTGAGGGTGCGGAGGACGGCTGTGTCACAGAAAAGCATATTTATGCTTTTTAACGCCGATGGGCTCATGTACTCTTTTTTGGCGAATTTTGCAGTTCCGGCGTTCAATTTGATGAGTATCTATCCCACATGGTCCATCTTTATCAAGACAACATCAAATCCTCAGCGTAACCAGAAGTAATATTTTCCTGGTTCTTTCACCAATAAAGTAAAACTTCTTCAATAATCCTTAGTTTCAAATTTCATTGACAGGCAAGGATCAAGTGTGGCCCACTTCATTCACAGCTTTTAATAATACAAAACACAACTGGAAACCAGAAACTAGTGGCTAATTACTTGTTACAAATAGGTCCAGCCCAAACCGAATGGTTTCTCAGACTGTCAATATAAGATGTCTTTTTTGTGAATGCTTAGCAAAAGAAAACAGCAAATATGTATTAGAGAATTAACATCAAACTTCAAGGGGATATGACCTTCCACTATGCCACGCCCTCTTAGTCTTCAATGAGAGTAGCTGTTGCATACGGAGATGTGGAAATTTTCTTCAGGTAAAGTGGATCATCAAGGCCCTAAAGAAGATACACAAGCAACAAATAAAATCAATGCAATAACAAGCATTATTCACTACAAACATACTATACAAAACATATTTACAAGCCTAAAGAAGATACACAAGCAAAAAATAAAATCAATGCAATAACAAGCATTATTCACTACAAATCATAATATACAAAACATATTTACCTTGTAAATATGTCTTAGTCTATCCACCTCAGCCTTCACCTGAAAAAGAGGGTACCCATGTAATTAATAAGAAATAAACAAAAAACCGAAATGCTCATCAGCAAATAAATAAAAGAAAATAAAGGATCATACATCTTCCTCCTCCTCCTCCTCCTCCTCCTCCTCATCATCATAATCATCATCATCATCACTTGAGACATCCCTCTCTCCAGTACATTCAGATAGCAAATAAGCGTTCGGGTGACCAGCATTGTATGTGTTAGCTTCCTTGGGGTGCTTCATACCAAAACTTCCATTATTTATACAACCATAGCAGCGACCTTTAATAGAAATAGATGGGAGAGGGAACTTGTCATTCACCATCCAGGAACAAAGAAAAACATGATAATAATCGTTGAGTAACTGAAGGAAAAAAAAAACCATGCACATGCACACAGGTAATCATAAATGCTAAGGTTGTGGATAACGAACATGATAATAAAGGGAAAAATGGCATGATGGGCAAACAAACAAAACAATACAGTAAAAATTACTACCACCAGAAAATCAACCAAACAAATCTATACATCAAGTATAGACAAACCATACTAACAACCATTAACTGCTACATTGATACCCTTATCAACCTATCCACGTTACTCTCAACTAGAGCATGGTCGCCTTCTCCTCCACTGATCTAGCACCATCGACACCCTTCTCTGGTATTTGTAGATCTGTGCTATGACTTCGGTGCTATTGGTTCTGTAGTTTTAACTAACTCGTTTCTGAAATGATATGATTTATCGTTCATAGATGCCTTTTCTGTTACCTTTTTGAGCACGTAATTCAGCAACAGCATACCCACCAAGTGTTTGCAAAAATGACAAACCACCAAAAGTGGTAATACATTGTATCATGATAGTATGATTCATAAAACTGGATACTCACAAGAATTTATGAGAAGATAGATATCATTCGACGGTACATTGGATAAACGTGCATGGCGAAGGTAAATCATGCTTAACGTTGCCGTATTTCCATTAACTACTATGATTTGATTCATACGTGCTTGTGGTATCTGGTATGCTTTACTGCTACAAAAAAAAAGTTTGCATCATAATTGGTTTATCTTTTCTTCTATCATAAATTGTGCGCACAAAGATGCCCCAGAATTGGTTTGCATACAACATCGTGTTTTGAACTATAGACACTAATTAGTTGTTCCCTATTTACAATGATAGGAATAATTATCAGAGAAACATAATGTCTGTTCAAATCCTAACATAACACTCACCAAAAAAATATTTCAGTTTCTTCAGTAAACTTTGCATGTCTCCAACAAAGAATTTATGAGATAAGTGTAATGTTGTTTGATCCAGGTATAATGCCTTCTTATTGTTTGCTTCCAGCAACCCAGCTGATATTTTATTTTAGGCTTGCATCAGAAGTAATAATAACATGGAAAGATAAAATTGCCAAAGCTCCTCTTGAAAAGTTGAGCTCATCTATAAGTTTATATGACAAAATAATTTGTTTTATGTGACTTTAGACCCTGTTATATAGAGCATAATTTACTCTCGCTGTAGCGAGTCTAGTGCTAATAAATAGTTGTAACTCAAAAATCATGTGCATGCAGTCATTGCTCATCAAACATTGATAGTTCATTAACCTTGAGCTTAACATTGATAGTTCAAAACATATTTTAGTTCATAAATCATTATCAAGCTCAAAAATCATGTGCATGCAGTCATTGCTCATCAAAGACTTTTTAAATGTTAAGCTCAAGGTTAATGGACATGATGAAGGAAAACATGACATGGGGAATAAACAAAACAATACAGTAAAAAAAATAACATACTGCAGCCAGAGTCATTTAAACAGTAAGTGTACATGCACCATGAGCCTGTGATATTTAAACTCTTAAAGTAAGAGATGAGCATAGAATACCATTAGCATCAGTATTGATCATGCAGAAACAGGTGACCACCATTTCATCTCCTTGCACCACTTCAGCAAAAAATAGATTGTCGACAACACCAGCTCCTTTTGCCTTTGTAGTGAAGTTGAAATGACTGTACCAAATATTCCCCTCCCGCATTGTTTGATAGTTCAAAACATCTTTTAGTTCATACACACAATCCTAAAACCAAAGACATGCATAAGATCAGCAATTGTTAAATGATTAAAAAATAAGATATAACCAAGGAGGCAATGATGGAGAGAGCAAACCCCAGAAAGTGTGTGGTCGTCGTTATACTTGTCCACTACAGCTTTAAGCAAATGTCCTGTTTGTGTAAGAGTATTCTTAGAAGCAGCTGCATCTGAATATTTTCTCCTGCTGCCATCAGGCCAGTAAAGAGACCGCCGTATAAGCCCATCCATTGGAGAAAGCTTGTCTAATGATTCCTTGCGCCTAATTACACAACAGCTATGATTAGCATATACTGTACTTCTTCAAATGTGTCTAGATACATGTGATTCAGTGACAAGTATTATGGATCAGAAGAAGTAAGAGATTTGTCTATGTTATCAGCCTGAAATAGGGCTAGGGTGAAATGACCCCAAGTTACCTCTAGGCAGTAACATGATAAACATGATAGTAAGAGCAAGTATAATAAGGGGATTATAGCCCGCTTACGTGACACTTTTGCACATGTGGAGGAGAGAGACATGAAAAATGAGGGGAGTGTGCTCTCATGCAAGAGCCCGCCTCTATGTGTGCTCCCTTGCAATTGTAATCAACGTTTTTGAGTCGCAACTCAAAATTGAGTCGCCGAGGCTGCGACTCAGTGTATAGTCGACCAAAGTCGTTGTATAGTCACCATAAGTCGCTCTATAGTCACGAGTCGCCATGATTTTTGGAAAACGACTCGCCGACTATACAGCGACTATTCAGCGACTATACAGCGACTCAAAAAAACATGATTGTAATAAATGTGAAGAAAAAGATAGAGAAAAGGTTGTAAATAGCAATTGTCTAATAGACAGCCGTATAGCCTACCTTACTACAAATGATGGCTCTAGATGACATGCTGTAATGAATACATGCAACGCACTCAACTGAACTGCTTACATGCATATAAGTTCAAGATGCAACACTATCTATTCTTGTTAACAAGCATCCGTAATTCATCTTTGGATTCTAGCGCAGTGTGCTTTTACTGCACTGTTTTGACTAGTTAATGGTACTTATTGCGATGGACTATTCTTTAGTACCTGGGGAAACAGAGCTAAGTGGGTATACCCATCTAATCAGAAACCAATCCAACTGTACAAACTACAGTTCAGATAATAATACTACATATAAAGCGGCAGCTTCTATATGTACTTTGTTAGTTTTAAGCTATGCTTGTGACTTATGCACTACTTCAACAACACTTACAAATAGGGTAACTGTATAGTTAACTTCAAGGGGTACCACCGCAGAAATTTCAAAAGAAGAGCAAATTTTGGCTAGTTTCAACTTGACAGCTTTTCTATTGTCTAAGTCAGGTCCATATGCTGTAAAATCTGTAAGCAAATTGTGGATCATGGAAGCATGTTTGTATGTAGATTGTAGCGCGGTTTGAAAATAATCAAGTGCTAATGCAAATGCGCACAGGAGAAATGAATGAACTAATGAAAAAAACAAAAAAAAAAGTTGGGAAAACTTACATCGTCTCATGCTGGAGGCCATAAAGATGGCAGTCGATAGCATTTTTAGCTGCTTGTAAGCTCTTGAATGGTCCACCCACATCAGGATATGTGTGGAAAGATCTTGAGCGATCGATCCTGATGTAAAATTTCAAATACCAATCAGGATGTTGGTGTAACAGAATGGTTGGACCAGGAGATGAGGAAAGGCAGCGCCCTGATGATGCCGAAGTCTCTGTGGTGTCACGAAGTAGAGCCTGTGGAGTGGACGAGGAAGTGGTAGCGGTGGACGATTCCTTCAATGTGCCAAGGAACTTGCTCAAGCTCGACGCAGGTGTTTGTTCAGCAACATAATCCTGACACCTGAATTATATAAGTGAGACGGTTGAGCAGGATCGATGAACAGAATTAAGAGCGACTTATCTAAACAGATCAATGTGTAACCCTGTAACCCATATTGTGACCGTGCTATGGAGGAAATAAACTAAAAATTCGAGTTGATAGGTTTCTACTGGCAACTTGCAGTCTACCAGACAAAATCCTAATACAACGAATCTATATCAAAAGGAGAAGAGTATCCTCCGTCGATGAACAGCAATTCGATCAACGCCCTTTCTTTTGACGATATGAGAAACAGAAAGCGTATGATGGAGCATTAAAGGGACATACGATGGAGACTGCGGCCGACCCCCGGAGCGATCCCGGCGGGAGTTGCGAGCGCGACCGCGACCGCAGCGGGAGTTGGAAGCGCGACCACGACCGCGGCGCGAGTTGAGAGCTTTGAAGTGGAGGGCTTGGTGGCGGCGGGAGAAGGGAACTCGGAAGGTGGCGCTGCCGCCACCACGCCCGAGTCCGCGACCGCCAGGGGGTGGCATTGCGGTGCGCAGCCGAGCGAGGATTGGGGTTTTCCTTCGGGGAGAGCGTACCTCCCCAACATAACATACTCCGTATGATGTATTTTAGGCCGGATAGTTCAGAACTAATTTCATGACCAGTCAAATCGAATACCGTTTAATTTGTATTGTAACTCGTGCTACTTATGAATTACAATATGAGTTGTAACTGAGATATGGTGACATTATCTAGCTGAGCACGAAATTACTTCTCAATCGATTGAAAAATAGTTGCACACATTTTAGGCATCAAACTTATTTAGATTATACGAAGTATATATGGGTATATATGGGTACCACTTTTTGTGTGTCACCAGCACGAATATTACGCATCAGTTTTAGACGATGTAGGATCTAAAAAAAAAGTTTTAGACGATGTAAAATAAAACGCACGATAAATTTCACATGATGTAAAATAGAACGCACACATCATTTCGATTTCATACAAATCTTCAAAATGTTGGCACATCTCAAATGTAATTCGACTTTGACACATAGTTGATCCGTTCGAAACTTTTCCATTATGATAGTTGGATAAATAGAAACTTTGACACTTTGATTTGGACACTACATAGACACTTCGACGTCAGATAGACATCATCAACCTTGACACTTCGACTCTTTGGCCTCGACACACCCAAAAATCATCGTCGTCATTCGAGGTTGGGGAAGTGACTCAAAAAAAATGTGCCGTCCGTCTTCGACTACGACGACTCGATGGTTATGGTGGAGGTCAAAGCTCAGCTGCAGCAGCTCGCTTCTCCCCATCCCTCTCGGCGTCGAGCTCCGACTGCAGTAGCTCCTGGTGTGCTTTGCCAAACCTCGCCATGGTTGCCTCGTCGCTCTGGCGTGTGCGCAGCCATAGGTACGCACAATGGTGTTGCAACTCCTCCACGCGCATCACCCAGAACACATGGGCGAGGAACTTGGCCTCTTGGATGTTCTCCACCTTCGAGAAGTTTAACTCGTCGTGGGGCGGCCGGACTGTCACACCAATGCATCATATGCGTAGACAGCAAGCTCAGGCAACTCGAAGGTCCCTAGCTACAGCCGCTCTGCGATGTTGGCGATCCAATGACCGAATTGCCGCAACCGGATGTCGCGGAAGCCAGTGATGTTCTTCACGGGATTGCGCAACGGCATCTCGTGGAGCATCTCGTGGAGCGGATAGGGTATCTGTTGGGGTCTTTTTTCTGTCTATATATTATCATATACAATAGTTTATCTGAAGATAATGAATGCTGATGCTAAACCTAGAAGATATGAAGCTGTATGGGAATCTGAAGCATCTCCGGTGGAAGAAGTTAAAACGGCGTGGGAAAATCACTCCAAGCCAAAAGACCTGGGTGCTGTTGCATCAAATCTCTCTGGTGTAATGGATTGCTTGCAGGCTTGGGGAGAAGACGGTTGGGTCAGTAAATGGCAGAATTGGGAAGTTAAGAAAGAAGCTGAAGAATATTAATATGAGAAATAAAACTGAGGAAGAAGAGAAAAAGAGAGAAATTGAAAGAGAACTCGATAAATTGCTGGAGCAGGAAGAAGTGTACTGGAGACAGAGATCAAGGATTAGTTGGCTAAAAGAAGGGGATCGTAACACGAAGTTCTTTCAAAGGAAAGCTATTTGGAGAGCAAAAAAGAACAGTATCGAAAAGCTTCAGAAATCTGATGGGTCTAATACAGATGACAAAACACAAATGAAGTAGATGACGACAATTTTTTTTGAGGAGTTGTACAAAGCAGACCAAAATGAGAATCCGGAGATCATTTTGGATGATGTTGAACCTCAGATTTCACAGGACATTAATGAGAGATTATGTGCTGCCTTCACTGATGATGAGATTGCAAATGCGTTATTCCAAATTGGACCCTTGAAAGCCCCTGGCAAAGACGGGTTTCCAGCGAGGTTTTTTCAAAGGCATTGGGGGATTTTTAAAGAAGACATCATTGCGGCTGTCAAAAACTTCTTTGCAACTAAAAGTATGCCTGAAGGTGTCAATGACACGGTTATTGTCCTAATTCCAAAAAAGAAGAACCTTGTTTGCCTTAGAGATTTCAGACCAATTAGCTTATGTAATGTCATCTATAAAGTGGTATCAAAATGTTTGGTGAACAAACTGAGACCGATTCTTCAAGATATAATTGCACCGAATCAAAGTGCTTTTATCCCAGGAAGAATGATCACGGACAATGCTTTGATTGCTTTTGAATGCATCCATTCTCTCCAAAAATGCCAAGATAAAAAAGGTAAATTATGTGCCTATAAGCTTGATTTGGCAAAAGCTTATGACTGTGTTGATTGGAATTATCTTCAAGGTGTTCTGGGTAAGCTTGGTTTTGTGGATAAATGGATTAGTTGGATTATGGCCTGTGTTAAAACAGTTACCTACTATGTTCGTTTCAATGGTGAGCTGCTCAAGAAGTTCTCTCCATCTAGAGGGTTGAGACAGGGTGACCCTCTATCCCTGTATCTCTTTTTATTTGTTGCAGATGGACTTTCAAGACTATTACAGAAGGAAGTAGATGAGGGACAAATAAAAGAAATTAAGGTTTGCAGAAGAAGCCCAGGAATCTCTCACTTACTATTTGCTGATGATAGTCTTTTATTTTTTGAAGCAAATTCAGACCAAGCAAATAAAATCAAGACTGTTCTGAATAAATATGAAGGAGCAACTGGCCAATTACTAAGCTCTGAAAAGTGCTCCTTGCTGATTGGTAACAAATGCACGTTGGAGGAAGGCCAATGTGTGGCTAACATTCTGGACATACAAACTGTGGGCTTTGAGGAGAAGTACCTAGGTTTGCCAGTGCCAGAAGGGCGCATGAAAGATGGTAAATTTCAGCCGGTTAAAGAGAAGCTAAAAAGGAAATTCTCTGACTATGCTGAAAAATATGCGTCCAGTGGAGCCAAGGATGTGCTGATCAAGTCGGTGATCCAAGCTATACCTACCTATCTAACAAGAGATTTCTGGTGGGGAGATGAAAAAGAAAGAAGACGGATGCATTGGATGAGCTGGCAAAAAATTACGAGAAGGAAATGTCAAGGAGGAATGGGGTTTAAAGACCTCCATCTTTTTAATCAAACATTATTAGCCAAGCAGGCCTGGAGGTTGATCGCCTATCCGGACAGCTTATGCGCAAAATTAATGAAAGCAAAATACTATCCAAATGGGGATTTAATGGACACTGCGTTCATCCAAAATACCTCTCCTGGATGGCAAGGAATCATGCATGGGCTGGAGTTGCTGAAGAGAGGTGCCATGTGGCGAATCGGTAACGGGGAAAATGTGGAGGGACAATTGGATCCCAAGAGGGAATCTAAAAATCTCATGCAATATAAATAATTCGAGATTAAGAAGAGTGTCTCAACTTATTGACCACCAAAACCACACGTGGAAAGAAGAGTTGGTAAGAAGTACCTTTCTACCACATGATGCAGATATTGTCCTAAGCATCAGATTACCATCTTACAATGAAACAGATTTTATCTCTTGGACTTTAGAGAACCATGGCATGTTTACTGTGAAGAGTGCTTATAATATGGCTCTAGATTTAAAGCTTGCGGAGCCTCCTAGCTCGAGTGGTAGCACAAATAGAGATAGGGATATTTGGAAGGTGATATGGAATACTAAGGCCCCTCCGAAGGTAAAAAAAAATACCTGGAAATTAGCTACTAACAGTTTAGTTGTGCAGGCAAATCGAGCTAGAAGAATTCCTAATATCCTCCCTACTTGCTCGATTTGTGGTATGCAAGACGAGACAGGTTACCATGCAACTATGGTTTGCACAAAGGCTCTTGCTCTAAGACAGGGGCTTAAAAAGGTGTGGAACCTACCGCCTAAGTCAGTCTTGGCCCAATCTGGTAATGACTGGGTTCTTGTTCTGTTAGACAGGCTTGATCATGAAATGAGGTGCAAGATGATGTTCTTATGGTGGAGAGCTTGGCATCACCGAAACAACAATATTTTTGATGATGGCCTTGCATCTGTTCAAAACTCCATCTCTTTTCTTCAAAATTATCTAACCACTACCCAAAGTTTAAATGCAGGCTGTGGATAGGAAAGGAAAGGGTTATGTTTTTCCAAATCAAGACACTAGAAAAGAATCTTTGGTTAGCTCTGATAACAAAGTGAAGTACTGGAAGAAACCCCAAGAGGGCTGGGTAAAATGTAATGTTGATGCTAGCTTCCTGTCTGATGCCAACAATGGCTCGTGGGGAGCGGTGATTAGAGATTCTATGGGAACCATCGTCTGTTCTGTGTGGGGATTGATTCCTCATTGTCGATCTGCGGTGGTCGCTGAAGCATCTGCGTGGCTTCAGCTTGCGATTGATAATAGTGCTTCACACATCATTGTTGAATCTGACTGCTTGGCAGTAACTGAAGCTCTAGGAAAAGAAAGCCCTAACAGATCTGAAATGAGCATCATTGTCAAAGAGTTTAGGAGGAAGAAGCCTCTAGACAGATTTGTGCAGATTTCCAAAGTTGATCGATGCTGTAATGAAGTGGCGCATGGGCTTTGTCAATTTAGTCGTAGAGAGTTGAGTTGTGGCGTGTTGCCGGGTTCGGTCCCGACCTGCGTGTCGGGAACAGCCTGGAATGATTGTAATCCATATATTATTGCTTAATATATATATTTAAAATTTCAAAAAAAAATACAATAGTTTATCTTTTTAGCATCTCTTGGAGATGCTCTTAGTTTAGGGATTTTCACCCAAATCACCTGAGGAATATAGTTGGTGAAAAGCAGTCTTATGGGTGAGACGGTGGCATCTACTGTAATTATTTTGCCTTGTGCTCTGGTTCGTCGGATCAACGATCGGGCTGCCCCCGAGCGAGTCGGTAGGGTTTTCCTGGGAAAAGCTAGCTCGATTCGAAATCCCCAAGAACAGTACCACCAACACCAATCCGCCCCCGAATAGCTCCGTGGCCGACCACCAAACCCTAGCTCCACATCCACCCATGGCGCCAGCGGCGGCGCCGGCGGGTCCCGCCGACGACGGGCTCCGGAAGTTGGAGTACCTATCGCTCGTCTCCAAGGTGTGCTCGGAGCTGGAGACCCACATCGGCGTCGGCGACAAGGTGCTGGCCGAGTTCATCACCGAGCTCGGCCGCGACGCCCCCGACGTCTCCGACTTCGACGCCAAGCTCAAGGCCAACGGCGCCGACCTCCCCGACTACTTCGTCCGCACGCTCCTCACCATCATCCACGCCATCCTCCCGCCGCCCGCCCACAACCCTAGCTCCGCCGCCGGGACCTCCAAGTACCGCGCGCTCACCCGCCCCGACGACCCAGATCGCGCCAGAGATCTCCGCCTCGAGCTTGAGCGCGACGCCGCCGCGGCCGCCCCTGCCCCCGGCCCCGCTAGGGACCGCCGATCTCGCGACCGCGACCATGACCGCAGGCGCGACGACCGTGGGCACCATGACCGCAGTCGTGACAGAGACCATGGCCGCGGGCGTGGTGACCGCGACCGTGCCCATGATGACCGTGCCCATGATCGGAACAATGACCGTGGCCGTGACAGGGATCGAGACCGTGGTCGCCGCGACAGAGACCGGGAGAGAGATCGAGATGGTAACTGGCGGAGGGACCAGGAAAGGGGCCGAGACATGGACAGGGATGCAGACAAGGAGGCCCAAGGAAGGAGCAGGAGGTATGGGGGTGAGGAGGGAGAGCAGGAGAGGGGCGGAGGAAGGAATGCGGGGAATGCCGTCACAAATTCGAGCGGTGACCCGGAGCTTTACCAGGTGTACCGGGGGAGGGTGACCCGAGTGATGGACACTGGCTGCTTCGTCAGGCTTGAGGATGTACGTGGTGGCCGTGAGGGCCTTGTTCACGTATCGCAGATGGCAAGCAGGCGGGTTGCCAATGCGAAGGAGGTGGTGAAGCGTGACCAGGAGGTGTTCGTGAAGGTCGTTTCTGTGAAGGGGGATAAGTTAAGTCTCTCGCTGAGAGATGTCGATCAGGATACGGGGAAGGACCTCCTGCCAATGCAGCGTGGTGCGGAGGATGCGCCGAGGACGAACCCGTCTGTTGGTACTGGTGGTGCTCTCGGGTCTGGCAGGAGGTTGGGTCTATCAGGGATTGTGATCACGGAGGAGGATGAGGTTGCACCCATCTCACGGCGTCCCCTCAAACGGATGAGCTCGCCAGAGAGGTGGGAGGCGAAGCAGCTAATTGCTTCCGGTGTTCTGGATGTCAGGGATTACCCACAGTTCGATGAGGATGGTGATGGTATGCTGTATCAGGAGGAAGGGGCAGAGGAGGAGCTGGAGATTGAGCTTAACGAGGATGAACCAGAGTTCTTGCAGGGACAGAGCAGATTCTCGATTGACATGTCACCCGTTAAGATTTTCAAGAACCCAGAGGGTTCATTAAGTCGAGCTGCAGCTCTCCAGACTGCCCTCATCAAGGAGCGGCGTGAGGTTCGAGAGCAGGAGCAGAGAGCAATGCTGGACTCCATACCCAAGGATCTGAATAGGCCATGGGAGGACCCTATGCCTGATACAGGCGAGCGACACCTTGCACAGGAGCTGAGAGGTGTTGGGCTATCAGCTTATGACATGCCAGAATGGAAGAAGGAAGCCTATGGAAAAGCTTTAACTTTTGGGCAGAGGTCAAAGCTTTCCATCCAAGAGCAGAGGCAGACTCTTCCAATATACAAGCTCAAGAAAGAGCTGATTCAAGCTGTCCATGATAATCAAGTTTTGGTTGTTATTGGAGAAACTGGCTCTGGAAAGACAACCCAGGTGACACAATACTTGGCCGAAGCAGGTTATACCACAAGAGGTAAAATTGGTTGTACCCAACCTCGTAGGGTGGCTGCGATGTCTGTTGCCAAGAGAGTGGCAGAAGAATTCGGTTGTCGACTCGGAGAGGAAGTTGGTTATGCCATTCGTTTTGAAGATTGCACTGGGCCAGAAACTGTGATAAAATACATGACGGATGGAATGCTTCTGCGTGAAATTTTAGTTGATGAGAACCTTTCCCAGTATTCTGTAGTCATGCTTGATGAAGCTCATGAAAGGACCATCCACACAGATGTCCTCTTTGGTTTGCTGAAGCAGCTTATTAAGCGTAGATCTGACATGAGGCTTATTGTTACTTCTGCTACTCTTGATGCTGAAAAGTTTTCTGGGTACTTCTTTAACTGCAACATCTTCACAATCCCGGGAAGAACATTCCCAGTGGAGATACTCTACACCAAACAACCAGAAAGTGACTACTTGGATGCTGCATTGATTACCGTGCTCCAGATTCACTTGACAGAGCCTGAGGGTGATATCCTTGTTTTCTTGACCGGACAAGAGGAGATTGATCATGCCTGTCAATGTTTATATGAGAGGATGAAGGGGCTGGGAAAGGATGTTCCTGAGCTTATAATTCTGCCTGTGTATAGTGCTCTTCCTAGTGAAATGCAGTCAAAGATCTTTGAGCCAGCTCCACCAGGGAAGAGGAAGGTGGTTGTTGCCACCAATATTGCTGAGGCTTCTTTGACCATTGATGGCATATTTTATGTCATCGACCCTGGTTTCGCCAAGATCAATGTTTATAATTCAAAACAAGGCCTTGATTCGTTGGTGATCACTCCAATCTCGCAAGCATCAGCGAAGCAAAGAGCAGGGCGTGCTGGCCGTACTGGACCTGGCAAATGTTATCGTCTATACACTGAAAGTGCGTACCGCAATGAAATGTCTCCCACGACGATTCCAGAAATTCAGAGGATCAATTTGGGATCTACAGTTCTTAATATGAAGGCAATGGGGATAAATGACCTGTTATCCTTCGACTTTATGGACCCCCCAGCACCCCAAGCACTCATCTCAGCTATGGAACAGCTTTACAGCCTTGGCGCTCTTGATGAGGAGGGACTTCTTACCAAACTGGGTAGAAAAATGGCTGAATTCCCACTGGATCCACCACTTTCAAAGATGCTACTAGCTAGTGTCGACCTTGGCTGCAGTGATGAGATACTGACTATCATAGCGATGATTCAAACAGGGAATATTTTCTATAGGCCTAGAGAAAAACAGGCTCAAGCTGATCAGAAAAGGGCCAAATTTTTCCAGCCTGAGGGGGATCATCTTACTCTTCTTGCTGTATACGAGGCTTGGAAGGCAAAGAACTTTTCAGGGCCCTGGTGCTTTGAGAATTTTGTTCAGTCAAGATCGCTAAGGAGGGCGCAAGATGTGAGGAAACAGCTTCTCACTATTATGGATAGGTAACTACTTGAATCTTAATTAATTGAATCAAAACCCTCTGTTGAATATTCATTGTCTGTTTTCCGTAATACAGCAGTGTTTTCATTCTGTCTTGATTGAATGTAGTTTTGTTCTGATTTTATTTTTGTTATTAATAACTACAACAGCAGTCAGTACGACTAAATGGCACACTTGCGTTTGCGGTCTACGCAGCGCATTAGCAGTTACTCATCAAATCCAGCTAATATGCCTAACTAATATGCACAAATTATGAAGAGATGTACTGAAGACAGGGATAAACACCATAGATTCATAAGCGGATTCAAAAGATTATGAAGAGAAACATACTTATAACAGGGCAAAAACCACCCATGCAGTGTATTAGGTCCACTAAAATGCATAGATTCTGTTGTGCCTGGATATTGAACTGACATTATTTCCTGATTTCTGTGGATGCATACTGAAGACAAGGATAAAAAACAGTATGTGCGGTTGCTATTTCTCTTATATTAATCTTATATCCTTTCTGTTATCTTAAACTTGTTTTGGACATCCCTGAAGTCAGATATTCGAAACTGTGTTTAAGGATATTTTGAAAATGATGATACGAACATGATTGTTCTTTGGAGACATCATCATTTTACAAATTAACTGATTTCAGAGTCCATCATTTTGTTCTTGGCTTCTAGTTTTGTTTAATTCTTGTCGCTGTTCAGACAACTTACCGTCACTGCCAGTCCCATGCTAAAGTTGTTTGGGCATGCTTTCTAGATCTAGTCTATATTGGCATACAACTTGCTGTGAGTTAAGTGATTCCATCTATGCCCTAACATATTTGCTGTTGTCTCTGCAGATATAAATTGGATATTGTTGCTGCTGGGAAGAACTTTACGAAAATAAGGAAAGCGATCACAGCGGGCTTCTTTTTCCATGCGGCCAGGAAGGATCCCCAGGAAGGCTACAGAACTTTGGTGGAAAACCAGCCAGTGTACATCCACCCCAGCAGCGCACTGTTCCAGAGGCAGCCGGACTGGGTCATTTACCACGAGCTCGTAATGACAACGAAGGAGTACATGAGGGAGGTGACGGTGGTCGACCCGAAATGGTTAGTGGAGTTGGCGCCGAGGTTCTACAAGGGTGCAGACCCAACCAAGATGAGCAAGAGGAAGCGGCAGGAGAGGATCGAGCCTCTGTACGACAGGTACCACGAGCCCAACTCATGGCGTCTCAGCAAGCGCCGAGCTTGATTGTCCAACAAGAGTGAAATTTTGGCGAACTGTAAATACTTATGGTCTGCTTGTAGACACTGTTACAGTAGGTATTTTGACCTACGTAATGTTACCATGAGACTAGTTGTATGGATAATAGTTCCACCTCTCTGGGTGATTCAGTTTTCCCTTGTTGAGATAATTTAGATACTAATATGTTCTAATTGACTTCTTGTCGCTTGTGAAGCCAGAGTGGACAAATCAGCTGTAATCTCCTTTACCCTACCCTTCATAGACCAGCCTGTTGTTATTTTGTTTGTAGTTTCTTTTTTCGAGGAATGTTTGAAGTTTATGATATTCCAGTTATAGACCAGCCCTCAAGGGATTCATGATAAGCTTGCATTATTGAACTCTCGTTGCTTTGACAATTTCCTGTATTTTTAAAGCAGCTTCGCTCTGCAATCCTGCAGAATACTACTTTTGACTTCCGCTCTTCTCTAGCTGCAACTTTAGTTTTGGTATGGAGCCTAATTTGTTTTACCTCTACTCAACAATTGCTGTCAATGATCCTTGATGTTCTATCTGAACAAGTGCATGGAGTATTGTTGTTCTGCTTGAACAACTGGTGTCACCTTTGGCTTTGAATTCATGCTGACGCTTGTCAACTAGTCCGTGTCTCATTTTTCATGAAGTGGTTGCAAATTTCCTCATGCAACTGTGCTCCTACTTTTAGTATTTTTCATTATTCTTTTACTCTTGGAATAACGTGACAAGAATGCAATGGAGTATTTCAATAGCTTCAAATATTGTACTAGTTCATCTACTCCTTGGCTACTGAACCTGGTAAATGCGAAGAACAGTTTGGCTGTTGACAAAATGCTAGCTGGCCATGGCCAGTCAGCACAGAGGGAAGTAATATCCATGCTTGTAAATATCTGAGGCGTAAAGGGTGGGCACTTATATTCCAACATTTCTGCCGCTTAGATTGGTATGTAAAAATACATCATATGGGCATTATATTTTCGGCGTCACATGTGTTTACGACATTTAAACGGAACACCTTCGCGGTCCTGAGCTCCACGGGTGGAGGTTTTTCGCGTATACCGTCCCAGCAAACGGCAGTTCTTTGGAAGTTTCCAGCCCATCTTTCTAAAGTTTGTCCATGGAACAAACGTTTGGATCTCAAGGAGCTCTATTGATACAATCTAGTCTACATACATCGGGTCGCAACTCGCAATAGACATTAGTGGTATATTCTGGAGAGAGAAAAATAAAGTTCTTTTTTCTAACTTGAAGTGTGCTGTGATTTTGACTTAAATAAGCTGGAGCATATGAAAATCCATCTACAGGAAAAAGTAGTGTTCACTATACTCTTTGTATCGCTGCAGTAGCACTGAAATTTCTAAGGTCAAATCCTATAGGAAAACTTAAGTATATACAACCTCCATTCCAACCGACATTTGAAGCTTCTAAACAGAAAGTTCACGTGGAGTAATGAGAGGGAATCGCCAACTTTGGTGCGGCTTGACCGGGCTTTCTGCAACTCTAGTTGGTATCTGGCGTTTGAAGACCACGTGCTTCATGCTCTTTCGTCCTCCCTCTCGGACCATTGTCCTCTTCTGCTCTCCAATCAGAGCGGTCCTCGGAAGCCTCCGGTTTTCCGCTTTGAATCCTGCTGGACTAAACTGCCGGGTTTTCAAGATAAAGTTAAGCAAGCTTGGTCCGCGACATCAACCCACACCCAGCCAGTTCATGTCATAAATCACAAGCTGAAATCCACGGCGCATGGCTTAAGAGCGTGGAGCAAGAGCTTCTTTTCCGACTGCAAGCTTCAGCTTCTTATGGCCCTTGATGTCATCCTCCAGTTGGACGTGGCGCAGGAATCCAGGACCCTCTCCCAGGAGGAAAGGGCTCTTCGTGCGGAACTCAAGCGGAGAGTAAAAGGTCTGGCGGCTCTAGAAAGATCTCGGAAACGACAGGTATCAAGAATATCCTACCTTAAAGAAGGTGATGCCAACACTAAGTTTTTCCATCTGCGAGTTAACGCGAGGAGACGCAAAAACCACATCATGAGACTCAAGCATAACGATGGATGGTCTACGGCTCATGAGGACAAGGAGAAGCTCATTTTTGATCACTTCTCCCAAACGTTAGGCCGCCCTCCCCCCCGCCAGCTGGACCTCAACTGGGCTGTTTTAAACCCAACCGTTCACTCGTTGGAGGACCTCGGTTTGCCCTTCTCTGAACTTGAGATCAAGGAGGCGATCGATGACATGCCTGCGGATAAGGCCCCCGGCCCTGACGGTTTCGCAATATCTTTTTTCCAGTCGTGCTGGGATACCATCAAGGGAGATCTCATGCGGGTCATC
This sequence comes from Lolium multiflorum, assembly GCA_030979885.1. Taxonomy (NCBI): domain Eukaryota; kingdom Viridiplantae; phylum Streptophyta; class Magnoliopsida; order Poales; family Poaceae; genus Lolium; species Lolium multiflorum. The sequence goes on from CM061750.1 coordinate 198,109,672, forward strand.
AACGCTTTCTCCGAGCTGTCGACACCAAACTTCCACATCGTCAACTCGGCCAACATTGTGCTCCTGCCCAAAAGAGACGGCGCCGAATCGATCTCTGATTTTAGGCCAATTAGCCTCATTCATGTGGTCCCGAAGATCATCGCCAAAGCCATGGCACGTCGGCTTAGCCCTAAGATGAATGACATTGTCTCTCATAGCCAGAGTGCTTTCATCAAGTCCAGATCCATTCATGACAACTTCATTCATGACAACTTCATGTACGTCAGAAACACCGCCCGCCAGCTACATCGAAGCAAAACCCCGGCCCTTCTCATCAAGCTTGACATTGCCAAGGCCTTTGACACTGTGCGATGGGACTACATGCTCGACCTCATGCAACGCCTCGGGTTCCCACAAAGATGGCGTGCTCTCATGTCGACCCTGTTTTCGATGGCTTCCTCCCGGGTCCTCCTCAACGGGATCCCTGGAAAGGAATTTTTCCACGGGCGCGGCCTGCGACAAGGGGATCCCCTCTCACCCCTCCTTTTCGATATCGCCATCGACCCCCTTCAAAAAATATTGGAAAGGGCCACGGATTCCGGTCTTCTTCATGGGATGCCTGGCGGCTTGCAGGGTCCCCGAGTCTCCTTATATGCAGACGATGCAGTCATCTTCTTGACCCCCTCCGAGCACGATGTCTCGGCCCTGGCCAATATCCTTCAGAACTTCGGGGAGGTGTCCGGTTTGGTGACAAATGTGGCAAAAAGCTCCATAGCCCCAATTCGTTGCTCCGACATTGACCTTGCGTCGGTCCTGACAAACTTCCCTGCTGCTACTGTTCAGTTTCCACTCAAGTACCTGGGCCTGCCTCTGTCGCTTGGGAGGCTAAGGCGGGCGGATCTCCAACCCTTCATCGATAAGGCGGTTGCTCGTTTGAACCCTTGGAAGGGAAAACTTCTAAATAGGGCTGGCTGCACCGCTCTTGTGAAGTCGGTTCTCTCCTCTCTGCCCATTTTCCTACTGTCTGCCTTAAGAGTGGATAAGAGCATTCTAAAGGCCTTCGCCAAGATCAGTCGCGGTATGCTTTGGGCCTGCAAGGAAGTCGTCAGCGGGGGGAAATGCAAGGTCAACTGGCAGAAAGTCTGTCGTCCAAGAAATCTGGGTGGACTTGGGGTCCTGGACCTGGAGAAGTTCTCTCGCGCGCTCAGACTCCGATGGCTGTGGGATGAGTGGAACGCGCCGGAAAAACCGTGGGTAGGATCTGAAACCCCTAATGATGCCACCGACAGAGATCTTTTCAACGCCGCTACTCGGGTCACCATTGGCGATGGTTCTAAAGCTTCCTTTTGGTCCTCCTCTTGGTTGGATGGTACTCCTCCGAAGATCATCGCCCCCTTGATTTTCATAGCCCCTCGAAGAAAGAATCGGTCGGTGCGGGATGCTCTGGAGAGTCAGAATTGGGTTGCTGACATAAATGTAGACTCTTTTACTGTCGAGCACTTGGAGCAATATGTCCGCCTTTGGGATCTACTCTCAACCATCCAGCTATCCCCTGGCATTTCGGACTCCATCATCTGGACCATGTCGCCAAATGGCTGCTACTCAACCAGTTCCGCCTACAAGGCCCAGTTCCTAACCGCTTTGCCATGCTCCTTCGGTAATCTCGTGTGGAAAACTTGGGCTCCACCGAAATGTCGCTTCTTCGCCTGGCTCGCCGTTCAAAACCGCCTTTGGACCGCGGACCGTCTCGCCAAACGGGGGTGGCCGCACCAGCCTTCTTGTCAGCTTTGCAGATGCAACCCCGAGACGGCGCGACATATCCTTTTCGAATGTCGTTTCTCCAGAAGGATATGGGCTGCTGCGGCTTCATGGCTTTCTTGTCCGGATCTTCTCCGCTGCCTTGGGTCGGGAAGGCAGAAAGTGTTGGATTACTGGCACGCCATCGCCAAGACTCCTTCCTCTTCTCCCAAAGGGTTACAGACTGCCATCTTGCTTATCGCGTGGGAGATTTGGAAGGAAAGAAATGAGCGAGTTTTCAATAATAAATCCTCTTTGCCTTCGGTCATCATGCACAAGATCAGGGAAGAATGAAGAGATTGGATTCTTGCCGGAGCTAAAAACCTTGCGGAGCTCGTGGGCTGACCCTTTTTCCCTTTTCTCTAGTTTTGGGGTTTTCTCCTTCCCCTTTCTTTTCTTTTTATTGTTGGCATCAGTCAGACGTATGTTTGCTCCTCCTATATTAATATAAGACAAAAACTTTTTTGCCTCGTTTCAAAAAAAAAAAAAAAAACAAATAGGCATCTTACATCGTATCTAAACAAATCCGCAACACTTAATTTGGAAAGGAGTAAATAGATAGTTTTATTGAAAAAAAAACTTGCTTAAACACGGCATTTAGCCATTTCCGTATTCAAACACAAGTTTCTGATCTTTCATGGGGAAAGTCTCTTTTCTGATCATTTATATGTTCCAAGCAGGCTCTTAAGCATACAGATCTGGCACCTCTGCCTTGTACTGGGCACAAAAATGTCGTATCTATACCAGATTTAGCACACCATGCAGTTTTTTTTTTTGTTCGGAAGGGCAAAACGAGAGCAAGCCATGGAAGTTTCATAGGCACAAAAAGCAAAAGAATACATGAACATTATGCTGTTCTGAGGTAAACCGGAGTTTTACAGAGCACAAATACTAGTATAGATGGCTAGTCAATAATCGTAGTCAGAATCCGGGTCAGCATCGACTATGTCTGGCATTGAGTCTTCAGACTCTCCATCAGACAAGGCTGGCTGAATGGGCAGCGTGAAGCGGGTTGGAGAGCTCCCTGTATGGCTTGGAGCGAGGCTTGGGACCGATGGTGTTTGATATGAGGTTCCCAGGTTGCCAGACGGTACATCTGAGCTTTTGTTCTGAAGAACGGCTGAGCTTCTGTTCTGAAGACGCTCAACAAGATCAGCAGGAAGGGGAGTAACTGCAGGTTTCTGCGTTTCAGTTGGCCTTGAGTAGATTGGGTTTGAAACAGCAGTGGAGCTAGAAGGATTATACACTGGAGCAACTGCAGGTATCTGTGTTCCAAGTGGCCTTGAGTAGATCGGATTTGGAACAGCATTGGAGCTTGTAGGATTATCCACTGTCTTTAGCTTGTGGGTTTCCTCTGTAGCCGCATCCACCATATTGGCATCGCCCTTGTTGTGCGTGGGAACAGCATGTGCTGCCTCAGGAACTGTACGTGAATCAGTTTGCGGATCTTCTCTGACAAGAGTGAGCTCTTCTGTCGGCTCATTATCCTTGGTGGATGGCAACCAGTCATCGTCACTATCTTCATCCTCAATAACCTGAAGCTGGCCTTCAGATTGTGAAAACTTGGATCTGCCAGCACCAAAAACTATCTTTTCTGGTCCACTGCGGTTGAGTCCAGGAACTAAAGGATCCGCCCTTTCTAGAGAAAGGGCTCGAGGGTGAGTAAGAACGTCCAAAGCCAGCAAAGCATGCGAACAAAACTCTGCAAGCCTAGTGCCTATCTCGAGCTTCCCTGTAATGAAACAAGAGATAATAGTTGTTATTTTCATGGATATATCTGCAACCCCCACCCTGATATATGAAACCACTCTAACTCATTCCATTTACCAAATCCACACACCAAAAAAGGAAAATCAAGCTTAGCTACATTTTCATGTCATAAAGCTAATAGTACAAGGTCTGCTTTTGTCAGTAAGCATGCCAAGGCAGTTCAAGCAAGACCCACATTATTTCCTTACAATTAACCACCTCTTTCATTGTTTTGTTCTTGCTGCAGGTTGTATCATGTCATAAAGCTAATAGTACAAGGACTGCTTTTGTCAGTAAGCATGCCAAGACAGTTCAAGCAAAACCCACATTATTTCCTTTCAATTAACCATATATTAATTACAAGAAACAAAAATATCTACATCTGTAGACAAGTATGTTATAGACACGCTACGAGATTTTACCTCTTCTGAAGAGTTCAATTCCTTGGGCTAAATAAGGCGGGCGGGCATAAGGAGAAGAAAGGAAAGATGCCAGCAATGCCTTCAACGAAGCAAGTCGGAAATCTGATATGCTTTTCTCCCCAGCTGTCAATGTTGATTGCTCATACCCCGCTCCCAAGTCACAAGCACTCCTAGCTATGTTAATTAGCAGCAAGTCCACTTTAGCCCTCCAGTGATCTGTCCTCAATGACCCCCCCTGATCGAGGAAATAAAATGCATATCACATCTACTTGTTACAATTATAAAGCATATACATCAGACTCTGTAACCACAAAGAATAGACCCAAGAAACATTGTAATAATTACAAAACATGGCAATGACTAGAAACAGTATTGAAAGGAAGTGCGTAGTGTCAATAATTCATGATAAAAGCTATAAACATTCAAAAGAGAGTAAATTTTAGCATGACAATCAAGAACATTACTTTTACAACCTAACATTTAGTGTTATAGAAATCAAAATACGTAAGTACCAATTTATTCCCCAAATTGATATGATGAAAACAAGGGAATTTATTTACCATACTCTACCCATAAAATATTAGTACATATCCTAAACCTGAAGCTGTCATTCGGGAGTAAGGGCAAATCTATGTGTGTGGAAGTAGTTTGACCGCTAGCTCAAATCTGCCTCTAAATCAAGGTCTATCTATCTAGAATTCTTCATCAATATCAAAAGGGTAAAATTGATGTCTGGTCATTGTTCTTGTCCTCCTGATCGATTTGATGTTTGAATACCTCCACCATCCCCTAATGGTAGTAGGAACAAAGGAATCATCTGTAGGAGATCAAGATTATCTCTGCTAAGGGAGGGCATGAAACCAGGCTAGACTTTTTTGGTGGCCACATTGGGTTGACTTCTATTGCAATGTAGTGTTCCCATCAAGGAACAGAAGGAAACAGATTGGTTTGATCATCTGTGCTAGCGATAGTGAACAGAAATAAAGGGTGAACAGGAGATGAATCATGTGCTACGTCAAATGATCATGTCTATCCCATCCCTAGAGAACTTGAGTGATGAGGTTTACTCGGGAGCATCCGAGCATGTTTGCGCGACTTCTTATGTGATCGACTACTTTGGCTACAACAATATTCCTTCGCCATGCAATTATATACTCACTACCATGCAAACCTTCATTACAGGTGGTTCGGAACCACCATCCTAGCTAGACAACATGCTCTCTGTGCATTAGAGTTTGTGAACTCAAAATGAGATAGCAGACAGCTCACAGCTCCTCTAAACCATCTACAATAAAAAGATTAAATATATAAAAAGCAGCTGGGGACAGCTAGGAAAGAGAATGCCATACGCACCCTCGCATGCAATTTCTACTGAATCATCACATTTTATACATGAATGCATTAGGAGTTCCACTCTTATGCATAAGGCTGTAGTGTACCGTAAGATGCAGTATATAGTTCCTACTAAATTTAATCCCATATTTAACTAATACTAAATATCATATCAGCAAGTTATACATATACTTCAAAAAAGTAAGTGCATGCTTTTGCCAAATTCCTAGTGTGTAGGGCGAATGGTAAGCACTCTGATACCTGAGTGATCTAATATGGGAATGCATGCTTTTGGTCCAGGGAGACAAGAGGCTGGTGAAAAGACAGGCCACCTATAGTAAGACCAGTAAAAAACAAAACTACGTGGCCCATAAACTAGAACTAGAAGGTCGGAGAACAGAGAATTGGGCAATCTGTTTCTGTCAAGTGATCAAGTCCCTAGCTTTGTAATACATTGACCTGTGATGATTGTCTTCTATCCTCTATTGGTAATATAAAAAATCGATGGGAAAAAAATCATATTTCCAGAGAATACAACTAGCCCTAAAACCTAAAATAGGCTGGTTCAACATTTTGGCTGATATGCAGTTTATATCCTTAAATCCAGTTAAATCTTATTTCTCAAATCCTAGATCACATCTAACGAGCAAAAATACAGCCTGCACTAAGTAGGGATCAGCAGTAGTTTAGACTTTTAGAGTATGAACTCTGAACTTGCCAAACCCTGCTAAAAACAATATAGCAGATGGAAGTGATTTTGGTTCTCTTGGATATCTAGATATGCAAAGAGGAAAGAACAACAAGAAAAGTAATAAGAGAAGAATTGAGAATAATATGCAGGTGAAAAGGAAGATAAATTTTGGGCATACCACATTCAGAAGAATTTCCAAGGTTTCTAGCGCAGCTATTTTGATGCAGAGTGGTGTAACATATGATGCAGTTTCAGGGGCCATTCCCTTCGATGTGGTTGGCGTGGAAGAAGTTTTCCTTTTCTTTGGGGTGACTGCTGCTTTCTCCAAACCTGAAGCATGTGAATTTTGTATTTGTGGTTCCTGCTTCCTCTTCTTGGAGTAACTTTTTGATGAAGATTCATTAGTCACTTTTGTTGGATTTGTGCTTAATAGAGTCATTTCGTTTACACAACTATCATCCAGATCACCAACTGCATTGCTGACTATTACCTCTAGCAAGTGCAGAGACATTCCTGGTAACAAAAGACATCATTTACTCAGTCAGCAGTGGGTGCAACTCGCTAGCTATGAACTAAAAGACGACCAAAGCTATTAACTAAACATTTATATGGTTGCAACCGGAAGTATGAGTCATTCAACAAAGAAAAACCTGACATGGACTGATGCAGGGAACATGTACAGATGTACGTAAAATTAGGCTTCTAAATTTTGAAGACATGGAATATTGGTTCAACCATAGCGTGCGCAGCAGTGTCATATCTCAGAAATCTAGCCTGTTGTTAGATACGCTCCAACAAACACCCCAAGGATGCTAAAAATCTGAGTTCCGTGTGAGCATCATTACCAAAGAATGTAAACAGAGAAACTACATTCCTTGAACCAATGATTTCCGAATGAGCAAACCGAACATGCCACGGAGAAAGTATTAGAAGAATGATGTATTGCAAAATTATATCTCCATAGTGGCAGCAAAGAAAGGGCAAGAATCAGTTTTGTATGACTACGCTGAGATATGAGCAACCATGTTGATTGTTAATTTGTTTCTAATTCTGAAAACAGGCAGTTCTGAAATTAACATAATTATGGCCATAACAACTTACTCTCGTAAATTATCTTAAAAGATACCAGCAGGCAACTGTGAACAAATAAACAAAAAAAACACCTACCAACACCCATGGAGGTCAGCAACAGCTGCACAATGCTATAAACCTTTGTCCTCATAGCAGGCAACTTTGCAATTTTGAAGTAATCAGCTATAAGCCTTACAATATTAGCAGCATGTGGTAGAAGTTGGCTGCAATATGAAAAGTATATAATTTAGACATTGATTTCCCAGTATAGGCTCAGGTCCAAACCAATAATAAATAGAACTTGTATAAAATTCAGTTCCAAAATTACTTAAAAAATTCAATGTTATCATCACTTGTTGTCTATATGCCTGTATTCAATCTATGCTTAAAACTTGTGGAAAATATACATGTGATGTCTTAAATAATAGCAATAAGAGGTAGTACACATGGTACCTTCGCATTCCTTTAATAGTTGCATGGAGCAAATCCAAGAAAGATGAATGCAAAGACGGAAGCTCAAAGCAAATAAGCTCTTGGTGCAAGGAAGTGGTTGAAGGGAACTTCTTGTTGTGCAATGATCCATCAACTAAGAGCACTCTCCGCAACAGAGCTAATAAAGCGCGCACAGGAACATTGACCTTTTGAGAAATGACAAGTAAAACAATATAGTTTAAAAAAACGCTAATGCTTTATAGCATCTTATTAGCGCCATTAGGTAACAAATAATGGCAATGTACCAAAAGATGCAGCTTTGGACGAACCTGAACCGGGTAATAACTAGTCAGCATCACACAACAGCAATGGGCAAGGGCTGAAATGGTTGGGACAGTGAAGACACGAAATTTCTTTGTTACATGCAAATTGCCTCCCAACTTTATTTGATCTCCCAACACTGGTGGAGGATCATTTCCAGGTGGCACTAGTAGCATCATAATCTCACGCCCTTTCTTTTCTGCAAAAATAATTGTTAGAAGTCACTCTAAAATGGTACAACTGAAAATAAGAATAGCTCATGCCATACATTACCTTCTTCCAGGCCGACAAAAGCATCGTTCAAAAGATTGTTTACCCCAATCAGTATCTTCTGGATCATCAGTGACCAACTGCCCTCAGATACTCGGACAGAAGGTAACATTGCTAAGACTCGGGCAAATTTCTGGAGGATTGGAAGATGCAAAGAGCAGAGGTTGGTCAACACAAAGGGAAAATTCATGGCAAGGAGCGACAAAGGGAAGAAACTAAAAACGGAGAATGAAACGAATGTGTCACCTTTGATGAGTTAACATTGACTTCTGCACTCATAACCTTTGCTGCAATGGCAGATTCAACCTGAATTTTGTAAAGTACAGAGTAATATTTATTAATGAAAAGTAAGAATAGTAGGAAGCTGTAAACTGGATGTAGTTTCAGAGGTATGCACTAAAAACTAACGAGACCTAAAAGGAACATGTTACAAAAGAGAACACTTGCGTCCCTGCTCACTCAGCATTTAAATCACAATTAATGATAAGAGTAGCTCATGTACATTATAAAGATATTTCAAATTTTGAACTCCTATGATCCTACATCAAACATCAAGTTCGTTGTTAACAGGAGTACATAGCTACTCACAATAGGAAATGAACTATATCATAAGTGTAAGCATACTTTATTATAGTGCCGATTTAGAGATGAGGGATACAATTTAATAACTGTCCTCAGCAAATCAATCGCTTCATCCTGCAAACACAGACAGAAATTTTACATTTATACTCTTGAATGCTTGAAATCAAACAGATAAGCCTGTGGATAAGAACAGCATACCGCCACTGGACCATTTTCATTTAAAAGCAGCAATAATGGTTCTACAACTCTTCCAGCAAAGGATGATGCCTCTTTCTTCAAGTTCAAAAATTTCGCCAATCTAATCAAAGAACAAAGTTATGTTTCTTACACCTGAACAAAATAGTAGCACACAGAAGAAAGTGCAATGGATAAATTATCAAGCTTTAGCATTTCAAACAATCGCATTCAGTCATTTACAATACTATAATAAACAATCTAAAATGCAGCTACGCAAAGCAATTGATACAGACTGATATAGTATATCTGTTGAAGTATATTATTATTATTGGCGTATACGAGATTGTAGGAGGATTTGTAATCCATGATTCTCGCCTTATCTCTAGGAGAGCTTCTTACACTCATGTACTACAAATAAAATGGCCGAGGCTCAATGCACCCAACATATTGCATGTTATGTGGGAGCCTCTGAGCCTCTCCTATAGCCGCAGGAGGCACAAAACAAGGGAACCGGCCCCAGTAGAAGCAGGTGGTAGCTGTTAGGAAGACCTCTTTCAGCTTTCGCAAAGACTTTGTCTCTTAGAGTTTTTTTCCGAGTATGTTTAGCTTCTGCCTTAGGAGTTAGGACTCAAGTTGATGTAACATGGGTTACGTAATGCCTGCCTCTAGCTCCTTACAAGAAAGCAATGCACATACGCAACTACGGAACTACCCCTCTCTCATCTCTTCATCCCTGACTTTCCCGTGCAGCAGCCCAGTCATGGTTCGTGTAATGCTGCAGTGGTCCAGAGCCATTTCATCCTGCTTCCTATGGTTATCCTCTCCACTCTAATGTTCCCACAAATCACTCAGACACATTAGGATCGTCCATACCTACCATGTCTTCAATCACCAATAAACTGATGAGCCGATAACCCTTGAGCAGAAGCTAGAGAAAATTCAGGAGTCCCTGGTTTCTCTGTGTGACACACAGACAATCGTGACCAACAAGCAGAAGAACCTCGGCACCAAGTTAGACCGTCAGTCTAATTCCATCTTCCGGGAACAATCTCCACTGGCAGCAGCGCGAGCACAATTTGGCAAATAAGGGGAGCTTCCAGAGGGCACTGCTGACGTTGGTTGTATCTTGCCAACCGACAGGCTGCCGGTGCTCCCATCAAACAAATCGAAGGGCGACAAGCCATGATGCTTCTTCAAGATGGTCCCTACCTAGAACAGTGAGGTGGGCCTGCTGGCATGGCTTACCCACTGTGATCTCCTCTTTGAGTTGCCGCGCACGTCTGAGCCAGAGAAGGTTGGCACCATCGCCTTCCATCTGGCAGGCAACTTTAAGGTGTGGTACCACTGCCACTGATGCTTATGTCCCTTCACCATGGCCTCAGATCACCGAACCGGTTAACACCCTGCTGGACCTCCGTCACACTGCAATGGGCTAAGCGAGCTCATCTCTCTCAAGTGAACCAGCACTGGTTGAGTTCGACAAGCAGCTCACCGCCCTCCTCCAACACACACCGTGGCTTCCACCGCGTCATAGGATTATGCTCCATGAAAAATTAACCACCAGATTATAGGATTCCACGTGAGTCACGATGACATGAATATCGCAGAGCAAAGTTTTCTCCCAGTATCATCAGGAGTGGGTTATGAAGTGAGAAAAAGAACATTTATTGTTCAAATATATAAAATAATTAGATATATCTTTAATGTTGCTCAAACATGGTTAACATTAACAGAGAAAGGAGTAATTACTTATCGTTTAAACCAAATGCACATTTTAAAAAAAATCATGCAAGACATTCATTTCACATCATATTTGCTACTCGAGAAAGTCAAATGAAGGGCCAAGGAGGGGAAGCACGTTCGTCATCTTTAGGGAATGTCAGGGTTGCTGCCACAGAGTGTCAATCTGGACTTTACGCATACCTACCATGCTATCCACCAAGTAGGATAAGTTCTCAAGAACAATCCACACTGAATTGAGCACATGGTGTTAGCAGGACCATTAAATTTTATTTAATCATCCGTCACAATATTAGCCTATGAAATAAAATTAGTACAAGTTCCATGATAGGAACAAGAATTTAGTTGCCTCACTTAAATAAGTACCAGCACATGAGGCATGGCAATAAATGATATGCAATCATGTACTTGTTAAAATAACAGACAAAATACCGGCAATCCAACTATTTGCTTGACATCAAGTAACAGGATACAGCTTTCCATGACATACCTCACAAATAAATCAGACATAGAAGTACAAGAGACCACGGTAGCAAGTTGCAAGCTAGATGGTTCCTGCTAGGTGGCAAAGAAGACATATCAGCTAACTAATAATGTTCGACGATGTGCATCCGTGTAAAGAAAACTAGAAAGAGAATTATCTCTTCAGGGATGTGAAGAATATTGGATAAATGAACTACTGAGAAGCATTATTCAAGATCTTCAAATTTTATTCTAGAATGGATTTTGCTTTTCTTTTTTGTGGGAATGTCGTTTGTTGACATGGAGCATACAAATCTCAATCGGATTTATTACTGTATAAAACCACACCAACGAGCTCAGTAAAGCCATAAAGTTGTCTAGTGGAGTGTTGTACACATGTCAAATTATAAATGTATAAATGTATCAACGGGAATATTGCTATACTTCATGACAACTTTTGAATTGCCTTCATGTGTATAATCTGGTCGGAAATTAGTTAGATCAAGTAATTCAAATAACCTAAAACACACTATTGATTAAATAAACAATGGGATTTTCTAGACATTAAAACACTGAAATATGGAGAGAGGAAGAGGCTACACGCTACGCTAGCTCAGAATAAAAAATAAAAAAAACAAGAAGATGAAACTCCAAGTAAAACTCACTGAAGGAAACTATGTGCATTACCTGCAAGTTGCTTAGAATTCTCTCAAACCAACCAGAGTATGATTCCACAAAGCGCTCGTTGCTGATATCTGGGACAGTGACGCCGAGAAAGCAAGTACCCAACAAACGACTGTGTGGCTAAAGAATTAACAAAAAGAAGGGAGCAATGTTAGTAAATCCTGTCTAGTATATCTTATTTTACATCGAAGATTTAACGATTGTTAAAGTTGGCAGGAAAAAACAATTACTGATGCTGAGATTTTATATGGTGTACATTGTTCAAGCCTGCACCATTCTGCAGCACAGAAGAACAAAATATGACACTGACGAGTATGAAACTATCTGACCAGATATCATAATTACTAGTTCACAATAGCCTATATAAGAGACTTGTAACAAGGAGCACTGAGAAAACTAGTTTCAGTAACAGTGATGTACAGCAACAACTAGCTCAAAACTGCACACCCTGCTGCAATGGGTTTGGTGCAGGTGCAACACAAGTTCAGTATTATGACAGAGTTCCCCAAATCCTTGGAGCAGGAGTTGGCACTTGGACCCAGATTAGACCAAACTAACAACGGAGTGGGGTGCAGGTGGACCAGACGGCAAGCAGCATAACATACCGAGTCGCTCTGCAGGAGCTCGCCGACGCGCTGGACCCAGGCGTCCACCGCGGCGCGCCACGCCTCGGCGAGCTTCCGGTCCGGCGGGCCCTGGATGGCCTCGGTGAGGAGGCCCTGCGTGCGCACCGCGTGGAGGATGGAGGCGAGCTCCGACGGCGGGACGGTGCTCCCCGGCTGTGGCAGCTGCTCGCTGACCACCACTCGGAGCAGACGTGGCTTGAGCCATTGGTCGTTCAAGTCCGCGAGGAAGCCGACGGCGCCGGCCATCGCTTGTTGGTGGTGGTGGGGGGCGGTGGGTTTTGGAGACGGCGCGGCCGGAGTTGGGGTGGAGGTGGTCCGTTAGAAGAAGGTGGCGGCTGCGGGGCGGGGTTGGGCCGCGCTAAACCCTAGCGGGGGGACGGGATGGATACGTCATGCTGTCTGGGTGTAAGTGGGACCAAACACGGGTGCCCGCTTATTGCCGCATAAGCCCGCGATAGATAAGTGGGACGCCGCGTTTCCCCGCTAAACTTAATCGCACTTATGCGGATTTGCGGGCATATATAAAAAACTCTACTCAGAGCATCTCAACAGATGATGTATATTTTACATCACATGAGCAAGCAGTCAAGGCGAACACAAGAACTTTTCGTTATGAGAACGGTGACTATGACAAAACTGTCACAGACTTGTGGAACGCGGCCCAACATGGGCACGGTTTGGCCAGCCTAATGTCCTCTCTCAAGGATATGCAAACCGGTCTAAACAATTGGGGGACATCCAACTTTTGGTAATTTCAAGAAGAGGTTGGCTAACTTGCGGAAGGAATTGGACAAGATCCGGAGAAGTCTTGTATCAAGAGAAGATATGGGTAAAGCGGAGGGCTCGCGTAAATTGGTTAAAGGCATGTGACCGAAATACACCTTTCTTTCATGCCCAAGTGGCAAGAAGGAGGCGCACAAATATGATCACTATCCTGCAACGTAGTGATGGCACTATTTGTGAGGATGCTACTAAAATCAATACGAAATTCAGTTTTTCTATGAGCAGCTGTACACCTCACAATGTGAGCCAATTATGGGTGAGCTTCTGAATCTTGTGTTGAGAGAGTTTCTGAAGATATGAGAGTGACCCTAGATAGGGAGTCCATTGAAGAGGAGGTAAAATGCGCATCATTTCAAATGCATCCATCGAAAGCGGCGGGAGTGGATGGCTTCACGGCGGGTTTCTCCCAACGCCACTAGGATCTCGTCTGCGAGGATCTGGTGAGTGCGGTGTTGGGATTTCTGAATGGAGGGGAGCTGCCTGTTTCACTGAATAATACAGCTATTGTGCTTATTCCAAAGGTTCGGAATCCCCAGTCCATATCACAGTTTAGGCCGATCTCACTTTACTCTGTTTTATACAAGATTTGTGCAAAAACGGTTGCAAATCGCATGAGACCGGTGTTGGATGAGGTTATTAGTGTGGAGCAGAGCGCGTTCGTCCCGGGACGCCTCATCACTGATAACGCTCTTGTGGCCTTTGAGTGCATACACTCCATGAAAAGGGAAAAAAAGATAGGGAAGAAGGGACAGTGTGTTGTCAAACTCGACATGATGAAGGCTTATGACCGAGTGGAGTGGCCTTTCCTTCAAGCCATTATGCACAAGTTTGGATTCCTGCCAAGAATGGTTGGGCTAATTATGCAATGTGTCTCGTCAGTACAATTTTCGATGAAGGTCAATGGCAACTTACTTCAGCCTTTTGTTCCCTCTCGAGGAATACGACAAGGCGATCCGATATCACCGTACCTCTTTCTCCTATGTGGAGAAGGACTGGCAGCTCTATTAAACCATTATAATCACGCTTACGTTTATAGAGGCATGAAAGTTTGTACCAGATCGTCGTGGATTACTCACATGTTATTTTTTGATGATAGTTTCATCTTCATCAATGCAAGTGTAGCTAGTGCATCAAGGCTGAATGATATCCTTGATATTTATAATGCGGCGGCAGGCCAGTTGGTTAATAGAAGCAAGAGCTCTATATTATTTAGTCCTAATACACATGATCTAGTGAAGCTTGATATTAATGTTGAAGCTTTCTGTGAAAAGTATCTTGGTTTACCGACAGCGTTTGGCAGACTCGCAAGCGAGGCCTTCGAGTACATTACTAATGGTGTAAAGAGTAGCATGTATGGATGGGCTGAAAAACTTCTATCCTATCCAGCGAAAGAAGTGCTTCTAAAGTCGTTTATTCAGGCGAAATCGACGTATAACTTGCTACATGCTTATGCATTTAAGATTTGTGCAAAAACGGTTTCAAATCGCATGAGACCGATGTTGGAGGAGGTTATTAGTGTGGAGCAAAGCGCGTTCGTCCTGATGCGCGTAGATGTACACGTCCGTTGGGAACCCCAAGAGGAAGGTATGATGCGCACAGTGGCAAGTTTTCCCTCAGAAAGAAACCAAGGTTTAATCGAACCAGTAGGAGCCAAGAAGCACGTTGAAGGTTGATGGTCGCGAAATGTGATGCGGCGCAACACCGGGTTCGGCGCCAACGTGGAACCTGCACAACACAACCAAGTACTTTGTCCCAACGAAGCAGAGGTTGTCAATCTCACCGGCTTGCTGTAACAAAGGATTAAACGTATCGAGTGGAAGATGTTTGCAAAGAAAACGATAAAACAAGTAGATTGTATGCTATGTAAAGAATAGGACCGGGGTCCACAGTTCACTAGAGGTGTCTCTCCCATAAGATAAAAGCATGTTGGGTGAACAAATTACAGTCGGGCAATTGACAAATAGAGAAAGGCATAACAATGCATGTACATGATATGATAAATATAGTGAGATTTAATTGGGCATTACGACAAAGTACATAGACCGCCATCCAGCATCTATGCAGAAAAGTCCACCTTCAGGTTATCATCCGAACCCCCTCAGTATTAAGTTGCTAAGCAACAGACAATTGCAAGTATGGTGCGTAATGTAATCGACAACTACATCCTTAGACATAGAATCAATGTTTTATCCCTAGTGGCAACAGCACATCCACAACCTTAGAACTTTCTGTTGTCTGATTCAATGGAGGCATGAACCCACTATCGAGCATAAATACTCCCTCTTGGAGTTAAGAGTAAAAACTTGGCCAGAGCCTCTACTAGTAACGGAGAGCATGCAAGATCATAAACAACACATAAACAATAGATTGATAATCATCATAATCATAGTACTCTCTATCCATCGGATCCCGACAAACACAACATATAGAATTACAGATAGATGATCTTGATCATGTTAGGCAGCTCACAAGATCCAACAATGAAGCACAACAAGGAGAAGACGACCATCTAGCTACTGCTATGGACCCATGGTCCAGGGGTGAACTACTCACTCATCCTCGGAGGCGACCATGGCGGTGTAGAGTCCTCCGGGAGATGAATCCCCTCTCCGGATGCCCGAGGCGATCTCCTGAATCCCCGAGATGGGATTCGCGGCGGCGCGTCTGGAAGGTTTTCCGTATCGTGGCTCTCGGTCTGGGGGTTTCGCGACGGAGGCTTTAAGTAGGCGGAGGGTCAACGCGGGGGCCACACGAGGGGCCAGGGGCAGGTCGGCGCGGTCGGGGCTTGGGCCGCGCCGGCCTCCCTCTGGCCGCCTCGTGGCCCCACCGTTATCTCTTCGGTCTTCGGAAGCTTCGTGCAAAAATAGGATCCTGGCGAAAGTTTCGTCCAATTCCGAGAATATTTCTTTACTAGGATTTCTGAAACCAAAAACAGACAGCGGCTCTTCGGCATCTTGTTAATAGGTTAGTTCCAAAATGCATAAATATGACATATAATGTGTATAAAACATGTAGGTATCATCAATAAAGTGGCATGGAACATAAGAAATTATCGATACGTTGGAGACGTATCAGCATCCCCAAGCTTAGTTCTGCTCGTCCCGAGCAGGTAAAACGATAACAAAGATAATTTCTGAAGTGACATGCCATCATAACCTTGATCATACTATTTGTAAACATATGTAATGAATGCAGCGATCAAAACAAAAGTAATGACATGAGTAAACAAGTGAATCATATAGCAAAGACTTTTCATGAATAGTACTTCAAGACAAGCATCAATAAGTCTTGCATAAGAGTTAACTCATAAAGCAATAAATCAAAGTAAAGGTGTTGAAGCAACACAAAGGAAGATTAAGTTTCAGCGGTTGCTTTCAACTTATAACATGTATATCTCATGGATATTGTCAACATAAAGTAATATAACAAGTGCAATATGCAAGTATGTAGGAATCAATGCACAGTTCACACAAGTGTTTGCTTCTTAAGGTGGAAGGAGATAGGTAAACTGACTCAACAATAAAAGTAAAAGAATGGTCCTTCAAAGAGGAAAGCATCGATTGCTTTATTTGTGCTAGAGCTTTTATTTTGAAAACATGAAACAATTTTGTCAACGGTAGTAATAAAGCATATGAGTTATGAAAATTATATCTTACAAGTTGCAAGCCTCATGCATAGTATACTAATAGTGCCCGCACCTCGTCCTACTTAGCTTGGACTACCGGATCTTTGCGTGCCATGTTTCAACCAAGTGTCACAAAGGGGTACCTCCATGCCTGTACAAAGGTCTAAGGAGAAAGCTCGCATTTTGGATTTCTCGCTTTTGATTATTCTCAACTTAGACATCCATACCGGGACAACATGGACAACAGATAATGGACTCCTCTTAAATGCATAAGCATGTAGCAAAGTTATTATTCTCATATGAGATTGAGGATATATGTCCAAAACTGAAACTTCAACCATGGTTCATGGCTTTAGTTAGCGGCCCAATGTTCTTCTCTAACAATTTTGCATGCTCCAACCACTAAAATGATAGATCCTTCAGACAAGACGGACATGCATAGCAACTCACATGATATTCAACAATAGTTGATGGCGTTCCCCGAAGCATGGTTATCGCACAACAAGCAACTTAATAAAATATAAAGTGCATAAGTACATATTCAATACTACGATAGTTTTTAAGGCTATTTTGTCCCATGAGCTATATATTGCAAAGGTAAATGATGGAATTTTAAAGGTAGCACTCAAGCAATTTACTTTGGAATGGCGGAGAAATACCATGTAGTAGGTAGGTATGGTGGACACAAATGGCATAGTAGTTGGCTCAAGGATTTTGGATGCATGAGAAGTATTCCCTCTCGATACAAGGTTTAGGCTAGCAAGGTTATTTGAAGCAAACTCAAGGATGAACAAGTGCAGCAAAACTCACATAAAAGACATATTGTAAACATTATAAGACTCTACAATCTTCCTTGTTGTTCAAAACTCAATACTAGATATTATCTAGACCTTAGAGAAACCAAATATGCAAATCAAATTTTAGCAAGCTCTATGTATTTCTTCATTAATGGGTGCAAAGCATATGATGCAAGAGCTTAAACATGAGCACAACAATTGCCAAGTATCACATTATCCAAGACATTTTAGAATTACTACATGTAGCATTTTCCAATTCCAACCATATAACAATTTAACGAAGAAGAAACTTCGCCTCTTCGCCTATTTAACCCCTCGTGACCTAAAAACTCGACACCAATGAACGAAACTCCAGAAAGACTCCATGGACGCCGCCGCCATCGCGAAAATCCGTTTCGGGGGACAGAAGTCTCTGTTCCGGCACGCCGCCAGGACGGGGAATTGCCCCGGAGTCATCTCCATCGACTCCATCGCCATCTCCATCGCCATTGCTGTCTCCTATGATGAGGAGGGAGTAGTTCTCCCCCGAGGCTGAGGGCTCTACCGGTAGCTATGTGGTTCATCTCTCTCCCATGGTGTGATCTTTATGTGATCATGAGCTTTGTATCACTATTAATCTATGTGCTACTCTAGTGATGTTATTAAAGTAGTCTATTCCTCCTCCATGATGTAATGTTGACAGTGTGTGCATCATGTAGTACTTGGCATAGGTTGTGATTATAATCTCTTGTAGATTATGAAGTTAACTATTACTATGCACTCTAGAGGTTACTTTAATATGAACTCCGGATTCACTCCCCGGTGTGACGGTGACAGTGTGCGCATCGTGTGTGATTCCTTTATGAAGTTGTGGAGCTTGTTACTCCGGCTTGAGGGTGCTCTTGTAGCCCTACACAATGAATGGTGTTTGTTATCCAACAAGAGAGTGTGAGAAAGTAGCACAAGAGAAGAGAAATTATTTATTTACGTGATCATTGTTGAGAGTGTCCACTAGTGAAAGTATGATCCCTAGGCCTTGTTTCTAAGCATTGAAACACCGTTTCCAACAAGTTTTGTGACATGTTTGCTTGCTGCCATCTTTATTTCAGATTGCAATTACTACTTACAATCATCAATATTACTTGTATTTCACTATCTCTTCGCCGAACTAGTGCACCTATACATCGTGTATTAGGTGTGTTGGGGACACAAGAGACTTCTTGTATCGTAATTGCGGGGTTGCTTGAGAGGGATATCTTTGACCTCTACCTCCCCGAGTTCGATAAACCTTGGGTGATTCACTTAAGGGAAACTTGCTGCTGTTCTACAAACCTCTGCTCTTGGAGGCCCAACATGTCTACAGGAATAGAAGCGTGCGTAGACATCAAGCTATTTTCGTTTGCCGGGGAAGGTAAAAGGTATTCACATCCTCCGAATACTAAGCTATTTCCTAGCATTGTTGCCGGTGTGTGAGTGCTCGAAGCTATTTCCTTTAGATCCTGCAATTGCATCTTGTTGTTTCTTGTTTTTATTTTTCACTAGTTAGGCATAATGGAAAACAAGAGTGAGCTTTTTAATCTATTTCCTGAGTTAAGACATGAATTGTTTGATGCGAAAATTAAAAAACCTATGGAACCTTATTTGCATGATAGTAGCAATGTTATTAGTATGAACGCAATTACTGCTAATGATATAGAAAGCTGTAAGCTTGGGGAAGCTTGTTTTGATGAGTATGATATTTTTAGTCCCCCAAGCATGGAGGAGAAAATTTACTTTCATGATATTTTACCTCCTATATATGATGATTACAATGATGACTATCATATTTTCGGTCCATCTACTATTGAGGAGAAAATTAATTATGACTACAATATGCCTCCTATATATGATGATTATGGTGATGCGAATAATAATGATAGCTATTTTATTGAATTTGCTCCCACTATAATTAATAGTAAAGACTATGCTTATGTGGAGAGTAATAATTTTATGCATGTAGCTCATGATAAGAATATTTCATGTGATAGTTATATTGTTGAGTTTGTTCATGACGCTACTGAAAGTTATTATGAGAGGGAAACATGGTTATATGCATCTTAATAATATTAAGTTTCCCCTCTTTATGTTGAGAATCTTGAAGTTGCGTTTGTGTTACTTTTCTATGCTTGTTGCATTATGCCTACATGACTTGTTTATTTACAAGATTCCTTTTCATAGGAAGTGGGTTAGGCTTAAATTTGTTTCATACTTGCTTTTTGATGTTCTCTTTTGCTTCAACTCTTATTTCTTGCGAGAGCATCATTAAAATTACTGAGCCCATCTTAATGGCTATAAATAAAGCACTTCTTGGGAGATAACCCATGTTTTTATTTTGCTACTATTTTGTTGTGTCTTGGAAGTTGTTACTACTGTAGCAACATCTCCTTATCTTTATTTTATCGCATTGTTGTGCCAAGTAAAGTCTTTGATAGTAACGTTGATACTAGATTTGGATTACTGCGCAGAAACAGATTTCTGTCACGAATTTGAGTAGGCCTCTCTGTAGGTAACTCAGAAAAATCTGCCAATTTTCGTGTGTGATCCTCAGATATGTACGCAACTTTCATTCAATTCGAGCTTTTTTATCTGAGCAAGTTAAGTGCCTCAGAAAAATTCGTCTTTACGGACTGTTCTGTTTTGACACATTCTGTCTTTTATTTCGCATTGCCTCTTTTGCTATGTTGAATGGATTTCTTTGTTCCATTAACTTTCAGTAGCTTTGTGCAATGTCCAGAAGTGTTAAGAATGATTATGTCACCTCTGAATATTGATACGTCTCCAACGTATCGATAATTTCTTATGTTCCATGCCACATTATTGATGATATCTACATGTTATATGCACATTATATGTCCTATTTATGCATTTTCTGGAACTAACCTATTAACAAGATGCCGAAGAGCCAGTTGCTGTTTTCTGCTGTTTTTGGTTTCAGAAATCCTAGTAAGGAAATATTCTCGGAATTGGACGAAATCAACGCCTAGGGTCCTATTTTGCCACGAAGCTTCCAAGACCGAAGGAGAGTCGAAGTGGGGCCACGAGGTGGCCAGACCACGGGCGGCGCGGCCAGGCCCTGGCCGCGCCGACCTATGGTGTGGGCCTCGTGCCGCCTCTTGACCTACCCTTTCGCCTACAAATAGCCTCCGTCGCGAAACCCCGTCGAGAGCCACGATACGGAAAACCTTCAGGAGACGCAGCCGCCAATCCCATCTCGGGGGATTCGGAGATCGCCTCCGGCACCCTGCCGGAGAGGGGATTCATCTCCCGGAGGACTCTACGCCGCCATGGTCGCCTCGGAGTGATGAGTGAGTAGTTCACCCCTGGACTATGGGTCCATAGCAGTAGCTAGATGGTTGTCTTCTCCTTATGTGCTTCATTGTTGGATCTTGTGAGCTGCCTAACATGATCAAGATCATCTATATGTAATACTATATGTTGTGTTTGTCGGGATCCGATGGATAGAGAATACTATGCTATGGTAATTATCAATCTGATGTTTATGTGTTGTTTATGATCTTGCATGCTCTCCGTTATTAGTAGAGGCTCTGGCCAAGTTTTTACTCTTAACTCCAAGAGGGAGTATTTATGCTAGATAGTGGGTTCATGCCTGCATTGATACTGGGGTGACAGAAAGTTCTAAGGTTGTGTTGTGCTGTTGCCACTAGGGATAAAACATTGATGCTATGTCCGGGATGTAGTTATTGATTACATTACGCACCATACTTAATGCAATTGTCTGTTGTTTGCAACTTAATACCGGAGGGTTCGGATGATAACTGAAGGTGGACTTTTTAGGCATAGATGCAGTTGGATGGCGGTCTATGTACTTTGTCGTAATGCCCAATTAAATCTCACTATATTTATCATGCCATGTATGTGCATCGCGGTGCCCTCTCTATTTGTCAATTTCCCGTGTAATTTGTTCACCCAACATGCTTTTATCTTATGGGAGAGACACCTCTAGTGAACTGTGGACCCCGGTCCATTCTTTCATACTGAAATACAATCTGCAATACTTGTTCTTTCTGTTTTCTTGCAAACAATCATCTTCCACACAATACGGTTAATCCTTTGTTACAGCAAGCCGGTGAGATTGACAACCTCACTGTTTCGTTGGGACAAAGTACTTGGTTTGTGTTGTGTAGGTTCCACGTTGGCGCCGGAATCCCTAGTGTTGCGCCGCACTACATCCCGCCGTCATCAACCTTCAACGTGCTTCTTGGCTCCTCCTGGTTCGATAAACCTTGGTTTCTTTCGAGGAAAACTTGCTGCTGTGCGCATCATACCTTCCTCTTGGGGTTCCCAACGAACGTGTGAGTTACACGCCATCAAGCTCTTTTCTGGCGCCGTTGCCGGGGAGATCAAGACACGCTGCAAGGGAGTCTCCACTTCTCAATCTCTTTACTTTGTTTTTGTCTTGCTTTATTTTATTTACTACTTTGTTTGCTGCACCTAAACAAAACACACAAAAAATAGTTGCTAGCTTTACTTTATTTACTGTCTTGCTCTCTATATCTAAAACACACAAAAAATTAGTTACTTGCATTTACTTTACTTGATTCATCATGTTTCCTTTTAATTTTACCACAAAAGACATACCGGTAGGACGTGGGTCTATAGTTGGGAGAAATAATATAGAAGAATTCTTCAATCATGTTAGTATTACTGAAAATTTTGAAGATAGACACTTGGTAGAACTTGCACCTACCTATGAAATTGCTGCTGCTGCTTTAGTTCGCTGTTGGAAACTAAATTTGTTAATCTCAATCCTATAATCCAACACATGTTTCTTACACTTGGTGATATGGAAGAAGGGGAAAAGAAAGATTTTGTTTTAGAAACCCTTCTTAGAGAATTTGGTGGTCTAGCAAGAGAGGCTAGAAAGGTCTTTGCTAAATTTAATATGCTAGGTTCTCATACTAATTTTGTTGGTCTCCTTGAAAAAATGGACATGGATGGAATAAGGTATACTAATAATATTAATGATGGTGGGGAGATCAAAGCACCAATACCATGTAAACTCCTAGCTATGAATGATGCACTAGAAAATAACTATGCTTGGCTTGTTCCTGAAAATTTGTTCGATGAGAGTAGCAAGCCCAAGACTAATGAAAAGGGAGATGCTAAAACTTATGTATCAAATATACTATGCTTGGTTGAGAAAACTCCCAACACCCTTGGTAATGATGTCGATGCTTCATCTCTTGAAAATACTTGAATTACACTTTCTGCGCCTAGCTGAAAGGCGTTAAAGAAAAGCGCTTATGGGAGACAACCCATTGTTTTTACTACAGCACTTTGTTTTATATTTGAGTCTTGGAAGTTGTTTACTACTGTAGCAACCTCTCCTTATCATGTTTTTGTGCCAAGTAAAGTCTCTATAGTAAGGTTCATACTAGATTTGGATTACTGCGCAGAGACAGATTTCTTTGCTGTCACGAATCTGGGTCTAATTCTCTGTAGGAAACTCAGAAAATTATGCCAATTTACGTGAGTGATCCTCATATATGTACGCAACTTTCATTAGTTTTGAGTTTTTCCATTTGAGCAAGTCTGGTGCCATTTTAAAATTCGTCTTTACGAACTGTTCTGTTTTGACAGATTCTGCCATTTATTTCGCATTGCCTCTTTTGCTATATTGGATGAATTTTTTTGATCCATTAATGTCCAGTAGCTTTATGCAATGTCCAGAAGTGTAAAGAATGATTGTGTCACCTCTGAACATATAATTTTTATTGTGCACTAACTCTCTAATGAGTTTGCTTGAAGTTTGGTGTGAAGGAAGTTTTCAAGGATCAAGAGAGGAGTATGATATACTATGATCAAGAGGAGTGAAAGCTCTAAGCTTGGGGATGCCCCAGTGGTTCACCCCTGCATATTCTAAGAAGATTCAAGCGTCTAAGCTTGGGGATGCCCAAGGCATCCCCTTCTTCATCGACAACATCATCAGGTTCCTCCCCTGAAACTACATTTTTATTCGTCACATCTTATGCACTTTGCTTGGAGCGTCGGTTTGTTTTAGTTTTTGTTTTGTTTGAATAAAGTTGGATCCTAGCATTCACTTTGTGGGAGAGAGACACGCTCCGCTGTTGCATATGGACAAATATGTCCTTAGGCTTTACTCATAATGTTCATGGCGAAGTTTCTTCTTCGTTAAATTGTTATTCGGTTGGTTAAGGAAATGTTGCATGTGGTAGTGGTATAATGAAACACTTGCATAATCTTGTAGATCATTGAGCTTTGATAACTTGATTCTTTGCAAATGTTTTGAGGTATTTAGATGGTAAAACTTGTTGGTTGAATAAGTTAAAATTAGTAGTGGATTGTTGTCTTTAAGCTTGTGCCGTACTACAAACTCTATTTAAATAGTTGAAGGCGTAGTTGGACTTGATAGCTTTCCATGTCTAAAGGTTTATCGTAATGACTAAGTTGTGCTGAAGGTCGGTAAAATTTTAAATTATGCTCTTAATGTTGAACCTGCTAGATGTTTGCAACAAGCTTGTGAGTTCTTTTTGACTAATGTTAAGCTACGGTTTTTGGCACTTCCACCATCCATATTTGCTAGCCTCTTCGGTACTGTGCATTGCCTTTTGCTCACATTGAGAATTGTGCATACTTCGTACATCCAAACCCGTGGGAGGACTTCCTTTTGTTCTCCTGCACATAAGCCCATACATCTCCTCAAAACAGCCACCATACCTACCTACCACAGCATTTCCATAGCTGTTCCGAGATATATTGTCATGCAACATCCATTTTACATTACATGCCATGTTGTCATTTATTATTTGTATATTGCTTTGCATGATTCTATACAGCTGACGTGTGGTTTACCCATGTTGCGCTAGATCATTGCACATCCTGCTACACTGGCAGAGGCATACAGTTTCATACTTCATGTTTTATTCATTATGAGTTATTTGTACCAAAAAGTGTGTTGTCATATTAGGATGTTGCCCCTAAAAGTGAAAAGAGCCGTGGCCATCAAAAAAAAAAAAAGAAAAAAAGAAAAAAAGAAAGAGAAAAAAAGAAAAAAGAAAAAAAAGAGAATAAAGAAAAAGGGGGCAGCATTACTATCTTTTATCCACATTTGTGCTCATGTTTAGCACCTACACTCCATATGAGAGAGTTTTCATGTTTTACTAGTATAACTATGTGGGGAATTTACACTATAGAACTTGGGTTGTATATTCCAATGATGAGCCTCCTCAAAAGTGCTCTAGGTCTTCGTGAGCAACCAAGTTGGATGCACCCCCACTAGTTCCATTGGAGAGCTTTCATACACATATAGCTCTATGTGCATCCGTTGCATGGCAATCACTACTCCTTGCATAGCTTCGATTATAAGACTTCCTCTTGTCTAGTAATCATTTACAACTTTGTAAGACTTTCTCTCATTGGCCTTCCAAACCCCCATTAACGTTCTTTATGCCATAACATCCTGGTGCTAATACCAAATGCTTGCGCTCACCGGTTGAGTAGACTTCGAAACAGTTGATTCATGACGTTCATGTTTATGTTTACTTGACTGAATCCTTCTTATGTTGTGAAAATTTACTTGATGCTTGGAATGAAGGATAGAACTTCTACGCTGAATACTTAACACATCTTTAATGAACCTTGTGCGGTTTCATGTCTTTGAAGCAATAGTTCATGAAAGCTTCTAGCTTGTTTAACTCTTGCATTATCATCTCTTATATCAATATAGATATTTGCTTTGA
The DNA here is from genome assembly GCA_030979885.1 of Lolium multiflorum. NCBI lineage: Eukaryota > Viridiplantae > Streptophyta > Magnoliopsida > Poales > Poaceae > Lolium > Lolium multiflorum. The sequence goes on from CM061750.1 coordinate 198,134,951, forward strand.
GTGATTTGATCTCAGTTCACATGCTTTACATTATTATATGATCAAGATTATGTTGGTAGCATGTCACTTCAAAATTATCTTTGTTATCGTTTTACCTGCTCGGGACAAGCAGAACTAAGCTTGGGGATGCTGATACGTCTCCAACGTATCGATAATTTCTTACGTTCCATGCCACATTATTGATGATATCTACATGTTATATGCACATTATATGTCCTATTTATGCATTTTCTGGAACTAACCTATTAACAAGATGCCGAAGAGCCAGTTGCTGTTTTCTGGTTTTTGGTTTCAGAAATCCTAGTAAGGAAATATTCTCGGAATTGGACGAAATCAACGCCTAGGGTCCTATTTTGCCACGAAGCTTCCAGAAGACCGAAGGAGAGTCGAAGTGGGGCCACGAGGTGGCCAGACCACAGGGCGGCGCGGCCTGGCCCTGGCCGCGCCGACCTATGGTGTGGGCCCTCGTGCCGCCTCTTGACCTACCCTTTCGCCTACAAATAGCCTCCGAAACCCCGCACCGAGAGCCACGATACGGAAAACCTTCCAGAGACGCCGCCGCGCCAATCCCATCTCGGGATTCGGGAGATCGCCTCCGGCACCGGGAGGGGATTCATCTCCCGGAGGACTCTACGCCGCCATGGTCGCCTCGGAGTGATGAGTGAGTAGTTCACCCCGGACTATGGGTCCATAGCATTAGCTAGATGGTTGTCTTCTCCTTATGTGCTTCATTGTTGGATCTTGTGAGCTGCCTAACATGATCAAGATCATCTATCTGTAATACTATATGTTGTGTTTGTCGGGATCCGATGGGTAGAGAATACTATGCTATGGTAATTATCAATCTGATGTTTATGTGTTGTTTATGATCTTGCATGCTCTCCGTTATTAGTAGAGGCTCTGCCAAGTTTTTACTCTTAACTCCAAGAGGGAGTATTTATGCTAGATAGTGGGTTCATGCACATTGATAGGACTGAAAGTTCTAAGGTTGTGTTGTGTTGTTGCCACTAGGGATAAAACATTGATGCTATGTCCGAGGATGTAGTTATTGATTACATTACGCACCATACTTAATGCAATTGTCCGTTGTTTGCAACTTAATACTGGAGGGGTTCGGATGATAACCGAAGGTGGACTTTTTAGGCATAGATGCGGTTGGATGGCGGTCTATGTACTTTGTCGTAATGCCCAATTAAATCTCACTATATTTATCATGCCATGTATGTGCATCGCGGTGCCCTCTCTATTTGTCAATTGCCCATTGTAATTTGTTCACCCAACATGCTTTTATCTTATGGGAGAGACACCTCTAGTGAACTGTGGACCCCGGTCCATTCTTTCATCTGAAATACAATCTGCAATACTTGTTCTTTACTATTTTCTTGCAAACAATCATCTTCCACACAATACGGTTAATCCTTTGTTACAGCAAGCCGGTGAGATTGACAACCTCACTTTCGTTGGGACAAAGTATTTGGTTTGTGTTGTGCAGTTCCACGTTGGCGCCGGAATCCTGTTGCGCCGCACTCCCGCCGCCATCAACCTTCAACGTGCTTCTTGGCTCCTCCTGGTTCGATAAACCTTGGTTTCTTTCTGAGGGAAAACTTGCTGCTGTGCGCATCATACCTTCCTCTTGGGGTTCCCAACGAACGTGTGAGTTACACGCCATCAAATATGTGAATTTTTGATTATGCACTAACCCTCTAATGAGTTTGTTTTGAGTTTGGTGTGGAGGAAGTTTTCAAGGGTCAAGAGAGGAGGATGATACAATATGATCAAGAAGAGTGAAACTCTAAGCTTGGGGATGCCCCGTGGTTCATCCCTGCATATTTCAAGAAGACTCAAGCATCTAAGTTTGGGGATTCCCAAGGCATCCCCTTCTTCATCGACAACTTATCAGGTCACCTCTAGTGAAACTATATTTTTATTCCGTCACATCTTATGTGCTTTACTTGGAGCGTCTGTATGTTTTTATTTTTGTTTGTGTTTGAATAAAATCGGATCCTAGCATTATTTCTGTGGGAGAGAGACACGCTCCGCTCGTTCATATGAACACTGGTGTTCTTAGCTTTACTTTAATGTTCATGGCGAAGGTTGAAACTGCTTCATTCATTGTTATATGGTTGGAAACAGAAAATGCTTCATGTGGTAATTGGTATATTGTCTTGAATAATTTGATACTTGGCAATTGTTGTGCTCAAATAGATCATGTTTAAGCTCTTGCATCATGTACTTTGCACCTATTAATGAAGAACTACCATAGAGCTTGTTGAAATTTGGTTTGCATGATTGGTCTCTCTAAAGTCTAGATATTTTCTGGTGAAGTGTTTGAACAACAAGGAGATAGTGTAGAGTCTTATAATGCTTGCAATATGTTCTTATGTAAGTTTTCCTGTACCGGTTCATACTTGTGTTTGCTTCAAACAACCTTGCTAGCCAAAGCCTTGTATTGAGAGGGAATACTTCTCGTGCATCCAAATCCTTGAGCCATAAACTATGCCATTTGTGTCCACCATACCTACCTACTACATGGTATTTCTGCCATTCCAAAGTAAATTACTTGAGTGCTACCTTTAAAATTTCATTCCTTGTCTTTGCAATACATAGCTCATGGGAAAATAGCCTTAAAAACTATTGTGGTATTGAATATGTTACTTATAAATCTTATTTCTTATAAGTTGCTTGTTGAGCGGTAACCATGTTTCTGGGGACGCCATCGACTATTACACCTTTGTTGAATATCATGTGAGTTGCTATACATGTTCGTCTTGTCTGAAGTAAGGGTGATTTATCATGATCAAATGGTTTGAGTATGCATATTGTTAGAGAAGAACATTGGGCCGCTAACTAAAGCCATGAATCATGGTGGAAGTTTCAGTTTGGACATCAATCCTCAAATCTCTTATGAGAATATTATCTGTTGTTGAATGCTTATGCATTAAAGAGGAGTCCATTATCTGTTGTCTATGTTGTCCCGGTATGGATGTCCTAAGTTGAGATCTATCAAAAACGAGAAATCAAATGCGATCTATCTCCTTGGACCTTTGTACATGCGGCATAGAGGTACCCCTTTGTGATACTTGGTTGAAACATATGTTATGCAATGATAATCCATGTAAATCCAAGCTAATTAGGACAAGGTGCGAGCACTATTGGTACTCTATGCATGAGGCTTGCAACTTATAGGACATCTTATGCATAACACATATGAATTATTACTACCGTTGACAAAATTGTTTCTATGTTTTCAAAATGAAAAGCTCTAGCACAAAAATAGTAATCCATGCTTCCCTCTGCGAAGGGCCATTCTTTTACTTTATGTTGAGTCAGTTTACCTACTTCTTTCTATCTTAGGAGCAAACACTTGTGTCAACTGTGTGCATTGATTCCTATATACTTGCTTATTTGCATTCATTGTATTAATTTGTGTTGACAATTATCCATGAGATATATCCATGAGATAAACATGTTGAAGTTGAAAGCAACTGCTGAAACTTATATCTTCCTTTGTGTTGCTTCAAAACGTTCTACTAAGAATCTATTGCTTTATGAGTTAACTCCTGTGCAAGTCTTATTGATGCTTGTCTTGAAAGTACTATTCATGAAAAGTCTTTGCTATATGATTCAGTTGTTTAAGTCATTGTCTTTACCATTGCTTCGAATCACTTCCTTCATCTCATATGCTTTACAATAGTATTGATCAAGATTATGATAGCATGTCACTTCAGAAATTATCCTTGTTATCGTTTACCTACTCGAGGCGAGTAGGAACTAAGCTTGGGGATGCTTGATACGTCTCAAACGTATCTATAATTTGTTATGTTCCATGCTAGTTTTATGACAATACCTACATGTTTTGCTCACACTTTATAATGATTTCATGCATTTTTCGGAACTAACCTATTAACAAGATGCCGAAGTGCCAGTTCCTGTTTTCTGTTTTTGGTTCCAGAAAGGCTGTTCGGGCAATATTCTCGGAATTCGATGAAACAAAGGCCAAACATCATATTTCACCGAGACGGACCGGGACAGGGGAGGGGAGGAGGCCAGGGGCCCCAGGACCATAGGGCGGCGCGGCAGGGGGGCCAGCCTATGAGGAGGGCCCTGGCCCCTCCGACTCGCCTCTTCGCCTATTTAACCCCTCGTGACCTAAAAACTCGACACCAATGAACGAAACTCCAGAAAGACTCCAGGACGCCACCGCCATCGAAACTCCGTTTCGGGGACAAGTCTCTTCGCACGCCGCCGGGATGGGAAATTGCCCGGAGTCATCTCCATCGACTCCATCGCCATCTCCATCGCCATTGCTTGTCTCCTATGATGAGGAGGAGTAGTTCTCCCGAGGTGAGGGCTCTACCGGTAGCTATGTGGTTCATCTCTCTCTCCCATGGTGTGATCTTTATGTGATCATGAGCTTTGTATCACTATTAATCTATGTGCTACTCTAGTGATGTTATTAAAGTAGACTATTCCTCCTCCATGATGTAATGTTGACAGTGTGTGCATCATGTAGTACTTGGCGTAGGTTATGATTGTAATCTCTTGTAGATTATGAAGTTAACTATTATTATGCACTCTAGAGGTTACTTTAATATGAACTCCGGATTCACTCTCCACGGTGTGACGGTGACAGTGTGCGCATCGTGTGTGATTCCTTTATGAAGTTGTGGAGCTTGTTTACTCCGGCTTGAGGGTGCTCTTGTAGCCCTACACAATGAATGGTGTTTGTTATCCAACAAGAGAGTGTGAGAAAGTAGCACAAGAGAAGAGAAGTTATTTATTTACGTGATCATTGTTGAGAGTGTCCACTAGTGAAAGTATGATCCCTAGGCCTTGTTTCTAAGCATTGAAACACCGTTTCCAACAAGTTCTGTTACATGCTTGCTGCCATCTTTATTTCAGATTGCAATTACTACTTACAATCATCTATATTACTTGTATTTCACTATCTCTTCGCCGAACTAGTGCACCTATACATCGACAAGTGTATTAGGTGTGTTGGGGACACAAGAGACTTCTTGTATCGTAATTGCAGGGTTGCTTGAGAGGGATATCTTTGACCTCTACCTCCTGAGTTCGATAAACCTTGGGTGATTCACTTAAGGGAAACTTGCTGCTATTCTACAAACCTCTGCTCTTGGAGGCCCAACACTGTCTACAGGAATAGAAGCGTGCGTAGACATCACTCCACCCGCCCTAGGTTTGCAGCCGTCGGGAGGGCGACGTGCGGCCGTCCCGGGCGCTTAGGAGGAGCCCTCGATCTGCGAGACCTGCACGGAGGAGAGCCGCCTCTCCCTCGTTTGTATCCTCGGCGGCGGGTCCCTTGAGGTAGGTAGGTTGCTTCCTCCTCTTCTCTCTTGCGCCGCCTCCTTTTCTCCCCACGGGAACTGTAGGCGAGGAAGGCTGATCCGTGTCGTCCATGGAGATGGCGCCATGGTCCCTAACGAGCCTCATCTGCCATAGCACAACATGACCGTCTCCCTCCTCCCACTTCAGCTCCGGTCTGATTCTATCATTCCTTGAATTGATTTCTTCTTTCCAGCTAGGGTTTCGGTGTACACAAGAGTCGTACCAATGGCGGTAACAAGCAGCATTTGTGTTCATATTGTCCACAGCTGGTGCAAATAGGTACGTTCTCCTCACTTCTCACTCCGTTTATATCCTCTCATCAGGTTGCGGGCAAGGAAGCACAGTGGTGGGTGGCTGCTAGAGCTTGGCATGAGTTCCTCTGATGGCATGGTGAGGTGATAAAGTTTCGTTTCTTGTTTTTTCTATTTCTATACACAATATACATGTTCAGGTCTTGATTGTTTCTATATTGGCCGTCACAACCCATGGTATCTTCTTTTCCCTGCATGCTCATATTTTTGGTTCAACTGATTTATACAGCATAGTGCTGACTTGCTATGGGAAAGACTGATATTGTATTCCACAAGTTATCTCCGACAACAAATACATTATTAAATAAATATTGAAGAAATGAGTGGCTTTATAATTTAGAAAGCTGGATTCAGGTTGGAATGCAATCTGTTGTTTTATTAGGGTCTGTCTAGAGTCCATGTCCTTATGTTGTAGTGGCACTGTGTGGTACCGTAGAAGTGTTGAATTAGTGGATTCTGTACAAGAATTTTTATGACTTCTGCTTTATTATTTTCACAGTTTGGGGAAACGATTTCTTCTGCATGACAAAGAGCTTACATTGATTAAATTTTTAGTTGAACATTACTGCTGAATGATGATAGAATGTTGTTCTGCTTTATTATTTTCACAGTTTGGGGAAACAATTTTTTCTGCATGATAAAGAGCTTACATTGATTAAATTTTCAGTTGAACATTACTGCTGAATGATGATAGAATGTTGTTCTGCTTTATTATTTTCACAGTTTGGGGAAACGATTTTTTTTGCATGATAAAGAGCTTACATTGATTAAATTTTTAGTTGAACATTACTGCTGAATGATGATAGAATGTTATTCTGCGTTATTATTTTCACAGTTTTGGAAACGATTTTTCTGCATGATAAAGAGCTTACATTGATTAAATTTTCAGTTGAACATTACTGCTGAATGATGATAGAATTTTGTTCTGCGTTATTATTTTCACAGTTTGGGAAACGATTTTTTCTGCATGATAAAGAGCTTACATTGATTAAATTTTCAGCTGAATGAGGATAGAATGTTGTTCTGCATTATTATTTTCACAGTTTGGGAAACGATTTTTTCTGCATGATAAAGAGCTTACATTGATTAAATTTTCAGTTGAACATTACTGCTGAATGATGATAGAATGTTGTTTTGCGTTATGATGTTCACAGTTTGGGAAACGATTTTTTCTGCATGATAAAGAGCTTACATTGATTAAATTTTTAGTTGAATATTACTGCTGAATGATGATAGAATGTTGTTCTACGTTATTATTTTCATAGTTTGGGAAACGATTTTTTCTGCGTGATAAAGAGCTTACATTGATTAAATTTTCAGTTGAACATTACTGCTGAATGATGATAGAATGTTGTTCTGCGTTATTATTTTCACAGTTTGGGAAACGATTTTTTCTGCATGATAAAGAGCTTACATTGATTAAATTTTCAGTTGAACATTACTGCTGAATGATGATAGAATGAATTTTCAGTTGAACAAAACTGCTGAATGGTGATAGAATGTTGTTCTGCGTTATTATTTTTACAGTTTGGGAAACGATTTTTTCTGCATGATAAAGAGCTTACATTGATTAAATCTTCAGTTGAACATTACTGTTGAATGATGATAAAATGTTGTTGCTATATCCATGATTTAGATATCAAGTATTTATCATGTCCCATTAGCTAAATAAAAGGAATTATGTACAGCCAAAATATAACGAACCCATACTGCATACCTTGAACATAATGATGGAATTAGTGAAAAAGGGAAGCTTAGCAAAGTAGTTGATACCTGACATAAATCAAACATCGATTAAAAAATTTAGCTACTGTAGCTATTTCTTTGAAAAGCTCCTTCTCTCAAAAGAACTCAAAAAATAAGAAAGAGATCAAGCGGCAAATGCAAATAGTGATAGAAATCTGTCAAAGCAGAACAACAGGTAAAGATCGATTTTTCCGAAAATCTTCTGTTGCTCATCTCGAAAAGTGGTCAACTAACGAAAGTTAGATAATAACCTGCGGCATATTCACAAATATTGGCAGATCAAAATTTCGCTCTGGCTATTTATACGAATTTTTATGGTGACAACACAAAATCTGTTTTTAGGACAACAACTTCCCCAAATCTTACTTTCTTCCTATTAGAGGCTATTCTTGGTACAAAAACGAAATAAGAATGATAAGGAGAGGTTATTACAGAGGTAACAACTTCCAAGAGTCAGCAAAAAAGAAAATTTACATAAATAAAACAATGGGTTGTCTCCCATAAGCACTTTTCTTTAATGCCTTTTAGCTAGACTTGATAATTTGAGAAGATGCTCACATAAGAAATATGAATTGAAGCAAAAGAGAGCATCAAGGAGAAAATATGAAACACATTTAATTCTAACCCACTTCCTATGCATAGGAATCTTGTATACAAATAAATTCACCAAGAACAAAATGATAAGTATAGAAATACAAAACAAGAGTAATCAAAACTTTAAGCATGTAGAGAGGTGTTTTAGTACCATGAAAACTTCTACAAACATATTTTCCTCTCTCATAATAATTTTCAGTAGCATCATGAATAAACTCAACAATATAACTATCACATAAAGCATGCTTTTCATGATCTACAAACACATAATTTTTATCAAGCTCAAAAATAGTGGGATCAAAACATTCAAACCCACCTTTAACATTTTTACAACAAGATGATTGATAATTCTCAAGAGGTATGGGGCTCCAAGATAAAGTCAAGACCTATCCAATTCTATTTTCAATATTAGTACAATTAATATTATCAACCAATATAGGACCATCATCTAGAGCTTTATCGTAAACATTTTCTAAGCAAAACTCTTTAGTACCATGCATTTCAAAGTTAGGCACAAATAAAGGATTATCATAAGATTTTATCAAAATAGCATGGATTTTCATAGATAACAGAAACATAATTATTATCACAAGTTTTAATCATAATACATATTTCAAGAGAATTCACAGGAACATAACATTCATCCTCCTTTTGTAAGCATGGGGGACAATCAAATAGTGTAAGAGATAAAGAGTTACTCTCATTAGAAGGTAGGTATGGGTAGCTAATCTATTATTCCTCCTTTTGTTCATCACTCTCCTCCTCTTTTTCATCCAATGAGCTTTCAGATTCAACAATTTCTTCTTTCACAAGTTTCTGCAAATTGTGGAAACATTCTTCTGCATGACTGAGTCTCTCTTTATAATCAATGATATAACAATTATTGCTGAAATTTTCTACGTAATAATCAATGATAGAAGAGACCAAATCTTTAAGGTCTTTACAAGCAACACATGTTTCGTAATTTTTAGACATGAAGGATTCTATTTCAGAAGCTCCCACAAATAAGACAAATTGTTCTACTTCTTCAAACCTAAGATGAATATAGTTATTCCAATGATAGTTCATAATTCATATTTATTTACTAAAGCCACATTGGAATTTAAGATGTTTAGTATCATGTTCAGAGCAATAATTTATATCATGGCGTTTAAGCAAAATTTTAGCAATTTGATCCAATCTTTTTAACGCGCCTCTCATGACTTTACCCTTATATGATTCTCTATACTTTATAAAATGTTCCATAGAGGGTCTAGTAGGTTCTTCCATAACAACAATTTTTTAGATTTTTGGTTTTTCAAAATTTTATGGATTTTTGGGTATATATAAGAAAATAAAACAAAACAAAAATAAACCAGACAAAAGTAAACAAAACAAAACACAACTAAACAGAAATAAACGAAGCAAAAATAAACTAGACAAGACCAAATAAAATAAAATAAAAACAGAGAGAGGTAAAGTGTACTCCCCAGGTGAACTTATGAGTAGAGCTATGCCTCCCCGGCAACGGCGCCAGAAAATAGTCTTGATAACCCACAAGTATAGGGGATCGCAATAGTCTTCGAGGGAAGTAAAATCCAAATTTATTGATTCAACACAAGGGGAGGTAAAGATTACTTATAAGACTTAACAACGGAGTTGTCAATTCAGCCGCACCTAGAAAAACACAAGTAACAGGGGTGATGTGAAATTCAGCAGTAATATGAGAGCAATTGCAATAGTAACACAGCAGCAGTAGCACAGAGGAGATGGCACCGGAAAATATTCCTGTGTGTAGTTGACTATAGAGCAATGATGATGACAAAAGGACCGGGTTTCCCAACTATCTACACTAGTGGAACAATCCAAATAACATGTGTTGGGTGAACAAATTACAGTTGGGCAATTGATAATTGTGAGGGCATGACAATGCATGCTATGATAAGATAAATGTTACTGTACTATTTAATTGGGCATTACAACATAATACATAAACCGTAATCCAACTGACTAATAATCCATCTTCAGGCTATCATCTGAACCCCTTCCAGTATTAAGTTGCAAGCAACAGATTGTCGCATTAAGCAATGTGTGTAATGTAAACAATAGAATTATCCTTAGACAAAACATTATTGTTTTCTCCCTAGTAGCAACATCAGATCTACAATCTTAGAAGTTATTGTCACTCTTCAGAAAACTAGAGGCATGAACCCACTATCGAGCATAAATACTCCCTCTTGGAGATACATGCAACTACTTGATCAGGGTAACTACAAGTACCGGAGAGCATGCAAGATCTTAAATAACAGTAGTATGATAATATGATGAACAATCTGATCACAATTCCACAATTTATCGGATCCCAACAAACACAACACCGATTACATCATATGGATCTCAATCATGTAAGGCAGCTCATGAGATCATTGTATTGAAGTACATGAGAGAGAGTACCAACTAGCTACAGAACCCGTAGGGGGGAACTACTCACGAACCTTTCATGTAGTTGAAGTGGAGGCGGTGGAGTCGATGGAGATGGCTCCGGGGGTCAATCCCCGTCCCGGCAGGATGCCGGAACAGGAACTTCTGACCCCCGAAACTCGTCTGGACGATGACGGCGGCAACAGAACTTTTCATGAACGGAGGCTGGATTTTTTAGGGTTTTCGCGTAGGAGGAAATTTATAGGTGGAAGGTTAAGGTCGGTGGGCGCCAGGTGGACCCACACCACCCCTAGAAACGGGCCAAGTCCAGGCTGCACCTAGGGCTGGTCTGGTCGGCTCCTGGCCCCCTCCGTCTCTCCTCTGGACTCCTTCTTTGTTTCGGTAAAATAGCAACTTCGGCTTTTGTTTCGTCCAATTCCGAAAATATTTCCTGTACAACTTTTTTGAAATACAAAAGAGCAGAAAACAGGGAACTGACACTGTGGCATCTTGTTAATAGGTTAGTGCCGGAAAATGTATAAAAGTGCAATGAAGCATGAGCAAAAAAAAAATGGTGTAAAACAATCTTGGATCATAAAAAATTATAGATACGTTTGAGATCAACATAATGAGCTAAAAATAAAGCAACAAAATAACTACTATAAAAGAAACTATTTTTTGTGTGTTTTTGATAAAAAGAAGCTAACAAGACAAAGTAAAATAAACTAAGCAAACAATAACAAAGTAAAGAGATTGGAGATGAGAGACTTCCCTTGCAGAAATCCTCTTTCTCCCCGCCAATGACGGTGCCAGAAAAAGAGCTTGATGTTGTGCAAAGCACATCGTTGGGGAACCCCAAGAGGAAGGTATGATGAGCACAGTAGCAAGTTTTCCCTCAATAAGAACCAAGGTTTAATCGACCAGTAGGAGAAAGAAATCACTACTGAAGGTGTTGCTAGCTAACTTTTGGCAGGGCGCACTACCGGTGTCAACAACAACGTGGAACCTGCACACAACACAACCAAAATACTTTGCAAAAACTTACAGTGAGGTTGTCAATCTCACCGGTTTTGCTGGATTAAACGTATAGTGTGGAAATAGATGTTTGTTTGCAGTGAAATAAAGAGAACAGTACTTAAAGTAGATGGATTTATCAATGTAAAATAAAGGACCTGGGTCCACAGTTCATTAGAGGTGTCTCTCCATAAAGATAAATAACATGATGGGTGAACAAATTACAGCTGGGCAATTGACAGAATAAAGACCATACATGACAAGATGATTACTATGAGATTCATTTGGGCATTACAACAAGATTCATAGATCGTAATCCAACTGAGTCTATGACTAATATTCCACCTTCCGGTTAGCATCCGCACCCCTTTCAATATTAAGTTGCAACCAACAGATTATTGCATTAAGTAAAGTGTGTAAAGTAAACAATAGAATTATCCTTGGATAAAGCATTGTTGTTTTCTCCCTAGTAGCAACAACACATCTACAACCTTAGAAGTTATTGTCACTCTGCCAGATTACTAGAGGCATGAACCCACTATCGAGCATAAATACTCCCTCTTGGAGTTACAAGCACTTACTTGGCCAGAGCATCTACTAGCAACAGAGAGCACGGAAGGGACACGGACTTCTCATTGGTTGGCTTCACCGATTCGGATTGGGCGGGAGACAAGGTTGATAGGAAGTCTACATCCGGCACTTGTCACTTCCTTGGGAGATCTTTGGTGTGTTGGTCCTCTAAGAAGCAAAATTGTGTCTCCGTCTCCACCGCGGAAGCCGAGTATGTTGTCGCGGCGAGTACTTGCGCGCAAATCCTATGGATGAGGCAAACCTTGCGTGACTATGGACTTGAGTATAGCAAGGTCCCTCTATTATGTGATAATGAGAGCGCCATCAAGATCGCCTACAATCCGGTCCTCCATGGCAAGACGAAGCACATTGAGATAAGGAATCACTTCATTCGGGATCACATTGCTCGAGGAGACATTGTCCTATCCTTGATTGGCACCAAGGAGCAATTGGCGGACATCTTCACAAAGCCCTTGGATGAGAAGCGTTTCATTGAGTTGAGGCATGAGCTAAATATCATTGATCCGTCGAACTTCGCTTGACACTTGTGCGCACATACCAATCTTTAGCTATATGTCTAGATGAAAAGCACGCATGAACATAGGGGGAGTGCGGTTTAAACTTATTGAGCTATCCCTCCCCCCATAATGCATAAAGAAAACCAAAAACATATGCTATTTGTCAAATAAGTGACTAATGAGCTTCATGTTGAGTTGTAGCCGTGAGTCCTAGATACATCTACGTGACCTCACACTACTCTACTCTTACACGGTGGCTTCGGCCACCAACCTCCTCCTTGAGGAGTTTTTGGTTTTTCTTGTTTCTTTTTGACTATTCTCTTGCCTTTCTTCTTTTGTCTTTGGTTCTTTTCTCCATGTTCCTTATGGAAGTCACACCCAAGCTTGTTTTTCCTTGTTGGTTTTTGCGAGCTTGGTTGCGTACTTCCTTACCTTCCTTGTTAGTATGCATCTCCTCCTTTTTGGTGTTACGATGCCAAAGGGGGAGAAGTTATCTAACTAGGACGGGTTTTTGCATGGGAACGTGTTGGCTACTCTATGGAGGCTTCTTTTGTGAGTTTGGGTATACTCAAGGCAAAGGTATCACAATTCACCCAAAGCTCTTTGCATGATCTTGTGATGCCTCCATAATATGCATATGCTATATGAACATGTCAAGTATATGGTTGCATATGTGTATGGTCTGTAAAATCTAGGCGGAGTTATGTCTCTAGGATGTGTGCATATGTATTCAAATGCATTTTTTAAGTATGCACACATCTAGGGGGAGTTCCGTCTAGCTTTTGCAAATCTTAGAACCTCATCATAATATATATATTATGCCATTGTCAATTCTTGTGTTGTCATCAAACACCAAAAAGGGGGAGATTGAAAGAGCAAAGTCTAAGACCCGTGTTTTGTGTGTTTTATGACAACACTTGAATTATCTCACTATGTGCAAAGAGTGTCTTTGATAGATTTGCAAGTGCACGGTGTCCTCGCGGGACGCGTCAAGATCGGAGGACTGAAGCGTACCTTATAGGTTTTCTGGTTTTGTGTGTGTATCGCGAGCGACATGGTTGGAGAGGAAAAGAGAAGAAAACAGTTTTTGTCAGGCCGGTACTACCGGTACTAGTAGCGGTAGTACCGCTACCTCTATTAGTACCGCTCTACGGTACCGCTCTACGGTACCGCTCTGGTGATATGCACGGGATTTGGCCCACGGAACGTGTTACAGTACCTCTACGGTACCTCGAGCGGTAGTACCGCTTCAGAGCGGTAGTACCGCTTCAGAGCGGTAGTACCGCCCAGGTACCGCTTAGGTACCGTAACGGAAGCTACGCTCGTACCGCTCGGTACCGCTTCGGTGCCGCTTCGTCGCTTGGGATCCGTAAGCTCGGAGACCATTGCGGCCTATCGGCGTAGTACCGCTATGTGTCCACGTGGATAAGTTCGTGGGATTTCGAATCCAGAGCGGTAGTACCGCTTCCCAAAGCGGTAGTACCACTTAGGCAAAAACTGGGGGTAACGGTTGGATTCCGGGGGGACCTATTTAAAGGGCCCTTCTTCTCCAGCTCGCCCCATCTCTTTTCTCTCTCTCTCCTCCATTGTTGTTGAGCTTAAACCTAGAGGATCTCTCCAACCATCCAACCAATCTTGCCCAAATTTTGAGGAGTGGTGGAGGAGGCCCCGATCTATAGTTCTACCAAGAGAGATTTCACCAATTTGTACTAGTCCTTTGTGGATCTTGGAATTAGGGTTCCTATGGTGGGATCTTGGATGAAGTGCTCCTATGGAGGCTAGCTTGGAGTTGTGCTAGCCCCATAGGGTGTTGGGAGCGTCCTGGTGTTGTGGAGCTCGCCCCAACCTTGTGAAGGAACCACCGCCTCGACCGGTGCCTTAGTGGAGCAAAGGGAGCCCCTTTATGGAGCTCTCTTGAGGAAGAAGGTGAGGTCTTCCTTCGTGGTGTGGCCGCCTAGCCTCTTGTGTGAGGCTAGCACCTCCTCAACGCGGACGTACTCCCTTTTGTGGGAGGAACTGCGGGAAACAAATCCTCGCCTCGTCTTCGCGCCCTCCGGTTGTCTCGCTCCTTATTCTTATTATTGTTGTCTGTTCCTTTACGTGTTGCACTAGTCTAGGATCATACTAGGAACACCTCCATCACCAAAGCAATCACCTTTATCTTCCATTGCACTAAAAACTGAAAAAGATTAAAAATTACGTAGCGCCCATTCACCCCCCCACCCCCTTGTTCGGTACGATCCATTCACTTCTTAGTTTGATTCGCTGTTATGATGCCTCTTTGTTCTACCTGTGAGGGTAATGTCACCACTTGGAATAAATGGTAACTAGAACTAGATCTAGTAGACTACCAATCAGGCCAACATATGTAGTTTACACGCGCATTTCAGCTTAGTTAGCAACCAAACAAGACAGCACAAACGAGCTGAAAATTTTTTTTGTTAGGAACCAAACAAACTTTCATTCAGATATATAAATTTGGCATAGTTAAACATGGCTTTGGGAAGAAAATCTGCCCGATGCAGGAATATTATAGCACCAACCAATCGGGCCCCTCTGATTTGTGTATGTGAGGAGTGAGGGTGCGGAGGACGGCTGTGTCACAGAAAAGCATATTTATGCTTTTTAACGCCGATGGGCTCATGTACTCTTTTTTGGCGAATTTTGCAGTTCCAGCGTTCAATTTGATGAGTATCTATCCCACATGGTCCATCTTTATCAAGACAACATCAAATCCTCAGCGTAACCAGAAGTAATATTTTCCTGGTTCTTTCACCAATAAAGTAAAACTTCTTCAATAATAATCCTTCGTTTCAAATTTCATTGACAGGCAAGGATCAAGTGTGGCACACTTCATTCACAGCTTTTAATAATACAAAACACAACTGGAAACCAGAAACTAGTGGCTAATTACTTGTTACAAATAGGTCCAGCCCAAACCGAATGGTTTCTCAGACTGTCAATATAAGATGTCTTTTTTGTGAATGCTTAGCAAAAGAAAACAGCAAATATGTATTAGAGAATTAACATCAAACTTCAAGGGGATATGACGTTCCACTATGCCACGCCCTCTTAGTCTTCAATGAGAGTAGCTGTTGCATACGGAGATGTGGAAATTTTCTTCAGGTAAAGTGGATCATCAAGGCCCTAAAGAAGATACACAAGCAACAAATAAAATCAATGCAATAACAAGCATTATTCACTACAAACATAGTATACAAAACATTTTTACAAGCCTAAAGAAGATACACAAGCAAAAAATAAAATCAATGCAATAACAAGCATTATTCACTACAAATCATACTATACAAAACATATTTACCTTGTAAATATGTCTTAGTCTATCCACCTCAGCCTTCACCTGAAAAAGAGGGTACCCATGTAATTAATAAGAAATAAACAAAAAACCGAAATGCTCATCAGCAAATAAATAAAGGAAAATAAAGGATCATACATCTTCCTCCTCCTCCTCCTCCTCCTCCTCCTCATCATCATCATCATCATCACTTGAGACATCCCTCTCTCCAGTACATTCAGATAGCAAATAAGCGTTCGGGTGACCAGCATTGTATGTGTTAGCTTCCTTGGGGTGCTTCATACCAAAACTTCCATTATTTATACAACCATAGCAGCGACCTTTAATAGAAATAGATGGGAGAGGGAACTTGTCATTCACCATCCAGGAACAAAGAAAAACACGATAATAATCGTTGAGTAACTGAAGGAAAAAAAAAACCATGCACATGCACACAGGTAATCATAAATGCTAAGGTTGTGGATAACGAACATGATAATAAAGGGAAAAATGGCATGATGGGCAAACAAACAAAACAATACAGTAAAAATTACTACCACCAGAAAATCAACCAAACAAATCTATACATCAAGTATAGACAAACCATACTAACAACCATTAACTGCTACATTGATACCCTTATCAACCTATCCACGTTACTCTCAACTAGAGCATGGTCGCCTTCTCCTCCACTGATCTAGCACCATCGACACCCCCCCACCCCCCCACCCCTGCCACCACATGCCAGCCGTCTCTAAAACCTATCGATGTTACTCTCTGCTAGAGCATGGTCGCCTTCTCCACTGATCTAGCGCCGTCGAAACCCCCCGGTCCACATGTCCTCCTCCTCCTCCGCTGGCTGCTCCCACTGACCCCCTTTTGCTTCAGTCCCCTTGCTATGGGTATGGGCTACAACATTATCTACGTATCGATATTTACAGTATCAACAGTGATATAAATTGACAAGCTCAGATAATGATTTAATTCTTAGTATCCCAATACCCTTCTCTGGTATTTGTAGATCTGTGCTATGACTTCGGTGCTATTGGTTCTGTAGTTTTAACTAACTCGTTTCTGAAATGATATGATTTATCGTTCATAGATGC
This sequence comes from Lolium multiflorum, assembly GCA_030979885.1. NCBI lineage: Eukaryota > Viridiplantae > Streptophyta > Magnoliopsida > Poales > Poaceae > Lolium > Lolium multiflorum. Next base: position 198,151,854 of record CM061750.1, read on the forward strand.
CTTTTCTGTTACCTTTTTTAGCACGTAATTCAGCAACAGCATACCCACCAAGTGTTTGCAAAAATGACAAACCACCTGTAGCGATCCGACCCGGTAAGGGTTGAATCTCTGTGTATATCTGTGCTAGTCCCTGGATCAATCGCTAGCACACACAGTACATGATGTAATACCAAGAAACAAAGGTCTTTATTACATCGCATGATCCAGAAATTACAAAGTAAATATTACAAATTGCATAGCCCGAAGCTAGCATTATATCAGAGTTTACAACGAAACATATCAGCATGGAGCCCTTCGTCTTCATGTGCCACAGGCGAGCATGTCGAGTATAGACTCGTAACCCTAACCATCGAACCTCACTCGTTCATCAAAATATCTGCAACATAAAACGTTGCAGCCACGCAGGGTCAATACATTTGGAATTGTATTGGCAAATGTCACTTTTGGTGGATATATAAATGGCGCCTAACAACTACGTGCTCATATGGCAAGTGGAGTTTCGGCTCTTTTGCGGAAAGCAATAGTTTCCCTATCTTTTATAAACAATTTTATTCTTTAAAAATCATCGTCTAGGAACATATTAGCATAACACATGCCGTCGCAAGACAGTTAGCTTCATATGCTCCTAAACATCTATGGACATGCTAGCATAGGCCCATGTAAACACAAGACAGCCTAGCTTTGCATGCTCCTAAACCCATTGTTTGTCCCATCAAGTTTTATTAAGAAATTGGAATGATGAGATCCCCAAACAGTTCCAGACTCTAGTTGCTCATAATGTCCATAACCGGGGACACGGCTAAGTACTTAGTTTGACACTCTCGAGAGGCTGTACACATTCCCCACATGACCTAGTCTGTTCTTCTTCCATGATGCGCATTTTGCTCAATGGACAGATGTCGACTAGGACAAGACCTTTCAGAAGCAATACCTCAACCACAATGGACGCGCTCCGTCCTACCAACATCTACCACCCTCTGTACATTGGGTCGAGTTCTCGCAACTTACTCAATCTAGCCAGAGCCCATATGGCATGTGGTTGTACTGGAAGCTACTAAAACAAGAAAACCGGGCTAACCTCTTTGTTCCTGGGTGGCCAACCTCAAGTGTGATGCACACGGCGCTGCCATAGAAATGACCCCGGTGCAACCACTCAACATAAACCAAGCATTACCAATTACCACCCAGGGATGTATTAATTTGACAGGGTTGTTTTCATTAAGAGAATAAAACCTTTATCTCTCGCAATCTCTCCACTTTGATAATCCCAGGGCCAGCAATTTGAAATCATCATGCATATAAAACAACTACCAATGCATAGAAAACAATGGGATAATGAGTTTGTGACACTTGCCTTGGTCGGTGTTCAGACAGTCGTCGCAATCGCACTCGTTGCAATCCGTACAATCTATACGATAAAAATAATACACCAAACATGAACAGACAATCCAAGAACCAAATAACACGCAACAATCACAAACAAGATAATTTAGTATTATCATTACATTTGTTATTGTTCATGTTCGTCTCTTGGTTTGATATGCAAAAGGAATCAATCATATATAGTTTAAGATCCACCGGGTATGTATTAATGAATTAGAAATCGAAGTTCAATGTACATGATTTAAATTGTGTGAACATAGAATGAGTGGTTCTAGTGGATATTGATGAGTAATATAAGGGTATTAGAATATGAATGGATCGAACATGATTTATGGACTTTGTGATATGGCTTATAGAAGGATATTACTTCAGAGATGAAACAATGTAAAGTGAATGTATTCAACTAAACTAAACAGAAGTTCTACTGGATAGAGAGTTTTAATATGATTCATTTGCAAAAGGAAATCAATTTAAAATAATTTATAGAATTTAAGTTATGTCGAAACTACTCAAGTCCTCATATTTGAATTTGAATAATTTCAAAAAGGATTGAAGTAGCATGGGAATTTGGTGTTACTAGTTTGCTAAAATTATTTTAAACCAATGGCAAAAGTATCATTTTGAAAATGATTTAAGCATTTTATTTCATGTCGCAAATACTCAGATTCTCATCTTTAAATTTGATATTTGCAAATGGTTCCAAATATTTTTTGGTAGTAATATTAGTGGATGTAAGACATTGATATGATCCATTTGCAAAAAGACATTTCATTTATATTTCTAGAAGTTGGATTAGGTTAAAAATACTCAAATTCACATCTTTAAATTTGAATATTTTCAACTTGTCCAAAAGCCAATTTTTATTCCATCATTGGGTTCTACTCATTCTTCTGAATTCAGGGATATATTGTTTGCTATATTTGGTCACGTGTACATTTTCCTATAAAGTTTATAAGATTAAACATGTCGCGGTTAAATTTTGATGTTGTACGAAAAGTTGTCAGAAAAAGTTTCTTGGATGGTAAAAATTTCTACACGAAGATTGTAGAGAATTTAATTACAAACTCAACGTCAGAGAAAACATCTAAAACGGAGCTATAGATCGAAAAATACGAATTTTTAAAGTTTATTTACGTGAACTAGCTAGCACTGAGCACTGATCGATCGGAATAGGAGACTTCAATCGGTTCAGTTAACTGGGTTAACACGGTGTCTTCGATTTAGATCTAACGGGCTAGGTTGCGATTGGCCTGATTAATCAAACGGTAGGAACAAACGTTGGTGGCTTACAGTAACGAAGACATCGATGTCGACCAAGGCGGCGGTGGTGGAGGCTCGGAGGTGATGGTTCCCGGCGTTCTGGTGGTCGCCGGCGGCGGTGACGAGGTCGACGTGAAGCGGACGAAGACGAAGAGCTCGACTGCATACAGGGCGTCGCCTCGGAGGCCCTAAATTGCCGGGTTCTTCGGACGGAGTTGCCGTAGCTCCGGCGATCTTGCTTTTGGCTCCGGTGGTTGACGACGGCGGCGTCTGTAGCGGTCTTCCGAGATGGAGAAGCAGAGACAATCTTCAGATTAACACGGCGGTGACGCCAATATGCTCGGCGTCGTGTGCTGTTTTTCAAGAACATCATCTACGGGAGGATGGAGGTCGTGAACTCCGGCGAAACTCCGGCGACGAATTGCAGACGTTCACGTGCGCTACAGAGAGTGAAAAATAGTTGAGAAGATGAGGTACTGCAAGATAAAAATCTTGAAACAAAAAGGAAGAGCGGGGGCGGTCGGATTCGACGGCGGCATGCTGTGATCAACGCCGAACTCATTGGTCTCCTTGTAGTCCTGCTCCTCTTCCTCGGTTGGCGGTGTAGGACGAACGGAACGGTGGCCGGCGTTGGCGCTCGCTACGGATCACGTTCGGCGGCTAGAATCGTCGAACAACAGCGGCGCCCGTAGCAACTCCGGCGAAGAAAAGGGCGGCCTGGCGGCGCGAAATCGAGAGGGAGGGAAAGGGAAAAAGGAGAGGAGGGGCAAGGGATTTATAGAGGGAGGCGCGGACGTCGAGGGAAGTAGGGCCGAGCGAGTTAGGGTTCGTCGAGGTCGCGTGCGCGGAAGAATCGGACGGAGGTTGAAGATGATACGATAGGCAAGTCTCAACTGTCAGCATCGTTGCCAGCGGGCCGGCCTGGCCGATGCGGTCGTGTGCACGCGTGCGCGGAAACGGCCAGGAACTGGTTGGCTCGGTTCTAGTTTAAACGTTCTTTCTTTTTTCACTCTAATTTCTTTTTTTCTTTCTTTATTTTATATTCAAGGAATAGTTTTAGAAATCCGAATTAGCCTGAATATATTACCAAATTTTGTTGTAAAGGTTCCAGACCAAAAAGAATACGTGGGTACATTTTTGTGCATTTCGCTTAACAGGCTACTCGGCAAAACTACGAAAAGAGTTTTTGGTTTTAAGCAAGAGACAAAAGATACGCTTTTTTTTCGAAATTGAAACATTTCGCATGTGTTATTTCAAACATGGATTTTGATATTAAAGTTAAAACGACTCAATTAACTTTATAATACTAATATTGGTCAAAACCAAATTACAAAAAAAATTATTATCCATATAACACTTTATATGGCTACTTGGGCATTGATATTTTAAAATAAGGTTTTGGCCTTTTGTCTCATAATAGAATCTTATATGATTTCAAAACCATGAAACATAAATAGGTTTGGTTTGGAAATACTTTGAAAGCAAATCTTTGTGAAAACTTATTTTGGAAAGGGCTTTTAAATAAAAATCAAAAGTTTTAATTCCTTGTGAAATTTCAACAAAGACAAACAATTCAATCAACTTAATTTATTTATCTTTACATTCCAAGATTTGAAAATTTTGGGATGTTACACCACCAAAAGTGGTAATACATTGTATCATAATAGTATGATTCATAAAACTGGATACTCACAAGAATTTATAAGAAGATAGATATCATTTGACGAAAAATACATTGGATAAACGAGCATGGCGAAGGTAAATCATGCTTAACGTTGCCGTATTTCCATTAACTACTATGATTTGATTCATACGTGCTTGTGGTATCTGGTATGCTTTACTGCTACAAAAAAAAGTTTGCATCATAATTGGTTTATCTTTTCTTCTATCATAAATTGTGCGCACAAAGATGCCCCAGTATTGGTTTGCATACAACAAATCGTGTTTTGAACTATAGACACTAATTAGTTGTTCCCTATTTACAATGATAGGAATAATTATCAGAGAAACATAATGTCTGTTCAAATCCTAACATAACAACTCACCAAAAAAATATTTCAGTTTCTTCAGTAAACTTTGCATGTCTCCAACAAAGAATTTATGAGATAAGTGTAATGTTGTTTGATCCAGGTATAATGCCTTCTTATTGTTTGCTTCCAACAACCCAGCTGATATTTTATTTTAGGCTTGCATCAGAAGTAATAATAACATGGAAAGATAAAATTGCCAAAGCTCCTCTTGAAAAGTTGAGCTCATCTATAAGTTTATATGACAAATTAATTTGTTTTATGTGACTTTAGACCCTGTTATATAGAGCATAATTTACTCTCGCTGTAGCGAGTCTAGTGCTAATAAATAGTTGTAACTCAAAAATCATGTGCATGCAGTCATTGCTCATCAAACATTGATAGTTCATTAACCTTGAGCTTAACATTGATAGTTCAAAACATCTTTTAGTTCATAAATCATTATTAAGCTCAAAAATCATGTGCACGCAGTCATTGCTCATCAAAGACTGTAATCAAGGTTTTTGAGTCGCAACTCAAAATTGAGTCGCCGAGGCTGCGACTCAGTGTATAGTCGACCAAAGTCGTTGTATAGTCACCATAAGTCGCTCTATAGTCACGAGTCGCCATGATTTTTGGAAAACGACTCGCCGACTATACAGCGACTATTCAGCGACTCAAAAAACCATGATTGTAATAAATGTGAAGAAAAAGATAGAGAAAAGGTTGTAAATAGCAATAGTCTAATAGACAGCCGTATAGCCTACCTTACTACAAATGATGGCTCTAGATGACATGCTGTAATGAATACATGCAACGCACTCAACTGAACTGCTTACATGCATATAAGTTCAAAATGCAACACTATCTATTCTTGTTAACAAGCATCCGTAATTCATCTTTGGATTCTAGTGCAGTGTGCTTTTACTGCACTGTTTTGACTAGTTAATGGTACTTATTGCGATGGACTATTCTTTAGTACCTGGGGAAACAGAGCTAAGTGGGTATACCCAGCTAATAGTTTAACCAATCCAACTGTACAAATTACAGTTCAGATAATAATACTACATATAAAGCGGCAGCATCTATATGTACTTTGTTAGTTGTAAGCTATGCTTGTGACTTATGCACTACTTCAACAACACTTACAAATAGGGTAACTGTATAGTTAACTTCAAGGGGTACCACCGCAGAAATTTCAAAAGAAGAGCAAATTTTGGCTAGTTTCAACTTGACAGCTTTTCTATTATCTAAGTCAGGTCCATATGCTGTAAAATCTGTAAGCAAATTGTGGATCATGGAAGCATGTTTGTATGTAGATTGTAGCGCGGTTTGAAAATAATCAAGTGCTAATGCAAATGCGCACAGGAGAAAGGGGCAGAGGAGGAGCTGGAGATTGAGCTTAACGAGGATGAACCAGAGTTCTTGCAGGGACAGAGCAGATTCTCAATTGACATGTCACCCGTTAAGATTTTCAAGAATCCTGAGGGTTCATTAAGTCGAGCAGCAGCTCTCCAGACTGCCCTCATCAAGGAGCGGCGTGAGGTTCGGGAGCAGGAGCAGAGAGCAATGCTGGACTCCATACCCAAGGATCTGAATAGGCCATGGGAGGACCCAATGCCTGATACAGGTGAGCGACACCTTGCACAGGAGCTGAGAGGTGTTGGGCTATCAGCTTATGACATGCCAGAATGGAAGAAGGAAGCCTATGGAAAAGCTTCAACTTTCGGGCAGAGGTCAAAGCTTTCGATCCAAGAGCAGAGGCAGACTCTTCCAATATACAAGCTCAAGAAAGAGCTGATTCAAGCTGTCCATGATAATCAAGTTTTGGTTGTTATTGGAGAAACTGGCTCTGGAAAGACAACCCAGGTGACACAATATTTGGCCGAAGCAGGTTATACCACAAGGGGTAAAATTGGTTGTACTCAACCTCGTAGGGTAGCTGCAATGTCTGTTGCCAAGAGAGTGGCAGAAGAGTTTGGTTGTCGACTCGGAGAGGAAGTTGGTTATGCCATTCGTTTTGAAGATTGCACTGGGCCAGAAACTGTGATAAAATACATGACCGATGGAATGCTTCTGCGTGAAATTTTAGTTGATGAGAACCTTTCCCAGTATTCAGTAGTCATGCTTGATGAAGCTCATGAAAGGACCATCCACACAGATGTCCTCTTTGGTTTGCTGAAGCAGCTTATTAAGCGTAGATCTGACATGAGGCTTATTGTTACTTCTGCTACTCTTGATGCTGAAAAGTTTTCTGGGTACTTCTTTAACTGCAACATCTTCACAATCCCGGGAAGAACATTCCCAGTGGAGATACTCTACACCAAACAACCAGAAAGTGACTACTTGGATGCTGCATTGATTACCGTGCTCCAGATTCACTTGACAGAGCCTGAGGGTGATATCCTTGTTTTCTTGACCGGACAAGAGGAGATTGATCATGCCTGTCAATGTTTGTATGAGAGGATGAAGGGGCTGGGAAAGGATGTTCCTGAGCTTATAATTCTGCCTGTGTATAGTGCTCTTCCTAGTGAAATGCAGTCAAAGATCTTTGAGCCAGCTCCACCAGGGAAGAGGAAGGTGGTTGTTGCCACCAATATTGCTGAAGCTTCTTTGACCATTGATGGCATATTTTATGTCATCGACCCTGGTTTCGCCAAGATCAATGTTTATAATTCAAAACAAGGCCTCGATTCGTTGGTCATCACTCCAATCTCACAAGCATCAGCGAAGCAAAGAGCAGGGCGTGCTGGCCGTACTGGACCTGGTAAATGTTATCGTCTATACACTGAAAGTGCTTACCGCAATGAAATGTCTCCCACGACGATTCCAGAAATTCAGAGGATCAATTTGGGATCTACATTTCTTAATATGAAGGCAATGGGGATTAATGACCTGTTATCCTTCGACTTTATGGACCCCCCAGCACCCCAAGCACTCATCTCAGCTATGGAACAGCTTTACAGCCTTGGCGCTCTTGATGAGGAGGGGCTTCTTACCAAATTGGGTAGAAAAATGGCTGAATTCCCACTGGATCCACCACTTTCAAAGATGCTACTAGCTAGCGTCGACCTTGGCTACAGTGATGAGATACTGACTATCATAGCTATGATTCAAACAGGGAATATTTTCTATAGGCCTAGAGAAAAGCAAGCTCAAGCTGATCAGAAAAGGGCCAAATTTTTCCAGCCCGAGGGGGATCATCTTACTCTTCTTGCTGTATACGAGGCTTGGAAGGCAAAGAACTTTTCAGGGCCCTGGTGCTTTGAGAATTTTGTTCAGTCAAGATCGCTAAGGAGGGCGCAAGATGTGAGGAAACAGCTTCTCACTATTATGGATAGGTAACTACTTGAATCTTAATCAATTGAATCAAAAGCCTCTGTGTTGAATATTCATTGTCTGTTTTCCGTAATACAGCAGTGTTTTCATTCTGTCTTGATTGAATGTAGTTTTGTTCTGATTTTATTTTTGTTATTAATAACTACAGCAGCAGTCAGTACGACTAAATGGCACACTGCAATCTTAATCTTGCGTTTGCGGTCTACGCAGCGCATTAGCAGTTACTCATCTCATCAAATCCAGCTAATATGCCTAACTAATATGCACAAATTATGAAGAGACGTACTGAAGACAGGGATAAACACCATAGATTCATAAGCGGATTCAAAAGGTTATGAAGAGAAACATACTTATAACAGGGCAAAAACCACCCATGCAGTGTATTAGGTCCACTAAAATGCATAGATTCTGTTGTGCCTGGATATTGAACTGACATTATTTCCTGATTTCTGTGGATGCATACTAATATCCTTTCTGTTATCTTGAACTTTGTTTTGGACATCCCTGAAGTCAGATATTCGAAACTGTGTTTAAGGATATTTTGAAAATGACGATATGAACATGATTGTTCTCTGGATACATTTTACAAATTAACTGATTTCAGAGTCCATCTTTTTGTTCTTGGCTTCTAGTTTTGTTTAATTCTTGTCGCTGTTCAGACAACTTACCGTCACTGCCAGTCCCATGCTAAAGTTGTTTGGGCATGCTTTCTAGATCTATTCTATATTGGCATACAACTTGCTGTGAGTTAAGTGATTCCATCTATGCCCTAACATATTTGCTGTTGTCTCTGCAGATATAAATTGGATATTGTTGCTGCTGGGAAGAACTTTACGAAAATAAGGAAAGCGATCACAGCGGGCTTCTTTTTCCATGCGGCCAGGAAGGATCCCCAGGAAGGCTACAGAACCTTGGTGGAAAACCAGCCAGTGTACATCCACCCCAGCAGCGCACTGTTCCAGAGGCAGCCAGACTGGGTCATTTACCACGAGCTCGTGATGACGACGAAGGAGTACATGAGGGAGGTGACGGTGGTCGACCCGAAATGGTTAGTGGAGTTGGCGCCGAGGTTCTACAAGGGTGCAGACCCAACCAAGATGAGCAAGAGGAAGCGGCAGGAGAGGATCGAGCCTCTGTACGACAGGTACCACGAGCCCAACTCATGGCGTCTCAGCAAGCGCCGAGCTTGATTGTCCAACAAGAGTGAAATTTTGGCAAACTGTAAATACTTGTGGTCTGCTTGTAGACACTGTTACAGTAGGTATTGACCTACGTAATGTTACCATGAAACTAGTTGTATGGATAATAGTTCCACCTCTCTGGGTGATTCAGTTTTCCCTTGTTGAGATAATTTAGATACTAATATGTTCTAATTGACTTGTCGCTTGTGAAGCCAGAGTGGAAAAATCAGCTGTAATCTCCTTCACCCTACCCTTCATAGACCAGGCTGTTGTTATTTTGTTTGTAGTTTCTTCTTTCGAGGAATGTTTGAAGTTTATGATATTCCAGTTATAGACCAGCCTGCAGGGGTACCCCGCCCTCAAGGGATTCATGATAAGCTTGCATTATTGAACTCTCGTTGCTTTGACAATTTCCTGTATTTTTAAAGCAGCTTCGCTCTGCAATCCTGCAGAATACGGAGTACTACTTTTGACTTCCGCTCTTCTCTAGCTGCAACTTTAGACCAGACTACTCAACAATTGCTGTCAATGATCCTTGATGTTCTATCTGAACAAGTGCATGGAGTATTATTGTTCTGCTTGAACAACTGGTGTCACCTTTGTGCTTGGAATTCATGCTGACGCTTTTCAACTAGTCCGTGTCTCATTTTTCATGAAGTGGTTGCAAATTTCCTTATGCAACTGTGCTCCTGCTTTTAGTATTTTTCATTATTCTTTTACTCTTGGAATAACGTGGCAAGAATGCAATGGAGTATGTCAATAGCTTCAAATATTGTACTACTTCATCTACTCCTTGGCTTCTGAACCTGGTAAATGCGAAGAACAGTTTGGCTGTTGACAAAATGCTAGCTGGCCAGCCAGTCAGCACAGAGGGAAGTAATATCAATGCTTGTAAATATGTGAGGCGTAAAGGGTGGGCACTTATATTCCAACATTTCTGCCACTTAGATTGGTCATGTAAAAATACCATCATATTTTCGGCGTCACATGTGTTTACGACATTTAAACGGAACACCTTCGCAGTCCTGAGCTCCAGGGGGGAGGTTTTTCACGTATACCGTCCCAGCAAAGGACGGTTCTTTCCTAGTTTCCAGCCCATCTTTCTAAAGTTTGTCCGTGGAACAAACGTTTGGACCTGAAGGAGCTCTATTGATACAATCTACATCAGGTCGCAACTCGCAATAGACATTAGTGGTATATTCTAGAGAGAGAAAAATAAAGTTCTTTTTTCTAACTTGAAGTGTGCTGTGATTTTGAGTTAAATAAGCTATATGAAAATCCATCTACAGGAAAAAGAAGTGTTCACTACATTACTCTTTGTATCGCTGCAGTAGCACTGAAATTCTAAGGTCAAATCCTATAGAAAAACTTAAGTATATACAACCTCCATTCAAAATAGGCAGTCTTACATCCGTATCTAAACAAATCCGCAACACTTAATTTGGAAAGGAGGAAATAGATGGTTTTATTGGAAAAAAAACTTGCTTAAACACGGCATTTAGCTATTTCCTTATTCAAACACAAGTTTCTGACCTTTCATGGGGAAAGTCTCTTTTCTGATCATTTATATGTTCCAAGCAGGCTCTTAAGCATACAGATCTGGCACCTCTGCCTTCTACTGGGCACAAAAATGTCGTACCTATACCAGATTTAGCACACCATGCAGTTTTTTTTTTGTTCGGAAGGCAAAACAAGAGCAAGCCATGGAAGTTTCATAGGCACAAAAAGCAAAAGAATACATGAACATTATGCTGTTCTGAGGTAAACCGGAGTTTTACAGAGCACAAATACTAGCATAGATGGCTAGTCAATAGTCGTAGTCAGAATCTGGGTCAGCATATTCTCAAAAAAAAAAAAGAAACTGGGTCAGCATCGACTATGTCTGGCATTGAGTCTTCAGACTCTCCATCAGACAAGGCTGGCTGAATGGGCAGCGTGAAGCGGGTTGGAGAGCTCCCTGTATGGCTTGGAGCGAGGCTTGGGACCGATGGTGTTTGATATGAGGTTCCCAGGTTGCCAGACGGTACATCTGAGCTTTTGTTCTGAAGAACGGCTGAGCTTCTGTTCTGAAGACGCTCAATAAGATCAGCAGGAAGTGGAGTAACTGCAGGTCTCTGCGTTTCAGTTGGCCTTGAGTAGATTGGGTTTGAAACAGCAGTGGAGCTAGAAGGATTATACACTGGAGCAACTGCAGGTATCTGTGTTCCAAGTGGCCTTGAGTAGATCGGATTTGGAACAGCATTGGAGCTTGTAGGATTATCCACTGTCTTTAGCTTGTGGGTTTCCTCTGTAGCCGCATCCACCATATTGGCATCGCCCTTGTTGTGCGTGGGAACAGCTTGTACTGCCTCAGGAACTGTACGTGAATCAGTTTGCGGATCTTCTTTGACAAGAATGAGCTCTTCTGTCAGCTCATTATCCTTGGTGGATGCAGGGGCGGGCCCAGAATTTTGATTATGGGTATTCAAAATTGTAGAAATAATTATTATATGAAACAAAGTTTAAATAATTTTATTATGGAGTAATGATCACACATATCTCATATTTTCTTGAGAAACCTTCACATTGAAGGATATTTGTGCTTGAAAAACATATGAATTTACCAAAAATAAGTGTATTAAATGTGTAAATTCTTAAAATTTCGAACAATTGGAGCTAACATGAAAAAGCAGTAGTGGAACAAACACTATATTGATCTTCCTATAACAAAAATCCATGCACCGAAGTTATTTTGCAAAAAATAAACCAACAAAATGCATACATGGGGAGTTGAACTCAAGACCGAATGAATAGATAGTTCCAACCAAACCATTTGTGCTACTTTAACACTCATGTCATAATAGGACCGTTTGACTTTTTATATATTCATTGAACATTTATATACATATCAAGATGTTTTTCAAATCATTTGGGTATTCAGTTGAATACCCTTGACTTGAAGTGGGCCCGCCCCTGGGTGGATGGCAACCAGTCATCGTCACTATCTTCATCCTCAATAACCTGAAGCTGGCCTTTAGATTGTGAAAACTTGGATCTGCCAGCACCAAAAACTATCTTTTCTGGTCCACTACAGTTGAGTCCAGGAACTAAAGGACCTGCCCTTTCTAGAGAAAGGGCTCGAGGGTGAGTAAGAACGTCCAAAGCCAGCAAAGCATGCGAACAAAACTCTGCAAGCCTAGTGCCTATGTCTAGCTTCCCTGTAATGAAACAAGAGATAATAGTTGTTATTTTCATGGATATATCTGCAACCCCCACCCTGATATATGAAAGCCAGCTCTAACTCATATGAAACCACCTAGCCAGCTCTAACTCATTCCATTTACCAAATCCACACACCAAAAAAAGAAAATCAAGCTTAGCTACAATTCATTGTTTTGTTCTTGCTGCAGGTTGTATCATGTCATAAAGCTAATAGTACAAGGTCTGCTTTTGTCAGTAAGCATGCCAAGGAAGTTCAAGCAAAACCCACATTATTTCCTTTCAATTAACCACCATCTATTTCATTGTTTTGTTCTTGCTGCAGATTGTATCATGTCATAAAGCTAATAGTACAAGGTCTGCTTTTGTCAGTAAGCATGCCAAGGCAATTCAAGCAAAACTCACATTATTTCCTTTCAATTAACCATCTATTAGTTACAAGGAACAAAAATATCTAAATCTGTAGACAAGTATGTTATAGACACGCTAAGAGATTTTACCTCTTCTGAAGAGTTCAATTCCTTGGGCTAAATAAGGCGGGCGGGCATAAGGAGAAGAAAGGAAAGATGCCAGCAATGCCTTCAACGAAGCAAGTCGGAAATCTGATATGCTTGTCTCCCCAGCTGTCAATGTTGATTGCTCATACCCCGCTCCTGAGTCACAAGCACTCCTAGCTATGTTAATTAGCAGCAAGTCCACTTTTGGCCTCCAGTGATCTGTCCTCAATGACCCCCCCTGGTCAAGGAAATAAAATGCATATCACATCTACTTGTTGCAATTATAAAGTATATACATCAGACTGTGTAACCACAAAGAATTGGGACCCAAGCAACATTTTAATAATTACAAAGCATGGCAATGACTAGAAACAGTATTGAAAGGAAGTGTGTAGTGTCAATAATTCATGATAAATGATAAAAGCTATAAACATTCAAAAGAGAGTAGATTTTAGCATGACAATCAAGAACATTACTTTTACAACCTAACATTTAGTGTTAGAGGTCGTTTGGTATCCATCATTTGGGCCTGGAATCCTGGAATTCATTTTGGAATTCCATAGGTGGGCTGTTTGGTTGCCACAGAATTGGGCCGTCATTTCATTTAAGAATTCCAGCAAAATGACCCCATGGGTAAACACAATTCCAAGCTGAGACATGTCATTTGCGATTCTCTATGAAAGCCTCTACAAATTCAATATTGAATTCTGCTGTCATTTGTAATTCCTGTGGCAACCAAACAAGTGTCTATTTCTGAAATTACAATGTAAATGCATGTATTCATTTCAAAATGCTACAAACGAAATGAAAGCATGGCTTCCAAACGACTTCTTATAGGAATCAAAATACATAAGTACCAATTTATTCCCAAATTGATATGATTAAAACAAGGGAATTTATATACCATACTCTACCCATAAAATAATAATACATATCCTAAACCTGAAGCTGTCATTAGGGAGTAAGGGCAAATCTATATGCGTGGAAATAGCTTGATCCCTAGCTCCAATCTGCCTCTAAATCAAGGTCTATCTATCTAGAATTCTTCATCAATATCAAAAGGGTAAAATTGATGTCTGGTCATTGTTCTTGTCCTCCTGATCGATTTGATGTTTGAATACCTCCACCATCCCCTAATGGCAGTAGGAACAAAGAAATCATCTGTAGGAGATCAAGATTATCTCTGCTCAGGGAGGGCATGAAACCAGGCTAGACTTGTTTTGGTGGCCACTTTGGGTTGACTTCTATCGCAATGTAGTGTTCCCATCAAGGAACAGAAGGAAACAGATTGGTTTATCATCTGTGCTAGCGATAGTGAACAGAAATAAAGGGTGAAACAGGAGATGAATCATGTGCTGCGTCAAATGATCATGTCCTATCCCATCCCTAGAGAACCTACAGTGTTAAGAGTGATGAGGTTTACTCGGGAGCATGTTAGCGCTACTTCTTATGTGATCGACTACTTTGGCTACAACGATCTTCCTTCGCCCATGCAATTATATACTCACTACCATACAAACCTTCATTACAGGTGGTTTGGAACCACCATCCTAGCTAGACAACATGCTCTCTGTGTCTTAAGAGTTTGTGAACTCAAAATGAGATAGCAGACAGCTCACAGCTCCTCTAAACCATCTACAACAAAAAGATTAAATATATAAAAAGCAGCTGGGGACAACTAGGAAAGAGAATGCCATAAGCACCCTCGCATGCAATTTCTACTGAATCATCGCATTTTATACATGAATGCATTAGGAGTTCCCACCCTTATGCATAAGGCTGTAGTGTACCGTAAGATGCAGTATATAGTTCCTACTAAATTTAATTCCATATTTAACTAATACAGTACTAAATATCATATCAACAAGTTATACATATACTTCAAAAAAAGTAGAAAATAAGTGCATGCTTTTGCCAAATTCACACTGTGTAGGGTGAAAGGTAAGCACTCTGATACCTGAGTGATCTAATATCGGAATGCATGTTTTTGGTCCAGGGAGACAAGAGACTGGTGAAAAGACAGGCCACCTAAAGTAAGACCAGTAAAAAACAAAACTATGTGGCCCATAAACTAGAACTAGAAGGTCGTAGAACAGAGAATTGGGCAATCTGTTTCTGTCAAGTCCCTAGCTTTGTAATATATTGACCTGTGATGATTGTCTTCTATCCACTATTGGTAACAAAAAATCTCTGGGAAAAAAAAATCATATTTCCAGAGAATACAACTAACCCTAAAACCTGAAATAGGCTGGTTCAATATTTTGGCTGATAGGCAGTTTATATCCTTAAATCCAGTTAAATCTTATTTCTCAAATCCTAGATCACATCTAACAAGCAAAAATACAGTCTGCACTAAGTAGGGATCAGCAGTAGTTTAGACTTAAGAGTATGAACTATGAACTTGCCAAACCCTGCTAAAAACAATATAGCAGATGGAACTGATTTTGGTTCTCTTGAATATCTAGATATGAAAAGAGGAAAGAACAACAAGAAAAGTAATAAGAGAAGAATTGAGAATAATATGCAGGTGAAAAGGACAATAAATTTTGGGCATACCACATTCAGAAGAATTTCCAAGGTTTCTAGTGCAGCTATTTTGATGCAGAGTGGTGTAACATATGATGCAGTTTCAGGGGTCATTCCCTTCGACGTGGTTGGCGTGGAAGAAGTTTTCCTTTTCTTTGGGCTGACTGCTGCTTTCTCCAAACCTGAAGCATGTGAATTTTGTATTTGTGGTTCCTGCTTCCTCTTCTTGGAGTAACTTCTTGATGAAGATTCATTAGTCACTTTCGTTGGATTTGTGCTTAACAGAGTCATTTCGTTTACACAACTATCATCCAGATCACCAACTGCATTGCTGACTATTACCTCTAGCAAGTGCAGAGACATTCCTGGTAACAAAAGACATCGTTATTCAGTTCCCCATTGGGTGCTACTCGCAATCGACTAAAAGACGAGCAAAGCTATGAACCAAACATTTATATGGGTGCAACCGGAAGTATGACAGTCATTCAACAAAGAAAAACATGACATGGACTGATGCAGGGAACATCTATGTAAAATTAGGCTTCTAAACTTTGAAAACATGGAATATTGGTTCGACCATAGCGTGCGCAGCAGTGTCATATCTCAGAAATCTAGCCTGTTGTTAGATACGCTCAAACAAACACCAACAGATAAACTATATTCCTTGAACCAACGATTTCGGAATGAGCAAACCAAACATGCCACGGAGAAAGTATTAGGAGAATGATGTATTGCAAAATTATATCTCCATAGTGGCAGCAAAGAAAGGGCAAGTATCAGTTTTGTATGACCACGCTGAGATATGCTCAACCATGTTGATTGTTAATTTGTTACTAACTCTGAAAACAGGCAGTTCTGAAATTAACATAATTATGGCCATAACAACTTGCTCTCATAAATTATCTTAAAAGATACCAGCAGGCAACTGTGAACAAATAAACAAAAAAATCACCTACCAACACCCATGGAGGTCAGCAACAGCTGCACAATGCTGTAAACCTTTGTCCTCATAGCAGGCAACTTTGCAATTTTGAAGTAATCAGCTATAAGCCGTACAATATTAGCAGCATGTGGTAGAAGTTGGCTGCAATATGACAAGTATATAATTTAGGCATTGCTTTCCCAGTATAGGCTCAGGTCCAAACCAATATTAAATAGGACTTGTATAAAATCCAGTTCCAAAAAGACTTAAAATTCAATGTTATGATTACTTGTTGTCTATATATGTCTGTATTCAATCTATGCTTAAAACTTGTGGAAAATATACACAGGATGTCTTAAATAATAGCAATAAGAGGCAGTACACATGGTACCTTCGCATTCCTTTAATAGTTGCATGGAGCAAATCCAAGAAAGATGAATGCAATGACGGAAGCTCAAAACAAATAAGCTCTTGGTGCAAGGAAGTGGTTGAAGGGAACTTCTTGTTGTGCAATGATCCATCAACTAAGAGCACTCTCCGCAACAGAGCTAATAAAGCGCGCACAGGAACATTGACCTTTTGAGAAATGACAAGTAAAACGATATAGTTTAAATAAAAACGCTAATGCTTTATAGCAGCTTATTAGCACCATTAGGTAACAAATAATGACAATGTACCAAAAGATGCAGCTTTGGACGAACCTGAACCGGGTAATAACTAGTCAGCATCACACAACAGCAATGGGCAAGGGCTGAAATGGTTGGGACAGTGAAGGCACGGAATTTCTTTGTTACATGCAAATTGCCTCCCAACTTTATTTGATCTCCCAAGACTGGTGGAGGATCATTTCCAGGTGGAACTAATAGCATCATAATCTCGCGCCCTTTCTTTTCTGCAAATATAATTGTTAGAAGACACTCTAAATTGGTACAACTGAAAATAAGAATTGCTCATGCCATACATTACCTTCTTCCAGCCCGACAAAAGCATCGTTCAAAAGATTGTTTACCCCAATCAGTATCTTCTGGATCATCAGTGACCAACTGCCCTCAGATACTCGGACAGAAGGTAACATTGCTAGGACTCGCGCAAATTTCTGGAGGATTGGAAGATGCAAAGAGTAGAGGTTGGTCAACACAAAGGGAAAATTCATGGCAAGGAGCGACAAAGGGAAGAAACTAAAAATGGAGAATGAAACGAATGTGTCACCTTTGATGAGTTTACATTGACTTCTGCACTCATAACCTTTGCTGCAATGGCGGATTCAACCTGAAATTTGTAAAGTAAGCATAATATATTAATGAAAAGTAAGAATAGTAGGAAGCTGTAAACTGGATGTAGTTTCAGAGGTATGCACTAAAAACTAGCGAGACCTCAAAGGAACATATTACAAAAGAGAACACTTGCGTCCCTGGTCACTCAGCATTTAAATTACAATTAAATGATAAGAGTAGCTCATGTACATTATAAAGATATTTCAAATTTTGAACTCCTATGACCCTACATCAAACATCAAGTTTGTTGTTAACAGGAGTACATAGCTACTCACAATAGGAAATGAACTACAACATAAGTGTAAGCATACTTTATTATAGTGCCGATTTAGAGATGAGGGATACAATTTAATAACTGTCCTCAGCAAATCAATCGCTTCATCCTGCAAACACACACACAAATTATACATTTATACTCTTAAATGCTTGAAATCAAACAGATAAGCCTGTGGATAAGAACAGCATACCGCCACTGGACCATTTTCATTTAAAAGCAGCAGTAATGGTTCGACAACTCTTCCAGCAAAGGATGATGCCTGTTTCTTCAAGTTCAAAAATTTCGCCAATCTAATCAAAGAACAAGTTATGTTTCTTACATCTGAACAAAATAGTAGCACACAGAAGAAAGTGCAATGGATAAATTATCAAGCTTTAGCATTTCAAACAATCGCATTCAGTCATCTACAATACTATAGTAAACAAGCTAAATTTACAATACTATAATAAACAAGCTAAAATGCAGCTACGCAAACAGACTGATATAGTATATCTGTTGAAGTATATTATTATTGGCATATACGAGATTGTAGGAGGATTTGCAATCCATGATTCTTGCCTTATCTCTAGGAGAGCTTCTTACACTCATGTACTACATAATGGCCGAGGCTCAATGCACCCAACATATTGCATGTTATGTGGGAGCCTCTGAGCCTCTCCTATAGCCGCAGGAGGCACAAAACGAGGGAACCGGCCCCAGTAGAAGCAGGTGGTAAGTTGTTAGGAAGACCTCTTTCAGCTTTGGCAAAGAATTTATCTCTTAGAGCTTTTTCCGAGTTTACTTAGATTCTGCCTTAGGAGTTAGGACTCCAGTTGATGTAACATGGGTTACGTAATGCCTGCCTCTAGCTCCCTGAGAAAGCAATGCACATATCGCAACTACCCCTCTCTCATCTCTTCATCCCTGACTTTCACGTGCAGCAGCCCCGTCATGGTTGTGTAATGCTGCAGTGGTCCAGAGCCATTTCACCCTGCTTCCTATGGTCATCCTCTCCACTCTAATCTTCCCACAGATCACTCAGACACATTAGGATCGTCCATACCTACCATGTCTTCAATCACCAATAAACTGATGAGCCGATAACCCTTGAGCAGAAGCTAGAGAAAATTCAGGAGTCCCTGGTTTCTCTGTGACACAGAAAATCGTGACCAACAAGCAGAAGAACCTTGGCACCAAGTTAGACCGTCAGTCTAATTCCATCTTCCGGGAGCAATCTCCACTGGCAGCAGCGCGAGCACAATTTGGCAAATAAGGGGAGCTTCCAGAGGGCACTGCTGCCGGTGGTTGTATCTAGCCAACCGACAGGTTGTCGGTGCTCCCATCAAACAAATCGAAGGGCGACAACCCATGACGCTTCTTCAAGATGGCCCCTACCTAGAACAGTGAGGTGGGCCTGCTGGCATGGCTTACCCACTGCGATCTCCTCTTTGAGTCGCAGCGCACGTCTGAGCCAGAGAAGGTTGGCACCATCTCCTTCCATCTGGCAGGCAACTTTAAGGTGTGGTACCACAGCCACTGATGCTTATGGCCCTTCACCATGGCCTCAGATCACCGAACTTGTTAACACCCCTGGCTGGACCTCCGTCACACTGCAATGTGCTAAGCGAGCGCATCTCTCTCAAATGAACCAGCACTGGTTGAGTTCGACAAGCAGTTCACCGCCCTCCTCCAACACACACCGCGGCTTCCACCGCGTCATAGGATTATGCTCCATGAAAAATTAACAACCAGAGTATAGGATTCCACGTGAGTCATGATGGCATGAATGTCGCAGAGCAAAGTTTTCTCCCAGTATCATCAGGAGTGGGGTATGAAGTGAGAAAAAGAATATTTATTGTTCAAATATATAAAATAATTAGATATATCTTTAATGCTGCTCAAACATGGTTAACATTAACAGAGAAAGGGGTAATTACTTATCGTTTAAGCCAAATGCACATTTTTAAAAAAATCATGCAAGACATTCATTTCACATAAATATTTGCTACTCAAGAAAGTCAAATGAAGGGCCAAGGAGGGGAAGCACGTTCGTCATCTTTAGGGAATGCCAGGGTTGCTGCCACAGAGTGTCAATCTGGACTTTACGCATACCTGCCATGCTATCCACCAAGTATGATAAGTTCTCAAGAACAATCCACACTGAATTGAGCACATGGTGTTAGCAGGACAATTGAGTTTTTATTCAATTATCCGTCACAATATTAGCCTATGAAATAAAATCAGTACAAGTTCTATGATAGAAACAAGAATTTAGTTGCCTCACTTAAATAAGTACCAGCACATGAGGCATGGCAATAAATGATATGCAATCATGTACTTGTTAAAATAACAGACAAAATACCGGCAATCCAACTATTTGCTTGACATCAAGTAACAGGACACAGCTTTCCATGACATACCTCACAAATAGATCAGACATAGAAGTACAAGAGACCACGGTAGCAAGTTGCCAGCTAGATGGTTCCTGCTAGGTGGCAAAGAAGACATATCAGCTAACTAATAATGTTCGACGATGTGCATTCGTGTAAAGAAAACTAGAAAGAGAATTAACTCTTCAGGGATGTGAAGAATATTGGATAAATGAACTACTGAGAAGCATTATTCAAGATCTTCAAATTTTATTCTAGAATGGATTTTGCTTTTCTTTTTTGTGGGAATGTCGTTTGTTGACATGGATCATACAAATCTCAATCAGATTTATTACTGTATAAAACCACACCAACGAGCTCAGTAAAGCCATAAAGTTGTCTAGTGGAGTGTTCTACACATATCAAATTATAAATGTACAGAACAGGTAAAATAATGAGAAAAATGGCATCTGCAAGTCAAGTTCTGATATATTGTTTCAAACACGAGCTTAGGTTTAGATCAATACGGAATGACATGAATGGTGTTACATACCATAATTTCAGACTGATTGCTTAACATGCATCATACATTCATACATATGATAAATTAGGAGACAAATGAGGTAGCGAACAAATAAATAATTTAACAGACTGAACTCCTATGATTTGACTCTAGAAGAAAGAAAATGTGGGCTGGCATTTCATTCTTCGGTTCAAATTTGAGTTCAAAACAAGCACAATATAGCCCAAAAAATATAGCAACATCCAGTTCTGAACAACTACAAACCCAGGCAGTCAGAAGGTGCCAAGAGAACAGGTAGACCAAGAGATAAAATTTAGATGAATATCACGCCCAAGGAGAGCAAAACAAATGCCAGGGACAGACTTCTTCATCGGCTTGCTCCTAGGTACTCCCTCCGTCCCATGAAGGTTGTCTGAGATTTAGTAGAATTTGAATGTACCTAGACACTATTTAGCATCTAGATACATCCAAATTATGACAAATCTCAGACAACCTTCGTGTGACGGAGGGAGTAGTAAATATCAACATTTTATTTCATTGAAGCTATCCCATTCCTGGAACAGGTCAACCAACTAGTCTGACGTCGAATATAATTCCAGTAAAGGGCGGTCACAACGGGAATATTGCTATACTTCATGACAACTTTTGAATTACCTTCATGTCTATAATCTGGTCCGAAATTAGTTAGATCAAGTAGTAAAACACAGTATTGATTAAATAAACAATGGGATTTTGTAGACATTAAAACACTGAAATATGGAGGGAGGAAGAGGCTGCACACTACGCTAGCTCAGAATAAATAAATAAATAAAAACAAGAACATGAAACTCCAAGTAAAAAACCGAATGAAACTATGTGCATTACCTGCAAGTTGCTTAGAATTTTCTCAAACCAACCAGAGTATGATTCCACAAAGCGCTCGTTGCTGATATCTGGGACAGTGACGCCGAGAAAGCAAGTACCCAACAAACGACTGTGTGGCTAAAGAATTAACAAAAAGAAGGGAGCAATGTTAGTAAATCCTGTCTAGTATATCTTATTTTACATCGAAGATTTAACGATTGTTAAAGTTGGCAGGAAAAAACAATTACTGATGCTGAGATTTTATATGGTGTACATTGTTCAAGCCTGCACCATTCTGCAGCACAGAAGAACAAAATATGACACTGACGAGTATGAAACTATCTGACCAGATATCATAATTACTAGTTCACAATAGCCTATATAAGAGACTTGTAACAAGGAGCACTGAGAAAACTAGTTTCAGTAACAGTGATGTACAGCAACAACTAGCTCAAAACTGCACACCCTGCTGCAATGGGTTTGGTGCAGGTGCAACACAAGTTCAGTATTATGACAGAGTTCCCCAAATCCTTGGAGCAGGAGTTGGCACTTGGACCCAGATTAGACCAAACTAACAACGGAGTGGGGTGCAGGTGGACCAGACGGCAAGCAGCATAACATACCGAGTCGCTCTGCAGGAGCTCGCCGACGCGCTGGACCCAGGCGTCCACCGCGGCGCGCCACGCCTCGGCGAGCTTCCGGTCCGGCGGGCCCTGGATGGCCTCGGTGAGGAGGCCCTGCGTGCGCACCGCGTGGAGGATGGAGGCGAGCTCCGACGGCGGGACGGTGCTCCCCGGCTGTGGCAGCTGCTCGCTGACCACCACTCGGAGCAGACGTGGCTTGAGCCATTGGTCGTTCAAGTCCGCGAGGAAGCCGACGGCGCCGGCCATCGCTTGTTGGTGGTGGTGGGGGGCGGTGGGTTTTGGAGACGGCGCGGCCGGAGTTGGGGTGGAGGTGGTCCGTTAGAAGAAGGTGGCGGCTGCGGGGCGGGGTTGGGCCGCGCTAAACCCTAGCGGGGGGACGGGATGGATACGTCATGCTGTCTGGGTGTAAGTGGGACCAAACACGGGTGCCCGCTTATTGCCGCATAAGCCCGCGATAGATAAGTGGGACGCCGCGTTTCCCCGCTAAACTTAATCGCACTTATGCGGATTTGCGGGCATATATAAAAAACTCTACTCAGAGCATCTCAACAGATGATGTATATTTTACATCACATGAGCAAGCAGTCAAGGCGAACACAAGAACTTTTCGTTATGAGAACGGTGACTATGACAAAACTGTCACAGACTTGTGGAACACGGCCCAACATGGGCACGGTTTGGCCAGCCTAATGTCCTCTCTCAACGATATGCAAACCGGTCTAAACAATTAAGGGACACCCAACTTTGGTAATTTCAAGAAGAGGTTGGCTAACTTGCGGAAGGAATTGGACAAGATCCGGAGAGGATCAGCTGGAAAGGGTCCATCTGCTGCTGAAAAGAAATTATGCAACGTATTAGTGAAGTCTTGTATCAAGAGAAGATATGGGTAAAGCGGAGGGCTCGCGTAAATTGGTTAAAGGCATGTGACCGAAATACACCTTTCTTTCATGCCCAAGTGGCAAGAAGGAGACGCACAAATATGATCGCTATCCTGCAACGTAGTGATGGCACTATTTGTGAGGATGCTACTAAAATCAATACCGAAATTTAGTATTTCTATGAGCAGCTATACACCTCACAATGTGAGCCAGTTATGGGTGAGCTTCTGAATCTTGTGTCTGAGAGAGTTTCTAAAGATATGAGAGTGACCCTACATAGGGAGTTCACGGAAGAGGAGGTAAAATGCGCATCATTTCAAATGCATCCATCGAAAGCGGTGGGAGTGGATGGCTTCACGGCGGGTTTCTACCAACGCCACTAGGATCTCATCCGCGAGGATCTGGTGAGTGCGGTGTTGTGATTTCTGAATAGAGGGGAGCTGCCTGTTTCACTGAACAATACAGCTATTGTGCTTATTCCAAAGGTACGGAATCCCCAGTCCATATCACAATTTAGGCCGATCTCACTTTGCTCTGTTTTATACAAGATTTGTGCAAAAACGGTTGCAAATCGCATGAGACCGGTGTTGGAGGAGGTTATTAGTGTGGAGCAGAGCGTTCGTCCCGGGACGCCTCACCATTGATAACGCTCTTGTGGCCTTTGAGTGCATACACTACATGAAAAGGAAAAAAGAAAGGGAAGAAGGGACAGTGTGTTGTCAAACTCGACATGATGAAGGCTTGCGACCGAGTGGAGTGGCCTTTCCTTCAAGCCATTTTTTTTGAAGGGTAAAACAGTGGGGAAAACCCCACTGCAATTTTTATATATATAAAAAAAAGAGGGTACAAGTTATATACAAATGAAGATAGCCTCAGCTATCCAAAAGAAAAACTACAAAAAACAGAAGAACCAAAGCTAATCCACTTGTGTTTGTAGCCATTCTTTGAAAGCTTGAACATATTTTTTCTTCATCCTGTATACTAACATGTGAAGCTCTTGGAAAAATAAGAATTTCTAGGATTGGAAAGTTGGTCTTTGGTTCTTGAATATCTTGTTATTTCTGACGTTCCAAATACCCCAGGCTGCTAAGATGATAATATACATTGAAAAAGGAAGTCTCAGTTTGTCTCCGATGTCATAGAAAGCTTCATGGACAGAAAGATTTGTTGTTCTCTGAGGACAAAGATAATTCCAGCATTCTTGTGCAAAAGGACAAGACTAGAATAAATGAACCAGTGTTTCTTCATGAGCACAGTTTATAGTGGCACAATTGTAAGTGGGGATCTCAAAAAATTTCCTTCTGAGAAGGTTCCTTGTGTTCAGTCTATCATGTAGAAGTAACCAGAAAAAGATTTTGTGTTTAGCTTGACAGGAAGTGTCCCATAGCCAGGCGAAAAGTTGAGGTGTTGGTTGAACCCCAATCAAAGCTTTATATGCCTTTTTTTGAAGAGAATGTACTATTGCCCCAAATATATGTCCAAGAGTCTTGTTCACCTAGCTGTATTTTTTCACTTGTAGTTACACAAATGTCTTCCAACATTTCGAATTCATTAAAAGCTTGTACAGAGAGAGGCAAGTGGAAAAGGTCCTATAAGAATTCCATGTTTACTGTTTCTGCCACCGATAAATCAGTTATTTTAGCGAATGTGATCAAGTGTGGAAATTGCCGATGCAGACAATTATCATTCCAAAGATCGGTCCAAAAGAAAACTGTGTTGCCATCTCCCAAATTACACCTTGCCATTTGCTTATAATGATCTATCAGCTTTAGGTGTGCCTTCCACCATAAAGATCCTTCCAAGTTTGTACTAGGTAAGCTACCATTTCCATAATAAGATGATCTGATCAAATGAACCCAAGGAATATCCAAGTTATTGTAGAATTTATGCAAAAAAATTAGAAGCAAAGCTTTGTTTTGGATTTCTAAGTTCAGAACACCTAAACCCCCTTGCTTTTTGGGTCTGCAAACTTTTGTCCAAGATATCAACGCAGAACCTTTAGCCTGAACCTCTGCATTTCTTTTTCTCCATAGACAATGCCTCATATATTTTATGACCTGATCCTTAATAGTGACTGGTACTTCAAAGCATGACATGTAAAAAATAGGGAGTGATGCTAGTACCGAGTTCACCATCTGTAATTTGCCACCATAGTCAAGAAAATCTGCAATTCCTTCAAGTCTTTTTTGAACTCTCTGTACCATTGGAATGAAATATTCTAGTGTTGGTTTGGTGATCCCAAGTGGTAAACCAAGATAAGTAAAGGGGAAGCTTCCACTTTGACAATTGAAAGTTGAAGTGAAGTGTCTTAGTCTTTCTTCATTCATATTTATAGGAACCATACTGGATTTTTGATAGTTCACTTTCAGACCAGTTGAGTAAGCAAAGGTTGTCAGGAGTGCTCTGAGGCAAGTGAGTTGTGTAGCATCAGCTTTCATAATAACCAAGGTATCATCAGCATATTGGACAATGGGAAAATCAGGGCAGCTTGGGCAAGTAATTGGGAGTGATAACAAATTTTGTCTCAAATCTTTGTTGAGAATTGATTGAAGAAAATCTGCTGCCAAAACAAACAAGAGAGGTAAGAGAGGATCTCCTTGCTAACTCCTCTCCTACAGTAGAATTTTTTTCCTGGAACACCATTTAAGAGAATTGAAGATGAAGCATTGCTGAATATGCTTTTGATCCAATTAATCCATGTATTTCCAAACCCTTTTGATTTAAGAATGTCCAAAATGGTTCCATGTTCAATCTTATCAAAGGCCTTTTAAAAGTCTAGCTTAAGGACCAAAATTTCTTCTCGAGATTTGTGGCATTGGAAAAGATATTCAAAGGCCCAACCTAAGCAATCTTGTATAGATCTTTTCTGAAGAAAGCCATACTGATTTTTGTGCACAATGTTGAGAATAATCTTTTGCAGTCTATTTGCAAGCAACTTTGTGATAATTTTGAAGACACTGTTGAGAAGTGAAATCGGTCTATAATCATTAGGACTTGATGGGTTATCTGTTTTTGGTATCAGAGAAATGAATGAAGAATTGATACTTTCCAAAGCAACTTTTCCTAACTTAAGTGTGCTGTGATTTTGAGTTAAATAAGCTGGAGCATATGAAAATCTATCTACAAGAAAAAGAAGTGTTCATTACATTACTTTTTGTATCGCTGCAGTAGCACTGAAATTTCTAAGGTCAAATCCTATAGAAAAACTAAGTATATACAACCTCCATTCCAAATAGGCGTCTTACATCCATACCTAAACAAATCCGCAACACTTAATTTGGAAAGGAGGAAATAGATTATTTTAAAGAAAATAATACTTGCTTAAACACGGCATTTAGCCATTTCCTTATTCAAACACAAGTTTCTGATCTTTCATGGGGAAAGTCTCTTTTCTGATCATTTATATGTTCCAAGCAGGCTCTTTAAGCATAAAGATCTGGCACCTCTGCCTTGCAGTGGGCACAAAAATCTCATATCTATACTAGATTTAGCACACCATGCAGTTTTTTTTTGTTCGAAAGGGTAAAACGAGAGCGCGCCATGGAAGTTTCATAGGCACAAAAAGCAAAAGAATACATGAACATTAAGTTGTTCTGAGGTAAACCGGAGTTTTACAGAGCACAAATACTAGTATAGATGGCTAGTCAATAGTCGTAGTCAGAATCCGGATCAGCATCAACTATGTCTGGCATTGAGTCTTCAGACTCTCCGTCAGACAAGGCTGGCTGAATGGGCAGCGTGAAGCGGGTTGGAGAGCTCTCTGTATGGCTTGGAGCGAGGCTTGGGACCGATGGTGTTTGAAATGAGGTTCCCAGGTTGCCAGACGGTACATCTGAGCTTTTGTTCTGAAGAACGGCTGAGCTTCTGTTCTGAAGACGCTCAATAAGATCAGCAGGAAGTGGAGTAACTGCAGGTCTCTGCGTTTCAGGTGGCCTTGAGTAGATTGGGTTTGAAACAGCAGTGGAGCTAGAAGGATTATACACTGGAGCAACTGCAGGTATCTGTGTTCCAAGTGGCCTTGAGTAGATTGGATTTGGAACAGCATTGGAGCTTGTAGGATTATCCACTGTCTTTAGCTTGTGGGTTTCCTCTGTAGCCGCATCCACCATATTGGCATCGCCCTTGTTGTGCGTGGGAACAGCTTGTACTGCCTCAGGAACTGTATGTGAATCAGTTTGCGGATCTTCTTTGACAAGAATGAGCTCTTCTGTCAGCTCATTATCCTTGGTGGATGGCAACCAGTCATCGTCACTATCTTCATCCTCAATAACCTGAAGCTGGACTTCAGATTGTGAAAACTTGGATCTGCCAGCACCAAAAACTATCTTTTCTGGTCCACTGCGATTGAGTCCAGGAACTAAAGGACCTGCCCTTTCTAGAGAAAGGGCTCGAGGGTGAGTAAGAACGTCCAAAGCCAGCAAAGCATGCGAACAAAACTCTGCAAGCCTAGTGCCTATCTCGAGCTTCCCTGTAATGAAACAAGAGATAATAGTTGTTATTTTCATGGATATATCTGCAACCCCCACCCTGATATATGAAACCACCCTAGCCAGCTCTAACTCAATTCCATTTACCAAATCCACACACCAAAAAGGAAAATCAAGCTTAGCTACATTTTCATGTCATAAAGCTAATAAATGCCAAGGCAGTTCAAGCAAAATCCACCTTATTTCCTTTCAATTAACCAACTCTTTCATTGTTTTGTTCTTGCTGCAGGTTGTATCATGTCATAAAGCTAATAGTACAAGGACTGCTTTTGTCAGTAAGGATGCCAAGACAGTTCAAGAAAAACCCACATTATTTCCTTTAATTAACCATCTATTAATTACAAGAAACAAAAATATCTACATCTGTAGACAAGTATGTTATAGACACGCTAAGAGATTTTACCTCTTCTGAAGAGTTCAATTCCTTGGGCTAAATAAGGTGGGCGGGCATAAGGAGAAGAAAGGAAAGATGCCAGCAATGCCTTCAACGAAGCAAGTCGGAAATCTGATATGCTTTTCTCCCCAGCTGTCAATGTTGATTGCTCATACCCCGCTCCCAAGTCACAAGCACTCCTAGCTATGTTAATTAGCAGCAAGTCCACTTTTGCCCTCCAGTGATCTGTCCTCAATGACCCCCCCTGATCGAGGAAATAAAATGTATATCACATCAATTATAAAGCATATACATCAGACTCTGTAACCACAAAGAATTGAGACCCAAGAAACATTGTAATAATTACAAAACATGGCAATGACTAGAAACAGTATTGAAAGGAAGTGCGTAGTGTCAATAATAGTTGTTACTTTTACAACCTAACATTTAGTGTTATAGAAATCAAAATACTTAAGTACCAATTTATTCCCCAACTTGATATGATGAAAACAAGGGAATTTATTTACCATACTCTACCCATAAAACATTAGTACATATCCTAAACCTGAAGCTGTCATTCGGGAGTAAGGGCAAATCTATGTGCGTGGAAATAGTTTGACCCCTAGCTCAAATCTGCCTCTAAATCAAGGTCCATCTATCTAGAATTCTTCATCAATATCAAAAGGGTAAAATTGATGTCTGGTCATTGTTCTTGTCCTCCTGATCGATTTGATGTTTGAATACCTCCACCATCCCCTAATGGTAGTAGGAACAAAGGAATCATCTGTAGGATATCAAGATTATCTCTGCTAAGGGAGGGCATGAAACCAGGCTAGACTTTTTTGGTGGCCACATTGGGTTGACTTCTATCGCAATGTAGTGTTCCCATCAAGGAACAGAAGGAAACAGATTGGTTTGATCATCTGTGCTAGCGGTAGTGAACAGAAATAAAGGGTGAACAGAAGATGAATCATGTGCTGCGTCAAATGATCATGTCTATCCCATCCCTAGAGAACTTGAGGCGCGACTTCTTATGTGATCGACTACTTTGGCTACAACAATATTCCTTCGCCATGCAATTATATACTCACTACCATGCAAACCTTCATTACAGGTGGTTCGGAACCACCATCCTAGCTAGACAACATGCTCTCTGTGCATTAGAGTTTGTGAACTCAAAATGAGATAGCAGACAGCTCACAGCTCCTCTAAACCATCTACAACAAAAAGATTAAATATATAAAAAGCAGCTGGGGACAGCTAGGAAAGAGAATGCCATACGCACCCTCGCATGCAATTTCTACTGAATCATCGCATTTTATACATGAATCCATTAGGAGTTCCACTCTTATGCATAAGGCTGTAGTGTACCGTAAGATGCAGTATATAGTTCCTACTAAATTTAATCCCATAATTAACTAATACGGAGTACTAAATATCATATCAGCAAGTTATACATATACTTCAAAAAAGTAGAAAATAAGTGCATGCTTTTGCCAAATTCATAGTGTGTAGGGTGAATGGTAAGCACTCTGATACCTGAGTGATCTAATATGGGTGCTTTTGGTCCAGGGAGACAAGAGGCTGGTGAAAAGACAGGCCACCTATAGTAAGACCAGTAAAAAACAAAACTATGTGGCCCAGAAACTAGAACTAGAAGGTCGGAGAACAGAGAATTGGGCAATCTGTTTCTGTCAAGTGATCAAGTCCCTAGCTTTGTAAAACATTGACCTGTGATGATTGTCTTCTATCCTCTATTGGTAAAATTAAAAATCGATGGGAAAAAAAAAGCATATTTCCAGAGAATACAACTAGCCCTAAAACCTAAAATAGGCTGGTTCAATATTTTGGCTGATATGCAGTTTATATCCTTAAATCCAGTTAAATCTTATTTCTCAAATCCTAGATCACATCTAACAAGCAAAAATACAGTCTGCACTAAGTAGGGATCAGCAGTAGTTTAGACTTTTAGAGTATGAACTCTGAACTTGCCAAACCCTGCTAAAACCAATATAGCAGATGGAAGTGATTTTGGTTCTCTTGGATATCTAGATATGCAAAGAGGAAAGAACAACAAGAAAAGTAATAAGAGAAGAATTGAGAATAATATGCAGGTGAAAAGGAAGATAAATTTTGGGCATACCACATTCAGAAGAATTTCCAAGGTTTCTAGTGCAGCTATTTTGATGCAGAGTGGTGTAACATATGATGCAGTTTCAGGGGTCATTCCCTTCGATGTGGTTGGTGTGGAAGAAGTTTTCCTTTTCTTTGGGCTGACTGCTGCTTTCTCCAAACCTGAAGCATGTGAATTTTGTATTTGTGGTTCCTGCTTCCTCTTCTTGGAGTAACTTTTTGATGAAGATTCATTCACTTTTGTTGGATTTGTGCTTAATAGAGTCATTTCGTTTACACAACTATCATCCAGATCACCAACTGCATTGCTGACTATTACCTCTAGCAAGTGCAGAGACATTCCTGGTAACAAAAGACATCATTTACTCAGAGTCAGCAGTGGGTGCAACTCGCTAGCTATGAACTAAAAGACGACCAAAGCTATTAACTAAACATTTATATGGTTGCAACCAGAAGTATGACAGTCATTCAACAAAGAAAAACATGACATGAACTGATGCAGGGAACATGTACCAATGTACGTAAAATTAGGCTTCTAAATTTTGAAGACATGGAATATTGGTTCAACCATAGCGTGCGCAGCAGTGTCATATCTCAGAAATCTAGCCTATTGTTAGATACGCTCCAACAAACACCCCAAGGATGCTAAAAATCTGAGTTCCGTGTGAGCATCATTACCAAAGAATGTAAACAGAGAAACTACATTCCTTGAACCAATGATTTCCAAATGAGCAAACCGAACATGCCAAGGAGAAAGTATTAGAAGAATGATGTATTGCAAAATTATATCTCCATAGTGGCAGCAAAGAAAGGGCAAGAATCAGTTTTGTATGACTACGCTGAGATATGAGCAACCATGTTGATTGTTAATTTGTTTCTAATTCTGAAAACAGGCAGTTCTGAAATTAACATAATTATGGCCATAACAACTTACTCTCGTAAATTATCTTAAAAGATACCAGCAGGCAACTGTGAACAAATAAACAAAAAAAACACCTACCAACACCCATGGAGGTCAGCAACAGCTGCACAATGCTATAAACCTTTGTCCTCATAGCAGGCAACTTTGCAATTTTGAAGTAATCAGCTATAAGCCTTACAATATTAGCAGCATGTGGTAGAAGTTGGCTGCAATATGAAAAGTATATAATTTAGACATTGATTTCCCAGTATAGGCTCAGGTCCAAACCAATAATAAACAGAACTTGTATAAAATTCAGTTCCAAAATTACTTAAAAAATTCAATGTTATCATCACTTGTTGTCTATATGCCTGTATTCAATCTATGCTTAAAACTTGTGGAAAATATACATGGGATGTCTTAAATAATAGCAATAAGAGGTAGTACACATGGTACCTTCGCATTCCTTTAATAGTTGCATGGAGCAAATCCAAGAAAGATGAATGCAATGACGGAAGCTCAAAGCAAAGAAGCTCTTGGTGCAAGGAAGTGGTTGAAGGGAACTTCTTGTTGTGCAATGATCCATCAACTAAGAGCACTCTCCGCAACAGAGCTAATAAAGCGCGCACAGGAACATTGACCTTTTGAGAAATGACAAGTAAAACGATATAGTTTAAATAAAAACGCTAATGCTTTATAGCAGCTTATTAGCACCATTAGGTAACAAATAATGACAATGTACCAAAAGATGCAGCTTTGGACGAACCTGAACCGGGTAATAACTAGTCAGCATCACACAACAGCAATGGGCAAGGGCTGAAATGGTTGGGACAGTGAAGGCACGGAATTTCTTTGTTACATGCAAATTGCCTCCCAACTTTATTTGATCTCCCAAGACTGGTGGAGGATCATTTCCAGGTGGAACTAATAGCATCATAATCTCACGCCCTTTCTTTTCTGCAAATATAATTGTTAGAAGACACTCTAAATTGGTACAACTGAAAATAAGAATTGCTCATGCCATACATTACCTTCTTCCAGCCCGACAAAAGCATCGTTCAAAAGATTGTTTACCCCAATCAGTATCTTCTGGATCATCAGTGACCAACTGCCCTCAGATACTCGGACAGAAGGTAACATTGCTAGGACTCGCGCAAATTTCTGGAGGATTGGAAGATGCAAAGAGTAGAGGTTGGTCAACACAAAGGGAAAATTCATGGCAAGGAGCGACAAAGGGAAGAAACTAAAAATGGAGAATGAAACGAATGTGTCACCTTTGATGAGTTTACATTGACTTCTGCACTCATAACCTTTGCTGCAATGGCGGATTCAACCTGAAATTTGTAAAGTAAGCATAATATATTAATGAAAAGTAAGAATAGTAGGAAGCTGTAAACTGGATGTAGTTTCAGAGGTATGCACTAAAAACTAGCGAGACCTCAAAGGAACATATTACAAAAGAGAACACTTGCGTCCCTGGTCACTCAGCATTTAAATTACAATTAAATGATAAGAGTAGCTCATGTACATTATAAAGATATTTCAAATTTTGAACTCCTATGACCCTACATCAAACATCAAGTTTGTTGTTAACAGGAGTACATAGCTACTCACAATAGGAAATGAACTACAACATAAGTGTAAGCATACTTTATTATAGTGCCGATTTAGAGATGAGGGATACAATTTAATAACTGTCCTCAGCAAATCAATCGCTTCATCCTGCAAACACACACACAAATTATACATTTATACTCTTAAATGCTTGAAATCAAACAGATAAGCCTGTGGATAAGAACAGCATACCGCCACTGGACCATTTTCATTTAAAAGCAGCAGTAATGGTTCGACAACTCTTCCAGCAAAGGATGATGCCTGTTTCTTCAAGTTCAAAAATTTCGCCAATCTAATCAAAGAACAAGTTATGTTTCTTACATCTGAACAAAATAGTAGCACACAGAAGAAAGTGCAATGGATAAATTATCAAGCTTTAGCATTTCAAACAATCGCATTCAGTCATCTACAATACTATAGTAAACAAGCTAAATTTACAATACTATAATAAACAAGCTAAAATGCAGCTACGCAAACAGACTGATATAGTATATCTGTTGAAGTATATTATTATTGGCATATACGAGATTGTAGGAGGATTTGCAATCCATGATTCTTGCCTTATCTCTAGGAGAGCTTCTTACACTCATGTACTACATAATGGCCGAGGCTCAATGCACCCAACATATTGCATGTTATGTGGGAGCCTCTGAGCCTCTCCTATAGCCGCAGGAGGCACAAAACGAGGGAACCGGCCCCAGTAGAAGCAGGTGGTAAGTTGTTAGGAAGGCCTCTTTCAGCTTTGGCAAAGAATTTATCTCTTAGAGCTTTTTCCGAGTTTACTTAGATTCTGCCTTAGGAGTTAGGACTCCAGTTGATGTAACATGGGTTACGTAATGCCTGCCTCTAGCTCCCTGAGAAAGCAATGCACATATCGCAACTACCCCTCTCTCATCTCTTCATCCCTGACTTTCACGTGCAGCAGCCCCGTCATGGTTGTGTAATGCTGCAGTGGTCCAGAGCCATTTCACCCTGCTTCCTATGGTCATCCTCTCCACTCTAATCTTCCCACAGATCACTCAGACACATTAGGATCGTCCATACCTACCATGTCTTCAATCACCAATAAACTGATGAGCCGATAACCCTTGAGCAGAAGCTAGAGAAAATTCAGGAGTCCCTGGTTTCTCTGTGACACAGAAAATCGTGACCAACAAGCAGAAGAACCTTGGCACCAAGTTAGACCGTCAGTCTAATTCCATCTTCCGGGAGCAATCTCCACTGGCAGCAGCGCGAGCACAATTTGGCAAATAAGGGGAGCTTCCAGAGGGCACTGCTGCCGGTGGTTGTATCTAGCCAACCGACAGGTTGTCGGTGCTCCCATCAAACAAATCGAAGGGCGACAACCCATGACGCTTCTTCAAGATGGCCCCTACCTAGAACAGTGAGGTGGGCCTGCTGGCATGGCTTACCCACTGCGATCTCCTCTTTGAGTCGCAGCGCACGTCTGAGCCAGAGAAGGTTGGCACCATCTCCTTCCATCTGGCAGGCAACTTTAAGGTGTGGTACCACAGCCACTGATGCTTATGGCCCTTCACCATGGCCTCAGATCACCGAACTTGTTAACACCCCTGGCTGGACCTCCGTCACACTGCAATGTGCTAAGCGAGCGCATCTCTCTCAAATGAACCAGCACTGGTTGAGTTCGACAAGCAGTTCACCGCCCTCCTCCAACACACACCGCGGCTTCCACCGCGTCATAGGATTATGCTCCATGAAAAATTAACAACCAGAGTATAGGATTCCACGTGAGTCATGATGGCATGAATGTCGCAGAGCAAAGTTTTCTCCCAGTATCATCAGGAGTGGGGTATGAAGTGAGAAAAAGAATATTTATTGTTCAAATATATAAAATAATTAGATATATCTTTAATGCTGCTCAAACATGGTTAACATTAACAGAGAAAGGGGTAATTACTTATCGTTTAAGCCAAATGCACATTTTTAAAAAAATCATGCAAGACATTCATTTCACATAAATATTTGCTACTCAAGAAAGTCAAATGAAGGGCCAAGGAGGGGAAGCACGTTCGTCATCTTTAGGGAATGCCAGGGTTGCTGCCACAGAGTGTCAATCTGGACTTTACGCATACCTGCCATGCTATCCACCAAGTATGATAAGTTCTCAAGAACAATCCACACTGAATTGAGCACATGGTGTTAGCAGGACAATTGAGTTTTTATTCAATTATCCGTCACAATATTAGCCTATGAAATAAAATCAGTACAAGTTCTATGATAGAAACAAGAATTTAGTTGCCTCACTTAAATAAGTACCAGCACATGAGGCATGGCAATAAATGATATGCAATCATGTACTTGTTAAAATAACAGACAAAATACCGGCAATCCAACTATTTGCTTGACATCAAGTAACAGGACACAGCTTTCCATGACATACCTCACAAATAGATCAGACATAGAAGTACAAGAGACCACGGTAGCAAGTTGCCAGCTAGATGGTTCCTGCTAGGTGGCAAAGAAGACATATCAGCTAACTAATAATGTTCGACGATGTGCATTCGTGTAAAGAAAACTAGAAAGAGAATTAACTCTTCAGGGATGTGAAGAATATTGGATAAATGAACTACTGAGAAGCATTATTCAAGATCTTCAAATTTTATTCTAGAATGGATTTTGCTTTTCTTTTTTGTGGGAATGTCGTTTGTTGACATGGATCATACAAATCTCAATCAGATATATTACTGTATAAAACCACACCAACGAGCTCAGTAAAGCCATAAAGTTGTCTAGTGGAGTGTTCTACACATATCAAATTATAAATGTACAGAACAGGTAAAATAATGAGAAAAATGGCATCTGCAAGTCAAGTTCTGATATATTGTTTCAAACACGAGCCTAGGTTTAGATCAATACGGAATGACATGAATGGTGTTACATACCATAATTTCAGACTGATTGCTTAACATGCATCATACATTCATACATATGATAAATTAGGAGACAAATGAGGTAGCGAACAAATAAATAATTTAACAGACTGAACTCCTATGATTTGACTCTAGAAGAAAGAAAATGTGGGCTGGCATTTCATTCTTCGGTTCAAATTTGAGTTCAAAACAAGCACAATATAGCCCAAAAAATATAGCAACATCCAGTTCTGAACAACTACAAACCCAGGCAGTCAGAAGGTGCCAAGAGAACAGGTAGACCAAGAGATAAAATTTAGATGAATATCACGCCCAAGGAGAGCAAAACAAATGCCAGGGACAGACTTCTTCATCGGCTTGCTCCTAGGTACTCCCTCCGTCCCATGAAGGTTGTCTGAGATTTAGTAGAATTTGAATGTACCTAGACACTATTTAGCATCTAGATACATCCAAATTATGACAAATCTCAGACAACCTTCGTGTGACGGAGGGAGTAGTAAATATCAACATTTTATTTCATTGAAGCTATCCCATTCCTGGAACAGGTCAACCAACTAGTCTGACGTCGAATATAATTCCAGTAAAGGGCGGTCACAACGGGAATATTGCTATACTTCATGACAACTTTTGAATTACCTTCATGTCTATAATCTGGTCCGAAATTAGTTAGATCAAGTAGTAAAACACAGTATTGATTAAATAAACAATGGGATTTTGTAGACATTAAAACACTGAAATATGGAGGGAGGAAGAGGCTGCACACTACGCTAGCTCAGAATAAATAAATAAATAAAAACAAGAACATGAAACTCCAAGTAAAAAACCGAATGAAACTATGTGCATTACCTGCAAGTTGCTTAGAATTTTCTCAAACCAACCAGAGTATGATTCCACAAAGCGCTCGTTGCTGATATCTGGGACAGTGACGCCGAGAAAGCAAGTACCCAACAAACGACTGTGTGGCTAAAGAATTAACAAAAAGAAGGGAGCAATGTTAGTAAATCCTGTCTAGTATATCTTATTTTACATCGAAGATTTAACGATTGTTAAAGTTGGCAGGAAAAAACAATTACTGATGCTGAGATTTTATATGGTGTACATTGTTCAAGCCTGCACCATTCTGCAGCACAGAAGAACAAAATATGACACTGACGAGTATGAAACTATCTGACCAGATATCATAATTACTAGTTCACAATAGCCTATATAAGAGACTTGTAACAAGAAGCACTGAGAAAACTAGTTTCAGTAACAGTGATGTACAGCAACAACTAGCTCAAAACTGCACACCCTGCTGCAATGGGTTTGGTGCAGGTGCAACACAAGTTCAGTATTATGACAGAGTTCCCCAAATCCTTGGAGCAGGAGTTGGCACTTCAACCCAGATTAGACCAAATTAGCAACGGAGTGGGGTGCAGGTGGACCAGAGACGGCAAGCAGCATAACATACCGAGTCGCTCTGCAGGAGCTCGCCGACGCGCTGGATCCAGGCGTCCACCGCGGCGCGCCACGCCTCGGCGAGCTTCCGGTCCGGCGGGCCCTGGACGGCCTCGGTGAGGAGGCCGTGCGTGCGCACCGCGTCGAGGATGGAGGCGAGCTCCGACGGCGGGACGGTGCTCCCCGGCTGTGGCAGCTGCTCGCTGACCACCACGCGGAGCAGACGTGGCTTGAGCCATTGGTCGTTCAGGTCCGCAAGGAAGCCGACGGCGCCGGCCATCGCTTGTTGGTGGTGGGGGGCGGTGGCGGGCTGGGAGACGGCGCGGCCGGAGTTGGGGTGGAGGTGGTCCGTTAGAAGAAGGTGGCGGCTGCGGGGCGGGGTTGGGCCGCGCTAAACCCGCGGGGGGACGGGATGGTTACGTCATGCGGTCACGGTGTAAGTGGGACCAAACGCGGGTGCCCGTTTATTGCCGCATAAGCCCGCGATAAATAAGTGGGACTCCGCGTTTCCCCGCTAAACTTAATCGCACTTATGCGGATTTGCGGGCATATATAAAGAACTCTACTCACAGCATATTTTACATCACATGAGCAAGCAGTTAAGGCGAACACAAGAACTTTTCGTTATGAGAATGTCTGGCAGACCCACGGTGACTATGACAAAACTGTCACAGACTTGTGGAACGGGGCCTAACATGGGCACGGTTGGCCAGCCTAAATGTCCTCTCTCAAGGATATGCAAACCGGTCTGAACAATTGGGGGACATACAACTTTGGTAATTTCAAGAAGAGGTTGGCTAACTTGCGGAAGGAATTGGACAAGATCCGGAGAGGATCGGCTGGAAAGGGTCCATCTGCTGGTGAAAAGAAAATTATGCAACGTATCAGTGAAGTCTTGTATCAAGAGAAGATATGGGTAAAGCGGAGGGCTCGCGTAAATTGGTTAAAGGCATGTGACCGAAATACAGCTTTCTTTCATGCCCAAGTGGCAAGAAGGAGACCCACAAATATGATCACTATCATGCAACGTAGTGATGGCACTATTTGTGAGGATGCTACTGAAATCAATACCGAAATTCAGTCTTTCTATGAACAGCTATACACCTCACAATGTGAGCCAGTTATGGGTGAGCTTCTGAATCTTGTGTCTGAGAGAGTTTCTAAAGATATGAGAGTGACCCTACATAGGGAGTTCACGGAAGAGGAGGTAAAATGCGCATCATTTCAAATGCATCCATCGAAAGCGGTGGGAGTGGATGGCTTCACGGCGGGTTTCTACCAACGCCACTAGGATCTCATCCGCGAGGATCTGGTGAGTGCGGTGTTGTGATTTCTGAATAGAGGGGAGCTGCCTGTTTCACTGAACAATACAGCTATTGTGCTTATTCCAAAGGTACGGAATCCCCAGTCCATATCACAATTTAGGCCGATCTCACTTTGCTCTGTTTTATACAAGATTTGTGCAAAAACGGTTGCAAATCGCATGAGACCGGTGTTGGAGGAGGTTATTAGTGTGGAGCAGAGCGTTCGTCCCGGGACGCCTCACCATTGATAACGCTCTTGTGGCCTTTGAGTGCATACACTACATGAAAAGGAAAAAAGAAAGGGAAGAAGGGACAGTGTGTTGTCAAACTCGACATGATGAAGGCTTGCGACCGAGTGGAGTGGCCTTTCCTTCAAGCCATTTTTTTTGAAGGGTAAAACAGTGGGGAAAACCCCACTGCAATTTTTATATATATAAAAAAAAGAGGGTACAAGTTATATACAAATGAAGATAGCCTCAGCTATCCAAAAGAAAAACTACAAAAAACAGAAGAACCAAAGCTAATCCACTTGTGTTTGTAGCCATTCTTTGAAAGCTTGAACATATTTTTTCTTCATCCTGTATACTAACATGTGAAGCTCTTGGAAAAATAAGAATTTCTAGGATTGGAAAGTTGGTCTTTGGTTCTTGAATATCTTGTTATTTCTGACGTTCCAAATACCCCAGGCTGCTAAGATGATAATATCCATTGAAAAAGGAAGTCTCAGTTTGTCTCCGATGTCATAGAAAGCTTCATGGACAGAAAGATTTGTTGTTCTCTGAGGACAAAGATAATTCCAGCATTCTTGTGCAAAAGGACAAGACTAGAATAAATGAACCAGTGTTTCTTCATGAGCACAGTTTATAGTGGCACAATTGTAAGTGGGGATCTCAAAAAATTTCCTTCTGAGAAGGTTCCTTGTGTTCAGTCTATCATGTAGAAGTAACCAGAAAAAGATTTTGTGTTTAGCTTGACAGGAAGTGTCCCATAGCCAGGCGAAAAGTTGAGGTGTTGGTTGAACCCCAATCAAAGCTTTATATGCCTTTTTTGAAGAGAATGTACTATTGCCCCAAATATATGTCCAGGAGTCTTGTTCACCTAGCTGTATTTTTTCACTTGTAGTTACACAAATGTCTTCCAACATTTCGAATTCATTAAAAGCTTGTACAGAGAGAGGCAAGTGGAAAAGGTCCTATAAGAATTCCATGTTTACTGTTTCTGCCACCGATAAATCAGTTATTTTAGCGAATGTGATCAAGTGTGGAAATTGCTGATGCAGACAATTATCATTCCAAAGATCGGTCCAAAAGAAAACTGTGTTGCCATCTCCCAAATTACACCTTGCCATTTGCTTATAATGATCTATCAGCTTTAGGTGTGCCTTCCACCATAAAGATCCTTCCAAGTTTGTACTAGGTAAGCTACCATTTCCATAATAAGATGATCTGATCAAATGAACCCAAGGAATATCCAAGTTATTTTAGAATTTATGCAAAAAAATTAGAAGCAAAGCTTTGTTTTGGATTTCTAAGTTCAGAACACCTAAACCCCCTTGCTTTTTGGGTCTGCAAACTTTTGTCCAAGATATCAACGCAGAACCTTTAGCCTGAACCTCTGCATTTCTTTTTCTCCATAGACAATGCCTCATATATTTTATGACCTGATCCTTAATAGTGACTGGTACTTCAAAGCATGACATGTAAAAAATAGGGAGTGATGCTAGTACCGAGTTCACCATCTGTAATTTGCCACCATAGTCAAGAAAATCTGCAATTCCTTCAAGTCTTTTTTGAACTCTCTGTACCATTGGAATGAAATATTCTAGTGTTGGTTTGGTGATCCCAAGTGGTAAACCAAGATAAGTAAAGGGGAAGCTTCCACTTTGACAATTGAAAGTTGAAGTGAAGTGTCTTAGTCTTTCTTCATTCATATTTATAGGAACCATACTGGATTTTTGATAGTTCACTTTCAGACCAGTTGAGTAAGCAAAGGTTGTCAGGAGTGCTCTGAGGCAAGTGAGTTGTGTAGCATCAGCTTTCATAATAACCAAGGTATCATCAGCATATTGGACAATGGGAAAATCAGGGCAGCTTGGGCAAGTAATTGGGAGTGATAACAAATTTTGTCTCAAATCTTTGTTGAGAATTGATTGAAGAAAATCTGCTGCCAAAACAAACAAGAGAGGTAAGAGAGGATCTCCTTGCTAACTCCTCTCCTACAGTAGAATTTTTTTCCTGGAACACCATTTAAGAGAATTGAAGATGAAGCATTGCTGAATATGCTTTTGATCCAATTAATCCATGTATTTCCAAACCCTTTTGATTTAAGAATGTCCAAAATGGTTCCATGTTCAATCTTATCAAAGGCCTTTTAAAAGTCTAGCTTAAGGACCAAAATTTCTTCTCGAGATTTGTGGCATTGGAAAAGATATTCAAAGGCCCAACCTAAGCAATCTTGTATAGATCTTTTCTGAAGAAAGCCATACTGATTTTTGTGCACAATGTTGAGAATAATCTTTTGCAGTCTATTTGCAAGCAACTTTGTGATAATTTTGAAGACACTGTTGAGAAGTGAAATCGGTCTATAATCATTAGGACTTGATGGGTTATCTGTTTTTGGTATCAGAGAAATGAATGAAGAATTGATACTTTCCAAAGCAACTTTTCCTTGATGGAAATCATTAATCAGTGCTCTAACATCATCTCCAATAATACTCCAACAATTTTTAATGAACTCATTATTGAACCCATCAGGACCAGGTGATTTATCATTAGGCAAATCCTTGATACAATCATCAATTTATTTTGTAGAGAAGGGTAACTCCAAAGCTGTTTTTTATCTTCAGTCAAAGTAGGGGTGTCTATGGTCTCATCAAGGTTGAAGTGTGATGCGCGTAGATGTACACGTCCGTTGGGAACCCCAAGAGGAAGGTATGATGCGCACAGCGGCAAGTTTTCCCTCAGAAAGAAACCAAGGTTTAATCGAACCAGTAGGAGCCAAGAAGCACGTTGAAGGTTGATGGTCGCGAAATGTGATGCGGCGCAACACCAGGGATTCCGCGCCAACGCGGAACCTGCACAACACACCCAAGTACTTTGTCCCAACGAAACAGTGAGGTTGTCAATCTCACCGCTTGCTGTAACAAAGGATTAAACGTATCGAGTGGAAGATGTTTGCAAAGAAAACAGTAAAACAAGTAAATTGTATGCTATGTAAAGAATGGGACCGGGGTCCACAGTTCACTAGAGGTGTCTCTCCCATAAGATAAAGCATGTTGGGTGAACAAATTACAGTCGGGCAATTGACAAAATAGAGAAAGGCATAACAATGCATATACATGATATGATAAATATAGTGAGATTTAATTGGGCATTACGACAAAGTACATAGACCGCCATCCAACTGCATCTATGCCTAAAAAGTCCACCTTCAGGTTATCATCCGAACCCCCTCAGTATTAAGTTGCAAAGCAACAGACAATTGCATTAAGTATGGTGCGTAATGTAATCGACAACTACATCCTTAGACATAGAATCAATGTTTTATCCCTAGTGGCAACAGACATCCACAACCTTAGAACTTTCTGTCACTGTCCCAGATTCAATGGAGGCATGAACCCACTATCGAGCATAAATACTCCCTCTTGGAGTTAAGAGTAAAAACTTGGCCAGAGCCTCTACTAATAACGGAGAGCATGCAAGATCATAAACAACACATGAACAATAGATTGATAATCACCATAATCATAGTACTCTCTATCCATCGGATCCGACAAACACAACATATAGAATTACATATAGATGATCTTGATCATGTTAGGCAGCTCACAAGATCCAACAATGAAGCACAACAAGGAGAAGACGACCATCTAGCTACTGCTATGGACCCATGGTCCAGGGGTGGACTACTCACTCATCACTCCGGAGGCGATCATGGCGATGAAGAGTCCTCCGGAGATGAATCCCTCTCCGGCAGGGTGCCGGAGGCGATCTCCGAATCCCAGAGATGGGATTGCGGCGGCGTCTCTGTAAGGTTTTCCGTATCGTGGCTCTCGATCGGGGTTTCGCGACGAAGCTTTAAGTAGGCGGAAGGTCAACGCGGGGGCCACACGAGGGGCCCAGGGGTAGGTCGGCGCGGCCAGGGCTGGGCCGCGCCGGCCTCCCTCTGGCCGCCTCGTGGCCCCACTTCGTTAGGTCTTCGGTCTTCCGAAGCTTCGTGCAAAAATAGGACCCAAAAAGTTTCGTCCAATTCCGAGAATATTTCTTTACTAGGATTTCTGAAACCAAAAACAGCAGAAAACAGCGGCTCTTCGGCATCTTGTTAATAGGTTAGTTCCGAAAATGCATAAATATGACATATAATGTGCATAAAACATGTAGGTATCATCAATAAAGTGGCATGGAACATAAGAAATTATCGATACGTTGGAGACGTATCAGCATCCCCAAGTTCCGCTCGTCCCGAGCAGGTAAAACGATAACAAAGATAATTTCTGAAGTGACATGCCATCATAATCTTGATCATACTATTTGTAAACATATGTAATGAATGCAGCGATCAAAACAAAGGTAATGACATGAGTAAACAACTGAATCATAAGGCAAAGACTTTTCATGAATAGTACTTCAAGACAAGCATCAATAAGTCTTGCATAAGAGTTAACTCATAAAGCAATAAATCAAAGTAAAGGTGTTGAAGCAACACAAAGGAAGATTAAGTTTCAGCGGTTGCTTTCAACTTATAACATGTATATCTCATGGATATTGTCAACATAAAGTAATATAACAAGTGCAATATGCAAGTATGTAGGAATCAATGCACAGTTCACACAAGTGTTTGCTTCTTAGGTGGAAGGAGATAGGTAAACTGACTCAACAATAAAAGTAAAAGAATGGTCCTTCAACGAGGAAAGCATCGATTGCTGTATTTGTGCTAGAGCTTTTATTTTGAAAACATGAAACAATTTTGTCAACGGTAGTAATAAAGCATATGAGTTATGAAAATTATATCTTACAAGTTGCAAGCCTCATGCATAGTATACTAATAGTGCCCGCACCTCGTCCTACTTAGCTTGGACTACCGGATCTTTGCATGCCATGTTTCAACCAAGTGTCACAAAGGGGTACCTCCATGCCGCCTGTACAAAGGTCCAAGCATTTTGGATTTCTCGCTTTTGATTATTCTCAACTTAGACATCCATATCGGGACAACATGGACAACAGATAATGGACTCCTCTTTAATGCATAAGCATGTAGCAAAGTTATTATTCTCATATGAGATTGAGGATATATGTCCACAACTGAAACTTCCACCATGATTCATGGCTTTAGTTAGCGGCCCAATGTTCTTCTCTAACAATTTTGCATGCTCCAACCACTAAAATGATAGATCCTTCAGACAAGACGGACATGCATAGCAACTCACACGATATTC
Source organism: Lolium multiflorum (assembly GCA_030979885.1). NCBI lineage: Eukaryota > Viridiplantae > Streptophyta > Magnoliopsida > Poales > Poaceae > Lolium > Lolium multiflorum. The sequence goes on from CM061750.1 coordinate 198,195,527, forward strand.
AACAATAGTTGATGGCGTTCCCCAGAAGCATGGTTATCGCACAACAAGCAACTTAATAAAATATAAGGTGCATAAGTACATATTCAATACTACGATAGTTTTTAAGGCTATTTTGTCCCATGAGCTATATATTGCAAAGGTGAATGATGGAATTTTAAAGGTAGCACTCAAGCAATTTACTTTGGAATGGCGGAGAAATACCATGTAGTAGGTAGGTATGGTGGACACAAATGGCATAGTAGTTGGCTCAAGGATTTTGGATGCATGAGAAGTATTCCCTCTCGATACAAGGTTTAGGCTAGCAAGGTTATTTGAAGCAAACTCAAGGATGAACAAGTGCAGCAAGACTCACATAAAAGACACATTGTAAACATTATAAGACTCTACACCGTCTTCCTTGTTGTTCAAAACTCAATACTAGATATTATCTAGACCTTAGAGAAACCAAATATGCAAATCAAATTTTAGCAAGCTCTATGTATTTCTTCATTAATGGGTGCAAAGCATATGATGCAAGAGCTTAAACATGAGCACAACAATTGCCAAGTATCACATTATCCAAGACATTTTAGAATTACTACATGTAGCATTTTCCAATTCCAACCATATAACAATTTAACGAAGAAGAAACTTCGCCTTGAACATTATGAGTAAAGCCTAAGGACACATGTGTCCATATGCAACAGCGGAGCGTGTCTCTCTCCCACAAAGTGAATGCTAGGATCCATCTTATTCAAACAAAAACGAAAACAAACCGACGCTCCAAGTAAAGAACACAAGATGTGATTGAATAAAAATATAGTTTCGGGGAGGAACCTGATGATTTTGTCGATGAAGAAGGGGATGCCTTGGGCATCCCCAAGCTTAGACGCTTGAGTCTTCTTAGAATATGCAGGGGTGAACCACGGGGGCATCCCCAAGCTTAGAGCTTTCACTCTTTGATCATAGTATATCATACTCCTCTCTTGACCCTTGAAAACTTCCTTCACACCAAACTTCAAGCAAACTCATTAGAGGGTTAGTGCACAATTAATAATTCACTCATTCAGAGGTGACACAATCATTATTTTCACTTCTGGACATTGCATAATGCTACTGGACATTAGTGGATCAAAGAAATAAATCCAACATAGCAAAAGAGGCAATGCGAAATAAAAGGCATAATCTGTCAAAAACAGAACAGTGTAAAGACGAATTTAAAGCTGGCACCAGACTTGCTCAAATGGAAAAACTCAAAACTAATGAAAGTTGCGTACATATCTGTGGATCACGCTCGTAAATTGGCAGATTTTTTCGAATTTTCTACAGAGAACTGTGCCCAGATTCGTGACAGACAGCAATGCTGTTTCTGCGCAGCGATCCCAAATATAACATCAACTTTGACATAGAAACTTTACTTGGCACAAAAACATGATAAGGAGAGGTTGCTACAGTAGTAAACAACTTCCAAGACTCAATAAAACAAAAAATTGCTGTAGGTAAAACATGGGTTGTCTCCCATAAGCGCTTTTCTTTAACGCCTTTCAGCTAGGCGCAGAAAGTGCAAATCAAGTAACATCGAGAGTAGAAGCATCAACATCATAGCTTGTTCTAATAATAGAATCAAAAGGCAACTTCATTCTCTTTCTAGGGAAGTGTTCCATACCTTTCTTGAGAGGAAATTGATATTTAATATTACCTTCCCTCATATCAATAACAGCACCAACGTTCGAAGAAAAGGTCTTCCCAACACAATAGGACAAGATGCATTGCATTCGATATCCAAGACAACAAAATCAACGGGGACAAGGTTATTGTTAACCGTAATATGCACATTATCAATCCTCCCCAAAGGTTTCTTTTTAACATTATCGGCAAGATTAACATCCAAATAACAATTCTTCAATGGTGGCAAGTCAAGCATATCATAAATCTTTTTAGGCATAACAAATACTTGCACCAAGATCACATAAAGCATTACATTCAAAGTCATTGAATTTCATTTTAATGATGGGCTCCCAACCATCTTCTAACTTTCTAGGAATAGAAGTTTCAAGTTTTAGTTTCTCTTCTCTAGCTTTTATGAGAGCATTTGTAATATGTTTTGTAAAGGCTAAATTTATAGCACTAGCATTAGGACTTTTAGCAAGTTTTTGTAAGAACTTTATAACTTCAGAGATGTGACAATCATCAAAATCTAAATCATTATGAGCTACAGCAATGGGATCATTGTTCCCATGGTTGGAAAAATTTCAGCAGTTTATCACAAGCGTTTCAGCAGTTTAGCAATTTCGCTTTGTTCGCTTTGCACTAGGAGTAGAAACATTGCCAACACCAATTATATTACCATTGATAGTAGGAGGTGCAGCAACATGTGGAGAATTAGCATTACTAGTGGTGGTAATAGTCCAAACTTTAGCTACATTATTCTCTTTAGCTAGTTTTTCATTTTCTTCTCTATCCCACCTAGCACGCAATTCAGCCATTAATCTTATATTCTCATTAATTCTAACTTGGATGGCATTTGCTGTATTAGTAATCTTATTATCGATATCATTATTAGGCATAACTTTCAATTTTAAAAGATTAACATCGGAGGCAAGCCTATCAACTCTAGAAGCAATAGTATCAATTTTATCAAGCTTTTCCTCAACAGATTTGTTAAAAGCAGTTTGTGTACTAATAAATTCTTTAAGCATGGCTTCAAGACCAGAGGGTACACTCCTATTATTATTGTAAGAATTCCCATAAGAATTACCATAACCATTACCATTAGCAGAAGGATATGGCCTATAATTATTACCAGAGTTGTTCCTATAAGCATTGTTGTTGAAATTATTATTTTTAATGAAATTCACATCAACATTTTCTTCTTGAGCAACCAATGAAGCTAAAGGAACATTATTTGGATCAACATTAGATCTACCATTCACAAGCATAGACATAATCACATCAATCTTATCATTCAAGGAAGAGGTTTCCTCAACAGAATTTACCTTCTTACCTTGTGGAGCTCTTTCCGTGTGCCATTCAGAGTAATTTACCATCATATCATCAAGAAGTTTTGTAGCCGCCCCCAATGTGATGGACATAAAGGTGCCTCCAGCAGCTGAATCCAATAAATTCCGCGAAGAAAAATTTAGTCCTGCATAGAAGGTTTGGATGATCATCCAAGTAGTCAGTCCATGGGTTGGGCAATTCTTTACCAAAGTTTTCATTCTCTCCCATGCTTGAGCAACATGTTCAGTATCTAATTGTTTAAAATTCATTATGCTACTTCTCAAAGATATAATTTTAGCGGGAGGATAATATCTACCAATAAAAGCATCCTTGCATTTAGTCCATGAATCAATACTATTCTTAGGCAAAGATAGCAACCAATCTTTAGCTCTTCCTCTTAATGAGAAAGGAAACACTTTCAATTTAATAATATCACCATCTACATCTTTATACTTTTGCATTTCACAAAGTTCAACAAAATTATTGAGATGGGCAGCAGCATCATCAGAACTAGCACCAAAAATTGATCTCTCATAACTAGGTTCAGTAAAGCAGGTTTAATTTCAAAGAATTCTGCTGTAGTAGCAGGTGGAGCAATAGGTGTGCATAGGAAATCATTATTATTTGCATTTGTGAAGTCACACAACTTAGTATTTTCAGGGGTATTCATTTTAGCAACGGTAAATAAAACAAACTAGATAAAGTAAATGCAAGTAACTAATTTTTTTGTGTTTTTGATATAGCAAACAAGATAGCAAATAAAGTAAAACTAGCAACTAATTTTTTTGTGTTTTGATTTAGTGCAGCAAACAAAGTAGTAAATAAAATAAAGCAAGACAAAAATAAAGTAAAGAGATTGAGAAGTGGAGACTCCCCTTGCAGCGTGTCTTGATCTCCCCGGCAACGGCGCCAGAAAAAGTGCTTGATGCGCGTAGATGTACACGTCCGTTGGGAACCCCAAGAGGAAGGTATGATGCGCACAGCGGCAAGTTTTCCCTCGAAAGAAACCAAGGTTTAATCGAACCAGAGGAGCCAAGAAGCACGTTGAAGGTTGATGGTCGCGAAATGTGATGCGGCGCAACACCAGGGATTCCGGCGCCAACGCGGAACCTGCAACACAACCCAAGTACTTTGTCCCAACGAAACAGTGAGGTTGTCAATCTCACCGGCTGCGTAACAAAGGATTAAACGTATCGAGTGGAAGATGTTTGCAAAGAAAACAGTAAAACAAGTAAATTGTATGCTATGTAAAGAATGGGACCGGGGTCCACAGTTCACTAGAGGTGTCTCTCCCATAAGATAAAGCATGTTGGGTGAACAAATTACAGTCGGGCAATTGACAAAATAGAGAAAGGCATAACAATGCATATACATGATATGATAAATATAGTGAGATTTAATTGGGCATTACGACAAAGTACATAGACCTCCATCCAACTGCATCTATGCCTAAAAAGTCCACCTTCAGGTTATCATCCGAACCCCCTCAGTATTAAGTTGCAAAGCAAAGACAATTGCATTAAGTATGGTGCGTAATGTAATCGACAACTACATCCTTAGACATAGAATCAATGTTTTATCCCTAGTGGCAACAGACATCCACAACCTTAGAACTTTCTGTCACTGTCCCATTCAATGGAGGCATGAACCCACTATCGAGCATAAATACTCCCTCTTGGAGTTAAGAGTAAAAACTTGGCCAGAGCCTCTACTAATAACGGAGAGCATGCAAGATCATAAACAACACATGAACAATAGATTGATAATCACCATAATCATAGTACTCTCTATCCATCGGATCCCGACAAACACAACATATAGAATTACATATAGATGATCTTGATCATGTTAGGCAGCTCACAAGATCCAACAATGAAGCACAACAAGGAGAAGACGACCATCTAGCTACTGCTATGGACCCATGGTCCAGGGGTGGACTACTCACTCATCACTCCGGCGATCATGGCGATGAAGAGTCCTCCGGAGAGAATCCCCTCCGGCAGGGTGCCGGAGGCGATCTCCGAATCCCCGAGATGGGATTCGGCGGCGGCGTCTCCGTAAGGTTTTCCGTATCGTGGCTCTCATCGGGGTTTCGCGAAAGCTTTAAGTAGGCGGAGGGTCAACGGGGGCCACACGAGGGCCCGGGGGTAGGGCGCGGCGCGGCCGGCCGCGCCGGCCTCCTCCTGGCCGCCTCGTGGCCCCACTTCGTTAGGTCTTCTGTCTTGGAAGCTTCGTGCAAAAATAGGACCCTGGCGAAAGTTTCGTCCAATTCCGAAATATTTCTTTACTAGGATTTCTGAAACCAAAACAGCAGAAAACAACAACGGCTCTTCGGCATCTTGTTAATAGGTTAGTTCCAGAAAATGCATAAATATGACATATAATGTGCATAAAACATGTAGGTATCATCAATAAAGTGGCATGGAACATAAGAAATTATCGATACGTTGGAGACGTATCAAAGTGCATTTTTGGATTGTCTGAGCTGCCCATTCTATCTTTAAAAGCATTCCAAAGAATTGAGGCTTTGCCATCATGATCAGTAATCTCAGCATGATTTTCATTCTTGAGCATGACAATGTAATTATGTCTGTAATTTACTGTGGCTTTGGAATGTAAAAACTTAGTGTTAGCATCACCCAGTTTTACCCATTTGATTTTCCCTCTTTGCTTCTAGTAAGTGTTTTGATTTTGTAACAGAGTGATGACATGGGTTTTGAGCAAATCTCTAAGATTCCATTCAACCAGGGATAAGGTTCTAAATTCTTCCAGAGTGTCCAGTAGCTCAATGATAGAATTAACTTCACCAATATTTTTCTGTAAGCAAGGAAGGTTTTTAGACCAAAGTTTAAGACCCCTTCTGAGATTTTTGAATTTTGCATTGATCCTCTTGGCAGAATCTGTAAATCCAACAGGTATGCTCCAACAATTTTGAACAATACTTTTGAATTCACTGTGTTGTAGCCAGTATTTTTCAAATCTGAATACTTGAGCTCTGGGTATTCTTGTTTCAATAGAAATAACACATGGCAGGTGATCAGATGTTGGTTTGACAAGAGGGTATACAAAAGTTGAAGGATAAGAGGTTGTCCAAGAAGATGATGTGAAGAACCAATCCAGCCTTTCCAGTAAAGGATCTTGTTGCATATTGCTCCAAGTATATTTCCTACCTTTTAGAGGTAATTCAATAATGCCCAATTTGCTAATGGCTTCATTAAAGAGAAACATATTATTAACATCTCCTCCAGGTCTATTTATGTCTGATGGTTGTCTGATGAAGTTGAAGTTATCCATTATAATCCAATCTGTGTCATCAGGCATATCAATGTTGGAGAACCAATCAATGAAATCAGCTTTTCTTTCTGTTTGGCTAGGACCGTAGATATTGGTAAGAATCCAAGATTGCTTAGTAATGTTACTGGTCAGATTGATGGAGATAGAGAAATCATTTTGAAATGCAATATGTCCAGAAAAAAGAGCCCCATTCCAAATTATAATGAGTCCCCCAGCAGTACCTACTGCAGGTAAATATTCAAATCTGTTGAATTTCTTTGGACAAATTTTTTTAATGTCCTCCAAGTCAAAAGCAGCTCTTTTTGTTTCTTGAAGGCAAATGATGTCACATTCAGATTCCAAGATTTTGTTTGCAATGGCCAACCATTTTTTTTCAGAATTAGTTCCCCTGATATTCCAATTCAAGATTTTCCAAGTTCTGTGTCTATCCATAGAAACCAATAGGGATTTTTATTTTTATTTCTGAGAAAATATTGCTCCCAAGAACAACACGAAAAAATAACAGACCATAAAATTTTCTGAGCTGAAATATCACAGTGAAAGCAATCCATAGTGAACATAACATGGTATTGTTTAATAACATTTGTCTCACTGACTTAAAATTATTACAAAAGCTGCCCACACCCAAAAGACATATGTTGTATAACATTGGGAACTACAATTATTTGTTCTTCCTCTTGACTGCCTGATCCACTTCAGCAGTCTTTGTTGCAGCTTTTCCTCTGTTTGAGGTTCCAGAAGCATTTCCAGCTGTCTCCTTTCCTCCTTTGTGTGCCAAGTTCTTCATTGGACCTGGAGCTTTTTTTATATCACCAGAAGTCTTGCTCTTTTTCAACAGCTTCTTCTCCACAATTTCCTCATCAACCTTCCAAAGTGAGGCAGCCAGATTCTTAACAATCTTTGTATTAATAATTGGGGGTGCAGCATTACAGGAGAGGCAATTCCTATCTTGACAGTTAACATGATTTCTATAACCATCATTTAACAAAACCAATCTAGGACTCCTTCTTACCTCTGATTCCACCAAAGGATGTTTCCCTTCTTTTCTTTTATTTTCCTTTTAGGGGTGGTGAAACCAGCCTCAGCAATCTCATTCTGTGTTTCATTAGTATCAGATATCAGTGCACAAGAAGGAGCTTCAGTAACAGCACATTTATCAGGTACTGAGAAAGAAACAGTGACTTCTTTATTCAGAGGTTCTTTAATTATTTCCCAAAGGTGTGAGGAAAGGAATCCCTTAACCCAATCAAATTTTTCTGGAGTCATGAGCATAAGAGTAATAAAATTGAACCAACTTACAGGTATTTCACAGATTTTCCTTGAATTGTTGGTGTTGTTTACATGGGGAGCAAAATACTTGTCCCAAAGCTTCATCCCTTGAGGTGAGAAGTAGGTGGTCAGATCATGCTCTTGAGGAATAGGGTGAAAGTATGTTTGTACCCTGCCCAGGTGGAGTTGAACATGTGCTAATTCAGGTGGTGCTAAATCAGTATGGCAGGTAGAAAGACATTTTCTGATCCATTCTCTGAGCTCTGGTCAGGGTGAGACAGAGTGATTCTAGCAGCTGCTTGAGATGAAGATTCAGGAATATCAGCCAAAGAAGTGACAGAATTGTCTAGAACTTGCTCCAACTGATCAGCATGCAGTTCTTCATTAGCAGAATGTTCTTCCTCTTCATAAGCCAGTAAGATATTCTGTAAACCTTCACCAAGAGGAAAAGCAGGCTGCAGCACTTGATTGACCTCTTCAAGTACCCCCAGCTGATGTGCTGGAAACCCCAGATTGATAGAACCACTTCCTTCGGAGTCATGAAAAGGAGAATGCACTAGAGTGCTGCTGACTTCAATAGGAGGAGGAAGATTATGTCCATGATGCTCAATTTCATCAGCTTGTGCAGTAGCCATGTTAACCTGAGGAACATTCTCATTTTCCAAGTGAAGATCTTGTTGTTGCTGATCAATAGCATTGTTGTTGCCCATAGCCCAGTGGCCCCAACCATCATCTTGGTCCTCAGCATTGTTTTGAGGTTGTGGAGCAACAAATGGGGCAGGGATAGCATGCTCTGGCAGAGGGTGAGGGTCCACACCATCATCAGGGATTGGGTCTTCATCAGGTGGGCCTCCACCAAGAAGGGTCTGACCAAGCACCTCCACAAGTAAAGTCCAAGACTGAGAGTCCACACTGTTTCCTTCAGTAAGTCTGACACTTCTGGTATATCTATAAGATCAGTGACTCTTAACTTAGCCAGCACTTTACCCTTTCTAGCAGGGTCTTTCTCCCATAGCAACAAGGTACCAATATCATGAAAACATGCACTTAAATCTTCAGTATTTATATGATCCAGAGGTGGCCCTACCATCAGAACCCAAACATCACGGTTGAAATTCATACCTCTCCAGTTTCTACCCTCATTATGCTTGGTGAAAGAGACTTCAACATTGCCAAAAACTATAGGACTAGCTTCAATCAAGTTGTCTCTGTCACTAACATTGTTGAACTGGACATAAGCTGCCCCAAATGGACACTGTTGCAGACTCTGGTAACCGGCCCCTCTAACCTCAGTAAGGAACTCATCAGGACTTCTCGAATGTTATCAAAGGGAATCAAACCTTGGGGCATGGGGTTGAAGGTAGGAATGGCGTATTGCTCATGCATGCGAGGTCGCCGCGCCACCACCACCCTCTTCACCGAGTTCCGCCCTTCAATGTGCTGAATCTGGAAGCCATGCGGAACAAAGGGCCGAGGATCAATCGGAATATTGGCCATCGGCGGCAGCAAATCCCCCGGCGGAGGCACCGACGAGCACATAGGCGCGGAGTTGCAGGGTGGCAGAGGGGTTAGAGGAGGAGGCGACGAAGGCGAGGAGACAGGGTTTTCTGTTATTTTTTTGGTCGGAAAGGGAAAAAGAAGTTCCCTAAAAGTGGTAACCGGCGTAAAATCAGGTGCCAGCCCATGGGCCTTGAACCAGTTTAGGTAACTTTTGTCGGGCCAAATCACTGGCGGAAAAGAAGGAAATTTGAAAGCTGAAACAAAGCCCGCTGAAAACGCCGGTGATGAAAGTCTAATTTGCCGTTGTTGCCAATTATTCTGAAAACCGTTGGAGTGATTTGAGGAGAGTACCTCAGCATATGATGGCTTGTGAATGGCATTAAACTCCAAATTAGAATCATCAATAGGATTTGAAACCACCGTATTAACATCCCTTTGAATACTGTCTGAAGAGATAACTTTGGTTGCAATGCTGACAGAATGATCAACGGTACTCAATCTGTTGAACACTGAAATCCTTGCATTTTTCTTTTTATTTTGCATCAAATGCCAGTCAGCTTCTTGCTCTTTGTAAAATTTTATTTCTTCAAACTGCCAGTTTGGGCCACCATGACCCCAAAGATGAATGAAGAATTCAAAATTCTTGTCAGTAAATTTCCCAAGATTGTATATGTCAAAACCCACAGCACTTGAAGCAATTGAAAACTTGAAACTTCTATCTCTGAGATGTTGCACTTTGAATAAGGAAGCTTGCACACACATAGCTACAGTGTGAATGTCCAGTCTGAAAATAGCTCTGCCAAACGAGATAACCAAAAAGAAAGGATTTCTTCTTGAATAAGGCTGATGACAAACATGATGACCAATTTTTTTCATGCAGTCAGAGTCAAACAACTTTCCCTTATCAAAATCTAGAGCAAAGGGATCTTGAGTTCTCTCAGGAGGTACAGAAGGTAACACATCAACTAACTGAGAATTATCCAGCGCTGTGGTTGGATGTATCATTTTGATACCTTGGTCAATGGAGTCAGATGCAATACGTTCTCCAACCAGGACTGTGAAATTTTTGATATCCAAGAACTGCCCAATTTTGATCCTTTCATCAACAAGAAGAAACCTTGCATCTAGCACTTGCTCTTTGGAATCAAGCAACACAATCCTTTTTGCATGGGGTTTCAGGATTAGAAAAGCCAGTCTACCCAAAGGAGGCTTTGAATCAGACAAATGTTGAGAATGATCAATGGGAGAATAAGAAACGCTCCATCTAATCGGAGGTGCCTTAGGAAAAGATGAAAACTTAGGTGGTGACCGCAGACAGGAAAGAACAACAACTTCATGAGAGGGAAACCTCACAGTAGAACCAATGTAGAATTTTTCACCATCATGCAGATATTTTCCAACCAAAGGTGAGTCCTTGTGATTCACAAGAGCTAGCCAGTTTTTTGGCCAAAGAAGCAGAAAACCAGGGGTGGGCTTACCCTTGCTCGAACCATGTAAGACTTGAAAAGAGATCTTCCAACGACCAAGAGGAGGAGGGTTGGGAGCCATAATGTATCACCTTGTTGAGGAGAAGACGCCGATGAAGATGATTGGAGCAGACTTGGCTGATCAGCAAAGATCAGAGAGATCGTCGGTGATGAAGGTGGCTAAGGGTGGAGAGGGGGTGGAGGTGACCTTCCCCTTCAAGCCATTATGCACAAGCTTGGCTTCCTGCCAAGAATGGTTGGGGTAATTATGCAATGTGTCTCGTCGGTACAATTTTCGGTGAAGGTCAATGGCAACTTACTTCAGCCTTTTGTTCCCTCTCGAGGAATCCGACAAGACGATCTGATATCACTGTACATCTTTCTCCTATGTGGAGAAGGACTGACAGCTCTGTTAAACCATTATAATCACGCTTACGTTGATAGAGGGAGAGTTTGTAACAGATCACCGTGGATTACTCACATGTTATTTGTTGATTATAGTTTCATCTTCATCAATGCAAGTGTAGCTAGTGCATCAAGACTGAATGATATCCTTGATATTTATAATGCGGCGTCAGGCCAGTTGGTCAATAGAAGCAAGAGCTCTATATTCTTTAGTCCTAATACACCTGATTTGGTTCGTGAAGCAGTGAAACAGAAGCTTGATATTAATGTTGAAGCTTTCTGCGAAAAGTATATTGGTCTACCGACAGCGGTTGGCAGACTCACAAGCGAGGCCTTCGAGTACATTACTGATGGTGTAAAGAGTAGCATGTATGGATGGGCTGAAAAAAGTTCTATCCTATCCAACGAAAGAAGTGCTTCTATAGTTGGTTATTCAGGCGAAATCGATGTATAGTATGAGCTGTTTTGATCTCACCAAAGGATCGTGCAAGAAAAATAATCTCTGATGGCTAAATTTTGGTGGAGTGGAAATCTCAACAAAAGATCAATGCATCGGCTCTCTTGGAAAAAATTAGCAGTGCCAAAGATGAAAGGCGGCATGGGTTTCCGTGAAATGCATGCATTCAACTTGGCACTCCTAGGCAAGCAGGGTTGGCGGTTGTTTACATCACCAAAATCCTTATGTGCAGAGGTCCTAAAGGGACGATATTACCCGGACCGTGACTTCATGGAAGCGACGGCACCTCGCGCTGCGTCGAGGACATGGAGGGGCGATACTTGCTGGGAGAAGGGCTCTGGAGTTGGGCCTAATAAGAAGAATTGGCACTGGCCATACAATGTCTGTGTGGGAGGATAGATGGATCCCCAACACCAGGACTATGCGTCCAATGGGGTGACTTATTGTAAGGGTACATTGCCCCTATGTGTGGTTTTGGTAATTAATGACAACCCCTATGGACTAATGTTTTCATTGAGTTTATATGAAGGAATATTCCATAGGTACTACTTGCTCTCCATGTGTTGGATTCAAGTATGGATGCCATGAAGATAAAGATATACCTTGTGTATTGGCATCAAGATCATCGGTATGAATATATATATGTGATATGATCAAGAAGAAGAAATGAAGATGGAGTTCTTATGTGGAACTCAATATTAGCCATGCTCTATCTTAAGTGAGTATGAGAAGATACAAGGTTGAGTTGGGCAAGTTCAAGATGAGCATCTTGAGTGGATCACATGCTTGAAGCTTGCCGTCCATTTGGTGATAATGGACATGTGAAGATGTGCATCAATGAAGCTTTCCCATCATGGTGTATGGGGGAGCATTTGTGAGTATACACGAAGCGACAATGATCAAGTGATGCATTCCGGCTTGAGTGGAGCGTGAAGTGTTATCATCAAGATCAAGCGGGATGCGCAAGGCAAAGGTATGACCTTGATAGGTTTTCCTTTTACCGGTCTCGAGGTGGTTGATGGGAGACCGGATTATAGGATAGATAGCCGCACTATTAAGAGGGGCTTTCGGTTGGGTAACTTGATCACATCGTCTTAGGGAGCTCAATCCTTGCATGCGTTGCATATTCTTATTGCTTCTTGGTATTTCTCGGTGTGAGGTTCTTGAGCTTGTTGCTAGCTTTACAACAAGCCCAAGTTCATCGAAAACGGAGTTCGCATGCATCTTCTATTGCGTTTTCGAGGTTGGGTGATTTTACCGATTATTCATGATATAAGGTTCTACCCTTTTATATTCATGATAAAATCCCCTCCTACAATTTCTTGTGTTTGCACTTTCTATAAGATAGCATTTGTTGTTATCTTTCCAACAAAATTGGTTTCATGTCATTCGGGGTTCGGGAGCAAAAGTTATTAAAGAAAAAGATAAAAGGGAAAAAGGAAAAAGAATAAAAAGAAAAAGAAAAAAAAGGAGGGGGCAGCGGTCGGCCGGGCTGCCGGGCCGGCGCCGCCCACCGGTCACCGACCGGCCTGGTGGCCTGTGCCATCCGGGGCAGGTCCAGTGGGCCTGGCAGCCTCCCCCGGCCCAAGTGCCGGTCTCCCACCGGGCCGGCCGGCCACCACCCCGGCCCAGCCGGGTTTTTAACCGGACCGCGCGCCTCCCACTTATCCGCCGCTCGCGCGCACTGTGCAGCCGACCGGCTGCTGGGCGTCCGCCGGATGGGCCACCGGCCGCATCAGCGCCAAATCCGCCGGCCGGCCTGGCAGCCGGCTGGGCCGTTTTTCTGACTGTTTTTTCTGCCCGATTTTCTATCTTTTTCCCCCAACAGCTATTTTTCCCCCTTAGCTATAAATAGGCTTCTTCCACCTTGAGCCAAAGTAGTTCTTCCTATTCTCTCTCCTCCATTGCTACTATTTGAAGAACTTGCTCTTCCTCTTGAATCCTCCAACCATTCTTGCTCATATTTGAGGATTTGTGAGAGTGGATCTAGATCTACACTTCCACCAAACCAATTCTTCTCTAAGTGAGGGAATCTCTTGGGATCTAGATCTTGGAGTCTTTGGTTGACTTTCCCCTTGTTCTTCCTCTCCAATCTCATCCTAGCATTCGTTGCTTTGGTGGGATTTGAGTGTGAAGGACTTGAACACCTCCGGTGTTCTTGCTTTGCATCATTGCATAGTGTTGAGCTCTCCACCACGATTTGTTCGAGTGAGAGACCGTGAGCTTGTTACTCTTGGAGGGTGACCTCCTAGTTGGCTTGGTGATTGGTGCTCCGGTGATCTCTTCAAGAAGATTGTGAAGAGGCCCGGGCTTCTCCTTCGTGGAGCTTGTGAAGTGGTTGTGGAGCTTGCCATCTCCGGAGCGGAGGAAAAGCTAACCATAAGGAAAGGGCCATTATCCTTCGTGGGTGTGGTTCGGAGAATAGCCTTCGTGGCGCGGGGAATCCTTCGTGGGACCTCCACTCCTCCAAACATGACGTACCTTGTTGCAAAGCAAGGGAACACGGGAATACATCCTCGTCTCCGCGTGCCTCGGTTATTTCTATACCCGAGCTCTCTTTCCTTGTGATAGCCATCGTGCTTGAAGTATATATATCTTGCTATCACTTGTGCTACATATATCTTGTGCCTATCTTGCTTAGCTCTAGTTGCTATTGTTACACTTAGTTGAGCTTAGCATATTTAGGGTTTGTGCTTGTAAACTAAACGATAGTTTAATTCCGCATTCTTACAAGACAAATCCGCAAGAGTTTGTAATTGCCTATTCACCCCCCTCTAGGCGACATCTCGATCTTTCAATTGGTATCAGAGCAAGGTCTCTCCTTGTTTTAGGCTTCACCGCCTTGAGAGTAAAGATGTCGGCTAGTATAGTGCACAATGACACAATTATCTTTGTTGGCACAAATTATCATTTGTGGCGAAATTGCTTGCTTTGCAAACTTCGGACCTTGTGTCCAAACATTGAGCAATTTCTAGATGTAGGTTTTTCTCCTCCGATGGACCCTCAAAATCTATCTTTAGAGGATGAGAAAAACTTACATCTTGAAGCTCAAGTATCTAATGAGCTTGTACTCTCTTTGAGACCAGATTTTCATAGGTTCTTGATATATATAAAGCGAAAATCGTCTCATGAGATGTGGATCAAGCTTAAGGAAATGTTTGGTGGATCCACTTCTCATTTGGTTGGTGGTGTCTCCGAGGAGCTCTCTTCCCCTTCACATCATGAAGAGCTCCAAGTTGCTTCCACCTCCGGCCGTGATGAGTTCTCATCTTCTTCCACTTCACCAACGTGTAGCAAGACACGAGGTAATGATATGGTGAGTGGTGAGGAAAATTGCAATGTTGATATTGTGCTCAATAGTGATGATTCTTCATCTCTATCCCATTGCGATGCTTCCTCTTTGGACTTAAACACATCTAGCATTGAAAATAATCTACATGCTTGTGTTGATAGTCCTCGCATATCATGTGTAAATTGCTCACATAAACCCCATGATGATATGCTTGTCTTGTCTTGCTCCCATAATCAAAATGCTTCTATTTCCTCTAGTTGCTTGTTGACTAACAATGTAGAGGAAACCGAACACTCTATGGATCAAGACATGTTTTCAAATGAGGATTCAAGAATTTCTTCATCTTCATCCTCCGGTATGCACATGTGCCTTATGACAAATGGATCAAAGGTATCTCCTACTTTGACTCCTAACACTTCCTCTAATGATGAGAGTGATGATGATGATAATGATGAAGAATATAATATCTTGGTGCATAATATGGCAATGGTATATGCTTCTCTTCATGGTAATAAAGAAGCTCGTGCTAATCTCGAACACTCTATGGATACCTTGAGTAAATATAGGGAAACCATAGTGGAGTTGGAGTCCCATGTTGAAAATGGGGAAAAGAGATTCACTCTCCTCAAGCATGAGCTAAAAGATGAGAAGCATACTAATTTTATGCTTACACAAAAAATTGAATCCTATATGCATGAAAATGAGAAAACTATTGTTGATGCTTGTGCTACTAACTCTACTTCTTGTGAAGCATCTACCTTAAAGGAGAATGTTGAGCTAAGGGCTCAACTTGAGTTGCTAACTAGCAATTGTAGGGAATTGGAAGAAAGCAATAAAACGCTCTCACACTCTCTTGAGGATCTTCTAACTTCCTACGATGAGCTAAAGTTAGCTCATGAGGCTAGTATCACTAAGGTAACATCTTGTGAGCCTCATGTGGACATTAGCACAACCTCTACCCAAAATGTTATATTGCCATGTGCTAGTCCTTGTAATCCATCTAGTCAAACTAGTGATACACCTTGTGTTGGATTACTCACTTTGCCTTGTTGCTCTAATAATGAAGCTTCTACTTCCTCTAGTACTTGTATTTCTACTAACCATGTAGAGGAAATAAAAGAGCTTGAGGCCCAAGTCCTTTCTTTGAAGAAAGACTTGGAAAAGCGTCATGAAGGGAAATCCGCACTTGACAAGATGTTGAGTATGCAACAATCCCCCAATGACAAGAGTGGACTTGGATTCAACTCCAATAACAAGAACAAGTCCAAGAGCAAGAGCAACAAGAAGAAGGGCCAAGACAAAGTCAAGGATCCGGCCAAGTTGGTTTGCTTCAAGTGCAAGATTGAAGGGCATCATGTTAGATCATGCCCATTGAAGAAGAAGAAGCACTTGAGTGAGAAACAACAAGGGAAACGGCCACAAGGTCAAGGTCAAGCTCATGCTCGACCTCAAGTTGAAGATAGGCCACTTCCCAAGAAGAATCAAGACGTTGTTCCCCAAGAGAAGAAATCAATAAAGAAGAGAAAGGGGAACACTTGCTACTTATGTCGTGTGAAGGGGCACTTTGCTTCTTCATGTTTAAATGGTACCTTATCCAACCCTATCATTGTTGATAATGATTATTCTCTTGGTAAGGATAAGGATGGCAATGTGTTTGCCAAATTTGTTGGAACTCAAAGTGGCTTCAAGAAAAGAACCATTTGGGTTGCCAAGCCTATTGTGACTAACCTCTTAGGACCCAACTTGGTTGGGGACCAACAAGCTCAAACGTGATCAATAGGTGCATATGGAGGTCATTGGAGACTTGGCTATTTCATGAAGAATTAAGGGATCTTCATATATTATATTTTGACCAAGCCAAGTCGTATGGATCATCATCTATATCTTATATCCAATGTTCCTCTTTGCGGTAACTTATACTTCAACTCTTCATGTATATTGTAAGTTACTTGCCCCTTTGCATGTTTGGTTTTGTACCAAATATTTGTGTGTATGTGTTGTGTCTTACTTACCTATCTTGTGTATTCAAGTATGTTTGTTTGACTCATCATATACTTGTGTATTGTTTTGAGCCTAATGCATCTTGATGATATTTTATTTGGCTCTCTTTGAAGTGATTAATGGAACATCCCATTTTGGGGGAGTGATATGCTTTGTGCATCTCTCTTTCTTTAAAAATGTGTACATGGGTACCACCACTTAGTATTGATATTGCAAGATTATCTAGTCACTATGTGGTGTGTCATACTCATGAGAAATTCAAATTCTAAAATATCCATTAATCATCTCTAGTTAAATTTTAGTTGCCTCTTGTTTGGGAAGAAATGAATTATCACATTATGGGGGAGTAATATGTTTTGTACATATCACAAGCCTAGAAAATGTGAACATATGAGGTTATGCCACTTAGAGTTGATGCTCTTAATTATCTTGTTTCTAGGTGGCATGTTTGCTCAAACAAGCTCCACTTGTAGTAAAAAGATTTTATTGCTCATCTTTTGGTTCTTGTTTGAATAAGAAATTCTTGGTGCGGTTTTTCCTCAAATACATATCTCTATATCTTATTTGGGACACCGTTTGCTTCAAGTTATTCTAATCATTGCCGTGCGTGATTGTGTGACTAGTTGAAGCTATCAAGAATCTTCATCCGTGCATAGTGCTCAATTCTATATACTTATCCTATGCCTTTTATTGTGAAGTTGATCCTTTCTAACATTGTCAATACTCCACCGGAAATTATTTCCAATATACTCATTGTCTTTGACAATTGATAACCTTGTATGTGGTTGAATTTTTGGATCATCTTCACCTTGGATTGTTTCTTATTGCCTTATTTTACTTCCAACAAATCTTTGTTGCTCCCATGTGTCTTCCTTGTTCCTTTGAAAAATCTTTTGATAAATTCTCTTGATTCATATCAAGTGTTTGTTTTGGAAGACAAACCTTTTCCTTACGGTACATTGTGCCATTGTGAAAAGTGTATAGGGTTTGGTTTATTTTGTTTGAACCTTGCTCTTTTGGGGAGTTTGCTATCTCATTCTTTCTTACATGATTTATTTGCTTGAATGAGATAAATCCTTGAGCATGTTTGCTTTATTTCATCCTTTATGCTCAATGGTTTCTTCTTAGTTCATTTGTTGAACTTTGTTGAACAAATCTTTTGAGATTTGCTTCTTAGATATAACTTGGACAACAAATTTGTTTTGTGGCACCTCTATGCCTTATCTAATTCTTTTGGTGTTTTGTCCAAAGTATATCTTTCTTGGATCTTTAAAGGTTTAGGTGCATGCTTATATGTAATTTGTTTATACTTGTAGCATGTTTGCTTTCTTTTGATCCATTATGTAGGATATACTCCATCAAATCCTAAATGGCTAAGATGTGCATGAAATTCAAACTTCATCTAAATATGCACATGTTTATATGGAGTGTGTCCTATATATTGTGGTTAGTCTAACCATGTTGGACCCAATGAGTTTGGGGACGAAGATGTACTTGAATGATGTTTTAGGTACATTGGAGATGCAATGGAGGCTTGTCTCATCTATAAGGAAGGTGTTGTCACCATATGAGAATTGGAGTCAAGCTAGGATGATCGATGAACTCTTATCTACTACATCAAGCCATTGCCATCTCGGTAACAAGTATCTTATTCATGCACTCTCATATAGCATCCAACCTCTTGTAGGTTGTATCTTGGCATGAAATTATTTATTTCAAAAAATATTGCGGTTCTTGAAAAATCATTTTTAAAGCGAAACTTCTTATTGTACATTTGAGTAATTTGAGAAGATGCATATGTTGGGAATATATATATATATACATCATGTTTATGATTCACCTACCCAAATATGCCCTCTAGCAATTTATTGCATATCAATTCCTCAAAGAGCTCTTATGTGCAATATTGATGAAATTGCGAAATAAATCCATATTTATGATACTTGTTGCCTTTCTCAAAACACTCCAACTAGCTCTACTCCCCTTATTGTTAGTTGTGATGTTTTTGAGATTTAACTTGGTTGAAGTTCATTCATATACCATAAGTGAAAATTGGAGCCATAGGCTATATATGCTTCTTAAGCAAACATCTTTTGGTATATCTTATGACTTCATCTTGGATATCTTGTCTTATCTATTTTGTTAACCTCTTATGTGTGCATGTCTCTTTATGGATCATTTGTCCACTTTAGAAACTTATATACATAAGAGCGTTAATCCATCACCTTGATATCTTTGTTCTTTGCCGACCATCTTTTATCCTTTTGTTTCTTAGTGGTGTTGGTAAAGGAGATTTATGAGTGCTTGGTTTATTTGTTTTCCTTCTTGCACTCATATCTCGTAATTGTTGGACTAAAGTTGTTCTTGATAAGCATATTCTCTTTATCTTAGTTGTGTTCTAAATGATATATAGGGAGTGAGGATTCCATGTTTGTGCATATTGTATTCAAATGCAAACATTATAAATTGTGCACGAACCTTGGGGAGCTTTCTTATTTTTTATTTAAGAGCACTATATCTCTCTTATCATGATATCTTTGTTTGTCCAATTGGATCTTTGATTGCTTGCTTTACTTGTTGAAGCTCACTTCACCATGTTATCTTTATGCAATCTTTGATCCTCAATATAGTTTGATTTCCTTCAAGTATTCATCATTGGATATGTGCACTTGATTCCACTCAAATTATGAGAAGTGCACACTTTGGGGAGGAACTCACATTATATTGGCCTTCTAAATTTTTCACCCATTTTGACAATCGATGCCAATGGGGGAGAAGTTTAGAGGGTTTAAGGGAATGGTTTTATACTTAAGCTTGGTTTGTGCTTAAGTGTTTTGCCTCTCATGCATTCCATATTTATATGTCTTGCATGGTTGTATATATATAGTGGAAACTATCCCAAAGGTTAATCTTGACAATGTATGCAATGAATTCATATTCATCACACGTGCATACATTGTGGGGGAGTTTTCTCTATATATATTGGTTCTACTCACATCCATTGCATTTGTTGTAGTTGTGTGAGTAGAGCCGGTTTTGATATGGACTAGTTGCTTTGTGTTACTTGACCATATCAAATACAACCTCTTGTATACAACTTATTCTCGGATAAGTTGCGTACTTGTCACTAATATTCATTATATAAACCCTCTTATTGTGGTTGTCATCAATTACCAAAATGGGGGAGATTGTAAGGGTACATTGCCCCTATGTGTGGTTTTGGTAATTAATGACAACCCCTATGGACTAATGTTTTCATTGAGTTTATATGAAGGAATATTCCATAGGTACTACTTGCTCTCCATGTGTTGGATTCAAGTATGGATGCCATGAAGATAAAGATATACCTTGTGTATTGGCATCAAGATCATCGGTATGAAGATATATATGTGATATGATCAAGAAGAAGAAATGAAGATGGAGTTCTTATGTGGAACTCAATATTAGCCATGCTCTATCTTAAGTGAGTATGAGAAGATACAAGGTTGAGTTGGGCAAGTTCAAGATGAGCATCTTGAGTGGATCACATGCTTGAAGCTTGCCGTCCATTTGGTGATAATGGACATGTGAAGATGTGCATCAATGAAGCTTTCCCATCATGGTGTATGGGGGAGCATTTGTGAGTATACACGAAGCGACAATGATCAAGTGATGCATTCCGGCTTGAGTGGAGCGTGAAGTGTTATCATCAAGATCAAGCGGGATGCGCAAGGCAAAGGTATGACCTTGATAGGTTTTCCTTTTACCGGTCTCGAGGTGGTTGATGGGAGACCGGATTATAGGATAGATAGCCGCACTATTAAGAGGGGCTTTCGGTTGGGTAACTTGATCACATCGTCTTAGGGAGCTCAATCCTTGCATGCGTTGCATATTCTTATTGCTTCTTGGTATTTCTCGGTGTGAGGTTCTTGAGCTTGTTGCTAGCTTTACAACAAGCCCAAGTTCATCGAAAACGGAGTTCGCATGCATCTTCTATTGCGTTTTCGAGGTTGGGTGATTTTACCGGTTATTCATGATATAAGGTTCTACCCTTTTATATTCATGATAAAATCCCCTCCTACAATTTCTTGTGTTTGCACTTTCTATAAGATAGCATTTGTTGTTATCTTTCCAACAAAATTGGTTTCATGTCATTCGGGGTTCGGGAGCAAAAGTTATTAAAGAAAAAGATAAAAGGGAAAAAGGAAAAAGAATAAAAAGAAAAAGAAAAAAAGGGGGGGCAGCCCGGCCGGCCTGCCGGGCCGGCGCCGGCCCACCCGGTCACCGACCGGCCTGGTGGCTGTGCCATCCGGGGCAGGTCCATGGCCTGGCAGCCTCCCCGCCCAAGTGCGGTCTCCCACGGCCGGCCGCCACCACCCGCCCAGCCGCTTTAACCGACCGCGCTCCCACTTATCCGCCGCTCGCGCACTGTGTGCCGACCGGCTGCTGGGCCGGTCCCGCCGGATGGGCCACCGCCGCATCAGCGCATCCGGCCGGCGGCCCAGCAGGCTGGGCCGTTTTTGACCGTATTTTCTCCGATTTTCTGTCTTTTTCCCCAACAGCTATTTTCCCCCTTAGCTATAAATAGGCTTCTTCCACCTTGAGCCAAAGTAGTTCTTCCTATTCTCTCTCCTCCATTGCTACTATTTGAAGAACTTGCTCTTCCTCTTGAATCCTCCAACCATTCTTGCTCATATTTGAGGATTTGTGAGAGTGGATCTAGATCTACACTTCCACCAAACCAATTCTTCTCTAAGTGAGGGAATCTCTTGGGATCTAGATCTTGGAGTCTTTGGTTGACTTTCCCCTTGTTCTTCCTCTCCAATCTCATCCTAGCATTCGTTGCTTTGGTGGGATTTGAGTGTGAAGGACTTGAACACCTCCGGTGTTCTTGCTTTGCATCATTGCATAGTGTTGAGCTCTCCACCACGATTTGTTCGAGTGAGAGACCGTGAGCTTGTTACTCTTGGAGGGTGACCTCCTAGTTGGCTTGGTGATTGGTGCTCCGGTGATCTCTTCAAGAAGATTGTGAAGAGGCCCGGGCTTCTCCTTCGTGGAGCTTGTGAAGTGGTTGTGGAGCTTGCCATCTCCGGAGCGGAGGAAAAGCTAACCATAAGGAAAGGGCCATTATCCTTCGTGGGTGTGGTTCGGAGAATAGGGTGAGCCTTCGTGGCGCGGGGAATCCTTCGTGGGACCTCCACTCCTCCAAACGCGACGTACCTTGTTGCAAAGCAAGGGAACACGGGAATACATCCTCGTCTCCGCGTGCCTCGGTTATTTCTATACCCGAGCTCTCTTTCCTTGTGATAGCCATCGTGCTTGAAGTATATATATCTTGCTATCACTTGTGCTACATATATCTTGTGCCTATCTTGCTTAGCTCTAGTTGCTATTGTTACACTTAGTTGAGCTTAGCATATTTAGGGTTTGTGCTTGTAAACTAAACGATAGTTTAATTCCGCATTCTTACAAGACAAATCCGCAAGAGTTTGTAATTGCCTATTCACCCCCCCTCTAGGCGACATCTCGATCTTTCACTTATTGATACCCAGGTGGAGACAGTTGATGAATTGATCACTGATGAACGCCTGTGGAATGAATAGAAGGTTCGTTCAATTTTTCTTGCCCCAGACGCTGATGCTATCATGCATCCTTTGAGAAGGAGCATTGGGGAAGATTGGTTAGCTTGGGCAAAAGAGAAGTCTGGTTTATATACGGTTCGTTCCGCATACAGAGCTCTAGTTTTGAATGAGGAACACAATGATGTTGCCCAGGATCTGAATAATACGTCCTCGTCTGAGCAAGATGTGTCATCGTGGTGATACAATAGATTGTTGAAATATTGGGCCCACATTTATTGGCCCATACAAGATTTCAGATTTTCCCTATAAATCTCAAAGCCCACTTAGTGGCAGCCATGTGAGTTTGAGCCCAAGTTGATGGCAGCTCACTAGGGAGTGGCAAGAGGTGGGAAGTCCCAGATGGAAAGTTGAGAGGAAGTTAGACCATCTTATAAGGTGGGTTGTTCCACCACTAGTAAGTGAGTAAGAATAGGAGTGCTACACGCACGCTCCTCCTCCTCCTTGCTCGCTCATCTCGTCTCGACTCGACTCACGCGCCGTGCTCGTGGTGAGTGGATTGAGCCTCGAGCCGAGACTTTCCTTTCTTTTTGCAGTTCGGGAAAACAAATAGAGTCCTAGACGGACGCGTCGCAGTTAGTCGGTTCGGGTCGCTCCCGGACCGTGGGCTATCTGTAACCGACTCGAACGTGCGCGTGACGTGGGCGTGCCGCACGTTGCCTAGGGTTTCCTGAGCCTATATAATCTCTTGCCCGGCTACCGCAGAAACACACATGACATACACGAGTTAGGGTTTCCACCTCTCTCTGCTTGCGCCGCCATTGTAGCCTACTCCATCCCGCCCGCCGGCGTGCACCGGTGAACGGGAGAGCAGGTCTCCGGAACCGCTCGCCTTTGCGATCCTGTACGGGAGAGGGCGAATTAGGTTTTTGGGAAGCGCTCTGCGACTGCTCAAGCTCTTTATCACGGGTCGTCTTCCGTCCAAGTCGGGCGGTGCTGCCTACCGTCGTCTTCAACGCCGTCTACTTCGACCTGTCGTCAACAATGTTGTCATCAACAACGTTACTGCGACATCATCACATCACACCTCCAACAGATCCACGTGCGACATATCTCGATCGTTTAGTGATGGATGTTGTACCGTTTGCACTGCTACTATTCATGTTGATTAATGCATCTAGTATGTTCGAGTTTCACATGTTAGTAGTTGTTGTCGTCATGTTTATGGAATTAATCATGGAAATTGTGCCTAATTCTCCAACAATCCAAAAACCTAATTGTAGGCAATTTCCTGAGTTAACAATGGCTGGTTTTGCGATGCACTGAGGCCGGATAAGTTTACCTGTGCACTTTAAGAGGTGGCAGATTAAGGCCACGCTCTGGCTTACTCATCTGAAAGTGTTCGAAGTTAGTAATGGTCTTCCTGAAGGAACTATATCTGACCAAGATCAGAACAAGTTCAAGGAAAACAATACTCTCTTCATCGTATGCGTACTGAGTATTCTTGTTGATCATCTATGTGATGTGTATATGCACATAGTAGACGGTAAAGAGCTCTGGGATGCACTGAATGCTAAATTCGGTGCAACCGATGCAGGCAGTGAACTGTACATCATGGAGAGCTTCCATGACATCAGGATGGTGAACAACCGTTCTGTAGTCGAACAAGCTCATGAGATACAGTGCATTGCGAAAGAGCTTGAACTCCTTAAGTGTGCCTTACCTGACAAGTTTGTGGCTGGATGCATTATTGCTAAGTTGCCCCCTTCATGGAGGAACTTCGCCACAACTCTCAAACACAAGAGATGGGAGATATCAGTTGAAAATCTGATAGCGTTGCTTGATGTTGAGGAGAAAGCTCGGGCTAAGGATACTACTGAGAAAGGAGAGGGTCAGTCTAGCGCCAACATGGTGCAGAAGAAACCCTACAGCAAGAACAAAGGGAATAACAAGCCCTCCTTCAATAAGCCTATGAAGACTACAACCTTCAAGAAGAATAAGATGATAAACAAAGCAGATCTAAGCTGCTTTACCTGTGGAGAGACTGGACACTTTTTTAAGAACTGCCCAGAGAGGACAGACCGCAAGAAAAAGGCGAGGCAAGTCAACACGGTGACTGCTAGCAATGCTGATGGGTACGGTAATCTCTTTACTGTTCTTTCGGTATTTCAATCTCCATGTTGGTGGATTGATACGGGTGATAATGTTCATGTGTGTGCTGACATATCCATGTTCACTTCTTACCAGGTCGCCCGGGATTCTTCCGTCTTGATGGGGAATGGGTCACATGCTTCTGTTCGTGGTGTTGGCACGGTAGATCTGAAGTTCACTTCGGGGAAGATCGTGCAGCTGAGGAACGTGCAGCATGTCCCTACTATGAACAAGAATCTCGTTAGCGGCTCCCTTCTATGCAGAGATGGGTTTAAGGTTGTCTTAGAGTCGAATAAAGTAGTTGTTTCCAAGTTTGGACAATTTATTGGTAAAGGCTATGAGTGCGGAGGCTTGTTCCGCTTTTCGCTTTCTGATTTCAGTAATAAGTCTGTGAACCATATTTGTGGCAATGTTAGTGATGATACCAGTGTTTGGCATTCTCGTTTATGTCACATTAATTTTGGTTTAATGTCTCGGCTATCCAGTTTAAGTTTAATTCCAAATTTCACCATTGCCAAAGGTTCTAAGTGTCATAGTTGTGTGCAATCAAAGCAACCTCGGAAGCCTCACAAGGCGGCCGAGGAGAGAAACTTGGCACCTCTAGAACTCATACATTCTGATCTATGCGAGATGAATGGTGTGTTGACAAAAGGTGGAAAGAGATATTTCATGACCTTGATTGATGATGCGACTAGATTTTGCTATGTTTATTTGTGGGCGAACTAAAGATGAAGCTTTAGACTACTTTAAAATTTATAAGGCCGAATTTGAAAATCAATTAGAGAGAAAGATCAAGCGTCTTAGGTCGGATCGTGGTGGTGAATATTTTCCTAAAATCTTTGATGAATTCTGTGAGGAACATGGTATTATTCATGAGAGGACGCCTCCCTATTCGCCCCAATCAAACGGGGTTGCCGAGAGGAAAAATCGCACGCTGACTGACTTGGTGAATTCCATGTTAGCCACTGCTGGTTTATCAAAGGCATGGTGGGGGAGGCTTTGTTGACTTCATGTCATGTCCTGAATAGAGTTCCTAACAAGAATAAAGATAAAACCCCTTACGAGGAGTGGTCTGGGAGAAAACCATCACTTTCGTATTTGCGCACATGGGGATGTTTGGCGAAAGTCAATATTCCAATTACTAAGAAGCGCAAACTCGGACCAAAGACAGTGGATTGTATCTTTCTAGGTTATGCTCCGCGGAGTGTAGGCTATAGATTTTTAGTAGTTCAATCTGAAGTACCTGATATGCATGTTGATACTATTATGGAATCTCGTGATGCAACATTCTTTGAGAATATGTTTCCTATGAAAGATATGCATAGCATTGCTAGAATTTCTACTGAGATAGTTCCTGAATCTAGTACATCTAATGAGTATTTTGAACAATCACATGAGATTGTTATTGAGAAGGATAACAATGAAGCTCCTAAATGGAGCAAGATATGGAGGATTGAAAAATCCTTTGGTGATGATTTCATTGTGTACCTTGTGGATGATACTCCCACGTCCATTCACTACAAGAAAAGTTGCCATGGCCGATGATACGTCCAAAACGTATCTACTTTCCCGAACACTTTTGCTATTGTTTTGCCTCTAATTTGTGTATTTTGGATACAACTAACGCGGACTAACGCTGTTTTCAAATTGCTCGGTGTCTCGTTTTTGTGCAGAAATCCAACTTTCGGAAAATCCTCGGAATTTATGCAGAAGGTCCTATTTTCCCGAATATTGGCGGAGATGTTGGCAAGCACGAGGCCCCACACACTAGGCCGGCGCGGCCCCGGAGGGGCGCGCGGCCCTAGTGTGTGGCGGCCTCGGCTGGCCTCCGATGCCCTCCTTCGGACTACTTATCGCCTCGACCTAAAAACGCACGGGAGAAGTCGAAGTCGCCAAACCCTCCAGCACGCCACATCGCGAAACTCCGTCTCGGGAGCCAGAAGTCTCCGTTCCGGCACTCCGCCGGGACAGGGAATTGGAGGAGATCATCGCCGCCATCACCACCGACGCCTCTCCATCGACCAGCCATGTTTCCCCCATCCATGTGTGAGTAATTCCTCCGCTGTAGGCTGAAGGGGATGGTAGGGATTGGATGAGATTGATCATGTAATAGTCACAAGATTGTTAGGGCATGGTGCCTAGTATCCGTAGATGTTACTTTTATGATATTGTTGCAACTTGTTATGCTTAATGCTTGTCACTAGGGCCCGAGTGCCATGATCTCAGATCTGAACATGTTATTATTTTATCATGATATTCATTGTTTATGATCTTACCTGCAAGTTGTATACACATGTCGCTGTCCGGAACCAATGGCCCCGAAGTGACAGAAATCGACAACCGGAGGGGATGGTAGTGATGTGAGGATCACATGTGTTCACGGAGTGTTAATGCTTTGCTCTGGTACTCTATTAAAAGGAGTACCTTAATTTCCAGTAGTTTCCCTAGAGGCCCGGCTGCCACCGGCTGGTAGGACAAAAGATGTTGTGCAAGTTTCACATTGCGAGCACGTACGACTATATATGGAACACATGCCTATTGATTGATTAGTACTTGGATACCGCTTTATTATTACCTGCAAATGCCCTACCATGATTGTTATATGAATTCTCTCATCCATGCAACGCCGTTCATCCGTCCGTGCCTCCGTATTTTAATCCTGTTTACTATAATCACTCTTTGTCTTTATTTCACCATTTATTTCACTATTCCTCGCTATAAAACTGTTGTCTTGATAAATCTTGCGAGCCAAGTTTGTGTGCAGCTGAATTGACAACTCCGTGTTAAGGCTTACAAGTATTCTTTGTCTCCCCTTGTGTCGAATCAATAAATTGGGTAATACTTCCTCGAAGACGTTTCCCCTATACTTGTGGGTCATCAAGACTATTTTCTGGCGCCGTTGCCGGGGAGCATAGCTTTATTTGCAAGTTCACTTGGATTGATATTGTTCGCTGCAAATTCTCCATCATGGGTAAACCTCGCGATACTAAAGTCGCCATATTACCATCCACTACAAGAAAAGGTACAACTCGGAATACCTCTGCTCTTGATTCACCATCTGTGATAAGTCAACTTGTTTCACCACCACAAACTTCACGTGTTGGTATTTCTGCTGAATCTGAAAATTCCTCTGATAACTTTGATGATGCTTCTACTGTGCTTGATAATGCTGGTTCATTAGGTCCTTTTCTAGATGCTACAATTGCTTGGTCTAGACAAATTGAAATTACTGAAACTCCTAATGAAAATACTGTTACACCTGTTAATTCACCTGAGATTGATGATCTTGATGAAGATTATGTGGAACTTGATGATGATTTTATTGATAAATGCAATGCTACTACTAGTACAAGTAACCTTAAAAAGCTTATTGCACAACATGCTGTTAGATATAAACTGTCTCCTGATCCTAAATTTGCCACATCTCCTATAAACATTAAGGATAAAGATTATGACTTTTCTCTTGATTTATCTCATATATCTATTGTAGAGAAAACACCTTTTTGTGGTACTGAAAAAGAGAGTGCTGTAGAACATATGAATGAGCTTTCTACTTTAAGTAGCTTGTTTTCTGATGATGTTAAGATGCGTACTTATTTTGTTGCTAAGATTTTCCCATTCTCATTAAAGGATGATGCTAAGATTTGGTATAATAATTTGCCTCCTGATTCTATTAATAGTCCAAGTTGTTTTCTTGATGTGTTCTTTCGGAAATACTTTCCCGCTAGTGCTCAACATGTGGCTCTGCAGAGAATTTATAGCTTTGATCAAGAAGATGGAGAGAAATTGCCTGAAGCTTGGGCAAGATTTTGCTCTCTTATTAGAGCTCGGCCTGGACATGATTTGGAAAAGCATGATTTACTTGATATATTTTATAGTGGACTAACCATTGAGTCTAGGGCATACCTGGATAGTTGTGCTGATTGTGTTTTCAGGAAAAGAACTCCGGACGAAGCTGAAGAATTATTGGCAAAGATAAGCAAAAATCATGATGATTGGTCTACACCTGAACCAACCCCGACACCTATATTGAAGAAGAGGGGTATGATTGAATTAAATGATGAAGATATGAGGGAAGCCAAGAAATCTCTTATGGAGAAAGGTATTAAATCTGAAGATGTGAAGAATTTACCTCCTATAGAAGACCTATGTAAGATAATTCCCCCTTCATCCACAATTGAGGTACATTCTCTTCAACGCTTTGATAGAGGAGATATTCCATATTCAAAACCTCCTGATCAATGTTTAGATGAATTTGATAATTATATTGTTAAGCAAAATAATTTTAATATGAGAGTAGAGAATCATCTAATGGAAAATTCTCAAGCTATTAGTAAATTGCATGATATTGTGGAGAGAACCTCCAATGATGTTAAGATGCTTGTTAAACATTTTAATATGATTCAAACTCAAATTGATCAACTTACTAAAGTGCAAAATGACTTGTTAAAAAATAATCATGAAGAGAAACAAGTTTATGAAGTAACAACTAGAGGCGGTGTTTCTACCCAGGATCCTCTATATCCTGAAGGGCACCCCAAAATAATTGAACAAGATTCTCAACGAACTAAAGAAATTAGTAGTCCTTCTAAGAAAAAGAAGAAGAGACATAAAGCTGCTGTAGAATCCTCTGAACCTGTTAATGATCCTAATAGTATTTCTATTTCTGATGCTGAAACTGAAAGTGGTAATGAACATGATGAAGATAATGATAAGAATGATGCTCCCGATAAAGAAGAAATTGAAAAAGAACCTGAAAAGCATGCTAAAAATAAAAAGTTTACTAAAGAAGACTTTATTACAAAGAAACATGGTAATGAAAGAGAACCTTGGGTTCAAAAGCCAATGCCTTTTCCTGCTAAGAAACTAAAATCAAAGGAGGAGGAACATTATAATAAATTTTGTGATTGGATGAAACCTTTATTTTTGCAAATCCCTTTGACTGATGCTATTAAATTGCCTCCTTATTCAAAGTATATGAAAAATATTGTCTCTAACAAAAGGAAAATTCCCAATGAGGATATTTCCACTATGCTCGCTAATTACTCTTTTAATGGTAAGGTTCCAAAGAAGCTTGGAGACCCAGGTATACCGACTATTCCTTGTTCCATCAAGAATAATTATGTTAGAACTGCTCTATGTGATTTGGGAGCAGGTGTTAGTGTAATGCCTTTTTCTCTTTACAAGAGACTTGATTTAGATAAGTTGATACCAACTGATATATCTTTGCAAATGGCCGATAAATCTACTGCTATTCCTGTTGGAGTATGTGAAAATGTTCCTGTTCAAGTTACTCAGCATTGCTTGATATTAACTGATTTTGTTGTGTTGGAAATGCCTGAAGATGATAATATGTCCATTATTCTTGGAAGACCCTTTCTTAATACTGCAGGGGCTGTTATTGATTGCAATAAAGGAAAAGTTACTTTCAATGTTGATGACAAGGAACATACTGTCTATTTTCCCAAGAGGATTGATAAAGTATATGGAGTTAATA
This sequence comes from Lolium multiflorum, assembly GCA_030979885.1. Lineage (NCBI taxonomy): Eukaryota > Viridiplantae > Streptophyta > Magnoliopsida > Poales > Poaceae > Lolium > Lolium multiflorum. Next base: position 198,225,396 of record CM061750.1, read on the forward strand.
CAATTTTTAATGTGAAAACTATCAAGGTGGGATCCATTGATTGTCCTATATATGAGCCTAAAGAAGAATATCAAACTCTTGTGATTGGATCCATATCAATTCAATATAAGGTAACATGATTGATTTGAGGTTTATTTCTTCTTATGTCATATAAAATTTATTTGGTAGCAAGACTTGATCAACCTTGTTAACAAGTATATTTTAATGCATAAGAGATCTAAACAACATTTCTTTCTTTCTTTATTTCTTCCTTCATTTGTTTTACTTGCTGTAGCACCTTTTGTTTTGCAATATGCTTTAGTTGTTTAAGATTTTGGAAATCATTTTCCTGCGCAGTAATAATTAATTTAACACCCAGAAATGTGCATTTTTCGAAGTTCTCAAAAATTTACAAAAATTATACTGGTAGTCCTATTTTTCGAAGAGGCACCTGGGAGCACCTGGGGTGACCAGTGGGGCACCCCAGGGTGGCACCCCACAGGCCGGCGCGGCCAGCAAGGGGGGCGCGCCACCCTGGTGTGTGGGCCCCTCCTTGCCCCACTTCATCATCCCTTTCACTCATTCTCTTCTCTCTCCCGAAAAAACTCGTACTCACTTTCTCTCACTCGCGTTTCTGCTCAAGAACTCGCGATTTCTCGATCTCTTTGCTCAGCCTAGATTTCTGTCTGAAATTTGGCACATTTGCTCCTGGTATGTGACTCCTTTGATTGTCCAATTAGAATTTTGTTTGGTTGAGTATATCTTGAATATTTTGCTGCTGTAGATAACATGTTTAGTGAGCTTGCATGCTTGTTCTAAGTGGTAGAAACTAGTTTTGATGCATGTTTAGTACTCTAGCAAGTTCCTATAGTAGTTCCCCTCAATTATATACCTTGAAATCAAATTTTATAATGATTGTTGAAAAATTTCAGAAAATGGAAGGGAGTAGGCACCAACTAAATCAACAAGAATTGGAGGTGCAACAAGTTATGAGAGTTCACCGCGAAGAGGGAGTATACCCCTCTTATTACCCATGCACTGATTTTATGCGGAATGCGGGAATCCTGCAAGATGTTCAGACACTGATTTCCAATGCAGGGTTGGAAGGTTTTACTGTTGGAGAACCTTACCATTACGCTAAACTAACGGTGTCGGTTGTGCAGGATTTCGAATTTCATCGGTCTCCAACTAACCCCATGGTCCGATACAACATTTATAACAAAACTATCAACTTGCCTTTTAGTGATTTTTGTGCAGCAATTAGAGTGCCGCAGTGGGGATCCTGCGAGAAGGTCAGGGGAACGCCGCGGGAGCTCTCGAATCTTTATACAATGATTTGTAATGGGAGGAGCTTCTCCGATGATGGTGGTAAGATCAGTAGCATTTAGCTCCCAGCTATCCGTTACTTTGCTTATTCGTTACAAAGTGCGTTCTTGCTAGAAGGTATGCGAGTAAGTTGTCTGTTCAAGATATGGCTTTCTTAGCCGCTGCTTTGCAACAGATAGGACTTATAATTTGGGTGCTTTAATAGCTTGTAGACTTGCTACTAACCGTGAGAAGGGAGGAATTTGTGGAGGTCTTATCGCCTCTCGCTTATTAGCTATGCATGGTGTAGAACCTCACCATCTAGATATTCCGCTCTCCATGGAGAAACTTGATGTTGTTTCCATGATTAAACATGAGTTTATTTCAGATGCATCTAATTTGAACAACCTGCATTATAGAATAACTTTGTATAAGAAAAATTGGAGAATAACTAAGAAAATTGAAAAACTAGTACGATTGCCTGCACCTGCTCTGCTTAACCTTGATGCCAGGAAAGGGTGGTCGATCACAGAAAATGAGCTAAATGCATACATAGAAAGGGAAGGCCATCATGCAAGGGAAGGCACGGAGGAGGCCGAGGAGCACCTCGACTCTTCATCCGATGCAGCAAGCTCTTCATATCAACATTATGGTCATGTGGAGCCTCCACGACATTCTTCTGCGCAGGGGCCTTATTATCACTCCATGTACGATCCACCGGCGTGGAACCCCGACCCTCGTTGGGAATGAACTCCACTTAGCCAAAAGCCTAGGCTTGGGGGAGGTATACCGGCATCACTCATTCTTTGCATATTATGGTTGCTGGATACTTGTACATACTTGTTTAGTTCCTTAGAGTGGTTTTCTAATGAGAGGGAGATGATATTTGGGGAAGTGCTGTCCAAAAACAGATTCTGGGTTGTTACCAAAAACATTCGTACGCACAGCCAGAACGTTATTTTGAGTTGAAATTTTTGAGCATGTTCCCCAGGTTGTTATCTAACTTTCATTAGTTTAACACTTTTTGAGCTGAGCAACGGAAGATTTTTGTTAATTTCGATTTCTGTACTGCTGTCAGGTTTTGGCAGATTTCTGTCGTCCTGTTTTCTGTGTTTCTGTTAGTTTGCATTCTCTTGTTTTCGCTTTGTTTCTTTCCTAAAACACAAAAAGACCAAAAATATTTCTGTTGTTTCTCTTCACCATTTGTTTAGTTGGTTCTTTGCTCTTAGTTTACTTTATTTGCTATCGTTGGTTTGCTATGAGAAAACCCAAAAAGATTTTGCTTTGTTTTCTTGTTTCCTTTTGTTCTTGTTTCTAACCCGAAAACACCAAAAATATTTGTTGTTCTTCTTTGGTTTTGTAAAGTTCATTAGGGAGTTCAGAGGTCTCCGGTGGTTGGAGCTTGGTTTCATTCCATATTATTATTCAAGCTGCACAAGTGAAAGGCAATAATGACGATCTACGACAATTTGATTGAGAGAGGCTGGTATGAACTCTATTTGTTTTCATTTTTGTACATATACTCATCCATGTGAGCATGCTTGGTTGGTTCATGTGAGGTATATGTCATTTAATGAAAGTCTAGTAGCTTATGATCTCTCATGATTAGTTCCAATCTATTAATAATGAGTAGCATGTCATGAATATTTGCTTGCATTGTTTTATTCATAGATCGGTATGACATTGTGGTATCCTCCTCTGAATAATTCACTTGAATCGACTTGACACATGCTCACGCATGCATATGACTAAAACAAAAGTCAATTAAGCCTCGCTGATCTACTTTGCTTCAGAGTTCTTGTATCACTTTTATGCCTCGTTAATTTTATTTTGTCGCAAGCATGATTATGACAGTTATTGCTCTCTTGATTGTCGCTTCCCAGTCTATTGCTAGCCTCCACTTGTACGAGCGGGAACGCTGCTCGTGCTTCCAAACACCTAAAAACCAAGTTGTTCCAAAGTGTCCACCATAAATACCTATGCATGGCATTTCAAACCATTCCAAGTAAATTCTCATGTGCTACCTTTAAACCTTCAAACTACTTCCCAATTTGTGTCTATGTTTTATAGCTCATGAGGAAATATGTGGTGTTTTATCTTTCAACCTTGTCATTTACTTCGGACAGACTTTCACCAATCACTACAAGAAAAGTTCTGATAGACAACGTCCCAAAATCGTCCACTAAGGGGTATTTTTCGTCGCCTATGGGCCTAACCCGACGATATGGGTTCGTTGTCGAAACTGCGTCAGCAAAGTCCTACGACGTTTTTTCGGTCCGTCGCGTTTGGGCGCCCTTCGCCACGGAAAATCGGACCGTTGCGCAGTGTTTTCGGGAGCCCGTTGACGCGGGACGTCATGCAAACGACACGTGGGACGCCGTTAACTAGCAGCAACATTAACCGGCGAAACCCGTGGTAGATGGTAGGCCCACACGAGGCCTGCCACGTCTTAAGCGGGCCGGGCCAGATGACATAGTTTGACCGATCAACTATATAGCTGGGCTGGTCCATTAGTTACGTGGGCCGGGCCTCTAAGGTTGACGGTCAAAACTTAAATGGGCCGGCCCATTTAACATGTGGGGTCCACCTTACAAGAATCGGGGCGCCCAAGAAGCAAGTGGGCCGCCAAAACACAGTGGGTCCCACTTTCCCAAAAGGCCGCCCATTTAGTGTGTGGGGTCCACCATATAGTGGGCCGGCCCAACAAGCTAGTGGGCCGGCCAAAAACACAGTGGGTCCCACTTTCCACCAGGGTCGGCCCATTTAGTATGTGGGGTCCACCATATAGCAAGTGGGCCGGCCCAACAAGATAGTGGGTCGGGCCAAAACACAGTGGGTCCCACCTTCCTGTTAAAGGGCCCCCATTTAGTATGTGGTCCACCATATAGCAGTGGGCCGGCCCACCAAGATAGTGGGTCGGCCAAAAACACGTGGTCCCACATTCCTGTTAATGGGCCGCCCATTTAGTATGTGGGGTCCACCATATAGAAAGTGGGCCGACCCAACAAGATAGTGGGTCGGGCCAAAACACAGTGGGTCCCACCTTCCTATTAAAGGGCCGGCCCATTTACCATGTGGGACCACCATATAGCAAGTGGGCGGCCCAACAAGATAGTGGGCGGCCCAATAAGCATGTGGAGCCCATTATCGTAACCGGGCCGGCCTACTAAAGAAGTGGGCGGCCAAAATGAAAGTGGGTCCCACACTACGTAAGTGGGCCGCCTAAATAGTGTAAGTGCCGGCCCAATCTGTTGTAGGGCCCTACTTGTTTGACTAGTCAACTTGCATTAAATTTCATGAGCCTAAAATCTGATTTCAATGATACACACAATTACATACACAAATAAAACAAATAGGAAAATTACAAGGCAATTAATGTGCCCAAATAAAAAAATTACATAGAATCATTGAGGACTTCTATTAGCATCATCAATAACACGTTGACATTTGGCAATCGCCTTGATTGAATCTTGTGTACTCTTTGTCAACATATCAGCTACAGATCTTAAAGCAGCAATACCATGTCTTTTATAAAGTACAACCTTGAGATATTTACTGTTTGATGAAAGAAATGGTCTAGGTTGACGGCTATGAGAAGATGCATCAGAAGAAAGATCAGAACTTTTTGTGGGCCTCACTTCTAATGAAGATTGCTTCATCACAACTGCATTCTGATAATAATGCAAAAAGAGTTAAACGATGAACTATGCAAACATTTATTATGCAATGTAGATATAAGATAATAACAAGTTGCATAAATAAGACATGTATGGAACTTGTACTAAGCACAAACTTACATCATAATGTTGCACAGGGTCGCTACAGATCCTTTTTTGGCGACTATCTTCTAATGATGACTGCTTCATTAAAACTGCATTCTGGTAACATTGTAAACATAGTTACAACAATTAACTATTCAAACATGTATTACGCAATGTAGAGATCAGATAACAACATGTAGCAGAAATAAGCACAAGATAAGATAAGATGCATGTACTAAGCACATACTGGCTCACTGCAGGTCCTTCTCTTGCGTGCACTAGTCGTGGTCAACATGCCTATCATTTTAGGTTCAGCCATCAAGTGAAATGCTAATCCTCCTGCTCCATTGTCCTTAATCTGTGTTTAGATATCACATTTAAGACCAAGTCAGCTGGTTTCAAATAACAAAAAACTTGAGCTGCCAAATGAATAAGCCAATATTTACCAGATATCAGATTAAAACCAACTAGATGTTGCTTTGCATGAGATACGAATTTCAGACATTCAGATTTAGAGTAGGGTAATGCCAAGGTTTTACACATAAAGTAACACATCCACAACCTTAGAACTTGTCACTGTCCCAGATTCAATGGAGGCATGAACCCACTATCGAGCATAAATACTCCCTCTTGAGTTAAGAGTAAAAACTTGGCCGAGCCTCTACTAATAACGGAGAGCATGCAAGATCATAAACAACACATGAACAATAGATTGATAATCACCATAATCATAGTACTCTCTATCCATCGGATCCCGACAAACACAACATATAGAATTACATATAGATGATCTTGATCATGTTAGGCAGCTCACAAGATCCAACAATGAAGCACAACAAGGAGAAGACGACCATCTAGCTACATGGACCCATGGTCCAGGGGTGGACTACTCACTCACTCCGGAGGCGATCATGGCGATGAAGAGTCCTCGGAGATGAATCCCCTCTCCGGCAGGGTGCCGGAGGCGATCTCCTGAATCCCCCGAGATGGGATTCGCGGCGGCGGCGTCTCTGTAAGGTTTTCCGTATCGTGGCTCTCGGATCGGGGGTTTCGCGACGGCTTTAAGTAGGCGAGGGTCAACGCGGGGCCACACGAGGGGCCCAGGGGTAGGTCGCGCGGCAGGCCGGGCCGCGCCGCCTCCCTCCTGGCCGCCTCGTGGCCCCACTCCGTTAGGTCTTCGGTCTTCTCGGAAGCTTCGTGCAAAATTGGACCCGGGCGAAAGTTTCGTCCAATTCCGAGAATATTTCTTTACTAGGATTTCTGAAACCAAAAACAGAGAAAACAACAACGGCTCTTCGGCATCTTGTTAATAGGTTAGTTCCAAAATGCATAAATATGACATATAATGTGCATAAAACATGTAGGTATCATCAATAAAGTGGCATGGAACATAAGAAATTATCGATACGTTGGAGACGTATCAAAGTGCATTTTTGGATTGTCTGAGCTGCCCATTCTATCTTTAAAAGCATTCCAAAGAATTGAGGCTTTGCCATCATGATCAGTAATCTCAGCATGATTTTCATTCTTGAGCATGACAATGTAATTATGTCTGTAATTTACTGTGGCTTTGGAATGTAAAAACTTAGTGTTAGCATCACCCAGTTTTACCCATTTGATTTTCCCTCTTTGCTTCTAGTAAGTGTTTTGATTTTGTAACAGAGTGATGACATGGGTTTTGAGCAAATCTCTAAGATTCCATTCAACCAGGGATAAGGTTCTAAATTCTTCCAGAGTGTCCAGTAGCTCAATGATAGAATTAACTTCACCAATATTTTTCTGTAAGCAAGGAAGGTTTTTAGACCAAAGTTTAAGACCCCTTCTGAGATTTTTGAATTTTGCATTGATCCTCTTGGCAGAATCTGTAAATCCAACAGGTATGCTCCAACAATTTTGAACAATACTTTTGAATTCACTGTGTTGTAGCCAGTATTTTTCAAATCTGAATACTTGAGCTCTGGGTATTCTTGTTTCAATAGAAATAACACATGGCAGGTGATCAGATGTTGGTTTGACAAGAGGGTATACAAAAGTTGAAGGATAAGAGGTTGTCCAAGAAGATGATGTGAAGAACCAATCCAGCCTTTCCAGTAAAGGATCTTGTTGCATATTGCTCCAAGTATATTTCCTACCTTTTAGAGGTAATTCAATAATGCCCAATTTGCTAATGGCTTCATTAAAGAGAAACATATTATTAACATCTCCTCCAGGTCTATTTATGTCTGATGGTTGTCTGATGAAGTTGAAGTTATCCATTATAATCCAATCTGTGTCATCAGGCATATCAATGTTGGAGAACCAATCAATGAAATCAGCTTTTCTTTCTGTTTGGCTAGGACCGTAGATATTGGTAAGAATCCAAGATTGCTTAGTAATGTTACTGGTCAGATTGATGGAGATAGAGAAATCATTTTGAAATGCAATATGTCCAGAAAAAAGAGCCCCATTCCAAATTATAATGAGTCCCCCAGCAGTACCTACTGCAGGTAAATATTCAAATCTGTTGAATTTCTTTGGACAATTTTTTTTAATGTCCTCCAAGTCAAAAGCAGCTCTTTTTGTTTCTTGAAGGCAAATGATGTCACATTCAGATTCCAAGATTTTGTTTGCAATGGCCAACCATTTTTTTTCAGAATTAGTTCCCCTGATATTCCAATTCAAGATTTTCCAAGTTCTGTGTCTATCCATAGAAACCAATAGGGATTTTTATTTTTATTTCTGAGAAAATATTGCTCCCAAGAACAACACGAAAAAATAACAGACCATAAAATTTTCTGAGCTGAAATATCACAGTGAAAGCAATCCATAGTGAACATAACATGGTATTGTTTAATAACATTTGTCTCACTGACTTAAAATTATTACAAAAGCTGCCCACACCCAAAAGACATATGTTGTATAACATTGGGAACTACAATTATTTGTTCTTCCTCTTGACTGCCTGATCCACTTCAGCAGTCTTTGTTGCAGCTTTTCCTCTGTTTGAGGTTCCAGAAGCATTTCCAGCTGTCTCCTTTCCTCCTTTGTGTGCCAAGTTCTTCATTGGACCTGGAGCTTTTTTTATATCACCAGAAGTCTTGCTCTTTTTCAACAGCTTCTTCTCCACAATTTCCTCATCAACCTTCCAAAGTGAGGCAGCCAGATTCTTAACAATCTTTGTATTAATAATTGGGGGTGCAGCATTACAGGAGAGGCAATTCCTATCTTGACAGTTAACATGATTTCTATAACCATCATTTAACAAAACCAATCTAGGACTCCTTCTTACCTCTGATTCCACCAAAGGATGTTTCCCTTCTTTTCTTTTATTTTCCTTTTAGGGGTGGTGAAACCAGCCTCAGCAATCTCATTCTGTGTTTCATTAGTATCAGATATCAGTGCACAAGAAGGAGCTTCAGTAACAGCACATTTATCAGGTACTGAGAAAGAAACAGTGACTTCTTTATTCAGAGGTTCTTTAATTATTTCCCAAAGGTGTGAGGAAAGGAAGCCCTTAACCCAATCAAATTTTTCTGGAGTCATGAGCATAAGAGTAATAAAATTGAACCAACTTACAGGTATTTCACAGATTTTCCTTGAATTGTTGGTGTTGTTCACATGGGGAGCAAAATACTTGTCCCAAAGCTTCATCCCTTGAGGTGAGAAGTAGGTGGTCAGATCATGCTCTTGAGGAATAGGGTGAAAGTATGTTTGTACCCTGCCCAGGTGGAGTTGAACATGTGCTAATTCAGGTGGTGCTAAATCAGTATGGCAGGTAGAAAGACATTTTCTGATCCATTCTCTGAGCTCTGGTCAGGGTGAGACAGAGTGATTCTAGCAGCTGCTTGAGATGAAGATTCAGGAATATCAGCCAAAGAAGTGACAGAATTGTCTAGAACTTGCTCCAACTGATCAGCATGCAGTTCTTCATTAGCAGAATGTTCTTCCTCTTCATAAGCCAGTAAGATATTCTGTAAACCTTCACCAAGAGGAAAAGCAGGCTGCAGCACTTGATTGACCTCTTCAAGTACCCCCAGTGATGTGCTGGAAACCCCAGATTGATAGAACCACTTCCTTCGGAGTCATGAAAAGGAGAATGCACTAGAGTGCTGCTGACTTCAATAGGAGGAGGAAGATTATGTCCATGATGCTCAATTTCATCAGCTTGTGCAGTAGCCATGTTAACCTGAGGAACATTCTCATTTTCCAAGTGAAGATCTTGTTGCTGATCAACAGCATTGTTGTTGCCCATAGCCCAGTGGCCCCAACCATCATCTTGGTCCTCAGCATTGTTTTGAGGTTGTGGAGCAACAAATGGGGCAGGGATAGCATGCTCTGGCAGAGGGTGAGGGTCCACACCATCATCAGGGATTGGGTCTTCATCAGGTGGGCCTCCACCAAGAAGGGTCTGACCAAGCACCTCCACAAGTAAAGTCCAAGACTGAGAGTCCACACTGTTTCCTTCAGTAAGTCTGACACTTCGGTATATCTATAAGATCAGTGACTCTTAACTTAGCCAGCACTTTACCCTTTCTAGCAGGGTCTTTCTCCCATAGCAACAAGGTACCAATATCATGAAAACATGCACTTAAATCTTCAGTATTTATATGATCCAGAGGTGGCCCTACCATCAGAACCCAAACATCACGGTTGAAATTCATACCTCTCCAGTTTCTACCCTCATTATGCTTGGTGAAAGAGACTTCAACATTGCCAAAAACTATAGGACTAGCTTCAATCAAGTTGTCTCTGTCACTAACATTGTTGAACTGGACATAAGCTGCCCCAAATGGACACTGTTGCAGACTCTGGTAACCGGCCCCTCTAACCTCGTAAGGAACTCATCAGGACTTCTCGAATGTTATCAAAGGGAATCAAACCTTGGGGCATGGGGTTGAAGGTAGGAATGGCGTATTGCTCATGCATGCGAGGTCGCCGCGCCACCACCACCCTCTTCACCGAGTTCCGCCCTTCAATGTGCTGAATCTGGAAGCCATGCGGAACAAAGGGCCGAGGATCAATCGGAATATTGGCCATCGGCGGCAGCAAATCCCCCGACGGAGGCACCGACGAGCACATAGGCGCGGAGTTGCAGGGTGGCAGAGGGGTTAGAGGAGGAGGCGACGAAGGCGAGGAGACAGGGTTTTCTGTTATTTTTTTGGTCGGAAAGGGAAAAAGAAGTTCCCTAAAAGTGGTAACCGGCGTAAAATCAGGTGCCAGCCCATGGGCCTTGAACCAGTTTAGGTAACTTTTGTCGGGCCAAATCACTGGCGGAAAAGAAGGAAATTTGAAAGCTGAAACAAAGCCCGCTGAAAACGCCGGTGATGAAAGTCTAATTTGCCGTTGTTGCCAATTATTCTGAAAACCGTTGGAGTGATTTGAGGAGAGTACCTCAGCATATGATGGCTTGTGAATGGCATTAAACTCCAAATTAGAATCATCAATAGGATTTGAAACCACCGTATTAACATCCCTTTGAATACTGTCTGAAGAGATAACTTTGGTTGCAATGCTGACAGAATGATCAACGGTACTCAATCTGTTGAACACTGAAATCCTTGCATTTTTCTTTTTATTTTGCATCAAATGCCAGTCAGCTTCTTGCTCTTTGTAAAATTTTCTTTCTTCAAACTGCCAGTTTGGGCCACCATGACCCCAAAGATGAATGAAGAATTCAAAATTCTTGTCAGTAAATTTCCCAAGATTGTATATGTCAAAACCCACAGCACTTGAAGCAATTGAAAACTTGAAACTTCTATCTCTGAGATGTTGCACTTTGAATAAGGAAGCTTGCACACAGATAGCTACAGTGTGAATGTCCAGTCTGAAAATAGCTCTGCCAAACGAGATAACCAAAAAGAAAGGATTTCTTCTTGAATAAGGCTGATGACAAACATGATGACCAATTTTTTTCATGCAGTCAGAGTCAAACAACTTTCCCTTATCAAAATCTAGAGCAAAGGGATCTTGAGTTCTCTCAGGAGGTACAGAAGGTAACACATCAACTAACTGAGAATTATCCAGCGCTGTGGTTGGATGTATCATTTTGATACCTTGGTCAATGGAGTCAGATGCAATACGTTCTCCAACCAGGATGTGAAATTTTTGATATCCAAGAACTGCCCAATTTTGATCCTTTCATCAACAAGAAGAAACCTTGCATCTAGCACTTGCTCTTTGGAATCAAGCAACACAATCCTTTTTGCATGGGGTTTCAGGATTAGAAAAGCCAGTCTACCCAAAGGAGGCTTTGAATCAGACAAATGTTGAGAATGATCAATGGGAGAATAAGAAACGCTCCATCTAATCGGAGGTGCCTTAGGAAAAGATGAAAACTTAGGTGGTGACCGCAGACAGGAAAGAACAACAACTTCATGAGAGGGAAACCTCACAGTAGAACCAATGTAGAATTTTTCACCATCATGCAGATATTTTCCAACCAAAGGTGAGTCCTTGTGATTCACAAGAGCTAGCCAGTTTTTTGGCCAAAGAAGCAGAAAACCAGGGGTGGGCTTACCCTTGCTCGAACCATGTAAGACTTGAAAAGAGATCTTCCAACGACCAAGAGGAGGAGGGTTGGGAGCCATAATGTATCACCTTGTTGAGGAGAAGACGCCGATGAAGATGATTGGAGCAGACTTGGCTGATCAGCAAAGATCAGAGAGATCGTCGGTGATGAAGGTGGCTAAGGGTGGAGAGGGGGTGGAGGTGACCTTCCCCTTCAAGCCATTATGCACAAGCTTGGCTTCCTGCCAAGAATGGTTGGGGTAATTATGCAATGTGTCTCGTCGGTACAATTTTCGGTGAAGGTCAATGGCAACTTACTTCAGCCTTTTGTTCCCTCTCGAGGAATCCGACAAGACGATCTGATATCAGTACATCTTTCTCCTATGTGGAGAAGGACTGACAGCTCTGTTAAACCATTATAATCACGCTTACGTTGATAGAGGGAGAGTTTGTAACGATCACCGTGGATTACTCACATGTTATTTGTTGATTATAGTTTCATCTTCATCAATGCAAGTGTAGCTAGTGCATCAAGACTGAATGATATCCTTGATATTTATAATGCGCGTCAGGCCAGTTGGTCAATAGAAGCAAGAGCTCTATATTCTTTAGTCCTAATACACCTGATTTGGTTCGTGAAGCAGTGAAACAGAAGCTTGATATTAATGTTGAAGCTTTCTGCGAAAGTATATTGGTCTACCGACACGGTTGCAGACTCACAAGCGAGGCCTTCGAGTACATTACTGATGGTGTAAAGAGTAGCATGTATGGATGGGCTGAAAAAGTTCTATCCTATCCAACGAAAGAAGTGCTTCTATAGTTGGTTATTCAGAAATCGATGTATAGTATGAGCTGTTTTGATCTCACCAAAGGATCGTGCAAGAAAAATAATCTCTGATGGCTAAATTTTGGTGGAGTGGAAATCTCAACAAAAGATCAATGCATCGGCTCTCTTGGAAAAATAGCAGTGCCAAAGATGAAAGGCGGCATGGGTTTCCGTGAAATGCATGCATTCAACTTGGCACTCCTAGGCAAGCAGGGTTGGCGGTTGTTTACATCACCAAAATCCTTATGTGCGAGGTCCTAAAGGGACGATATTACCCGACCGTGACTTCATGGAAGCGACGGCACCTCGCGCTGCGTCGAGGACATGGAGGGGCGATACTTGGGGAGAAGGGCTCGAGTTGGGCCTAATAAGAAGAATTGGCACTGGCCATACAATGTCTGTGTGGGAGGATAGATGGATCCCCAACACCAGGACTATGCGTCCAATGGGGTGACTTATTGTAAGGTACATTGCCCTATGTGTGGTTTTGGTAATTAATGACAACCCCTATGGACTAATGTTTTCATTGAGTTTATATGAAGGAATATTCCATAGGTACTACTTGCTCTCCATGTGTTGGATTCAAGTATGGATGCCATGAAGATAAAGATATACCTTGTGTATTGGCATCAAGATCATCGGTATGAATATATATATGTGATATGATCAAGAAGAAGAAATGAAGATGGAGTTCTTATGTGGAACTCAATATTAGCCATGCTCTATCTTAAGTGAGTATGAGAAGATACAAGGTTGAGTTGGGCAAGTTCAAGATGAGCATCTTGAGTGGATCACATGCTTGAAGCTTGCCGTCCATTTGGTGATAATGGACATGTGAAGATGTGCATCAATGAAGCTTTCCCATCATGGTGTATGGGGGAGCATTTGTGAGTATACACGAAGCGACAATGATCAAGTGATGCATTCCGGCTTGAGTGGAGCGTGAAGTGTTATCATCAAGATCAAGCGGGATGCGCAAGGCAAAGGTATGACCTTGATAGGTTTTCCTTTTACCGGTCTCGAGGTGGTTGATGGGAGACCGGATTATAGGATAGATAGCCGCACTATTAAGAGGGGCTTTCGGTTGGGTAACTTGATCACATCGTCTTAGGGAGCTCAATCCTTGCATGCGTTGCATATTCTTATTGCTTCTTGGTATTTCTCGGTGTGAGGTTCTTGAGCTTGTTGCTAGCTTTACAACAAGCCCAAGTTCATCGAAAACGGAGTTCGCATGCATCTTCTATTGCGTTTTCGAGGTTGGGTGATTTTACCGGTTATTCATGATATAAGGTTCTACCCTTTTATATTCATGATAAAATCCCCTCCTACAATTTCTTGTGTTTGCACTTTCTATAAGATAGCATTTGTTGTTATCTTTCCAACAAAATTGGTTTCATGTCATTCGGGGTTCGGGAGCAAAAGTTATTAAAGAAAAAGATAAAAGGGAAAAAGGAAAAAGAATAAAAAGAAAAAGAAAAAAAAAGGGGAGGGGCAGCCGGTCGGCCGGCCGGCCTGCCGGGCCTGGCGCCGCCCACCCGGTCACCGACCGGCCTGGTGGCCTGTGCCATCCGGGGCAGGTCCAGTGGGCCTGGCAGCCTCCGGCCCAAGTGCCGGTCTCCCACCGGGCCGGCCGGCCACCACCGGGTTTTTAACCGGACCGCGCGCCTCCCACTTATCCGCCGCTCGCGCGCACTGTGCAGCCGACCGGCTGCTGGGCCGGTCCGGCCGGATGGGCCACCGGCCGCATCAGCGCCAAATCCGGCCGGCCGGCCTGGCCCGTGGGCCGTTTCATGTTTTTTCTGCCCGATTTTCTGTCTTTTTCCCCCAACAGCTATTTTTCCCCCTTAGCTATAAATAGGCTTCTTCCACCTTGAGCCAAAGTAGTTCTTCCTATTCTCTCTCCTCCATTGCTACTATTTGAAGAACTTGCTCTTCCTCTTGAATCCTCCAACCATTCTTGCTCATATTTGAGGATTTGTGAGAGTGGATCTAGATCTACACTTCCACCAAACCAATTCTTCTCTAAGTGAGGGAATCTCTTGGGATCTAGATCTTGGAGTCTTTGGTTGACTTTCCCCCTTGTTCTTCCTCTCCAATCTCATCCTAGCATTCGTTGCTTTGGTGGGATTTGAGTGTGAAGGACTTGAACACCTCCGGTGTTCTTGCTTTGCATCATTGCATAGTGTTGAGCTCTCCACCACGATTTGTTCGAGTGAGAGACCGTGAGCTTGTTACTCTTGGAGGGTGACCTCCTAGTTGGCTTGGTGATTGGTGCTCCGGTGATCTCTTCAAGAAGATTGTGAAGAGGCCCGGGCTTCTCCTTCGTGGAGCTTGTGAAGTGGTTGTGGAGCTTGCCATCTCCGGAGCGGAGGAAAAGCTAACCATAAGGAAAGGGCCATTATCCTTCGTGGGTGTGGTTCGGAGAGTAGGGTGAGCCTTCATGGCGCGGGGAATCCTTCGTGGGACCTCCACTCCTCCAAACATGACGTACCTTGTTGCAAAGCAAGGGAACACGGGAATACATCCTCGTCTCCGCGTGCCTCGGTTATTTCTATACCCGAGCTCTCTTTCCTTGTGATAGCCATCGTGCTTGAAGTATATATATCTTGCTATCACTTGTGCTACATATATCTTGTGCCTATCTTGCTTAGCTCTAGTTGCTATTGTTACACTTAGTTGAGCTTAGCATATTTAGGGTTTGTGCTTGTAAACTAAACGATAGTTTAATTCCGCATTCTTACAAGACAAATCCGCAAGAGTTTGTAATTGCCTATTCACCCCCCCTCTAGGCGACATCTCGATCTTTCAATTGGTATCAGAGCAAGGTCTCTCCTTGTTTTAGGCTTCACCGCCTTGAGAGTAAAGATGTCGGCTAGTATAGTGCACAATGACACAATTATCTTTGTTGGCACAAATTATCATTTGTGGCGAAATTGCTTGCTTTGCAAACTTCGGACCTTGTGTCCAAACATTGAGCAATTTCTAGATGTAGGTTTTTCTCCTCCGATGGACCCTCAAAATCTATCTTTAGAGGATGAGAAAAACTTACATCTTGAAGCTCAAGTATCTAATGAGCTTGTACTCTCTTTGAGACCAGATTTTCATAGGTTCTTGATATATATAAAGCGAAAATCGTCTCATGAGATGTGGATCAAGCTTAAGGAAATGTTTGGTGGATCCACTTCTCATTTGGTTGGTGGTGTCTCCGAGGAGCTCTCTTCCCCTTCACATCATGAAGAGCTCCAAGTTGCTTCCACCTCCGGCCGTGATGAGTTCTCATCTTCTTCCACTTCACCAACGTGTAGCAAGACACGAGGTAATGATATGGTGAGTGGTGAGGAAAATTGCAATGTTGATATTGTGCTCAATAGTGATGATTCTTCATCTCTATCCCATTGCAATGCTTCCTCTTTGGACTTAAACACATCTAGCATTGAAAATAATCTACATGCTTGTGTTGATAGTCCTCGCATATCATGTGTAAATTGCTCACATAAACCCCATGATGATATGCTTGTCTTGTCTTGCTCCCATAATCAAAATGCTTCTATTTCCTCTAGTTGCTTGTTGACTAACAATGTAGAGGAAACCGAACACTCTATGGATCAAGACATGTTTTCAAATGAGGATTCAAGAATTTCTTCATCTTCATCCTCCGGTATGCACATGTGCCTTATGACAAATGGATCAAAGGTATCTCCTACTTTGACTCCTAACACTTCCTCTAATGATGAGAGTGATGATGATGATAATGATGAAGAATATAATATCTTGGTGCATAATATGGCAATGGTATATGCTTCTCTTCATGGTAATAAAGAAGCTCGTGCTAATCTCGAACACTCTATGGATACCTTGAGTAAATATAGGGAAACCATAGTGGAGTTGGAGTCCCATGTTGAAAATGGGGAAAAGAGATTCACTCTCCTCAAGCATGAGCTAAAAGATGAGAAGCATACTAATTTTATGCTTACACAAAAAATTGAATCCTATATGCATGAAAATGAGAAAACTATTGTTGATGCTTGTGCTACTAACTCTACTTCTTGTGAAGCATCTACCTTAAAGGAGAATGTTGAGCTAAGGGCTCAACTTGAGTTGCTAACTAGCAATTGTAGGGAATTGGAAGAAAGCAATAAAACGCTCTCACACTCTCTTGAGGATCTTCTAACTTCCTACGATGAGCTAAAGTTAGCTCATGAGGCTAGTATCACTAAGGTAACATCTTGTGAGCCTCATGTGGACATTAGCACAACCTCTACCCAAAATGTTATATTGCCATGTGCTAGTCCTTGTAATCCATCTAGTCAAACTAGTGATACACCTTGTGTTGGATTACTCACTTTGCCTTGTTGCTCTAATAATGAAGCTTCTACTTCCTCTAGTACTTGTATTTCTACTAACCATGTAGAGGAAATAAAAGAGCTTGAGGCCCAAGTCCTTTCTTTGAAGAAAGACTTGGAAAAGCGTCATGAAGGGAAATCCGCACTTGACAAGATGTTGAGTATGCAACAATCCCCCAATGACAAGAGTGGACTTGGATTCAACTCCAATAACAAGAACAAGTCCAAGAGCAAGAGCAACAAGAAGAAGGGCCAAGACAAAGTCAAGGATCCGGCCAAGTTGGTTTGCTTCAAGTGCAAGATTGAAGGGCATCATGTTAGATCATGCCCATTGAAGAAGAAGAAGCACTTGAGTGAGAAACAACAAGGGAAACGGCCACAAGGTCAAGGTCAAGCTCATGCTCGACCTCAAGTTGAAGATAGGCCACTTCCCAAGAAGAATCAAGACGTTGTTCCCCAAGAGAAGAAATCAATAAAGAAGAGAAAGGGGAACACTTGCTACTTATGTCGTGTGAAGGGGCACTTTGCTTCTTCATGTTTAAATGGTACCTTATCCAACCCTATCATTGTTGATAATGATTATTCTCTTGGTAAGGATAAGGATGGCAATGTGTTTGCCAAATTTGTTGGAACTCAAAGTGGCTTCAAGAAAAGAACCATTTGGGTTGCCAAGCCTATTGTGACTAACCTCTTAGGACCCAACTTGGTTGGGGACCAACAAGCTCAAACGTGATCAATAGGTGCATATGGAGGTCATTGGAGACTTGGCTATTTCATGAAGAATTAAGGGATCTTCATATATTATATTTTGACCAAGCCAAGTCGTATGGATCATCATCTATATCTTATATCCAATGTTCCTCTTTGCGGTAACTTATACTTCAACTCTTCATGTATATTGTAAGTTACTTGCCCCTTTGCATGTTTGGTTTTGTACCAAATATTTGTGTGTATGTGTTGTGTCTTACTTACCTATCTTGTGTATTCAAGTATGTTTGTTTGACTCATCATATACTTGTGTATTGTTTTGAGCCTAATGCATCTTGATGATATTTTATTTGGCTCTCTTTGAAGTGATTAATGGAACATCCCATTTTGGGGGAGTGATATGCTTTGTGCATCTCTCTTTCTTTAAAAATGTGTACATGGGTACCACCACTTAGTATTGATATTGCAAGATTATCTAGTCACTATGTGGTGTGTCATACTCATGAGAAATTCAAATTCTAAAATATCCATTAATCATCTCTAGTTAAATTTTAGTTGCCTCTTGTTTGGGAAGAAATGACTTATCACATTATGGGGGAGTAATATGTTTTGTACATATCACAAGCCTAGAAAATGTGAACATATGAGGTTATGCCACTTAGAGTTGATGCTCTTAATTATCTTGTTTCTAGGTGGCATGTTTGCTCAAACAAGCTCCACTTGTAGTAAAAAGATTTTATTGCTCATCTTTTGGTTCTTGTTTGAATAAGAAATTCTTGGTGCGGTTTTTCCTCAAATACATATCTCTATATCTTATTTGGGACACCGTTTGCTTCAAGTTATTCTAATCATTGCCGTGCGTGATTGTGTGACTAGTTGAAGCTATCAAGAATCTTCATCCGTGCATAGTGCTCAATTCTATATACTTATCCTATGCCTTTTATTGTGAAGTTGATCCTTTCTAACATTGTCAATACTCCACCGGAAATTATTTCCAATATACTCATTGTCTTTGACAATTGATAACCTTGTATGTGGTTGAATTTTTGGATCATCTTCACCTTGGATTGTTTCTTATTGCCTTATTTTACTTCCAACAAATCTTTGTTGCTCCCATGTGTCTTCCTTGTTCCTTTGAAAAATCTTTTGATAAATTCTCTTGATTCATATCAAGTGTTTGTTTTGGAAGACAAACCTTTTCCTTACGGTACATTGTGCCATTGTGAAAAGTGTATAGGGTTTGGTTTATTTTGTTTGAACCTTGCTCTTTTGGGGAGTTTGCTATCTCATTCTTTCTTACATGATTTATTTGCTTGAATGAGATAAATCCTTGAGCATGTTTGCTTTATTTCATCCTTTATGCTCAATGGTTTCTTCTTAGTTCATTTGTTGAACTTTGTTGAACAAATCTTTTGAGATTTGCTTCTTAGATATAACTTGGACAACAAATTTGTTTTGTGGCACCTCTATGCCTTATCTAATTCTTTTGGTGTTTTGTCCAAAGTATATCTTTCTTGGATCTTTAAAGGTTTAGGTGCATGCTTATATGTAATTTGTTTATACTTGTAGCATGTTTGCTTTCTTTTGATCCATTATGTAGGATATACTCCATCAAATCCTAAATGGCTAAGATGTGCATGAAATTCAAACTTCATCTAAATATGCACATGTTTATATGGAGTGTGTCCTATATATTGTGGTTAGTCTAACCATGTTGGACCCAATGAGTTTGGGGACCAAGATGTACTTGAATGATGTTTTAGGTACATTGGAGATGCAATGGAGGCTTGTCTCATCTATAAGGAAGGTGTTGTCACCATATGAGAATTGGAGTCAAGCTAGGATGATCGATGAACTCTTATCTACTACATCAAGCCATTGCCATCTCGGTAACAAGTATCTTATTCATGCACTCTCATATAGCATCCAACCTCTTGTAGGTTGTATCTTGGCATGAAATTATTTATTTCAAAAAATATTGCGGTTCTTGAAAAATCATTTTTAAAGCGAAACTTCTTATTGTACATTTGAGTAATTTGAGAAGATGCATATGTTGGGAATATATATATATATACATCATGTTTATGATTCACCTACCCAAATATGCCCTCTAGCAATTTATTGCATATCAATTCCTCAAAGAGCTCTTATGTGCAATATTGATGAAATTGCGAAATAAATCCATATTTATGATACTTGTTGCCTTTCTCAAAACACTCCAACTAGCTCTACTCCCCTTATTGTTAGTTGTGATGTTTTTGAGATTTAACTTGGTTGAAGTTCATTCATATACCATAAGTGAAAATTGGAGCCATAGGCTATATATGCTTCTTAAGCAAACATCCTTTGGTATATCTTATGACTTCATCTTGGATATCTTGTCTTATCTATTTTGTTAACCTCTTATGTGTGCATGTCTCTTTATGGATCATTTGTCCACTTTAGAAACTTATATACATAAGAGCGTTAATCCATCACCTTGATATCTTTGTTCTTTGCCGACCATCTTTTATCCTTTTGTTTCTTAGTGGTGTTGGTAAAGGAGATTTATGAGTGCTTGGTTTATTTGTTTTCCTTCTTGCACTCATATCTCGTAATTGTTGGACTAAAGTTGTTCTTGATAAGCATATTCTCTTTATCTTAGTTGTGTTCTAAATGATATATAGGGAGTGAGGATTCCATGTTTGTGCATATTGTATTCAAATGCAAACATTATAAATTGTGCACGAACCTTGGGGAGCTTTCTTATTTTTTATTTAAGAGCACTATATCTCTCTTATCATGATATCTTTGTTTGTCCAATTGGATCTTTGATTGCTTGCTTTACTTGTTGAAGCTCACTTCACCATGTTATCTTTATGCAATCTTTGATCCTCAATATAGTTTGATTTCCTTCAAGTATTCATCATTGGATATGTGCACTTGATTCCACTCAAATTATGAGAAGTGCACACTTTGGGGAGGAACTCACATTATATTGGCCTTCTAAATTTTTCACCCATTTTGACAATCGATGCCAATGGGGGAGAAGTTTAGAGGGTTTAAGGGAATGGTTTTATACTTAAGCTTGGTTTGTGCTTAAGTGTTTTGCCTCTCATGCATTCCATATTTATATGTCTTGCATGGTTGTATATATATAGTGGAAACTATCCCAAAGGTTAATCTTGACAATGTATGCAATGAATTCATATTCATCACACGTGCATACATTGTGGGGGAGTTTTCTCTATATATATTGGTTCTACTCACATCCATTGCATTTGTTGTAGTTGTGTGAGTAGAGCCGGTTTTGATATGGACTAGTTGCTTTGTGTTACTTGACCATATCAAATACAACCTCTTGTATACAACTTATTCTCGGATAAGTTGCGTACTTGTCACTAATATTCATTATATAAACCCTCTTATTGTGGTTGTCATCAATTACCAAAATGGGGGAGATTGTAAGGGTACATTGCCCCTATGTGTGGTTTTGGTAATTAATGACAACCCCTATGGACTAATGTTTTCATTGAGTTTATATGAAGGAATATTCCATAGGTACTACTTGCTCTCCATGTGTTGGATTCAAGTATGGATGCCATGAAGATAAAGATATACCTTGTGTATTGGCATCAAGATCATCGGTATGAAGATATATATGTGATATGATCAAGAAGAAGAAATGAAGATGGAGTTCTTATGTGGAACTCAATATTAGCCATGCTCTATCTTAAGTGAGTATGAGAAGATACAAGGTTGAGTTGGGCAAGTTCAAGATGAGCATCTTGAGTGGATCACATGCTTGAAGCTTGCCGTCCATTTGGTGATAATGGACATGTGAAGATGTGCATCAATGAAGCTTTCCCATCATGGTGTATGGGGGAGCATTTGTGAGTATACACGAAGCGACAATGATCAAGTGATGCATTCCGGCTTGAGTGGAGCGTGAAGTGTTATCATCAAGATCAAGCGGGATGCGCAAGGCAAAGGTATGACCTTGATAGGTTTTCCTTTTACCGGTCTCGAGGTGGTTGATGGGAGACCGGATTATAGGATAGATAGCCGCACTATTAAGAGGGGCTTTCGGTTGGGTAACTTGATCACATCGTCTTAGGGAGCTCAATCCTTGCATGCGTTGCATATTCTTATTGCTTCTTGGTATTTCTCGGTGTGAGGTTCTTGAGCTTGTTGCTAGCTTTACAACAAGCCCAAGTTCATCGAAAACGGAGTTCGCATGCATCTTCTATTGCGTTTTCGAGGTTGGGTGATTTTACCGGTTATTCATGATATAAGGTTCTACCCTTTTATATTCATGATAAAATCCCCTCCTACAATTTCTTGTGTTTGCACTTTCTATAAGATAGCATTTGTTGTTATCTTTCCAACAAAATTGGTTTCATGTCATTCGGGGTTCGGGAGCAAAAGTTATTAAAGAAAAAGATAAAAGGAAAAAGGAAAAAGGAAAAAAAAAAGGGAGGGGCAGCCGGCGGCCGGCCGGCCGCTCCGCCCCGGCCCACCACCACCCCCGGCCAGTGCAGGCCGTAGGTCCAGCTGGCCCCAGGCCTGGTCCATCTCCCACCCCGCCGGAGCCACCACCCCGGCGGCACCACCCCGCGCTCCCACTTATCCGCCGCTCGCGCGCACAGGCGCCCGGCTGCTGGGCCGGTCCGGCCGGATGGGCCACCGGCGCATCAGCGCCATCCGGGCCGGCCTGGCAGCCGGCTGGGGCGTTTTTCTGTTTTTTCTCGATTTTCCGTTTTTTCCCCCAACGGCTATTTTCCCCTTAGCTATAAATAGGCTTCTTCCACCTTGAGCCAAAGTAGTTCTTCCTATTCTCTCTCCTCCATTGCTACTATTTGAAGAACTTGCTCTTCCTCTTGAATCCTCCAACCATTCTTGCTCATATTTGAGGATTTGTGAGAGTGGATCTAGATCTACACTTCCACCAAACCAATTCTTCTCTAAGTGAGGGAATCTCTTGGGATCTAGATCTTGGAGTCTTTGGTTGACTTTCCCCCTTGTTCTTCCTCTCCAATCTCATCCTAGCATTCGTTGCTTTGGTGGGATTTGAGTGTGAAGGACTTGAACACCTCCGGTGTTCTTGCTTTGCATCATTGCATAGTGTTGAGCTCTCCACCACGATTTGTTCGAGTGAGAGACCGTGAGCTTGTTACTCTTGGAGGGTGACCTCCTAGTTGGCTTGGTGATTGGTGCTCCGGTGATCTCTTCAAGAAGATTGTGAAGAGGCCCGGGCTTCTCCTTCGTGGAGCTTGTGAAGTGGTTGTGGAGCTTGCCATCTCCGGAGCGGAGGAAAAGCTAACCATAAGGAAAGGGCCATTATCCTTCGTGGGTGTGGTTCGGAGAATAGGGTGAGCCTTCGTGGCGCGGGGAATCCTTCGTGGGACCTCCACTCCTCCAAACGTGACGTACCTTGTTGCAAAGCAAGGGAACACGGGAATACATCCTCGTCTCCGCGTGCCTCGGTTATTTCTATACCCGAGCTCTCTTTCCTTGTGATAGCCATCGTGCTTGAAGTATATATCTTGCTATCACTTGTGCTACATATATCTTGTGCCTATCTTGCTTAGCTCTAGTTGCTATTGTTACACTTAGTTGAGCTTAGCATATTTAGGGTTTGTGCTTGTAAACTAAACGATAGTTTAATTCCGCATTCTTACAAGACAAATCCGCAAGAGTTTGTAATTGCCTATTCACCCCCCTCTAGGCGACATCTCGATCTTTCACTTATTGATACCAGTGGAGAAGGATGAATTGATCAAGGATGAACGCCTTGGAATGAATAGAAGGTTCGTTCAATTTTCTTGCCCAATGATGCTATCATGCATCCTTTGAGAAGGAGCATTGGGGAAGATTGGTTAGCTTGGGCAAAAGAGAAGTCTGGTTTATATACGGTCTTCCGCATACGAGCTCTAGTTTTGAATGAGGAACACAATGATGTTGCCCAGGATCTGAATAATACGTCCTCGTCTGAGCAAGATGTGTCATCGTGGTGATACAATAGATTGTTGAAATATTGGGCCCACATTTAGTGGCCCATACTAGATTTCAGATTTTCCCTATAAATCTCAAAGCCCACTTAGTGGCAGCCTTGTGAGTTTGAGCCCAAGTTGGTGGCAGCTCACTAGGGAGTGGCAAGAGGTGGGAAGTTTAGTCCCACATGGAAAGTTGGGAGGAAGTTAGACCACCTTATAAGGTGGGTTGTTCCACCACTAGTAAGTGAGTAAGAATAGGAGTGCTACACGCACGCTCCTCCTCCTCCTTGCTCGCTCATCTCGTCTCGACTCGACTCGACACGCGCCGCGCTCGTGGTGAGTGGATTGAGCCTCGAGCCGAGACTTTCCTTTCTTTTTGCAGTTCAGGAAAACGAATAGAGTCCTAGACGGACGCGTCGCAGTTAGTCGGTTCGGGTCGCTCCCGGATCGTGGGCTATCTGTAACCGACTCGAAACGTTCGTGCGACGTGGGCGTGGCCCACGTTGCCTAGGGTTTCCCGAGCCTATATAATCTCTTGCCCGGCTACCGCAGAAACACACCGAATACACGAGTTAGGGTTTCCACCTCTCTCTGCTTGCGCCGCCATCGTAGCCTACTCCATCCCGCCGCCGACGTGCATCGGCGAACGGGAGAGCAGGTCTCCGGAACCGCTCGCCTTGCGATCCTGTACGGGAGAGGGCGAATTAGGTTTTTGGGAAGCGCTCTGCGCGACTGCTCAAGCTCTTCATCACGGGTCGTCTTCCGTCCAAGTCGGGCGGTGCTGCCTACCGTCGTCTTCAACGCCGTCTACTTCGACCCGTCGTCCCCGTCGTCAACAACGTTGTCATCAACAACGTTACTGCTGCGACATCATCTGCTACACCGCCACCTCCAACAGATCGGTACGTGCGACATATCTCGATCTGTTTAGTGATGGATGTTGTACCGTTTGCACTGCTACTATTCATGTTGATTAATGCATCTAGTATGTTCGAGTTTCACATGTTAGTAGTTGCTGTCGTCATGTTTAATATTCTGGAATTAATCATGGAAATTGTGCCTAATTATCCAACAATCCAAAAACCTAATTGTAGGCAATTTCCTGAGTTAACAATGGCTGGTTTTGCTGATGCACTGAGGCCGGATAAGTTTACCGGTGTGCACTTTAAGAGGTGGCAGATTAAGGCCACGCTCTGGCTTACTCATCTGAAAGTGTTCGAAGTTAGTAATGGTTTACCTGAAGGAACTATATCTGACCAAGATCAGAACAAGTTCAAGGAAAACAATACTCTCTTCGTCGGATGCGTTCTGAGTATTCTTGCTGATCGTCTATGTGATGTGTATATGCACATAGTAGACGGTAAAGAGCTCTGGGATGCACTGAATGCTAAATTCGGTGCAACCGATGCAGGCAGTGAACTGTACATCATGGAGAGCTTCCATGACATCAGGATGGTGAACAACCGTTCTGTAGTCGAACAAGCTCATGAGATACAGTGCATTGCGAAAGAGCTTGAACTCCTTAAGTGTGCCTTACCTGACAAGTTTGTGGCTGGATGCATTATTGCTAAGTTGCCCCCTTCATGGAGGAACTTTGCCACAACTCTCAAACACAAGAGACAGGAGATATCAGTTGAAAATCTGATAGCGTCTCTTGATGTTGAGGAGAAAGCTCGGGCTAAGGATACTACTGAGAAAGGAGAGGGTCAGTCTAGCGCCAACATGGTGCAGAAGAAACCCTACAGCAAGAACAAAGGGAATAACAAGCCCTCCTTCAATAAGCCTATGAAGACTACAACCTTCAAGAAGAAGAAGATGATAAACAAAGCAGATCTGAGCTGCTTTACCTGTGGAGAGACTGGCCACTTTTCTAAGGACTGTCCAGAGAGGGCAGACCGCAAGAAAAAGGCGAGGCAAGTCAACACGGTGACCGCTAGCAATGCTGATGGGTACGGTAATCTCTTTACTGTTCTTTCGGTATTTCAATCTCCATGTTGGTGGATTGATACGGGTGCTAATGTTCATGTGTGTGCTGACATATCCATGTTCACTTCTTACCAGGTCGCCCGGGATTCTTCCGTCTTGATGGGGAATGGGTCACATGCTTCTGTTCGTGGTGTTGGCACGGTAGATCTGAAGTTCACTTCGGGGAAGATCGTGCAGCTGAGGAACGTGCAGCATGTCCCTACTATGAACAAGAATCTCGTTAGCGGCTCCCTTCTATGCAGAGATGGGTTTAAGGTTGTCTTAGAGTCGAATAAAGTAGTTGTTTCCAAGTTTGGACAATTTATTGGTAAAGGCTATGAGTGCGGAGGCTTGTTCCGCTTTTCGCTTTCTGATTTCAGTAATAAGTCTGTGAACCATATTTGTGGCAATGTTAGTGATGATACCAGTGTTTGGCATTCTCGTTTATGTCACATTAATTTTGGTTTAATGTCTCGGCTATCCAGTTTAAGTTTAATTCCAAATTTCACCATTGCCAAAGGTTCTAAGTGTCATAGTTGTGTTCAATCAAAGCAACCTCGGAAGCCTCACAAGGCGGCCGAGGAGAGAAACTTGGCACCTCTAGAACTCATACATTCTGATCTATGCGAGATGAATGGTGTGTTGACAAAAGGTGGAAAGAGATATTTCATGACATTGATTGATGATGCGACTAGATTTTGCTATGTTTATTTGTTGCGAACTAAAGATGAAGCTTTAGACTACTTTAAAATTTATAAGGCCGAAGTTGAAAATCAATTAGAGAGAAAGATCAAGCGTCTTAGGTCGGATCGTGGTGGTGAATATTTTCCTAAAATCTTTGATGAATTCTGTGAGGAACATGGTATTATTCATGAGAGGACGCCTCCCTATTCGCCCCAATCAAACGGGGTTGCCGAGAGGAAAAACCGCACGCTGACTGACTTGGTGAATTCCATGTTAGCCACTGCTGGTTTATCAAAGGCATGGTGGGGGAGGCTTTGTTGACTTCATGTCATGTCCTGAATAGAGTTCCTAACAAGAATAAAGATAAAACCCCTTACGAGGAGTGGTCTGGGAGAAAACCATCACTTTCGTATTTGCGCACATGGGGATGTTTGGCGAAAGTCAATATTCCAATTACTAAGAAGCGCAAACTCGGACCAAAGACAGTGGATTGTATCTTTCTAGGTTATGCTCCGCGGAGTGTAGGCTATAGATTTTTAGTAGTTCAATCTGAAGTACCTGATATGCATGTTGATACTATTATGGAATCTCGTGATGCAACATTCTTTGAGAATATGTTTCCTATGAAAGATATGCATAGCATTGCTAGAATTTCTACTGAGATAGTTCCTGAATCTAGTACATCTAATGAGTATTTTGAACAATCACATGAGATTGTTATTGAGAAGGATGACAATGAAGCTCCTAAACGGAGCAAGAGACGGAGGATTGAAAAATCCTTTGGTGATGATTTCATTGTGTACCTTGTGGATGATACTCCCACGTCCATTGCAGAGGCATAGTTGCCATGGCCGACGAAGTTGAACGTATCTACTTTCCCGAACACTTTTGCTATTGTTTTGCCTCTAATTTGTGTATTTTGGATACAACTAACGCGGACTAACGCTGTTTTCAGCAGAATTGCTCTCGTGTCTCGTTTTTGTGTAAATCCAACTTTCAGAAAATCCTCGGAATTTATGCGAAGGTCCTATTTTCCCAGAATATTGGCGGAGCCAGAAGGGCAAGTGGGGGCACGAGGCCCCCACACACTAGGCCGGCGGCCCGGAGGGGCCCGCGCGGCCCTAGTGTGTGGCGGCCTCGGCTGGCCCCCGATGCCCTCCTTCGGACTACTTATCGCCTCGACCTAAAAACGCACGGGAGAAGTCGAAGTCGCCAGAAACCCTCCAGAATGCCGCCACATCGCGAAACTCCGTCTCGGGAGCCAGAAGTCTCCGTTCTGGCACTCCGCCGGGACGGGGAATTGGAGGAGATCATCGCCGCCATCACCACCGACGCCTCTCCATCGACCAGCCATGTTTCCCCATCCATGTGTGAGTAATTCCTCCGCTGTAGGCTGAAGGGGATGGTAGGGATTGGATGAGATTGATCATGTAATAGTCACAAGATTGTTAGGGCATGGTGCCTAGTATCCGTAGATGTTACTTTTATGATATTGTTGCAACTTGTTATGCTTAATGCTTGTCACTAGGGCCCGAGTGCCATGATCTCAGATCTGAACATGTTATTATTTCATCATGATATTCATTGTTTATGATCTTACCTGCAAGTTGTATACACATGTCGCTGTCCGGAACCAATGGCCCCGAAGTGACAGAAATCAGGACAACCGGAGGGGATGGTAGTGATGTGAGGATCACATGTGTTCACTGAGTGTTAATGCTTTGCTCGGTACTCTATTAAAAGGAGTACCTTAATTTCCAATAGTTTCCCTAGAGGCCGGCTGCCACCGGCTGGTAGGACAAAAGATGTTGTGCAAGTTTCACATTGCGAGCACGTACGACTATATATGGAACACATGCCTATTGATTGATTAGTACTTGGATACCGCTTTATTATTACCTGCAAATGCCCTACCATGATTGTTATATGAATTCTCTCATCCATGCAACGCCCGTTCATCCGTCCCTGTGCCTCCAGTATTTTAATCCTGCTGTTTACTATAATCACTACTGCTGTCTTTATTTCACCGCTTATTTCACTATTCCTACTGCTATAAAACTGTTGCTACCGATAAACTCTTGCGAGCAAGTCTGTTTCCAGGTGCAGCTGAATTGACAACTCCGTAAGTTAAGGCTTACAGTATTCTTTGTCTCCCCTTGTGTCGAATCAATAAATTGGGTAATACTTCCCTCGAAGACTGTTGCGATCCCCTATACTTGTGGGTCATCAAGACTATTTTCTGGCGCCGTTGCCGGGGAGCATAGCTTTATTTGCAAGTTCACTTGGATTGATATTGTTCGCTGCAAATTCTCCATCATGGGTAAACCTCGCGATACTAAAGTCGCCATATTACCATCCACTACAAGAAAAGGTACAACTCTGAGTACCTCTGCTGCTCTTGATTCACCATCTGTGATAAGTCAACTTGTTTCACCACCACAAACTTCACGTGTTGGTATTTCTGCTGAATCTGAAAATTCCTCTGATAATTTTGATGATGCTTCTACTGTGCTTGATAATGCTGGTTCATTAGGTCCTTTTCTAGATGCTACAATTGCTAGGTCTAGACAAATTGAAATTACTGAAACTCCTAATGAAAATACTGTTACACCTGTTAATTCACCTGAGATTGATGATCTTGATGAAGATTATGTGGAACTTGATGATGATTTTATTGATAAATGCAATGCTACTACTAGTACAAGTAACCTTAAAAAGCTTATTGCACAACATGCTGTTAGATATAAACTGTCTCCTGATCCTAAATTTGCCACATCTCCTATAAACATTAAGGATAAAGATTATGACTTTTCTCTTGATTTATCTCATATATCTATTGTAGAGAAAACACCTTTTTGTGGTACTGAAAAAGAGAGTGCTGTAGAACATATGAATGAGCTTTCTACTTTAAGTAGCTTGTTTTCTGATGATGTTAAGATGCGTACTTATTTTGTTGCTAAGATTTTCCCATTCTCATTAAAGGATGATGCTAAGATTTGGTATAATAATTTGCCTCCTGATTCTATTAATAGTCCAAGTTGTTTGCTTGATGTTTTCTTTCGGAAATACTTTCCCGCTAGTGCTCAACATATGGCTCTGCAGAGAATTTATAGCTTTGATCAAGAAGATGGAGAGAAATTGCCTGAAGCTTGGGCAAGATTTTGCTCTCTTATTAGAGCTCGGCCTGGACATGATTTGGAAAAGCATGATTTACTTGATATATTTTATAGTGGACTAACCATTGAGTCTAGGGCATACCTGGATAGTTGTGCTGATTGTGTTTTCAGGAAAAGAACTCCGGACGAAGCTGAAGAATTATTGGCAAAGATAAGCAAAAATCATGATGATTGGTCTACACCTGAACCAACCCCGACACCTATATTGAAGAAGAGGGGTATGATTGAATTAAATGATGAAGATATGAGGGAAGCCAAGAAATCTCTTATGGAGAAAGGTATTAAATCTGAAGATGTGAAGAATTTACCTCCTATAGAAGACCTATGTAAGATAATTCCCCCTTCATCCACAATTGAGGTACATTCTCTTCAACGCTTTGATAGAGGAGATATTCCATATTCAAAACCTCCTGATCAATGTTTAGATGAATTTGATAATTATATTGTTAAGCAAAATAATTTTAATATGAGAGTAGAGAATCATCTAATGGAAAATTCTCAAGCTATTAGTAAATTGCATGATATTGTGGAGAGAACCTCCAATGATGTTAAGATGCTTGTTAAACATTTTAATATGATTCAAACTCAAATTGATCAACTTACTAAAGTGCAAAATGACTTGTTAAAAAATAATCATGAAGAGAAACAAGTTTATGAAGTAACAACTAGAGGCGGTGTTTCTACCCAGGATCCTCTATATCCTGAAGGGCACCCCAAAAGAATTGAACAAGATTCTCAACGAACTAAAGAAATTAGTAGTCCTTCTAAGAAAAAGAAGAAGAAACATAAAACTGTTGTAGAATCCTCTGAACCTGTTAATGATCCTAATAGTATTTCTATTTCTGATGCTGAAACTGAAAGTGGTAATGAACATGATGAAGATAATGATAAGAATGATGCTCCTGATAAAGAAGAAATTGAAAAAGAACCTGAAAAGCATGCTAAAAATAAAAAGTATACTAAAGAAGACTTTATTACAAAGAAACATGGTAATGAAAGAGAACCTTGGGTTCAAAAGCCAATGCCTTTTCCTGCTAAGAAACTAAAATCAAAGGAGGAGGAACATTATAATAAATTTTGTGATTGGATGAAACCTTTATTTTTGCAAATCCCTTTGACTGATGCTATTAAATTGCCTCCTTATTCAAAGTATATGAAAGATATTGTCTCTAACAAAAGGAAAATTCCCAATGAGGAGATTTCCACTATGCTCGCTAATTACTCTTTTAATGGTAAGGTTCCAAAGAAGCTTGGAGACCCAGGTATACCGACTATTCCTTGTTCCATCAAGAATAATTATGTTAGAACTGCTCTATGTGATTTGGGAGCAGGTGTTAGTGTAATGCCTTTTTCTCTTTACAAGAGACTTGATTTAGATAAGTTGATACCAACTGATATATCTTTGCAAATGGCTGATAAATCTACTGCTATTCCTGTTGGAGTATGTGAAAATGTTCCTGTTCAAGTTACTCAGCATTGCTTGATATTAACTGATTTTGTTGTGTTGGAAATGCCTGAAGATGATAATATGTCCATTATTCTTGGAAGACCCTTTCTTAATACTGCAGGGGCTGTTATTGATTGCAATAAAGGAAAAGTTACTTTCAATGTTGATGACAAGGAACATACTGTCTATTTTCCCAAGAGGATTGATAAAGTATATGGAGTTAATACAATTTTTAATGTGAAAACTATCAAGGTGGGATCCATTGATTGTCCTATATATGAGCCTAAAGAAGAATATCAAACTCTTGTGATTGGATCCATATCAATTCAATATAAGGTAACATGATTGATTTGAGGTTTATTTCTTCTTATGTCATATAAAATTTATTTGGTAGCAAGACTTGATCAACCTTGTTAACAAGTATATTTTAATGCATAAGAGAGCTAAACAACATTTCTTTCTTTCTTTCTTTCTCCCTCCATTTGTTTTACTTGCTGTAGCACCTTTTGTTTTGCAATATGCTTTAGTTGTTTAAGA
Source organism: Lolium multiflorum (assembly GCA_030979885.1). NCBI lineage: Eukaryota > Viridiplantae > Streptophyta > Magnoliopsida > Poales > Poaceae > Lolium > Lolium multiflorum. The sequence goes on from CM061750.1 coordinate 198,256,588, forward strand.
TTTTGGAAATCATTTTCCTGCGCAGTAATAATTAATTTAACACCCAGAAATGTGCATTTTTCGAAGTTCTCAAAAATTTACAAAAATTATACTGGTAGTCTTATTTTTCGAAGAGGCACCTGGGAGCACCTGGGGCTGACCAGTGGGGCACCCCAGGGTGGCACCCCACAGGCCGGCGCGGCCAGCAAGGGGGGCGCGCCACCCTGGTGTGTGGGCCCCTCCTTGCCCCACTTCATCATCCCTTTCACTCATTCTCTTCTCTCTCCCGAAAAAACTCGTACTCACTTTCTCTCACTCGCGTTTCTGCTCAAGAACTCGCGATTTCTCGATCTCTTTGCTCAGCCCAGATTTCTGTCTGAAATTTGGCACATTTGCTCCCTGGTATGTGACTCCTTTGATTGTCCAATTAGAATTTTGTTTGGTTGAGTATATCTTGAATATTTTGCTGCTGTAGATAACATGTTTAGTGAGCTTGCATGCTTGTTCTAAGTGGTAGAAACTAGTTTTGATGCATGTTTAGTACTCTAGCAAGTTCCTATAGTAGTTCCCCTCAATTATATACCTTGAAATCAAATTTTATAATGATTGTTGAAAAATTTCAGAAAATGGAAGGGAGTAGGCACCAACTAAATCAACAAGAATTGGAGGTGCAACAAGTCATGAGAGTTCACCGCGAAGAGGGAGTATACCCCTCTTATTACCCATGCACGATTTTATGCGGAATGCAGGAATCCTGCAAGATGTTCAAACACTGATTTCCAATGCAGGGTTGGAAGGTTTTACTGTTGGTGAACCTTACCAATATGCTAAACTAACGGTGTCGGTTGTGCAGGATTTCGAATTTCATCGGTCTCAAACTAACCCCATGGTCCGATACAAGATTTATAACAAAACTATCAACTTGCCTTTTAGTGATTTTTGTGCAGCAATTAGAGTGCCGCAGTGGGGATCCTGCGAGAAGGTCAGGGGAACGCCGCGGGAGCTCTCGAATCTTTATACAATGATTTGTAATGGGAGGAGCTTCTCCGATGATGGTGGTAAGATTAGTAGCATTCAACTCCCAGCTATCCGCTACTTTGCTTATTTCGTTACAAAGTGCGTTCTTGCTAGAAGGTATGCGAGTAAGTTGTCTGTCCAAGATATGGCTTTCTTAGCCGCTGCTTTGCAACAGGATAGGACTTATAATTTGGGTGCTTTAATAGCTTGTAGACTTGCTACTAACCGTGAGAAGGGAGGAATTTGTGGAGGTCTTATCGCCTCTCGCTTATTAGCTATGCATGGTGTAGAACCTCACCATCTAGATATTCCGCTCTCCATGGAGAAACTTGATGTTGTTTCCATGATTAAACATGAGTTTATTTCAGATGCATCTAATTTGAACAACCTGCATTATAGGATAACTTTGTATAAGAAAAATTGGAGAATAACTAAGAAAATTGAAAAACTAGTACGATTGCCTGCACCTGCTCTGCTTAACCTTGATGCCAGGAAAGGGTGGTCGATCACAGAAAATGAGCTAAATGCATACATAGAAAGGGAAGGCCATCATGCAAGGGAAGGCACGGAGGAGGCCGAGGAGCACCTCGACTCTTCATCCGATGCAGCAAGCTCTTCATATCAACATTATGGTCATGTGGAGCCTCCACGACATTCTTCTGCGCAGGGGCCTTATTATCACTCCATGTACGATCCACCGGCGTGGAACCCCGACCCTCGTTGGGAATGAACTCCACTTAGGCCAAAAGCCTAAGCTTGGGGGAGGTATACCGGCATCACTCATTCTTTGCATATTATGGTTGCTGGATACTTGTACATACTTGTTTAGTTTCTTAGAGTGGTTTTCTAATGAGAGGGAGATGATATTTGGGGAAGTGCTGTCCAAAAACAGATTCTGGGCTGTTACCAAAAACATTCGTACGCACAGCCAGAACGTTATTTTGAGTTGAAATTTTTTGAGCATGTGCCCCAGGTTGTTATCTAACTTTCATTAGTTTAACACTTTTTGAGCTGAGCAACGGAAGATTTTTGTTAATTTCGATTTCTGTACTGCTGTCAGGTTTTGGCAGATTTCTGTCATCCTGCTTTTCTGTGTTTCTGTTAGTTTGCATTCTCTTGTTTTCGCTTTGTTTCTTTCCTAAAACACAAAAAGACCAAAAATATTTCTGTTGTTTCTCTTCACCATTTGTTTATTTGGTTCTTTGCTCTTAGTTTACTTTATTTGCTATCGTTGGTTTGCTATGAGAAAACCCAAAAAGATTTTGCTTTGTTTTCTTGTTTCCTTTTGTTCTTGTTTCTAACCCGAAAACACCAAAAATATTTGTTGTTCTTCTTTGGTTTTGTAAAGTTCATTAGGGAGTTCAGAGGTCTCCGGTGGTTGGAGCTTGGTTTCATTCCATATTATTATTCAAGCTGCACAAGTGAAAGGCAATAATGACGATCTACGGCAATTTGACTGTGGTGAGAGGCTGGTATGAACTCTATTTGTTTTCATTTTTGTACATATACTCATCCATGTGAGCATGCTTGGTTGGTTCATGTGAGGTATATGTCATTTAATGAAAGTCTAGTAGCTTATGATCTCTCATGATTAGTTCCAATCTATTAATAATGAGTAGCATGTCATGAATATTTGCTTGCATTGTTTTATTCATAGATCGGTATGACATTGTGGTATCCTCCTCTGAATAATTCACTTGAATCGACTTGGCACATGCTCACGCATGCATATGACTAAAACAAAAGTCAATTAAGCCTCGCTGATCTACTTTGCTTCAGAGTTCTTGTATCACTTTTATGCCTCTGTTAATTTTATTTTGTCGCAAGCATGATTATGACAGTTATTGCTCTCTTGATTGTCGCTTCCCAGTCTATTGCTAGCCTCCACTTGTACTGAGCGGGAACGCTGCTCGTGCTTCCAAACACCTGAAAACCAAGTTGTTCCAAAGTGTCCACCATAAATACCTATGCATGGCATTTCAAACCATTCCAAGTAAATTCTCATGTGCTACCTTTAAACCTTCAAACTACTTCTCAATTTGTGTCTAATGTTTTATAGCTCATGAGGAAATATGTGGTGTTTTATCTTTCAACCTTGTCATTTACTTCGGACAGACTTTCACCAATCACTACAAGAAAAGTTCTGATAGACAACGTCCCAAAATCGTCCACTAAGGGGTATTTTTCGTCGCCTATGGGCCTAACCCGACGATATGGGTTCTGTTGTCGAAACTGCGTCAGGCAAAGTCCTACGACGTTTTTTTCGGTCCGTCGCGTTTGGGCGCCCTTCCGCCACGGAAAATCGGACCGTTGCGCAAGTGTTTTCGGGAGCCCGTTGACTGCGACGTCATGCAAACGACACGTGGCGACGCCGTTAACTGCGCAACGGCAACCGGCTGAAACCCCGTGGTAGATGGTAGGCCCACACGAGGCTGCCACGTCTTAACCGGGCCAGATGACATAGTTTGACCGATCAACTATATAGCTGGGCTGGTCCATTAGTTACGTGGGCCGGGCCTAACCTCTAAGGTTGACTGGTCAAAACTTAAATGGGCCGGCCCATTTAACATGTGGGGTCCACCTTACAGCAACTGGGCCGGCCCAAGAAGCAAGTGGGCGGGCCAAAAACACGGTGGGTCCCACTTTCTGTTAAAAGGCCGGCCCATTTAGTGTGTGGGGTCCACCATATAGCAAGTGGCCGGCCCAACAAGTGGGCGGCCAAAACACAGGGGTCCCACTTTCCAGTTGCAGGGTCGGCCCATTTAGTATGTGGGGTCCACCATATAGCAAGTGGGCCGGCCCAACAAGATAGTGGGTCGGGCCAAAACACAGGTGGGTCCCACCTTCGTTAAAGGGCCCATTTAGTATGTGGGGTCCACCATATAGCAAGTGGGCTGGCCCACCAAGATAGTGGGCCGGGCCAAAACACAGTGGGTCCCACATTCTCGTTAATGGGCCGACCCATTTAGTATGTGGGGTCCACCATATAGAAAGTGGGCCGACCCAACAAGATAGTGGGCGGGCCAAACAAATGGGTCCCACCTTCCTATTAAAGGGCCGGCCCATTTACCATGTGGGACCACCATATAGCAAGTGGGCTGGCCCAACAAGATAGTGGGCCGCCCAATAAGCATGTGGAGCCCATTATCGTGTAACCGGGCCGGCCTACTAAAGAAGTGGGCCGGCCCAAAATGAAAGTGGGTCCCACACTACTGTAAGTGGGCCGGCCCAATCTGTTGTAGGGCCCTACTTGTTTGACTAGTCAACTTGCATTAAATTTCATGAGCCTAAAATCTGATTTCAATGATACACACAATTACATACACAAATAAAACAAATAGGAAAATTACAAGGCAATTAATGTGCCCAAATAAAAAAATTACATAGAATCATTGAGGACTTCTATTAGCATCATCAATAACACGTTGACATTTGGCAATCGCCTTGATTGAATCTTGTGTACTCTTTGTCAACATATCAGCTACAGATCTTAAAGCAGCAATACCATGTCTTTTATAAAGTACAACCTTGAGATATTTACTGTTTGATGAAAGAAATGGTCTAGGTTGACGGCTATGAGAAGATGCATCAGAAGAAAGATCAGAACTTTTTGTGGGCCTCACTTCTAATGAAGATTGCTTCATCACAACTGCATTCTGATAATAATGCAAAAAGAGTTAAACGATGAACTATGCAAACATTTATTATGCAATGTAGATATAAGATAATAACAAGTTGCATAAATAAGACATGTATGGAACTTGTACTAAGCACAAACTTACATCATAATGTTGCACAGGGTCGCTACAGATCCTTTTTTGGCGACTATCTTCTAATGATGACTGCTTCATTAAAACTGCATTCTGGTAACATTGTAAACATAGTTACAACAATTAACTATTCAAACATGTATTACGCAATGTAGAGATCAGATAACAACATGTAGCAGAAATAAGCACAAGATAAGATAAGATGCATGTACTAAGCACATACTGGCTCACTGCAGGTCCTTCTCTTGCGTGCACTAGTCGTGGTCAACATGCCTATCATTTTAGGTTCAGCCATCAAGTGAAATGCTAATCCTCCTGCTCCATTGTCCTTAATCTGTGTTTAGATATCACATTTAAGACCAAGTCAGCTGGTTTCAAATAACAAAAAACTTGAGCTGCCAAATGAATAAGCCAATATTTACCAGATATCAGATTAAAACCAACTAGATGTTGCTTTGCATGAGATACGAATTTCAGACATTCAGATTTAGAGTAGGGTAATGCCAAGGTTTTACACATAAAGTAAACTGGCATTAAGAATGACCAAATGTCAGGTTCAAATCACCTTCGCAGTTTCTCCAAGACAAGCATATCAAATAGGCAGAAACATAGTAAAGCATGAATGGCATTGCTATGGCAGGGTTCCAAGTGTTAATCTCTTGCATAAGGAACAATGCATATAGGTTATAGATAATAACGGAAGTAAACTGCCAAAATTACCAACCAAGAACTCAGATTCCAACCTTCCCTAGCGTCCCCGCTGTTAATGTTGGATGTTCTAATAAGTGGTTCGCATGATCAATCCCTAGGAAAAATAACATTGACAAGTCAGTCTACGATAATACAAAGACCAGACATGCACGCAGCAATAACTATATAAGCTAAAGACGAGGTATAAGAGCAAGCAGATTGGAAATGCACATAGCATGATTATAAAAGCAGTGTGAGAATAGCAGACACGAGAAAACAGCTAGCGGTGAGCTAATGACGTGGTATAAGAACAAGCAGATTGGAAATGCCCATAGCATGACTATAAAAGCAGTGCGACAATAGCATGCAGTACAAAAACAGTTGGCAGCAAATGAATGGGTACAAGGCTATAAATATGTGGATGCACACAGGTGTCAGTAGAATGAACAGGATGGTAGCGACCGGATAATGCTTTTGTACTGTACAATATTTAAACAAACTTCATGCGAAGCAACACATCAAGAAAGTTAACGGCATATGAGATCTGCAAATAACTACACAAAACATGGCTAAAGAAACACCGCGATCTAACGGGCCAGCGTACTAACCAAGCTGCGGCGGGGTGGACGGGGGCGGCAACTTGCATTCCAGCGGCGGCGAACGCGGGAGACGATGAATCGACCCTGTTTCAGTAGAAGCGGGCGTTAGTGAAGCAGATCTGGTTGGCTGGCAAGGTATTCGGTGAAGTTGATACAGCCGCTGCGGCGAGGTAGTCGGTGGCGAGGTCGGCGGTGAAGCAGATCCGTCGGTGGCGAGGTCGGCGGTGAAGCAGATCCGTCGGTGACGAGGGCGGCGGGGGAGCGGATCAGGTGGGTGGACAGCCAACACGATCAAGGCTACGCTGTGGAGGAGTATGCCGGCGGCGAAGCAGATCTAGTACTGTAGAGAGTCAGAGCTTTGGCGTGTGAGAGTATTTTTGAGCTAATGGGGCGAATGGTTGGTGGGTGGGTGTGGGCCTGTGGGGAGGGTTCGGGATCTAGGCAAGATATTTCATTGTTACCGAATGAGCCCTCCATGGTCGGTGGGTTGTAGCTTCCGGACCAGGGTTAAAAGGGTAAAACTGGTCACGGGATTTTCGAATGGATGCGGCGGGATGATTTGGCGCGCGGCCGAAATTTTCAGTTTCAAGCTACGAGCAGAACGACAAAAATAATGTTCTTCCCCAGGGAGCTCTCATTTCTTCCTCTTCTCTTTCTCTCTCGAGTCTCTCCCACTCCCCCGGCTCCTCTCCCCCTTCTCTCCGGCGGCCTCGCCGGCCGGAGACGAGGCCGACTTCTCTCTGTATATTGTACACCCTCCGAACTAAATTAATTGATTCAACTTTCCTTAGACGTGTATGTATCTAGAGTAAAAACATGTGTGGATACATCCATATTTAGATAAGCAAAGTTGAGTCAGCTAATTTGGATCCGAGGGAGTTAGTGTTGTTGTAAGCTTAGATCCAGTGTTTCCCATGAGCAGAATGGCGCAATGGAGTCGGGGATCTCGTCATCGGCTTCAGATCTGGCCTATGGTGAATCTGGCGGATCTTGCCGGCCAAACCCCGATCTGGTGCCATCAATGTGATGGCGCTAACGGTGAGGCTTGCTTTGGTCAGTGCTTCAGATCTGGCCAATGGGGAAGTCAAGCTGCTAAAGTTCACAAGCTCGGGGCATACGACGGCGTCATCCGTCTTGCCCGTGCACATCTTGGCCTTTCAGCGGCCCTTCTCAGAGCCAATATGCCGTTGCTGAGGCCCTTCTTCTCCTTCGTCCTGGCGACTACCGGCGACACCGTCCCAAGTGGTGCGTCCCCGGCGACGGAGTTGCTGGAAAGGATGCGGAGCAGAGATCTGATGTGCGGTCGAGAAGGACTCGATTGATTTTCTTCTATATGTTTTGGGGTCCTTTTTGTAAAGTTGCAGGTTCTATTAGTTATTGTCTAGTACTTTTGGTCCTCTATGTAATTTTTTGGACTAGTTTCCATTGGCACTGATAAACTTGAATTTTGACAAGTTCACGGGAAAAAAATTCCTTTGCACATATGGCCTATCATGTATAAACATTCTTGAGATTTAAACTATATGTAATGTGCCATGCATTAACCCTAAACCATATATATGTAACTAACCCTAGCTGATCAAACCCTACTTAATTAAAACAAATAACCCTAAACTATACGCATGCACTTTATGCGCAAAGGCGCGGGTGCCTCTAATAATGTGTGTGCGCACTCGATCGATGATCCCTAAACCTTATACAACCCTGAAACCCTAATCCCTAAACCCTAAACCCTAAACACTAAACCCTAGACCCTAAACCCTAACCCTAACCCTAAACCCTAATTAAACCCTATATATAGGCCAACGACACTTAATTGTGCATCAAGCAGGCCAGGGGTGCCTCGCGGTCCTCTAATTAAATTAAATGTGCCATGCATTAACCCTAAACCATATATATGTAACTAACCATAGCTAATCAACCCTACTTAATGAAAACACATAACCCTAAACTATACTAGCTATAACCCGATCTAATAAAAACATGCTCTATATATAGCAGCTAGCTAGCAAACCGTAGATTAACACCAATTAATATATACATGGCCTATATCGATCATGTTGTATAACATATCCCTGAGATTCATTAATTAATTATATAATTATCGTGATAAATTAATTAACTTTAATTTTGACAAGTTCTCTCGAATGAAAACACATTTGATTAAGTTGCCTCATAATATATATATATAATTAGTGTGCATGCATGGCCTACCATGCATTCGTGCATATATTTTAATGTATATTTGAACATATTCTTGGGGATTTCAATCTCTCTCTCTCGATCATCTATATATCGTTGGTGGCCAAAAAACACACATATATATGCATGCAATTTATGCGTAAAGGCGCGGGTGCCTCTAATAATGTGTGTGCGCACTCGATCGATGATCCCTAAACCTTAAACAACCCTAAAACCTTAAATCCCTAATCCCTAAACCCTAAACACCCTAAACACTAAACCCTAAACCCTAGACCCTAAACGTACCCTAACCCTAACCCTAACCCTAACCCTAAACCCTAGCTAACCCTAAACCCCAATTAAACCCTATGTATAGGCCAACGACACTTAATTGTGCATCGATCGAGCGGCAGGGGTGCCTCGCGGTCCTCTAATTAAATTAAATGTGCCATGCATTAACCCTAAACCATATATATGTAACTAACCCTAGCTAATCAACCCTACTTAATTAAAACACATAACCCTAAACTATACTAGCTAGCTATAACCCGATCTAATAAAAACATGCTCTATATATAGCAGCTAGCTAGCAAACCGTAGATTAACACCAATTAAAATATACATGGCCTATATCGATCATGTTGTATAACATATCCCTGAGATTCATTAATTAATTATATAATTATCGTGATAAATTAATTAACTTGAACTTTGACAAGTTCTCTCGAATGAAAACACATTTGATTAAGTTGCCTCATAATATATATAATTAGTGTGCATGCATGGCCTACAATGCATTCGTGCATATATTTTAATGTATATTTGAACATATTCTTGGGGATTTCAATCTCTCTCTCGATCATCTATATATCGTTGGTGGCCCAAAAAACACACATATATACGCATGCACTTTATGCGTAAAGGCGCGGGTGCCTCTAATAATGTGTGTGCGCACTCGATCGATGATCCCTAAACCTTAAACAACCCTAAAACCCCTAAATCCCTAATCCCTAATCCCTAAACCCTAAACACCCTAAACACCCTAAACACTAAACCCTAAACCCTAAACCCTAACCCTCTACCCTAGCTAACCCTAAACCCTAATTAAACCCTATGTATAGGCCAACGTCACTTAATTGTGCATCGAGCAGCCCAGGGGTGCCTCGCGGTCCTCTAATTAAATTAATTGTGCCATGCATTAACCCTAAACCATATATATGTAACTAACCCTAGCTAATTAACCCTACTTAATTAAAACACATAACCCTAAACTATACTAGATATAACCCGATCTAATAAAAACATGCTCTATATATAGCAGCTAGCTAGCAAACCGTAGATTAACACCAATTAAAATATACATGGCCTATATATCGATCATGTTGTATAACATATCCCTCAGATTCATTAATTAATTATATAATTATCGTGATAAATTAATTAACTTGAATTTTGACAAGTTCTCTCGAATGAAAACACATTTGATTAAGTTGCCTCATAATATATATATAATTAATTAGTGTGCATGCATGGCCTACCATGCATTCGTGCATATATTTTAATGTATATTTGAACATATTCTTAGGGATTTCAATCTCTCTCTCTCTCGATCATCAATATATCGTTGGTGGCCAAAAAACACACACATATATATATATATACGCATGCAATTTATGCGTAAAGGCGCGGGTGCCTCTAATAATGTGTGTGCGCACTCGATCGATGATCCCTAAACCTTAAACAACCCCTAAAACCTTAAATCCCTAATCCCTAATCCCTAAACCCTAAACACCCTAAACACTAAACCCTAAACCCTAGACCCTAAACCCTAACCCTAACCCTAACCCTAAACCCTAGCTAACCCTAAACCCTAATTAAACCCTATGTATAGGCCAACGACACTTAATTGTGCATCGAGCAGGCCAGGGGTGCCTCGCGGTCCTCTAATTAAATTAAATGTGACATGCATTAACCCTAAACCATATATATGTAACTAACCCTAGCTAATCAACCCTACTTAATTAAAACACATAACCCTAAACTATACTAGATATAACCCGATCTAATAAAAGCATGCTCTATATATAACAGCTAGCTAGCAAACCGTAGATTAACACCAATTAAAATATACATGGCCTATATCGATCATGTTGTATAACATATCCCTCAGATTCATTAATTAATTATATAATTATCGTGATAAATTAATTAACTTGAATTTTGACAAGTTCTCTCGAATGAAAACACATTTGATTAACTTGCCTCATAATATATATATAATTAATTAGTGTGCATGCATGGCCTACCATGCATTCGTGCATATATTTTAATGTATATTTGAACATATTCTTGGGGATTTCAATCTCTCTCTCATCTATATATCGTTGGTGGCCAAAAACACACACATATATATATATATATACGCATGCAATTTATGCGTAAAGGCGCGGGTGCCTCTAATAATGTGTGTGCGCACTCGATCGATGATCCCTAAACCTTAAACAACCCCTAAAACCTTAAATCCCTAAACCCTAATCCCTAATCCCTAAACCCTAAACACCCTAAACACTAAACCCTAAACCCTAGACCCTAAACCCTAACCCTAACCCTAACCCTAAACCCTAGCTAACCCTAAACCCTAATTAAACCCTATGTATAGGCCAACGACACTTAATTGTGCATCGAGCAGGCCAGGGGTGCCTCGCGGTCCTCTAATTAAATTAAATGTGCCATGCATTAACCCTAAACCATATATATGTAACTAACCCTAGCTAATCAACCCTACTTAATTAAAACACATAACCCTAAACTATACTAGATATAACCCGATCTAATAAAAGCATGCTCTATATATATAACAGCTAGCTAGCAAACCGTAGATTAACACCAATTAAAATATACATGGCCTATATCGATCATGTTGTATAACATATCCCTCAGATTCATTAATTAATTATATAATTATCTTGATAAATTAATTAACTTTAATTTTGACAAGTTCTCTCGAATGAAAACACATTTGATTAAGTTGCCTCATAATATATATATAATTTTAGTGTGCATGCATGGCCTACCATGCATTCGTGCATATATTTTAATGTATATTTGAACATATTCTTGGGGATTTCAATCTCTCTCTCTCTCGATCATCTATATATAACGTTGGTGGCAAAAAAACACACATATATACGCATGCACTTTATGCGTAAAGACGCGGGTGCCTCTAATAATGTGTGTGCGCACTCGATCGATGATCCCTAAACCTTAAACAACCCTAAAACCCTAAATTAATTATCGATCTCCCTGTGATTCATTAATTAATTATATATATAATTATCGATGATAAATTAATTAACTTGAATTTTGACAAGTTCTCTCGTATGAAAACACATTTGATCAAGTTGCCTAGCTCATAATATATATATATAATTAGTGTGCATGCATGGCCTACCATGCATTCGTGCATATATTTTAATATATATTTGAACATATTCTTGGGGATTTCAATCTCTCTCTCTCGATCATCTATATATCGTTGTTGGTGGCAAAAAAACACACATATATATACGCATGCACTTTATGCGCAAAGGCGCGGGTGCCTCTAATAATGTGTGTGCGCACTCGATCGATGATCCCTAAACCTTAAACAACCCTAAAACCCTAATCCCTAATCCCCTAAACCCTAAACACCCTAAACACTAAACCCTAGACCCTAAACACCCTAAACACTAAACCCTAGACCCTAAACACCGTAAACACTAAACCCTAAACCCTAAACACCCTAAACACTAATTAAACCCTAAACCCTAGACCCTAAACACCCTAAACACTAGACCCTAAACCCTAGACCCTAAACACCCTAAACACTAAACCCTAGACCCTAAACACCGTAAACACTAAACCCTAAACCCTAGACCCTAGCTAAACACCCTAAACACTAAACCCTAAACCCTAGCTAACCCTAAACCCTAATTAAACCCTATATATAGGCCAACGACACTTAATTGTGCATCAAGCAGGCCAGGGGTGCCTCGCGGTCCTCTAGTTAAATTAAATGTGCCATGCATTAACCCTAAACCATATATATATAACTAACCCCTAGCTAATCAAACCCTAGTTAATTAAAACACATAACCCTAAACTATACTAGCTATAACCCGATCTAATAAAAACATGCTCTATATATAGCAGCTAGCTAGCAAATTAAACGGTAGATTAACACCAATTAATATATACATGGCCTATATCGATCATATGTTGTATAACATCTCCCTGAGATTCATTAATTAATTATATAATTATCGATGATAAATTAATTAACTTGAATTTTGACAAGTTCTCTCGAATGAAAACACATTTGATTAAGTTTCCTCATAATATATATATAATTAGTGTGCATGCATGGCCTACCATGCATGCATTCGTGCATATATTTTAATATATATTTGAACATATTCTTGGGGATTTCAATCTCTCTCTCTCGATCATCTATATGTCGTTGGTGGCCAAAAAACACACACATATACGCATGCACTTTATGCGCAAAGGCGCGTGTGCCTCTAATAATGTGTGTGTGCGCACTCGATCGATGATCCCTAAACCTTAAACCCTAAATAAACCCTAATCCCTAATCCCTAAACCCTAAACACCATAAACATTAAACCCTAAACCCTAACCTCCTAACCCTAAACCCTAAACCCTAATTAAACCCTATATATAGGCCAATGACACTTAATTGTGCATCAAGCAGGCCAGGGGTGCCTCGCGGTCCTCTAATTAAATTAAATGTGCCATGCATATATATGTGTTTAATTTGGGGATTTCAATCGCTCTCTCGTATGTAGCTCTCTCTACCTCTCTCTCTCTCTCTCTCTCTCTCTCTCTCGTTGGTGGCCAACAACACACACATGCACTTTGTGCGCAAAGGCATGCGCCTCTAATAATGTGTGCGCAGTCGATCGATCTAGTTTTGATTAATCATAGCACACAAATAAAGAAGTTGTATTTGAATCCACACAACCTAATCTAAAACACATAACCCCTAACATGGCCTAATTAATTAACCCTTCTCGATCTCTACCTAATTAGTGGAAATTGCACAAAATCAAAAGGGGTCCCTCACTAATTATGCATATCTGCTAGATTGTGATAAACTTTTGCCCCATATATATTTGGTGGATGGGTGCATCTTGGCATGTAAAACAATTAGTGTTTGCAAATGGCGTTGTCAAAATTTATGTACAAATGATTTCTTTCCATCCAAAGTGCATAAAATGGGAGTTTTAATGAAGAAAGTACAAATAAAACAGCTCAACATGCTTCCACACCCCGATTTTCACACGAAGTAGAGCATATTTAAAGGATAATTCCAGAGTTTTACTATTTTTCAAGCAACTTTGCTAATTTTCCCCCACTCACATGACTTTATGTCGATTTAACGAAAATATGGCGAATTTAAACTACATGGGCGGGATAGTTTGAATTGTGCGCGCGGCAAAGGGAACCGCCTATTCCTCAACCTTGTGCACGGCAAATTACACACGCAACTCCATTAAACGCCACCTACCGACCTTAATTATCACCCCGGCGGCCCGGCCGCATGACCCCCCACCCACCCCTACACAACTTATCCCCGTCCGTGCGAAGAGCTTCCCCTCCCCGTCCCGTCCGTGCGAAGAAGAAGCTTCCCCTCCCCGTCGTTCTTCTCGAGACGCACCGGCGGTCAAGTTGATCCACGGTAGGGCTGCTATCTCTAGCTCAATCATGTATCGGGCAAGACAGCCTAACGATTTATATTTTCTTGATGCTGCTAAAAAAATCGTCAGTATGCTCGAACTAATTGGCACTTTATAGTTTTCCGCTCGATTTGTCATCGATCAATTTGTTCATTTGCGTGGGCATATAGAGTCAGTTCTGCACTCGATCCGTTAATTTGCTGAAATGCCATGGCAGAGTTTTGTACACGATCTGTTTGCTAAAATGTCGATGGGCATTTTTTGTTTTGTACTCGACATGATTGCTGAAATGCATAATCATGTAGTATAGTTTTGTACTCGATGGATATACATTTCCTACTTCGCCTTAAATTAATCACCAACCACTGTATCTCATAATTAAACAGATGGACAGAACTTGGATACTGCATGGACACTTATGTTCCCCTTCATATATAAATGGTGTTCAACCCTTTATGGGGTTTATTAGAGCTCATGATGGTCACAACCTGGACGTGTATTGCCCGCGCTGCACATGTATGAATGGTGAGAAGAGGCCTCACCCTGTAGTGGCAGATCATTTACACATTTTTGGGATGGACCGCACATATGTTAGGCGGGTTTAGCATGGTGAACCATATAATGATCCTTTAGCAGGAGAAGCAGATCTTGCTCACACTGTATGTGTGCTGGCATATGTAGTTAATTATTTATATTGATGTTGCCGCTGTTTCAATCAATAGTTTGCATTGTTGTGCAAGGTTCTGTACTCAAATTTAACTTGTTGCAGATGGATGGACGGGAAGGAGAGAAAAAGCGCTTGCTTCAGGAAACGGGTTTCAGCTCTGGGACATGTGTTGTGCCAGATGAGAAGGTAAATATGTAAAACGGCATTTGTTCAGGTTGCATCCCTTAGATGTTTGTCTAATCGGTTGATGTACTAATTGCAGAAGCATAGAGTTGAAGAGGTCTCTCAGTTTGATGGGAGATTTGAAGATGAATCTCAGTTTGATGCACCTGTGGATGGTACTGATGACGAGCCTTTCATAGACGAAGGTCCTGCACCTGAGATTATCCAGCCTACAGAAGGAGGCCGTGGACCGAGTACACAGCTTTGCGTTGAAGTGGATGCACGCCCGGAGATCATCACGGGCGTCCGGGTAGTCTCAAGACCACCCAGCCCTGATGCACCTGTGGATGGTACTGATGACGAGCCTCTCATAGACGAAGGTCCTGCACCTGAGATTATCCAGCCTACAGAAGGAGGCCGTGGACCGAGTACACAGCTTTGCGTTGAAGAGGATGCACACCCGGAGATCATCAGGGGCGTCCCGGTAGTCTCAGGACCACCCAGCCCTGATGCAAAATGTTGAGCTACTTTATGATTCGTACTCTTATGTTCTGGTGCTGTAGTATGTTATGATTTGTACGCCTTTGGCGCTAGATTAAGCATTCAGTGGATGATCGCGTTGCAAAATTCGACACCCACACAATCAGTTCATCGTATGAGTAGTAGCACAATTACTTCTACAGCGATTCCTGCCAGCGCATTAGTTGGTAGCATGAAACACTTTCAGGTACTCCCCTCTGATTCATATTAACTGACTCAAGTTTGTTAGTCTAGTTAACAAATGCATCTAGATACATCCATATCTAGACAGAATTCTGGATCTCAGGGCGGGTGGTCCGCATCGTCCGGGAACGATCACCAGCGGGTTAACGAGGACATGCATGGCGGCCAGGGGATTTGTTTTTTTTTTGGTTTGAGCTTGGGATTTGGGGTTTTTTCGGATAGGGGAGGAGGAACCGAGGAAGAGGAAGGAACAGCCGCGTGCTTGGCGCGTGGCGGTGTGCTTGAATTTCGAATTTTTGTGAAATGTTTCATTTCCCCGCTACAATTCGGGGGTTTCTTGACGCGCCAATGCGTCCCGCCGGGCAGCTTCAAGTGAATTTGGGGTGCCACACTATGGGCCCTAGTTTCAGTGAGACATGTAATGACTAGTCACATCAGTAAGTTCACTGTGTAATAAAATATGTTACCCCTCCCCTTTATGTAGCACCCCTTCTCTCCCGATCGAGTGCCGATTGCCGACGGATGCAAGCCGCTAGCTCGATCCCCTCCTTTCGCCTCCACCGTCCAGGCATCCAGCTTGGAGGGGCAAGCTGCATCTAGACCAAGCGGATTAGGTAGGACTAGTAATGTTCTTTCCTTTCTCGAGATCGGTTCTTTTTTCCTCTCCTCGATATCTTGCGCATCTCTTTCCTATTCTGGGCGAAGGGGTGTCTTTCTGGTCACCCTCGAGCTGGGAGTGATTGATGGGGGTGGGGGCGGGGGCTACCTTTGCTTGGATTGGGGTGTTCTTCCTTTATTTGTCGACATTTGCAACCTTTGTAGTTTCTGCTGATCCTCACTGTATCTTTTGTCAGCTTGTACAGGAAAGGAAAGACCTCGGCGGTGGGGGCAATGGAGCGTAAGGCCACCACGCATGTGGGCAGTTGGCTGAGCCTGAGCTGCGTCCCCAGCCCCGCGAAGCAGGTACTCCGTTTGCTTATCCACTCTTTACCTTTTAAGTGTCTCTCTGCATCCTCAATCTGTTCCTGTTCTGGAATATGCTTAAAGTAGCACATGTCTTCAGCTGTTTGTGCGTAAAGCCTCTGTGACACCATGCTCTATATTCTCTGTATCAGGTTGGTACCTCCAGGTTCCGTGCTGAGGCTATGGGGAACGAGAATAGCGCCCCACCTGCTGCAGGAGCATGGCCCGATCTGCAGCACAAGAAGCGAAATGCCACTGCCGAGCTGGGCAGGGACCGCCCAGGGGTAATTTTTTTAACCAACTTACCATGATGTAGTCTGAATCTGATACTCCCTCAGATCCAAATTAATTGACTCAACTATCTGTAGATACGGATGTATCTAGATGTGTTTTAGCTCTAGATAGTAAAGTCTTGTTTTTAGTCTTCCTGCTTCTTACATTTGTATCAATTTTCACATGCAGACTGTACCTTGTGAACTTCGTCCAATGATTAACCAGATGTGTCCGCATGAAGGATCTTTCACTATGCATGGCAATGGCAAATTGATGAACACCTACACGGTCTATGAGGTGTATGTCTACAAGACGCAGGCCATCACATATTTGTATGGACATGATTGGAGAAAGTTTGCTTTTGACTACGGTCTGAAGAAGGGCGACGAGCTGAGGATCAGAAACTCAAACGGGCAGATATACGTAACTGCTTACAGAGTTGGAGACACTTCCAAATATATAATATGTAACTTTTTTCTACTCATATCTTTTGATAACTGCATTCTGAGCAGTTGTTCTAAACCATTCCCTCTGTTCTAGCTTGCTGGGTTTAACATGATCAAAGCTGCAGATCCCCTGATGGAACAGGAGCGGATGTCACAAAGGGCAACCACACCAGCACCGGCACCGGCTTCCCACTCTCCTGCATCAGCACCGGTTCCTGTACCAGCTCCGTTTACTGCATCTACCCAGCAGTCCCCTACATCAGCATTGGTTCCTGTAGAGGCCCCATATACTACACATGCCCAGCAGGCTCCTGCATCAGCACTGGTTCCTCTAGCTGCACCGTTTACTGCACCTGCCCAACAGTCTCCTGCATCAGCACCGGTTCCTCTAGAGGCACCGTTTACTGCACCTGCCCAGCAGTCTCCTGCATCAGCACCAGCTCGTGTACCAGCCCAGGCTCATGCACCTGCCCCAGCCAGATCACCGAGGTCTCAGCTCATTGCTGTGGCCACCCGTGTGGTGACCAGGACGCATCTGAAGGCTATGTTCGTGAGTATATGACAGCATAACTGCTCTTATCTTGATGTCTTCTCTGCTCAAAGTCTCACATGGTTCAGTGCATTGGTGCCATTGACTAATTTTTGGTGGTATCTCTTGCTTTGAATCAGAAATTGCCTAAAAGTATCTCCAAGGATCTCAATGCTGGCCGAAGGGGCAAGATATCCCTCGTCATGGAGAGTGAAGGTCTCACCGTGGAGGGACGGTACTCTGTCAGTCCCACAGATGGCCGCTTGGCTGTTACTTCCAGGTGGAAAAAGTTCATTGACGGTGCCAAACTTCGCATTGGATCAAAGTTGAAGGTCAAGATCTTTCGATGCCGCTGTGACATGCTGGTCATAAAGTTCGCGGTTGTCTAGTTCTGTTGTCCCATGAGCCCTTAGCAAATGCATTTGTAGTTATACTTATATAAGGTTATCTTATCTGAACTGCTAATTAATTGTATGGGTGGTAAAACTCTGGCAAGCTTTTGCTCTTAGCAAGTATGTATGTATGATCAGCTATTATGATAACTAATGTTTGTGTTCATCTTAATTTGCATTTCCGTTTTAGAAAAAAACTTAATTTCTATTTTGGCTGACCTGTTAGAGAACTATCAGATTGAACCCACAACATGATTCATATAGATTCATTACACCGAGCCACATGTCTTGACCTTGCGATACACTACTTCCATTAATCAGTGCAAGAAGGCTTACCTGAGCTGCCTGAACCATGGCAGATTCGAATCCACCTTATCTATCTAGAAATACAACCTTTGCAGAAAGAGGATTTGCAGTATGGGGAGGCTGACATTGGGGACCCATGAGCCAGCAGCGTCGTCAACGTTTTAAAGGTGGCAGGAGATCGAAAGAAAAAATAAGCCAAAAATCAGTTGGTAAACAAATTCAAGAAAAGAAACATTTACCTTTCTGAGAGGATGACATGCGGGACCCATGAGGCAGCAGCATCCTCAACTATTTCAAGGCGGCAGGGGATCAAAATAAAAAAGGAAATAGCCAGAAATTAATTAGGGTCAAAAATAAATCCATCAAAGGAAACTTTTATTGTTCATAGAGGATGACATGTGGGACCGACTTGCCAGCTGCGTCGTCATCGTTTCAAAGGGGGCAGGGGATCAAAAGAAAAAGGCAAATAGCCAGAAATTAGGGGAAAAAAATAAATCCAACAAAGGAAACTTTTATTGTTCATAGAGGATGACATGCGGGACCCATGAGCCAGCAGCTTCCTCAACGTTTCAAAGTCGGCATGAGATTGAAAGAAAAAGTCAAGTGACATAATATCAGGAGCCAAAAATAATCCAAGAAAAGAAACTTTATTGTACATAGAGGATGACATGCGGGTCCCATTTTGTAGCAGCGGTCTCAACGCTTCCAAGGCGGCACAGGACCGAAAGAAAAATGAAGTAGCCAGAAATCAGGGTGTGAAAAAAATCCAAGAAAAGAAAGATTTCAATTGGGCTGTATCTGGACATCTGGGCCTTCGAACTATCCTGCTGGGCCTTTTGACTCGTACAATTTCAGCCCACTCCAAAACAGGAAAGGTCGGATTTTTCTCAAAAAAAAACAGGAAAGTCCTATGCTTCGCAAAAACAAAAAACAAGGAGATTCAACATATAAGTTTGTTTATGTAGATATAAAGATTTAATTTATCCGTTTGCAATAGCTCAGAGCGAAATACAACGTTTATTGTCTGCAAAATAAAATATCACATGTTTCTTGTACGGGGAGGCTGACATCGGGGACCCATGAGCCAGCAGCGTCGTCAACGTTTCAAAGGCGGCAGGGGATCGAAAATAAAAAAAGCCAAAAATCAGTTGGTAAAAAAATACAAGAAAAGAAAACATTTATCGTTCTGAGAGGATGACATGCGGGACCCATGAGGCAGCAGCATCCTCAACGTTTCAAAGTCGGCATGAGATCGAAAGAAAAAGGCAAGTGACATAATATCAGGAGCCAAAAATAATCCAAGAAAAGAAACTTTATTGTACATAGAGGATGACATGCGGGTCCCATTTTGTAGCAGCGGTCTCAACGTTTCCAAGGCGGCACAGGACCAAAAGAAAAATGAGGCAGCAGCATTCTCAACAATTCCAAGGCGGCAGGGGATCAAAAGAAAAAAAAGGAAATAGCCAGAAATTAATTAGGGGTCAAAAATAAATCCACCAAAGGAAACTTTTATTGTTCATAGAGGATGACATGTGGGACCGACCTGCCAACAGCGTCCTCATCGTTTCAACGGGGGCAGGGGATCAAAAGAAAAAGGCAAATAGCCAGAAATTAGGGGTAAAAAATAACTCCAAGAAAGGAAACTTTTATTGTTCGTAGAGGATGACATGCGGGACCCATGAGCCAGCAGCTTACTCAACGTTTCAAAGGCGGCATGAGATCGAAAGAAAAAGGCAAGTGACCAAATATCAGGAGCCAAAAATAATCCAAGATTTATTGTACATAGAGGATGACATGTGGGTCCCATTTTGCAGCAGCGGTCTCAATGTTTGTAATGCGGCTTGAGATCAAAAGAAAAAGAAAGTAGCTAGTAATTAGGGGGTGAAAAAAATCCAAGAAAAGAAAGTTGATGGACATAGAGGATGACATGCGGGTCCCTTGAACCAACAGCTTACTCAACGTTTCAAAGGGGGCAGGGGATCAAAAGAAAAAGGCAAGCCAAAAATCAGAGGGTGAAAAAAAATCCAACAAAGGAAACTTTTATAGCACATAGAGGATGACATGCGGGTCCCATGAGCCAGCAGGTACCTCAACGTTTCAAACGTGGCATGAGATCGAAAGAAAAAGGCAAGTGACCAAATATGAGGTGCCAAAAAAAACTCCAAGAAAAGAAAGTTGATTGCTCATAGAGGATGACATGCGGGTCCCATTTAGCAGCAGTCTCACCGTTTGAGAGGCGGCAGGGGATCGAAAGAAAAAGGCAAGTGACCAAATATCAGGAGCCAAAAATAATTCAAGAAAAGAAAGTTTTATAGTCCATAGAGGATGACATGCGGGTCCCATTTAGCTGCAGCGGTCTCACCGTTTGAGAGGCGGCAGGGGATCGAAAGAAAAAGGCAAGTGACCAAATATGAGGTGCCAAAAAAATCCAAGAAAAGAAAGTTTTATAGTACATAGAGGATGACATGCGGGTCCCATTTAGCAGCAGCGGTATCACCGTTTGAGGCGGCAGCGGATCGAAAGAAAAAGGCAAGTGACCAAATATGAGGTGCCAAAAAAACTCCAAGAAAAGAAAGTTGATTGCTCATAGAGGATGACATGCGGGTCCCATTTAGCTGCAGCGGTCTCAACGTTTCCAAGGCGGCACGGATCAAAAGAAAAAGGAAGTAGCCAGAAATCAGGGGGTCAAAAAAATCCAAGAAAAGAAGGAATTTTGGTTCATAGAGGATGACAAGCGGGACCCATGATCCTGCATCGTAAACGGCTCGATCGGAGAGCGTTGAACGAGATGGCGCGATCGAGAAAAAAAACAATGCTAGAGAGGCTGCCATGTGGGCCCTACATCCCTGGGCGGTGCGGATTTGCGTTGACTCGGCCGGCGAACCCGAGAATTCGCGATGCACCACGTCCCGGGCCACCATACGCGACGTTTTGGCCGCTTTCGTCGGGCTAGGTGGCCTCAAAAACGAGAAAAAAAAGTTTTGACATGAACCACGGAGGGACCAAAAATCGTCGGCCTTGGTGCACCACCAACCACGGCGCGACTTCAACTTCGTCGGCCATGGAAACTTTTCTTGTAGTGAATGGACTAGTGGCACATCCGCTTATCCAATAATTTTGCAAAAAGAGCTGGCAACGGGGTTCCCAGCCCCAATTAATCAACCTTCATTAATAATTCTCTTCACGTGTTTTGCTCTGATTCATCAGTAAGCAACTTAACCTGCAAATAGACACTTCCCCATGGTATGTGAATGTTGGAAGGCACCCGAGGATTCGGTTAGCCATGGCTTGTGTAAGCAAAGGTTGGGGGGAGTGTCATCCATAATGAAACTAAAATACATGTGTAAACAAAAGAGAAGAGGGATGATCTACCTTGCTGGTAGAGATAACGTCCTTCATGGGAGCCGCTCTTGAGAGTCTGGTTGGCGAGGTGGTTAGAGTACCCACTATCATTCGTTGACAACAACAAACACCTCTCAAAATAATTTTACTTCTGTCTTTGAAAAATGAAAAGCTCTAGCACATGTTAATCCCTGCTTCCCTCTGCGAAGGGTCAATCTTTTACTTTTATGTTGAGTCACCATCCTTTCTTTGAGCACTTTCTTGAGAGCATGACTGTCATTCTTAGTATAATATGCTTGTCCCAAAATATGATCAGCTGTGGTATAACTTTGATGCTTTTATCTTTGACAAATTTACTTCTAGTCTTTCTATGAACTTCAGAGGTGCCTGGGCATTTATGTTTTGCTACAAATACAGGCAAGCGAGATACCACTTTATCATATCTTTCTATGAACATTGCAATCCTGCTTATTGAAGTGTTTCATGATGCTTGTTATTAGTTTGTTGGTATTGATACGTCTCCGACGTATCGATAATTTCTTATGTTCCATGCTACATTATTGATGATATCTACATGTTTTATACACATTATATGTCGTATTTACGCATTTTCCGGCACTAACTTATTAACAAGATGCCGAAGAGCCAGTTGCTGTTTTCTGCTGTTTTTGGTTTCAGAAATCCTAGTAAGGAAATATTCTCGGAATTGGACGAAATCAATGCCCAGGGTCCTATTTTTGCACGAAGCTTCCAGAAGACCGAGGGGGAAAGGAAGTGGGGCCACGAGGCGCCGCCACAACAGGGGCGGCGCGGCCCAGGCCTTGGCCCGCGCGGCCCTGGTGTGTGGGGCCCTCGTGTGGCCCCCCGCGTTGCCCTTCCGCCTACTTAAAGTCTCCGTCGTGAAACCCTCTGCACCGAGAGCCACGATACGGAAAACCTTACTGAGACGCCGCCGCCGCCAATCCCATCTCGGGGATTCAGGAGATCGCCTCCGGCACCCTGTCGGAGAGGGGAATCATCTCCCGGAGGACTCTTCATCGCCATGATCGCTCTCGGAGTGATGAGTGAGTAGTTCACCCCTGGACTATGGGTCCATAGCAGTAGCTAGATGGTCGTCTTCTCCTAATTGTGCTTCATTGTTGGATCTTGTGAGCTGCCTAACATGATCAAGATCATCTATCTGTAATACTATATGTTGTGTTTGTCGGGATCCGATGGATAGAGAATACTATGTTATGGTGATTATCAATCTATTACCTATGTGTTGTTTATGATCTTGCATGCTCTCCGTTATTAGTAGAGGCTCTGGCCAAGTTTTTGCTCTTAACTCCAAGAGGGAGTATTTATGCTCGATAGTGGGTTCATGCCTCCATTAAATCTGGGACAGTGACAGAAAGTTCTAAGGTTGTGGATGTGTTGTTGCCACTAGGGATAAAACATTGATGCTATGTCTAAGGATGTAGTTGTCGATTACATTATGCACCATACTTAATGCAATTGTCTGTTGCTTGCAACTTAATACTGGAAGGGGTTCGGATGATAACCCGAAGGTGGACTTTTTAGGCATAGATGCATGCTGGATGGCGGTCTATGTACTTTGTCGTAATGCCCTGATTAAATCTCACTATATTTATCATATCATGTATATGCATTGTTATGCCCTTTTCTATTTGTCAATTGCCCGACTGTAATTTGTTCACCCAACATGCTTTTATCTTATGGGAGAGACACCTCTAGTGAACTGTGGACCCCGGTCCTATTCTTTACATCGCATACAATCTACTGCAATACTTGTTCTTTATTTTCTGCAAACAGTCATCTTCCACACAATACGGTTAATCCTTTGTTACAGCAAGCCGGTGAGATTGACAACCTCACTGTTTCGTTGGGGCAAAGTACTTTGGTTGTGTTGTGCAGGTTCCACGTTGGCGCCGGAATCCATGGTGTTGCGCCGCATCACATTTCGCCACCATCAACCTTCAAAGTGCTTCTTGACTCCTACTGGTCCGATTAAATCTTGGTTTCTTGCTGAGGGAAAGTTGCCACTGTGCGCATCATACCTTCCTCTTGGGGTTCCCAACGGACGTGTACATCTACGCGCATCAAGCAAATTTCTGGCGCCGTTGCCGGGGAGATCAAGACACGCTGCAAGGGGAGTCTCCACTTCCCAATCTCTTTACTTTGTTTTTGTCTTGCTTTATTTTATTTACTACTTTGTTTGCTGCACCTAAACAAAACACAAAAAAATTAGTTGCTAGTTTTACTTTATTTATTGTCTTGCTCTCTATATCAAAAACACAAAAAAATTAGTTACTTGTCTTTACTTTATTTGCTTAGTTTACTCTTTGCTTATTTCATCATGTTTCCTCCTAAGCACACTCTAAAAGACATACCGGTAGGCCGAGGGTCTATAATTGGAAGAGATAATATAGAAGATTTTTTCACTCATGTTAGTATAGCTGAAGATTTTGAAGATAGACACTTGGTAGAACTTGCTCCTACTTATGAAATTGCTGTTGCTTCTCTAGTACACATGTTGGAAATTAAATTTGTTAATCTCAATCCTATAATTCAGCATATGTTTCTTACACTCTCTGATATGGAGGAAGGAGAAAAGAAAGATTTTGTCTTAGAAACTCTTCTAAAAGAATTTGGTGGTGTAGCAAGAGAGGCTAGAAAAGTCTTTACTAAATATAAAATGCTTGGTTCTTACACCAACTTTGCTAGCACCCTTGAAAAAATGGATATTGATAGGATGAAGTACACTAATAATGTTAATGATGGAGGGGACATTAAGACATCAATACCTTGCAAGCTTGTAGGAATGTTCGAGGCACTAGAAAAGAATTATGATTGGATTGTTCCCGAAAATTTATTTGATGAGAATAGCAAGCCTAAGAGTAATGAAAAGGGAGCCTCTGAAACTTACATAGATAAGATAACATGCATTGTAGAGGAAACTCCCAACTCCCAAGGTAATGTCGATGCTCCATCTCTTGATAATACTTGATTTGCACTTTCTGCGCCTAGCTGAAAGGCGTTAAAGAAAAGCGCTTATGGGAGACAACCCATGTTTTTACTACAGTACTTTGTTTTATATTTGAGTCTTGGAAGTTGTTTACTACTATAGCAACCTCTCCTTATCATGTTTTTGTGCCAAGTAAAGTTTCTATGCTAAAGTTGATGTTATATTTGGGATCGCTGCGCAGAAACAGCATTGCTGTCTGTCACGAATTCTGGCACAAGTCTCTGTAGAAAATTCGAAAAAATCTGAAAAATTACGAGCGTGATCCTCAGATATGTACGCAACTTTCATTAGTTTTGAGTTTTTCCATTTGAGCAAGTCTAGTGCCCCTTTCAGGTTCGTCTTTACGGACTGTTCTGTTTTTGACAGATTCTGCCTTTTATTTCGCATTGCCGTATTTGCTATGTTGGATGAATTTCTTTGATCCATTAATGTCCAGTAGCTTTGTGCAATGTCCAGAAGTGTTAAGAATGATTGTGTCACCTCTGAACATGTGAATTATTAATTGTGCACTAACCCTCTAATAAGTTTGCTTGAAGTTTGGTGTGAAGGAAGTTTTCAAGGGTCAAGAGAGGAGTATGATATACTATGATCAAGAGGAGTGAAAGATCTAAGCTTGGGGATGCCCCCGTGGTTCATCCCTGCATATTTTAAGAAGACTCAAGCGTCTAAGCTTGGGGATGCCCAAGGCATCCCCTTCTTCATCGACAACATCATCAGGTTCCTCCCCTGAAACTATATTTTTATTCAGTCACATCTTATGTACTTTGCTTGGAGCGTCGGTTTGTTTTGTTTTTGTTTTTGTTTGAATAAAATGGATCCTAGCATTCACTGTATGGGAGAGAGACACGCTCCGCTGTTGCATATGGACAAATATGTCCTTAGGCTTTACTCATAATGTTCAAGGCGAAGGTTGAAATTTCTTCGTTAAATTGTTATATGGTTGGAATTGGGAAATGCTACATGTAGTAATTCTAAAATGTCTTGGATAATGTGATACTTGGCAATTGTTGTGCTCATGTTTAAGCTCTTGCATCATATACTTTGCACCCATTAATGAAGAAATACATAGAGCTTGCTAAAATTTGGTTTGCATATTTGGTCTCTCTAAGGTCTAGATAATTTCTAGTATTGAGTTTTGAACAACAAGGAAGACGGTGTAGAGTCTTATAATGTTTACAATATGTCTTTTATGTGAGTTTTGCTGCACCGGTTCATCCTTGAGTTTGCTTCAAATAACCTTGCTAGCCTAAACCTTGTATCGAGAGGGAATACTTCTCATGCATCCAAAATCCTTGAGCCAACCACTATGCCATTTGTGTCCACCATACCTACCTACTATATGGTATTTCTCCGCCATTCCAAAGTAAATTTCTTGAGTGCTACCTTTAAATTTCCATCATTCGCCTTTGCAATATATAGCTCATGGGACAAAATAGCCTTAAAAACTATTGTGGTATTGAATATGTACTTATGCACTTTATCTCTTATTAAGTTGCTTGTTGTGCGATAACCATGCTTCTGGGGACGCCATCAACTATTCTTTGTTGAATATCATGTGAGTTGCTATGCATGTCCGTCTTGTCTGAAGTAAGAGAGATCTACCACCTTAATGGTTGGAGCATGCATATTGTTAGAGAAGAACATTGGGCCGCTAACTAAAGCCATGAATCATGGTGGAAGTTTCAGTTTTGGACATATATCCTCAATCTCATATGAGAACACTAATTCTTGCCACATGCTTATGCATTAAAGAGGAGTCCATTATCTGTTGTCCATGTTGTCCCGGTATGGATGTCTAAGTTGAGAATAATCAAAAGCGAGAAATCCAAAATGCGAGCTTTCTCCTTAGACCTTTGTACAGGCGGCATGGAGGTACCCCTTTGTGAAACTTGGTTGAAACATGTGTATTGCGATGATCCGGTAGTCCAAGCTGATTAGGACAAGGTGCGGGCACTATTAGTATACTATGCATGAGGCTTGCAACTTGTAATATATAATTTACATAACTCATATGCTTTATTAATACCGTTGACAAAATTGTTTCATGTTTTCAAAATAAAAGCTCTAGCACAAATATAGCAATCGATGCTTTCCTCTTTGAAGGACCTTTCTTTTACTTTTATTGTTGAGTCAGTTTACCTATCTCTCTCCACCTTAAGAAGCAAACACTTGTGTGAACTGTGCATTGATTCCTACATACTTGCATATTGCACTTGTTATATTACTTTATATTGACACTATCCATGAGATATATATGTTATAAGTTGAAAGCAACCGCTGAAACTTAATCTTCCTTTGTGTTGCTTCAATACCTTTACTTTGATTTATTGCTTTATGAGTTAACTCTTATGCAAGACTTATTGATGCTTGTCTTGAAGTACTATTCATGAAAAGTCTTTGCTTTATGATTCATTTGTTTACTCATGTCATTACCATTGTTTTGATCACTGCATTCATTACATATGTTTACAATAGTATGATCAAGGTTATGATGGCATGTCACTCCAGAAATTATCCTTGTTATCGTTTACCTGCTCGGGACGAGCAGAACTAAGCTTGGGGATACGTCTCCGACGTATCGATAATTTCTTATGTTCCATGCTACATTATTGATGATATCTACATGTTTTATACACATTATATGTCGTATTTACGCATTTTCCGGCACTAACTTATTAACAAGATGCCGAAGAGCCAGTTGCTGTTTTCTGCTGTTTTTGGTTTCAGAAATCCTAGTAAGGAAATATTCTTAATTGGACGAAATCAATGCCCAGGGTCCTATTTTTGCACGAAGCTTCCAGAAGACCGAAGGGAAAGGAAGTGGGGCCACGAGGCGCCGCCACAACAGGGCGGCGCGGCGGCCTTGGCCGCGCGGCCCTGGTGTGTGGGGCCCTCGTGTGGCCCCCGCGTTGCCCTTCCGCCTACTTAAAGTCTTCGTCGCGAAACCCTCTGCACCGAGAGCCACGATACGGAAAACTGAGAGGCCGCCGCCGCCAATCCCATCTCGGGGGATTCAGAGATCGCCTCGGCACTGCCGGAGGGGGAATCATCTCCGGAGGACTCTTCATCGCCATGATCGCCTCCGGAGTGATGAGTGAGTAGTTCACCCCTGGACTATGGGTCCATAGCAGTAGCTAGATGGTCGTCTTCTCCTAATTGTGCTTCATTGTTGGATCTTGTGAGCTGCCTAACATGATCAAGATCATCTATCTGTAATACTATATGTTGTGTTTGTCGGGATCCGATGGATAGAGAATACTATGTTATGGTGATTATCAATCTATTACCTATGTGTTGTTTATGATCTTGCATGCTCTCCGTTATTAGTAGAGGCTCTGGCCAAGTTTTTGCTCTTAACTCCAAGAGGGAGTATTTATGCTCGATAGTGGGTTCATGCCTCCATTAAATCTAGGACAGTGACAGAAAGTTCTAAGGTTGTGGATGTGCTGTTGCCACTAGGGATAAAACATTGATGCTATGTCTAAGGATGTAGTTGTTTATTAAATTACGCACCATACTTAATGCAATTGTTCTGTTGTTTGCAACTTAATACCTGGAAGGGGTTCGGATGATAACCCGAAGGTGGACTTTTTAGGCATAGATGCATGCGGGATGGCGGTCTATGTACTTTGTCGTAATGCCCGATTAAATCTCACTATATTTATCATATCATGTATATGCATTGTTATGCCCTTTTTCTATTTGTCAATTGCCCGACCGTAATTTGTTCACCCAACATGCTTTTATCTTATGGGAGAGACACCTCTAGTGAACCGTGGACCCCGGTCCTATTCTTTACATCGCATACAATTTACTGCAATACTTGTTCTTTAATGTTTTCTTCGCAAACAATCATCTTCCACACAATACGGTTAATCCTTTGTTACAGCAAGCCGGTGAGATTGACAACCTCACTGTTTGTTGGGGCAAAGTACTTTGGTTGTGTTGTGCAGTTCCACGTTGGCGCCGGAATCCCCGGTGTTGCGCCGCATCACATTTCGCCACCATCAACCTTCAACGTGCTTCTTGACTCCTACTTGTCCGATTAAACCTTGGTTTCTTACTGAGGAAATTGCCACTGTGCGCATCATACCTTCCTCTTGGGGTTCCCAACGGACGTGTACATTACGCGCATCGAGCACTTTTTCATTTGACACAGCTATAGATGACTTTATTTGCATGTACCTTATTATGAATTGCTTAAGCACTTGCCATATCATGAGAATATTTACATCATATGAGCAAATGTGTTCGTGAAAGTTCTTTTATCGCACTCAGTTGTTAACTGAATTGCTTGAGGACAAGCAATAAGCTAAGCTTGGGGGAGTTGATACGTCCAAAACGTATCTACTTTCCCGAACACTTTTGCTATTGTTTTGCCTCTAATTTGTGTATTTTGGATACAACTAACATGGACTAACGCTGTTTTCAGCAGGCTCTGGTGTCTCGTTTTTGTGCAGAAATCCAACTTTCAGGAAAATCCTCGAAATTTATGGAAAGTCCTATTTTCCCAGAATATTGGCGAGCTGCAAGCCAGGTGGGGGCACGAGGGCCCCACACACTAGGCCGGCGCGGCCCAGGAGGGGCCCGCGCGGCCCTAGTGTGTGGCGGCCTCGGCTGGCCCCCGACGCCCTCCTTCGGACTACTTATCGCCCTCGACCTAAAAACGCACGGGGAGAAGTCGAAGTCGCCAGAAACCCTCCAGAGAGCCGCCACATCGCGAAACTCCGTCTCGGGAGCCAAGTCCCGTTCTGGCACTCCGCCGACGGGGAATTGAGGAGATCATCGCCGCCATCACCACCGACGCCTCTCCATCGACCAGCCATGTTTCCCCCATCCATGTGTGAGTAATTCCCCCGCTGTAGGCTGAAGGGGATGGTAGGGATTGGATGAGATTGATCATGTAATAGTCACAAGATTGTTAGGGCATGGTGCCTAGTATCCGTAGATGTTACTTTTATGATATTGTTGCAACTTGTTATGGTTAATGCTTGTCACTAGGGCCCGAGTGCCATGATCTCAGATCTGAACATGTTATTATTTCATCATGATATTCATTGTTTATGATCTTACCTGCAAGTTGTATACACATGTCGCTGTCCGGAACCAATGGCCCCGAAGTGACAGAAATCGGGACAATCGGAGGGGATGGTAGTGATGTGAGGATCACATGTGTTCACGGAGTGTTAATGCTTTGCTCCGTACTTATTAAAAGGAGTACCTTAATTTCCAGTTTCCCTAGAGGCCCGGCTGCCACCGGCTGGTAGGACAAAAGATGTTGTGCAAGTTTCTCATTGCGAGCACGTACGACTATATATGGAACACATGCCTATTGATTGATTAGTACTTGGATACCGCTTTATTATTACCTGCAAATGCCCTACCATGATTGTTATATGAATTCTCTCATCCATGCAACGCCCGTTCATCCGTCCCGTGCCTACAGTATTTTAATCCTGCTGTTTACTATAATCACTATTGCTGTCTTTATTTCACCGCTGCTGTTATTTCACTATTCCTACTGCTATAAAACTGTTACTACCGATAAACTCTTGCGAGCAAGTCTGTTTCCAGGTGCAGCTGAATTGACAACTCCGTGTTAAGGCTTACAAGTATTCTTTGTCTCCCTTGTGTC
The DNA here is from genome assembly GCA_030979885.1 of Lolium multiflorum. Classification (NCBI taxonomy): domain Eukaryota; kingdom Viridiplantae; phylum Streptophyta; class Magnoliopsida; order Poales; family Poaceae; genus Lolium; species Lolium multiflorum. The sequence continues at coordinate 198,287,025 of CM061750.1, forward strand.
GAATCAATAAATTGGGTAATACTTCCCTCGAAGACTGTTGCGATCCCCTATACCATGGCCGACGATTTTTGGTGCCTCCGTGGTTCATGTCAAAACTTTTTTTTCGTTTTTGAGGCCACCTAGCCCGACGAAAGCGGCCAAAACGTCGCGTATGGTGGCCCGGGACGTGGTGCATCGCGAATTCTCGGGTTCGCCGGCCGAGTCAACGCAAATCCGCACCGCCCAGGGATGTAGGGCCCAGATGGCAGCCTCTCTAGCATTGTTTTTTTCTCGATCGCGCCATCTCGTTCAACGCTCTCCGATCGAGCCGTTTACGATGCAGGATCATGGGTCCCGCTTGTCATCCTCTATGAACCAAATTTCTTTCTTTTCTTGGATTTTTTTGACCCCCTGATTTCTGGCTACTTCCTTTTTCTTTTGATCCCTTGCCTCTGGAAACGTTGAGACCGTCAGCTAAATGGGACCCGCATGTCATCCTCTATGAGCAATCAACTTTCTTTCTTGGAGTTTTTTTGGCACCTCATATTTGGTCACTTGCCTTTTTCTTTCGATCCGCCGCCTCGTGCACCCCCGGATCAGGGTTAGACAAATACCAGATCTTCGTCCGACATAAGCCTAACCTAGAGCTCGAGAGACTACAGTGAGAGAATCGGTAACACAACAGTGACTCTACGACTCAAGAAGTAATACAAGCTCATAACTGAGCGAAGAACCAAAGTATTACAAGCAGAGGTCACTGACCTGGCATACATCAATCAACGGAAGCGAAGTTATGCTATTAGACATAGCAAGATAGCAAAAGGCCTAAGAGGCCAGGAGCATAACGGCGACGTCCCAGCCCATAGATTCCAGGCTGCCACCTGGGAACCCCAAGCTACTCGTCGATGTCGACTAGAAACCACCATCTGTTGGAGCAACTTCGTCTGAAACAAAAGCATGCAAAGCTGAGTACAGGGACTCAGCAAGACTTAGTACAACCTTTTAGCAAAGCGGGTATGCGGGCTTTCTGGAGCTTCTTTTGCGTAAAGCCAGTTTTCCTTTTTAAACAAGAGGGAGGAGAAGCTCGACTACTCAGAACATTTAAAAGGGTTAAGAGAGCGATATCTCTATCACTATTGATCATCATATTGTATCCACCAATCTTCATCATCTCGAACCACTATCCTCGGATTACCCCCTCAAAACCCGGAGAAGGTATCCGTAAACACACATTGGTTGCCAAGTTTTACGATCAGGTTCAAGTTCTCTATGATCTCCACGTCCGTTCCCAAGTCGTCCATAACCGCGGACACGGCTTTTCGAAAAGATTTAACCCTGCAGGGGTGCACAATTTTATCCACACGTGCCAACCGACTCTTAATGCCAACATTAGCTCTCTTCCTTGGAAAGCCGGCAGAGAGTGGTTGACCACGACCTTTACCTTGCTGTCGCCGAGACCATGAGTCACGCGCTAAGGATTGTTCCGCCGTAACGGGTCAAGTCCCGAAGTCGGTCCTTAACGATGTGTGCCGAGGTGGGTTTCCCCAGAGGCCGCAACCTCCAGCCACCTAGACCACGCTTACCTACCTGTTATGTACCTTTTCCCCCAAGCAAAAATGCAATGCATATGTCCAGGTAAAGCGCAAACTATGTGACTCATGGAATCTACTAGGCAAGTTAGTGAGTCGAGAGGGTACCATAATAGGGCCTCGTGTGGTTGTACGCTCAGTCTTGGTTCAAGAGGCGAGAACTCGCATCCTAGGGTCGGCAGAAACGAAACAACCCACCACATCCCAATGTGGCCTTTCGTCTGAGCCTTTAATCATGTTTAACAACATCTCTACACTTACCACGTCAACCTGTCATGCTAGATTCATTTCATTGTAAGGCTCCAGTCCGAAGACCGGAGTAGTAGCGTAACAAACTAAGCATGGCTAAGCATAAAGAGATAAAGGCTCTAGCGATGCACACATGCCAAACCTAGGTATGCTAGGAGCAGTGGATCATGGATTTGAGGCTACAAGGATGGAACATGCATCAGATAGGATAACTCTACCTATCGATAGAAGACAGTTGAATCGCATGCAATATGTAGGAACCATAAGTAAAAGCATTTCAAAATCATATATGAACCAGGCTAGGGCTTGCCTTTGTCCCTGACAAACCAGTATGGATCTTCGAGATCCCATGCTTGAATTGTTCGTCGAAGGACAATTATTGATCTGCGTCGTTTTCGATCTTCATCGTCGGGCACGTGCTCTATCGATCGCGAAGAAGCAAACACTAGAAATAGAGAAATAACATTCAATACATGGCATAATGCAATGCACATTCAAAGATGATGATATGTCAAATTAATGGAATCGAGTAAACCCTAGGTGCATCGTCAATTTAAAGGGGTTCCGGCATCGGACCCCGACATATGAGAGGGGTGTATTAGGGTTTTCTACTAAGCTTCACATTTAATGGGTTCAATCATGTATAAAACATGTATAAAAGAATAGGAAATGTTTTTCTGATCGAAATGATATATAATTTTGTATTTTTCTGAATTTATATGAATTATTTATCAATTACAGAAAATGAAACAAAATTAAAGAAAATAAATATGACGTCACGCTGACGTCAGCATGACGTCAGCGCGGCCATGAGCTCTCTGGGAGCTCTGGTCGAGCTCCAATCGGCCGACTCGGCCTGCGATCGAGGCGCGCGATAGGGAGAAAAGGATCAGGGCGACGCGGGGAACCATTTGGCGGGGGCGCCGCCCGCCAATGGTCGCCGGAGATGGCCGGCGGTGAGCTCGCGCGGCAGCAGATGCGGGCGCGCGTCGCGGGGCCGGCACAGAGGGAGGGCGAGGAAACGGAGGGGACCAGGAGGTTCCCCAGCTCACCAGGAGCGCGTGGAGGTCGACGGCGTCGCCGGAGGTGGCCGGGAACGCCGGCGAGAGGCGGTGGCCCGCGGCTCGGGTTCCGCCCGATTCCGATTCCGGGCGTCGCTGCGCTGGTAGCGGAGGAGGAAGGGGGCGTGAGGCGGAGCTCATGGCATCGGCGGCGGGGCACGGGGTAGCGAGCGGAGCGACGGCGAGGTTGGGCCAGGGGCTAGGGTTTGCCCGTGGCAGAGAGATAGAGAGAGAGAAGGAGGGCTGGGGGGAAGAAGAGAGATAGGGGGAAGGGAGGACGGGGCGTCTCATCCACCACGCAGGCGAGAGGGCGGGCGGGGCGCTCCACGGACACGCAGGTGCTTGAGGTAGAAGACAAGATATGATTTTGTAAAAGCCCCTTGGAGTTTGGGGTTTTCTGGAAATTTTAAAACAGGGCTAAAACAAATAGATTTTGGCATGTTGCAACCCTTTAGAGATCCAAAATAACTTAAAAACTTTAGGGAAAATATTTAGTGGCCTTCCTCATGTATTTGAGGGTCCACATATTTTGGTTTTCAAGATTTGAAACAATTTGAGGGAATTTAAAACAGAGAAAGGTTTGCATATGTTAGGGTTTCCACTTTAAATTAAGGTGCAAATTTTTCTTAATGCATTTATATGATGCTTATGAATGCACAAACAAATCCTAATTAGGGTTTAGCAAAACAGGGATGTTACAACTCTATCCCCCTTACAAGAATCTCGTCCCCGAGATTCCTAAGGTAGGAAAAGAGAAGGTAACAAGGACTACACCGGTCTTCAACGAGCTGGTTGATACCACGCCGATCTTCTTTGTTGAGGAAGTTGATCCACGACACCATGAAGAAGTTGACCCACATCACCATGAAGAGCTCTTCATTTTACTTTCTTCACTCTAAAGGAAAGAGGGAATAACTCTGGACGGTGGATCTTTACAAAGATCGAGTATCTCATGGTCAACTCATGGAAGGAGTGTTTAAAAACAACTCTTGAGTTAACAAACATGAAACACATCAAGGTAACAGAGGAGACGAAAGAAGTTTCAAGTTTTGGTAGACAATTTCTCCACGCTTTACAAGAATACGAAGGACAAGGTAGCGAGGAGTTAGACTGTCTTGGTTACCATGAAGAGGCACTCTTAGAGAGGGTGACTCGTGGAAGTATAAATGATTATCCAACCATAGCAACTTTGGATTTAAGAATCATAGTCACTTTTCTGGCATGGGTACATGAAACGATTGTTACTCAAAAGGCTGGGGACCATAGATGGCTGACGAATTCACACAACGTGTGAATTGATTAGAACTCCAGGTACAAACCAAAGTAAGGGGAAAAGCATCGTCGAAAGACGTAGCAAGGATCACGGGGAGTGAAATTTCAATGAAGTTGTTGTCACCGAAGAAATGATTTCGATGGATTGACCAGAGACATTTAGCAACTTTGTTTGTAATGTTCTCCTTGATGTTCTAGACACCAATATTAGGCCATTGACTAGCCTTCAATAGGTCATCAAGCGAAGGTCAAGACTTCAGGATTGAAAAGACATCATAAGGGCAACTCCTAGAATAAGTCGCACAAGATCCTTACGGGGAGTGGTTATTCTTGATGTTTCAAGAGATTATGGCATTAGGCCTTCCAACTAATTGTGTTAACCAAGACATCAATCTTGCCGGATTTACAAAGACCTATGTCAAAATTTCTTGAGAAACACAAACCATCATTGCCGCTTGAAATTCAGCTTAGGTTAGGTGTAAAGATATTTCAGACTCATCATGTCCAATTAGAAAATTTTCAACAGTTACCACCAAGGTAAAGTCGATAGATTCTCAAGATATAGCCTACAATGTCAGGCTCCAAAGGATCGAGCTAGATTGTGTAACACATGGGGTTACGACTGCAGAGGCAATTGCGTGCACAAGAATTTTGCAATGTAACACAAGTGAGTCCTTATGGGGACATCAAAGAAGATTTTGAAGTTCTTAAGCTTCTTCTCTTTCTTGAACAAATCAGTCAGTGGCTTAGGGTGCATAGAGGAACGTTTCAAGGATTGGAGGTAACAAACTTCCATCTCAAGAATACTTCGCACATGCCTGACTGACTTGCAATGATTCCCGAGGAAAACAAAGGGAACTCGACTCAGATCCACGACGACATCTTTCAGCAAATGCACGTGAACCATAGAAGGTCACTTTCAACATCCAGAACACATACTTCATGATAACACAAAGATGGTTCTCAAAAGTTTCCAATATAGTGCCAACTGTTCAATATGAATCTCTTTAAGCATGGAGAAAATAAGAATGTCATCGATGGGTTCAACAACAAACTTATCAAGATACTCCAATGAGGGGCTCATATTCTATATGGACTCGGCAGAAATATTGGTCAGACCAAAGGACATGAAGGTATACTCAGACGAGACACCAGGAGTATAACATCATTAAGATAGTCCTTGGAACTGAGTTTGATTTGACAATAGCCCAAGCTCAAATCAAATATGGAAAAGATAGCATATCCATAAAGGAGATACTTTCTGATTTCAACACAAACAACACTAGACATCCCTTTAAGAAGGATCAAGTCGGATAGAGCTTTTGTCTTTCAACTCTCCAAGTTGTTGTTTAAGCTCACCCAACTAGTCCTGGATATCCAGTACAGTTTCTTGGAGAAAGGAGTAGCTCATAGAACTGACTTACTCATGAACTCGATAACACGGTCATGTGGCAACATGGCGATACTTCTAGAAAGACATCCAGAATATCACGAACCACCGGTATATCACTGAATTCAAGAGGGGAACTTGCTTTACAAAGCAAACGATATGGTCTTGAGAGCTTCAGCGTAAACCTAACTCTTTGACCAAAGATGTGCCTAAATAAACGGACTTGGCAGCACAATCAAACTTCGCTTAATAATTGGCGAACCAATCATGCTAAGAATGACAATAACGTCCTTGGATTTCAAAGCAATGAGAATTGCTAAGAATCTCAGATGGCCACATCAATACACCAACCCCAACATTCCCAAGCACGAACAACTCGGAGGAAGGGTGAGTATAGATATGTAAGAGCATCACTTCATCAATAAGGCCATGAGACTTATCACGACCTATAGATATAAAAGGGTGTGATACTCTAAGGTAGAACAGAACAGAAGCTAATGAGGCCTCTTAATCTGCGGAATACAACACTTTGACCAAGTCTTAGAAATGGACAAGGTACTGGAGTTTGTTTCTCCTGACATACCGGAGTGGAATGTCTTGACGAATCACAAGGGTAACGCGCACTAGAGACACCAATGCATATTTACCACTTGGCTGCTAACTAGCAGACAAATGTCGGAAAGCAACTGAAGGGGAGGAACACAATCAGGATCAGAATTCCTGAGATGTAGATGCACAAGATAACACTTCGCCAAACTTATGCTGAAAAGGGAGGTGTGGCAGAGTCACGGACATAGATGCGAGACTCACAAAGATCACTCTTGTCGTGATCCATTTGACTCGATGAAAGAACTTCAACGATAGCTAGTGGAAGGGAAAGATCTTTATTGCCGCAGTTCAACACGACAATAACCACAAGCTTGAAGGATAGCTTAATTTTAATTTAGCCATCCCGATGTAATGTTTGAACATTAACACTAGTGTTCAATGGCATGGATCTTGGATTAAAGGCCAGCTTCATGTACTAAGATTCAAATACTTGAATCCAGCATAATCGGGGACCTTCGGTTCAAGTCCAAGGGTTAAAACCCGAGAAAGGAGCAACTACTAGATGAGTGGCACAGAGGACACTACGATGTATTAATCACAGTGTAGCTTCTAGAAGACATGCATAGCTTCCAGATGTACCAAGCAAATAGAAAGGAGGCATTCAAGGCGAAAGGAAACCTCGAAGCCTAGAACAGAATGATGTGTAACCCACAAAATAGAGAGATCATGATGGAGAGGAATCTCTTTGTTGAAACAAAACAAAACAAGGAGGAAGCAAAGAACACACACGACTCTAGAGAGCTCTGTACTAGGTCAAATGGTTTAGAAACGACATGCCCTTGAGGCACCTAAGTTTGAAAGACTAGAAGAGATAGAAAAACTTTCAAATCAACACAAGGTAAGGCACCTTAGAATTAGAGCGATACCAGATAAGGAGTAAAAAGAAGCCTAATCAGATTTTCGCAAATACTTTTAGCTTTCAAATAGTTTTCACAAACACTAGACTCAACATCGACCAGTAGAAAGGGCTTCCTACAGGCAGTCCTGCTCTGATACCAAAACCTGTGGCACCCCCGGGATCAGGGTTAGACAAATACCAGATCTTCGTCTGACATAAGCCTAACCTAGAGCTCGAGAGACTACAGTGAGAGAATCGGTAACACAACAGTGACTCTACGACTCAAGAAGTAATACAAGCTCATAACTGAGCGAAGAACCAAAGTATTACAAGCAGAGGTCACTGACCTGGCATTCATCAATCAACGGAAGCGAAGTTATGCTATTAGACATAGCAAGATAGCAAAAGGCCTAAGAGGCCAGGAGCATAACGGCGACGTCCCAGCCCATAGATTCCAGGCTGCCACCTGGGAACCCCAAGCTACTCGTCGATGTCGACTAGAAACCACCATCTGTCGGAGCAACTTCGTCTGAAACAAAAGCATGCAAAGCTGAGTACAGGGACTCAGCAAGACTTAGTACAACCTTTTAGCAAAGCGGGTATGCGGGCTTTCTGTGGAGCTTCTTTTGCGTAAAGCCAGTTTTCCTTTGTTAAACAAGAGAGAGGAGAAGCTCGACTACTCAGAACCTTTAAAAGGGGATAAGAGAGCGATATCTCTATCACTATTGATCATCATATTGTATCCACCAATCTTCATCATCTCGAACCACTATCCTCGGATCACCCCCTCAACACCCGGAGAAGGTATCCGTAAACACACATTGGTTGCCAAGTTTTACGATCAGGTTCAAGTTCTCTATGATCTCCACGTCCGTTCCCAAGTCGTCCATAACCGCGGACACGGCTTTTCGAAAAGATTTAACCCTGCAGGGGTGCACAATTTTATCCACACGTGCCAACCGATTCTTAATGCCAGAACATTAGCTCTCTTCCTTGGAAAGCCGGCAGAGAGTGGTTGACCACGACCTTTACCTTGCTGTCGCCGAGACCATGAGTCACGCGCTAAGGATTGTTCCGCCGTAACGGGTCAAGTCCCGAAGTCGGTCCTTAACGATGTGTGCCGAGGTGGGTTTCCCCAGAGGCCGCAACCTCCAGCCACCTAGACCACGCTTACCTACCTGTTATGTACCTTTTCCCCCAAGCAAAAATGCAATGCATATGTCCAGGTAAAGCGCAAACTATGTGACTCATGGAATCTACTAGGCAAGTTAGTGAGTCGAGAGGGTACCATAATAGGGCCTCGTGTGGTTGTACGCTCAGTCTTGGTTCAAGAGGCGAGAACTCGCATCCTAGGGTCGGCAGAAACGAAACAACCCACCACATCCCAATGTGGCCTTTCGTCTGAGCCTTTAATCATGTTTAACAACATCTCTATACTTACCACGTCAACCTGTCATGCTAGATTCATTTCATTGTAAGGCTCCAGTCCGAAGACCGGAGTAGTAGCGTAACAAACTAAGCATGGCTAAGCATAAAGAGATAAAGGCTCTAGCGATGCACACATGCCAAACCTAGGTATGCTAGGAGCAGTGGATCATGGATTTGAGGCTACAAGGATGGAACATGCAATTGATAGGATAACTCTACCTATCGATAAAAGACAGTTGAATCGCATGCAATATGTAGGAACCATAAGTAAAAGCATTTCGAAATCATATATGAACCAGGCTAGGGCTTGCCTTTGTCCCTGACAAACCAATATGGATCTTCGAGATCCCATGCTTGAATTGTTCGTCGAAGGACAATTATTGATCTGCGTCGTTTTCGATCTTCATCGTCTCGGGCACGTGCTCTATCGATCGCGAAGAAGCAAACACTAGAAATATAGAAATAACATTCAATACATGGCATATAATGCAATGCACATTCAAAGATGATGATATGTCAAATTAATGGAATCGAGTAAACCCTAGGTGCATCGTCAATTTAAAGGGGTTCCGGCATCGGACCCCGACATATGAGAGGGGTGTATTAGGGTTTTCTACTAAGCTTCACATTTAATGGGTTCAATCATGTATAAAACATGTATAAAAGAATAGGAAATGTTTTTCTGATCGAAATGATATATAATTTTGTATTTTTCTGAATTTATATGAATTATTTATCAATTACAGAAAATGAAACAAAATTAAAGAAAATAAATATGACGTCACGCTGACGTCAGCATGACGTCAGCGCGGCCATGAGCTCTCTGGGAGCTCTGGTCGAGCTCCAATCGGCCGACTCGGCCTGCGATCGAGGCGCGCGATAGGGAGAAAAGGATCAGGGCGACGCGGGGAACCATTTGGCGGGGGCGCCGCCCGCCAATGGTCGCCGGAGATGGCCGGCGGTGAGCTCGCGCGGCAGCAGATGCGGGCGCGCGTCGCGGGGCCGGCACAGAGGGAGGGCGAGGAAACGGAGGGGACCAGGAGGTTCCCCAGCTCACCAGGAGCGCGTGGAGGTCGACGGCGTCGCCGGAGGTGGCCGGGAACGCCGGCGAGAGGTGGTGGCCAGCGGCTCAGGCTCCGGCCGATTCGGCCGATTTTGGCCCCGTCGGCGTGCGCTGGCGTGGAGGAGGAAGGGGGCGTCGAGGCGGAGCTTTGGCATCGGCGGCCGGGCACGGGGTAGGCGAGAGCGGCGGCGACGGCGAGGTGGCCGGGGCTAGGGTTTGCCCGCACGGAGAGATAGAGAGAGGAAGGAGGGCGCGGGAAGGGATGGGGCGAGGGGGAAGGGCCGGGGCGGCTCATCCACGACGAAGGCAGCAGGGGCGGGCGGGGGCACGGACAGGTGCTTGAGGTAGAAGACAAGATATGATTTTGTAAAAAGCCCCTTGGAGTTTGGGGTTTTCCTGGAAATTTTAAAAACAGGGCTAAAACAAATAGATTTTGGCATGTTGCAACCCTTTAGAGATCCAAAATAACTTAAAAACTTTAGGGAATATATTTAGTGGCCTTCCTCATGTATTTGAGGGTCCACATATTTTGGTTTTCAAGATTTGAAACAATTTGAGGGAATTTAAAACAGAGAAAGGTTTGCATATGTTAGGGTTTCCACTTTAAATTAAGGTGCAAATTTTTCTTAATGCATTTATATGATGCTTATGAATGCACAAACAAATCCTAATTAGGGTTTAGCAAAACAGGGATGTTACAACCTCTCAAACGGTGATACCGCTGCTGCTAAATGGGACCCGCATGTCATCCTCTATGTACTATAAAACTTTCTTTTCTTGGATTTTTTTGGCACCTCATATTTGGTCACTTGCCTTTTTCTTTCGATCCCTGCCGCCTCAAACGTGGATACCGCTGCTGCTAAATGGGACCCGCATGTCATCCTCTATGGACTATAAAACTTTCTTTTCTTGAATTATTTTTGGCTCGATATTTGGTCACTTGCCTTTTTCTTTCGATCCCCTGCCGCCTCTCAAACGTGAGACCGCTGCAGCTAAATGGGACCCACATGTCATCCTCTATGAGCAATCAACTTTCTTTTCTTGGAGTTTTTTTGGCACCTCATATTTGGTCACTTGCCTTTTTCTTTCGATCTCATGCCACGTTTGAAACGTTGAGGAACCTGCTGGCTCATGGGACCCGCATGTCATCCTCTATGTGCTATAAAAGTTTCCTTTGTTGGATTTTTTTCACCCTCTGATTTTTGGCTTGCCTTTTTCTTTTGATCCCCTGCCCCTTTGAAACGTTGAGTAAGCTGTGGCTCAAGGGACCCGCATGTCATCCTCTATGTCCATCAACTTTCTTTTCTTGGATTTTTTTCGCCCCCTAATTACTAGCTACTTTCTTTTTCTTTTGATCTCAAGCCGCACAAACATTGAGACCGCTGCTGCAAAATGGGACCCACATGTCATCCTCTATGTACAATAAATCTTGGATTATTTTTGGCTCCTGATATTTGGTCACTTGCCTTTTTCTTTCGATCTCATGCCGCCTTTGAAACGTTGAGTAAGCTGTTGGCTCATGGGTCCCGCATGTCATCCTCTACGAACAATAAAAGTTTCCTTTCTTGGAGTTATTTTTGACCCCTAATTTCTGGTATTTGCCTTTTTCTTTTGATCCCCGCCCCTTTGAAACGATGAGGACGCTGTTGGCAGGTCGGTCCCACATGTCATCCTCTATGAACAATAAAAGTTTCCTTTGGTGGATTTATTTTTGACCCCTAATTAATTTCTGGCTATTTCCTTTTTTTTCTTTTGATCCCCTGCCGCCTTGGAATTATTGAGAATGCTGCTGCCTCATTTTTCTTTTGGTCCTGTGCCGCCTTGGAAACGTTGAGACCGCTGCTACAAAATGGGACCCGCATGTCATCCTCTATGTACAATAAAGTTTCTTTTCTTGGATTATTTTTGGCTCCTGATATTATGTCACTTGCCTTTTTCTTTCGATCTCATGCCGACTTTGAAACGTTGAGGATGCTGCTGCCTCATGGGTCCCGCATGTCATCCTCTCAGAACGATAAATGTTTTCTTTTCTTGTATTTTTTTACCAACTGATTTTTGGCTTTTTTTATTTTCGATCCCCTGCCGCCTTTGAAACGTTGACGACGCTGCTGGCTCATGGGTCCCCGATGTCAGCCTCCCCGTACAAGAAACATGTGATATTTTATTTTGCAGACAATAAACGTTGTATTTCGCTCTGAGCTATTGCAAACGGATAAATTAAATCTTTATATCTACATAAACAAACTTATATGTTGAATCTCCTTGTTTTTTGTTTTTGCGAAGCATAGGACTTTCCTATTTTTTTTTGAGAAAAATCCGACCTTTCCTGTTTTGGAGTGGGCTGAAATTGTACGAGTCAAAAGGCCCAAAGGATAGTTCGAAGGCCTAGATGTCCAGATGCAGCCCAATTGAAATCTTTCTTTTCTTGGATTTTTTCACACCCTGATTTCTGGCTACTTCATTTTTCTTTCGGTCCGTGCCGCCTTGGAAGCGTTGGGACCGCTACAAAATGGGACCCGCATGTCATCCTCTATGTACAATAAAGTTTCTTTTCTTGGATTATTTTTGGCTCCTGATATTATGTCACTTGCCTTTTTCTTTCAATCTCATGCCGACTTTGAAACGTTGAGGAAGCTGCTGGCTCATGGGTCCCGCATGTCATCCTCTATGAACAATAAAAGTTTCCTTTGTTGGATTTATTTTTTCCCCTAATTTCTGGCTATTTGCCTTTTTCTTTTGATCCCCTGCCCCCTTTGAAACGATGACGACGCAGCTGGCAAGTCGGTCCCACATGTCATCCTCTATGAACAATAAAAGTTTCCTTTGATGGATTTATTTTTGACCCTAATTAATTTCTGGCTATTTCCTTTTTTATTTTGATCCCCTGCCGCCTTGAAATAGTTGAGGATGCTGCTGCCTCATGGGTCCCGCATGTCATCCTCTCAGAAAGGTAAATGTTTCTTTTCTTGAATTTGTTTACCAACTGATTTTTGGCTTATTTTTTCTTTCGATCTCCTGCCACCTTTAAAACGATGACGACGCTGCTGGCTCATGGGTCCCCAATGTCAGCCTCCCCATACTGCAAATCCTCTTTCTGCAAAGGTTGTATTTCTAGATAGATAAGGTGGATTCGAATCTGCCATGGTTCAGGCAGCTCAGGTAAGCCTTCTTGCACTGATTAATGGAAGTAGTGTATCGCAAGGTCAAGACATGTGGCTCGGTGTAATGAATCTATATGAATCATGTTGTGGGTTCAATCTGATAGTTCTCTAACAGGTCAGCCAAAATAGAAATTAAGTTTTTTTCTAAAACGGAAATGCAAATTAAGATGAACACAAACATTAGTTATCATAATAGCTGATCATACATACATACTTGCTAAGAGCAAAAGCTTGCCAGAGTTTTACCACCCATACAATTAATTAGCAGTTCAGATAAGATAACCTTATATAAGTATAACTACAAATGCATTTGCTAAGGGCTCATGGGACAACAGAACTAGACAACCGCGAACTTTATGACCAGCATGTCACAGCGGCATCGAAAGATCTTGACCTTCAACTTTGATCCAATGCGAAGTTTGGCACCGTCAATGAACTTTTTCCACCTGGAAGTAACAGCCAAGCGGCCATCTGTGGGACTGACAGAGTACCGTCCCTCCACGGTGAGACCTTCACTCTCCATGACGAGGGATATCTTGCCCCTTCGGCCAGCATTGAGATCCTTGGAGATACTTTTAGGCAATTTCTGATTCAAAGCAAGAGATACCACCAAAAATTAGTCAATGGCACCAATGCACTGAACCATGTGAGACTTTGAGCAGAGAAGACATCAAGATAAGAGCAGTTATGTTGTCATATACTCACGAACATAGCCTTCAGATGCGTCCTGGTCACCACACGGGTGGCCACAGCAATGAGCTGAGACCTCGGTGATCTGGCTGGGGCAGGTGCATGAGCCTGGGCTGGTACACGAGCTGGTGCTGATGCAGGAGACTGCTGGGCAGGTGCAGTAAACGGTGCCTCTAGAGGAACCGGTGCTGATGCAGGAGACTGTTGGGCAGGTGCAGTAAACGGTGCAGCTAGAGGAACCAGTGCTGATGCAGGAGCCTGCTGGGCATGTGTAGTATATGGGGCCTCTACAGGAACCAATGCTGATGTAGGGGACTGCTGGGTAGATGCAGTAAACGGAGCTGGTACAGGAACCGGTGCTGATGCAGGAGAGTGGGAAGCCGGTGCCGGTGCTGGTGTGGTTGCCCTTTGTGACATCCGCTCCTGTTCCATCAGGGGATCTGCAGCTTTGATCATGTTAAACCCAGCAAGCTAGAACAGAGGGAATGGTTTAGAACAACTGCTCAGAATGCAGTTATCAAAAGATATGAGTAGAAAAAAGTTACATATTATATATTTGGAAGTGTCTCCAACTCTGTAAGCAGTTACGTATATCTGCCCGTTTGAGTTTCTGATCCTCAGCTCGTCGCCCTTCTTCAGACCGTAGTCAAAAGCAAACTTTCTCCAATCATGTCCATACAAATATGTGATGGCCTGCGTCTTGTAGACATACACCTCATAGACCGTGTAGGTGTTCATCAATTTGCCATTGCCATGCATAGTGAAAGATCCTTCATGCGGACACATCTGGTTAATCATTGGACGAAGTTCACAAGGTACAGTCTGCATGTGAAAATTGATACAAATGTAAGAAGCAGGAAGACTAAAAACAAGACTTTACTATATGCCAATTCATGCTAAACCACTGAGAATACATACCTGTAACTCTGTGAAGGAGCTACTAGAAAGGTAGATAGAGCCATAGGAGGTGTTATATGCGGGGTATGTACATGGGCCCGCCATATTCCCGCAAGCTCGGCATCGGGATGGTGAAGGAAACATGGGAGGTACTACTGGTGCGTAGCGCTGAATGTAAGTGGAAGAATTAGGTTGTGTAAAGTGCATAGTTCAGAGCAATGCAAATGTTGACAAGCGAGTGCATAACACTATGTTACAAACTGAACAGTGAAAAATTAGTGTATGATGAATATAAGCATGCTAATTTGGTGTTTCCGAATTCCAAAAAGCATTAGACAGAGCCGGTGATAATATCAGACATAAATCATGGCATGTATATGTGGCTTAAGAAAATATACCCGAACCCTTGGATGGTTACGGCCCGGCTGGTCCTTGGACTTGAGCTTATATAAGCATCCAGAAGGTGGGGCTGACAGTAACTTGGTGGCAGCCTCTGCAGATGCCTCATCAGCAGCAGTTGCAATCCTTTTGACCAATGAAGGCTTAGCAGTTTCAGTCTGCATATGAAAATTGAAGAGCAACAGACATCAGCAGTGATATATAAAATGAATCTATGAGACACTGATGCATATAGTGCTGGATGTAAGTGGAAGAATAGGTGTGTGTTTCTGAACTATTGGTAAGCATTAGACAAAGCCGGCAATAAACAGACAAAAATCAAATCATGTATGAGGATTAAGAAAATATACCTGCTTACTGAAAAGGGTACCACCCAGCTGGCCCGTGGCCTTGTGCTTGAGGAGGTTTTCAGAAGATGGTGGCACCATCGTCTTCACAGCAGCCTCATCAGGATCATTTTTTATCCATTTGAGTAGAGGCACAGAAGTTTCATCCTGCATATGAATAGCAACAGAACTCATCATTGATATTTAATAAATCTATGAGATAGACTGATGCAAATAGTGCGGGTGTAAGTGGAAGAATAGGGTTGTGCATAGAGAACAGTTGACAACAATGCAAATGATTACAAAAGAAGCCAATGGAAATCAACAGTTTATATACTGGATGAGACAGACTGAAAAGTGAAAAATTAGTGTATGATGATTGTAAGCAAACGCAGTGTTTCTGAACTTTTGGTAAGCATTAGACAAAGCCAACAGTAATTAAACAGATAATAATGAAATCATGTATGTGGATTAAGAAAATATACCAGATTCATTAAAAGGTCACCACCCAGCTGGCCCATGGCCTCGTGCTTGTAGAGGTTTTCGGAAGATGGTGCCGGCACCATCCTCCCTCATTAGCCTCATTTTCACTTGATCGCAGCAGTTTCAGCCTGCATAAGAATGGGAACAGCTCAGCAGTGATAAGAATGAAAGACAGACTCTGCAGAGTGCTGGATGTAGAGACAGACTGTATGGTGCTGTATGGACAACAGTTCACAACAATGCAAGGGTGTGTTCGGTTCTGAGGCGTGGAATGGAATGGAATGGTTCCATTTCAGAGGAATGGAATGGTTACATTTTTGTTCGGTTGGGAAAAATGGAGAGCAGAAGAGATCGAGGTTAAACTAACTATGTCTCAAAATTGTAATTAACAATTGCAAATGACATTTTAATCTCAAAGTCGTAATTAACAATAATCTGCTTTTATAAAAATCGATAATTAACATCATTTTATGTTGGGGAGTGGAGTAGATGAACATTACTGATGATGATCTTGAATTTGGTGTTTCTAGGCTTCGAGATTCGAGATTGGGTTCTCAGCCTAGCCTACCCTTGTTTTTGTTTGGGACTGGTTGTTGTTGTTGTTGTTGTAAACTTTTGGCAAGCATAGAAAAAACCGACAATAAACAGAGAAAAATCAAGGCATGTTTTGTGGATTAAGAAAATATACCATATTCATTAAAAGATCACCACCCAGCTGGCGCGTGGCCTTGTGCTTGTAGAGGCATTTAGAAGATGGGGGCGGCATCAACATACTGGCAGCCTGATCAGCCGCAGTTTTGATCTTCCTTTTGAGTAAAGGCCCTAAAGTTTCAGTCTGCATATGAATAGCAAAACAAAAGGCAGACCTCAGCAGTGATATTGAATTACTGTATGAGATAGACTGATGCATATAGTGGATGCTCTTAGCCTTTTGCAGCGTGAACACTAGCTATGGACAGACAAAAAAACTAGTTAACTCAGCTTTGTCTAGATATGAATGTACTACCACCATCCAAAAGCTTAAGCCTTATTTATTTTTGAGAAATCAAAACAAGCAAAGTTTGACCAAAATTTTAGAACATTCTATCAACAAATATAATACTGTGTAGATACCGTAGGAAAATATATTTTATTATCTATTTAATGATATTAATTTTGTATTTTGCATGTTACTGATTTTTGGTAAAAGCTTAGTCAAACATGGTATAGTTTGACTTTCTAAAAATAATATAAGCCCAAAGCTTTGGGATGGAGGCAGTAGTATCTAGAGCTAAAACACATCTAGATACATCCGTATCTACAGATAGTTGAGTCAATTAATTTGGATCTGAGGGAGTATCAGATTCAGACTACATCATGGTAAGTTGGTTAAAAAAATTACCCCTGGGCGGTCCCTGCCCAGCTCGGCAGTGGCATTTCGCTTCTTGTGCTGCAGATCGGGCCATGCTCCTGCAGCAGGTGGGGCGCTATTCTCGTTCCCCATAGCCTCAGCACGGAACCTGGAGGTACCAACCTGATACAGAGAATATAGAGCATGGTGTCACAGAGGCTTTACGCACAAACAGCTGAAGACATGTGCTACTTTAAGCATATTCCAGAACAGGAACAGATTGAGGATGCAGAGAGACACTTAAAAGGTAAAGAGTGGATAAGCAAACGGAGTACCTGCTTCGCGGGGCTGGGGACGCAGCTCAGGCTCAGCCAACTGCCCACATGCGTGGTGGCCTTACGCTCCATTGCCCCCACCGCCGAGGTCTTTCCTTTCCTGTACAAGCTGACAAAAGATACAGTGAGGATCAGCAGAAACTACAAAGGTTGCAAATGTCGACAAATAAAGGAAGAACACCCCAATCCAAGCAAAGGTAGCCCCCGCCCCCACCCCCATCAATCACTCCCAGCTCGAGGGTGACCAGAAAGACACCCCTTCGCCCAGAATAGGAAAGAGATGCGCAAGATATCGAGGAGAGGAAAAAAGAACCGATCTCGAGAAAGGAAAGAACATTACTAGTCCTACCTAATCCGCTTGGTCTAGATGCAGCTTGCCCCTCCAAGCTGGATGCCTGGACGGTGGAGGCGAAAGGAGGGGATCGAGCTAGCGGCTTGCATCCGTCGGCAATCGGCACTCGATCGGGAGAGAAGGGGTGCTACATAAAGGGGAGGGGTAACATATTTTATTACACAGTGAACTTACTGATGTGACTAGTCATTACATGTCTCACTGAAACTAGGGCCCATAGTGTGGCACCCCAAATTCACTTGAAGCTGCCCGGCGGGACGCATTGGCGCGTCAAGAAACCCCCGAATTGTAGCGGGGAAATGAAACATTTCACAAAAATTCGAAATTCAAGCACACCGCCACGCGCCAAGCACGCGGCTGTTCCTTCCTCTTCCTCGGTTCCTCCTCCCCTATCCGAAAAAACCCCAAATCCCAAGCTCAAACCAAAAAAAAAAAAAAACAAATCCCCTGGCCGCCATGCATGTCCTCGTTAACCCGCTGGAGATCGTTCCCGGACGATGCGGACCCCCCGCCCTGAGATCCAGAATTCCGTCCACCTCGAGGCACTGCGTGCTGTCTCGCAGCAGCGGCTTGAGGGCGCTGAAGAGGAAGTTCCGCCGGAAAGTGCTCATGGCAACCGTGCAAGCTCACCGGCGTGCTGTATCCCGAGAGGAACTGGTCAAAGCTTTGCTATTCGCCACACACAAAAAATTGCGGGCCAAGATCTGGTCAAAGCTTCGTCGATGGCTTGCCGCGAGAGGCTCACACGTTCGTTGGGAACCCCAAGAGGAAGGTATGATGCGCACATTAGCAAGTTTTCCCTCAGAAAGAAACCAAGGTTTAATCGAACCAGGAGGAGCCAAGAAGCACGTTGAAGGTTGATGGTCGCGAAATGTGATGCGGCGCAACACCAGGGATTCCGGCGCCAACGCTGAACCTGCACAACACAACCCAAGTACTTTGTCCCAACGAAACAGTGAGGTTGTCAATCTCACCGGCTTGCTGTAACAAAGGATTAAACGTATCGAGTGGAAGATGTTTGCAAAGAAAACAGTAAAACAAGTAGATTGTATGCTATGTAAAGAATAGGACCGGGGTCCACAGTTCACTAGAGGTGTCTCTCCCATAAGATAAAAGCATGTTGGGTGAACAAATTACAGTCGGGCAATTGACAAATAGAGAAAGGCATAACAATGCATATACATGATATGATAAATATAGTGAGATTTAATCCGGGCATTACGACAAAGTACATAGACCGCCATCCAACTGCATCTATGCCTAAAAAGTCCACCTTCAGGTTATCATCCGAACCCCCTCCAGTATTAAGTTGCAAAGCAACAGACAATTGCATTAAGTATGGTGCGTAATGTAATCAACAACTACATCCTTAGACATAGCATCAATGTTTTATCCCTAGTGGCAACAACACATCACAACCTTAGAACCTACTGTCACGATCCCAGATTCAATGAAGGCATGAACCCACTATCGAGCATAAATACCCCCTCTTGGAGTTAAGAGCAAAAACTTGGCCAGAGCCTCTACTAATAACGGAGAGCATGCAAGATCATAAACAACACATAAACAATAGATTGATAATCACCATAATCATAGTACTCTCTATCCATCGGATCCCGACAAACACAACATATAGTATTACAGATAGATGATCTTGATCATGTTAGGCAGCTCACAAGATCCAACAATGAAGCACAACAAGGAGAAGACGACCATCTAGCTACTGCTATGGACCCATGGTCCAGGGGTGAACTACTCACTCATCACTCCGGAGGCGACCATGGCGGTGTAGAGTCCTCCGGGAGATGAATCCCCTCTCCGGCAGGGTGCCGGAGGCGATCTCCTGAATCCCCCGAGATGGGATTCGCGGCGGCGTCTCTGGAAGGTTTTCCGTATCGTGGCTCTCGGTACTGGGGGTTTCGCGACGGAAGCTTTAAGTAGGCGGAGGGTCAACGCGGGGGGCCACACGAGGGGCCCAGGGGGTAGGTCGGCGCGGCCAGGGCCTGGGCCGCGCCGGCCTCCCTCCTGGCCGCCTCGTGGCCCCACTTCGTTAGGTCTTCGGTCTTCTGGAAGCTTCGTGCAAAAATAGGACCCTGGGCGAAAGTTTCGTCCAATTCCGAGAATATTTCTTTACTAGGATTTCTGAAACCAAAAACAGCAGAAAACAGCAACTGGCTCTTCGGCATCTTGTTAATAGGTTAGTTCCAGAAAATGCATAAATATGACATATAATGTGCATAAAACATGTAGGTATCATCAATAAAGTAGCATGGAACATAAGAAATTATCGATACGTTGGAGACGTATCAGCATCCCCAAGCTTAGTTCTGCTCGTCCCGAGCAGGTAAAACGATAACAAAGATAATTTCTGAAGTGACATGCCATCATAATCTTGATCATACTATTTGTAAACATATGTAATGAATGCAGCGATCAAAACAAAGGTAATGACATGAGTAAACAAGTGAATCATATAGCAAAGACTTTTCATGAATAGTACTTCAAGACAAGCATCAATAAGTCTTGCATAAGAGTTAACTCATAAAGCAATAAATCAAAGTAAAGGTGTTGAAGCAACACAAAGGAAGATTAAGTTTCAGCGGTTGCTTTCAACTTATAACATGTATATCTCATGGATATTGTCAACATAAAGTAATATAACAAGTGCAATATGCAAGTATGTAAGAATCAATGCACAGTTCACACAAGTGTTTGCTTCTTAGGTGGAAGGAGATAGGTAAACTGACTCAACAATAAAAGTAAAAGAATGGTCCTTCAAAGAGGAAAGCATCGATTGCTGTATTTGTGCTAGAGCTTTTATTTTGAAAACATGAAACAATTTTGTCAATGGTAGTAATAAAGCATATGAGTTATGAAAATTATATCTTACAAGTTGCAAGCCTCATGCATAGTATACTAATAGTGCCCGCACCTCGTCCTACTTAGCTTGGACTACCGGATCTTTGCATGCCATGTTTCAACCAAGTGTCACAAAGGGGTACCTCCATGCCGCCTGTACAAAGGTCCAAGGAGAATGCTCGCATTTTGGATTTCTCACTTTTGATTATTCTCAACTTAGACATCCATACCGGGACAACATGGACAACAGATAATGGACTCCTCTTTAATGCATAAGCATGTAGCAAAGTTATTATTCTCATATGAGATTGAGGATATATGTCCAAAACTGAAACTTCAACCATGATTCATGGCTTTAGTTAGCGGCCCAATGTTCTTCTCTAACAATTTTGCATGCTCCAACCACTAAAATGATAGATCCTTCAGACAAGACGGACATGCATAGCAACTCACATGATATTCAACAATAGTTGATGGCGTTCCCCAGAAGCATGGTTATCGCACAACAAGCAACTTAATAAAAGATAAAGTGCATAAGTACATATTCAATACTACGATAGTTTTTAAGGCTATTTTGTCCCATGAGCTATATATTGCAAAGGTGAATGATGGAATTTTAAAGGTAGCACTCAAGCAATTTACTTTGGAATGGCGGAGAAATACCATGTAGTAGGTAGGTATGGTGGACACAAATGGCATAGTAGTTGGCTCAAGGATTTTGGATGCATGAGAAGTATTCCCTCTCGATACAAGGTTTAGGCTAGCAAGGTTATTTGAAGCAAACTCAAGGATGAACAAGTGCAGCAAGACTCACATAAAAGACATATTGTAAACATTATAAGACTCTACACTGTCTTCCTTGTTGTTCAAAACTCAATACTAGATATTATCTAGACCTTAGAGAGACCAAATATGCAAATCAAATTTTAGCAAGCTCTATGTATTTCTTCATTAATGGGTGCAAAGCATATGATGCAAGAGCTTAAACATGAGCACAACAATTGCCAAGTATCACATTATCCAAGACATTTTAGAATTACTACATGTAGCATTTTCCAATTCCAACCATATAACAATTTAACGAAGAAGAAACTTCGCCTTGAACATTATGAGTAAAGCCTAAGGACACATGTGTCCATATGCAACAGCGGAGCGTGTCTCTCTCCCACAAAGTGAATGCTAGGATCCATTTTATTCAAACAAAAACAAAAACGAAAACAAACCGACGCTCCAAGTAAAGAACACAAGATGTGATTGAATAAAAATATAGTTTCAGGGGAGGAACCTGATGATGTTGTCGATGAAGAAGGGGATGCCTTGGGCATCCCCAAGCTTAGACGCTTGAGTCTTCTTAAAATATGCAGGGGTGAACCACGGGGGCATCCCCAAGCTTAGAGCTTTCACTCCTCTTGATCATAGTATATCATTCTCCTCTCTTGACCCTTGAAAACTTCCTTCACACCAAACTTCAAGCAAACTCATTAGAGGGTTAGTGCACAATTAATAATTCACACATTCAGAGGTGACACAATCATTATTTTCACTTCTGGACATTGCATAATGCTACTGGACATTAATGGATCAAAGAAATAAATCCAACATAGCAAAAGAGGCAATGCGAAATAAAAGGCAGAATCTGTCAAAAACAGAACAGTCCGTAAAGACGAATTTAAAGCTGGCACTAGACTTGCTCAAATGGAAAAACTCAAAACTAATGAAAGTTGCGTACATATCTGAGGATCACGCTCGTAAATTGGCAGATTTTTTCGAATTTTCTACAGAGAACTGTGCCCAGATTCGTGACAGACAGCAATGCTGTTTCTGCGCAGCAATCCCAAATATAACATCAACTTTGACATAGAAACTTTACTTGGCACAAAAACATGATAAGGAGAGGTTGCTACAGTAGTAAACAACTTCCAAGACTCAATAAAACAAAAAATTGCTGTAGGTAAAAACATGGGTTGTCTCCCATAAGCGCTTTTCTTTAACGCCTTTCAGCTAGGCGCAGAAAGTGCAAATCAAGTATTATCGAGAGTAGAAGCATCAACATCATAGCTTGTTCTAATAATAGAATCAAAAGGAAACTTCATTCTCTTTCTAGGGAAGTGTTCCATACCTTTCTTGAGAGGAAATTGATATTTAATATTACCTTCCCTCATATCAATAACAGCACCAACAGTTCGAAGAAAAGGTCTTCCCAACACAATTGGACAAGATGCATTGCATTCGATATCCAAGACAACAAAATCAACGGGGACAAGGTTATTGTTAACCGTAATATGCACATTATCAATCCTCCCCAAAGGTTTCTTTTTAACATTATCGGCAAGATTAACATCCAAATAACAGTTCTTCAATGGTGGCAAGTCAAGCATATCATAAATCTTTTTAGGCATAACAGAAATACTTGCACCAAGATCACATAAAGCATTACATTCAAAGTCATTGAATTTCATTTTAATGATGGGCTCCCAACCATCTTCTAACTTTCTAGGAATAGAAGTTTCAAGTTTTAGTTTCTCTTCTCTAGCTTTTATGAGAGCATTTGTAATATGTTTTGTAAAGGCTAAATTTATAGCACTAGCATTAGGACTTTTAGCAAGTTTTTGTAAGAACTTTATAACTTCAGAGATGTGGCAATCATCAAAATCTAAATCATTATGAGCTACAGCAATGGGATCATTGTTCCCAAGGTTGGAAAAAATTTCAGCAGTTTTATCACAAGCAGTTTCAGCAGTTTTAGCAATTTCAGGCAGTTTTGTACGCTTTGCACTAGGAGTAGAAACATTGCCAACACCAATTATTTTACCATTGATAGTAGGAGGTGCAGCAACATGTGAGGAATTAGCATTACTAGTGGTGGTAATAGTCCAAACTTTAGCTACATTATTCTCTTTAGCTAGTTTTTCATTTTCTTCTCTATCCCACCTAGCACGCAACTCAGCCATTAATCTTATATTCTCATTAATTCTAACTTGGATGGCATTTGCTGTAGTAGTAATCTTATTATCAATATCATTATTAGGCATAACTTTCAATTTTAAAAGATTAACATCGGAGGCAAGCCTATCAACTCTAGAAGCAATAGTATCAATTTTATCAAGCTTTTCCTCAACAGATTTGTTAAAAGCAGTTTGTGTACTAATAAATTCTTTAAGCATGGCTTCAAGACCAGAGGGTACACTCCTATTATTATTGTAAGAATTCCCATAAGAATTACCATAACCATTACCATTAGCAGAAGGATATGGCCTATAGTTATTACCAGAGTTGTTCCTATAAGCATTGTTGTTGAAATTATTATTTTTAATGAAATTCACATCAACATTTTCTTCTTGAGCAACCAATGAAGCTAAAGGAACATTATTTGGATCAACATTAGATCTACCATTCACAAGCATAGACATAATCACATCAATCTTATCACTCAAGGAAGAGGTTTCTTCAACAGAATTTACCTTCTTACCTTGTGGAGCTCTTTCCGTGTGCCATTCAGAGTAATTTATCATCATATCATCAAGAAGTTTTGTAGCCGCCCCCAATGTGATGGACATAAAGGTACCTCCAGCAGCTGAATCCAATAAATTCCGCGAAGAAAAATTTAGTCCTGCATAGAAGGTTTGGATGATCATCCAAGTAGTCAGTCCATGGGTTGGGCAATTCTTTACCAAAGTTTTCATTCTCTCCCATGCTTGAGCAACATGTTCAGTATCTAATTGTTTAAAATTCATTATGCTACTTCTCAAAGAAATAATTTTAGCGGGAGGATAATATCTACCAATAAAAGCATCCTTGCATTTAGTCCATGAATCAATACTATTCTTAGGCAAAGATAGCAACCAATCTTTAGCTCTTCCTCTTAATGAGAAAGGAAACACTTTCAATTTAATAATATCACCATCTACATCTTTATACTTTTGCATTTCACAAAGTTCAACAAAATTATTGAGATGGGCAGCAGCATCATCAGAACTAACACCAGAAAATTGATCTCTCATGACTAGATTTAGTAAAGCAGGTTTAATTTCAAAGAATTCTGCTGTAGTAGCAGGTGGAGCAATAGGTGTGCATAGGAAATCATTATTATTTGCATTTGTGAAGTCACACAACTTAGTATTTTCAGGAGTATTCATTTTAGCAACGGTAAATAAAACAAACTAGATAAAGTAAATGCAAGTAACTAATTTTTTTGTGTTTTTGATATAGCAAACAAGATAGCAAATAAAGTAAAACTAGCAACTAATTTTTTTGTGTTTTGATTTAGTGCAGCAAACAAAGTAATAAATAAAATAAAGCAAGACAAAAACAAAGTAAAGAGATTGAGAAGTGGAGACTCCCCTTGCAGCGTGTCTTGATCTCCCCGGCAACGGCGCCAGAAAAAGAGCTTGATGGCGTGTAACTCACACGTTCGTTGGGAACCCCAAGAGGAAGGTATGATGCGCACAGTAGCAAGTTTTCCCTCAGAAAGAAACCAAGGTTTAATCGAACCAGAGGAGCCAAGAAGCACGTTGAAGGTTGATGGTCGCGAAATGTGATGCGGCGCAACACCAGGGATTCGGCGCCAACGCGGAACCTGCACAACACAACCCAAGTACTTTGTCCCAACGAAACAGTGAGGTTGTCAATCTCACCGGCTTGCTGTAACAAAGGATTAAACGTATCGAGTGGAAGATGTTTGCAAAGAAAACAGTAAAACAAGTAGATTGTATGCTATGTAAAGAATAGGACCGGGGTCCACAGTTCACTAGAGGTGTCTCTCCCATAAGATAAAAGCATGTTGGGTGAACAAATTACAGTCGGGCAATTGACAAATAGAGAAAGGCATAACAATGCATATACATGATATGATAAATATAGTGAGATTTAATCCGGGCATTACGACAAAGTACATAGACCGCCATCCAACTGCATCTATGCCTAAAAAGTCCACCTTCAGGTTATCATCCGAACCCCCTCCAGTATTAAGTTGCAAAGCAACAGACAATTGCATTAAGTATGGTGCGTAATGTAATCAACAACTACATCCTTAGACATAGCATCAATGTTTTATCCCTAGTGGCAACAGCACATCACAACCTTAGAACCTACTGTCACGATCCCAGATTCAATGAAGGCATGAACCCACTATCGAGCATAAATACCCCCTCTTGGAGTTAAGAGCAAAAACTTGGCCAGAGCCTCTACTAATAACGGAGAGCATGCAAGATCATAAACAACACATAAACAATAGATTGATAATCACCATAATCATAGTACTCTCTATCCATCGGATCCCGACAAACACAACATATAGTATTACAGATAGATGATCTTGATCATGTTAGGCAGCTCACAAGATCCAACAATGAAGCACAACAAGGAGAAGACGACCATCTAGCTACTGCTATGGACCCATGGTCCAGGGGTGAACTACTCACTCATCACTCCGGAGGCGACCATGGCGGTGTAGAGTCCTCCGGGAGATGAATCCCCTCTCGGCAGGGTGCCGGAGGCGATCTCCTGAATCCCCCGAGATGGGATTCGCGGCGGCGGCGTCTCGAAGGTTTTCCGTATCGTGGCTCTCGGTACTGGGGGTTTCGCGACGGAAGCTTTAAGTAGGCGGAGGGTCAACGCGGGGGGCCACACGAGGGGCCCAGGGGGGAGGTCGGCGCGGCCAGGGCCTGGGCCGCGCCGGCCTCCCTCCTGGCCGCCTCGTGGCCCCACTTCGTTAGGTCTTCGGTCTTCTGGAAGCTTCGTGCAAAAATAGGACCCTGGGCGAAAGTTTCGTCCAATTCCGAGAATATTTCTTTACTAGGATTTCTGAAACCAAAAACAGCAGAAAACAGCAACTGGCTCTTCGGCATCTTGTTAATAGGTTAGTTCCAGAAAATGCATAAATATGACATATAATGTGCATAAAACATGTAGGTATCATCAATAAAGTAGCATGGAACATAAGAAATTATCGATACGTTGGAGACGTATCAATGGCTTGCCGCGAGAGGCTTGGAGTCCAGAGTCAATAAACTAGCTGCTCGAGGACTTGGGCGGTTTACACGGATTCATATTAACTGACTCAAGTTTGTTAGTCTAGTTAACAAATGCATCTAGATACATCCATATCTAGACAGAATTGAGTCAATTAATATGAATCAGAGGGGAGTACCTGAAAGTGTTTCATGCTACCAACTAATGCGCTGGCAGGAATCGCTGTAGAAGTAATTGTGCTACTACTCATACGATGAACTGATTGTGTGGGTGTCGAATTTTGCAACGCGATCATCCACTGAATGCTTAATCTAGCGCCAAAGGCGTACAAATCATAACATACTACAGCACCAGAACATAAGAGTACGAATCATAAAGTAGCTCAACATTTTGCATCAGGGCTGGGTGGTCCTGAGACTACCGGGACGCCCCTGATGATCTCCGGGTGTGCATCCTCTTCAACGCAAAGCTGTGTACTCGGTCCACGGCCTCCTTCTGTAGGCTGGATAATCTCAGGTGCAGGACCTTCGTCTATGAGAGGCTCGTCATCAGTACCATCCACAGGTGCATCAGGGCTGGGTGGTCTTGAGACTACCCGGACGCCCGTGATGATCTCCGGGCGTGCATCCACTTCAACGCAAAGCTGTGTACTCGGTCCACGGCCTCCTTCTGTAGGCTGGATAATCTCAGGTGCAGGACCTTCGTCTATGAAAGGCTCGTCATCAGTACCATCCACAGGTGCATCAAACTGAGATTCATCTTCAAATCTCCCATCAAACTGAGAGACCTCTTCAACTCTATGCTTCTGCAATTAGTACATCAACCGATTAGACAAACATCTAAGGGATGCAACCTGAACAAATGCCGTTTTACATATTTACCTTCTCATCTGGCACAGCACATGTCCCAGAGCTGAAACCCGTTTCCTGAAGCAAGCGCTTTTTCTCTCCTTCCCGTCCATCCATCTGCAACAAGTTAAATTTGAGTACAGAACCTTGCACAGCAATGCAAACTATTGATTGAAACAGCGGCAGCATCAATATAAATAATTAACTACATATGCCAGCACACATACAGTGTGAGCAAGATCTGCTTCTCCTGCTAAAGGATCATTATATGGTTCACCATGCTAAACCCGCCTAACATATGTGCGGTCCATCCCAAAAATGTGTAAATGATCTGCCACTACAGGGTGAGGCCTCTTCTCACCATTCATACATGTGCAGCGCGGGCAATACACGTCCAGGTTGTGACCTTCATGAGCTCTAATAAACCCCATAAAGGGTTGAACACCATTTATATATGAAGGGGAACATAAGTGTCCATGCAGTATCCAAGTTCTGTCCATCTGTTTAATTATGAGATACAGTGGTTGGTGATTAATTTAAGGCGAAGTAGGAAATGTATATCCATCGAGTACAAAACTATACTACATGATTATGCATTTCAGCAATCATGTCGAGTACAAAACAAAAAATGCCCATCGACATTTTAGCAAACAGATCGTGTACAAAACTCTGCCATGGCATTTCAGCAAATTAACGGATCGAGTGCAGAACTGACTCTATATGCCCACGCAAATGAACAAATTGATCGATGACAAATCGAGCGGAAAACTATAAAGTGCCAATTAGTTCGAGCATACTGACGAATTTTTTTAGCAGCATCAAGAAAATATAAATCGTTAGGCCGTCTTGCCCGATACATGATTGAGCTAGAGATAGCAGCCCTACCGTGGATCAACTTGACCGCCGGTGCGTCTCGAGAAGAACGACGGGGAGGGGAAGCTTCTTCTTCGCACGGACGGGACGGGGAGGGGAAGCTCTTCGCACGGACGGGGATAAGTTGTGTAGGGGTGGGTGGGGGGATACGTCTCAAACGTATCTATAATTTCTTATGTTCCATGCTACTTTTATGACAATACTTGAATGTTTTATACATACTTTACAACATTATTATACATTTTCCGGCACTAACCTATTAACAAGATGTCGAAGTGCCAGTTTTTGCTGTTTTTGGTTTCAGAAATCCTAGTAAGGAAATATTCTCGGAATTGGACGAAATCAACGCCTGGGGCCTATTTTTACACGAAGCTTCCAGAAGACCGAAAGGGAAAGGAAGTGGGGCCACGAGGGCACACACCAGGCGGCGCGGCCCAAGCCCTGGCGCGCCGGCCGTTGTGTGGGGCCCTCGCGTCGCCCCGACCTACCCTTCCGCCTACAAATAGCCTTCGTCGCGAAACCCCCTGTACCGAGAGCCACGATACAGAAAACATTACTGAGAGGCCGCCGCCGCCAATCCCATCTCGGGGGATTCAGGAGATCGCCTCCGGCACCCTGCCGGAGAGGGGAATCATCACCGGAGGGCTCTACATCATCATGCCCGCCTCCGGATTGATGCGTGAGTAGTTCATCCTTGGACTATGGGTCCATAGCAGTAGCTAGATGGTTGTCTTCTCCGCTTGTGCTATCATTGTTTAGATCTTGTGAGCTGCCTAACATGATCAAGATCATCTATTTGTAATGCTACATGTTGTGTTTGGCGGGATCCGATGAATATAGAATACTATGTTAAGTTGATTATCAATCTATCATATATGTGTTGTTTATGTTCTTGCATGCTCTCCGTTGCTAGTAGAGGCTCTGGCCAAGTTGATACTTGTAACTCCAAGAGGGAGTAATTATGCTCGATAGTGGGTTCATGCCTCCATTGAATCTGGGACAGTGACAGAAAGTTCTAAGGTTGTGGATGTGCTGTTGCTACTAGGGATAAAACATTGATGCTTTGTCTAAGGATATTTGTGTTGATTACATTACGCACCATACTTAATGCAATTATCTGTTGTTTACAACTTAATACTGGAAGGGGTTCGGATGATAACCTGAAGGTGGATTATTTAGGCATAGATGCATGCTGGATAGCGGTCTATGTACTTTGTCGTAATGCCCTGATTAAATCACATAGTAATCATCGTTGATATGTATTGAATCTTTATTTGTCAATTGCCCGCCTGTAATTTGTTCACCCAGCATGTTAGTTATCTTATTGGAGAGACACCTCTAGTGAACTGTGGACCCCGGTCCATTCTTTTACATCTGAATACATTCTATTGTTCTTTACTGTTCTTTGCAAACAAACACCATCTTCCACTCGATACGTTTAATCCTTTGTTTTCAGCAAGCCGGTGAGATTGACAACCTCACTGTTACGTTGGGGCAAAGTACTTTGATTGTGTTGTGCAGGTTCCACGTTGGCGCCGTTTCACTGGTGTTGCGCCGCACTACATTCCTCCACCAACAACCTTCACGTGCTTCTTGGCTCCTACTGGTTCGATAACCTTGGTTTCTTTCTGAGGGAAAACTTGCCGCTGTGCGCATCATACCTTCCTCTTGGGGTTCCCAACGGACGTGTGCTTTACCGTCACAAGGAAGTTGTTGACTATACGCCAGCAGCAGCTATTTTTCTGGCGCCGTTGCCGGGGAGATCAAGACACGCTGCAAGGGGAGTCTCCACTTACAATCTCTTCACTTAATTTTTGTCTTGCTTTATCTTTACTTACTGTCTTACTAGCTCTATATCAAAAACACAAAAAAATTAGTTACTTGTCTTTATTCTATTTGCTTAGTTTACTTTATTACTGTTATAATGGGTACTCCTGAAAATACTAAGTTGTGTGATTTCACTAGCACAAATAATAATGATTTTATATGTACTCCTATTGCTCCACCTGCTACTACAGCAGAATTTTATGAAATTAAACCTGCTTTACTGAATCTTGTTATGAGAGAGCAATTTTCTGGTGTTAGTACTGATGATGCTGCTGCCCATCTTAATAATTTTGTTGAACTTTGTGAAATGCAAAAGTATAAGGATATAGATGGTGATATTATAAAACTGAAATTGTTTCCTTTCTCATTAAGAGGAAGAGCTAAAGATTGGTTGCTATCTTTACCTAAGAATAGTATTGATTCATGGACTAAATGTAAAGATGCTTTTATTAGTAAATATTATCCTCCTGCTAAGATTATATCTTTGAGAAGTAGCATAATGAATTTTAAACAATTTGATAATGAACATGTTGCTCAAGCATGGGAGAGAATGAAATCTTTGGTAAAGAATTGCCCAACCCATGGACTGACTACTTGGATGATCATCCAAACCTTTTATGCAGGATTGAATTTTTCCTCGAGGAACCTATTGGATTCAGCTGCTGGAGGTACTTTTATGTCCATCACCCTGGGCGCCGCAACTAAACTACTTGATGATATGATGATCAATTACTCTGAATGGCACACTGAAAGAACTCCTCAAGGTAAGAAGGTAAATTTTGTTGAAGAAACCTCTTCTTTGGGTGATAAGATTGATGCTATTATGTCTATGCTTGCAAATGGTAGATCTCATATTGATCCTAATAATGTTCCTTTAGCTTCATTGGTTGCTCAAGAAGAAAATGTTGATGTGAATTTCATTAAGAGTAATAATTTCAACAACAATGCTTATAGGAATAATTATGGTAACAACAACTATAGGCCATATCCTTCTAATAATGGTAATGGTTATGGTAATTCTTATGGTAATTCTTACAACAATAATAAGAGTGTACCCTCTGGTCTTGAAGTGATGCTTAAAGAATTTATTAGTACACAAACTGCTTTCAATAAAACTGTTGAAGAAAAGCTTAGTAAAATTGATATTCTTGCTTCTAAGGTTGATAGTCTTGCTCTTGATGTTGATCTTTTAAAATTGAAAGTTATGCCTGAGGAAGTTAAAGATGCTAGGTTTGCTAAAACAAATGCCATCCAAGTTCGAATTAATGATAATATTAGAATGTTGGCTGAATTGCATGCTAGGTGGGATAGAGAAGAAAAAGAAAAACTTGCTAAAGAGAATAATGTAGCTAAAGTATGGACTATTACCACCACTAGTAATGTTGATTCTTCACATGTTGCTGCACCTCCTACTATCAATGGTAAAATAATTGGTGTTGGCAATGTTTCTACTCCTAGTGCAAAGCGTACAAAATTGCCTGAAACTGCTGAAACTGCTGTTTGTGATAAAACTGCTGAAATTTTTCAAAATATTGGTGACAATGATTCCATTGCTGTAGAACATAATGGTTTAGATTTTGATGATTTTCATATTACTGAAGTTATAAAGTTCTTACAAAAACTTGCTAGAAGTCTGATACGTCCCAAACGTATCTATAATTTCTTATGTTCCATGCTACTTTATTGATGATACCTACATGTTTTATACACATTATATGTCATTATTATGCGTTTTCCGGAACTAACCTATTGACGAGATGCCGAAGTGCCAGTTCTTGTTTTCTGCTGTTTTTGGTTTCAGAAATCCTAGTAAGGAAATATTCTCGGAATCGGACGAAATCAACGCCCAAGATTAGAATCCCCGGGAGCCAACCCGAGAGCCGCCAGAGAGGGGCCACAGGGGGCCCACACATGGTGGCGGCGCGGCCCAGGGGGGGCGCGCCGCCCTAGTGTCTGGTGGCCCCAGACCCCTTCCGACTCCGCCCTTTCGCCTATATAAGGTCCCTGACCTAAAACCCCGAGACGAATAAGCCACGGTACGAGAAAAGTTCCAGAGCCGCCGCCATCGCGAAGCCAAGATCTGGGGGACAGGAGTCTCTGTTCCGGCACGCCGCCGGACGGGGAAGTGCCCCCGGAAGGCTTCTCCATCGACACCGCTGCCATCTCCACCGCCATCTTCATCAACGCTGCTGCTCCCATGAGGAGGGAGTAGTTCTCCATCGAGGCTCGGGGCTGTACCGGTAGCTATGTGGTTAATCTCTCTCCTATGTACTTCAATACAATAATCTCATGAGCTGCCTTACATGATTGAGATTCATATGATGATGCTTGTAATCTAGATGTCATTATGCTAGTCAAGTGGGTTTTACTTATGTGATCTCCGGAGACTCCTTGTCCCACGTGTGTAAAGGTGACAGTGTGTGCACCGTGTGGGTCTCTTAGGCTATATTTCACAGAATACTTATTCACTGTTATGAATGGCATAGTGAAGTGCTTATTTATATCCCTTTATGATTGCAATGTGTTTTGTATCACTATTTATCTATGTGCTACTCATGTGATGTTATTAAAGTAGTCTATTCCTCCTGCATGGTGTAATGGTGACAGTGTGTGCATCGTGTAGTTCTTGTCGTAGATTATGATCATAATCTCTTGTAGGTTATGGAGTTGATTATCGCTATGATAGTATTGATGTGATCTATGCCTCCTTCGTAGTGTGATGGTGACAGTGTGCATGCTATGTTAGTACTTGGTTTATTTTGCAAAGATCTATTATGCTCTAAGGTTACTTAAACATGAATATCGAATGTTGTGGAGCTTGTTAACTCCGGCATTGAGGGTTCGTGTAATCCTACACAATTAGTGGTGTTCATTATCAAACAAGAGTATATGTAGCACAAGGAAGAGAACTTATTTATTATGTGATCAATGTTGAGAGTGTCCACTAGTGAAAGTATGATCCCTAGGCCTTGTTTCCACCACAAAGAATTGCTTCCCACGCCAGCAAGCTATTTTCTGGCGCCGCTTGTTTACTGTTTTACTGCATCTTTACTTTCTGCAATATTACCACCATCTATACCACCTGTGTTTTACTATCTCTTTGCCGAACTAGTGCACCTATACATCTGACAAGTGTATTTGGTGTGTTGGGGACACAAGAGACTTCTTGCTTTGTGGTTGCAGGGTTGCTTGAGAGGGATATCTTTGACCTCTTCCTCCCTGAGTTTGATAAACCTTGGGTGATCCACTTAAGGGAAAACTTGCTGCTGTTCTACAAACCTCTGCTCTTGGAGGCCCAACACTGTCTACAAGAATAGAAGCACCCGTAGACATCAAGCTATTTTCTGGCGCCGTTGCCGGGGAGGAAAGGTAAAAGGTACTCACACTCCGGATCTCGGCTACTAAGCTATTTTCCGGCGCCATTGTAAGTACTCGAAGCTATTTCCTTTAGATCCTGCAATTGCATCTTTTGGTTTCTTGTTTACACTAGTTAGGCATAATGGAAAACAACAAAAATATGAGAGATCTTTATGAACTTTATCTTGAATTAGGACATGATGTGTTTGAAGAAAGAATTAAGAAACCCATGGAACTTTATATGCATGCTAATGGGAATGTTATTACTATGAATGCTTTGAACACCATTGTTGCTAATGCTATGGAAAATTCTAAGCTTGGGGAAGCTGGTTTTGATGAGCATGATATTTTTAGTCCCCCAAGCATTGAGGAGAAAATTTTCTTTGATGATACTTTGCCTCCTATTTATGATGATTATAATGATAGTGGTCTTTTGGTGCCGCCTACTATGGAGAGTAAATTTTATTATGATTATACTATGCCTCCTACACTTGATGAGAATAATAATGATAGCTACTTTGTTGAATTTGCTCCCACTACAACTAATAAAATTGATTATGCTTATGTGGAGAGTAATAATTTTATGCATGTGGCTCATGACAAGAATGTTTTATGTGATAGTTATATTGTTGAGTTTGTTCATGATGCTACTGAAAGTTATTATGAGAGAGGGAAACATGGTTATATGCATCTTAATAATATTAAGTTTCCCCTCTTTATGTTGAAAATCTTGAAATTGCGCTTGTGTTGCTTTTCTATGCTTGCCACTTTGTTCTTCATGAATTTATTTGTGTACAAGATTCCTTTTCATAGGAAGTGGGTTAGGCTTAAATGTGTTTTGAATTTGCTTCTTGATGTTCTCTTTTGCTTCATTGTCTATTTTCATGAGAGCATCATTAAAACTGCTGAGCCCATCTTAATGGCTATAAAGAAAGAACTTCTTGGGAGATAACCCATGTGTTTATTTTACTACAGCAATTTTTGTTTTGTTGAGTCTTGGAAGTTGTTTACTACTGTAGCAACCTCTCCTTATCATGTTTTTGTGCCAAGTAAAGTTTCTATGCTAAAGTTGATGTTATATTTGGGATCGCTGCGCAGAAACAGCATTGCTGTCTGTCACGAATTCTGGCACAAGTTTCTGTACAAAATTCGAAAAAATCTGCAAATTTACGAGCGTGATCCTCAGATATGTACGCAACTTTCATTAGTTCTGAGTTTTTCCGTTTGAGCAAGTTAAGTGCCCCTTTCAGGTTCATCTTTACGGACTGTTCTGTTTTTGACAGATTCTGCCTTTTATTTCGCATTGCCGCTTTTGTTAAGTTGAATGAGTTTCTTTGTTCCATTAACTTTCAGAAGTTTTGTGCAATGTCCAGAAGTGTTAAAAATGATTGTGTCACCTCTGAACATGTGAATTTTGATTATGCACTAACCCTCTAATGAGTTTGCTTGAAGTTTGGTGTGGCAGAAGTTTTCAAGGGTCAATAGAAGAGGGTGATATAATGTGATCGAGAAGAGTGAAAGGTCTAAGCTTGGGGATGCCCCGGTGGTTCATCCCTGCATATTTTAAGAAGACTCAAGCATCTAAGCTTGGGGATGCCCAAGGCATCCCCTTCTTCATCGACAACTTATCAGGTTTCTTCTAGTGAAATTATATTTTTATTCGGTCACATCTTATGTACTTTACTTGGAGCGTCTGTGTGCTTTTATTTTCGTTTTGTTATTTTCATTCTCTGAATAAGTTCATCCTTGTGTGGGAGAGAGACACGCTCCGCTGGTTCATATGAACACATGTGTTCTTAGCTTTTAATGTTCAAGGGCGAAAGTTGATCGCTTCACTTGTTGCTATATGGTTGGAATCGGGAAATGCTACATGTAGTAATTCTAAAATGTCTTGGATAATGTGATACTTGGCAATTGTTGTGCTCATGTTTAAGCTCTTGCATCATATACTTTGCACCCATTAATGAAGAAATACATAGAGCTTGCTAAAATTTGGTTTGCATATTTGGTCTCTCTAAGGTCTAGATAATTTCTAGTATTGAGTTTTGAACAACAAGGAAGATAGTGTAGAGTCTTATAATGTTTACAATATGTCTTTTATGTGAGTTTTGCTGCACCGGTTCTTCCTTGAGTTTGCTTCAAATAACCTTGCTAGCCTAAACCTTGTATCGAGAGGGAATACTTCTCATGCATCCAAAATCCTTGAGCCAACCACTATGCCATTCGTGTCCACCATACCTACCTACTACATGGTATTTCTCCGCCATTCCAAAGTAAATTGCTTGAGTGCTACCTTTAAATTTCCATCATTCGCCTTTGCAATATATAGCTCATGGGACAAAATAGCCTTAAAAACTATTGTGGTATTGAATATGTACTTATGCACTTTATCTCTTATTAAGTTGCTTGTTGTGCGATAACCATGCTTCTGGGGACGCCATCAACTATTCTTTGTTGAATATCATGTGAGTTGCTATGCATGTCCGTCTTGTCTGAAGTAAGAGAGATCTACCACCTTAATGGTTGGAGCATGCATATTGTTAGAGAAGAACATTGGGCCGCTAACTAAAGCCATGAATCATGGTGGAAGTTTCAGTTTTGGACATATATCCTCAATCTCATATGAGAACACTAATTGTTGCCACATGCTTATGCATTAAAGAGGAGTCCATTATCTGTTGTCCATGTTGTCCCGGTATGGATGTCTAAGTTGAGAATAATCAAAAGCGAGAAATCCAAAATGCGAGCTTTCTCCTTAGACCTTTGTACAGGCGGCATGGAGGTACCCCTTTGTGACACTTGGTTAAAACATGTGTATTGCGATGATCCGGTAGTCCAAGCTAATTAGGACAAGGTGCGGGCACTATTAGTATACTATGCATGAGGCTTGCAACTTGTAAGATATAATTTACATAATACATATGCTTTATTACTACCGTTGACAAAATTGTTTCATGTTTTCAAAATAAAAGCTCTAGCACAAATATAGCAATCGATGCTTTCCTCTTTGAAGGACCTTTCTTTTACTTTTATGTTGAGTCAGTTCACCTATCTCTCTCCACCTCAAGAAGCAAACACTTGTGTGAACTGTGCATTGATTCCTACATACTTGCATATTGCACTTATTATATTACTTTGCATTGACAACTATCCATGAGATATACATGTTACAAGTTGAAAGCAACCGCTGAAACTTAATCTTCCATTGTGTTGCTTCAATGCCTTTACTTTGAATTTATTGCTTTATGAGTTAACTTTTATGCAAGACTTATTGATGCTTGTCTTGAAAGTACTATTCATGAAAAGTCTTTGCTTTATGATTCATTTGTTTACTCATGTCATTACCATTGTTTTGATCGCTGCATTCATTACATATGCTTACAATAGTATGATCAAGGTTATGATGGCATGTCACTTAAGAAATTATCATTGTTATCGTTTACCTGCTCGGGACGAGCAGGAACTAAGCTTGGGGATGCTGATACGTCCCAAACGTATCTATAATTTCTTATATTCCATGCTACTTTATTGATGATAC
This sequence comes from Lolium multiflorum, assembly GCA_030979885.1. NCBI lineage: Eukaryota > Viridiplantae > Streptophyta > Magnoliopsida > Poales > Poaceae > Lolium > Lolium multiflorum. The sequence continues at coordinate 198,323,748 of CM061750.1, forward strand.
CTACATGTTTTATACACATTATATGTCATTATTATGCGTTTTCCGGAACTAACCTATTGACGATGCCGAGTGCAGCCTGTTTTCTGTTTTTGGTTTCGAAATATTCTGAATCGACGAAATCAACGCCCAACATCTTAGAATCCTAGAGCTTCCAGATCTCGGGAGAGATCTTTTGAGGGGGAAGGGTTTGTAACATCCCAAGTTTTCAACAATAATAAAGCAAGTGAGAGTTTCAATTACTCAAAATTTACAATAAACAAAAACTTTTCTATGCATATAGTGCCACATATAGATTCATGCATTTAAGTAATATTTCTTTTGTGCAATTGCCATGATGAGTGTTAGCATGTTGATCTATTGCTATGTGAACCCTAATCAAGATCACAAAACCCTAAAATAAGGAGAAATAAGAAAATGGGAAAAACCCATTCATCACTTACATACACCATATGCCAAAATGCAAATCCTCCACCAAGGCCATAATGGCTTGCTCCCTTGCTTCTAAAATGCTTCAATATGATAAACTAACACAATTGCATCATTGGATCAAGAATCAAATCAAAAGAAATCAAGAATTCATCATACATATGATAATGGTCACTTGGACCAAAATATTTTCTTCACCACTTTACACCCCTGTATTTCTCAAATCCTAAACTAAACTTTGTCAACCAAAGCCATGTCATCCAAGACCATGTCAAGGTGAATACTTTTCATGTTGACCACCATGGCTAGAGTTGACTAGGTTGACCAGAATTAAATTGCCAAAATGGGATCTGAGAAGAAAAACAAGATCACCTCAAATTTGAAATCATGCAAATCATTTCCAAATTGAGTGCCACCACCACCAATACCTCACATTAATTATATCATTGAGATGTACCAAAAAGAATTTCGAAATTTAAAAATTTTCTTCATGCGGCCATTGTGTCGAACACTTGGCAGGCATGAATCCAGAATCGAGTTACACTCAATTGTCCAGTTTCTTCACTAAACCACTTTAAATTGGTGATCATTAGCTAGTTCTAGGACCCCTGCATCATCCCTGTACCTGCTGGTCGATTAAAGTGAGAGAAGGGAGAAGAAAACCCTAAACTAAAGCATGCCGTGGCCATGCCGGCCACCTTGGCCAAAACTCTCCCCGGCCTCTCCCTCGTCGATTCTCCATGTCCTCGAGCATCTCGCAGACAAGGACTCAGCCACCGCCCACTCGATCGCAACGCACGGCATTGCCCGAACGCGCCCGAACCTTGCCGCACGCGCCCATGCACGCGGTGAGCGCGCCGCCGCGCGCACGTCGCCCACTTGATCGCTGCCGTCCTCGCCCTGCATCCCTAGCGCCGCGTCGAGTAGCTCCTCCACGACCTCTACGCTCTAGACATACTCGAACACGCGCAGGAGCCTTGTCACCGTCGTCCTCGCCGTCGACGTACCGCGGGTACCGTGATGATAACTGGAAGAACTCGAGCGATCCCTTTGTCCCCTCTCTGCGCCAGCTAGCTCTCGAGCACCGCTAGGACGACGCCTACACGATGCCGTCCTCGCCTTGCCCTTTCGCTCGCCACAGGAGCCGCGCCATGGCCGCGCCCTTGCAGCACCTCACGGCCACCGTCGCCTTCTATAAATAGAGCTCCTCAGCTCACAAGTTCTTCACACCATCTGCTCCTCTCCCTTCTCTGAACACGCTCCCCCATCAATTTCACACCGCCACCGGAGCTGCTCCAATTGCAAGACGAAGCCCGCCGGAGCGGACATCACCGTCGACGATTGGCGCCACCGAGCTTCGCCACTGCTACCACGGCTCAGCATCCTCGACAACGTCACCTCGCCACCAGCAGCACCACGGGAACCCTGGTAGGCTCTCCGACCCCCTACTGACGCCGCGGCCTCGTCGGAATCTCGCCGAGACGACGAGCGTCGTGAGCCGTTGATCACCATCGATCGACGCTCCCCGCTCGTACCGCTTCGGCGTGTTATGAGGCAGTGACGGGTGGCCCCCACCTCGTCAGACAGCCCACTCGCACCAGATGCGTGATGGGCCGCGCAGTAGTTTTAAAACCCGTTTGGCCCAGTAGCGTTTCCCGCCCAAGCCCAAGATTCAAATAAATGTTTAAACTTAATTTGAATTGTGCTGCAGATGGTTTAGTAAAAATTGAATAGTTTGAAATCTGCCAAACCAAATCTAGCAAACTTTATATCATTGGAAAGCCCATGAAATTATCTAACTAATGCCACTGGCCTCATATCCAAATTCGTATTAAATTTTAAATGACAAAAATAGCAAGGCAGGGCCTTTTCTAACTTCAAATAATCATTAAAAATAATCTATAAATGATTTTAAGTTGATTCCAATTCTAATAAATCACAAATGATGTCCTCTAATTGATTATGCAATAATATAGACATGTTATTTGTATGATCATGGACTAGATCAAATAAGATAGCTATGTAGTCAATTCTAGAACAATTCAACTTAGAATCCAAATTTAATAAATAGTATGAGAGCTACTCTCTCATTTAAATCTTGATCCTAAGTGATATAACCAGGGGGAATGACCTAGGCTAATGAACCCCTGATAATTATTACTTAGAGATTTTAATGCATTTAAAATAGTAGTATTATAACATGTGTAGTGTAGCACTTTAATTAAATTATACTCACATATAATAGATATGAAATGTTGACTTGGGTCAACCTATATTTCATACCTGATTATTATATGAAGAGATTAAATCTTAATATGAAGTAATGAGAAGAAATGAATTTCTCTAAGGATCTACATATCCAAATTTAAGAAATAGGAATAATGAGAGGAAATTATTTTCTCCTAAATAAGAATTCCTCAAATAACTCACCATGCCATGTTTGATTGATAATAGGACTAGAGTGTGAACTCTTTGAGTGTTTCTAGTTTAGCATGTGAGTTTGGTTTAGTATTTATACCTCGTATTCGTATATAGACGCTAGTAACGAGGAGTATCAAGAGGAGGAAGCCTACTCCCAAGAAGAGGAAGAGAACTTTGATCACTACTCAGCTCAAGGCAAGCTAACCCTTGCTAAATACAAATGCTTAGCTCTACAAGAGCAAAGGCACCATCACACTTTACTTTTATGTATTACCTATCCCATGTTTTTACTTAATTTTACTTTGGCTTATTTATTTCAAAGTACTTTTTGATTTATGATTCACTTGGTCTAGAATAGAACAATACTTGGTTTAGATGAACACCACTCAAAGCTAGATAGCACCCCTCATATAGTTGCTATTGCTAATCAATTAAAAATTGACTACTCTAGATGGGAACAAGTGATTTTGATATGAATTTGAAACCTTGGAATGATGGTTCATTCCATGGAATGACTTTGAAGGTGAATATGACCAAGAGAAGATGGTGATTTTTGATATAAAACTGAGATGGGTTTGAATGCGATACCTTTCCAATTATACAAGTACCCCCACAATACCTGATTATGGGTAGGGCTTAACTAGAAACTTGTGTATTTTAGTATGGGTTCCCTCTAAACAAGCATCATAGGGGTTACGCCGAGGCTGCCTCCGTATATGAGAAATGATGTGAATATGAGGTGAATGTACGACCCAAGCCCTGTGCAGTTCCCGGGTTAACAGTTGGTTCTCACCGGGGGGCCAAGCTCATGGGGAGAGGTGCCTATACTAGGACATATAAGTGAAAGGTTATGGTTGATGATCCGCGTACTGAGTTACGATGATTCGGGGTTATCCTCGACGGATGTAATCAAAAGTTGTGGCACAAGAGTACAACCTCTGCAGAGTGTTAAACCTATTCGAATAGCCGTGTCCGCGGTTACGGACGGTTGGAAAGGCCATACTACTTCCGTTATCAGAATTTATGTTGAAATGATGATGGTGATTGGTGAATTGATTTGGATCCCAAATGAATTGTGGGAATGACACTAATGTTCCCACTTGAGTTAGTCTAGCAAATAATGGGTTTTACTAAATGTTTATCAAATGAAAACTTGGCTTTATGCAAATAAACCTAGAGCTTAGTACCCCTTTACTACACTTAATATGTTTTACCATAGTATTAGTTTGCGAGTACTTTAAAAGTACTCATGGCTTTGCCCTGGCTATTCAAATGCCAGACTTTGAAGAGGAGCAACAGTATCAGGATGACGGACAGCAGGACGTCTACGATAACTAGGATCGTCTTCTAACGTCAAGCGTTGCCTGTGGAATTTTGAGTCCACTACTACTACGCTTCCGCTACTTATTTGTGATGTTGAACAATCTATTTGTGTAATATTGGATCATGTGATCCCTTGTTGTAAGACCTTATGTGTTGTAATAAATGATGACTCTGAACGACTTACTATTATGTCTCGCAAAAACAATCTTCCTGGGATTGCGATGTATGATATAATAGGGCATCCGGACTTAAAAACCCGGGTGTTGACAAGTTGGTATCAGAGCCATTGTTTGACCTTAGGAGACCCTAGTTAGAATGGACGTTTCGCCTATAAGGGTCCCTGACCTAAAACCCCGAGACGAATAAGCCACGGTACGAGAAAAGTTCCAGAGCCGCCGCCATCACGAAGCCAAGATCTGGGGGACAGGAGTCTCTGTTCCGGCACGCCGCCGGGACGGGGAAGTGCCCTCGGAAGGCTTCTCCATCGACACCGCTGCCATCTCCACCGCCATCTTCATCAACGCTGCTGCTCCCATGAGGAGGGAGTAGTTCTCCATCGAGGCTCGGGGCTGTACCGGTAGCTATGTGGTTAATCTCTCTCCTATGTACTTCAATACAATAATCTCATGAGCTGCCTTACATGATTGAGATTCATATGATGATGCTTGTAATCTAGATGTCATTATGCTAGTCAAGTGGGTTTTACTTATGTGATCTCCGGAGACTCCTTGTCCCACGTGTGTAAAGGTGACAGTGTGTGCACCGTGTGGGTCTCTTAGGCTATATTTCACAGAATACTTATTCACTGTTATGAATGGCATAGTGAAGTGCTTATTTATATCCCTTTATGATTGCAATGTGTTTTGTATCACTATTTATCTATGTGCTACTCATGTGATGTTATTAAAGTAGTCTATTCCTCCTGCATGGTGTAATGGTGACAGTGTGTGCATCGTGTAGTTCTTGTCGTAGATTATGATCATAATCTCTTGTAGGTTATGGAGTTGATTATCGCTATGATAGTATTGATGTGATCTATGCCTCCTTCGTAGTGTGATGGTGACAGTGTGCATGCTATGTTAGTACTTGGTTTATTTTGCAAAGATCTATTATGCTCTAAGGTTACTTAAACATGAATATCGAATGTTGTGGAGCTTGTTAACTCCGGCATTGAGGGTTCGTGTAATCCTACACAATTAGTGGTGTTCATTATCAAACAAGAGTATATGTAGCACAAGGAAGAGAACTTATTTATTATGTGATCAATGTTGAGAGTGTCCACTAGTGAAAGTATGATCCCTAGGCCTTGTTTCCACCACAAAGAATTGCTTCCCACGCCAGCAAGCTATTTTCTGGCGCCGCTTGTTTACTGTTTTACTGCATCTTTACTTTCTGCAATATTACCACCATCTATACCACCTGTGTTTTACTATCTCTTCGCCGAACTAGTGCACCTATACATCTGACAAGTGTATTTGGTGTGTTGGGGACACAAGAGACTTCTTGCTTTGTGGTTGCAGGGTTGCTTGAGAGGGATATCTTTGACCTCTTCCTCCCTGAGTTCGATAAACCTTGGGTGATCCACTTAAGGGAAAACTTTGCTGTTCTACAAACCTCTGCTCTTGGAGGCCCAACAGTTCTTACAAAAACTTGCTAAAAGTCCCAATGCTAGTGCTATAAATTTAGCCTTTACAAAACATATTACAAATGCTCTCATTAAAGCTAGGGAAGAGAAATTAAAACTTGAAGCTTCTATTCCTAGGAAGTTAGAAGATGGTTGGGAGCCCATCATTAAAATGAAATTCAATGACTTTGAGTGTAATGCTTTATGTGATCTTGGTGCAAGTATTTCTGTTATGCCTAAGAAGATTTATGATATGCTTGACTTGCCACCATTGAAGAATTGTTATTTGGATGTTAATCTTGCTGATAATGTTAAAAAGAAACCTTTGGGGAGGATTGATAATGTGCACATTACGGTTAACAATAACCTTGTCCCCGTTGATTTTGTTGTCTTGGATATCGAATGCAATGCATCTTGTCCTATTGTGTTGGGAAGACCTTTTCTTCGAACCGTTGGTGCTGTTATTGATATGAAGGAAGGTAATATTAAATATCAATTTCCTCTCAAGAAAGGTATGGAACATTTCCCTAGAAAGAGAATGAAGTTGCCTTTTGATTCTATTATTAGAACAAGCTATGATGTTGATGCTTCTTCTCTTGATGTTACTTGATTTGCACTTTCTGCGCCTAGCTGAAAGGCGTTAAAGAAAAGCACTTCTTGGGAGATAACCCATGTTTTATTTTATTTACTGTATTGTTGAGTCTTGGAAGTTGTTTACTACTGTATCAACCTCTCCTTATCATGTTTTTGTGCCAAGTAAAGTTTCTATGTTAAAGTTGATGCTATATTTGGGATTGCTGCGCAGAAACAGCATTGCTGTCTGTCACGAATTCTCGCAGAGCTCCCTGTAAAAAAATCGAAAAAATCTGCAAATTTACGAGCGTGATCCTCAGATATATACGCAACTTCCATTAGTTTTGAGTTTTTTCATTTGAGCAAGTTAAGTGCCCCTTCCAGATTCATCTTTACGGACTGTTCTGTTTTTGACAGATTCTGCCTTTTATTTCGCATTGCCGCTTTTGCTATGTTGAATGAGTTTCTTTGTTCCATTAACTTTCAGAAGCTTTGTGCAATGTCCAGAAGTGTTAAGAATGATTGTGTCACCTCTTAATATGTGAATTTTGATTATGCACTAACCCTCTAATGAGTTTGCTTGAAGTTTGTGTGGAGGAAGTTTTCAAGGGTCAAGAGAAGAGGATGATATACTATGATCAAGAAGAGTGAAAGGTCTAAGCTTGGGGATGCCCCGGTGGTTCATCCCTGCATATTTTAAGAAGACTCAAGCATCTAAGCTTGGGGATGCCCAAGGCATCCCCTTCTTCATCGACAACATTATCAGGTCACTTCTAGTGAAACTATATTTTTATTCCATCACATCTTATGTTCTTTACTTGGAGCGTCGGTTTGCTTTTATTTTTGTTTTGTTTTGAATAAAGTTGGATCCCACCATTCTTATATTGGAGATATTACGCTCCGCTTTTTCATATGGAACACTTGTGTTCTTATTTGTGCTTTAATGTTCATGGCGAAGGCTAAATTGCTTCGTTAAATTGCTATTTGGTTGGAATCGGAAAATGCTGCATATGGTTTGGAAACTTGGCAATTGTTTGAGCTCTCATTAGATCATGTTTAAGCTCTTGCATCATGTAGTTTAATCTATTAATGAAGAACTACCATAGAGCTTGTTTAATTTGGTTTGCATGATTGGTCTCTCTAAGTCTAGATATTTTCGGGTAAAGTGTTTTGAACAACAAGGAAGACAGTGTAGAGTCTTATAATGCTTGCAATATGTTCTTGTGTAAGTTTTGCTGTACCTGTTCATACTTGTGTTTGCTTCAAACAACCTTGCTAGCCCAAACCTTGTACTGAGAGGAAATGCTTCTCGTGCATCCAAACACCTTGAGCCAAAACCCATGCCATTTGTGTCCACCATATCTACCTACTATGTGGTATTTTTCTGCCATTCCAAAGTAAATTACTTGAGTGCTACCTTTAAAATTTCATTCCTTTACCTTTGCAATATATAGCTCATGGGACAAATAGCTTAAAAACTATTGTGGTGATGAATATGTAGTTATGTGTCTTAATTCTTATAAGTTGCTTGTTGAGCGGTAACCATGTTTCTGGGGACGCCATCAACTTTTTACCTTTGTTGGATATCATGTGAGATGCTATGCATGTTCGTCTTGTCTGAAGTAAGTGCGATTTCATGATCAAATGGTTTGAGTATGCATATGTTAGAGAAGAACATTGGGCCGCTAACTAAAGCCATGTATCATGGTGGAAGTTTCAGTTTGGACATACAACCTCAATCTCTTATGAGAATATTAACTGTTGTTGAATGCTTAAGCATTAAAAGAGGAGTCCATTATCTGTTGTCTATGTTGTCCCGGTATGGATGTCTAAGTTGAGAATAATCAAAAGCGAGAAATCCAATGCGTGCTTTCTCCTTAGACACTTGTACAGGCGGCATAGAGGTACCCCTTTGTGACACTTGGTTGAAACATATGTTATGCGATGATAATCCGTGTCTTCCGAGCTAAGTAGGACAAGGTGCGAGCACTATTAGTACTCTATGCATGAGACTTGCAACTTGTAGGAAATATTATGCATAGCACATATGAATTATTACTACCGTTGACAAAATTGTTTCTATGTTTTCAAAACAAAAGCTCTAGCACAAAAATAGTAATCCATGCTTCCCTCTGCGAAGGGCCATTCTTTTACTTTATGTTGAGTCAGTTTACCCACTTCTTTCTATCTTAGAAGCAAACACTTGTGTTAACTGTGTGCATTGATTCTTACATGTTTACTTATTGCACTTGTTATATTACTCTATGTTGACAAATATCCATGAGATATACATGTTACAAGTTGAAAGCAATTGCTGAAACTTAATCATCCTTTGTGTTGCTTCAATTCATTCTACTTTGAATTTATTGCTTATGAGTTAGCTCTTATGCAAGTCTTATTGATACTTGTCTTGAAAGTACTATTCATGAAAAGTTTTGCTATATGATTCATTTGTTTAGTCATTATCTTTGTTAGCAATCTTTTGTTCAGATCACTCCATTCATCTCATATGCTTTACAATAATGTTGATCAAGATTATGTTGGTAGCATGTCACTTCAGAAATTATTTGTGTTATCGTTTACCTACTCGAGGACGAGTAGGAACTAAGCTTGGGGATGCTTGATACGTCTCAAACGTATCTATAATTTCTTATGTTCCATGCTACTTTTATGACAATACTTGAATGTTTTATACATACTTTACAGCATTATTATACATTTTCCGGCACTAGCCTATTAACAAGATGCCGAAGTGCCAGTTGCTGTTTTTCTGCTGTTTTTGGTTTCAGAAATCCTAGTAAGGAAATATTCTCGGAATTCGACGAAATCAACGCCCAGGGCCTATTTTTACACGAAGCTTCCAGAAGACCGAAAGGGAAAGGAAGTGGGGCCACGAGGGCCACACACCAGCGGCGCGGCCGGCCCTGGCCGCCCGGCCGTTGTGTGGGCCTCGCGCGCCCCCGACCTAACCTTCCGCCTACAATTAACCTTCGTCGCGAAACCCCCGTACCGAGAGCCACGATACGGAAAACATTGCGAGAGGCCGCCGCCGCCAATCCCATCTCGGGGGATTCAGGAGATCGCCTCCGGCACCCTGCCGGAGAGGGGAATCATCACCGGAGGGCTCTACATCATCATGCCCGCCTCCGGATTGATGCGTGAGTAGTTCATCCTTGGACTATGGGTCCATAGCAGTAGCTAGATGGTTGTCTTCTCCGCTTGTGCTATCATTGTTTAGATCTTGTGAGCTGCCTAACATGATCAAGATCATCTATTTGTAATGCTACATGTTGTGTTTGGCGGGATCCGATGAATATAGAATACTATGTTAAGTTGATTATCAATCTATCATATATGTGTTGTTTATGTTCTTGCATGCTCTCCGTTGCTAGTAGAGGCTCTGGCCAAGTTGATACTTGTAACTCCAAGAGGGAGTAATTATGCTCGATAGTGGGTTCATGCCTCCATTGAATCTGGGACAGTGACAGAAAGTTCTAAGGTTGTGGATGTGCTGTTGCTACTAGGGATAAAACATTGATGCTTTGTCTAAGGATATTTGTGTTGATTACATTACGCACCATACTTAATGCAATTATCTGTTGTTTACAACTTAATACTGGAAGGGGTTCGGATGATAACCTGAAGGTGGATTATTTAGGCATAGATGCATGCTGGATAGCGGTCTATGTACTTTGTCGTAATGCCCTGATTAAATCACATAGTAATCATCGTTGATATGTATTGAATCTTTATTTGTCAATTGCTCGCCTGTAATTTGTTCACCCAGCATGTTAGTTATCTTATTGGAGAGACACCTCTAGTGAACTGTGGACCCCGGTCCATTCTTTTACATCTGAATACATTCTATTGTTCTTTACTGTTCTTTGCAAACAAACACCATCTTCCACTCGATACGTTTAATCCTTTGTTTTCAGCAAGCCGGTGAGATTGACAACCTCACTGTTACGTTGGGGCAAAGTACTTTGATTGTGTTGTGCAGGTTCCACGTTGGCGCCGGTTTCACTGGTGTTGCGCCGCACTACATTCCTCCACCAACAACCTTCACGTGCTTCTTGGCTCCTACTGGTTCGATAACCTTGGTTTCTTTCTGAGGGAAAACTTGCTTCTGTGCGCATCATACCTTCCTCTTGGGGTTCCCAACGGACGGACGGGGATAAGTTGTGTACGGGTGGGTGGGGGGTCATGCGGCCGGGCCGCCGGGGTGATAATTAAGGTCGGTAGGTGGCGTTTAATGGAGTTGCGTGTGTAATTTGCCGTGCACAAGGTTGAGGAATAGGCGGTTCCCTTTGCCGCGCGCACAATTCAAACTATCCCGCCCATGTAGTTTAAATTCGCCATATTTTCGTTAAATCGACATAAAGTCATGTGAGTGGGGGAAAATTAGCAAAGTTGCTTGAAAAATAGTAAAACTCTGGAATTATCCTTTAAATATGCTCTACTTCGTGTGAAAATCGGGGTGTGGAAGCATGTTGAGCTGTTTTATTTGTACTTTCTTCATTAAAACTCCCATTTTATGCACTTTGGATGGAAAGAAATCATTTGTACATAAATTTTGACAACGCCATTTGCAAACACTAATTGTTTTACATGCCAAGATGCACCCATCCACCAAATATATATGGGGCAAAAGTTTATCACAATCTAGCAGATATGCATAATTAGTGAGGGACCCCTTTTGATTTTGTGCAATTTCCACTAATTAGGTAGAGATCGAGAAGGGTTAATTAATTAGGCCATGTTAGGGGTTATGTGTTTTAGATTAGGTTGTGTGGATTCAAATACAACTTCTTTATTTGTGTGCTATGATTAATCAAAACTAGATCGATCGACTGCGCACACATTATTAGAGGCGCATGCCTTTGCGCACAAAGTGCATGTGTGTGTTGTTGGCCACCAACGAGAGAGAGAGAGAGAGAGAGAGAGTAGAGAGAGAGCTACATACGAGAGAGCGATTGAAATCCCCAAATTAAACACATATATATGCATGGCACATTTAATTTAATTAGAGGACCGCGAGGCACCCCTGGCCTGCTTGATGCACAATTAAGTGTCATTGGCCTATATATAGGGTTTAATTAGGGTTTAGGGTTTAGGGTTAGGAGGTTAGGGTTTAGGGTCTAGGGTTTAGGGTTTAATGTTTATGGTGTTTAGGGTTTAGGGATTAGGGATTAGGGTTTATTTAGGGTTTAAGGTTTAGGGATCATCGATCGAGTGCGCACACACACATTATTAGAGGCACACGCGCCTTTGCGCATAAAGTGCATGCGTATATGTGTGTGTTTTTTTGGCCACCAACGATATATAGATGATCGAGAGAGAGAGAGATTGAAATCCCCAAGAATATGTTCAAATATATATTAAAATATATGCACGAATGCATGCATGGTAGGCCATGCATGCACACTAATTATATATATATTATGAGGAAACTTAATCAAATGTGTTTTTGATACGTCGCAAACGTATCTATAATTTCTTATGTTCCATGCTACTTTTATTACAATACTTGAATGTTTTATACACACTTTACAGCATTATTATACATTTTCCGGCACTAACCTATTAACAAGATGCCGAAGTGCCATATTTTTTCTGCTGTTTTTGGTTTCGAAATCCTAGTAAGGAAATATTCTCCGAATTGGACGAAATCAACGCCCAGGGTCCTATTTTTGCACGAAGCTTCCAGAAGACCGAAAGGGAGACGGGGCCACGAGGTGGCCAGACACCAGGCGGCGCGGGGCCTGGGCGCGGCCCTGTTGTGTCGACGCCTCGTGCCGCCACTTGACCTACCCTTCCGCCTACTTAAAGCCTCGTCGCGAAACCCCTGTACCGAGAGCCACGATACGGAAAACATTACTGAGAGGCTGCCACCGCCAATCCCATCTCGGGGGATTCAGGAGATCGCCTCTGGCACCCTGCCGGAGAGGGGAATCATCACCGGAGGGGCTCTACATCATCATGCCCGCCTCCGGATTGATGCGTGAGTAGTTCATCCTTGGACTATGGGTCCATAGCAGTAGCTAGATGGTTGTCTTCTCCGCTTGTGCTTTCATTGTTATAGATCTTGTGAGCTGCCTAACATGATCAAGATCATCTATTTGTAATGCTACATGTTGTGTTTGGTGAGATCCGATGAATAGAGAATACTATGTTAAGTTGATTATCAATCTATCATATATGTGTTGTTTATGTTCTTGCATGCTCTCCGTTGCTAGTAGAGGCTCTGGCCAAGTTGATACTTGTAACTCCAAGAGGGAGTATTTATGCTCGATAGTGGGTTCATGCCTCCATTAAATCTGGGACAGTGACAGAAAGTTCTAAGGTTGTGGATGTGCTGTTGCTACTAGGGATAAAACATTGATGCTTTGTCTAAGGATATTTGTGTTGATTACATTACGCACCGTACTTAATGCAATTATCTGTTGTTCGCAACTTAATACTGGAAGGGGTTCGGATGATAACCTGAAGGTGGATTATTTAGGCATAGATGCATGCTGGATAGCGGTCTATGTACTTTGTCGTAATGCCCTGATTAAATCACATAGTAATCATCGTTGATATGTATTGAATCTTTATTTGTCAATTGCTCGCCTGTAATTTGTTCACCCAGCATGTTAGTTATCTTATTGGAGAGACACCACTAGTGAACTGTGGACCCCGGTCCATTCTTTTACATCTGAATACATTCTACTGCTTTTACTATTCTTTGCAAACAAACACCATCTTCCACTCGATACGCTTAATCCTTTGTTTTCAGCAAGCCGGTGAGATTGACAACCTCATGTTACGTTGGGGCAAAGTACTTTGATTGTGTTGTGCAGGTTCCACGTTGGCGCCGGTTTCACTGGTGTTGCGCCGCACTACATTCCTCCACCAACAACCTTCACGTGCTTCTTGGCTCCTACTGGTTCGATAACCTTGGTTTCTTTCTGAGGGAAAACTTGCCGCTGTGCGCATCATACCTTCCTCTTGGGGTTCCCAACGGACGTGTACATCTACGCGCATCAAGCAACTTTTTCTGGCGCCGTTGCCGGGGAGATCAAGACACGCTGCAAGGGGAGTCTCCACTTCCAATCTCTTTACTTTGTTTTTGTCTTGCTTTATTTTATTTACTACTTTGTTTGCTGCACTTAAACAAAACACACAAAAATTAGTTGCTAGCTTTACTTTATTTACTGTCTTGTTCTCTATATCAAAAACACAAAAAAATTAGTTACTTGTCTTTACTTTATTTGCCTAGTTTACTTTACTACTGTTATAATGGGTACTCCTGAAAATACTAAGTTGTGTGACTTCACTAGCACAAATAATAATGATTTTATATGTACTCCTATTGCTCCACCTGCTACTACAGCAGAATTCTATGAAATTAAACCTGCTTTACTGAATCTTGTTATGAGAGAGCAATTTTCTGGTGTTAGTACTGATGATGCTGCTGCCCATCTTAATAATTTTGTTGAACTTTGTGAAATGCAAAAGTATAAGGATATAGATGGTGATATTATAAAACTAAAATTGTTTCCTTTCTCATTAAGAGGAAGAGCTAAAGATTGGTTGCTATCTTTGCCTAAAAATAGTATTGATTCATGGACTAAGTGTAAAGATGCTTTTATTAGTAAATATTATCCTCCTGCTAAGATTATATCTTTGAGAAGTAGCATAATGAATTTTAAACAATTTGATAATGAACATGTTGCTCAAGCATGGGAGAGAATGAAATCTTTGGTAAAGAATTGCCCAACCCATGGACTGACTACTTGGATGATCATCCAAACCTTTTATGCAGGATTGAATTTTTCCTCAAGGAACCTATTGGATTCAGCTGCTGGAGGTACTTTTATGTCCATCACCCTGGGCGCCGCAACTAAATTACTTGATGATATGATGATCAATTACTCTGAATGGCACACTGAAAGAACTCCTCAAGGTAAGAAGGTAAATTCTGTTGAAGAAACCTCTTCTTTGGGTGATAAGATTGATGCTATTATGTCTATGCTTGCAAATGGTAGATCTCATATTGATCCTAATAATGTTCCTTTAGCTTCATTGGTTGCTCAAGAAGAAAATGTTGATGTGAATTTCATTAAGAACAATAATTTCAACAACAATGCTTATAGGAATAATTATGGTAACAACAACTTTAGGCCATATCCTTCTAATAATGGTAATGGTTATGGTAATTCTTATGGTAATTCTTACAATAATAATAAGAGTGTACCCTCTGGTCTTGAAGTGATGCTTAAAGAATTTATTAGTACACAAACTGCTTTCAATAAAACTGTTGAAGAAAAGCTTGGTAAAATTGATATTCTTGCTTCTAAGGTTGATAGTCTTGCTCTTGATGTTGATCTTTTAAAATTGAAAGTTATGCCTGAGAAAGTTGAAGATGCTAGGTTTGCTAAAACAAATGCCATCCAAGTTAGAATTAATGATAATATTAGATTGTTGGCTGAATTGCATGCTAGGTGGGATAGAGAAGAAAAAGAAAAACTTGCTAAAGAAAATAATGTAGCTAAAGTATGGACTATTACCACCACTAGTAATGTTGATTCTTCACATGTTGCTGCACCTCCTACTATCAATGGTAAAATAATTGGTGTTGGCAATGTTTCTACTCCTAGTGCAAAGCGTACAAAACTGCTGAAACTGCTGTTTGTGATAAAACTGCTGAAATTTTTCAAAATATTGGTGACAATGATTCCATTGCTGTAGAACATAATGGTTTAGACTTTGATGATTGTCATATTACTGAAGTTATAAAGTTCTTACAAAAACTTGCTAGAAGTCCCAATGCTAGTGCTATAAATTTAGCCTTTACAAAACACATTACAAATGCTCTCATTAAAGCTAGGGAAGAGAAATTAAAACTTGAAGCTTCTATTCCTAGGAAATTAGAAGATGGTTGGGAGCCCATCATTAAGATGAAATTCAATGATTTTGAGTGTAATGCTTTATGTGATCTTGGTGCAAGTATTTCTGTTATGCCTAAAAAGATTTATGATATGCTTGACTTGCCACCATTGAAGAATTGTTATTTGGATGTTAATCTTGCTGATAATGTTAAAAAGAAACCTTTGGGGAGGATTGATAATGTTCGCATTACGGTTAACAATAACCTTGTCCCCGTTGATTTTGTTGTCTTGGATATCGAATGCAATGCATCTTGTCCTATTGTGTTGGGAAGACCTTTTCTTCGAACCGTTGGTGCTGTTATTGATATGAGGGAAGGTAATATTAAATATCAATTCCCTCTCAAGAAAGGTATGGAACACTTCCCTAGAAAGAGAATGAAGTTGCCTTTTGATTCTATTATTAGAACAAGTTATGATGTTGATGCTTCTTCTCTTGATGTTACTTGATTTGCACTTTCTGCGCCTAGCTGAAAGGCGTTAAAGAAAAGCACTTCTTGGGAGATAACCCATGTGTTTATTTTACTACAGCAATTTTTGTTTTGTTGAGTCTTGGAAGTTGTTTACTACTGTAGCAACCTCTCCTTATCATGTTTTTGTGCCAAGTAAAGTTTCTATGTTAAAGTTGATGTTATATTTGGGATCGCTGCGCAGAAACAGCATTGCTGTCTGTCACGAATTCTGGCACAAGTCTCTGTAAAAAATTCGAAAAAATCTGCAAATTTACGAGCGTGATCCTCCGATATGTACGCAACTTTCATTAGTTTTGAGTTTTTCCATTTGAGCAAGTTAAGTGCCCAGTCCAGATGCATCTTTACGGACTGTTCTGTTTTTGACAGATTCTGTCTTTTATTTCGCATTGCCGCTTTTGCTATGTTGAATGAGTTTCTTTGTTCCATTAACTTTCAGAAGCTTTGTGCAATGTCCAGAAGTGTTAAGAATGATTGTGTCACCTCTGAATATGTGAATTTTGGTTATGCACTAACCCTCTCATGAGTTTGCTTGAAGTTTGTGTGAAGGAAGTTTTCAAGGGTCAAGAGAAGAGGATGATATACTATGATCAAGAAGAGCGAAAGGTCTAAGCTTGGGGATGCCCCGGTGGTTCATCCCTGCATATTTTAAGAAGACTCAAGCATCTAAGCTTGGGGATGCCCAAGGCATCCCCTTCTTCATCGACAACATTATCAGGTCACTTCTAGTGAAACTATATTTTTATTCCGTCACATTCTTATGTTCTTTACTTGGAGCGTCGGTTTGTTTTTATTTTTGTTTTGGTTTGAATAAAGTTGGATCCCGCCATTCTTATATTGGAGATATTACGCTCCGCTTTTTCATATGGAACACTTGTGTTCTTAATTGTGCTTTAATGTTCATGGCGAAAGCTCATTGCTTCGTTAAATTGCTATTTGGTTGGAATTGGAAAATGATGCATATGGTTTGACAATTTGGCAATTGTTTGAGCTCTCATAGATCATGTTTAAGCTCTTGCATCATGTAGTTTAATCTATTAATGAAGAACTACTGTAGAGCTTGTTTAATTTGGTTTGCATGATTGATCTCTCTAAGTCTAGATATTTTCGGGTAAAGTGTTTGAACAACAAGGAAGACAGTGTAGAGCCTTATAATGCTTGCAATATGTTCTTGTGTGAGTTTTGTTGTACCTGTTCATACTTGTGTTTGCTTCAAACAACCTTGCTAGCCCAAACCTTGTACTGAGAGGAAATGCTTCTCGTGCATCCAAACACCTTGAGCCAAACTCCATGCCATTTGTGTCCACCATATCTACCTATTATGTGGTATTTTTCTGCCATTCCAAAGTAAATTACTTGAGTGCTACCTTTAAATTTCATTCCTCTACCTTTACAATATATAGCTCATGGGACAAATAGCTTAAAAACTATTGTGGTGATGAATATGTAGTTATGTGTCTTAATTCTTATAAGTTGCTTGTTGAGCGGTAACCATGTTTCTGGGGACGCCATCAACTTTATCTTTGTTGGATATCATGTGAGATGCTATGCATGTTCGTCTTGTCTGAAGTAGTGGACTTCACGATCAAATGGTTTGAGTATGCATATGTTAGAGAAGAACATTGGGCCGCTAACTAAAGCCATGTATCATGGTGGAAGTTTCAGTTTGGACATACAACCTCAATCTCTTATGAGAATATTAACTATTGTTGAATGCTTAAGCATTAAAAAGAGGAGTCCATTATCTGTTGTCTATGTTGTCCCGGTATGGATGTCTAAGTTGAGAATAATCAAAAGCGAGAAATCCAATGCGTGCTTTCTCCTTAGACACTTGTACAGGCGGCATAGAGGTACCCCTTTGTGACACTTGGTTGAAGCATATGTTATGCGATGAGAATCCGTGTTTCCGAGATAGTAGGACAAGGTGCGAGCACTATTAGTACTCTATGCATGAGACATGCAACTTGTAGGAAGTATTATGCATAGCACATATGAATTATTACTACCGTTGACAAAATTGTTTCTATGTTTTCAAAACAAAAGCTCTAGCACAAAAATAGTAATCAATGCTTCCCTCTGCGAAGGGCCAATCTTTTACTTTATTGTTGAGTCAGTTTACCCATTCCCTTCTATCTTAGAAGCAAACACTTGTGTTAACTGTGTGCATTGATTCTTACATGTTTACTTATTGCACCTGTTATATTACTCTATGTTGACAAATATCCATGAGATATACATGTTACAAGTTGAAAGCAATTGCTGAAACTTAATCATCCTTTGTGTTGCTTCAATGCATTCTACTTAGAATTTATTGCTTATGAGTTAGCTCTTATGCAAGTCTTATTGATACTTGTTTGAAAGTACTATTCATGAAAAGTTTTGCTATATGATTCATTTGCTTAGTCATTATCTTTGTTAGCAATCTTTTGTTCAGATCACTCCATTCATCTCATATGCTTTACAATAATGTTGATCAAGATTATGTTGGTAGCATGTCACTTCAGAAATTATTTGTGTTATCGTTTACCTACTCGAGGACGAGTAGGAACTAAGCTTGGGGATGCTTGATACGTCGCAAACGTATCTATAATTTCTTATGTTCCATGCTACTTTTATTACAATACTTGAATGTTTTATACACACTTTACAGTTTTTATACATTTTCCGGCACTAACCTATTAACAAGATGCCGAAGTGCCAGTTGCTTTTCTGCTGTTTTTGGTTTCAGAAATCCTAGTAAGGAAATATTCTCGGAATTGGACGAAATCAAAGCCCAGGGTCCTATTTTTGCACGAAGCTTCCAGAAGACCGAAAGGGAGACGAAGTGGGGCGAGGTGGCTGACACCAGGCGGCGCGCCTGGGCCTGGCCACGCGACCCTGTTGTGTCGGCGCCTCGTGCCGCCACTTGACATACCCTTCCGCCTACTTAAAGCCTCCGTCGCGAAACCCCCTGTACCGAGAGCCACGATACGGAAAACATTACTGAGAGGCTGCCACCGCCAATCCCATCTCGGGGATTCAGGAGATCGCCTCCGGCACCCTGCCGAGAGGGGAATCATCACCGGAGGGCTCTACATCATCATGCCCGCCTCCGGATTGATGCGTGAGTAGTTCATCCTTGGACTATGGGTCCATAGCAGTAGCTAGATGGTTGTCTTCTCCGCTTGTGCTTTCATTGTTATAGATCTTGTGAGCTGCCTAACATGATCAAGATCATCTATTTGTAATGCTACATGTTGTGTTTGGTGAGATCCGATGAATAGAGAATACTATGTTAAGTTGATTATCAATCTATCATATATGTGTTGTTTATGTTCTTGCATGCTCTCCGTTGCTAGTAGAGGCTCTGGCCAAGTTGATACTTGTAACTCCAAGAGGGGGTAATTATGCTCGATAGTGGGTTCATGCCTCCATTAAATCTGGGACAGTGACAGAAAGTTCTAAGGTTGTGGATGTGTTGTTGCTACTAGGGATAAAACATTGATGCTTTGTCTAAGGATATTTGTGTTGATTACATTACGCACCATACTTAATGCAATTATCTGTTGTTTGCAACTTAATACTGGAAGGGGTTCGGATGATAACCTGAAGGTGGATTATTTAGGCATAGATGCATGCTGGATAGCGGTCTATGTACTTTGTCGTAATGCCCTGATTAAATCACATAGTAATCATCGTTGATATGTATTGAATCTTTATTTGTCAATTGCTCGCCTGTAATTTGTTCACCCAGCATGTTAGTTATCTTATTGGAGAGACACCACTAGTGAACTGTGGACCCCGGTCCATTCTTTTACATCTGAATACATTCTACTGCTTTTACTGTTCTTTGCAAACAAACACCATCTTCCACTCGATACGCTTAATCCTTTGTTTTCAGCAAGCCGGTGAGATTGACAACCTCACTGTTACGTTGGGGCAAAGTACTTTGATTGTGTTGTGCAGGTTCCACGTTGGCGCCGGTTTCACTGGTGTTGCGCCGCACTACATTCCTCCACCAACAACCTTCACGTGCTTCTTGGCTCCTACTGGTTCGATAACCTTGGTTTCTTTCTGAGGGAAAACTTGCCTGCTGCGCATAATTATATTTATTATGAGGCAACTTAATCAAATGTGTTTTCATTCGAGAGAACTTGTCAAAATTCAAGTTAATTAATTTATCATCGATAATTATATAATTAATTAATGAATCTCAGGGAGATGTTATACAACATATGATCGATATAGGCCATGTATATATTAATTGGTGTTAATCTACCGTTTAATTTGCTAGCTAGCTGCTATATATAGAGCATGTTTTTATTAGATCGGGTTATAGCTAGCTAGTATAGTTTAGGGTTATGTGTTTTAATTAACTAGGGTTTGATTAGCTAGGGGTTAGTTATATATATATGGTTTAGGGTTAATGCATGGCACATTTAATTTAACTAGAGGACCGCGAGGCACCCCTGGCCTGCTTGATGCACAATTAAGTGTCGTTGGCCTATATATAGGGTTTAATTAGGGTTTAGGGTTAGCTAGGGTTTAGGGTTTAGGGTTTAGTGTTTAGGGTGTTTAGCTAGGGTCTAGGGTACGTTTAGGGTTCAGTGTTTAGGGTCTAGGGTTTAGTGTTTAGGGTGTTTAGGGTCTAGGGTTTAGGGTCTAGTGTTTAGGGTGTTTAGGGTCTAGGGTTTAGGGTTTAATTAGTGTTTAGGGTGTTTAGGGTTTAGGGTTTAGTGTTTACGGTGTTTAGGGTCTAGGGTTTAGGGTTTAGTGTTTAGGGTGTTTAGGGTCTAGGGTTTAGTGTTTAGGGTGTTTAGGGTTTAGGGGATTAGGGATTAGGGTTTTAGGGTTGTTTAAGGTTTAGGGATCATCGATCGAGTGCGCACACACATTATTAGAGGCACCCGCGCCTTTGCGCATAAAGTGCATGCATATATATGTGTGTTTTTTTGCCACCAACAACGATATATAGATGATCGAGAGAGAGAGATTGAAATCCCCTAGAATATGTTCAAATATATATTAAAATATATGCACGAATGCATGGTAGGCCATGCATGCACACTAATTATATAATATTATGAGGAAGGTATGATGCGCAGCAAGTTTTCCCTCAGAAAGAAACCAAGGTTTAATCAAACCAGTAGGAGCCAAGAAGCACGTTGAAGGTTGATGGTGGCGAAATGTGATGCGGCGCAACAACAGGGATTCCGGCGCCAACGTGGAACCTGCACAACACAACCCAAGTACTTTGTCCCAACGAAACAGTGAGGTTGTCAATCTCACCGGCTTGCTGTAACAAAGGATTAAACGTATCGAGTGGAAGATGATTGTTTGCAAGAAAACAGTAAAACAAGTATTGCAGTAGATTGTATGCTATGTAAAGAATAGGACCGGGGTCCACAGTTCACTAGAGGTGTCTCTCCCATAAGATAAAAGCATGTTGGGTGAACAAATTACGGGCAATTGACAAATAGAGAAGGGCATAACAATGCATATACATGATATGATAAATATAGTGAGATTTAATTGGGCATTACGACAAAGTACATAGACCGCCATCCAACTGCATCTATGCCTAAAAAGTCCACCTTCAGGTTATCATCCGAACCCCATTCAGTATTAAGTTGCAAAGCAACAGACAATTGCATTAAGTATGGTGCGTAATGTAATCGACAACTACATCCTTAGACATAGAATCAATGTTTTATCCCTAGTGGCAACAGCACATCACAACCTTAGAACTTTCTGTCACTGTCCCAGGTGTCAATGAAGGCATGAACCCACTATCGAGCATAAATACTCCCTCTTGGAGTTAAGAGCAAAAACTTGGCCAGAGCCTCTACTAATAACGGAGAGCATGCAAGATCATAAACAACACATAAACAATAGATTGATAATCACCATAACATAGTATTCTCTATCCATCGGATCCCGACAAACACAACATATAGTATTACAGATAGATGATCTTGATCATGTTAGGCAGCTCACAAGATCCAACAATGAAGCACAACAAGGAGAAGACGACCATCTAGCTACTGCTATGGACCCATGGTCCAGGGGTGAACTACTCACTCATCACTCCGGAGGCGATCATGGCGATGAAGAGTCCTCCGGGAGATGAATCCCCTCTCCGGCAGGGTGCCGGAGGCATCTCCTGAATCCCCCGAGATGGGATTCGGCGGCGGCGTCTCTGGAAGGTTTTCCGTATCGTGGCTCTCGGTACTGGGGGTTTCGCGACGGAGGCTTTAAGTAGGCGGAAGGGCAACGCGGGGGGCCACACGAGGGCCCCACACCATAGGTCGGTGATGTCTACGGGTGCTTCTATTCTTGTAGACAGTGTTGGGCCTCCAAGAGCAGAGGTTTGTAGAACAACAGCAAGTTTCCCTTAAGTGGATTACCCAAGGTTTATCGAACTCAGGGAGGAAGAGGTCAAAGATATCCCTCTCATGCAACCCTGCAACCACAAAGCAAGAAGTCTCTTGTGTCCCCAACACACCTAATAGGTGCACTAGTTCGGCGAAGAGATAGTGAAATACAAGTGGTATGAATGAATATGAGCAGTAGTACGGCGCCAGAAAATAGCTCGCTGGCGTGCAGTTGATGGTAGTAATATTGCAGGAAGTAAACATGCAGTAGTAACGCAGCAGTAGTAACGCAGTAAAACAGTAACAAGCAGCGATAGCAGTATTTAGGAACAAGGCCTAGGGATTAGACTTTCACTAGTGGACACTCTCAACATTGATCACATAACAGAATAGATAAATGCATACTCTACACTTTTGTTGGATGATGAACACATTGCGTAGGATTACACGAACCCTCAATGCCGGAGTTAACAAGCTCCACAATAATGCTCATATTTTAGTAACCTTTAGTGTAAGATAGATCAAAAGACTAAACCAAGTACTAGCATAGCATGCACACTGTCACCTTCATGCATATGTAGGAGGAATAGATCACATCAATATTATCATAGCAATAGTTAACTTCGCAATCTACAAGAGATCATGATCATAGCATAAACCAAGTACTAACACGGTGCACACACTGTCACCTTTACACACGTGCAGGAGGAATAGAACTACTTTAATAACTTTGCTAGAGTAGCACATAGATAGTAGTGATACAAAACTCATATGAATCTCAATCATGTAAGGCAGCTCATGAGATCATTGTATTGAAGTACATAGGAGAGAGATTAACCACATAGCTACCGGTACAGCCCCGAGCCTCGATGGAGAACTACTCCCTCTTCATGGGAGCAGCAGCGTTGATGAAGATGGCGGTGGAGATGGCAGCGGTGTCGATGGAGAAGCCTTCCGGGGCACTTCCCCGCTCCGGCAGGGTGCCGGAACAGAGACTCCTGTCCCCCAGATCTTGGCTTCGCGATGGCGGCGTCTCTGGAAGGTTTCGCGTACCGTGGCTTTCTCCGTAAGGGTTTTCGATGCAGGGGCTTTATATAGGCGAAGAGGCGGCGCAGGAGGGTCGAAGGGGCGCCCACACCATAGGGGGGCGCGGCCTGGCCCTGGCCACGCCACCCTATCATCTGGGGCCCACAGGGCCCCCCTCTGGCGGCTCTCGGGTGTTCTGGATGCTTCCAGGCAAAATAGGAACCTGGGCGTTGATTTCGTCCAATTCCGAGAATATTTCGTTACTAGGATTTCTGAAACCAAAAACAGCAGAAAAGGAACTGGCACTTCGGCATCTTGTTAATAGGTTAGTTCCAGAAAATGCGTAAATACGACATATAATGTGTATAAAACATGTAGATATCATCAATAATGTAGCATGGAACATAAGAAATTATCGATACGTTGGAGACGTATCAGCATCCCCAAGCTTAGTTCTGCTCGTCCCGAGCAGGTAAAACGATAACAAAGATAATTTCTTAAGTGACATGCCATCATAACCTTGATCATACTATAAACATATGTAATGAATGCAGCGATCAAAACAATGGTAATGACATGAGTAAACAACTGAATCATAAAGCAAAGACTTTTCATGAATAGTACTTCAAGACAAGCATCAATAAGTCTTGCATAAGAGTTAACTCATAAAGCAATAATTTAAAGTAAAGGCATTGAAGCAACACAATGGAAGATTAAGTTTCAGCGGTTGCTTTCAACTTGTAACATGTATATCTCATGGATATTTGTCAACATAGAGTAATATAACAAATGCAATAAGCAAGTATGTAAGAATCAATGCACAGTTCACACAAGTGTTTGCTTCTTGAGGTGGAGAAAGATAGGTGAACTGACTCAACAATAAAAGTAAAAGAAAGGTCCTTCAAAGAGGAAAGCATCGATTGCTATATTTGTGCTAGAGCTTTGGTTTTGAAAACATAAAGAGAGCATAAAAGTAAAATTTTGAGAGGTGTTTGTTGTTGTCAACGAATGGTAGTGGGCACTCTAACTACCTCATCAACCAGACTTTCAAGAGCGGCTCCCATGAAGGACGTTATCTCTACCAGCAAGGTAGATCATCCCTCTTCTCTTTTGTTTACACATGTACTTTAGTTTAGTTTTTCTTTATTTATGGATGACACTCCTCCCAACCTTTTGCTTACACAAGCCATGGCTAACCGAATCCTCGGGTGCCTTCCAACATTCACATACCATGGAGGAGTGTCTATTTGCAAAATTAAGTTGCTTACTGATGAATCAGAGCAAAACATGTGAAGAGAATTATTAATGCAAGTTAATTAATTGAGGCTGGGAACCTCATTGCCAGCTCTTTTTGCAAAATTATTGGATAAGCGGATGAAGCCACTAGTCCATTGTGAAAGTCTGTCCGAAGTAAATGACAAGATCGAAAGATAAAACACCACATACTTCCTCATGAGCTATAAAACATTGACACAAATAAGAGGTGATAAATTTTGAATTATTTAAAGGTAGCACTCAAGCAATTTACTTTGGAATGGCGGAGAAATACCATGTAGTAGGTAGGTATGGTGGACACAAATGGCATGAATATTGGCTCAAGTATTTGGATGCATGAGAAGTATTCCCTCTCGATACAAGGTTTAGGCTAGCAAGGTTTATTTGAAACAAACACAAGGATGAACCGGTGCAGCAAAACTCACATAAAAGACATATTGTAAACATTATAAGACTTTACACCGTCTTCCTTGTTGTTCAAACTCAATACTAGAAATTATCTAGACCTTAGAGAGACCAATTATGCAAACCAAATTTTAGCATGCTCTATGTATTTCTTCACTAATAGGTGCAAAGTATATGATGCAAGAGCTTAAACATGAGCACAACAATTGCCAAGTATCACATTGTCCAAGACATTTTACCAATTACTACATGTAGCATTTTTCAATTCCAACCATATAACAATTTAGGGATTTCTATTTTCGCCTTGTCGTTATAGTAAGCCCTTAGTTTTTCCTCAGTTTTACCCAAACGTTTGTCTGAACCGCAGAAGGAGCTCGGACGGAAGGAATCCGTTAAGTTGACCGTTCCGTGCTGACGAGTGGGGTCGTGTCGTTTGTGGGGTCGCGTCGTGTGGGACCGCGTCGTGTGGGGCTGGTAGGAAGGGACCGCGTGGGACAGGACGAGGCCGTGTTTGTGGGGCCGTAGCGTGTAGGGCCGTAGCGTGTGGAGCCGTGTGGGTCCGGGACGGGGGCACGAGTGGTTTCTGTCTCTTTCGCCCAGATTAGCAGTTTTCAATGTACCTTTTTCCTCTCTATCGCTCGATCTCATTCATATTTGATAGCCCAAATTGGTAGCAAATCTAGAGAAGCTTCTCCTTCTGTTTTTTAACGCCATTCATTTCTTTATGCCTTCGTTTTTACCCAATCAGGTAGGAAATCTAGGGCACAAATCCAGAGAGAAAATATAGGATAAGCTGCATACAGCAACCAACATAGCATAGATATATTCAGGACAGATCCAAATGTAGTACCGATAGATCCAACATAAGCTACATTTTACATGAATTTAATCTGCTCTACAGATAGAGCAGTCACATACAGAGAGTGCAGTAGGCACGTTCAACGCCTCCAGGTGGCGCGTGTGACTCGCTTGGAGGTTGCGCAGGTGAATCCCAAGTGCTTTGTGTTTGGCCATGTACGCATGCACGTTCACGGTACTTCCAACTCTAGCGCCATGTCTGCCAATGGATTCAGCATGGTTCAGCAGGGTGTTGAAGTTGGTGTCGAAGAGCCTCCTGTTGCAGAAGGGGCACTTGTAAATGCCTTGAGCAAAGGGGCGACCGTATTGGCCGGCCTGCAGCCTCCTGAGGACGTGACGAGTCTTGGTGTGGAAGGACTCGTCGTCGCTGTCGACGTCGCTGCTCTGCACCTGTCACGTAGCACCAAAGATCGTGCAAAAAACACGGAGTCAATTGCAACGATGATTGAACAGAGAGTGAACAAAAAATCATGCATGATAATATGGGCTCGAAAAAAAGAGGTAGCCTCAGTTACATTGGACACACTTATATCCAGGATTTGAGTAAGTAAACCAAAGATCATGCACAACAAATTTGTACACACCAATTGTTTACTGACCAAACCCTGAATCAATTTAGGGATGCCCAAATATTCATCATCATCGGCACAAATCTGAAACAAAAGCAAATCACAAACACTAATAACGCAAGATCTAACACAAAAGGATCGAACTAGGAACAGACGAACAGTAATAACGCAAGATCTAACACAAAAGGATTGAACTAGGAACAGACGAACAGTAATAACGCAAGATCTAACAAAAAAGGATTGAACTAGGAAGAGACGAACAGTAATAACGCAAGATCTAACACAAAAGGATTGAACTAGGAACAGACGAACCGTAATAACGCTAGATCTAACACAAAATGATTGAAATGAGATAAGAACAAGGGAACAAAGGGTTACCTCCGGCTCGTAGTCGACGATGGTGGTGTCGTAGGGGTTCTTCGGCGCGTCGTACTGCACTGGTTCGTACGGGTCCCAATGGACGGGGGCCTGGACGGGGGCGGCGGCCGATGCGCCGGCTGCTACGTTGGAAGCAGCGACAGGGGCCTGGACGGGGGCGGCGGCCGATGCGCCGGCTGCTACGTTGGAAGCAGCGACAGGGGCCTGGACGGGGGCGGCGGCCGATGCGCCGGCTGCTACGTTGGAAGCAGCGACAGGGGCCTGGACGGGGGCGGCGGCCGATGCGCCGGCTGCTACGTTGGAAGCAGCGACAGGGGCCTGGACGGGGGCGGCGGCCGATGCGCCGACAATGGGCATCTCATTCTTCTCCATCGCCGGCGGTTTTCTTCGGGGTTTTTTCTTCGGTTGTGGAGAAGATGATGGGACAGGAGAGGCGGTTGCAGTGAGCCAGTGAGAACGTGCGTCGAGGGAGAGAAAGAGGGGCTCTATAAAGACGAAGGTGGCGTGTACCGCAACACGCGTCCGCTATGCACGGCTGCAGCGTGCACCGCTACACGAGTCTAACCCTGGGACGTTTGGTGTACTCAGTTATAACCTCAGGCCTTATACAGAAATTTTATCTGTACTCAGTTTTCCCCTCGAGGACTTAGACCGGCAAGTGCAATATACTCAGTTTTACCCTCAAGTAGCTGGTCAACAGAGAGTCAACAAATGAGATTAACATAGCTAATTGAGTCATTTCATGCGCAAAAAAATCCAAAAAAATAAAAACATAGTGGCAACTACTCATGGAGTCTTCCTACGCAACCTGCCACCTAGAAAACCTTAACAAACATATATAAATCAAGTTTTACCACAAATTGCCACTTCTCAGAATCACTAGTGTAGCTATGAAGATGCATGGTTTTCCACCCAAACCCCTTTGCAAAACATCTTTCCCAAAACATAGTTTGTCTAAATGATGCCATAATTGTCACACTCATGTATATTTGAATTGCAAATAATTTGATGTAGCCCAATATGAATTATATTGTACAAAACACACATTTTTCATTTTGTAATTCTTTTGTTTGAATCCCTTAGTCTATTTACTATTTATGTGCCCTTGGATTCTTAGTACTACTCAGTTTTGCCCTCAAGTACTGTCACAAATGCTCTGAGAAGCCCAAACTTATCCTGATTGGTTGAGCCGTTGTCACACGGATCGACTCCACGAACCGTTGATCCACTGATCTAACGGGCAGTATACCCCTATCCGTCTCTTCGTGGCAACCTCTCTCTCTCTCTCTCTCTCTCTCTCTCTCTCTCTCTCTCTCTCTCTCTCTCTCTCTCTGTCGGTGGAGAATAAACATGAGGAATATAGTTTGGGATATAGTATTGGTATTTTGAAACGGCCTAAAAGTGGTATAATTTTGTTATAAACATGAGGCATACATTTTTGCTGATTTCGGCGATTGCATTATTTGTCACCCCTCTAACAATTATCAACTATCTTTAGCTGTCCTTTTCTTTTAGGGAATATAGTTTGGGATATGGTATTGGTATTTTGGAAAGGCCTAAAAGTGGTATAATTTTGGTATAAACATGAGGCATACATATTTGCGGATTTCGGGGATTGCATTATTTGTCACCCCTCTAACAATTATCAACTATCTTTAGCTTTCCTTTTCTTTTAGGGAATATAGTTTGGGATATAGTATTGGTATTTTGAAACGGCCTAAAAGTGGTATAATTTTGTTATAAACATGAGGCATACATTTTTGCGGATTTCGGCGATTGCATTATTTGTCACCCCTCTAACAATTATCAACTATCTTTAGCTGTCCTTTTCTTTTAGGGAATATAGTTTGGGATATGGTATTGGTATTTTGGAAAGGCCTAAAAGTGGTATAATTTTGGTATAAACATGAGGCATACATATTTGCGGATTTCGGGGATTGCATTATTTGTCACCCCTCTAACAATTATCAACTATCTTTAGCTTTCCTTTTCTTTTAGGGAATATAGTTTGGGATATAGTATTGGTATTTTGAAACGGCCTAAAAGTGGTATAATTTTGGTATAAACATGAGGCATACATATTTGCGGATTTCGGGGATTGCATTATTTGTCACCCCTCTAACAATTATCAACTATCTTTAGCTTTCCTTTTCTTTTAGGGAATATAGTTGGTAATTTCGGTGAATGCACACACTAACTTTGAAAACAACTACAAGTACATGTAACTGAATAATGGATTTGTAACAAGGTATCCCTTGTAACAACTTCTAGCGCCTGGTGAGCAATGATAAGAATCCGATCGTAATTATACAACAAAAAAAACAACCAGCCATCATATTAGCTTGCTTCTTCAACTCGATCAGCTGCCTTAACTGCTTGTTCATTTTCTTCAGTTCTCCCTTCACTTCCACCAGTTCTGCATTGGGAGCATTAGGCATAATCGGAAGGTCCCTAATCGGAACGGCTCCTCTCTCCGCCGCATTCTCTACAGCAAGTCCCCCCCTCCCAAATTGCGCCCCCCAATAGCGCCAATTGATTCCTGCAACTGAAGCCTCTGAACGTACACATCGATCCACTCGAAATGCCTGCATTTCTTCAAGATCTGAAAACAACAACGTGAACCCTAAATCCCAAATTCGAGGGAATAACAAGAAAATCGAGAGAAAACAGAGAAATTGGAGCGAGATCTAACCTTATCCCCCTCTCTATATGGCAAGCTCTCGCATGCAACGAACTCACGTCCACGGTTGCCGTTCTCGTCCGTCTTACAGATCGACCGCTTCAGAGGCTCCTGGCGTGGGCAGTCAGGGCATCTTGTCAAAGGCACGGGTCCATACTGCGGCCATGAAGAACGGGAGGTCGAAGAGAAACTAGACATCACCCGCGTGCCGGAGAAGGGCTGCCGCTGGCGGAGAAGAAGAACAATGGGGCGCGGAGAAAGAAAGGGGAAGCAATGGCACGGGCACGGGCGCGGGGCTAGCTCGGGCTCCCATTTTGCAACGGTCACCTGGGTAAGCTGTGGGTCCGGCGCGCTAACGTGGACAAGTTGTGGGTCCCACGATGATCTGGATAAGTGGAGACGTGTCCACTGCGGGGCACCAACAGCGGCCCCACTTGCCAGCACCAACCAACGTCAACTAAACGGGATTCCTTCCGTCCGAGCTCTTTCTGCGGGTTATAGACAAGGGGGGGAAAACTGAGGAAAAACTAAGGATCTGGGGAAAACTGAGTACAACTAAGGAGCCGAGGGCACGAAAATAGAAATCCCAACAATTTAACGAAGAGGAAACTTCGCCATGAATATTATGAGCTAAGAACACATGTGTTCATACGAACCAGCGGAGCGTGTCTCTCTCCCACACAAGGATGAACTTATTCAGAGAACTAAGATAACAAAACAAAAACAAAAATAAAAGCACACAGACGCTCCAAGTAAAGTACATAAGATGTGACCGAATAAAAATATAGTTTCACTAGAAGAAACCTGATAAGTTGTCGATGAAGAAGGGGATGCCTTGGGCATCCCCAAGCTTAGATGCTTGAGTCTTCTTAAAATATGCAGGGATGAACCACCGGGGCATCCCCAAGCTTAGACCTTTCACTCTTCTCGATCACATTATATCACCCTCTTCTATTGACCCTTGAAAACTTCCTTCACACCAAACTTCAAGCAAACTCATTAGAGGGTTAGTGCATAATCAAAAATTCACATGTTCAGAGGTGACACAATCATTCTTAACACTTCTGGACATTGCACAAAACTTCTGAAAGTTAATGGAACAAAGAAACTCATTCAACTTAACAAAAGCGGCAATGCGAAATAAAAGGCAGAATCTGTCAAAAACAGAACAGTCCGTAAAGACGAATTTAAAGCTGGCACCAGACTTGCTCAAATGGAAAAACTCAAAACTAATGAAAGTTGCGTACATATCTGAGGATCACGCTCGTAAATTGGCAGATTTTTTCGAATTTTCTACAGAGGCCTGTGCCCAGATTCGTGACAGACAGCAATGCTGTTTCTGCGCAGCGATCCCAAATATAACATCAACTTTGACATAGAAACTTTACTTGGCACAAAAACTTGATAAGGAGAGGTTGCTACAGTAGTAAACAACTTCCAAGACACAAATATAAAACAAAGTACTGTAGTAAAAAAACACATGGGTTATCTCCCAAGAAGTTCTTTCTTTATAGCCATTAAGATGGGCTCAGCAGTTTTAATGATGCACTCGCAAGAAACAAGAGTAGAGGTAAAAGAGAGCATCAAAAAGCAAATTCAAAACACATTTAAGTCTAACATGCTTCCTATGCATAGGAATCTTGTAAATAAACAAGTTCATGAAGAGCAAAGTAACAAGCATAGGAAGATAAAACAAGTGTAGCTTCAAAAATTTCAGCACATAGAGAGGCATTTTAGTAACATGAAAATTTCTACAACCATATTTTCCTCTCTCATAATAACTTTCAGTAGCAACATGAGCAAACTCAACAATATAACTATCACATAAAGCATTCTTATCATGAGTCTCATGCATAAAATTATTACTACTCCCAACATAAGCATAATCAATTTTATTAGTTGTAGTGGGAGCAAATTCAACAAAGTAGCTATCAAATATAGGAGGTATATTGTAATCATAATCAAATTTATCCTCCATAACAGGTGGTAACAAAAGACTACTATCATTATAATCATCATAAATGGGAGGCAAAGTATCATCAAAGTAAATTTTCTCCTCAATGCTTGGGGGACTAAAAATATCATGCTCATCAAAGCCAGCTTCCCCAAGCTTAGAATTTTCCATAGCATTAGCAACAATAGTGTTCAAGGCATTCATATTAATATGTTCCATGGGTTTTTTAATTTTCGCATCAAACCATCCATGTCTTAAATCAGGAAATAGAATAAAAAGGTCATTGTTGTCCATTATGCCTAACTAGTGTAAACAAGAAACCAAATGTCGCAATTGCAGAGTCTAAAGGAAATAGCTTCGAGTACTTACAACGGCGCCGGAAAATAGCTTAGTAGCCGAGGTCCGGAGTGTGAGTACCTTTTACCTTTCCTCCCCGGCAACGGCGCCAGAAAATAGCTTGATGTCTACGGGTGCTTCTATTCTTGTAGACAGTGTTGGGCCTCCAAGAGCAGAGGTTTGTAGAACAGCAGCAAGTTTCCCTTAAGTGGATTACCCAAGGTTTATCGAACTCAGGGAGGAAGAGGTCAAAGATATCCCTCTCATGCAACCCTGCAACCACAAAGCAAGAAGTCTCTTGTGTCCCCAACACACCTAATAGGTGCACTAGTTCGGCGAAGAGATAGTGAAATACAAGTGGTATGAATGAATATGAGCAGTAGTACGGCGCCAGAAAATAGCTCGCTGGCGTGCAGTTGATGGTAGTAATATTGCAGGAAGTAAACATGCAGTAGTAACGCAGCAGTAGTAACGCAGTAAAACAGTAACAAGCAGTGATAGCAGTATTTAGGAACAAGGCCTAGGGATTAGACTTTCACTAGTGGACACTCTCAACATTGATCACATAACAGAATAGATAAATGCATACTCTACACTTTTGTTGGATGATGAACACATTGCGTAGGATTACACGAACCCTCAATGCCGGAGTTAACAAGCTCCACAATAATGCTCATATTTTAGTAACCTTTAGTGTAAGATAGATCAAAAGACTAAACCAAGTACTAGCATAGCATGCACACTGTCACCTTCATGCATATGTAGGAGGAATAGATCACATCAATATTATCATAGCAATAGTTAACTTCGCAATCTACAAGAGATCATGATCATAGCATAAACCAAGTACTAACACGGTGCACACACTGTCACCTTTACACACGTGCAGGAGGAATAGAACTACTTTAATAACTTTGCTAGAGTAGCACATAGATAGTAGTGATACAAAACTCATATGAATCTCAATCATGTAAGGCAGCTCATGAGATCATTGTATTGAAGTACATAGGAGAGAGATTAACCACATAGCTACCGGTACAGCCCCGAGCCTCGATGGAGAACTACTCCCTCTTCATGGGAGCAGCAGCGTTGATGAAGATGGCGGTGGAGATGGCAGCGGTGTCGATGGAGAAGCCTTCCGGGGCACTTCCCCGCCCGGCAGGCCGGAACAGAGACTCCTGTCCCCCAGATCTTGGCTTCGCGATGGCGGCGGCTCTGGAAGGTTTCGCGTACCGTGGCTTTCTCCGTAAGGGTTTTCGCAGGGGCTTTATATAGGCGAAGAGGCGGCGCAGAGGGTCGAAGGGGCGCCCACACCATAGGGGGCGCGGCCCAGGCCTGGCCGCGCCACCCTATCATCTGGGCCCACAGGGCCCCCTCCGGCGGCTCTCGGGTGTTCCGGATGCTTCCAGGCAAAATAGGAACCGGGCGTTGATTTCGTCCAATTCCGAGAATATTTCGTTACTAGGATTTCTGAAACCAAAAACAGCAGAAAACAGAACTGGCACTTCGGCATCTTGTTAATAGGTTAGTTCCAGAAAATGCGTAAATACGACATATAATGTGTATAAAACATGTAGATATCATCAATAATGTAGCATGGAACATAAGAAATTATCGATACGTTGGAGACGTATCAGTCGGCGCGGCCAGGGCCTGGGCCGCGCCGCCCTATGGTGACGGCGCCTCATGGCCCCACTTCCTTCCCTCTTCGGTCTTCGGAAGCTCCGTGCAAAAATAGGACCCTGGCGAAGATTTCGTCCAATTCCGAGAATATTTCGTTACTAGGATTTCTGAAACCAAAAACAGCAGAAAACAGCAACTGGCTCTTCGGCATCTTGTTAATAGGTTAGTTCCAAAAATGCGTAAATACGACATATAATGTGCATAAAACATGTAGGTATCATCAATAAAGTAGCATGGAACATAAGAAATTATCGATACGTTGGAGACGTATCAGCATCCCCAAGCTTAGTTCTGCTCGTCCCGAGCAGGTAAAACGATAACAAAGATAATTTCTGAAGTGACATGCCATTATAATCTTGATCATACTATTTGTAAACATATGTAATGAATGCAGCGATCAAAACAAAGGTAATGACATGAGTAAACAAGTGAATCATAAAACAAAGACTTTTCATGAATAGTACTTCAAGACAAGCATCAATAAGTCTTGCATAAGAGTTAACTCATAAAGCAATAAATCAAAGTAAAGGTGTTGAAGCAACACAAAGGAAGATTAAGTTTCAGCGGTTGCTTTCAACTTATAACATGTATATCTCATGGATATTGTCAACATAAAGTAATATAACAAGTGCAATATGCAAGTATGTAGGAATCAATGCACAGTTCACACAAGTGTTTGCTTCTTAAGGTGGAGGGAGATAGGTAAACTGACTCAACAATAAAAGTAAAAGAAAGGTCCTTCAAAGAGGAAAGCATCGATTGCTGTATTTGTGCTAGAGCTTTTATTTTGAAAACATGAAACAATTTTGTCAACGGTAGTAATAAAGCATATGAGTTATGTAAATTATATCTTACAAGTTGCAAGCCTCATGCATAGTATACTAATAGTGTCCGCACCTCGTCCTACTTAGCTTGGACTACCGGATCTTTGCATGCCATGTTTCAACCAAGTGTCACAAAGGGGTACCTCCATGCCGCCTGTACAAAGGTCTAAGGAGAATGCTCGCATTTTGGATTTCTCGCTTTTGATTATTCTCAACTTAGACATCCATACCGGGACAACATGGACAACAGATAATGGACTCCTCTTAAATGCATAAGCATGTAGCAATGATTATTATTCTCATATGAGATTGAGGATATATGTCCAAAACTGAAACTTCAACCATGATTCATGGCTTTAGTTAGCGGCCCAATGTTCTTCTCTAACAATTTTGCATGCTCCAACCACTAAAATGATAGATCCTTCAGACAAGACGGACATGCATAGCAACTCACATGATATTCAACAATAGT
The DNA here is from genome assembly GCA_030979885.1 of Lolium multiflorum. Lineage (NCBI taxonomy): Eukaryota > Viridiplantae > Streptophyta > Magnoliopsida > Poales > Poaceae > Lolium > Lolium multiflorum. The sequence goes on from CM061750.1 coordinate 198,358,328, forward strand.
TGATGGCGTTCCCCAGAAGCATGGTTATCGCACAACAAGCAACTTAATAAAAGATAAAGTGCATAAGTACATATTCAATACTACGATAGTTTTTAAGGCTATTTTGTCCCATGAGCTATATATTGCAAAGGCGAATGATGGAATTTTAAAGGTAGCACTCAAGCAATTTACTTTGGAATGGCGGAGAAATACCATGTAGTAGGTAGATATGGTGGACACAAATGGCATAGTAGTTGGCTCAAGGATTTTGGATGCATGAGAAGTATTCCCTCTCGATACAAGGTTTAGGCTAGCAAGGTTTATTTGAAGCAAACTCAAGGATGAACCGGTGCAGCAAAACTCACATAAAAGACATATTGTAAACATTATAAGACTCTACACCGTCTTCCTTGTTGTTCAAAACTCAATACTAGATATTATCTAGACCTTAGAGAGACCAAATATGCAAATCAAATTTTAGCAAGCTCTATGTATTTCTTCATTAATGGGTGCAAAGTATATGATGCAAGAGCTTAAACATGAGCACAACAATTGCCAAGTATCTCATTATCCAAGACATTTTAGAATTACTACATGTAGCATTTTCCAATTCCAACCATATAACAATTTAACGAAGAAGAAACTTCGCCTTGAACATTATGAGTAAAGCCTAAGGACATATTTGTCCATATGCAACAGCGGAGCGTGTCTCTCTCCCACAAAGTGAATGCTAGGATCCATTTTATTCAAACAAAAACAAAAACAAAAACAAACCGACGCTCCAAGTAAAGAACACAAGATGTGATTGAATAAAAATATAGTTTCAGGGGAGGAACCTGATGATGTTGTCGATGAAGAAGGGGATGCCTTGGGCATCCCCAAGCTTAGATGCTTGAGTCTTCTTGAAATATGCAGGGATGAACCACGGGGGCATCCCCAAGCTTAGAGCTTTCACTCCTCTTGATCATAGTATATCATACTCCTCTCTTGACCCTTGAAAACTTCCTTCACACCAAACTTCAAGCAAACTCATTAGAGGGTTAGTGCACAATTAATAATTCACACATTCAGAGGTGACACAATCATTCTTTACACTTCTGGACATTGCATAAAGCTACTGGACATTAATGGATCAAAGAAATGAATCCAACATAGCAAAAGAGGCAATGCGAAATAAAAGGCAGAATCTGTCAAAAACAGAACAGTCCGTAAAGACGAATTTAAAGCTGGCACCAGACTTGCTCAAATGGAAAAACTCAAAACTAATGAAAGTTGCGTACATATCTGAGGATCACGCTCGTAAATTGGCAGATTTTTTCGAATTTTCTACAGAGGCCTGTGCCCAGATTCGTGACAGACAGCAATGCTGTTTCTGCGCAGCGATCCCAAATATAACATCAACTTTGACATAGAAACTTTACTTGGCACAAAAACATGATAAGGAGAGGTTGCTACAGTAGTAAACAACTTCCAAGACTCAACAAAACAAAAAATTGCTGTAGTAAAAACATGGGTTGTCTCCCATAAGCGCTTTTCTTTAACGCCTTTCAGCTAGGCGCAGAAAGTGCAAATCAAGTAACATCAAGAGTAGAAGCATCAACATCATAGCTTGTTCTAATAATAGAATCAAAAGGCAACTTCATTCTCTTTCTAGGGAAGTGTTCCATACCTTTCTTGAGAGGAAATTGATATTTAATATTACCTTCCCTCATATCAATAACAGCACCAACGGTTCGAAGAAAAGGTCTTCCCAACACAATAGGACAAGATGCATTGCATTCAATATCCAAGACAACAAAATCAACGGGGACAAGGTTATTGTTAACCGTAATGCGCACATTATCAATCCTCCCCAAAGGTTTCTTTTTAACATTATCAGCAAGATTAACATCCAAATAACAATTCTTCAATGGTGGCAAGTCAAGCATATCATAAATCTTTTTAGGCATAACAGAAATACTTGCACCAAGATCACATAAAGCATTACATTCAAAGTCATTGAATTTCATTTTAATGATGGGCTCCCAACCATCTTCTAACTTTCTAGGAATAGAAGTTTCAAGTTTTAGTTTCTCTTCTCTAGCTTTTATGAGAGCATTTGTAATATGTTTTGTAAAGGCTAAATTTATAGCACTAGCATTAGGACTTTTAGCAAGTTTTTGTAAGAACTTTATAACTTCAGAGATGTGGCAATCATCAAAATCTAAATCATTATGAGCTACAGCAATGGGATCATTGTTCCCAAGGTTGGAAAAAATTTCAGCAGTTTTATCACAAGCAGTTTCAGCAGTTTTAGCAATTTCAGGCAGTTTTGTTCGCTTTGCACTAGGAGTAGAAACATTGCCAACACCAATTATTTTACCATTGATAGTAGGAGGTGCAGCAACATGTGAATCATTATCATTACTAATGGTGGTAATAGTCCAAACTTTAGCTACATTATTCTCTTTAGCTAGTTTTTCATTTTCTTCTCTATCCCACCTAGCACGCAGTTCAGCCATTAATCTTATATTCTCATTAATTCTAACTTGGATGGCATTTGCTGTAGTAGTAATCTTACTATCAATATCATCAGGTTTAGCAGCCATTTTATTAATTAAAGAGGATTGTGATGCGGACATGTATGAGATTCGGGTTTCAGCATTTGAAATTTTAGTTTGCAGACCAGAAATCTCCCTATTCAAGTTTTCAAGTTGATTTCCTATATTTTTCAACAAGGTAGATTGTTCATTCATAGTTTTAGTAAACAATTGATTTTGCTCATATTGTGATTGCATAAAGTTTTTAGTGGATCTTTCAATTTCTAGCATCTTTTCCTCATATCTACCATAAGTATTACCATAATCATTACCACTAGCAGGATATGGCCTATAGTTATTACCAGAGTTGTTCCTATAAGCATTGTTGTTGAAATTATTATTTTTAATGAAATTCACATCAACATTTTCTTCTTGAGCAACCAATGAAGCTAAAGGAACATTATTTGGATCAACATTAGATCTACCATTCACAAGCATAGACATAATCACATCAATCTTATCACTCAAGGAAGAGGTTTCTTCAACAGAATTTACCTTCTTACCTTGTGGAGCTCTTTCCGTGTGCCATTCAGAGTAATTTACCATCATATCATCAAGAAGTTTTGTAGCCGCCCCCAAAGTGATGGACATAAAGGTACCTCCAGCAGCTGAATCCAATAAATTCCGCGAAGAAAAATTTAGTCCTGCATAGAAGGTTTGGATGATCATCCAAGTAGTCAGTCCATGGGTTGGGCAATTCTTTACCAAAGTTTTCATTCTCTCCCATGCTTGAGCAACATGTTCAGTATCTAATTGCTTAAAATTCATTATGCTACTTCTCAAAGATATAATTTTAGCGGGAGGATAATATCTACCAATAAAAGCATCCTTACATTTAGTCCATGAATCAATACTATTCTTAGGCAAAGATAGCAACCAATCTTTAGCTCTTCCTCTTAATGAGAAAGGAAACACTTTCAATTTAATAATATCACCATCTACATCCTTATACTTTTGCATTTCACAAAGTTCAACAAAATTATTGAGATGGGCAGCAGCATCATCAGAACTAACACCAGAAAATTGATCTCTCATGACAAGATTTAGTAAAGCAGGTTTAATTTCAAAGAATTCTGCTGTAGTAGCAGGTGGAGCAATAGGTGTGCATAGGAAATCATTATTATTTGCATTTGTGAAGTCACACAACTTAGTATTTTCAGGGGTATTCATTTTAGCAACGGTAAATAAAACAAACTAGATAAAGTAAATGCAAGTAACTAATTTTTGTGTGTTTTTGATATAGAGAGCAAGACAGTAAATAAAGTAAAACTAGCAACTAATTTTTTGTGTTTTGTTTAAGTGCAGCAAAAAAAGTAGTAAATAAAATAAAGCAAGACAAAAACAAAGTAAAGAGATTGAGAAGTGGAGACTCCCCTTGCAGCGTGTCTTGATCTCCCCGGCAACGGCGCCAGAAAAAGAGCTTGATGGCGTGTAACTCACACGTTCGTTGGGAACCCCAAGAGGAAGGTATGATGCGCACAGTAGCAAGTTTTCCCTCAGAAAGAAACCAAGGTTTAATCGAACCAGTAGGAGCCAAGAAGCACGTTGAAGGTTGATGGTGGCGAAATGTGATGCGGCGCAACAACAGGGATTCCGGCGCCAACGTGGAACCTGCACAACACAACCCAAGTACTTTGTCCCAACGAAACAGTGAGGTTGTCAATCTCACCGGCTTGCTGTAACAAAGGATTAAACGTATCGAGTGGAAGATGATTGTTTGCAAGAAAACAGTAAAACAAGTATTGCAGTAGATTGTATGCTATGTAAAGAATAGGACCGGGGTCCACAGTTCACTAGAGGTGTCTCTCCCATAAGATAAAAGCATGTTGGGTGAACAAATTACAGTCGGGCAATTGACAAATAGAGAAGGGCATAACAATGCATATACATGATATGATAAATATAGTGAGATTTAATTGGGCATTACGACAAAGTACATAGACCGCCATCCAACTGCATCTATGCCTAAAAAGTCCACCTTCAGGTTATCATCCGAACCCCATTCAAGTTGCAAAGCAACAGACAATTGCATTAAGTATGGTGCGTAATGTAATCGACAACTACATCCTTAGACATAGAATCAATGTTTTATCCCTAGTGGCAACAGCACATCACAACCTTAGAACTTTCTGTCACTGTCCCAGGTGTCAATGAAGGCATGAACCCACTATCGAGCATAAATACTCCCTCTTGGAGTTAAGAGAAAAAACTTGGCCAGAGCCTCTACTAATAACGGAGAGCATGCAAGATCATAAACAACACATAAACAATAGATTGATAATCACCATAACATAGTATTCTCTATCCATCGGATCCCGACAAACACAACATATAGTATTACAGATAGATGATCTTGATCATGTTAGGCAGCTCACAAGATCCAACAATGAAGCACAACAAGGAGAAGACGACCATCTAGCTACTGCTATGGACCCATGGTCCAGGGGTGAACTACTCACTCATCACTCCGGAGGCGATCATGGCGATGAAGAGTCCTCCGGGAGATGAATCCCCTCCCGGCAGGGTGCCGGAGGCGATCTCCTGAATCCCCCGAGATGGGATTCGCGGCGGCGGCGTCTCGGAAGGTTTTCCGTATCGTGGCTCTCGACCGGGGTTTCGCGACGGAGGCTTTAAGTAGGCGGAAGGGCAACGCGGGGGGCCACACGAGGGCCCCACACCATAGGTCGGCGTGGCCCAGGCCCTGGCCACGCCACCCTATCATCTGGGGCCCACAGGGCCCCCCCTCTGGCGGCTCTCGGTGTTCTGGATGCTTCCGCAAAATAGGAACCTGGGCGTTGATTTCGTCCAATTCCGAGAATATTTCGTTACTAGGATTTCTGAAACCAAAAACAGCAGAAAACAGAACTGGCACTTCGGCATCTTGTTAATAGGTTAGTTCCAGAAAATGCGTAAATACGACATATAATGTGTATAAAACATGTAGATATCATCAATAATGTAGCATGGAACATAAGAAATTATCGATACGTTGGAGACGTATCGCCCCCACCAGGGCCTGGGCCGCCCGCCCTATGGTGACGGCGCCTCGTGGCCCCACTTCCTTCCTCTTCGGTCTTCTGGAAGCTCCGTGCAAAAATAGGACCCCGGGCGAAGATTTCGTCCAATTCCGAGAATATTTCGTTACTAGGATTTCTGAAACCAAAAACAGCAGAAAACAGCAACGCTCTTCGCATCTTGTTAATAGGTTAGTTCCAGAAAATGCGTAAATACGACATATAATGTGCATAAAACATGTAGGTATCATCAATAAAGTAGCATGGAACATAAGAAATTATCGATACGTTGGAGACGTATCAGGCCATGCATGCACACTAATTATATATATATATATATTATGAGGCAACTTGATCAAATGTGTTTTCATACGAGAGAACTTGTCAAAATTCAAGTTAATTAATTTATCATCGATAATTATTTAGGGTTTTAGGGTTGTTTAAGGTTTAGGGATCATCGATCGATGCGCACACACATTATTAGAGGCACCCGCGCCTTTACGCATAAAGTGCATGCGTATATATGTGTGTTTTTTTGGCCACCAACGATATATAGATGATCGAGAGAGAGATTGAAATCCCCAAGAATATGTTCAAATATACATTAAAATATATGCACAAATGCATGGTAGGCCATGCATGCACACTAATTATATATATATTATGAGGCAACTTAATCAAATGTGTTTTCATTCGAGAGAACTTGTCAAAATTCAAGTTAATTAATTTATCACGATAATTATATAATTAATTAATAAATCTGAGGGATATGTTATACAACATGATCGATATAGGCCATGTATATTTTAATTGGTGTTAATCTACGGTTTGCTAGCTAGCTGCTATATATAGAGCATGTTTTTATTAGATCGGGTTATAGCTAGCTAGTATAGTTTAGGGTTATGTGTTTTAATTAAGTAGGGTTGATTAGCTAGGGTTAGTTACATATATATGGTTTAGGGTTAATGCATGGCACATTTAATTTAATTAGAGGACCGCGAGGCACCCCTGGCCTGCTCGATGCACAATTAAGTGTCGTTGGCCTATACATAGGGTTTAATTAGGGTTTAGGGTTAGCTAGGGTTTAGGGTTAGGGTTAGGGTTAGGGTTTAGGGTCTAGGGTTTAGGGTTTAGTGTTTAGGGTGTTTAGGGTTTAGGGATTAGGGATTAGGGATTTAAGGTTTTAGGGGTTGTTTAAGGTTTAGGGATCATCGATCGAGTGCGCACACACATTATTAGAGGCACCCGCGCCTTTACGCATAAAGTGCATGCATATATATGTGTGTTTTTTGGGCCACCAACGATATATAGATGATCGAGAGAGAGAGAGATTGAAATCCCCAAGAATATGTTCAAATATACATTAAAATATATGCACGAATGCATTGTAGGCCATGCATGCACACTAATTATATATATATATATATTATGAGGCAACTTAATCAAATGTGTTTTCATTCGAGAGAACTTGTCAAAATTCAAGTTAATTAATTTATCACGATAATTATATAATTAATTAATGAATCTCAGGGATATGTTATACAACATGATCGATATAGGCCATGTATATTTTAATTGGTGTTAATCTACGGTTTGCTAGCTAGCTGCTATATATAGAGCATGCTTTTATTAGATCGGGTTATATCTAGTATAGTTTAGGGTTATGTGTTTTAATTAAGTAGGGTTGATTAGCTAGGGTTAGTTACATATATATGGTTTAGGGTTAATGCATGGCGCATTTAATTTAATTAGAGGACCGCGAGGCACCCCTGGGCTGCTCGATGCACAATTAAGTGTCGTTGGCCTATACATAGGGTTTAATTAGGGTTTAGGGTTAGCTAGGGTAGAGGGTTAGGGTTAGGGTTAGGGTTTAGGGTCTAGGGTTTAGGGTTTAGTGTTTAGGGTGTTTAGGGTTTAGGGATTAGGGATTAGGGATTTAGGGTTTTAGGGTTGTTTAAGGTTTAGGGATCATCGATCGAGTGCGCACACACATTATTAGAGGCACCCGCGCCTTTACGCATAAAGTGCATGCGTATATATGTGTGTTTTTTGGGCCACCAACGATATATAGATGATCGAGAGAGAGATTGAAATCCCCAAGAATATGTTCAAATATATATTAAAATATATGCACGAATGCATTGTAGGCCATGCATGCACACTAATTATATATATATTATGAGGCAACTTAATCAAATGTGTTTTCATTCGAGAGAACTTGTCAAAATTCAAGTTAATTAATTTATCACGATAATTATATAATTAATTAATGAATCTCAGGGATATGTTATACAACATGATCGATATAGGCCATGTATATTTTAATTGGTGTTAATCTACGGTTTGCTAGCTAGCTGCTATATATAGAGCATGTTTTTATTAGATCGGGTTATAGCTAGCTAGTATAGTTTAGGGTTATGTGTTTTAATTAAGTAGGGTTGATTAGCTAGGGTTAGTTACATATATATGGTTTAGGGTTAATGCATGGCACATTTAATTTAATTAGAGGACCGCGAGGCACCCCTGGCCTGCTCGATGCACAATTAAGTGTCGTTGGCCTATACATAGGGTTTAATTAGGGTTTAGGGTTAGCTAGGGTTTAGGGTTAGGGTTAGGGTTAGGGTTAGGGTCTAGGGTTTAGGGTTTAGTGTTTAGGGTGTTTAGGGTTTAGGGATTAGGGATTTAAGGTTTTAGGGTTGTTTAAGGTTTAGGGATCATCGATCGAGTGCGCACACACATTATTAGAGGCACCCGCGCCTTTACGCATAAATTGCATGCATATATATGTGTGTTTTTTGGCCACCAACGATATATAGATGATCGAGAGAGAGAGATTGAAATCCCCAAGAATATGTTCAAATATACATTAAAATATATGCACGAATGCATGGTAGGCCATGCATGCACACTAATTATATATATTATGAGGCAACTTAATCAAATGTGTTTTCATTCGAGAGAACTTGTCAAAATTAAAGTTAATTAATTTATCACGATAATTATATAATTAATTAATGAATCTCAGGGATATGTTATACAACATGATCGATATAGGCCATGTATATATTAATTGGTGTTAATCTACGGTTTGCTAGCTAGCTGCTATATATAGAGCATGTTTTTATTAGATCGGGTTATAGCTAGTATAGTTTAGGGTTATGTGTTTTCATTAAGTAGGGTTGATTAGCTATGGTTAGTTACATATATATGGTTTAGGGTTAATGCATGGCACATTTAATTTAATTAGAGGACCGCGAGGCACCCCTGGCCTGCTTGATGCACAATTAAGTGTCGTTGGCCTATATATAGGGTTTAATTAGGGTTTAGGGTTAGGGTTAGGGTTTAGGGTATAGGGTTTAGTGTTTAGGGTGTTTAGGGTTTAGGGATTAGGGATTAGGGTTTCAGGGTTGTATAAGGTTTAGGGATCATCGATCGAGTGCGCACACACATTATTAGAGGCACCCGCGCCTTTGCGCATAAAGTGCATGCGTATAGTTTAGCATCCTTTCCAGCAACTCCGTCGCCGGGGACGCACCACTTGGGACGGTGTCGCCGGTAGTCGCCAGGACGAAGGAGAAGAAGGGCCTCAGCAACGGCATATTGGCTCTGAGAAGGGCCGCTGAAAGGCCAAGATGTGCACGGGCAAGACGGATGACGCCGTCGTATGCCCCGAGCTTGTGAACTTTAGCAGCTTGACTTCCCCATTGGCCAGATCTGAAGCACTGACCAAAGCAAGCCTCACCGTTAGCGCCATCACATTGATGGCACCAGATCGGGGTTTGGCCGGCAAGATCCGCCAGATTCACCATAGGCCAGATCTGAAGCCGATGACGAGATCCCCGACTCCATTGCGCCATTCTGCTCATGGGAAACACTGGATCTAAGCTTACAACAACACTAACTCCCTCGGATCCAAATTAGCTGACTCAACTTTGCTTATCTAAATATGGATGTATCCACACATGTTTTTACTCTAGATACATACACGTCTAAGGAAAGTTGAATCAATTAATTTAGTTCGGAGGGTGTACAATATACAGAGAGAAGTCGGCCTCGTCTCCGGCCGGCGAGGCCGCCGGAGAGAAGGGGGAGAGGAGCCGGGGGAGTGGGAGAGACTCGAGAGAGAAAGAGAAGAGGAAGAAATGAGAGCTCCCTGGGGAAGAACATTATTTTTGTCGTTCTGCTCGTAGCTTGAAACTGAAAATTTCGGCCGCGCGCCAAATCATCCCGCCGCATCCATTCGAAAATCCCGTGACCAGTTTTACCCTTTTAACCCTGGTCCGGAAGCTACAACCCACCGACCATGGAGGGCTCATTCGGTAACAATGAAATATCTTGCCTAGATCCCGAACCCTCCCCACAGGCCCACACCCACCCACCAACCATTCGCCCCATTAGCTCAAAAATACTCTCACACGCCAAAGCTCTGACTCTCTACAGTACTAGATCTGCTTCGCCGCCGGCATACTCCTCCACAGCGTAGCCTTGATCGTGTTGGCTGTCCACCCACCTGATCCGCTCCCCCGCCGCCCTCGTCACCGACGGATCTGCTTCACCGCCGACCTCGCCACCGACGGATCTGCTTCACCGCCGACCTCGCCACCGACGGATCTGCTTCACCGCCGACCTCGCCACCGACTACCTCGGCGCAGCGGCTGTATCAACTTCACCGAATCCCTTGCCAGCCAACCAGATCTGCTTCACTAACGCCCGCTTCTACTGAAACAGGGTCGATTCATCGTCTCCCGCGTTCGCCGCCGCTGGAATGCAAGTTGCCGCCCCCGTCCACCCCGCCGCAGCTTGGTTAGTACGCTGGCCCGTTAGATCGCGGTGTTTCTTTAGCCATGTTTTGTGTAGTTATTTGCAGATCTCATATGCCGTTAACTTTCTTGATGTGTTGCTTCGCATGAAGTTTGTTTAAATATTGTACAGTACAAAAGCATTATCCGGTCGCTACCCACAAGTATAGGGGGTGTATCGTAGTATCTTCGATAAGTAAGAATGTCGATCCCAACGAGGAGCAGAAGGTGTTGACAAGCAGTTTCGATGAAGGATTCACTGTAAATGCTCACAGACAAGTATTCAAGGGGTTTTGATGTAACAGATGAATAAAGTACGAGTAAGTAAAGTGCGAGAGAAATAATTGCAGCGAGTGGCCCAATCCTTTTTAGCACAAAGGACAAGCCGGTTTGTTTACTTATAATGACCAAACGTTCTTGAGGACACACGGGAATTTAGTCTAGTGCTTTCGCTTCATACAGCTAATTAATCTTCATTGTTTTGATAAGTGTTGTGTGGGTGAACCTATGCTAATGCACCGCCCTTCCTAGGACTAATACATACTTGTGATTATACCCCTTGCAAGCATCCGCAACTACAAGAAAGTAATTAAGATAAATCTAACCACAGCCTTAAACTCTGAGATCCTGCGATCCCTCTTGCATCGATATACCAACGGGGGCTCAGGTTTCTGTCACTCCGGCAACCCCGCAATTAGCAACCGAATACAAGATGCACTCCCCTAGGCCCATAAATGGTGAAGTATCGTGTAGTCGACGTTCACACGACACCACTAGAAGAATGACACCACAACTTAAATATCATAACATTGAATATTACTCAACCATAGTTCACTACTAACATTTAGACTTCACCCATGTCCTCAAGAACTAAACGAACTACTCACGAGACATCATATGGAATATGATCAGAGGTGATATGATGATGAATAACAATCTGAACATAAACCTTGGTTCAATGGTTTCACTCAATAGCATCAATAACAAGTAGAAATCAACACCGGGAGAGTTTCCCCTATCAAACAATCAAGATCCAACCCAAATCGTTACAGCGGTGACGAGGTGCAGCGGTGGAGATGGCGGTGATGATGATGATGATGATGATGATGGTGATGGAGATGATGTCCAGCTCGATGATGATGACGATGGCGTCGATTTCCCCCTCCGGGAGGGAATTTCCCCGGCGGATTCCTGCCCGCCGGAGAGCTCTTTTCTCTCTGGTGTTCTCTTCGCGAGGTACCCTCTGTGGCTTAGGTTTTCGGGACGAAGGATTTCGCGAAGAAAAGGAGGCGAAAGGGGCTGTGGGGCCCCCTCACCACCAGGTGGCGCGGCCAGGCCATGGGCCGCGCCGCCCTATGGTCTGGGCCCACCTTGGGTCCAGCTGGCTCCCCCTTCTGGCTTCCTTCGTCATCTGGAAAAATAGGATTTTTGGTATAATTTCCTTCCACAGTTGATCTTCCAAAATATTGCGTTCTGACGGTGCTTTTTCCAGCAGAATCCTGGCTCCGGTGCTCGATCCTCCAATAATGATGAAACATGCAAAATAGATGAAATAACATAAGTATTATGTCCAAACATGAAATATATCAATGAATAACAGCAAATTATGATATAAAATAGTGATGCAAAATGGACGTATCAACTCCCCCCAAGCTTAGACCTCGCTTGTCCCCAAGCGAAACTGAGCTCAATAAACAAGACCACATGTTTATGGAGTGAGGAGTCGATAAATAAAATACGGACAAGAAGCATCATATTGATTCACACAAGACATTCTAGTAAACATTCTCTTCATATAACTCAACTTGAAATAAGTAAAGAGAAATCACAAGTAAAGGTGCATAGGAAATCATAAATGGTTATGGCAAACTTTGTTCTTGGTCAGAGAACTACTAACGGATTGTACTTATCTTCTAAACAAAGCTTTCATATTAGAATTTATATAGCAGGGCTTTCATTCTCAATCATAACAATCTCCTCATAATCATTGATAACTTTCAAAGTCATATTCATTCAGATAAAATTTGTACTAAACAAGAAAGTATAAAGGACATGATTAGCTCAATCATAGCATAAATGGTTGGTTCACAACAACTCAATTGCTTGCTTAAGATAGAGGGAAATAGGTTTACTGACTCAACATAAAAGTAAAAGATAGGCCCTTCGCAGAGGGAAGCAGGGATTAAATCATGTGCTAGAGTGATGACCCACAAGTATAGGGGATCGCAACAGTCTTCGAGGGAAGTAAAACCCAAATTTATTGATTCGACACAAGGGGAGGTAAAGAATACTTATAAGCCTTAACAACTGAGTTGTCAATTCAGCTGCACCTGGAAAAGCACTAGTAACAGGGGTGATGTGAAAGTAGCAGTAATATGAGAGCAGTAGTAATAGTAACACAGCAGCAGTAATAGCAATATGAGAGCAATGGCACCAGAGAATAGTTGATACTACTTCCAATGACATGTAGAACGAGTATATAATGATGCGAGATGGACCGGGGTTCCCAGCTATCTACACTAGTGGTAACTCTCCAATAACAAGTGTTGGGTGAACAAATTACAGTTGGGCAATTGATAGGATTGAAATAGCATTAAGACAGAATATCAAGTCTATTAATCATGTAGGCATGTTTCCCATATATAGTCATACGTGCTCGCAATGAGAAACTTGTACAACATCTATTGTCCTACCAGCCGGTGGCAGCCGGGCCTCAAGGGAATCTACTGGATATTAAGGTACTCCTTTTAATAGAGCACCGGAGCAAAGCATTAACACTCCGTGAAAACATGTGTCCCTCACATCACCGCCATCCCCTCCGGTTGTCCCGATTTCTGTCACTTCGGGGCCTTTGGTTCCGGACAGTGACATGTGCATACAACTTGTAGATACAATCTAAGCAATAATTATAGAGCTCAAATCTAAGATCATGCCACTCGGGCCCTAGTGACAAGCATTAAGCATAACAAGATTGCAGCAACAATAACTTCACAAACTTTATAGATAGACTAATCATAATGTATCATCCATCGGATCCCAACAAACACAACACCGATTACATCAGATGGATCTCAATCATGTAAGGCAGCTCATGAGATCATTGTATTGAAGTACATGGGGGAGAGAATACCAACTAGCTACAGCTAGAACCCGTAGTCCATGGGGGAACTACTCACGGAGCATGATGGAGGCGATGGCGTTGATGGAGATGGCTTCCGGGGGCACTTCCCCGCCCGGCAGGGTGCCGGGACAGAGACTTCTGTCCCCCGAATTGGAGTTTCGCGATGGTGGCGGCGCCCCTGGAGTCTTTTGGAGTTTCGTCAAGTGGTACGGTGTTTTTAGGTCGAAAGGGATTTTATAGGCGAAGAGGCGGCGCAGGGGGCACTGGGGGCTCCCCACCACAGGCCGGCGCGGGCCCAGGCCAGGCCGCGCCGCCCTATGGTGTGGTGGCCCTCTGGCCCCTCTCCGACTCTTCTTCGTGTTCTGGAGCCTTCCGGGAAAAATAGGAGGTTTGGTCTTCGTTTCGTCGAATTCCGAGAATATTGCCCGAACAGCCTTTCTGGAACCAAAAACAGCAGAAAACAGGAACTGGCACTGTGGCATCTTGTTAATAGGTTAGTTCCGGAAAACGCATAAAAACATCATAAAGTGCAAGCAAAACATGTAAGTATTGTCATAAAACAAGCATGGAACGACAGAAATTATGGATACGTCGGGGACGTATCAGCATCCCCAAGCTTAGTCGCTCGTCGAGCAGGTAAACGATAAAAAGAATAATTTCTGTAGTGACATGCTACTTACATAACCTTGATCATACTATTACAAAGCATATGAAATGAATGAAGTGACTCAAGGCAATGATCTATAGTTGCTAACAAATAGATAACATATAGCAAAACTTTTCATGAAGAGTACTTTCAAGACAAGCATCAAAAGCCTTGCACAAGAGTTAACTCATAAAGCAATAGATTCAAAGTAAAGGCATTGAAGCAACACAAAGGAAGATTTAAGTTTCAGCGGATGCTTTCAACTTTCAACATGCATATCTCATGGATAATTGTCAACACAAAGTAATATGATGAATGCAAATAAGCAAGTATGTAAGAATCAATGCACAGTTGACACAAGTGTTTGCTTCTAAGATGGAAGGAAGTAGGTAAACTGACTCAACATAAAGTAAAAGAATGGCCCTTCGCAGAGGGAAGCATTGATTGCTATATTTGTGCTAGAGCTTTGGTTTTGAAAACATAAAGAGAGCATAAAAGTAAAGTTTTGAGAGGTGTTTGTTGTTGTCAACGAATGGTAGTGGGCACTCTAACCCCCTTGCCAGACAAACCTTCAAAGAGCGGCTCCCATTTTATTTTATTTTTGGGTGGCACTCCTTCCAACCTTTCTTTCACAAACCATGGCTAACCGAATCCTCGGGTGCCTGCCAACAATCTCATACCATGAAGGAGTGCCTTTTTATTTTAGTTTTATTATGATGACACTCCTCCCCACCTTTGCTTTCTCAAGCCATGGCTAACCGAATCCTTCGGGTGCCTTCCAACATTCACATACCATGGAGGAGTGTCTATTTTTGTTAATTAATTTGGGACTGGGAATCCCATTGCCAGCTCTTTTTGCAAAATTATTGGATAAGCGGATGAAGCCACTAGTCCATTGGTGAAAGTTGCCCAACAAGATTGAAAGATAAACACCACATACTTCCTCATGAGCTATTAAACATTGACACAAATCAGAGGTGATAAATTTTGAATTGTTTAAAGGTAGCACTCAAGCAATTTACTTTGGAATGGCAGGAAATACCACATAGTAGGTAGATATGGTGGACACAAATGGCATAGTGGTTGGCTCAAGGATTTTGGATGCATGAGAAGTATTCCCTCTCGATACAAGGCTTAGGCTAGCAAGGTTATTTGAAGCAAACACAAGTATGAACCGGTACAGCAAAACTTACATAAGAACATATCGCAAGCATTATAATACTCTACACTGTCTTCCTTGTTGCTCAAACACTTTTACCAGAAAATATCTAGACCTTAAGAGAGATCAATTATGCAAACCAATTTCAACAAGCTCTACGGTAGTTCTCCACTAATAGGTTTAAACTACATGAAAAAACTTAATCATGATCTACTTGAGAGCTCAAAACAATTGCCAAGTGTCAAATTATCCAAGACATTATGAGGCATTTTCTATTTCCAACCAAATACCAATAAGTATTGTAGCTTCCAACTTTTATCATTGAACATTAAAAGTAAAACGAAGAACAAGTGTTCATATGAAAAAGCGGAGCGTGTCTCTCTCCCAAACAAGGATTGCTAGGATCCGAATTTATTCAAACACAAACAAAAATAAAGACGCTCCAAGTAAAGCACATATGATGTGACCGAATAAAAATATAGTTTCAATAGAAGAAACCTGATAAGTTGATGAAGAAGGGGATGCCTTGGGCATCCCCAAGCTTAGACGCTTGAGTCTTCTTGAAATATGCAGGGATGAACCACGGGGGCATCCCCAAGCTTTGACTTTTCACTCTTCTTGATCATATATCATCCTCCTCTCTTGACCCTTGAAAACTTCCTTCACACCAAACTTCTCATAAACTTCATTAGAGGGGTTAGTACTCAAAAAATTTGAATCCACCTTGGTCCTGTAGTGGCACATTGCAAGAACTCAATAAAACATTAGCTACAGCCCTCTACGTCTAGAAAACCTCGCTTAAAGTCCACAAGAGACAATGCAAAAAACAGAGACAGAATCTGCCAAAACAGAACAGCCAGTAAACACGAATTTTAAAATGGTACTTCCGTTGCTCAAATCAGAAAACTCAAAACTAATGAAAGTTGCGTACATATCTGAGGATCACGCACGTAAATTGGCAGATTTTTCTGAGTTTCCTACAGAGAAATAAGCCCAGATTCGTGACAGATAGAAATCTGTTTCTGCGCAGAAATCCAAATCTAGTATCAACCTTCGATTAGAGGCTTCACTTGGCACAACAAAACACAAAACTAAGATAAGGAGAGGTTGCTACAGTAGTAAACAACTTCCAAGACACAAATATAAAACAAATTACTGTAGCAAAATAACACATGGGTTATCTCCCAAGAAGTTCTTTCTTTATAGCCATCAAGATGGGCTCAGCAGTTTTAATGATGCACTCGCAAGAAACAAGAGTAGAGGTAAAAGAGAGCATCAAAAAGCAAATCCAAAACACATTTAAGTCTAACATGCTTCCTATGTAAAGGAATCTTGTAAATAAACAAGTTCATGAAAAGCAAAGTAACAAGCATAGGAAGATAAAACAAGTGTAACTTCAAAATTTTAAGCATATAGAGAGGTGTTTTAGTACCATGCAAATTTCTACAACCATATTTTCCTCTCTCATAATAATTTTCAGTAGCTTCATGAATAAACTCAACAATATAACTATCACATGCAGCATACTTTTCATGATCCACAAACATATAATTTTTATCAAGCTCAAAAATAGTGGAATTAAAACTTTCGAACACACTTTTATCAATAATATAGCAAGATGAATGATCAATCTCAAGAGATATGGGACACATAGATAATGTCAAGAACTCTCCAATCCCATTTTCATTAGTAGTACAATTAATATTATCAAGTAACATAGGACCATCATCTAGAGCTTTATCATAAACATTTGCTAAGCAAAATTCTTTAGTACCATGCATTTCGACATCAGGCACAAACAAAGCATTATCATAAGATTTATCAAAGTAGCATGGATTATCATATATAACAGCAGCATAATTATTCTCACAAGTTTTACTTATAGGAAATATTTCAAGAGAATCCACAGGAACATAACATTCAACCTCTTTCGGTAAGCATGGAGGACAATCAAATAGTGTAAGAGATGAAGAGTTACTCTCATTAGAAGGTTGGCATGGGTAGCTAATCCATTCTTCCTCCTTTTGTTCATCACTCTCCTCTTCTTTTTCATCCAATGAGCTTTCAGGTTCATCAATTTCCTCCTCTTTTTCATCCAATGAGCTTTCAGGTTCATCAATTTCTTCTTCCACAGGTTCCTGCAAATTGTGAGTGCATTCTTGTGCATTAATGCGTCTCTCTTTATAATCAAGGATATAAGGATTCCTACTGTAGCATTCTATGCAAGAATTAAGGATAGTAGAGACATAATCTTTAAGGTCCTTACAAATAGCACAAGTTTCATAATTCTCAACCATGAAGGATTCTATCTCGGAGGCTCCCATAAATAAGACAAATTGTTCTACCTCTTCGAACCCATAATGAATATAGCAATTCCGATTATAGTTCTTAATTAAAAATTCCTCACTAAAGCCACATTGAAATTTAAGATGTTTAGTATCATGTTGAGAGCAACAGTTTATATCATGGCGTCTAAGCAAGATTCTAGCCATTGTATTCAATTTTTCTATCATAGCACTCATTATTTTACCAGTTCTTGATTCTCTATAATTATTATAACATTCTATAAGATCCAAGTAGGTTGTTGGTTCTCCCATAACAGCAGTTTTTAATTTTTAGGTTTTTCAAATTTTTATGGATTTTCGGGTATATAGGGAAAATAAAACAAGACAAAAATAAACTAGACAAAAGTAAACTAAGCAAAGTAAAACTAGACAGAAATAAACTAAGCACAAATAAACTAGACAAAAGTAAACTAGCAAGACAAAATAAAATAAAAGCAGAGAGAGAGGTAGAGTGTACTCCCCAGGTGAACTTATGAGTAGAGCTATGCCTCCCCGGCAACGGCGCCAGAAAATAGTCTTGATGACCCACAAGTATAGGGGATCGCAACAGTCTTCGAGGGAAGTAAAACCCAAATTTATTGATTCGACACAAGGGGAGGTAAAGAATACTTATAAGCCTTAACAACTGAGTTGTCAATTCAGCTGCACCTGGAAAAGCACTAGTAACAGGGGTGATGTGAAAGTAGCAGTAATATGAGAGCAGTAGTAATAGTAACACAGCAGCAGTAATAGCAATATGAGAGCAATGGCACCAGAGAATAGTTGATACTACTTCCAATGACATGTAGAACGAGTATATAATGATGCGAGATGGACCGGGGTTCCCAGCTATCTACACTAGTGGTAACTCTCCAATAACAAGTGTTGGGTGAACAAATTACAGTTGGGCAATTGATAGGATTGAAATAGCATTAAGACAGAATATCAAGTCTATTAATCATGTAGGCATGTTTCCCATATATAGTCATACGTGCTCGCAATGAGAAACTTGTACAACATCTATTGTCCTACCAGCCGGTGGCAGCCGGGCCTCAAGGGAATCTACTGGATATTAAGGTACTCCTTTTAATAGAGCACCGGAGCAAAGCATTAACACTCCGTGAAAACATGTGTCCCTCACATCACCGCCATCCCCTCCGGTTGTCCCGATTTCTGTCACTTCGGGGCCTTTGGTTCCGGACAGTGACATGTGCATACAACTTGTAGATACAATCTAAGCAATAATTATAGAGCTCAAATCTAAGATCATGCCACTCGGGCCCTAGTGACAAGCATTAAGCATAACAAGATTGCAGCAACAATAACTTCACAAACTTTATAGATAGACTAATCATAATGTATCATCCATCGGATCCCAACAAACACAACACCGATTACATCAGATGGATCTCAATCATGTAAGGCAGCTCATGAGATCATTGTATTGAAGTACATGGGGGAGAGAATACCAACTAGCTACAGCTAGAACCCGTAGTCCATGGGGGAACTACTCACGGAGCATGATGGAGGCGATGGCGTTGATGGAGATGGCTTCCGGGGGCACTTCCCCGCCCGGCAGGGTGCCGGGACAGAGACTTCGTCCCCCGAATTGGAGTTTCGCGATGGTGGCGGCGCCCCGTAGTCTTTTTGGAGTTTCGTCAAGTGGTACGGTGTTTTTAGGTCGAAAGGGATTTTATAGGCGAAGAGGCGGCGCAGGGGGGCACCTGGGGCTCCCCACCACACCGGCGCGGGCCCAGGCCAGGCCGCGCCGCCTATGGTGTGGTGGCCCTCTGGCCCCTCTCCGACTCTTCTTCGGTGTTCTGGAGCCTTCCGGGAAAAATAGGAGGTTTGGTCTTCGTTTCGTCGAATTCCGAGAATATTGCCCGAACAGCCTTTCTGGAACCAAAAACAGCAGAAAACAGGAACTGGCACTGTGGCATCTTGTTAATAGGTTAGTTCCGGAAAACGCATAAAAACATCATAAAGTGCAAGCAAAACATGTAAGTATTGTCATAAAACAAGCATGGAACGACAGAAATTATGGATACGTCGGGGACGTATCATAGAGCTTTTCAAGTTTTAGAATCATGTAAAGAGCATAAAAGTAAGATTTTGAGCGGTGTTTGTTGTTGTCAACGAATGGTAGCGGGCACTCTAACCCCCTTGCCAAACGAACCTTCCAAGAGCGGCTCCCATGAGGGACGGCATCTCTACCAGCAAGGTAGATCATCCCCCTTCTCTTTTGTTTACACATGTATTTTAGTTTTATTATGGATGACACTCCCCCCAACCTTGGCTTTCTCAATCCATGGCTAACCGAATCCTCGGGTGCCTTCCAACATTCACATACCATGGAGGAGTGTCTATTGCAAAATTAAGTTGCTTACTGATAAATCAGGGCAAAACATGTGAAGAGAATTATTAATGAAAGTTATTAATTGGGGCTGGGAACCCCGTTGCCAGCTCTTATTGCAAAATTATTGGATAAGAGGATGTGCCACTAGTCCATTGGTGAAAGTCCGCCCAACAAGATTGAAAGATAAAACACCACATACTTCCTCATGAGCTATAAAACATTGACACAAATAAGGAGTAGTATAGTTTGAATTATTTAAAGGTAGCACATGAAGTATTTACTTGGAGTGGCGCAAAATACCACATAGTAGGTAGATATGGTGGACACAAATGGCATGGGTTTGGTCTAAGGTTATGGATGTATGAGAAGCATTCCCTCTCAATACAGGTCTTTGGCTAGCAAGGTTTGATAGCAAGCATAAAGGTTGAGGGAAACAAACAAATATACATATGATAGAAACAATCATGCATCTTTCTCATAAGCACAAGCAATTTTAACTTCAGAATACTAAACTCATTAACATAGAGATAATAGAGTAATATATCTAAGTGTATTTCTCTCTTCTATTTAAACATCAAGATGTTGTTGCTATTGACCAATGCTAAGTTTGCCAAAACCAAATAGATTTACTTAATGCTCCCAAAGTGATATCAATACTAATGTCAAGAGCAATCATATGATGGAGATTGCAAACTAAAATAAGGTGTGCAAAAGGTAAATGATAAGACTTCTCATTAATATTCCATAACGATAACTCACACCAACGGATACATAGATAACCAACTAAGAGAGATACTTCCACATTGCAAACTATTCCATATGATAACTTCCCTACTCATGATATGACACTACTTGATAGTAAAAGATAAAGATAGTGATGATGTGATACCGCGGCACTCCCCCAAGCTTGGAACAAACCAAGGGGATGCCAATACCGATGATGAATTACTCCTTCGGTGGTGATGGTGATGGATTCTTCTCGCGCTTCTTAAGGATCTCCTTCAGCTTCAGCTTCTCAGTTTTGCAATTCTGCACCAAAACTTGAAGAGACTCATTGTTATCTGAATGTGGCGGTGGCGGCCTTGTGCTGGGAATTGAGTAATATTCCAGCATTCTGCGAAGTCGCTGGTTCTCCTCCTGAAGTATCTCCACTTCCCTTCTTAGAGCACGATATTGATCACAAAACTCATCGGCAACCCGTATTGCTTCCTCCACACAAGGGAAAGAGTCGAGGTCCAGAGCAGGCGGAAGAACTCCCTGCAAGTTATGAGAAAAAGAACGCCCAGTGTTAACCGATCCCACCAAGATTGGCTTACTCTCCATAGTTTCCCACTCTCCTTTTGCTGATGCTATCTTCTTCTTCTCCTTATTGATCCTTTCATCCATCTCTTCCTTCCAAGGCTCCTTGTCTTTGTTGTTGGAGACCATAGGGCTTCTAGATCAAAACAGATCTGGCAGAAAACAGCTCGAAACAAAACACGACGAGAAAACGATATACGGACCTCCAGGGGTCCGGGGGATTATATAGCAAATATTTTTACAACAAAAGGAAGGTTCCAGGCCGAAAACGAGTGGAAACGGGACGCCGAGGGGCTGTCCCCATAGGGCGGCGCGGCCAGGGTGGGGCCCGCGCCGGCCTATGGTGACGGGCCCTCGCGCGTCTCTTCCACTCCGTTTCGATCCCGTAATTTTTCATATTTTCCAAAAACAGCAGAAATATTGTTCGGAAAGCTAAACGCGGACTTTTTATTACTAAAACTGTTACCTATTCAAAGTCGGACTCTGCAGAACTGTCAATTTGATCTTTGATGAAAGCTTCCGGAGTTATCACTTGGATAATATCAATATCTTCATTATAAGAATCTCCAGAAATATAATGCTTGAGTCTTTGTCCATTCACTACTTGTGTGGCGTTACCTTCCAAAGAGCTAATTTTTATTGCTCCTGAACGATATACCTCCTCAATAACATATGGTCCTTCCCATTTTGAGAGTAATTTCCCTGCAAAGAATCTAAGACGAGACCGATACAATAGAACTTTATCTCCAACATTAAATTCTCTTTTAATAATTCTTCTATCATGCCACTTCTTAACTTTCTCCTTAAAAAGTTTAGCATTTTCATAAGCTTCACTTCTCCATTCATCTAAAGAACTCAATTGTAGCAACCTCTTCTTACCGGCAAGTTTGAAATCTTTATTAAGTTCTCTAACAGCCCAATAAGCTTTGTGCTCTAGTTCTAAAGGTAAATGACAAGCTTTTCCATAAACCATTTTATACGGTGACATACCCATGGGATTTTTATAAGCAGTTCTATAAGCCCATAGTGCTTCCTTCAATTTGCTAGCCCAATTCTTTCTAGATTTATTAACAGTCTTTCCCAAAATAGATTTAATCTCTCTATTTGATAATTCTACTTGACCACTAGTTTGAGGGTGATAAGCGGAAGCAATTCTATGATTAATACCATACTTAGCAAGAGTTTTTCTAAAACCTCCATGAATAAAATGAGAACCTCCATCAGTCATAATATATCTAGGTACTCCAAATCTAGGAAATATAACATCTACAAGCATTTTTATAGAGGTCTCACCATCAGCACTTTTTGTAGGTATAGCTTCTACCCATTTAGTAACATAATCAACAGCGACAAGTATATGAGTATTACCTTCTGAAGAAGGGAAAGGACCCATGAAGTCAAATCCCCAACAATCAAATGGTTCAATAACAAGAGTATAATTCATAGGCATTTCATTGCGTCTAGAGATATTACCAACTCTTTGACATTCATCACAAGATAAGATAAACTTCCTTGCATCCTTGAAAAGTGTTGGCCAATAAAAACCTGATTGTAGAACCTTTTGTGCGGTTCTATCTCCGGCGTGATGTCCTCCATAAACACTCCCATGGCATTTACTCAATATCTCTTGTTGTTCATATTCTGGGACACATCTTCGCATAATACCATCTACTCCTTCTTTATATAAGTGTGGGTCATCCCAAAAATAATGCCTCAAATCATAAAAGAATTTCCTCCTTTGCTGAGCTGAAAAGGTTGGAGGCAAATACTTCGAAACAATAAAGTTAGCATAATCAGCATACCAAGGGCTCTCTCGCGAGCTCACCTTTATTACAGCCAATTGTTCATTTGGAAAACTATCATTAACAGGAACAGGATCATAAGCAATATTTTCCAATCTAGACAAATTATCAGCAACAGGATTATCAGCACCTTTCCTATCTATAATATGTAAATCAAATTCTTGCAAAAGAAGTACCCATCTAATAAGCCTTGGCTTAGCATCTTTCTTTGTCATAAGGTATCTAATTGCAGCATGATCAGTATGAATCGTGACTTTTGAATCAACAATATAGGATCTAAACTTGTCACAAGCAAAGACTACAGCTAACAATTCCTTTTCAGTTGTAGCATAATTTCTTTGAGCAGCATCAAGAGTCTTACTAGCATAATGAATAACATTTAATTTTTTATCTACTCGCTGTCCAAGAACAGCGCCTACAGCAAAATCACTAGCATCACACATAATTTCAAAAGGCAAATTCCAATCAGGAGGTTCAACTATAGGAGCAGTTGTTAAGGCTTTCTTTAGAGTTTCAAAAGCTTCCTTACAATCATCATCAAAAACAAAAGGTACATCTTTTTGAAGAAGATTAGTAAGAGGCTTTGAAATCTTGGAGAAATCTTTAATAAATCTCCTATAAAACCCAGCATGACCAAGAACACTACGAATACCTTTAACATCCCTCGGATAGGGCATCTTCTCAATTGCTTCAACTTTAGCTCTATCAACTTCAATACCTCTCTCGGAAATTTTATGTCCCAATACAATTCCTTCATTAACCATAAAGTGGCATTTCTCCCAATTAAGAACAAGGTTAGTTTCTTCACATCTCTGCAAAACTTTATCGAGGTTTCGCAAGCAATTATCAAAAGAATTCCCATAGACAGAAAAATCATCCATGAACACCTCTACAATACTCTCGCAAAAGCCATGAAAAATAGCAGACATGCATTACATAAACCAAAAGGCATACGCCTATAAGCATAAGTTCCATAAGGACAAGTGAAAGTGGTTTTCTCTTGATCTTTAGTTTTAACAGCAATTTGTGAAAACCCAGAATAACCATCAAGAAAGCAAAAGTGAGTATTTTTAGACAACCTTTCTAGCATTTGATCAATAAAGGGTAAAGGGTAATGATCTTTCTTAGTAACTTTATTAACTTTTCGAAAATCAATGCACATTCTATACCCTACAACTACTCTTTGAGGGATGAGCTCATCATTATCATTAGGCACAACAGTCATTCCTCCTTTCTTAGGAACACAATGCACAGGACTAACCCATCTACTATCAGCAATAGGATATATAATACCTGCTTCAAGAAGTTTTAATACCTCATTCCTTACCACCTCCTTCATTTTCGGAATTAGACGACGTTGATGTTCAACAACAGGCTTTGCATCATCTTCCATATTGATAGCATGTTGGCAAATAGAGGGAGAAATCCCCTTCAAATCATCAAGAGTGTAGCCAATAGCTCCTCGGTGTTTCTTCAATATTTCCAATAACCTTTCTTCCTCAATCTCTGAAAGCTTAGAACTAATAATAACAGGATATATTTTCTTATCATCAATATGAGCATATTTAAGATTATCAGGCAATGGTTTTAAATCGAAAACAGGATCTTCCTTTGGTGGTGGTGTTGTACCTAAATCTTCAACTGGCAAGTCATGTTTAAGGATAGGTTGACGAAGGAAAATTTCATCAAGTTCATTTCTTTCTTCCCTAAAGACTTCACTCTCACTATTCTCCAAATGTTGCTGCAAAGGATTAGTAGGAGCAAGAGCAATAGACGCACACTGTTCAACTCTAAAATCATTATTAGGCAAATCAGCTTTATAAGGAGTTTTGGCAAATTTAGAGAAATTAAACTCATAAGATTCACCAGCAAATTTAGTAACAATCTTTTCCTTCTTGCAATCTATAACAGCTCCACAAGTATTTAGAAATGGTCTACCAAAAATAATAGGACAATACTTACTAGCAGCAGAACCAAGTACCAGAAAGTCAGCAGGATATTTAATCTTACCACATCAATATCTTCAAGTTCACAAGAACCAATTTCATGCATGATCTCCGTATAAAGCTCATAAGGAATAGCGCTAATACTTGCACCAATATCACATAAACCATAATAACAATGATCCCCAATTCTGACAGATAGCATAGGAACACTAGTTTTTCTAGACTTATTAGGATGCGAAACAATATTAGAAGCATCTTCACAGAAAATAATATGACCATCTTCCACATTTTCAGTCACAAGATCTTTAACTATTGCAACAGCAGGTTCAACCTTAATTTGTTCTTCAGGTTCTATAGGTTTCTTTTCACTTTTATTAACCGCACTAGATATAACAGAGTACTCTTTCATTTTAGCAGGGAAAGGAGTTTTTTCAATATAAGCTTCAGGAATAACATGATCAACAGTTTCAATCACTACACATTTGTTTACAGATGAATCAATTTTATCTTTATACGGTTCATGATACTTATCAAAATTCTTCTTAGGCAATTCATAATGAGAGGCAAAAGCTTTGTAAAGATTTGCAACAACTTGGGAATCAAGACCATAAGTAGCACTCATATTACGAAATTTATCAGTATCCATAAAAGCTTCAATGCATTTATAATCAAAGATTATACCTGACTCTCTATCTTTGTCGTTCTCCCATCCTTCAGTATTCTCCTGGATCCGATCAAGAAGGTCCCTTTTAAACTCTTCTTTGTTGCGTGTAAATGATCCAGAACAAGAAGTATCCAGCAAGGTCTTGTCTTGAAAAGAAAGTCTTGCATAGAAATTATCAATAATAACATTACCAGGAAGCTCATGAATGGGGCATTTGAGCATTAAAGACTTCAATCTCCCCCAAGCTTGGGCAATACTCTCTCCATCATGAGGCCAGAAATTATATATGCGGTTCCGATCCTTGTGAATTTCACTTGGAGGATAGAATTTGGAATAAAATAAAGGCACAATGTCCTCCCAATCAAGAGAATCCCTATTCTTCAGCAATTTATACCAGTGCGCCGCTTTACCAGACAGCGATATAGAGAATAGTTTCTTTCTAACTTCATCCATAGCAATACCTGCACATTTGAATAACCCGCATAATTCATGTAAAAACAGTAAATGATCACCAGGATGAACAGTTCCATCCCCTTCATAGCGGTTATCCATAACACGTTCAATAATTTTCATAGGTATTTTATACGGTATTACTTCCTCACCTGGCGCTTCATCCACTACCGTTGCAGTAGTAGTAGATTTCCCAAATAGAAATTGAAGAGAAGATCTCTCCATAATGACTTATAGCAGCAGGCAGAAATAAAATCAGCACAAACAGTAAAGGTTTTCCTTACCAATTCCACTTACCAATAGCGCTTCACTCCCCGGCAACGGCGCCAGAAAATAGTCTTGATGACCCACAAGTATAGGGGGTGTATCGTAGTATCTTCGATAAGTAAGAATGTCGATCCCAACGAGGAGCAGAAGGTGTTGACAAGCAGTTTCGATGAAGGATTCACTGTAAATGCTCACAGACAAGTATTCAAGGGGTTTTGATGTAACAGATGAATAAAGTACGAGTAAGTAAAGTGCGAGAGAAATAATTGCAGCGAGTGGCCCAATCCTTTTTAGCACAAAGGACAAGCTGGTTTGTTTACTTATAATGACCAAACGTTCTTGAGGACACACGGGAATTTAGTCTAGTGCTTTCGCTTCATACAACTAATTAATCTTCATTGTTTTGATAAGTGTTGTGTGGGTGAACCTATGCTAATGCACCGCCCTTCCTAGGACTAATACATACTTGTGATTATACCCCTTGCAAGCATCCGCAACTACAAGAAAGTAATTAAGATAAATCTAACCACAGCCTTAAACTCTGAGATCCTGCGATCCCTCTTGCATCGATATACCAACGGGGGCTCAGGTTTCTGTCACTCCGGCAACCCCGCAATTAGCAACCGAATACAAGATGCACTCCCCTAGGCCCATAAATGGTGAAGTATCGTGTAGTCGACGTTCACACGACACCACTAGAAGAATGACACCACAACTTAAATATCATAACATTGAATATTACTCAACCATAGTTCACTACTAACATTTAGACTTCACCCATGTCCTCAAGAACTAAACGAACTACTCACGAGACATCATATGGAATATGATCAGAGGTGATATGATGATGAATAACAATCTGAACATAAACCTTGGTTCAATGGTTTCACTCAATAGCATCAATAACAAGTAGAAATCAACACCGGGAGAGTTTCCCCTATCAAACAATCAAGATCCAACCCAAATCGTTACAGCGGTGACGAGGTGCAGCGGTGGAGATGGCGGTGATGATGATGATGATGATGACAATGGTGATGGAGATGATGTCCAGCTCGATGACGATGACGATGGCGTCGATTTCCCCCTCCGGGGAATTTCCCCGTGGATTCCTGCCCGCCGGAAAGCTCTTTTCTCTCTGGTGTTCTCCGCCCGCGAGGCGGCTGTGACTCTTCGTGACGTACCCTCTGTGGCTTAGGTTTTCGGGACGAAGGATTTCGCGAAGAAAAGGAGGCGAAAGGGGCTGTGGGGCCCTCACCACCAGGTGGCGCGCCATGGGCCGCGCCGCCCTATGGTCTGGGCCCACCTTGGGTGCTTGGCTCCCCCTTCGGCTTCCTTCGTCATCAGAAAAATAGGATTTTTGGTATAATTTCCTTCCACAGTTGATCTTCCGAAATATTGCGTTCTGACGGTGCTTTTTCCAGCAGAATCCTGGCTCCGGTGCTCGATCCTCCAATAATGATGAAACATGCAAAATAGATGAAATAACATAAGTATTATGTCCAAACATGAAATATATCAATGAATAACAGCAAATTATGTATAAAATAGTGATGCAAAATGGACGTATCAGTCGCTACCATCCTGTTCATTCTACTGACACCTGTGTGCATCCACATATTTATAGCCTTATACCCATTCATTTGCTGCCAACTGTTTTTGTACTGCATGCTATTGTCGCACTGCTTTTATAGTCATGCTATGGGCATTTCCAATCTGCTTGTTCTTATACCACGTCATTAGCTCACCGCTAGCCGCTAGCTGTTTTCTCGTGTCTGCTATTCTCACACTGCTTTTATAATCATGCTATGTGCATTTCCAATCTGCTTGCTCTTATACCTCGTCTTTAGCTTATATAGTTATTGCTGCGTGCATGTCTGGTCTTTGTATTATCGTAGACTGACTTGTCAATGTTATTTTTCCTAGGGATTGATCATGCGAACCACTTATTAGAACATCCAACATTAACAGCGGGGACGCTAGGGAAGGTTGGAATCTGAGTTCTTGGTTGGTAATTTTGGCAGTTTACTTCCGTTATTATCTATAACCTATATGCATTGTTCCTTATGCAAGAGATTAACACTTGGAACCCTGCCATAGCAATGCCATTCATGCTTTACTATGTTTCTGCCTATTTGATATGCTTGTCTTGGAGAAACTGCGAAGGTGATTTGAACCTGACATTTGGTCATTCTTAATGCCAGTTTACTTTATGTGGAAAACCTTGGCATTACCCTACTCTAAATCTGAATGTCTGAAATTCGTATCTCATGCAAAGCAACATCTAGTTGGTTTTAATCTGATATCTGGTAAATATTGGCTTATTCATTTGGCAGCTCAAGTTTTTTGTTATTTGAAACCAGCTGACTTGGTCTTAAATGTGATATCTAAACACAGATTAAGGACAATGGAGCAGGAGGATTAGCATTTCACTTGATGGCTGAACCTAAAATGACAGGCATGTTGACCACGACTAGTGCACGCAAGAGAAGGACCTGCAGTGAGCCAGTATGTGCTTAGTACATGCATCTTATCTTATCTTGTGCTTATTTCTGCTACATGCTGTTATCTGATCTCTACATTGCGTAATACATGTTTGAATAGTTAATTGTTGTAACTATGTTTGCAATGTTACCAGAATGCAGTTTTAATGAAGCAGTCATCATTAGAAGATAGTCGCCAAAAAAGGATCTGTAGCGACCCTGTGCAACATTATGATGTAAGTTTGTGCTTAGTACAAGTTCCATACATTGTCTTATTTATGCAACTTGTTATTATCTTATATCTACATTGCATAATAAATGTTTGCATAGTTCATCGTTTAACTCTTTTTGCATTATTATCAGAATGCAGTTGTGATGAAGCAATCTTCATTAGAAGTGAGGCCCACAAAAAGTTCTGATCTTTCTTCTGATGCATCTTCTCATAGCCGTCAACCTAGACCATTTCTTTCATCAAACAGTAAATATCTCAAGGCTGTACTTTATAAAAGACATGGTATTGCTGCTTTAAGATCTGTAGCTGATATGTTGACAAAGAGTACACAAGATTCAATCAAGGCGATTGCCAAATGTCAACGTGTTATTGATGATGCTAATAGAAGTCCTCAATGATTCTATGTAATTTTTTTATTTGGGCACATTAATTGCCTTGTAATTTTCCTACTTGTTTTATTTGTGTATGTAATTGTGTGTATCATTGATATCAGATTTTAGGCTCATGAAATTTAATGCAAGTTGACTAGTCAAACAAGTAGGGCCCTACAACAGATTGGGCCGGCCCACTTACACGATAGTGGGCTCCACATGCTTATTGGGCCGGCCCACTATCTTGTTGGGCGGCCCATTTGCTATATGGTGGTCCCACATGGTAAATGGGCCGCCCTTTAACAGAAGGTGGGACCACCTGTGTTTTGGCCCGCCCACTATCTTGTTGGGCCGGCCCACTTGCTATATGGTGGACCCCACATACTAAATGGGCCGGCCTTTTAACTGGAAAGTGGGACCCACCTGTGTTTTTGGCCCGGTCCACTTTTTTGTTGGGCCAGCCCACTTCTATATGGTGGACCTCACACACCAAATGGGACGGCCCTTTAACAGGAAAGTGGGACCCACGTGTGTTTTTGGCCCGGCCCACTATCTTGTTGGGCCGGCCCACTTGCTATATGGTGGACCCCACATACTAAATGGGCCGACCCTTTAACGGAAAGTGGGACCCACCTGTGTTTTTGGCCCGCCCACTTGCTATATGGTGGACCCCACACACTAAATGGGCCGGCCCTTTAACGAAAGTGGGATCCACCTGTGTTTTGGCCCGGCCCACTTGCTTCTTGGGCCGGCCCAGTTGCTAAGGTGGACCCCACATGTTAAATGGGCCGGCCCATTTAAGTTTTGACCAGTCAACCTTAGAGGTTAGGCCCGACCCACGTAACTAATGGACCAGCCCAGCTATATAGTTGACCGGTCAAACTATGTCATCTGGCCCGGCCCGCTTAAGACGTGGCAGGCCTCGTGTGGGCCTACCATCTACCACGGGGTTTCAGCGGTTAACGCCGTTAACTGCCAGTTAACGGCGTCTGCCACGTGTCAGTTTGCATGACGTCAGCAGTCAACGGGCTCCCGAAAACACTTGTACAACGGTCCGATTTTCCGTGGCGGAAGGGCGCCCAAACGCGACGGACCGAAAAAAACGTCGTAGGACTTTGCCTGACGCAGTTTCGACAACAGAACCCATATCGTCGGGTTAGGCCCATAGGCGACGAAAAATACCCCTTAGTGGACGATTTTGGGACGTTGTCTATCAGAACTTTTCTTGTAGTGATTGCAGAGGCATATGCATCTCCAGATGCAGATGACTGGAAAGAAGCTGTCCATAATGAGATGGACTCGATTCTTTCTAATGGAACTTGGGAGCTATCAGAACGACCCCATGGATGCAAGCCTGTGGGCTGCAAATGGGTGTTCAAGAAGAAGCTAAGACCTGATGGTACTATTGAAAAGTACAAGGCGCGGCTTGTAGCGAAAGGCTACACACAGAGAGAAGGCGAAGATTACTTCGACACCTATTCACCTGTCGCTAGACTTACCACCATTCGAGTACTACTATCCATGGCTGCCTCCTATGGTCTTATCGTTCATCAAATGGACGTAAAGACAGCTTTCCTTAATGGAGAGTTGGAAGAGGAAATCTATATGGATCAGCCTGATGGGTTTGTAGTAAAAGGTGAAGAAAGAAAGGTGTGCAAGTTGCTGAAATCTTTATATGGCCTGAAACAAGCACCTAAGCAATGGCATGAGAAGTTTGACAGAACTTTAACTTCTGTAGGCTTTGTTGTCAATGAGGCTGACAAGTGCGTTTACTATCGCCATGGTGGGGGCGAAGGTGTTATACTATGTTTGTATGTGGATGATATTCTGATCTTTGGTACAAACATGAAAGTAATACACGAGGTCAAGTCTTTCTTGTCAAAGTGCTTTGATATGAAAGATCTGGGAGAAGCTGATGTGATTCTGAACATCAAGCTTATTAAGAACGAGAGTGGGATTACTCTAACGCAATCCCATTATGTTGAGAAGATCTTGAGCCGGTTCGGCTATATTGATAGCAAGTCTTCTCCAACACCTTATGATCCCAGTGTGACATTACGCAAGAACCGGAGGATTGCCATAGATCAATTGAGATATTCTCAGATCGTTGGCTCACTCATGTACTTAGCGAGCGCGACTAGACCCGACATCTCTTTTGCTGTTAGCAAGTTGAGTAGGTTCATGTCAAACCCGGGTACTGATCATTGGCATGCACTTGATAGGGTCATGCGCTACCTATGTGGTACAATGAGTTATGGGATTCACTATTCAGGGCACCCAGCTGTGCTTGAAGGATATAGTGATTCAAATTGGATCTCTGATGTAGCTGATCTCTACGCCACTAGTGGGTATGTATTTACCTTTGGAGGTGGCGCAGTGTCATGGAGATCTTGCAAGCAAACCATATTGACGAGGTCAACTATGGAAGCAGAACTTACTGCTTTAGACACAACCACTGTTGAATCAGAATGGTTGCGTGAGCTCTTGATGGACTTGCCTGTGGTTGAAAAACCTGTTCCGGCAATCCTTTTGAATTGTGACAATCAAACTGTAATTGTCAAAGTGAACAATTCTAAGGATAACGCGAAGTCATCAAGACACGTCAAGAGACGTTTGAAGTCTGTCAGGAAATTGCGAAACTCCGGAGTAATAACTGTTACATATATTCAAACAGACAAAAACCTGGCAGATCCCTTTACAAAGGGACTATCACGTAATGTGATAGAAAGTGCATCGAGGGAGATGGGTTTGAGACCCGTTGATGTTACACCATAGTGGTAACCCAACCTTTGTGATCGGAGATCCCGTGAATTAGGACCTGGGAAGAACAAACTAGTGGTTTAATTGAGGAGAGTATTATGTAACCCTCTCTATGTGAAGATGCACAACTCTCAATTGCTGTAAGGCAGGTTGGCAACAAGCCTTAATGTGTTTATGTTGGCTATTTTAGCAAAGATGCTGTCCTACAGAGCATTCTTGAAATAACACACCTATATGAGTCCGATTGTTAAACGTCGCAATCTATGAGATTTGGGTGATCTCTAGTAAACTCATGAAGAGACCACGAAGTATGACGCATATGCTTCACCCGCGGGGTAGGCTACTGGCAGCCATGTACTGGTTATGACTTTGAGTGAAACCCTGTTCACGCAAAACTTGCAATTCAAGGCTTAGTCCATTGTTCAAGTGTGAATGGATGTAGCTTAAGGTTCTAGGCGGAAGTTCAACTTAACAGTCTCCGCTGAAACACTGGTATATAAACAAGCAGCGAGTATTGGTAAATCTCTAAATGGGGATTTGAGATCTGGTGGGGGATTGTTGAAATATTGGGCCCACTTTTAGTGGCCCAAATTAGATTTCAGTTTTCCCTATAAATCTCAAAGCCCACATAGTGGCAGCCTTGTGAGTTTGAGCCCAAGTTGGTGGCAGCTCACTAGGGAGTGGCAAGAGGTGGGAAGTTTAGTCCCACATGGAAAGTTGGGAGGAAGTTAGACCACCTTATAAGGTGGGTTGTTCCACCACTAGTAAGTGAGTAAGAATAGGAGTGGTACATGCGCGCTCCTCCTCCTCCTCGCTCGCTCGTCTCGTCTCGACGACTCGACTCGACACGACGCGCCGCGCGAGTGGTGAGTGGATTGAGCCTCGAGCCGAGACTTTCCTCTTTTTGCAGCTCAGGAAAACGAACAGAGTCCTAGACGGACGCGTCGCAGTTAGTCGGTTCGGGTCGCTCCCGGATCGTGGGCTATCTGTAACCGACTCGAAACGTTCGTGCGACGTGGGCGTGGCCCACGTTGCCTAGGGTTTCCCGAGCCTATATAATCTCTTGCCCGGCTACCGCAGAAACACACCGAATACACGAGTTAGGGTTTCCACCTCTCTCTGCTTGCGCCGCCATCGTAGCCTACTCCATCCCGCGCGCCGACGTGCATCGGCGAACGGGAGAGCAGGTCTCCGGAACCGCTCGTCCTTGCGATCCTGTACGGGAGAGGGCGAATTAGGTTTTTGGGAAGCGCTCTGCGCGACTGCTCAAGCTCTTCATCACGGGTCGTCTTCCGTCCAAGTCGGGCGGTGCTGCCTACCGTCGTCTTCAACGCCGTCTACTTCGACCCGTCGTCCCCGTCGTCAACAACGTTGTCATCAACAACGTTACTGCTGCGACATCATCTGCTACACCTCCACCGCCACCTCCACCAGATCGGTACGTGCGACATATCTCGATCTGTTTAGCGATGGATGTTGTACCGTTTGCACTGCTACTATTCATGTTGATTAATGCATCTAGTATGTTCGAGTTTCACATGTTAGTAGTTGCTGTCATCATGTTTAATATTCTGGAATTAATCATGGAAATTGTGCCTAATTCTCCAACATAGATGCCATGGGTAGGTTTAAGATGGGGCCGATGTGTACGAGGTTGGAGGAGGGAGGATTAAGGAGAAGAGCACACGGACAAGACGATCTAGTCCAGCATACTCTATGTATTTGACTCTCAACAGGGAGCTACAAGGCTTGAACTTAGCCTATGGCCAGAGGTTGAAGAACACGAGGAAGAAGAAGAGTTGTACGACATAAACTAGTCAATTGTGCTCTCCCTGGCACAAGGGGAATGCCCCTCTCCTTATATAGGGGAGAGGTGTCTTACAAGGAAGGAACCCCAAT
Source organism: Lolium multiflorum (assembly GCA_030979885.1). Lineage (NCBI taxonomy): Eukaryota > Viridiplantae > Streptophyta > Magnoliopsida > Poales > Poaceae > Lolium > Lolium multiflorum. Next base: position 198,392,475 of record CM061750.1, read on the forward strand.
GGAATCTATGCCTACCTAAGCCTACTTTATAAAGCTTCTTTGGCTCAGTCATGACGTTCCCTTCGCACCCCTTGTCTAGTGATGCCCTTGGTCGGCCTACGGTAGCTTTGCTCGTCATCAAGCCTTCGGCCTCCGGACTTCGTTTAAAGCTAAATTGCTTACCTCCTCCGTGTCCTTTGGCCTCGGAGGGAATCTTTGACTAGGGCCGACATATTGCCGTTGAGGCTATGCCGGACCCAAGTGGGTTTGGCCGGAGTAAACCGACCTCTTGTCTTTTTATCCTTCCAGACTTTGGTTTCCTGGGAGTGTCTCCGGCTTAGATATAACTGGTTACCCTTGCTCCGGCATACCCCCCGGTATGCCGATCGTATCATTCGGTATCTAAACCGAACTTTCATAATCCGGATTATCATTTCATTCGGTTTACAAGTGTCTTATCTTGGCATATGTGCCACAGTCTTGACCTACCAAGGGTCATCCCCCCAACATTAGTCCCTGAAGCTGGCGTGGCCCGGGTGAGCCATCCGACGAGCCGCACCAGGTTCCTACATAACTCGTGCCGGATTGAACATTCCGGCTTCAATTTAAACCGGCGATATGCCTAATCACCAAACTCATCTTACCATCCGACTAAACCGGATTCTCCTAACCTTATCCGGCCTTTATCCGGCGGTTCCTTCGCTTCTACTCTTCCTCGTGAAGTCCGGAATATCTCAGAAGTTGTGCCTGTTAGAGACATGTTGCAATGTTGTACTTTGGGGATAAGATAGAATGAAATGAAACTTCATAACCAATATAGGCAACTAAGTAGCTATTCATGCAACTTCATAACTAATACATGCAAAAACCACTTGTCTTCCATGAATATTTACTAATTTTTTTTTCACTAAACCATGTTTTGCTCTGTTTATTTAACCTCTGACCCAACAGTAATCATGAATGCCAAACTACTAGGTCATGATACCTGTGTGCGAACCACTAAACCCGAAGGCAAAAAATGAGGATCTTGTTCACCACTATTGGTTGTTAACCGTCAACATGAGAGACAAGAGGTATCAAGTGCTCGATCCATGGAGGACATTCAATGACAAATCACTGCGGGAAACTTACAAGAAGATCCACACTACTCTATCCATTCTATGGGAGGAGAGCTACAAGAAGTCTACAGTCCAAGTAGATGATTTTATCTTGCAAGAAATAGTAGTTCCAAAGCAAACCAATAAGAGTAAGCAAAACCACTTGTTTTTAACTTATTTTTTATGCTTTTTGTTTTTAGAGTCCATGCTCTTTACTCACTGCCTTTTATTTTTGTTTTTTCATTGTCGTGTCTCATGGTGTGCAGCCATAATTGTGGGGTTTGCACACTCATAAATGCTGACGGCTGGGCAGGGAGATTACCACCAGACTATACAGCCAAGGATATTCCAAAAATAAGGAAGTTGTTGACGCACAGTTGGGTCACTTCAGAAGATAACAAAGAAAACGGGAGGCAAATTCTAAAAATTTAAAGAACAAGTATGCTGACATCATTTGTTTTTGGGTTTTACTTTATTAATGTTATCAGTTCATGATTTTTACTTACATTTTATAATTCATATCCTACTCCAGTTTTCATACGCGCCAGTACATGTTTGTTTTTAATGTTTTTTAGTTGCTAAATGGGTCATTGCAATTTGCTTGAACAAGTACTGCAATTTGCTTGGTTTTAACCTAAAAGTTGCCACAACACATTTTGTCCAAATTTATCTACTAATACTGCAATTTTTGGAAACATCTTTTTTGCTTCTGTCACGACTATGTCCCTTGGTGAACAATGACAATGGTGAACAAACGCAGATCACAAGTTCATTTCTAATTTTACAAGGAAATGAACTAGCACATAAACGACTACATCTTTACCAAATAACAGCAAAAAATATTGTCATATTCTGAGTTGCATACTAAACTACAATAAGAGAGGCAAGACATGCAGTTTCACTCAGTGTTTTCCCTTGTAGACAACTAAAAGAGAAAAAAAACATCATGACATCACATAAAACTACAAAGAACTTGTGTTCTGCAGTACTACAGGAACCTCATCTTGCAAGTTGCAGAATTGTGTTCGTACGACCCACAAGTCTGACACAGAACTTTTTTATTTGGATGCAACCCAAGAGCCGAAACTGTACGATGCACCTTAGTCCTCCCTTTAGTGGTTTTTTTTTGCCGGGTACCTAGGTTTCGTAGGCTGATCAGGTGCACTTGTGGACGGGACTGCTGACACAGGGTTCTTCTTCTTAAGCGACTTGTTCAAGTGAGATATTTCTGTTGTTGCAGCTCGCAAGTGTTTGTTCACAATGGCAGTAGCTGCATCTGTTCTAGTAGCAATACGGGCAAGTTTTGTGAATCCCATATTCAGGTTTGTGTGCCGCAATTGCACTTGTGATTCTGGAGGCATAACATCTGGCTGTTTAGCAACTGCTGCTGGCATATACCTTTCTGGTATCTCATCAACACCAAGGTGGGTGAAGATCTTTAAGATGTGGCAACAAAGTATCCCATCCCTGTCCATCTTGGAGCAGTCACAGTGGTACATCCCTTCTTCCTTATTAGCGGTTACTAAGTAGGTCCTAGTACCGTATTTTGCGCACCATCCCCTGTTTAGCTCAAGCTTGTAAAAGTTGCAACCAAATGGTAACACGTTGTACCTCTCAATCAGCTCAAACTGTCCTGAACCTCAAATATATGTCTCTGCAGTAAACTTTGAAAGCATTTTCCTCAATAGGGAATGGTGACCATGGATGAAGTTCCAAACAATCTGTCTTGAAATCATTGCCCCTTATTTTACTAGGACATGAACTTGTAACTTCTCATATTGTTTTACAAAGTTAAGTATAGACTTGTGTGGGTTCGCATAGCGCTTGAGAATGGCATTAAAGCTCTCACTTCGTTGTGTGGACTGCGGGAATGGGAAGAATCGGTGCTTGAAGTAGCATGGTACCCACTTAGCAAGATTAGCATAGAGAGTAGAAAAGTAAGAATTTGCACCACCAACAACTGGCCACTTGCCTACAAACAGAGCCCATTTTGCCTCAAACTCCTCTGGTGAAAAGCTGAAATCGATGCACTCATTGAAATCTTCAGCTAGACCAGGGTTCCTGCCCAATGTAGGGCCACATTTCAACCGAGCATTCATTATGTGCGGCGACAATTACAAGAATAGAGCATGGGAACATTCCCAATCGAGACCGCCATAGTACCATCTTGGTCTGTGATAATGTTTTCCGGGGCAAGACCATTCATGGCAATAAGGAAACTTTCAAATAACCAATCGTATCTGGTTGCCAATTCTTGCTTAACAAATCCACACCCCAGCATGATGGATCGCCCATGTTTATTTATCCCAATGAATGGCGCAAAGGCATACTGTACTTATTTGTCAAGTAAGCTGCATCAAAGGAGACACAATCGTGGTAAGCCTCGCATATGCCTTCCGGCAGATCCATCAACCCAGAAATGTTCTCTACCCGTTGTCGTCAATTTTAACCAAATAAAAGTCTGGATCCTTTTCTTCTTTAAGATCTACAAAGTAGCTCACAACTTGGGCCAGATCCCCATCCTTTGTTTCTTCTCTACTCAAAGTTGCACAGTAGCTGGCGATTGCCTTTGGTGTGTATGGCACAAGCAACTCTGAACCATAAAATTCTGACATGATATCCATCATTTTCCCTGTTTTTGAAAACAAAGTAGGAATGGGTAGTTAGTTACATTATAGTCCACAACTATTGCCAGCATTTTCGAGCATTACTTTTGTTCTTTTGAAACTATTTACACACATTTTTCAATGATTACTTGTGCATGAATTTTGTTTTTATACAACTTATTTATTTCTTCTATTAATAATGCAACTAAAAAACATCCTAGGCAACTCAAAGTAAAAAGTATGCAATTTGAGACCCATTTGCAGGCAACACCATCTACTTGTCATTTGGCTAATAAAAAACATAGAACTTGCACTACTGTCGAGGGTGCTCCTCGGCAATGCCCACATTTTGGGGCTTAGGGTTGACGGAATCCTGCAGGATGACATGAGACATCGGATACCAAACAAACGGGAGAGAGATTTACCCAGGTTCGGGGCCCTCGATGAGGTAAAACCCTTACTTCCTGCTTGTCTGATCTTGATTATCGAAATTATTGGGTTACAATGGGGTAGCCGTAGGCTAAGACTAAGATCTCGTCGAGAGGCTAAGATTTCTAATGACCTAACTCTAGACCTGAGGGGATTTTGGCTGTGGTGATTGTGTGTCCCTCGGCAGACCCTCTCCTGGCCCTTATGTTGCAGGCCAGGTCCCGAGAGTTCTGTCCGGGTTCGGCTAGGTTACAAAGAGTTCTACATCTAAACTTTCCTTGTTCTTCATCTTCTTGCCTTGTTCGTCAAGAATCTTTCTTCAGAACCGACATAACGGCCCACATTGGTCGGTGGATGATCTTCATGGGCCCTGGTTGGGCCGTAGGAGGTAGCATAACATTGGTTACCCGAAGGGTAATGCCCACATCAGTAGCCCCCGAGTGACTAGCCGAAGTAAAGCTTCTAGCAGGACTAAATTGTCTTCTGTCGAATGTCCATAATTGTCGGAAGATCTTGATCTCTTGAAATAGAAAGTTCATTTTTTATAGGGTGCGCGTCCAGCTCTCCTGATGGAGTAGCCCCGAGTCTAGGCACGGATGCTTGCAACCGTGTGTAGACTCAAGTTGTACTACTCGAATGTTTTTTGTCGATGTTTTCGAAGTCAGCATTCGATATCTTTTTATATCGGGTCTCCTATAACTTCGAGTAAAGTCACGCCAATTGATAGTACTTAAGCGATTTGAGTAACATGCCCAGTTTTACTCGATAGATCGATGTTGGTTAACTACTGATGGCAAAACAACGTTACTTTACTCAGAATCAAGTCCCCGGGCATGATCATGGATCTTCTGAAATCTTTGAGTCCATAATTTTTATCGGGTGCGTGTCCAGCGCTCCCGATGAGAGTAGCCCCGGAGTCTAGGGACGGATGTTTGCAACCGTGCGTAGACTCAAGTCAAGCAACCCGATGTTATAATTTTCTTCGGATGCTTCATGAAGAGTCGATACTTTTGGTGACATCATCAATGACGTTGCCACTGTGGCGGTTTGATTGATGGGACGTGACTGACGGGCCCACCCACGGTCAGTTAGGAAATGACTAGTCCTTGCGCGTTGACCGTGGCACCTCCTCGATTTCCGCATGTAGTGGGAGTAATGGGCCGTTGGTTTCTCTCTCTTCTTGACACGTGTATGACTGGATCTTTCTCCATCTTCCCACGATGCAAAAAATAATGGCCACGATCCTCAGTTATTTCTTGTTATAAATAGTGGGACTCTTACGTTTTCACTTTTTATGCCTCCCATACTGCTCATCTTCTTCCTTTACATCCTCCTTGCCATTCTCTCTGCCTCCTCGAGCTCTCCAGCGACCATGGGCAAGAAGAAGGGTACCGCTAGCTCCGGTGCTACCGCAGGTGCATCCAAAGCCTGCCTCGACTGGACTTCATCCACCATCTCCAAGCGTGAGGAGAACAAGATGAGGTCGTTAGGGCTCATCCCTTTTGTCGAATCTGATTTCATTCATCCAGGTTCCGTTTCTCGCCCAAAGCCTCCAAAGGGTTTTACCATCATGTTCGTTGCTTTTCTGCAGCGTGGGCTTTCTCTTCCAGCCCACGAATTTCTTCATTCTCTCCTATTTTTCTACGGAATTCAGCTATGGCAGCTGACTCCTAATTCCATTCTCCCTCATTCGATTTTTATCACTGTGTGCGAGGCTTTCCTCGGCATCGACCCCACTAGGGTCTGTGGAGGAAAATCTTTTATGTTAAACGCCACAACGGCAATGAAGGCCCTCACGTGGTCGGCGGCGTCGGCTTCGTTGTTAGGAAGGAAGTTAATTACTTCAACTTCCCGTTGAGGGAGTCTGTCCAAGGCTGGCGGCAGAAGTGGTTCTATCTTCGAGATATCCCAGCATCAGGCCGACGCTCCAATCTGCCATCATTCAAAGATGTTCTTGCTGCTGTGCTGAAGAAATTTTGGCAAAACACCCTGACTACTGAGGAGAGCGAAGTAGCTGATGAAGTGTATGAAAAGATCTTAGATCTAAAGAGTGCAGGGGGGTCATACGATGTGTGGCACTGAAGTGGTCACAGTGTTCTTAAAGCAACGGGTGCAACCAGTAATGTCAAGGATTCATCAACTCTGGTTGTATACTGGTGCCAAGGACAAATCGAGGGTCAGCCCGACTGATTTCTCTGAGGGAGATCTTCGAGACGAGGTATGACACCTAACTTGCCTCAGCCAGAAGGATAACATAGCTATGACTTCGGCTCGCCCTCCTCTTGATCTTAAACACCTTCCTTCTGAGGTAATTGTTTTACTTGCCTTCGCATCCGATGTTATTTTTGCTTCTGAATTTAAGACTTGTTATTTTACTTTTGATAGGCTTCTACTGTTGCTCAATGCGATCCACCGACACCCAAAAGTGGAGTAGCTCCGGAAGATGATGACGCTTCCGAAGAGACTGAGGATGACAAGAATATTCTTGAAGATAACGATGCTTTGGGTGATGAAACCCTCGAGGATGATGCACTTGTCAAATCCATGCGTCGCAGGAAGATTAATGAAGACCTGATGACAACAACGGAGTCGAGTCCTAGCGGACGAGATGACGATGATGCTGACGCAGTTGCTTCTCATGCTCCTTCTCAAGAGACTTCGGCTCCTTAGGTCACAAAAAGACCATCAAGACTCTTTGCCAAAGAGGATGACTTGGAGTCGATTTCGTAAGTTTTCTTTTTTTTACTTGCATTTATCTTCTTTCACCTTTACTGGATTTTTTTTCTGTTTTGTCCAGTTCCGAAGATGATGACGACGTTCCTCTTTCAAAGAGGGCAAAAGTATTATCTGATAAGGCAGAGACTGCAAAGGAATCAATGCCTTCGACTGTTGGAAGTGATCGTATGGCCACTCCTCCACCAAGAACAGTCGTGGCCAAAGTTCCCCTTTCGACAGTTAATCCTTCGGCAAGCGCCTCCGCTCCTTCGTCTTCGCATGATCATGTAAGCATCTCCTTGTTTTTAGTAGACGGTATCCTAGCCACTCCTCCGCCAAGAACAGTCGTGGCCAAAGTTCCCCTTTCGACAGTTAATCCTTCGGCAAGCGCCTCCGCTCCTTCATCTTTGCGTGATCATGTAAGCATCTCCTTGTTTCGATGACGGTATCCTAGCGTAGTATCTACCAGCCCCTGCTGGCGTGTAGTCAACAACTTCCTTGTGACGGTAAAGCACACGTCCGTTGGGAACCCCAAGAGGAAGGTATGATGCGCACAGCGACAAGTTTTCCCTCAGAAAGAAACCAAGGTTATCGAACCAGTAGGAGCCAAGAAGCACGTGAAGGTTGTTGGTGGAGGAATGTAGTGCGGCGCAACACCAGTGAAACCGGCGCCAACGTGGAACCTGCACAACACAATCAAAGTACTTTGCCCCAACGTAACAGTGAGGTTGTCAATCTCACCGGCTTGCTGAAAACAAAGGATTAAACGTATCGAGTGGAAGATGGTGTTTGTTTGCAAAGAACAGTAAAAACAATAATTGCAGTAGAATGTATTCAGATGTAAAAGAATGGACCGGGGTCCACAGTTCACTAGAGGTGTCTCTCCAATAAGATAACTAACATGTTGGGTGAACAAATTACAGGCGGGCAATTGACAAATAAAGATTCAATACATATCAACGATGATTACTATGTGATTTAATCAGGGCATTACGACAAAGTACATAGACCGCTATCCAGCATGCATCTATGCCTAAATAATCCACCTTCAGGTTATCATCCGAACCCCTTCCAGTATTAAGTTGTAAACAACAGATAATTGCATTAAGTATGGTGCGTAATGTAATCAACACAAATATCCTTAGACAAAGCATCGATGTTTTATCCCTAGTGGCAACAGCACATCCACAACCTTAGAACTTTCTGTCACTGTCCCAGATTCAATGGAGGCATGAACCCACTATCGAGCATAATTACTCCCTCTTGGAGTTACAAGTATCAACTTGGCCAGAGCCTCTACTAGCAACGGAGAGCATGCAAGAACATAAACAACACATATATGATAGATTGATAATCAACTTAACATAGTATTCTATATTCATCGGATCCAAACACAACATGTAGCATTACAAATAGATGATCTTGATCATGTTAGGCAGCTCACAAGATCTAAAAAATGATAGCACAAGCGGAGAAGACAACCATCTAGCTACTGCTATGGACCCATAGTCCAAGGATGAACTACTCACGCATCAATCCGGAGGTGGGCATGATGATGTAGAGCCCTCCGGTGATGATTCCCCTCTCCGGCAGGGTGCCGGAGGCGATCTCCTGAATCCCCGAGATGGGATTTGTCTAACTGAATGTTTGAGTACGTGCTCATGATACGTCCAAAACGTATCTACTTTCCCGAACACTTTTGCTATTGTTTTGCCTCTAATTTGTGTATTTTGGATACAACTAACACGGACTAACGCTGTTTTCAGCAGAATTGCTCTGGTGTCTCGTTTTTGTGTAGAAATCCAACTTTCAGGAAAAACCTCGGAATTTATACAGAAGGCCCTATTTTCCCAGAAGACTCACGGAGCCAGAAGGGCAAGCCAGGTGGGGCACGAGGGCCCCACACACTAGGCCGGCGCGGCCCAGGAGGGGCCCGCACGGCCCTAGTGTGTGGCCCCCTCGGCTGGCCCCCGACGCCCTCCTTCGGACTACTTATCGCCCTCGACCTAAAAACGCACGGAGAGAAGTCGAAGTCGCCAGAAACCCTCCAGAGAGCCGCCACATCGCGAAACTCCGTCTCGGGAGCCAGAAGTCTCCGTTCTGGCACTCCGCCGGGACGGGGAATTGGAGGAGATCATCGCCGCCATCACCACCAACGCCTCTCCATCGACCAGCCATGTTTCCCCCATCCATGTGTGAGTAATTCCCCCGCTGTAGGCTGAAGGGGATGGTAGGGATTGGATGAGATTGGTCATGTAATAGTCATAAGATTGTTAGGGCATAGTGCCTAGTATCCGTAGATGTCACTTTTATGATATTGTTGCAACTTGTTATACTTAATGCTTGTCACTAGGGCCCGAGTGCCATGATCTCAGATCTGAACATGTTATTGATTCATGAAGATATTCGTTGTTTATGATCTTACCTGCAAGTTGTATACACATGTCGCTGTCCGGAACCAATGGCCCCGAAGTGACAGAAATCGGGACAACCGGAGGGGATGGTAGTGATGTGAGGATCACATGTGTTCACGGAGTGTTAATGCTTTGCTCCGGTACTCTATTAAAAGGAGTACCTTAATTTCCAGTAGTTTCCCTAGAGGCCCGGCTGCCACCGGCTGGTAGGACAAAAGATGTTGTGCAAGTTTCTCATTGCGAGCACGTACGACTATATATGGAACACATGCCTATTGATTGATTAGTACTTGGATACCGTTTTATTATTATCTGCAAATGCCCCTGCTTTGATTGTTATATGAGTTTCTCTCATCCATGCAACGCCCGTTAATCCGTCCCTGTGCCTACAGTATTTTAATCCTGCTGTTTACTATAATCACTACTGCTGTCTTTATTTCACCGCTGCTGTTATTTCACTATTCCTACTGCTATAAAACTGTTACTACTGATAAACTCTTGCGAGCAAGTCTGTTTCCAGGTGCAGCTGAATTGACAACTCCGCTGTTAAGGCTTACAAGTATTCTTTGTCTCCCCTTGTGTCGAATCAATAAATTGGGTAATACTTCCCTCGAAGACTGTTGCGATCCCCTATACTTGTGGGTCATCAAGACTATTTTCTGGCGCCGTTGCCGGGGAGCATAGCTTTATTTGGAAGTTCACTTGGATTGATATTGTTCGCTGCAAAGTCTCCATCATGGGTAAACCTCGCGATACTAAGATCGCCATATTACCATCCACTACAAGAAAAGGTACAACTCTTAGTACCTCTGCTGCTCTTGATTCACCATCTGTGATAAGTAAACTTGTTTCACCACCACAAGCTTCAAATGCTGGTACTTCTGCTGAATCTGAAAATTCCTCTTATAATTGTGATGATGCTTCTGCTGTGCTTGATAATGATGGTTCGTTAGGATCTTTTCTAGATGCTACAATTGCTAGGTCTAGGCAAATTGAAAATACTGAAACTCCTAATGAAAATGCTGCTACACCTGTTAATTCACCTGAGTCTGTTGAATATTCTAGTGATGATCTTGATGAAGATTATGTGGAACTTGATGATGATTTTATTGAAAAATGCAATGCTACTACTGATGCAAGAAAAATTAAAAAGTTGCTTGCAGAACATGCTGTTAGATATAAACTGTCTCCTGATCCTAAATTTGCCACATCTCCTATAAACATTAAGGATAAAGATTATGATTTTTCTCTTGATCTATCTCATATAGCTATTGTTGAGAAAACACCCTTTTGTGGTACTGAAAAAGAAAGTGCTGTTGAACACATGATTGAGTTATCTACTCTGAGTAGCTTGTTTTCTGATGATGTCAAGATGCGTACTTATTTTGTCGCTAAATTTTTTCCTTTCTCATTAAAGGATGATGCTAAAACTTGGTATAATAATTTGCCTCCTGGTTCTATTAGAAGTCCAATTGACTTGCGTGATGTTTTCTTTCGAAAATACTTTCCTGCTAGCGCTCAACATATTGCTTTGCAGAGAATTTATAATTTTGACCAGGAAGATGGAGAGAAATTGCCTGAGGCTTGGGCGAGATTTTGCTCTCTTATTAGAGCTCGGCCTGATCATGATTTGGAAAAGCATGATTTACTTGATATATTTTATAGCGGACTAACCATTGAGTCTAGGGCATACCTGGATAGTTGTGCTGGTTGTGTTTTCAGGAAAAGAACTCCAGACGACGCTGAAGAATTATTGGCTAAAATAGGCCGGAATCATGATGATTGGTCTACACCTGAACCAACCCCGACACCGATATTGAAGAAGAGGGGTATGATTAAATTAAATGATGAAGATATGAGGGAAGCCAAGAAGTCTCTTAAAGAGAAGGGTATTAAACCTGAAGATGTGAAGAATTTACCTCCTATAGAAGATTTATGTAAGATAACTCCCCCTTCATCCATGATTGAGGTACACTCTCTTCAACGCTTTACTAGGGAAGATATTCCGTATTCAAAACCTCCTGCTCAATGCTTAGATGAGTTTGATAATTATATTGTTAAGCAAGAAAACTTTAATATGAGAGTAGAGAATCATTTAATGGAAAATTCTCGAGCTATTAGTGAATTGCATGATATTGTGGAGAGAACCTCCAATGATGTTAAGATACTTGTTAAACATTTTCATATGGTTCAAACTCAAATTGATCAACTCACTAAAGTGCAAAATGACTTGTTGGGAAATAATTCTAAAGAAAAACATGCTTATGAAGTAACAACTAGAGGTGGTGTTTCTACCCAGGATCCTCTATATCCTGAAGGGCATCCCAAAAGAGTTGAACAAGATTCTCAACTAACTAAAACTAGTGCTCCATCTAAGAAAAAGAAAAAGAAACATAAGAATGTTGTAGAATCCTCTGAACCTGTTAATGATCCTAATAGTATTTCTATTTCTGATGCTGAAACTGAAAGTGGTAATGAACATGATAAAGATAATGATAAGGATGATACTCCTGATAAAGAAGAGGTTGAAGAAGAACCTGAAAAGCATGCTAAAAATAAAAAGTACACTAAAGAAGATTTTATTGCTGAGAAACATGGTAATGAAAGAGAACCTTGGGTTCAAAAGCAAATGCCTTTTCCTGCTAAGAAACTAAAATCAAAGGAGGAGGAACATTATAATAAATTTTGTGATTGGATGAAACCTTTATTTTTGCAAATCCCTTTGACTGATGCTATTAAATTGCCTCCTTATTCAAAGTATATGAAAGATATTGTCTCTAACAAAAGGAAAATTCCCAATGAGGAGATTTCCACTATGCTCGCTAATTACTCCTTCAATGGTAAGATTCCAAAGAAGCTTGGAGACCCAGGTATACCGACTATTCCTTGTTCCATCAAGAATAATTATGTTAGAACTGCTCTATGTGATTTGGGAGCAGGTGTTAGTGTAATGCCTTTTTCTCTTTATAAGAGACTTGATTTAGATAAGTTGATACCAACTGATATATCTTTGCAAATGGCTGATAAATCTACTGCTATTCCTGTTGGTGTATGTGAAAATGTTCCTGTTCAAGTTACTCAACATTGCTTGATATTAACTGATTTTGTTGTGTTGGAAATGCCTGAAGATGATAATATGTCTATTATTCTTGGAAGACCCTTTCTTAATACTGCAGGGGCTGTTATTGATTGCAATAAAGGCATGGTTACTTTCAATGTTGATGACAAGGAACATACTGTCTATTTTCCCAAGAGGATTGATAAAGTATATGGAGTTAATACAATTTTTAATGTGAAAACTATCAAGGTGGGATCCATTGATTGTCCTATATATGAGCCTAAAGAAGAATATCAAACTCTTGTGATTGGATCCATATCAATTCAATATAAGGTAACATGATTGATTTGAGGTTTATTTCTTCTTATGTCATATAAAATTTATTTGGTAGCAAGACTTGATCAACCTTGTTAACAAGTATATTTTAATGCATAAGAGAGCTAAACAACATTTCTTTCTTTCTTTCTCCCTCCATTTGTTTTACTTGCTGTAGCACTTTTTGTTTTGCAATATGCTTTAGTTGTTTAAGATTTTGGAAATCATTTTCCTGCGCAGTAATAATTAATTTAACACCCAGAAATGTGCATTTTTCGAAGTTCTCAAAAATTTACAAAAATTATACTGGTAGTCTTATTTTTCGAAGAGGCACCTGGGAGCACCTGGGGCTGACCAGTGGGGCACCCCAGGGTGGCACCCCACAGGCCGGCGCGGCCAGCAAGGGGGGCGCGCCACCCTGGTGTGTGGGCCCCCTTGCCCCACTTCATCATCTCTTTCACTCATTGCACTCTCTCTCCCGAAAAAACTCGTACTCACTTTCTCTCACTCGCGTTTCTGCTCAAGAACTCGCGATTTCTCGATCTCTTTGCTCAGCCCAGATTTCTGTCTGAAATTTGGCACATTTGCTCCTTGGTATGTGACTCCTTTGATTGTCCAATTAGAATTTTGTTTGGTTGAGTATATCTTGAATATTTTGCTGCTGTAGATAACATGTTTAGTGAGCTTGCATGCTTGTTCTAAGTGGTAGAAACTAGTTTTGATGCATGTTTAGTACTCTAGCAAGTTCCTATAGTAGTTCCCCTCAATTATATACCTTGAAATCAAATTTTATAATGATTGTTGAAAAATTTCAGAAAATGGAAGGAAGTAGGCACCAACTAAATCAACAAGAATTGGAGGTGCAACAAGTCATGAGAGTTCACCGCGAAGAGGGAGTATACCCCTCTTATTACCCATGCACGGATTTTATGCGGAATGCAGGAATCCTGCAAGATGTTCAAACACTGATTTCCAATGCAGGGTTGGAAGGTTTTACTGTTGGTGAACCTTACCAATATGCTAAACTAACGGTGTCGGTTGTGCAGGATTTCGAATTTCATCGGTCTCAAACTAACCCCATGGTCCGATACAAGATTTATAACAAAACTATCAACTTGCCTTTTAGTGATTTTTGTGCAGCAATTAGAGTGCCGCAGTGGGGATCCTGCGAGAAGGTCAGGGGAACGCCGCGGGAGCTCTCGAATCTTTATACAATGATTTGTAATGGGAGGAGCTTCTCCGATGATGGTGGTAAGATCAGTAGCATTCAACTCCCAGCTATCCGCTACTTTGCTTATTTCGTTACAAAGTGCGTTCTTGCTAGAAAGAATGCAAGTAAGTTGTCTGTCCAAGATATGGCTTTCTTAGCTGCCGCTTTGCAACAGGATAGGACTTATAATTTGGGTGCTTTAATAGCTTGTAGACTTGCTACTAACCGTGAGAAGGGAGGAATTTGTGGAGGTCTTATCGCCTCTCGCTTATTAGCTATGCATGGTGTAGAACCTCACCATCTAGATATTCCGCTCTCCATGGAGAAACTTGATGTTGTTTCCATGATTAAACATGAGTTTATTTCAGATGCATCTAATTTGAACAACCTGCATTATAGGATAACTTTGTATAAGAAAAATTGGAGAATAACTAAGAAAATTGAAAAACTAGTACGATTGCCTGCACCTGCTCTGCTTAACCTTGATGCCAGGAAAGGGTGGTCGATCACAGAAAATGAGCTAAATGCATACATAGAAAGGGAAGGCCATCATGCAAGGGACGGCACGGAGGAGGCCGAGGAGCACCTCGACTCTTCATCCGATGCAGCAAGCTCTTCATATCAACATTATGGTCATGTGGAGCCTCCACGACATTCTTCTGCGCAGGGGCCTTATTATCACTCCATGTACGATCCACCGGCGTGGAACCCCGACCCTCGTTGGGAATGAACTCCACTTAGGCCAAAAGCCTAAGCTTGGGGGGAGGTATACCGGCATCACTCATTCTTTGCATATTATGGTTGCTGGATACTTGTACATACTTGTTTAGTTCTTAGAGTGGTTTTCTAATGAGAAGGAGATGATATTTGGGGAAGTGCTGTCCAAAAACAGATTCTGGGCTGTTACCAAAAAAATTCGTACGCACAGCCAGAACGTTATTTTGAGTTGCAAATTTTTGAGCATGTGCCCCAGGTTGTTATCTAACTTTCATTAGTTGAACACTTTTTGAGCTGAGCAATGGAAGATTTTTGTTAATTTCGATTTCTGTACTGCTGTCAGGTTTTGGCAGATTTCTGTCATCCTGCTTTTCTGTGTTTCTGTTAGTTTGCATTCTTTTGTTTTTGCTTTGTTTCTTTCCTAAAACACAAAAAGACCAAAAATATTTCTGTTGTTTCTCTTCACCATTTATTTATTTGGTTCTTTGCTCTTAGTTTACTTTATTTGCTATCGTTGGTTTGCTATGAGAAAACCCAAAAAGATTTTGCTTTGTTTTCTTGTTTCTTTTGTTCTTGTTTCCAATTCGAAAACACCAAAAATATTTGCTGTTCTTCTTTGGTTTGTAAAGTTCATCATGAGTTCAATGGTCTTCGGTGGCTGGAGCGTGGTTTTCATTTCATATTATCCAAGCTACACAAGTGAAAGGCAATAATGACGATCTACAACAATTGGATTGTGGTGAGAGGCTGGTATGAACTCTATTTGTTTTCATTTTTGTACATATACTCATCCATGTGAGCATGCTTAGTTGGTTCATGTGAGGTATATGTTATTTGAGAAAGTCTAGTAGTTCATGATCTCTCATGTTTAGCTTCAATTTATTAATATGAGTAGCATGTCATGGATGTTTGCTTGCATTGTTTTATTCATAAGTAAGTATGGCATTGTGGTATCCTCCTCTGAATAATTCATTTATATCGACTTGGCACATGCTCACGCATGCATATGACTGAACAAAAATTCAATTAAGCCTCGATGATTTATATTGCTTCAGAGTTCTTGTATCACTTTTATGCCTCCGTTAATTTATTTTGCCGCAAGCATGATTATGACAGTTACTGCTCTCTTGATTTGTCGCTCCCTAGTCTTTTGCTAGCCTTCACTTGTACTGAGCGGGAACGCTGCTCGTGCTTCCAAACACCTGAAAACCAAGTTATTCCAAAGTGTCCACCATAAATACCTATGCATGGCATTTCAAACCATTCCAAGTAAATTCTCATGTGCTACCTTTAAAACCTTCAAAATGCTTCTCAATTTGTGTTAATGTTTCATAGCTCATGAGGAAGTATGTGGTGTTTAGCTTTCAACCTTGTCATTTACTTTTGACGGACTCTCATATGGACTAGTGGCACATCCGCTTATCCAATAATTTTGCAAAAAGAGCTGGCAATGGGATTCCCAGTCCCAAATTAATTAACTTAAATAGACACTCCTCCATGGTTTGTGATTGTTGGACGGCACCCGAAGGATTCGGTTAGCCATGGCTTGTGTAAGCAAAGGTTGGGGGAGTGTCATCATCATAATAAAACTTAAATAAAAAGGCACTCCTTCATGGTATGTGATTGTTGGCAGGCACCCGAGGATTCGGTTAGCCATGGTTTGTGTAAGAAAGGTTGGAAGGAGTGCCACATAAACATACAAATAATTCATGGGAGCCGCTCTTGGGAGTCCGGTTGACGAGGTAGTTAGTGTACCCATTACCATTCGTTGACAACAACAAGCACTTCTCAAAATAATTTTACTCCTGTTTTAAAAATGAAAAGCTCTAGCGCATGTTAATCCCTGCTTCCCTCTGCGAAGGGTCAATCTTTTACTTTTATGTTGTGTCTCCATTCTTTCTTTGAGCACTATCTTGAGAGCACAACTGTCATTCTTAGTATAATATGCTTGTCTCAAAATATGATTGATTGTGGTATAACTTTGATGCTTTTATCTTTGACAATCACTACTTCTAGTCTTTCTATGAACTCCAGAGGTGCCTGGGCATTTATGTTTTGCCGATCAAATACGGGCAAGCGAGATACCAGGTAAGATACAACTTGCAGGTAAGATCATAAACAACGAATATCTTCATGAATCAATAACATGTTCAGATCTGAGATCATGGCACTCGGGCCCTAGTGACAAGCATTAAGCATAACAAGTTGCAACAATATCATAAAAGTGACATCTACGGATACTAGGCACTATGCCCTAACAATCTTATGACTATTACATGACCAATCTCATCCAATCCCTACCATCCCCTTCAGCCTACAGCGGGGGAATTACTCACACATGGATGGGGGAAACATGGCTGGTCGATGGAGAGGCGTTGGTGGTGATGGCGGCGATGATCTCCTCCAATTCCCCGTCCCGGCGGAGTGCCAGAACGGAGACTTCTGGCTCCCGAGACGGAGTTTCGCGATGTGGCGGCTCTCTGGAGGGTTTCTGGCGACTTCGACTTCTCCCCGTGCGTTTTTAGGTCGAGGGCGATAAGTAGTCCGAAGGAGGGCGTCGGGGGCCAGCCGAGGCCGCCACACACAGGGCCGCGCGCCCCCCCTGGGCCGCGCCGCGTGTGGGGCCCTCGGGCCTCCACCTGACTTGCCCTTCTGGCTCCGTGAGTCTTCTGGGAAAATAGGGCCTTCTGTATAAATTCCGAGGTTTTTCTGAAAGTTGGATTTCTGCACAAAAACGAGACACCAGAGCAATTCTGCTGAAAACAACGTTAGTCCGTGTTAGTTGTATCCAAAATACACAAATTAGAGGCAAAACAATAGCAAAAGTGTTCGGGAAAGTAGATACGTTTTGGACGTATCAACGAAGGCTATTTGTAGGCGGAAGGGTAGGTCAAGACCAGGTTCACACACCGCGCGGCCGTAGGCCAGGCCGCGCCTTGTGCGCCTGTGGCCCCACTTACCCTCCTCGGTCTTCTGGAAGCTTCGTGTAAAAATAGGCCCCTGGGCGTTGATTTCGTCCAATTCCGAGAATATGTCCTTACTAGGATTTCTGAAACCAAATACAGCAGAAAACAGCAACTAGCACTTCGGCATCTTGTTAATAGGTTAGTGCCGGAAAATGTATAATAATGTTGTAAAGTATGTATAAAACATTCAAGTATTGTCATAAAAGTAGCATGGAACATAAGAAATTATAGATACGTTTGCGACGTATCAAGCATCCCCAAGCTTAGTTCCTACTCGTCCTCGAGTAGGTAAACGATAACACAAATAATTTCTGAAGTGACATGCTACCAACATAATCTTGATCAACATTATTGTAAAGCATATGAGATGAATGGAGTGATCTGAACAAAAGATTGCTAACAAAGATAATGACTAAACAAATGAATCATATAGCAAAACTTTTCATGAATAGTACTTTCAAGACAAGTATCAATAAGACTTGCATAAGAGCTAACTCATAAGCAATAAATTCAAAGTAGAATGAATTGAAGCAACACAAAGGATGATTAAGTTTCAGCAATTGCTTTCAACTTGTAACATGTATATCTCATGGATATTTGTCAACATAGAGTAATATAACATGTGCAATAAGTAAACATGTAAGAATCAATGCACATAGTTAACACAAGTGTTTGCTTCTAAGATAGAAAGAAGTGGGTAAACTGACTCAACATAAAGTAAAAGATTGGCCCTTCGCAGAGGGAAGCATGGATTACTATTTTTGTGCTAGAGCTTTTGTTTTGAAAACATAGAAACAATTTTGTCAACGGTAGTAATAATTCATATGTGCTATGCATAATACTTCCTACAAGTTGCAAGTCTCATGCATAGAGTACTAATAGTGCTCGCACCTTGTCCTACTTAGCTCGGAAGACACGGATTATCATCGCATAACATATGTTTCAACCAAGTGTCACAAAGGGGTACCTCTATGCCGCCTGTACAAGTGTCTAAGGAGAAAGCACGCATTGGATTTCTCGCTTTTGATTATTCTCAACTTAGACATCCATACCGGGACAACATAGACAACAGATAATGGACTCCTCTTTTAATGCTTAAGCATTCAACAACAGTTAATATTCTCATAAGAGATTGAGGTTGTATGTCCAAACTGAAACTTCCACCATGATACATGGCTTTAGTTGGCTGCCCAATGTTCTTCTCTAACATATGCATACTCAAACCATTTGATCATGAAATCGCACTTACTTCAGACAAGACGAACATGCATAGCATCTCACATGATATCCAACAAAGGTAAAGTTGATGGCGTCCCCAGAAACATGGTTACCGCTCAACAAGCAACTTATAAGAATTAAGACACATAACTACATATTCATCACCACAATAGTTTTTAAGCTATTTGTCCCATGAGCTATATATTGTAAAGGTAAAGGAATGAAATTTTAAAGGTAGCACTCAAGTAATTTACTTTGGAATGGCAGAAAAATACCACATAGTAGGTAGATATGGTGGACACAAATGGCATGGGTTTTGGCTCAAGGTATTTGGATGCACGAGAAGCATTTCCTCTCAGTACAAGGTTTGGGATAGCAAGGTTGTTTGAAGCAAACACAAGTATGAACAGGTACAGCAAAACTCACACAAGAACATATTGCAAGCATTATAAGGCTCTACACTGTCTTCCTTGTTGTTCAAAACACTTTACCCGAAAATATCTAGACTTAGAGAGACCAATCATGCAAACCAAATTAAACAAGCTCTACGGTAGTTCTTCATTAATAGATTAAACTACATGATGCAAGAGCTTAAACATGATCTATGAGAGCTCAAACAATTGCCAAATTGCCAAACCATATGCAGCATTTTCCGATTCCAACCAAATAGCAATTTAACGAAGCAATTAGCCTTCGCCATGAACATTAAAGCACAATTAAGAACACAAGTGTTCCATATGAAAAAGCGGAGCGTAATATCTCCAATATAAGAATGGTGGGATCCAACTTTATTCAAAACAAAACAAAAATAAAAGCAAACCGACGCTCCAAGTAAAGAACATAAGATGTGATGGAATAAAAATATAGTTTCACTAGAAGTGACCTGATAATGTTGTCGATGAAGAAGGGGATGCCTTGGGCATCCCCAAGCTTAGATGCTTGAGTCTTCTTAAAATATGCAGGGATGAACCACCGGGGCATCCCCAAGCTTAGACCTTTCACTCTTCTTGATCATAGTATATCATCCTCTTCTCTTGACCCTTGAAAACTTCCTCCACACAAACTTCAAGCAAACTCATTAGAGGGTTAGTGCATAATCAAAATTCACATATTCAGAGGTGACACAATCATTCTTAACACTTCTGGACATTGCACAAAGCTTCTGAAAGTTAATGGAACAAAGAAACTCATTCAACATAGCAAAAGCGGCAATGCGAAATAAAAGGCAGAATCTGTCAAAAACAGAACAGTCCGTAAAGATGAATCTGGCAGGGGCACTTAACTTGCTCAAATGGAAAAACTCAAAACTAATGAAAGTTGCGTACATATCTGAGGATCACGCTCGTAAATTTGCAGATTTTTTCGATTTTTTTACAGAGAGCTCTGCGAGAATTCGTGACAGACAGCAATGCTGTTTCTGCGCAGCAATCCCAAATATAGCATCAACTTTAACATAGAAACTTTACTTGGCACAAAAACATGATAAGGAGAGGTTGCTACAGTAGTAAACAACTTCCAAGACTCAACAATACAGTAAGAAAATAAAACATGGGTTATCTCCCAAGAAGTGTTTTTCTTTAACGCCTTTCAGCTAGGCGCAGAAAGTGTAAATCAAGTAACATCAAGAGAAGAAGCATCAACATTACCTCGGGCTTTACGTCTACCCTTCTTATTCTTTTTCTTACTCTTTGATTTAGGGAATACATGTCGGCCTCCCGGTGTGATTTTTAGGGTGCCTTCTCCCGTATTTATGATTGCTCCCAATAGTTTCAGCAGGGATCTTCCAAGTGTGATTTGTCCTGTTCCTACACATTCAATAACAAGATAATCAGTGGATACTGTTCTTCCAAGAATGGTTGTGTGCACACCCTCGGCTATTCCCTTAGGAATTATAACGGAGTTATCAATAAGAGTTATTCCTTCTCCCCCTTCAACAAGTCCCCAAAGTGTCAAAGATTCATAAATACTCTTAGGCATAAGACAAAATTCAGACATAATATCACAACGGGCATGAAAAGTTTCACCACCAATAATAACTTTAATAGTAGGGTTCCACATTGAGGGTTCAGAGTTCACTAAAACTTCATCAAGACGGTTTCGAACATAACCATAATTTTCTTTCAAGTAAGATGCACTTGTCTCAAGAGTGTTTAATCTATTATAAATGCTAATAAGAGCTGAATCAAAGTTATTAGCCGAACTATGTGATGCAACCAATTTTTTTATGGCATTAAAAGCTTGATCACCGTTGCAATGAAGGAAATCTCCTCCCACTATAGCATCTAAGGCATATCTATAGCGAATCATAAGCCCAAAATAAAAATTACTAAGGAGCAAACTTAGAGTCATTTGAGGTTCAGCTTTACGATAAGCATCAAAAATTCTAGACCAAGCATCTTTAAAACTCTCCTCATCCCCTTGTTTAAAAGTAAAGACTAATTCCTCAGGTGAAGAAGTAACAGGTACAGAGCTAGACATGATAACAAAAGTAAACTAAATGCAAGTAACTAATTTTTTTGTGTTTTTGATATAGAGCTAGTAAATAAGACAATAAGTAAAGTAACTAATTTTTTTGTGTTTTTAGTATGAAGCAAACAAGACAGTAAATAAAATAAAGTAAAGCAAGACAAAAACAAAGTAAAGAGATTGGAAGTGGAGACTCCCCTTGCAGCGTGTCTTGATCTCCCCGGCAACGGCGCCAGAAAAAGTGCTGGCGTGTAGTCAACAACTTCCTTGTGACGGTAAAGCACGCGTCCGTTGGGAACCCCAAGAGGAAGGTATGATGCGACAAGTTTTCCCTCAGAAATAAACCAAGGTTATCGAACCAGGGAGCCAAGAAGCACGTGAAGGTTGTTGGTGGAGGAATGTAGTGCGGCGCAACACCAGGGAAACCGGCGCCAACGTGGAACCTGCACAACACAATCAAAGTACTTTGCCCCAACGTAACAGTGAGGTTGTCAATCTCACCGGCTTGCTGAAAACAAAGGATTAAACGTATCGAGTGGAAGATGGTGTTTGTTTGCAAAGAACAGTAAAAACAAATTGCAGTAGAATGTATTCAGATGTAAAAGAATGGACCGGGGTCCACAGTTCACTAGAGGTGTCTCTCCAATAAGATAACTAACATGCTGGGTGAACAAATTACAGGCGGGCAATTGACAAATAAAGATTCAATACATATCAACGATGATTACTATGTGATTTAATCAGGGCATTACGACAAAGTACATAGACCGCTATCCAGCATGCATCTATGCCTAAATAATCCACCTTCAGGTTATCATCCGAACCCCTTCCGGTATTAAGTTGTAAACAACAGATAATTGCATTAAGTATGGTGCGTAATGTAATCAACACAAATATCCTTAGACAAAGCATCGATGTTTTATCCCTAGTAGCAACAGCACATCCACAACCTTAGAACTTTCTGTCACTGTCCCAGATTCAATGGAGGCATGAACCCACTATCGAGCATAATTACTCCCTCTTGGAGTTACAAGTATCAACTTGGCCAGAGCCTCTACTAGCAACAGAGAGCATGCAAGAACATAAACAACACATATATGATAGATTGATAATCAACTTAACATAGTATTCTATATTCATCGGATCCCGCCAAACACAACATGTAGCATTACAAATAGATGATCTTGATCATGTTAGGCAGCTCACAAGATCTAAACAATGATAGCACAAGCGGAGAAGACAACCATCTAGCTACTGCTATGGACCCATAGTCCAAGGATGAACTACTCACGCATCAATCCGGAGGCGGGCATGATGATGTAGAGCCCCTCCGGTGATGATTCCCCTCTCCGGGGGTGCCGGAGGCGATCTCCTGAATCCCCCGAGATGGGATTGGCGGCGGCCTCTCAAATGTTTTCCGTATCGTGGCTCTCGGTACAGGGGGTTTCGCGACGAAGGCTATTTGTAGGCGGAAGGGTAGGTCAAGTGGCGGCACGAGGGCCCCACACACAGGCCGCGCGGCCAGGCCAGGCCGCGCCGCTGTTGTGTCGGCGCCTCGTGGCCCCACTTCGTACCTCCCTCGGTCTTCAAAGCTTCGTGTAAAAATAGGCCTGGGCGTTGATTTTTCGTCCAATTCCGAGAATATTTCCTTACTAGGATTTCTGAAACCAAAAACAGCAGAAACCAGCAACTGGCACTTCGGCATCTTGTTAATAGGTTAGTGCCGGAAAATGTATAATAATGCTGTAAAGTATGTATAAAACATTCAAGTATTGTCATAAAAGTAGCATGGAACATAAGAAATTATAGATACGTTTGCGACGTATCAGCCCCCAAGCCGATGATTGGCTCTTTGAAGAAATCCAAGTATAGGTTAAGATATGCTTGTTGTATATTCTGACATAATCCTTCGATTCCCTTGTTGCAGCCAATTTATGCCACAGTTGTTGCCGTGGTAGATTTTGTTGATCAATTCACTCAACTGGAGTCAGAAAACATCCAACTTCGCAAGGCTGTTAAAACTTCGGCTGATCAAGTGCTAGAAGCAAACAGGTTAGCACCCGAAGCACGAAGACGCATGCCTAAAGGATGAATTGAAGAAGTTGAAGAAGAAGATGAAGGATGAGCAAGAGGCAAGGCACAAGGCTTTTGTTGAAGTTGACGAAAAGGAAGGTGCCCTCCGCGAGTCCATTGAAAACTTGCTAAGTAAGATTTCTCCATGCTTATATGCTCCTTTTTAAGAATACTTTACTGTTTTTTAATGAATTGCTTCTCCATGATATTCTAGGTATTGCCGATATGCCTATCGATCATACGAACAAGCTTTGAGTGGACTCGCTGTCGGATGCTCTTACATTTGCGACTGAGTCCAGTAAGCAGATCCAAGATCTCTTGAAGAAGACCAAAGGAGCTTTATCGAGATTATTCTCGATGATGTTCCTCGGATCAAAACAAGACTCTTGGAGAAATGGCAGATATTTTCTTCATCGACTCCTCGAGGCCATTGAGGTATTGAAGCGACGTTCTCGCCTTTACGGAGCAGTCCTTACTTTCCAACTTTTGATGGGGCATGGACTTGGTTCTGAGCTGGAGAAACTATCCGAAGCATTACCAGTGGATGCTAATGATTGTCTTGTCAACCTTGAGCCTTTCAAGCAACCCTCATTGTCGTGTGCCAATCGGCTCCTTAAATTAGTTGATGAAGACAAGAGGAAATCTGCATCTGGAGCTGCACCAAGTTCATCGACACAACCTTGAACAAGCCTTGCCTACTAATTTTTTAGTTGCAACCCCAAATACATTCGACCTTTGTTCTGTAAAGAATTAGGCTGACTTTGTTGTTGGCACTTGACTTTCATCGTATCCTTTTGAATGGAACACTTTGCTGGCTGTCGATGGAAGTTTTCTGCATTCGATGATTTTAAGATGTATATTAATTATTTTGTTGCGGACTCCTTTGACTTCTTCCGGGTTGAGAGTTCTTTGAATTCTTCTGCTATTGATGAATCGAACTTGCGTGTTGCTTGCGATCAAATTTCCCGACTAAATAAAGATATAGATGGCCTTCATACTATGGCAGCATTGGTGAAGAAGAAGCGAAATTGCTGCCGAACAACATGCTTTTGATCGCCTCCGTGTGGCTACCGAGAGCATAAGCTGTAAATAGTCAACCACCTCTTTTTTGTTTCACTGATACTTCTGTAAATGATCTTTCGCTAACTTGCTCTTTGTCTTCAAAAGTTGTTGCTTCCGATGAATCAGAAGAAAATAAGAGGATCCATGAGAAGATTGCAGCAATGACCGACATCACTCACCCGAAGTGTGAATGGTGGTCAAATAGATCAAAGGCTGTAATCGTAGCGAAGTTCGAGTATTGAGCTGAGAAATTTCATTATTACTTCGACAAGTACCATGCTCATCTAACCATGGTATGGAAAACCATGTTTCCTTTGGATCCAGCACCCGGGACTCTGTCCGCTTTGTTCAATCGATTCAAGACTCCAGTCAGAATTCGATCTTTGGTGCACAAAGAGCTTCTTGCTGGAGCCGAACTTGCACTTGCTTATGTTTTAGCATCACTACAAGAAAAGTTGCCATGGCCGACGAAGTTGAAGTCGCGCCGTGGTTGCTGGTGCACCATGGCCGACGATTTTTGGTCCCTCCGTGGTTCATGTCAAAACTTTTTTTTTCTCGTTTTTGAGGCCACCTAGCCCGACGAAAGCGGCCAAAACGTCGCGTATGGTGGCCCGGGACGTGGTGCATCGCGAATTCTCGGGTTCGCCGGCCGAGTCAACGCAAATCCGCACCGCCCAGGGATGTAGGGCCCACATGGCAGCCTCTCTAGCATTGTTTTTTTCTCGATCGCGCCATCTCGTTCAACGCTCTCCGATCGAGCCGTTTACGATGCAGGATCATGGGTCCCGCTTGTCATCCTCTATGAACCAAATTTCTTTCTTTTCTTGGATTTTTTTGACCCCCTGATTTCTGGCTACTTCCTTTTTCTTTTGATCCCGTGCCGCCTTGGAAACGTTGAGACCGCTGCAGCTAAATGGGACCCGCATGTCATCCTCTATGAGCTATCAACTTTCTTTTCTTGGAGTTATTTTTGGCACCTCATATTTGGTCACTTGCCTTTTTCTTTCGATCCCCTGCCGCCTCTCAAACGGTGATACCGCTGATGCTAAATGGGACCCGCATGTCATCCTCTATGTACTATAAAACTTCCTTTTCTTGGATTATTTTTGGCACCTCATATTTGGTCACTTGCCTTTTTCTTTCGATCCCCTGCCGCCTCTCAAACGGTGATACCGCTGCTGCTAAATGGGACCCGCATGTCATCCTCTACGTACTATAAAACTTTCTTTTCTTGGATTTTTTGGCACATCATATTTGGTCACTGACTTTTCTTTCGATCCCCTGCTGCCTCTCAAACAGTGATACCACTGCTGCTAAATGGGACCCGCATGTCATCCTCTACGTACTATAAAACTTTCTTTTCTTGGATTATTTTTGGCTCCTGATATTTCGTTACTTGCCTTTTCTTTCGATCCCTGCGCCTCTCAAACGGTGATACCGCTACTGCTAAATGGGACCCGCATGTCATCCTCTATGTACTATCACTACAAGAAAAGTTGCCATGGCCGACGAAGTTGAAGTCGCGCCGTGGTTGCTGGTGTACCATGGCCGACGATTTTGGTCCCTCCGTGGTGCATGTCAAAACTTTTTTTTCTCGTTTTTGAGGCCACCTAGCCCGACGAAAGCGGCCAAAACGTGGCGTATGGTGGCCCGGGACGTGGTGCATCTCGAAATCTCGGGTTCGCCGGCCGAGTCAACGCAAATCCGCACCGCCGAGGGATGTAGGGCCCAGATGGCAGCCTCTCTGGCATTGTTTTTTTTCTACATCGCGCCATCTCGTTCAACGAGCCGTTTACGATGCAGGATCATGGGTCCCGCATGTCATCCTCTATGAACCAAAATTCTTTCTATTCTTGGATTTTTTTGACCCCCTGATTTCTGGCTACTTCCTTTTTCTTTTGATCCCTTGCCGCCTTGGAAACGTTGAGACCGCTGCTGCTAAATGGGACCCGCATGTCATCCTCTATGTGCAATCAACTTTCTTTTCTTGGAGTTTTTTTGGCACCTCAAATTTGGTCACTTGCCTTTTTTTCGATCCCCGCCTCTCAAACGGTGATACAATGCAGGACATGTCATCCTCTATGTACTATAAAACTTTCTTTTCTGGATTATTTTTGGCACCTCAAATTTGGTCACTTGCCTTTTTCTTTCGATCCCTGCCGCCTCTCAAACGGTGATACCGCTGCTGCTAACGGGACCCGCATGTCATCCTCTATGTACTATAAAACTTTCTTTTCTGGATTATTTTTGGCACCTCAAATTTGGTCACTTGCCTTTTTCTTTCGATCCCCTGCCGCCTCTCAAACGGTGATACCGCTGCTGCTAACTGGGACCCGCATGTCATCCTCTATGTACTATAAAACTTTCTTTTCATGGATTATTTTTGGCACCTCAAATTTGGTCACTTGCCTTTTTCTTTCGATCCCCTGCCGCCTCTCAAACGGTGATACCGCTGCTGCTAACTGGGACCCGCATGTCATCCTCTATGTACTATAAAACTTTCTTTTCTGGATTATTTTTGGCACCTCATATTTGGTCACTTACCTTTTTCTTTCGATCCCCTCCAAACGGTGATACCGCTGCTGCTAAATGGGACCCGCATGTCATCCTCTATGTACTATAAAACTTTCTTTTCTTGAATTATTTTTGGCACCTCATATTTGGTCACTTGACTTTTTCTTTCGATCACCTGCTGCCTCTCAAACGGTGATACCGCTGCGCTAAATGGGACCCATGTCATCCTCTATGTACTATAAAACTTTCTTTTCTTGGATTTTTTTGGCACCTCATATTTGGTCACTTGACTTTTTCTTTCGATCCCCTGCCGCCTCTCAAACGGTGATACCGCTGCTGCTAAATGGGACCCGCATGTCATCCTCTATGTACTATAAAACTTTCTTTTCTTGAATTATTTTTGGCTCCTGATATTTTTTCACTTGCCTTTTTCTTTCGATCTCATGCCACGTTTGAAACGTTGAGGAACCTGCAGGCTCATGGGACCCGCATGTCATCCTCTATGTACTATAAAAGTTCATTTTCTTGTTTTTTTTCACCATCTGATTTTTGGCAATTTCTTTTTTCTTTTGATCCCCTGCCGCCTCTCATACCGCTGCTGCTAAATGGGACCCGCATGTCATCCTCTATGTACTATAAAACTTTCTTTTCTTGAATTATTTTTGGCTCCTCATATTTGGTCACTTGCCTTTTTCTTTCGATCTCATGCCAAGTTTGAAACGTTGAGGAACCTGCTGCTCATGGGACCCGCATGTCATCCTCTATGTACTATAAAAGTTTATTTTCTTTATTTTTTTCACCCTCTGATTTTTGGCTATTTCCTTTTTCTTTTGATCCCCTGCCGCCTTGGAAACGTATGGTAAGCTGCTGACTCATGGGACCCGCATGTCATCCTCTATGTACTATAAAACTTTCTTTTTTTGGATTATTTTTGGCACCTCATATTTGGTCACTTGACTTTTTCTTTCGATCCCCTGCCGCCTCTCAAACGGTGAGACCGCTGCTGCTAAATGGGACCCGCATGTCATCCTCTATGAGCAATCAACTTTCTTTTCTTGGAGTTTTTTTGGCACCTCATATTTGGTCACTTGCCTTTTTCTTTCGATCTCATGCCACGTTTGAAACGTTGAGTAAGCTGTTGGTTCAAGGGACCCGCATGTCATCCTCTATGTCCATCAAGTTTCTTTTCTTGGATTTTTTTTCACCCCCTAATTACTAGCTACTTTCTTTTTCTTTTGATCTCAAGCCGCATTACAAACATTGAGACCGCTGCTGCAAAATGGGACCCACATGTCATCCTCT
Organism: Lolium multiflorum; assembly: GCA_030979885.1. Classification (NCBI taxonomy): domain Eukaryota; kingdom Viridiplantae; phylum Streptophyta; class Magnoliopsida; order Poales; family Poaceae; genus Lolium; species Lolium multiflorum. The sequence continues at coordinate 198,420,616 of CM061750.1, forward strand.
ATGTACAATAAATCTTGGATTATTTTTGGCTCCTGATATTTGGTCATGCCTTTTTCTTTCGATCTCATGCCGCCTTTGAAACGTTGAGTAAGCTGCTGGCTCATGGGTCCCGCATGTCATCCTCTACGAACAATAAAAGTTTCCTTTATTGGAGTTATTTTTGACCCCTAATTTCTGGCTATTTGCCTTTTTCTTTTGATCCCCTGCCCCCTTTGAAACGATGAGGACGCTGTTGGCAGGTCGGTCCCACATGTCATCCTCTATGAACAATAAAAGTTTCCTTTGGTGGATTTATTTTTGACCCCTAAATAATTTCTGGCTATTTCCTTTATTTTTCTTTTGATCCCCTGCCGCCTTGGAAACGTTTGAGAATGCTGCTGCCTCATGGGTCCCGCATGTCATCCTCTCAGAATGATAAATGTTTTCTTTTCTTGGATTTTGTTACCAACTGACTTTTGGTTTTTTATTTTATTTTCGATCCCCTGCCGCCTTTGAAACGTTGACGACGCTGCTGGCTCATGGGTCCCCGATGTCAGCCTCCCCGTACAAGAAACATGTGATATCTTGATTATTTCGCTCTGAGCTATTGCAAACGGATAAATTAAATCTTTATTTTTACATAAACAAACTTATATGTTGAGTGTCCTTGTTTTTTGTTTTTGCGATGCATAGGACTTTCCTGTTTTTTTTAGAAAAATCCGAACTTTCCTGTTTTGGAGTGGGCTGAAATTGTACGAGACAAAAGGCCCAGCAGGATAGTTCGAAGGCCCAGATGTCCAGATACAGCCCAATTGAAATCTTTCTTTTCTTGGATTTTTTTCACCCCCTGATTTCTGGCTACTTCATTTTTCTTTTGGTCCTGTGCCGCCTTGGAAACGTTGAGACCGCTGCTGCAAAATGGGACCCACATGTCATCCTCTATGTAACATAAAGTTTCTTTTCTTGGATTATTTTTGGCTCTTGATATTTGGTCACTTTCCTTTTTCTTTCGATCTCATGCCACGTTTGAAACGTTGAGGAACCTGCTGGCTCATGGGACCCGCATGTCATCCTCTATGTACAATAAAAGTTTCTTTTCTTGGATTTTTTTTCACCATCTGATTTTTGGCTATTTCCTTTTTCTTTTGATCCCCTGCCGGCCTGCCGCCTTTGAAACGCTGAGTAAGCTGCAGGCTCATAGGTCCGACATGTCAGCCTGTATGAACGATAAAGCTTTCCTTTCTTGGAGTTTTTTTTACCCCCTAATTTCTGGCTATTTTCTTTTTCTTTTGATCTCAAGCCGCATTTGAAACGTTGAGACCGCTGCTGCTAAATGGGACCCGCATGTCATCCTCTATGTACAATAAAGTTTCTTTTTTTCTTGATTATCTTTAGCTCCTGATATTTTGTCACTTGCGTTTTTCTTTCGATCTCATGCCGCCTTTGAAACGTTGAGTAAGCTGCTGAATCATGGGTCCCGCATGTCATCCTCTACGAACAATAAAAGTTTCCTTTTTTGGAGTTATTTTTGACCCCTAATGTCTGGCTATTTGCCTTTTTCTTTTGATCTCCTGCCCCCTTTGAAACGATGAGGATGCTGTTGGCACGTCGGTCCCACATGTCATCCTCTATGAACAATAAAAGTTTCTTTTGATGGATTTATTTTGAACCCCTAATTAATTTCTGGATATTTCCTTTTTTTCTTTTGATCCCCTGCCGCCTTGGAATCGTTGAGGATGCTGCTGCCTCATGGGTCCCGCATGTCATCCTCTCAGAACGGTAAATGTTTCTTTTCTTGGATTTTGTTTACCAAATGATTTTTGGCTTATTTTATCGTTCGATCTCGTGCCGCCATTAAAACGTTGAGGACGCTGCTGGCTCAGAGGTCCCACATGTCAGCCTCTATGAACAATAAACCTTTCCTTTGTTTGATTTATTATTGACACATAATTTCTGGCTATTTGCCTTTTTCTTTCGATCTCATGCCGCCTCTGAAACGTTGAGACGCTGCTGGCTCATGGGTCCCACATGTCAGCCTCTATGAACAGTCAAAGTTTCCTTTGTTTGATTTTTTTTACCCTAATTACTGGCTATTTGCCTTTTTTTTATCCCCTGCCGCCTTTGAAACTAAGAGGACGCTGCTGGCCCATGGGTCCCACATCTCAGCCTCTCTGAACGATAAACCTTTCCTTTCTTTTTTTTCGATCCCGTGCCGCCTTGGAAACGGTGAGACGGCTCCTGCAAAACGGGACCCATATGTCATCCTCTATGTACAATAAATTTCTTTCCTTGGATTATTTTTGGCACCTGATATATGGTCACTTGCCTTTTTTTCGATCCCCTGCCGCCTTTGAAACGTTGAGGACGCTGCTCGCTCGTGGGTCCCATATGTCAGCCTCTAGGAACAATAAACATTTCGTTTCTTGGATTTATTTTTGACCGCTGATTTCTGGCAACTTTGCTTTTTCTTTCGATCCCCTGCCGCCTTTGTTAAAGTTGAGGACGCTGCTGCAAAATGCGTCCCACATGTCAGCTTCTCTGTACGATAATTGTTTCCTCTCTTTGATTTTTTTTCCACTGCTGGCCAATGGGTCCCCGATGTCAGCCTCTATGTACAAGAAATATGTGAATTCTCGATATATTTTAAGCCGAGATATGTAGGATGCTTTTTTTTCGATCCCTTCTGTTTGTTTTTACCTTCAAATGTTGAGGGACGCTACTGGCAAATGGGTCCTGCTCTAGCATTCTCAACTGAAGGAAAAATTGAAATATTGCCTATTCATTTGTTTTTCGTACTCCATGCATCTAATCCATACTAATTGTTGATCCGGGTTTTAGTTCAACTTAATTAGATCAAATTTGATCTACGAGGGAGTATGTAATATATTTTGGGTTCACAACACTGCACTTGTTAACAACAATCTGATGAAGAGGTTTGTCATTTTTTTTAAACTACAAATACACTCTAAGATCTTGCACACTAATAGAATAAATCTTGGAACTTTATATAATTAATGACAATTTTGAAATCGACTATATGAATATATCAAAATATAGAGCCCATGTAGATGCGCATACTGGCTATGCGCATTTAAAAAGAATCATAATCATAATTGATACGAAATAAAAATAACTTTATATGTAGAATCTCGGTTTCTAGAGGGCCAATCATAGGATATCCGTGTTTAAATTAGGAAGGGCCCCAATGGCATGAGTCGGAGGCCCATTAAGTGTTTTTGGAATGTTATCAGCGAAGTAAGCAGGCTGACAGCAATCACCATGTACATGGCCGGCGGCAGCCCAAAAGTACAAACAATTGGCCCATGCAGGGAAGGTAGTACTTTTTTTTATTGGGAAGGTTGTCTGGCTAACCCAAAAAAAAAGTGGTGCTACATGGGGTAATACTTGAACCCGGAATGAGATCGAGTGCCTTGATGAAAGCGAGGCACACATAAATAGTACTCCGTACCATGCCTTGCCCCTCCCTTTCAACCGTTGGATAAAAAATAATTAGACAGATGACTATTAACTAGTAACTGCTACAGTACCAACCAATGTACAGGACATGTGCTACAGTACGTCGTCCACAGTGCATGTGCTTTAGAACCATGAACAGTACATATGCTACATGCTACAGTACTTTGATCTTAGCTATCTATTTTCAATCCAACGGCCAAATCTACAAGTCACCGTACTGTTCATCTGTGCCTTGCTTATGTCAAGGCACTGGATCCTGGACACTTGAACCCATGATCGTTGCTGAGGGTTGCCTATTTGCGCATAATATGTTTTGTCAGCGGTCACTTCACTAGTTTGTGCAAAACATATCCAGCGCAGGATTCAAAAAAACATCACGTTTTTTTCTTTACGTAAACAACAAAACATCTCATGTTCATCACAATCCAGCCAACATAAGCACATAATAATTAATAGTACAACTAGAGAGCTGTACACATAAATAAGGTTTGTCAAGCTTCATGCACTAGCCAACGCAACCAAAAGTCCGAACTAATGGAAAGGGCTAGGCAATCCAATTATACATTTCAACATCCCCCCTCACATGTGACCACAATCCAGTAATGGTACCATCATGTTCACCACAATGCATCATTAAAGAGAGCAGTATACTATTATAGACCAGCTCTCTCTAAAGAACATTTGTAAGACAACTTAATACAGCTGTGATTGATATTGTTGCCCCAGCGATGGGTGATAACCTGAACACCATATAACCTTCTCACAGCAATTGTAACCAAATATGAGCACCTGCAATGATTTGGTGTCAAGCTTCTTGAAGGTCAGGAGGTATCCTACCTTCAAGTCATGTGCTTTGACAAACTCTGGCCATCCTTTGTCCATTAAAACATTGCCATCTTGTTGCTTCAGGTCCACAATCCAGGTGCATGCAGTGGACATCTTCAGGTTGATGGACTCTGGACACCCACCGTAAAACCAGGGTAGAACACGACTGGGGATGGAAATCACCTCTAACTCCGATGTACATAGTACCTTGCAGAAGCTGTCAGGGGTATTCTCCTCATCGATGCGCCCAAACACCTTGCACACTGGGGCTGGCTCTACAGATGTCTCCTTCCATGATAAGCTCTCTCCAAGCTTGAGCTTCTTGTTTGAACACTGCAAAAAAGAGGCCTCAATTAGATAATGCCTCTAGCTTCTGACCGTAATTCCAAGCAAATGCATAATAAAAGGCACCTAGCAAACTCAGCGGATCATTGTTCTTATCAAACACACAGTCTGAACAATAAGCTTCTGAATCTAGCTAGGCTGATATGTACAACCTTGTATCATCAAATTATTCAGCATAGTGTATCATTGTATCGCAGAAGCCAAATCGATATAAATAGTAGCTATGAGAATAGAAATCAAGCTAGCATGAGCCATGCATGCTTGCTGGCTATGTCTAGCATCAGAATAATGCATCTGCAGTTCATCATCCGCCAGTACAGATTGACCAAGCAAACAAAAAAAAATCAGCGTCGGCCTAAAGAGTCCACAAGCCAGACATGCATGCTCGGTGTCCTCATATGTGATCATCGGCCGTGGATTGACCAATAGCATATTTGAACGATTATTACTGCACACATTAGATCCAGTCCCAACATAGCTAGCATGGGTGCATGTGTAACCCGAGTCTTTACCAGAGGATTAATATATACACTGGCTGAGAGAAGTACTGTATATCAAACAATGCTAAGCAACCGGCAATACAGCTTAGATATAATAAAGATGTGACCGGCAACGCTAGTGATTCGGGGGAAACATACCGCCATTGCAGCCATGGACCGAGAGAATCGGGGATGCCGCGCCGCCTTAGTGGAGTTTTTAGATGCGACGTCGCCGCATCCGTAGAGGACGGAGTCCAAGCCGCGTAGTCCGAGCGGTGGTGGACGCCGGTGGTGTAGAGAGAGGACTCAGGGGAGATGGACGGCGAGGGATCTGGGGAGATCTGAAGTTCTGAACATGAGGGGGCTGTGAGAAACTGAGAATGATACATCAGCAATCAGCAAGGGAATAAATGCGCGTGTCCCCCGGTCAAAAAAAATGCGCGTGTCTAGGAGGAACGAAGCCAGGTACGCAGGAATCCACACACAAAACTTCACCCGGCGGGTCACTGGGCTTTATCAGTATCTGGTGGGGTCCGGACCTACAGACCAGTGAGACATGTCGTGTGGGTTATGATCCGTTCAGTGTGCACACAGAAATTGCATTCAGAGCTCAGGGCTTCAGGCTACGTTGTACTATACAGTAATATATCCATTTCTTTTGGTAAAATGAAAACGATACTCCATCTGATCCTCATTACATGATGATAAAATGGACGTCTCTACAACTAATATGTGTCTAGATACATCTATATGAGAGCGTCTGTGTTTGTACTGTGTATCTAAAAAAAATATGGATCGGAGGGAGCATTAAGAGGTGTCCAAAAAAAACTGCAAACAAACATGGATGTAAGCAGTTGAGTATTAAACCAGTGCGTGAAATACCTTTATATCTCGACCATGTAACAATGAATATGAGAAGTTTTTGGGGTTTGACCATCTGCACTTGTGTTTGCTACAATCAGATCAAAAAATTGGTCACTTTTACACTTTCTAAAATAAAATGTATTTTTCCCTGAGATTTTACAAGTTCGTACAAGATAGCATTGACTACATCTGGGATATATCACATTTACACTTACAAATCTATGAATATTTCAAAATATTGAGCTCCGTGTACCTACATATAATACAAATCATCAGACCGCACATTGAAACTACCGCAGCATATCACAGTAAATTAAAATAAAATAAAACAAGTCTAACATATACTATATTAGCTAATTAACAAAGTCTCATCACAGTGTATCTGATCCCCAGTTCAGCTTAATACAAAAACCAAGTTCAGCTTGAACATCAGCAGGGGAGTAACCCAGGTCCAAAAGCAGCATCTAGTTAATTCAATAAAATATTGAGGTTATTCTGATCCCCTCTTCCTAAAAACACTGCAGATCATGCATGCAACTAAGGGTGATCAGCACAAAAGATTATCCTCTGGGTGGAGGTGTTACTGTCGTAGATCAACACATTCATCAAGGAAGTGTCTTTCACCTCGAAGACGAGAAGGTCATCAAGCTGCAGTTCATGCGCCTCTGCAAACCCGAACCAACCATCCTTCAAGACCAGTTCACCCTGGTACTCATCGATGTGCACATACCAGGCGCAGCCTACGCTGGTCTTGAGCTTGATAGGCCTGGGAAGAATCCCTTTCAGACATTGCTTGAATTCTCTGGGGATGACCAACATATACATGTCATCGTTGCCGTCCAGTTGCACATAGAAGCGCGAGGGCTGAGGAGGGTCCGCCGAGTGACCAACCCGTTTAGGGCGGCCTTTCCCTCGCCCTTTTAATATACAACGTTGAAATGCTGCATCACGCCTGCCCGTCACCTTTGGCTTTTTGGCTAGTGAATTTCTTTGAATTCTGAACTCGGGGCGGTGCAGAGGACATGTACAATCGACAGTCCTAAGACGTAGTTGCTCATTGACGTTGGAGCGAGTTTGCTTCTGCATCTAGTTAAGCACGGTATATATCAATCAACAGCATATAAATCAGAACGTAGCATACATGGAGAAAATGCATCTAGCTATCTCTTTAATTAGTTTGCACAAAATCTAGCAGCAGCAAGACAATTTGATTTTACAGGTACTGAGCAAGCTTTCAGACTTTCTGAAACAGGTAACATGGAGCATATATTTGTATGTTCAGACTGCGAAACCCTGCTCTGTGATGGATAATATTACTAAACATCTTTTTTTGCCAGAACTAGTACTTAACATCTACTGTTTCCCGTCATTAAAATTTTTTTGCAGAAGAATACTACGGTTTCCCGTCATTAAATTTTAAAGAAAAAAGAACTTGTTTAAGATCCCAACTATCATTGACTACTTACACCTGCATCCTAGTGAGTTCAGGACAACTTACAGCATCTTTTGGTGGTGCCGCCACCGGAGAAGACCGTGCCGCGGGGGTTGGGGTCGGCGCAGCCGGAGAAGCTGGTGCCGCCGCCAGGGAAATCAGTGCCGAGCCAGATGGTGCTTCCAGCGGAGAAGAAAGTACCGCGAGAGATGGAACCGACGCTGCCAAAGGGTAAGAAACGGATGTACTCGTAGATCCTTCTCTAGTCACGATCTGGATAGAAGAGACTGGACGTCCATCAAGCTGCTGGAGGATGCGGTGGATCAAATCGGCTGAGTTCAGGAAATATCGGTGATGTTCATCTGTGTCGGCGAAGCAGCTGCCGGTGGAAGGAGGAGGCGAGCCGTTCATGGCAGTCATTAGTGTAAAAGAGGAGAAGTGGGTGGGAGTATGGGTGGGAGAGAGAGGGTTCGGGACTGAAGTAATTGTAGTCTGCTCTCTCTTTTTTACAAGCATGCGTCCTCAGGCTGATATTTTTTTTAGATACGTACTCAGGCTGCTTTGTCAAACCAGGGCCTCAATGAAGCTAATAGCACGCTATAGCATATCTAGAGGGTCCACGCTTAGTAATTTTGCTCGCTGTGGCGCTATTTGCGAAACAGCATGCTATATCGCCCTAAAACTTCATATCGTTAGCGCGCTATTTTTTTCAGGCAAGTTGCTTTCACTTTTTCGTGGTGATGAACTAATCTGTTGGTTCCACTTCTAAATCAGAAAATAATATCGCTAATGCTAATTTTTTTAATAAATAATTTATACTATGTTGTTGCCTTGTGAAATGTTGATGTTAGCCTTCTAATATACTTGAGATCTATTTCTATATGTGGTTATGTATGTATGATTCAGTCACTTTTGGACTATATATATCTATTCGTTCTAGTAAAATTATTTATTTTTAGGCTATATTTAGTATTATTTTGAAAATGCTATTTAAAATATACCACACTATTACCACGATATAGCGTCCATATCGTTTGAAGGTGGCTGCCGCTAATTCATTTAGCACGCTATTTTAAACCTTGGTTAAGACGCGTTTGGCGGCCTGCATCCAGGCTGGTGGGGAAATACCGTACCCAAGTGCTTAAAAGATTGCATCTTTTAGCTGGAAAACATTAGGGCATGTCCAACACAGGCGCTACTGCAAGGGCGCTAGGAATTATTTCCTCGTCGTTTGGCGGTTGGAGAGGCTAATCCCAGCGGTAGTCCTAGCGTCGACGCAAAAGAAAGCAGGGGCGTGAAACTCTTTTCACCTGTCCTAGCTAAAGCACCGGAACCAACAGGAAGTCAGTCTGTCATCAGCAATTAGCGCTGCAAGGAGAGTACCTGGAGGATTTTACAATCTTTTGACATTCATTTGTTCTCTATTAGCGCCATATAGTATATAGCATTGTAATGCCCTTATACTCCTCTCAACATTAAAAAAAAGGTGTGCATATACTAATAACAGTTGCTGAAATGAAACTAAAAATAAACAGACATGCACGGTTTACGAAGGATGGAAATACAGAGTTCATCACCATCCGTTTTAAATTATAAGATTAGATTACTTCAATGTGGGTTTACATACGCACTAAAATGAGTAAACAGACACACTGAAATGGGTCCAGGTATATAAGATTCAGAAAAAAGGAAGAGCATCTTAAGATACAGAACAGGTTACTAAATTGTTCAAACATATCGTACAAAAAAGATTATTTGCTCCAGAAAGATTCATGGCTCAGTTTAGGGTTGCATCAACATGCGGATATTTTTCAGACTAGGCTTAAACCACATTGTCGCCTGTCGGGGAAATCCCCAACCATCTTCTGGAAGGGTGATAACTCCCATGAGCTCATTTTCCCCTTGCTGCAGGTTACAACGACAAATACAACTAAATGCTGGTTCCCGAAATGCATAGTACGCGATGTACACACAATTTGACCTCATGAATGGAGTCAATGTTCCATCAGGAGCATTGCCATCATTTATCTTCAGGTTCAATGGATAATTCAGTCCAATGAACAGAGAGTGTGTGCCAAGGCTGTCAACTCGACTCCAATTGGGTCCAATCAGGGATAGATCTTTCTCAAAAACATGTATGACAGGGGCAGGACACTCCCGCAGGATAAGGCCATTACCATGATGCAGAACTTCTGCTGGCTCAAGGTGATCATTGCTACGTATATACCGATCTTCATGGATGATCATCAAGCGCTTGCCATCGGCTGATCGAGCTAAAAACCATCTGCCAGATGGTTCCTTCATCGGTGATGGGATCACGAATGGCGGGGCAAGGTGTGCATCTGCATTGTAAACGGAGACAACAAAAAATAGTGTTTGAATGGCTCGGGAAGACAATAATACCAGTAGCTGCAACTTCACATTTGTAGGATCAAATGGAGGATGCAGTCATTATACTTGTATAAAATCTCGAAGAAATAAAATTGTTCCCATTTGAGATGTATGTTAATTACACTCATATTCATTGATGGTAGATACATGTCTCAACCTTATCTGATCCATGATTGTAATGCTTTGAGTACATCGAATATTGAAATAAATTGAAAGTTTGCATGCATCAATTGATGAAGAGGCCAGGGCTAAGCTCCTTATTCATATTCTGACAAGAGCATGCAGTAACTAATTCAGGAATGCATTCATATACTGCAATAATCTGGTTTGGGTTGACAGATTAGTGCACAGCATATACTACTGTAATTCGTTTGTAGCAATGGTTCAGTCAGGTTAGGATAATTTAATGGTGCACAGTCATTTGAAAGGTGAAAAAAAGTCTTAGTGAGCAATTAGTTATTTCAGTTACAATATATCATGAATGGGCTTGATATTAAAATTTATTGCGAAGTATATCATATGGATTGAAGAATTACCAGCCTGTGATTGATCCCAGCAATATGTGGTGCCGGTCCACCCATCCACCGCAACAATAAAGCCGTTGTGCTCGATGGCATCACTGTAATCTACACCCCAACTAGCAAGAGAGAATAACCTCCACTCCTGGCTACCATTAGCCAGGTAAGCGAGTCCAGAATTGAATAGAGCGATGAGCTTGTAATCTGAGTAATGTCCAGCTTTTGTGGGCACTTCGCAAATTACAATCTTCAACAAAAACATGGCACGCCCATACGTCATGTACCTTTCAGGAGGCAAGTCGGGGAAGCCAATCCATTCCTCCCGAAAAATGTTGCAAGTTTCCGACGATGGTAGGGAGATTTCTTGGTGCGTGTAGATGTTCGCGAGGAACCAGTTCCCACCACTGTCCACGCCGGCGATCCAGTCGCCATTCATGCCAACCCAGAATCTATTGTCCATGAACGGCAGGATGGCTGTGCGCCGAGGATGGTCGAGGGGCACAACGTGGTACACCGTGTGGTGCGCACTACTATCATCATAGTGCCAATGGGCAGAATCGGGCATCAGCAAGCAGGGTCCATCCCAATGGTGTAGATTCATGTTGTCGGCGACATGGCGGCACAGCGTTTTGGAGCATGCGGCCAGCCGGACGTCGACTGTAACGTCCAGACTCTGGGCAATGAGATTGAACAGCTCGGCGGGGAGCTTCCCCCAGTCGCCATCCAGCTGGTCGTCGTTCGATGCCGCCATGGAGACGAGATGGATTTAAAAGGGCGGATGCAAGTATGTGTGATTGGAGTTTTGTAGGAGAGTCGAGCGGGAAGGAGGAGTGCTGCGGTTCTGCGGAGGGGTGAGGAGAGAAAGCTATGCAAATGGGAGATCTAGAGGATGAAAAAACTTCTAGCAGCGGTTGGCGAGTGGAGAACGATGATGGAAGTGGAGAGCCAAGGATGGAAACGATGGACATGAAGAGTAGGAGTGGATATGACTTTTTTTATTCTTCAGCAGCTGCATCGAGGCGCCGAGTAAAACTTCGGCTAGGATAGCACGCCACTACGTCCTGGTGCAGTTACTGTCCCGTCAAATCAGTTTGACCACAGAAATGGTTTCTTTATTACAGTATAACTTAATTTTTTCGAACAATATATACTAGTACTCCATTTAATATAATCACTCCGATTCATATTACTTGTCAAATGATATGGATGAATCTAGAACTAAAATGTGTCTAGATATATCTATATTATAGTCAACTAATATGAATCCGAGTTTGTTTGGTTCAAAGGATTTCTAAAGGTATCTTGTACGGAGTAGGATTTTTACACATAGGGATTTTTCCTATAGAGCTTGCTTGATTCAAAGGATTGAGAACCCTCCAAAATACCTATGGATTGCTTTCTCTACAATCCTATCTCTCGGTAATATTGCTATGTGTCTATAACAACTATGAAATGAACTCAATCTCAATAGAAATTTCCTTTGTCTTTCCTAATCAAACAACTAGTTATTTTATGTCTTCGTTTACAAATTAAGATAATTTTTAGGTTATAGGTAATCGTCGAGCTTATGTGATCATCTTTTATGATCAAACTTACTTGATCAGCCGCGGAGGCGCAAAGGAGCAGTGGTGTGCATTAATACGGCCGCATGGGGAAGGCACAGCTAGCGACGATGAGACGTATCGCCAGCATTGGCCTAGGGAACCGTCGCCACCATTAATAAAAGCTATCCCTTTGGGCACCATGTCTCCCACTACTCGTGTCACGCGCGCATGGCTGGGGAAGCCGGACAGAAAACATGACAACCAGGGGGAAAATGAATAAAAATAATACAAAGTCGAAAATATTTCGAAAAATAAACTTTGTACTTCGTAAGAAACTCCATGCGTTTAGCAAATGCGAAGGCAATATGTAGAAACACGTCTAGACCACGTCTAGAACCACTTCCCAAAGCTTAAGGATTATATTGATTTTTAGAAAGTCAAACTATGTTAAGTTTGACTAAGTTTTTACCAAAAGCATTAATATGCAAGATACAAAATCAACATTATTAGATAGAAAATAAATTATATTTTCATATGGTGTCTACAAAATATTATATGTGCTGATAGATTCTTCTAAGAGTTTGGTCGAACTTTACTTGGTTTGACTTTTCAAGAAAAATATACAAAGCTTTAAGCATTGGAACGGAGGTATTTTTCGAAGCACCTACTTGTCTTTAGAAGACAAAAGAAAACATGGAGTAAGGTTGTTTTTTGTGCAAAAGTTTACGTCAAAATCTGGTTATTTGTGTAAAAAGAATCTCAAATTGTGTTATGTGCAAAAACTGCACCAAGAAGTGGTGGTATGTGCAATTTCCTCCATCACACAAAAGGCAAGCCATTGATACATATATAATTGTGAATAATTACAAAAGTAGTAGGCAGCTAATAAGCGCACATGATTAAACTGCTATGCGAGATCTTCAGCCACCAGAAGTCGTTCCCGCGCCTCTCTAGCATTGAAAATCACGCGTTCTGCGACTTCCATCAAAGAGACAAGCTGAGCTTTGATCCGTTCTCCCAGATGAATGGCCTCGTCACAACTCCTACGAGCACAGGCCGTGATCTCATCCACTTCTAGGAAAGACACCGCCTGCCTGTACCGAAATATCTTGATCCCTAACTCTCTGTTCTCCTCCCGCATGCTGGCAAGATCCAACTTCATCCTCCGACAAGATAAGCAAGGGGAGTGATCCTGCCAAAGGTAACAACAAACATATCGAGCGTTACCGGCAAACGAAGGGCACAAATTGGCTGATTAACGAATATGGTCACTAACATGTAGGACAGACTTAAGTGGTGTCTACATGTCAGTGACTCGAAGTACCCAAAAACCAGCAACCCAAAGTCAGCTAGTAATATTAACCTCCGTCTTCAGCTCCTTCATCCTCTTGAACGGCGGGGAAGCTGGCAACTTATCTTCTTCTACGACCTCTCGCTGGAACCTGACGTCGAAGGATGAGAGATCCTGCGAACGGATGTGCTGCGCCTGCGCGTGCGATTCCCCAGGGCGCTTCTGGCGTAACTCGGAGTTCTCCGCGCCGAGATGCGGAAGTTCCGCTCCCGGGGCCTTGTTGACCCTAAGCCGAGATAGCTCATGTGTAAGCCGACGAAAAATGTTCAAAATGTTACAGATCAGGCATATCATTACCAGTGCAAACGAGGTAAGTGAATCTCCGGGATCTCGCCCAAAGACCGCGGTTGGTCCAATGCCACCACATCTTCTCCGAGATTGACTAACTCCTTTACATCATCTTCTCCGACATTGACTATCTCCTTTACATCATCTTCTGCTCCGAGCTTGACCATCTCCTTTACATCATCTTCTCCTGCGAGCTTGATCATCTGCCTCACATCATCTTCTCCGGCGATATCGACCCTCTCCTGCGGAAGATAACAGATATAAGTCCGAGTATTACCAGCAAAACGAAGGTAATTAAAAGAGGCGTAGTAACCCTTGTGTCCTGGCCAATCAACGGCGGGGACGCTGAGCCCGCATCGTCTCCTCCGAGATCTCCCTTCGCAGGCAGGATTGTTAGAGACAGTGTACTTCTGGTAGTAGTATTTATGCGTGGGGCGCCAGGGGGTCGAGAAGCTAGGACTGCATCTTCTCCTCCGAGCTCTTCCTTGGTAGACATGACAAATGAAACGAGGTGTGGGGGGCGTAAAAGGTATAAAATGGCGGACGGCCGCCCCGCCTCGGCCCTCCAAGGCTTAATTTTTTTGCCTTACTAAACTAAAAACCCTATTTTGCGTCTCACACGGACTGCCCTCAGAGGGCTGCAGGGTCCCATATGCGTGCAGGTCCCACACTTTAGGTAGGCAAACTTCCAACAATCTTCTTTGTCAAGTGAAGACACGTCGTCAAGACTCTCTCTCTCTCTCCCCCCTTTTGTCATTGAAAAAAAAAGAATATTAGACGGGCGCGTAGCCTGCACTGCAGGGGGGCGATTTTGACAAAAGTAATCCTTTTGGCGAAGAAAAACACAGAAAGCCACACAAAAAGGTTAGTCCAGTGAAATAGATTGCTCAGAGGGTCAGTCCGTAATTTTCTTTGCCAAAAGGGTTATTTCTGTCAAAATCGCCGCACTGCAGGTTTGCAGCACTGAAAAACCTTGCGTGCCAGTCAACATCACTTCCCGGATAGGGGGAAAATATCTAGTGATACCATCCCTTACATGATACCATGATACCACTTCATAATATTTGAATTCTAAGTGTCGAAAAATTTAGAAAAAAAACCTTGTGATGCTACCCTAAATTTGTGGGACCCCAAAAAACTTGCAAATCAAGCCAAAGAAACACGATCTTGTCCCCTACCCCCCCCCATGATTTTGACCTAAATTTGAAATCAAGCCAAAGGTGGTTCAAAAACGGCAATCGGAAATCATGGATTGTTCATCATTTTTCTATATAGCTAGGGAAAATAGCAGACATGCCATACCAATGTTTTAGAAAAGAGCCCTTCAAAAAAGTGTGGCAACATATATGTTGGAATTCGACCATCTTAATTTCTTCCCACGTGTGAGCTTTGGTACTACTACTACACAAGAACCATGTCAAACTTTTGAATCATGGCCCATTTTATGTATATATTTGCAACTTTTCATGCACGCATGAAAACTTTGCAAAATATGTGCATTTTGGGTTGTCGCACATAAATGTGTGTTTACTTGTCTGCCACCAATTAATCCAATTCTCATTTGTGGGGAAACATGACACGAGATGGCCATTTCCAAAGTTTCATGAATTATCTCAAAGTGAATCCATATATGTACAATTTTTGGGGGCTAAATTTCATGTTTTAAACCTAGCTAGTATTTGACCAAGATTCAAATGGGCATAAAATTCAAAAAAAAACAGAAAAATGAAAAACCAAAGCACATAGCCTTCTTATGTCATATAGTAAGAATTCAAGTTGATAAACAAGGTCTAGACATATTCAAACTAGAAAAATCATGTATCTACCCCTAACACTCTAAACTCTGTCTTATGAAGTCAAGCATGAAGAGAAGTGGTTTTGGGTTTCAAACATGGAAATTTCAAAAACCTCCCAAAAGCTTCATTTTAGAGTGACTAAGAAGGATCCATGCTTACCTTTTAATTTTTAGATTTTAAACTTGTTTAAATCTTTGTGAAACCTAGGATTTGACCAAGATTCAAATGGGCATAAAAAATCAGGAAAAAGCCAAAAGAATGATAAACCAAAGCACATAGCATTCTTATGTCATACAGTAAGCATTCAAGTTGATTAACAAGGTCTAGACATATTCAAACTAGAAAATCATGTATATATCTGTCCCTAACCTTAAACTCTGTCTTATATATGAAGTCAATCATGAAGAGAAGTGGTTTGGGTTTCAAACATGAAAATTTCAAGAACATCCCAAAAGCCGCTTCATTTTAGAGTGACTAAGAAGGATCCAGGCTTACCTTTTCATTTTCATATTATATACTTGTTTAAATCCAGGTCAAACATAGGATTTGACCAAGATTCAAATGGGCATAAAATAAAAAAATAGAAGAATGAAAAACAAAAGCACATAGTCTTCGTATGTCATATAATAAGCTTTCAAGTTGATAAACAAGGTTTAGACATGTTCAAACCAGACAAATCATGTATCTAGCCCCTAACCATAAACTCGGTCGATCTTATGAAGTCTAGCATGAAGAGAAGTCGTATTGGTTTAAAACATGAAAATTTCAAGAACCTCCCAAAATCTTCAAATGGGCATAAAATTCAAAAAAACCAGAAAAATGAAAAACCAAAGCACATAGCCTTCTTATGTCATATAGTAAGAATTCAAGTTGATAAACAAGGTCTAGACATATTCAAACTAGACAAATCATGTATCTACCCCTAACACTCTAAACTCTGTCTTATGAAGTCAAGCATGAAGAGAAGTGGTTTTGGGTTTCAAACATGGAAATTTCAAAAACCTCCCAAAAGCTTCATTTTAGAGTGACTAAGAAGGATCCATGCTTACCTTTTAATTTTTAGATTTTAAACTTGTTTAAATCTTTGTGAAACCTAGGATTTGACCAAGATTCAAATGGGCATAAAAATTCAGGAAAAAACCAAAAGATTGATAAACCAAAGCACATAGCATTCTTATGTCATACAGTAAGCATTCAAGTTGATTAACAAGGTCTAGACATATTCAAACTAGAAAATCATGTATATATCTGTCCCTAACCTTAAACTCTGTCTTATATATGAAGTCAATCATGAAGAGAAGTGGTTTGGGTTTCAAACATGAAAATTTCAAGAACATCCCAAAAGCCGCTTCATTTTAGAGTGACTAAGAAGGATCCATGCTTACCTTTTCGTTTTCATATTATATACTTGTTTAAATCCAGGTCAAACATAGGATTTGACCAAGATTCAAATGGGCATAAAATAAAATAAAATAGAAGAATGAAAAACAAAAGCACATAGCTAGTCTTCGTATGTCATATAGTAAGCTTTCAAGTTGATAAACAAGGTTTAGACATGTTCAAACCAGACAAATCATGTATCTACCCCCTAACCATAAACTCGATCGATCTTATGAAGTCTAGCCTGAAGAGAAGTCGTATTGGTTTCAAACATGAAAATTTCAAGAACCTCCCAAAATCTTCAAATGGGCATAATATTCAAAAAAACCAGAAAAATGAAAAACCAAAGCACATAGCCTTCTTATGTCATATAGTAAGAATTCAAGTTGATAAACAAGGTCTAGACATATTCAAACTAGACAAATCATGTATCTACCCCTAACACTCTAAACTCTGTCTTATGAAGTCAAGCATGAAGAGAAGTGGTTTTGGGTTTCAAACATGGAAATTTCAAAAACCTCCCAAAAGCTTCATTTTAGAGTGACTAAGAAGGATCCATGCTTACCTTTTAATTTTCAGATTTTAAACTTGTTTAAATCTTTGTGAAACCTAGGATTTGACCAAGATTCAAATGGGCATAAAAATTTAGGAAAAAACCAAAAGAATGATAAACCAAAGCACATAGCATTCTTATGTCATATAGTAAGCATTCAAGTTGATAAATAAGGTCTAGACATATTCAAACTAGAAAATCATGTATATATCTGCCCCTAACCCTAAACTCTGTCTTATATATGAAGCAATCATGAAGAGAAGTGGTTTTGGGTTTCAAACATGAAAATTTCAAGAACATCCCAAAAGTCGCTTCATTTTAGAGTGACTAAGAAGGATCCAGGCTTACCTTTTCGTTTTCATATTTTATACTTGTTTAAATCCAGGTCAAACATAGGATTTGACCAAGATTCAAATGGGCATAAAATAAAAAAATAGAAGAATGAAAAACAAAAGCACATAGTCTTCTTATGTCATATAGTAAGCCTTGCAAGTTGGTAAACAAGGTTTAGACATGTTCAAACCAGACAAATCATGTATCTAGCCCCTAACCATAAACTCGGTCGATCTTATGAAGTCTAGCATGAAGAGAAGTCGTATTGGTTTCAAACATGAAAATTTCAAGAACCACCCAAAATCTTCAAATGGGCATATAACATTCAAAAAACTAGAAAAATGAAAAACCAAAGCACATATATATCCTTCTTATGTCATATAGTAAGCATTCAAGTTGATAAACAAGCATGTCTAGACATATTCAAACCCGACAAATCATGTATCTAGCTACCCCCTAACCCTAAACTCTGCATGTCTTATGAAGTCAACCATGAAGAGAAGTGGTTTTGGGTTTCAAACATTGAGATTTCAAGAACCCCCCCAAAAGCTTCATTTTAGAATGACTAGCTAGGAAGGATCCAGGCTTACCTTTTCATTTTCATGTTATAGACTTGTTTAAATCTTGGTCAAACCTAGGATTTGACCAAGATTCAAATGGGCATAAACATTCAAAAAAATCAAAAAATCAAAAACCAAAGCTAGCACATATAGTCTTCTTATGTCATATAGTAAGAATTGAAGTTGATAAACAAGGTCTAGACATATTCAAACTAGACAAATCATGTATCTACCCCCTAAAGCCCTAAACTAGCTTTGTCTTATGAAGTCAAGCATGAAGAGAAGTGTTTTTGGGTTTCAGACATGGAAATTTTGAAAACCTCCCAAAAACTTCATCTTAGAGTGACAAAGAAGGATCCAAGCTTACCTTTTCATTTTCATGTTTTAAGCTTGTTTAAATATTGGTCAAGCCTAGGATTTGACCAAGATTCAAATGGGCATAAAAATTCTGGAAAAATAAAAAAAAATAAAAACCAAAGCACATAGTCTTCTTACGTCATATATATCTATAGTAAGCATATTCAAGTAGATAAACAAGGTATAGACATATTCAAAACAGACAAATCCTGTATCTACCCCCTAACCCTAAACTCGGTCTTATGATGCCTAGCATGAAGAGAAGTCGTTTTGGGTTTCAAACGTTTAAGCCAAAAGCCCCATTTCATATATTTCAAATTTGGTTCAAATTTGAAAGACATACAAGTTATAGCACACATAGTGCATACATGTTCACACATTCTGCACTAGATGCTAATTAACCCTATAGTTTGAGGCCATTTGGATGAGGTCGAAAAAATCTTGGATTAGAAATGGGGTTGTTCGAACCCCGTAGTTGGATTTTTTATGAACTTGATCTGTAGTACTGGGCAAAACCCTAGTTTAACGTATTTAATTATAGATTCGTAGGTTGATTTTTCTACCTTTTTATTATTATTACTATGCAGCACATGTGTGTTTGCCCGTCGAGTGAAACTCGGAGGAAGAGGGATCACTCGGAAGGAGAGAAGAAGGGAGAGCATTATGGTGTCTCCCCTTTTTCGGGTGATGATGTTGACTTTTGTGCAGGGTTTGTCAGTGAGCAGGAGGTGCGAGCGAGCGAGCGAGTCGAGCGAGGCCGAGAATGAGAGAGATTTGTTTTTTTTTTTGTGAGAGGGACAACCGAAGGATCCAGAAGGACCCACAGATTTCCAAAACGCATCCTGATGCGTCTTCTCTTGACAAAGAAGATGGCTTGGAGTTTGCGTACCTACTGCACTTGACTTGTGCTCACTGAAGTGTGGGACCTCACGCATGGGCGCCACACGTAAGTGACAGACCTGTTGGCAATGTTGGTGTAAAAACACGGTTGATTATTATAGTGCATTAGAACAAAGTTTCCTATGGATTCAACGGCAGGAAATCCAAGTTAACTCATTTACATGACATTATTTTTTCCATGAAGCAAAGTTAACACATCTATCAATTGGTACATTTTGGAGTGACTAAGAAGGATCCATGCTTATTCGTTTTCACGTGTTAAATTTGTTTAAATCTTGCTCAAACCTAGGATTTCACCAAGATTGAAATGGGCATGAAAATTCAAAAAAAAATGAAATACCAATGCACATAGTCTTCTTCTGTCATATAGTAAGCATTCAAGATGATAAACAAGGTCTAGACATATTCAAACCAGGCAAATCATGTATCTACTCCCTAACGACCCTAAACTCCGTCTTATGAAGTAAGGCATGAAGAGAAGTGGTTTTGGGTTTCAAACATGCAAATTTCAAAAACCCCCCAAAAGCTTCATTTTAGAGTGACTAAGAAGGATCGAGGCTTACCTTTTCATTTTCATGTTTTAAACTTGTTTAAATCTTGGTCAAACCTAGCTAGTATTTGACCAAGATTCAAATGGGCATGCATAAAATTCAAAAAAAATCAGAAAAATGAAAAACCAAAGCACATAGCCTTCTTATGTCATATAGTAAGAATTCAAGTTGATAAACAAGGTCTAGACGTATTCAAACTAGACAAATCATGTATCTACCCCTAACACTCTAAACTCTGTCTTATGAAGTCAATTAAGCATGAAGAGAAGTGGTTTTGGGTTTCAAACATGGAAATTTCAAAAACCTCCCAAAAGCTTCATTTTAGAGTGACTAAGAAGGATCCATGCTTACCTTTTAATTTTCAGATTTTAAACTTGTTTAAATCTTTGTGAAACCTAGGATTTGACCAAGATTCAAATGGGCATAAAAATTCAGGAAAAAACCAAAAGATTGATAAACCAAAGCACATAGCATTCTTATGTTATACAGTAAGCATTCAAGTTGATTAACAAGGTCTAGACATATTCAAACTAGAAAATCATGTATATATCTGTCCCTAACCTTAAACTCTGTCTTATATATGAAATCAATCATGAAGAGAAGTGGTTTGGGTTTCAAACATGAAAATTTCAAGAACATCCCAAAAGCCGCTTCATTTTAGAGTGACTAAGAAGGATCCATGCTTACCTTTTCGTTTTCATATTATATACTTGTTTAAATCCAGGTCAAACATAGGATTTGACCAAGATTCAAATGGGCATAAAATAAAATAAAATAGAAGAATGAAAAACAAAAGCACATAGTCTTCGTATGTCATATATATAGTAAGCTTTCAAGTTGATAAACAAGGTTTAGACATGTTCAAACCAGACAAATCATGTATCTACCCCCTAACCATAAACTCGATCGATCTTATGAAGTCTAGCCTGAAGAGAAGTCGTATTGGTTTCAAACATGAAAATTTCAAGAACCTCCCAAAATCTTCAAATGGGCATAATATTCAAAAAAACCAGAAAAATGAAAAACCAAAGCACATAGCCTTCTTATGTCATATAGTAAGAATTCAAGTTGATAAACAAGGTCTAGACATATTCAAACTAGACAAATCATGTATCTACCCCTAACACTCTAAACTCTGTCTTATGAAGTCAAGCATGAAGAGAAGTGGTTTTGGGTTTCAAACATGGAAATTTCAAAAACCTCCCAAAAGCTTCATTTTAGAGTGACTAAGAAGGATCCATGCTTACCTTTTAATTTTCAGATTTTAAACTTGTTTAAATCTTTGTGAAACCTAGGATTTGACCAAGATTCAAATGGGCATAAAAATTCAGGAAAAAACCAAAAGAATGATAAACCAAAGCACATAGCATTCTTATGTCATATAGTAAGCATTCAAGTTGATAAATAAGGTCTAGACATATTCAAACTAGAAAATCATGTATATATCTGCCCCTAACCCTAAACTCTGTCTTATATATGAAGCAATCATGAAGAGAAGTGGTTTTGGGTTTCAAACATGAAAATTTCAAGAACATCCCAAAAGTCGCTTCATTTTAGAGTGACTAAGAAGGATCCAGGCTTACCTTTTCGTTTTCATATTTTATACTTGTTTAAATCCAGGTCAAACATAGGATTTGACCAAGATTCAAATGGGCATAAAATAAAAAAATAGAAGAATGAAAAACAAAAGCACATAGTCTTCTTATGTCATATAGTAAGCCTTGCAAGTTGGTAAACAAGGTTTAGACATGTTCAAACCAGACAAATCATGTATCTAGCCCCTAACCATAAACTCGGTCGATCTTATGAAGTCTAGCATGAAGAGAAGTCGTATTGGTTTCAAACATGAAAATTTCAAGAACCACCCAAAATCTTCAAATGGGCATATAACATTCAAAAAACTAGAAAAATGAAAAACCAAAGCACATATATAGCCTTCTTATGTCATATAGTAAGCATTCAAGTTGATAAACAAGCATGTCTAGACATATTCAAACCCGACAAATCATGTATCTACCCCCTAACCCTAAACTCTGCATGTCTTATGAAGTCAACCATGAAGAGAAGTGGTTTTTGGGTTTCAAACATTGAGATTTCAAGAACCCCCCAAAAGCTTCATTTTAGAATGACTAGCTAGGAAGGATCCAGGCTTACCTTTTCATTTTCATGTTATAGACTTGTTTAAATCTTGGTCAAACCTAGGATTTGACCAAGATTCAAATGGGCATAAACATTCAAAAAAATCAAAAACCAAAGCTAGCACATATAGTCTTCTTATGTCATATAGTAAGAATTGAAGTTGATAAACAAGGTCTAGACATATTCAAACTAGACAAATCATGTATCTACCCCCTAAAGCCCTAAACTAGCTTTGTCTTATGAAGTCAAGCATGAAGAGAAGTGTTTTTGGGTTTCAGACATGGAAATTTTGAAAACCTCCCAAAAACTTCATCTTAGAGTGACAAAGAAGGATCCAAGCTTACCTTTTCATTTTCATGTTTTAAGCTTGTTTAAATATTGGTCAAGCCTAGGATTTGACCAAGATTCAAATGGGCATAAAAATTCTGGAAAAATAAAAAAAAACCAAAGCACATAGTCTTCTTACGTCATATATATCTATAGTAAGCATATTCAAGTAGATAAACAAGGTATAGACATGTTCAAAACAGACAAATCCTGTATCTACCCCCTAACCCTAAACTCGGTCTTATGATGCCTAGCATGAAGAGAAGTCGTTTTGGGTTTCAAACGTTTAAGCCAAAAGCCCCATTTCATATATTTCAAATTTGGTTCAAATTTGAAAGACATACAAGTTATAGCACACATAGTGCATACATGTTCACACATTCTGCACTAGATGCTAATTAACCCTATAGTTTGAGGCCATTTGGATGAGGTCGAAAAAAATCTTGGATTAGAAATGGGGTTGTTCGAACCCCGTAGTTGGATTTTTTATGAACTTGATCTGTAGTACTGGGCAAAACCCTAGTTTAACGTATTTAATTATAGATTCGTAGGTTGATTTTTCTACCTTTTTATTATTATTACTATGCAGCACATGTGTGTTTGCCCGTCGAGTGAAACTCGGAGGAAGAGGGATCACTCGGAAGGAGAGAAGAAGGGAGAGCATTATGGTGTCTCCCCTTTTTCGGGTGATGATGTTGACTTTTGTGCAGGGTTTGTCAGTGAGCAGGAGGTGCGAGCGAGCGAGCGAGCGAGTCGAGCGAGGCCGAGAATGAGAGAGATTTGTTTTTTTTTTTGTGAGAGGGACAACCGAAGGATCCAGAAGGACCCACAGATTTCCAAAACGCATCCTGATGCGTCTTCTCTTGACAAAGAAGATGGCTTGGAGTTTGCGTACCTACTGCACTTGACTTGTGCTCACTGAAGTGTGGGACCTCACGCATGGGCGCCACACGTAAGTGACAGACCTGTTGGCAATGTTGGTGTAAAAACACGGTTGATTATTATAGTGCATTAGAACAAAGTTTCCTATGGATTCAACGGCAGGAAATCCAAGTTAACTCATTTACATGACATTATTTTTTCCATGAAGCAAAGTTAACACATCTATCAATTGGTACATTTTGGAGTGACTAAGAAGGATCCATGCTTATTCGTTTTCACGTGTTAAATTTGTTTAAATCTTGCTCAAACCTAGGATTTCACCAAGATTGAAATGGGCATGAAAATTCAAAAAAAAATGAAATACCAATGCACATAGTCTTCTTCTGTCATATAGTAAGCATTCAAGATGATAAACAAGGTCTAGACATATTCAAACCAGGCAAATCATGTATCTACTCCCTAACGACCCTAAACTCCGTCTTATGAAGTAAGGCATGAAGAGAAGTGGTTTTGGGTTTCAAACATGCAAATTTCAAAAACCCCCCAAAAGCTTCATTTTAGAGTGACTAAGAAGGATCGAGGCTTACCTTTTCATTTTCATGTTTTAAACTTGTTTAAATCTTGGTCAAACCTAGCTAGTATTTGACCAAGATTCAAATGGGCATGCATAAAATTCAAAAAAAATCAGAAAAATGAAAAACCAAAGCACATAGCCTTCTTATGTCATATAGTAAGAATTCAAGTTGATAAACAAGGTCTAGACGTATTCAAACTAGACAAATCATGTATCTACCCCTAACACTCTAAACTCTGTCTTATGAAGTCAATTAAGCATGAAGAGAAGTGGTTTTGGGTTTCAAACATGGAAATTTCAAAAACCTCCCAAAAGCTTCATTTTAGAGTGACTAAGAAGGATCCATGCTTACCTTTTAATTTTCAGATTTTAAACTTGTTTAAATCTTTGTGAAACCTAGGATTTGACCAAGATTCAAATGGGCATAAAAATTCAGGAAAAAACCAAAAGATTGATAAACCAAAGCACATAGCATTCTTATGTCATACAGTAAGCATTCAAGTTGATTAACAAGGTCTAGACATATTCAAACTAGAAAATCATGTATATATCTGTCCCTAACCTTAAACTCTGTCTTATATATGAAGTCAATCATGAAGAGAAGTGGTTTGGGTTTCAAACATGAAAATTTCAAGAACATCCCAAAAGCCGCTTCATTTTAGAGTGACTAAGAAGGATCCATGCTTACCTTTTCGTTTTCATATTATATACTTGTTTAAATCCAGGTCAAACATAGGATTTGACCAAGATTCAAATGGGCATAAAATAAAATAAAATAGAAGAATGAAAAACAAAAGCACATAGTCTTCGTATGTCATATATATAGTAAGCTTTCAAGTTGATAAACAAGGTTTAGACATGTTCAAACCAGACAAATCATGTATCTACCCCCTAACCATAAACTCGATCGATCTTATGAAGTCTAGCCTGAAGAGAAGTCGTATTGGTTTCAAACATGAAAATTTCAAGAACCTCCCAAAATCTTCAAATGGGCATAATATTCAAAAAAACCAGAAAAATGAAAAACCAAAGCACATAGCCTTCTTATGTCATATAGTAAGAATTCAAGTTGATAAACAAGGTCTAGACATATTCAAACTAGACAAATCATGTATCTACCCCTAACACTCTAAACTCTGTCTTATGAAGTCAAGCATGAAGAGAAGTGGTTTTTGGGTTTCAAACATGGAAATTTCAAAAACCTCCCAAAAGCTTCATTTTAGAGTGACTAAGAAGGATCCATGCTTACCTTTTAATTTTCAGATTTTAAACTTGTTTAAATCTTTGTGAAACCTAGGATTTGACCAAGATTCAAATGGGCATAAAAATTCAGGAAAAAACCAAAAGAATGATAAACCAAAGCACATAGCATTCTTATGTCATATAGTAAGCATTCAAGTTGATAAATAAGGTCTAGACATATTCAAACTAGAAAATCATGTATATATCTGCCCCTAACCCTAAACTCTGTCTTATATATGAAGCAATCATGAAGAGAAGTGGTTTTGGGTTTCAAACATGAAAATTTCAAGAACATCCCAAAAGTCGCTTCATTTTAGAGTGACTAAGAAGGATCCAGGCTTACCTTTTCGTTTTCATATTTTATACTTGTTTAAATCCAGGTCAAACATAGGATTTGACCAAGATTCAAATGGGCATAAAATAAAAAAATAGAAGAATGAAAAACAAAAGCACATAGTCTTCTTATGTCATATAGTAAGCCTTGCAAGTTGGTAAACAAGGTTTAGACATGTTCAAACCAGACAAATCATGTATCTAGCCCCTAACCATAAACTCGGTCGATCTTATGAAGTCTAGCATGAAGAGAAGTCGTATTGGTTTCAAACATGAAAATTTCAAGAACCACCCAAAATCTTCAAATGGGCATATAACATTCAAAAAACTAGAAAAATGAAAAACCAAAGCACATATATATCCTTCTTATGTCATATAGTAAGCATTCAAGTTGATAAACAAGCATGTCTAGACATATTCAAACCCGACAAATCATGTATCTAGCTACCCCCTAACCCTAAACTCTGCATGTCTTATGAAGTCAACCATGAAGAGAAGTGGTTTTTGGGTTTCAAACATTGAGATTTCAAGAACCCCCCCAAAAGCTTCATTTTAGAATGACTAGCTAGGAAGGATCCAGGCTTACCTTTTCATTTTCATGTTATAGACTTGTTTAAATCTTGGTCAAACCTAGGATTTGACCAAGATTCAAATGGGCATAAACATTCAAAAAAATCAAAAAATCAAAAACCAAAGCTAGCACATATAGTCTTCTTATGTCATATAGTAAGAATTGAAGTTGATAAACAAGGTCTAGACATATTCAAACTAGACAAATCATGTATCTACCCCCTAAAGCCCTAAACTAGCTTTGTCTTATGAAGTCAAGCATGAAGAGAAGTGTTTTTGGGTTTCAGACATGGAAATTTTGAAAACCTCCCAAAAACTTCATCTTAGAGTGACAAAGAAGGATCCAAGCTTACCTTTTCATTTTCATGTTTTAAGCTTGTTTAAATATTGGTCAAGCCTAGGATTTGACCAAGATTCAAATGGGCATAAAAATTCTGGAAAAATAAAAAAAAACCAAAGCACATAGTCTTCTTACGTCATATATATCTATAGTAAGCATATTCAAGTAGATAAACAAGGTATAGACATGTTCAAAACAGACAAATCCTGTATCTACCCCCTAACCCTAAACTCGGTCTTATGATGCCTAGCATGAAGAGAAGTCGTTTTGGGTTTCAAACGTTTAAGCCAAAAGCCCCATTTCATATATTTCAAATTTGGTTCAAATTTGAAAGACATACAAGTTATAGCACACATAGTGCATACATGTTCACACATTCTGCACTAGATGCTAATTAACCCTATAGTTTGAGGCCATTTGGATGAGGTCGAAAAAATCTTGGATTAGAAATGGGGTTGTTCGAACCCCGTAGTTGGATTTTTTATGAACTTGATCTGTAGTACTGGGCAAAACCCTAGTTTAACGTATTTAATTATAGATTCGTAGGTTGATTTTTCTACCTTTTTATTATTATTACTATGCAGCACATGTGTGTTTGCCCGTCGAGTGAAACTCGGAGGAAGAGGGATCACTCGGAAGGAGAGAAGAAGGGAGAGCATTATGGTGTCTCCCCTTTTTCGGGTGATGATGTTGACTTTTGTGCAGGGTTTGTCAGTGAGCAGGAGGTGCGAGCGAGCGAGCGAGCGAGTCGAGCGAGGCCGAGAATGAGAGAGATTTGTTTTTTTTTTTGTGAGAGGGACAACCGAAGGATCCAGAAGGACCCACAGATTTCCAAAACGCATCCTGATGCGTCTTCTCTTGACAAAGAAGATGGCTTGGAGTTTGCGTACCTACTGCACTTGACTTGTGCTCACTGAAGTGTGGGACCTCACGCATGGGCGCCACACGTAAGTGACAGACCTGTTGGCAATGTTGGTGTAAAAACACGGTTGATTATTATAGTGCATTAGAACAAAGTTTCCTATGGATTCAACGGCAGGAAATCCAAGTTAACTCATTTACATGACATTATTTTTTCCATGAAGCAAAGTTAACACATCTATCAATTGGTACATTTTGGAGTGACTAAGAAGGATCCATGCTTATTCGTTTTCACGTGTTAAATTTGTTTAAATCTTGCTCAAACCTAGGATTTCACCAAGATTGAAATGGGCATGAAAATTCAAAAAAAAATGAAATACCAATGCACGTAGTCTTCTTCTGTCATATAGTAAGCATTCAAGATGATAAACAAGGTCTAGACATATTCAAACCAGGCAAATCATGTATCTACTCCCTAACGACCCTAAACTCCGTCTTATGAAGTAAGGCATGAAGAGAAGTGGTTTTGGGTTTCAAACATGCAAATTTCAAAAACCCCCCAAAAGCTTCATTTTAGAGTGACTAAGAAGGATCGAGGCTTACCTTTTCATTTTCATGTTTTAAACTTGTTTAAATCTTGGTCAAACCTAGCTAGTATTTGACCAAGATTCAAATGGGCATGCATAAAATTCAAAAAAAATCAGAAAAATGAAAAACCAAAGCACATAGCCTTCTTATGTCATATAGTAAGAATTCAAGTTGATAAACAAGGTCTAGACGTATTCAAACTAGACAAATCATGTATCTACCCCTAACACTCTAAACTCTGTCTTATGAAGTCAATTAAGCATGAAGAGAAGTGGTTTTGGGTTTCAAACATGGAAATTTCAAAAACCTCCCAAAAGCTTCATTTTAGAGTGACTAAGAAGGATCCATGCTTACCTTTTAATTTTCAGATTTTAAACTTGTTTAAATCTTTGTGAAACCTAGGATTTGACCAAGATTCAAATGGGCATAAAAATTCAGGAAAAAACCAAAAGATTGATAAACCAAAGCACATAGCATTCTTATGTTATACAGTAAGCATTCAAGTTGATTAACAAGGTCTAGACATATTCAAACTAGAAAATCATGTATATATCTGTCCCTAACCTTAAACTCTGTCTTATATATGAAATCAATCATGAAGAGAAGTGGTTTGGGTTTCATTTCAAACGTTTAAGCCAAAAGCCCCATTTCATATATTTCAAATTTGGTTCAAATTTGAAAGACATACAAGTTATAGCACACATAGTGCATACATGTTCACACATTCTGCACTAGATGCTAATTAACCCTATAGTTTGAGGCCATTTGGATGAGGTCGAAAAAATCTTGGATTAGAAATGGGGTTGTTCGAACCCCGTAGTTGGATTTTTTATGAACTTGATCTGTAGTACTGGGCAAAACCCTAGTTTAACGTATTTAATTATAGATTCGTAGGTTGATTTTTCTACCTTTTTATTATTATTACTATGCAGCACATGTGTGTTTGCCCGTCGAGTGAAACTCGGAGGAAGAGGGATCACTCGGAAGGAGAGAAGAAGGGAGAGCATTATGGTGTCTCCCCTTTTTCGGGTGATGATGTTGACTTTTGTGCAGGGTTTGTCAGTGAGCAGGAGGTGCGAGCGAGCGAGCGAGTCGAGCGAGGCCGAGAATGAGAGAGATTTGTTTTTTTTTTTGTGAGAGGGACAACCGAAGGATCCAGAAGGACCCACAGATTTCCAAAACGCATCCTGATGCGTCTTCTCTTGACAAAGAAGATGGCTTGGAGTTTGCGTACCTACTGCACTTGACTTGTGCTCACTGAAGTGTGGGACCTCACGCATGGGCGCCACACGTAAGTGACAGACCTGTTGGCAATGTTGGTGTAAAAACACGGTTGATTATTATAGTGCATTAGAACAAAGTTTCCTATGGATTCAACGGCAGGAAATCCAAGTTAACTCATTTACATGACATTATTTTTTCCATGAAGCAAAGTTAACACATCTATCAATTGGTACATTTTGGAGTGACTAAGAAGGATCCATGCTTATTCGTTTTCACGTGTTAAATTTGTTTAAATCTTGCTCAAACCTAGGATTTCACCAAGATTGAAATGGGCATGAAAATTCAAAAAAAAAATGAAATACCAATGCACATAGTCTTCTTCTGTCATATAGTAAGCATTCAAGATGATAAACAAGGTCTAGACATATTCAAACCAGGCAAATCATGTATCTACTCCCTAACGACCCTAAACTCCGTCTTATGAAGTAAGGCATGAAGAGAAGTGGTTTTGGGTTTCAAACATGCAAATTTCAAAAACCCCCCAAAAGCTTCATTTTAGAGTGACTAAGAAGGATCGAGGCTTACCTTTTCATTTTCATGTTTTAAACTTGTTTAAATCTTGGTCAAACCTAGCTAGTATTTGACCAAGATTCAAATGGGCATGCATAAAATTCAAAAAAAACAGAAAAATGAAAAACCAAAGCACATAGCCTTCTTATGTCATATAGTAAGAATTCAAGTTGATAAACAAGGTCTAGACGTATTCAAACTAGACAAATCATGTATCTACCCCTAACACTCTAAACTCTGTCTTATGAAGTCAATTAAGCATGAAGAGAAGTGGTTTTGGGTTTCAAACATGGAAATTTCAAAAACCTCCCAAAAGCTTCATTTTAGAGTGACTAAGAAGGATCCATGCTTACCTTTTAATTTTCAGATTTTAAACTTGTTTAAATCTTTGTGAAACCTAGGATTTGACCAAGATTCAAATGGGCATAAAAATTCAGGAAAAAACCAAAAGATTGATAAACCAAAGCACATAGCATTCTTATGTCATACAGTAAGCATTCAAGTTGATTAACAAGGTCTAGACATATTCAAACTAGAAAATCATGTATATATCTGTCCCTAACCTTAAACTCTGTCTTATATATGAAGTCAATCATGAAGAGAAGTGGTTTGGGTTTCAAACATGAAAAATTTCAAGAACATCCCAAAAGCCGCTTCATTTTAGAGTGACTAAGAAGGATCCATGCTTACCTTTTCGTTTTCATATTATATACTTGTTTAAATCCAGGTCAAACATAGGATTTGACCAAGATTCAAATGGGCATAAAATAAAATAAAATAGAAGAATGAAAAACAAAAGCACATAGTCTTCGTATGTCATATATATAGTAAGCTTTCAAGTTGATAAACAAGGTTTAGACATGTTCAAACCAGACAAATCATGTATCTACCCCCTAACCATAAACTCGATCGATCTTATGAAGTCTAGCCTGAAGAGAAGTCGTATTGGTTTCAAACATGAAAATTTCAAGAACCTCCCAAAATCTTCAAATGGGCATAATATTCAAAAAAACCAGAAAAATGAAAAACCAAAGCACATAGCCTTCTTATGTCATATAGTAAGAATTCAAGTTGATAAACAAGGTCTAGACATATTCAAACTAGACAAATCATGTATCTACCCCTAACACTCTAAACTCTGTCTTATGAAGTCAAGCATGAAGAGAAGTGGTTTTTGGGTTTCAAACATGGAAATATCAAAAACCTCCCAAAAGCTTCATTTTAGAGTGACTAAGAAGGATCCATGCTTACCTTTTAATTTTCAGATTTTAAACTTGTTTAAATCTTTGTGAAACCTAGGATTTGACCAAGATTCAAATGGGCATAAAAATTCAGGAAAAAACCAAAAGAATGATAAACCAAAGCACATAGCATTCTTATGTCATATAGTAAGCATTCAAGTTGATAAATAAGGTCTAGACATATTCAAACTAGAAAATCATGTATATATATATCTGCCCCTAACCCTAAACTCTGTCTTATATATGAAGCAATCATGAAGAGAAGTGGTTTTGGGTTTCAAACATGAAAATTTCAAGAACATCCCAAAAGTCGCTTCATTTTAGAGTGACTAAGAAGGATCCAGGCTTACCTTTTCGTTTTCATATTTTATACTTGTTTAAATCCAGGTCAAACATAGGATTTGACCAAGATTCAAATGGGCATAAAATAAAAAAATAGAAGAATGAAAAACAAAAGCACATAGTCTTCTTATGTCATATAGTAAGCCTTGCAAGTTGGTAAACAAGGTTTAGACATGTTCAAACCAGACAAATCATGTATCTAGCCCCTAACCATAAACTCGGTCGATCTTATGAAGTCTAGCATGAAGAGAAGTCGTATTGGTTTCAAACATGAAAATTTCAAGAACCACCCAAAATCTTCAAATGGGCATATAACATTCAAAAAACTAGAAAAATGAAAAACCAAAGCACATATATATCCTTCTTATGTCATATAGTAAGCATTCAAGTTGATAAACAAGCATGTCTAGACATATTCAAACCCGACAAATCATGTATCTAGCTACCCCCTAACCCTAAACTCTGCATGTCTTATGAAGTCAACCATGAAGAGAAGTGGTTTTTGGGTTTCAAACATTGAGATTTCAAGAACCCCCCCAAAAGCTTCATTTTAGAATGACTAGCTAGGAAGGATCCAGGCTTACCTTTTCATTTTCATGTTATAGACTTGTTTAAATCTTGGTCAAACCTAGGATTTGACCAAGATTCAAATGGGCATAAAAATTCTGGAAAAATAAATAAAAAAAAACCAAAGCACATAGTCTTCTTACGTCATATATATCTATAGTAAGCATATTCAAGTAGATAAACAAGGTATAGACATATTCAAAACAGACAAATCATGTATCTACCCCCTAACCCTAAACTCGGTCTTATGATGCCTAGCATGAAGAGAAGTCGTTTTGGGTTTCAAACGTTTAAGCCAAAAGCCCCATTTCATATATTTCAAATTTGGTTCAAATTTGAAAGACATACAAGTTATAGCACACATAGTGCATACATGTTCACACATTCTGCACTAGATGCTAATTAACCCTATAGTTTGAGGCCATTTGGATGAGGTCGAAAAAATCTTGGATTAGAAATGGGGTTGTTCGAACCCCGTAGTTGGATTTTTTATGAACTTGATCTGTAGTACTGGGCAAAACCCTAGTTTAACGTATTTAATTATAGATTCGTAGGTTGATTTTTCTACCTTTTTATTATTATTACTATGCAGCACATGTGTGTTTGCCCGTCGAGTGAAACTCGGAGGAAGAGGGATCACTCGGAAGGAGAGAAGAAGGGAGAGCATTATGGTGTCTCCCCTTTTTCGGGTGATGATGTTGACTTTTGTGCAGGGTTTGTCAGTGAGCAGGAGGTGCGAGCGAGCGAGCGAGCGAGTCGAGCGAGGCCGAGAATGAGAGAGATTTGTTTTTTTTTGTGAGAGGGACAACCGAAGGATCCAGAAGGACCCACAGATTTCCAAAACGCATCCTGATGCGTCTTCTCTTGACAAAGAAGATGGCTTGGAGTTTGCGTACCTACTGCACTTGACTTGTGCTCACTGAAGTGTGGGACCTCACGCATGGGCGCCACACGTAAGTGACAGACCTGTTGGCAATGTTGGTGTAAAAACACGGTTGATTATTATAGTGCATTAGAACAAAGTTTCCTATGGATTCAACGGCAGGAAATCCAAGTTAACTCATTTACATGACATTATTTTTTCCATGAAGCAAAGTTAACACATCTATCAATTGGTACATTTTGGAGTGACTAAGAAGGATCCATGCTTATTCGTTTTCACGTGTTAAATTTGTTTAAATCTTGCTCAAACCTAGGATTTCACCAAGATTGAAATGGGCATGAAAATTCAAAAAAAAATGAAATACCAATGCACATAGTCTTCTTCTGTCATATAGTAAGCATTCAAGATGATAAACAAGGTCTAGACATATTCAAACCAGGCAAATCATGTATCTACTCCCTAACGACCCTAAACTCCGTCTTATGAAGTAAGGCATGAAGAGAAGTGGTTTTGGGTTTCAAACATGCAAATTTCAAAAACCCCCCAAAAGCTTCATTTTAGAGTGACTAAGAAGGATCGAGGCTTACCTTTTCATTTTCATGTTTTAAACTTGTTTAAATCTTGGTCAAACCTAGCTAGTATTTGACCAAGATTCAAATGGGCATGCATAAAATTCAAAAAAAATCAGAAAAATGAAAAACCAAAGCACATAGCCTTCTTATGTCATATAGTAAGAATTCAAGTTGATAAACAAGGTCTAGACGTATTCAAACTAGACAAATCATGTATCTACCCCTAACACTCTAAACTCTGTCTTATGAAGTCAATTAAGCATGAAGAGAAGTGGTTTTGGGTTTCAAACATGGAAATTTCAAAAACCTCCCAAAAGCTTCATTTTAGAGTGACTAAGAAGGATCCATGCTTACCTTTTAATTTTCAGATTTTAAACTTGTTTAAATCTTTGTGAAACCTAGGATTTGACCAAGATTCAAATGGGCATAAAAATTCAGGAAAAAACCAAAAGATTGATAAACCAAAGCACATAGCATTCTTATGTTATACAGTAAGCATTCAAGTTGATTAACAAGGTCTAGACATATTCAAACTAGAAAATCATGTATATATCTGTCCCTAACCTTAAACTCTGTCTTATATATGAAATCAATCATGAAGAGAAGTGGTTTGGGTTTCAAACATGTTTAAGCCAAAAGCCCCATTTCATATATTTCAAATTTGGTTCAAATTTGAAAGACATACAAGTTATAGCACACATAGTGCATACATGTTCACACATTCTGCACTAGATGCTAATTAACCCTATAGTTTGAGGCCATTTGGATGAGGTCGAAAAAAATCTTGGATTAGAAATGGGGTTGTTCGAACCCCGTAGTTGGATTTTTTATGAACTTGATCTGTAGTACTGGGCAAAACCCTAGTTTAACGTATTTAATTATAGATTCGTAGGTTGATTTTTCTACCTTTTTATTATTATTACTATGCAGCACATGTGTGTTTGCCCGTCGAGTGAAACTCGGAGGAAGAGGGATCACTCGGAAGGAGAGAAGAAGGGAGAGCATTATGGTGTCTCCCCTTTTTCGGGTGATGATGTTGACTTTTGTGCAGGGTTTGTCAGTGAGCGAGCGAGCGAGCGAGCGAGTCGAGCGAGGCCGAGAATGAGAGAGATTTGTTTTTTTTTTTTGTGAGAGGGACAACCGAAGGATCCAGAAGGACCCACAGATTTCCAAAACGCATCCTGATGCGTCTTCTCTTGACAAAGAAGATGGCTTGGAGTTTGCGTACCTACTGCACTTGACTTGTGCTCACT
This sequence comes from Lolium multiflorum, assembly GCA_030979885.1. Lineage (NCBI taxonomy): Eukaryota > Viridiplantae > Streptophyta > Magnoliopsida > Poales > Poaceae > Lolium > Lolium multiflorum. The sequence continues at coordinate 198,455,047 of CM061750.1, forward strand.
GAAGTGTGGGACCTCACGCATGGGCGCCACACGTAAGTGACAGACCTGTTGGCAATGTTGGTGTAAAAACACGGTTGATTATTATAGTGCATTAGAACAAAGTTTCCTATGGATTCAACGGCAGGAAATCCAAGTTAACTCATTTACATGACATTATTTTTTCCATGAAGCAAAGTTAACACATCTATCAATTGGTACATTTTGGAGTGACTAAGAAGGATCCATGCTTATTCGTTTTCACGTGTTAAATTTGTTTAAATCTTGCTCAAACCTAGGATTTCACCAAGATTGAAATGGGCATGAAAATTCAAAAAAAAATGAAATACCAATGCACATAGTCTTCTTCTGTCATATAGTAAGCATTCAAGATGATAAACAAGGTCTAGACATATTCAAACCAGGCAAATCATGTATCTACTCCCTAACGACCCTAAACTCCGTCTTATGAAGTAAGGCATGAAGAGAAGTGGTTTTGGGTTTCAAACATGCAAATTTCAAAAACCCCCCAAAAGCTTCATTTTAGAGTGACTAAGAAGGATCGAGGCTTACCTTTTCATTTTCATGTTTTAAACTTGTTTAAATCTTGGTCAAACCTAGCTAGTATTTGACCAAGATTCAAATGGGCATGCATAAAATTCAAAAAAAACAGAAAAATGAAAAACCAAAGCACATAGCCTTCTTATGTCATATAGTAAGAATTCAAGTTGATAAACAAGGTCTAGACGTATTCAAACTAGACAAATCATGTATCTACCCCTAACACTCTAAACTCTGTCTTATGAAGTCAATTAAGCATGAAGAGAAGTGGTTTTGGGTTTCAAACATGGAAATTTCAAAAACCTCCCAAAAGCTTCATTTTAGAGTGACTAAGAAGGATCCATGCTTACCTTTTAATTTTCAGATTTTAAACTTGTTTAAATCTTTGTGAAACCTAGGATTTGACCAAGATTCAAATGGGCATAAAAATTCAGGAAAAAACCAAAAGATTGATAAACCAAAGCACATAGCATTCTTATGTCATACAGTAAGCATTCAAGTTGATTAACAAGGTCTAGACATATTCAAACTAGAAAATCATGTATATATCTGTCCCTAACCTTAAACTCTGTCTTATATATGAAGTCAATCATGAAGAGAAGTGGTTTGGGTTTCAAACATGAAAAATTTCAAGAACATCCCAAAAGCCGCTTCATTTTAGAGTGACTAAGAAGGATCCATGCTTACCTTTTCGTTTTCATATTATATACTTGTTTAAATCCAGGTCAAACATAGGATTTGACCAAGATTCAAATGGGCATAAAATAAAATAAAATAGAAGAATGAAAAACAAAAGCACATAGTCTTCGTATGTCATATATATAGTAAGCTTTCAAGTTGATAAACAAGGTTTAGACATGTTCAAACCAGACAAATCATGTATCTACCCCCTAACCATAAACTCGATCGATCTTATGAAGTCTAGCCTGAAGAGAAGTCGTATTGGTTTCAAACATGAAAATTTCAAGAACCTCCCAAAATCTTCAAATGGGCATAATATTCAAAAAAACCAGAAAAATGAAAAACCAAAGCACATAGCCTTCTTATGTCATATAGTAAGAATTCAAGTTGATAAACAAGGTCTAGACATATTCAAACTAGACAAATCATGTATCTACCCCTAACACTCTAAACTCTGTCTTATGAAGTCAAGCATGAAGAGAAGTGGTTTTTGGGTTTCAAACATGGAAATATCAAAAACCTCCCAAAAGCTTCATTTTAGAGTGACTAAGAAGGATCCATGCTTACCTTTTAATTTTCAGATTTTAAACTTGTTTAAATCTTTGTGAAACCTAGGATTTGACCAAGATTCAAATGGGCATAAAAATTCAGGAAAAAACCAAAAGAATGATAAACCAAAGCACATAGCATTCTTATGTCATATAGTAAGCATTCAAGTTGATAAATAAGGTCTAGACATATTCAAACTAGAAAATCATGTATATATATATCTGCCCCTAACCCTAAACTCTGTCTTATATATGAAGCAATCATGAAGAGAAGTGGTTTTGGGTTTCAAACATGAAAATTTCAAGAACATCCCAAAAGTCGCTTCATTTTAGAGTGACTAAGAAGGATCCAGGCTTACCTTTTCGTTTTCATATTTTATACTTGTTTAAATCCAGGTCAAACATAGGATTTGACCAAGATTCAAATGGGCATAAAATAAAAAAATAGAAGAATGAAAAACAAAAGCACATAGTCTTCTTATGTCATATAGTAAGCCTTGCAAGTTGGTAAACAAGGTTTAGACATGTTCAAACCAGACAAATCATGTATCTAGCCCCTAACCATAAACTCGGTCGATCTTATGAAGTCTAGCATGAAGAGAAGTCGTATTGGTTTCAAACATTAAAATTTCAAGAACCACCCAAAATCTTCAAATGGGCATATAACATTCAAAAAACTAGAAAAATGAAAAACCAAAGCACATATATAGCCTTCTTATGTCATATAGTAAGCATTCAAGTTGATAAACAAGCATGTCTATACATATTCAAACCCGACAAATCATGTATCTACCCCCTAACCCTAAACTCTGCATGTCTTATGAAGTCAACCATGAAGAGAAGTGGTTTTTGGGTTTCAAACATTGAGATTTCAAGAACCCCCCAAAAGCTTCATTTTAGAATGACTAGCTAGGAAGGATCCAGGCTTACCTTTTCATTTTCATGTTATAGACTTGTTTAAATCTTGGTCAAACCTAGGATTTGACCAAGATTCAAATGGGCATAAACATTCAAAAAAATCAAAAAATCAAAAACCAAAGCTAGCACATATAGTCTTCTTATGTCATATAGTAAGAATTGAAGTTGATAAACAAGGTCTAGACATATTCAAACTAGACAAATCATGTATCTACCCCCTAAAGCCCTAAACTAGCTTTGTCTTATGAAGTCAAGCATGAAGAGAAGTGTTTTTGGGTTTCAGACATGGAAATTTTGAAAACCTCCCAAAAACTTCATCTTAGAGTGACAAAGAAGGATCCAAGCTTACCTTTTCATTTTCATGTTTTAAGCTTGTTTAAATATTGGTCAAGCCTAGGATTTGACCAAGATTCAAATGGGCATAAAAATTCTGGAAAAATAAAAAAAAAAAACCAAAGCACATAGTCTTCTTACGTCATATATATCTATAGTAAGCATATTCAAGTAGATAAACAAGGTATAGACATATTCAAAACAGACAAATCATGTATCTACCCCCTAACCCTAAACTCGGTCTTATGATGCCTAGCATGAAGAGAAGTCGTTTTGGGTTTCAAACGTTTAAGCCAAAAGCCCCATTTCATATATTTCAAATTTGGTTCAAATTTGAAAGACATACAAGTTATAGCACACATAGTGCATACATGTTCACACATTCTGCACTAGATGCTAATTAACCCTATAGTTTGAGGCCATTTGGATGAGGTCGAAAAAATCTTGGATTAGAAATGGGGTTGTTCGAACCCCGTAGTTGGATTTTTTATGAACTTGATCTGTAGTACTGGGCAAAACCCTAGTTTAACGTATTTAATTATAGATTCGTAGGTTGATTTTTCTACCTTTTTATTATTATTACTATGCAGCACATGTGTGTTTGCCCGTCGAGTGAAACTCGGAGGAAGAGGGATCACTCGGAAGGAGAGAAGAAGGGAGAGCATTATGGTGTCTCCCCTTTTTCGGGTGATGATGTTGACTTTTGTGCAGGGTTTGTCAGTGAGCAGGAGGTGCGAGCGAGCGAGCGAGCGAGGCCGAGAATGAGAGAGATTTGTTTTTTTTTTTGTGAGAGGGACAACCGAAGGATCCAGAAGGACCCACAGATTTCCAAAACGCATCCTGATGCGTCTTCTCTTGACAAAGAAGATGGCTTGGAGTTTGCGTACCTACTGCACTTGACTTGTGCTCACTGAAGTGTGGGACCTCACGCATGGGCGCCACACGTAAGTGACAGACCTGTTGGCAATGTTGGTGTAAAAACACGGTTGATTATTATAGTGCATTAGAACAAAGTTTCCTATGGATTCAACGGCAGGAAATCCAAGTTAACTCATTTACATGACATTATTTTTTCCATGAAGCAAAGTTAACACATCTATCAATTGGTACATTTTGGAGTGACTAAGAAGGATCCATGCTTATTCGTTTTCACGTGTTAAATTTGTTTAAATCTTGCTCAAACCTAGGATTTCACCAAGATTGAAATGGGCATGAAAATTCAAAAAAAAATGAAATACCAATGCACATAGTCTTCTTCTGTCATATAGTAAGCATTCAAGATGATAAACAAGGTCTAGACATATTCAAACCAGGCAAATCATGTATCTACTCCCTAACGACCCTAAACTCCGTCTTATGAAGTAAGGCATGAAGAGAAGTGGTTTTGGGTTTCAAACATGCAAATTTCAAAAACCCCCCAAAAGCTTCATTTTAGAGTGACTAAGAAGGATCGAGGCTTACCTTTTCATTTTCATGTTTTAAACTTGTTTAAATCTTGGTCAAACCTAGCTAGTATTTGACCAAGATTCAAATGGGCATGCATAAAATTCAAAAAAAATCAGAAAAATGAAAAACCAAAGCACATAGCCTTCTTATGTCATATAGTAAGAATTCAAGTTGATAAACAAGGTCTAGACGTATTCAAACTAGACAAATCATGTATCTACCCCTAACACTCTAAACTCTGTCTTATGAAGTCAATTAAGCATGAAGAGAAGTGGTTTTGGGTTTCAAACATGGAAATTTCAAAAACCTCCCAAAAGCTTCATTTTAGAGTGACTAAGAAGGATCCATGCTTACCTTTTAATTTTCAGATTTTAAACTTGTTTAAATCTTTGTGAAACCTAGGATTTGACCAAGATTCAAATGGGCATAAAAATTCAGGAAAAAACCAAAAGAATGATAAACCAAAGCACGTACATAGCATTCTTATGTCATATAGTAAGCATTCAAGTTGATAAATAAGGTCTAGACATATTCAAACTAGAAAATCATGTATATATCTGCCCCTAACCCTAAACTCTGTCTTATATATGAAGCAATCATGAAGAGAAGTGGTTTTGGGTTTCAAACATGAAAATTTCAAGAACATCCCAAAAGTCGCTTCATTTTAGAGTGACTAAGAAGGATCCAGGCTTACCTTTTCGTTTTCATATTTTATACTTGTTTAAATCCAGGTCAAACATAGGATTTGACCAATATTCAAATGGGCATAAAATAAAAAAATAGAAGAATGAAAAACAAAAGCACATAGTCTTCTTATGTCATATAGTAAGCCTTGCAAGTTGGTAAACAAGGTTTAGACATGTTCAAACCAGACAAATCATGTATCTAGCCCCTAACCATAAACTCGGTCGATCTTATGAAGTCTAGCATGAAGAGAAGTCGTATTGGTTTCAAACATGAAAATTTCAAGAACCACCCAAAATCTTCAAATGGGCATATAACATTCAAAAAACTAGAAAAATGAAAAACCAAAGCACATATATAGCCTTCTTATGTCATATAGTAAGCATTCAAGTTGATAAACAAGCATGTCTAGACATATTCAAACCCGACAAATCATGTATCTACCCCTAACCCTAAACTCTGCATGTCTTATGAAGTCAACCATGAAGAGATGTGGTTTTTGGGTTTCAAACATTGAGATTTCAAGAACCCCCCAAAAGCTTCATTTTAGAATGACTAGCTAGGAAGGATCCATGCTTACCTTTTCACTTTCATGTTTTAAACTTGTTTAAATCTTGGTCAAACCTAGGATTTGACCAAGATTCAAATGGGCATATATAAACATTCAGAAAAAACAAAAACCAAAAACCAAAGCACATATATATATAGCCTTCTTATGTCATATATATATATATAGTAAGCATTCAAGTTGATGAACAAGGTCTAGACATATTCAAAACAGAAAAGGCATGTATCTACCCCTAACCCTTAACTTTGTCTTATGAAGTCAAGCATGAAGAGAAGTGGTTTCGGGTTTCAAACATGGAAATTTCTAAAACTTCCCAAAAGCTTAATTTTAGAGTGACTAGGAAGGATCCAGGCTTACCTTTTCATTTTCATGTTTTAAGTTTGTTTAAATCCTAGTCAAACCTAGGATTTGACCAAGATTCAAATGAGCATAAAAATTCGTAAAAAATCAAAAAAAATGAAAACCCAAAGCACATAGCCTTCTTACGTCATATATATAGTAATTAACAATCAGGTTGATAAACAAGGTATAGACATATTCAAAACATACAAATCATGTACTCCGTATCTACCCCCAACCCTAAACTATGTTTTTGGGGGATTTCTTTGACGAAGTTATAACACCCCCACATTTCACATTGGAATTACTTTCAGTAAATCAGCATAAAGTCGTTTAAATGTGCGAAACTATCTTGAAAGTACTAAAACCGTAAAAGTTGGGAATTGGCACTAAAATATGGCGTAATTTATCTAAAAAATGTAGAGTTGCCAGTTTGACCCGTATCTTATATGTACACCATTCACAAAATAAACATATTTTGTCATCTAGAAAATGAAAAAAAAAATTTATACCGAAAAGTTGAAAAGTCTAGTCATTAACATTGTTGGGAATGGCAAGATGCACCACCATGCCCAATTTGGGCACATTGTAACAAACTGTGCCACAAATATGGCCATAACTATATCATTTGGCTTGCAAACCATGAATCTTCATACACGATAGTCCGCTTTGTGAAGACATTTTGTTTTTCACTACCCTATCACATGTTTCTTATTTTCCCTGTCAACTAACACATACAAGCACACTCCATGTAGAAGGGTTTCATTTTTCAGGTTTTCTTCAGTTTCATTTATTTATTTCAAAACCAGGTCAAAATGTTTTACATGATTATCCTGCAAAGGGGTTGAATATTTCAGTACTATCGCTGGTTTCTATATATAGTAAGTAATATGTATATAAAAATTATTTATGGGGACTTGTAGGACCAAGTTATAACATATCTACAATTCAAATTTGAATTACTTTGAATAAATCAGCATAAAGTCATTTAAATGTGCGAAACTAGCTAGAAAGCACTAAAAACCGTAAATTTGGGATTTGTCATTAAAATATGGCGTAATTTATTTAAAAAATGTAGATGCGCCATTTTGACCCATATCTTTTCTACCCCATGCACAAAAAAACATATTTTATCATCTAGAAAATGAAAAACGATTTTTTATACCGAAAACTTGAAAAGTCTAGTCATCAACATTGTTAGAAATGGCAAGATGCACCACCATGCCCAATTAGGGAACACTATAACAAACAATGTTGTCCAGGGATAATCAAACTTGGTAATATGAACTATGAGATTGAACAAAACGTTATATTTGGTTTACCCTTTGAACCTCCTAACTTACCACAACATTGACTTCTTATTTTTATTTACAAATAGGAGGCGACGTTCCCGTCGACAGCGAGGCGCCTGTGGTGACTTCGTCAATTTCAAGATTCAATCCGCCGGCTCAGTCTTCCGGAGGTGCTCATAGGGGTAGGGTGTGCGTGTGTGTGTTCATAGGGATGAGTGTATACGCGTGTATGTGAGCATCTGCGTTTGTACTGTGTTTCAAAAAAATATGTTTTTTATTATCTCAATCAATTAGCATTTGATTTTAAAAAACTACCATAATAATTCATGAGAAAGCGTTGAACAAGTTTCAGAATGTAATTTTAGACTTGATAGTTGATATGACCAATAATAGACTTAAATTAAATTGGATTTCAAAGTTCAGATTTTATAAGCGAATATAGTTTCATGTTGCAGATTATGTATTAGCTTGAGGGGCACCCCTAGAATAAAGTAGGTCGGTCACTTACGTGTGGTCCCATGCGTGTAGGTCCCACACATCAGTGAGCACAAGTCACGTGCGGTAGGTAGGCAAACTCCCAGCAATCTTCTTTGTCAAGTAAAGACTCGTCGTCAAGACTCTCTCTCTCTCTCTCTCTCTCTCTCTCTCTCTCTCTCTTTTTGTCGCTGAAAAAAATGAATATTAGACGGGCGCGTAGCCTGCACTGCAGGTCTACATAACTGAAACCCTGTGTGCCAGTCAACATCACTCACCGAAAAAAGTGAAGCATTTCTTTTCACCATAAATAACAGCGGCCCCGTGAGGCACTGCTCTCCCTTTCTCTTAATTTCTCCTTCCGTGTGATCCCTCTTCCACCTTTTATCCTTTGCACGATCGAAACTCCACTTATTGTTGTCATTGTTGCACAAAACACTCACTTAACCTGTTCTTTTGCACATATCACCAACTCATGTATTTGTTGCACAAAGGTCTAAATCTGTCGCTAAGCTACTTTACTCTAAATCTGATGACCGGGACCTAGAAGGTAGTGATATCCCTTGTGTAGTGTGTTTTTTAGAACTCTAAAAGAATATGAAAATATTTTAGCAATTGAAATAATATAAATTAACTAATATGGGATCGATAGTCATGAAATATATTTTCTACTATCCGGCCAATATCAAGTGTCATGAAATATATTCATTGTAAACTTAGTGATAATCACTCGAGTTTGATATGAATGGCCTAGCTAGCTATGGGCATCTCCCACTATATATGTTGTCCACACGACCAAGCAACAAGCATCCATGAGGAAAGTTTCTTATGGGTGACTTTCATCTCTGCCGCAAAACACGCGCCGAAATTGTTGGCGCGTCCCATTTTCAAGCTACCCCAAAACCTGCGGTTTGCCCGTCGGCCTATAAACATCGGTCCACAGAGGATATTTCCCTGTAGAGCACAATTCGAACACCACATCTTTCTCATGCTTCTACCAGGCACACTCCCACGACGACGGCCGTGCCCCACCGCCCCTCCTCACCATCACTGCCTTCTCACCGGCCACCGTAGTGACCGACCACGTTTTACCGGCTCCCTTGCTGCCTAGCAAGCCGGATTAGCTTCCTCGACGCCGACGTTCACCGCGCCATATCTCCTCCGGATCTGCTTCCCCGACTCTGTAGTCCACCTCACCGGAGATCGAGATGGGCAAAAAACGCGGCCCCAAAGTCGACCACCCCCAACCAAAGAGTAAATCCGCCCGGGCCTCAGACGAAGGTTGATGAATACTTTACATGTCCGCTTTTGTTATATGCATTTGATTTCTTACACTAGTTTTCGTTGCTTTCTTGCAATGCATTCTTGCTGATATTAGATCAGTGTAGATAGTTGTTTGCCGCGTAGCTATATGAGATCTTAACCTTACATCTGCTGATCGAGAGGAAGATCGAGGTTATGTCCGCTTTCGTTATGCATTTCTTTTCCGAGAATCACTTCTGTGTGATATGTTTTGGGGGTTTGAAGTATGCATTTTACAAAGGTTATGATAGCAGTCAAGCTAGCAGAGCAATTTGTTGATAGTATTAAACTGCCTGTATTTTTTTTATCTCGGAACTCTGCTGATCGTAACCTTACATCTGCTGATGGAGAGGCAGAGCTTATGTCCGCTTTCGTTACGCATTTCTTTTCCAAATATCACTTCTGTGCGGTACTTTTTTGGGGTTTGAACGTCCCAAATTAGTTGTCCCAAATTTTTTTAAATATGAATGTATCTAGACATGTTTTAGTGTCTTGATGCATCCATATTTTAACAAACTTGAGACAACTAATTTAGGACGGAGGATAGTACATTACTACCTCCACCCCAAACCTGAAGGCTTATTTATAAAAGTCAAACCAAGTAAAGTTTGACCAAACTTTCAGAACAATCTATCAAGAAATATAATATTTTGTAGATACCGTACGAAAATATATTCGTTATCTATTTAATGATATTAAATTTGTATTTTGCATGTTAATGATTTTTGATAAAAACTTCGGGATGGTGGTAGTACGTATTACAAAGGTTATGATAGCAGTCAAGCTAGGAGAGCAATTTATTGATAGTATTAAACTGCCTGTATTTTTTTCTATTTGCAACTCTGTGTGCGCCATGTGGAATTGCATGCTCTAGCCAGTTCATCCAATGAGGTTTTATCACTTAACACCAGAAGTTCAGGATTTTTTTTATCACAGAACCACAACCCTAGAAATTTGTATCACAAAACACTAACATTTGGGGTAATTGTTTCGCAGAATACACGATCTCTGTTTGATAGCCCATTAGTGACCTCCGGCCACCGTCAGTTTAAGAGTGACCGCAGGAGAAAGACAATTAGACTTTATTTTGTGGTATTTGCTGTTAAACGCAAATACAAAGCTGTTTGTCAACACTAGTTGTTAAATCTTAAGTCCAGACAGTTCAAAATAAAATCTTATGTCCAGGGTAGTTGTATTGGTAAACATTATCAAAACCTTATGCTGGTACAGAATATATTACCCAAATCTCATGTTCTTGTGTGGTTATAATTTCTTGTGGATATTTGTCATATGGTAATTCATTTGTGTGTAGCATATGTAACAAGTGTGACTCATATTCTCATTTCCACAGAGTGTCTACAAAATTTCACACCAAAATTCATTTGTTTGTAGCAAACATGCTCACGTACTGTAAATTGGTGTCACGCTGTAGGGTCATGCTCTTGTCAAGCCGACTAATGACAAATAATGTGTTATGTGAAATAATTTCCCCAAATGTTGGTGTTTTGTGATTAAAAATCCCCAACTTGTGGTGCTAAGTGATAAAACCACTCATTCAATAGACCGAGCCTTAGGCATGTATCATTAGATATTTTTTTAGGAAGGCTGCAAATATTTATTTTGAATACTGCGTTGCTACTTGCTAGGATTTGAACTCAGGACCTTGTAGGTCTGATACCATTTCGAATTGCATGCTCTAGCAAGTTCATCCAATAGATCGATCTGTTGGAATTTGGAAGACCCTAGGCAATTATATTAAGCACACGCCATTCCATATGGTTAACCATTGGCATGAAAATGACACTTATATGTGTTTGAGTCTATATGTGGATTGCTTAGCCCTTTCCATCAGTTCGGACTTTTGGTTGCGTTGGCTACTGCATGAAGCTTGACATCATACTTATCCTAAAAATTGTTGCTGCTGCCCTTTGTTGCCCAACATAAATTATTTTTGAGCCATAATTTGTTTGCCCTTTCCATCAGTCCGGACTTCCGGTTGCGTTGGCTAGTGCATGAAGCTTGACAATATGAACATCAATTATTTTTGAGCCATAGTTTGTTTGTCATTACACCTTTTGAGCAGTCTCACTGCTACTATTAATTTGTTCTTATATGCACAGTTCCATGATAAATCTCATCTGCATTTCTCGCCAATGCATGTTAGGTCTTCCACTCGAGAATGAGTACGAAGAGCAACGGAGGCAAACTATTCTGCATAATAGCCGAGTTGCAGCCTCGTTGGGCCTAACACTACATCCTTCTACAAGGTCTAGTGCAAAAACGCCACCCACCTCCCTCACAAAGGATACGGAACATTCCTCTGATTCAGAATTTGATCCTGCTGATTGTGATGGCGAGCTGACTCAGGAAGATGCCCTGGTCGACTATCGTCTGCAACACAACAAGGTGAGTTTTCTCTGTCCTGTCATCGAATTATTTGTCCCAACTTCCATTTGTTGTATCCCAGTCCTACCAAATATGTTACCCATGCCATGTTCAATCTCATTACTACAATTTTTCCTGCTTAGTTAACGCCTCATATATGTTTTGGCATATGTTGCCTGACTGTTTTTCCATTCCATCTGCATATCATCATCATATAATATTGTACATTGAAATATCATTTATGTGTGACAGGCATCTGCAGATTCGGGAAAGAACTTTTCAAGAACGAATAGGAGGAAGAACACTCAACAGGAACCTCAGGCTGATACCGGAGGATGGGTGACAGTGCGTAATAAAAAAAGAGTTAAGCCTGATGCTCGTGCTGCTCCTCCTATTACAAGGTCTAACAAGAGACTGACACGAGGTGGCGAACAGGCCAAGAATGATAACAGTAAAAGGTCTCGTAAAAACCACAAACCATCGAATCAGACAGAAGTAGCCCCAGCATGTACCAGCCCACACATTCCACAACCACCAGTTGCCAATACTGATTCTCAGCAACAATTGCCAACAGAACCAGTTTCCACAGCAAATTCTAGCCAAGAATTGGCACCATCAGGAGTGGTGGTAGGTAATAATGGCCAAGGACACATGATGCTAGTCCCAGATGATACAGCCTCAAATGTCCAAACAGTGCTGCCACAACACCAGCAAACTGGTGATGATCTCCCTCCGACCCTTAGTCCTGCGAAAGACAACTCCTCTCCCGATGATGAGACCCACGCCAAAAAAGGTAATACTTTTTTCAAGACTTGTAGTTTAATGCTCCCTTATGTATCTATATACCATGATAGCTTGATGTAATGCTTAACTTGGTAGGTTCGCCACGATCAATAAAAACGAGGGGGCCAACGGTAGGAAAAAAACTTGCAGCTAAGATTTCCGGAATGGGTTCAAGATTTCGCATCACATCTATTGTAGGTGGCAGAAGGCCACTTCATCCGCATGAATCTTCATATCTTGTATCACAGGTTGGCCATTTTATCAGGAATGAACTTCCTACCTTCCCATTGTGGAAGCAGCACGTTGACACCCCTTCACAGTTCGAGAGTTTAGTGCATAATTTACACGTAAGTCATGCTTCTCCTGGTAATGATAAATTATTCCACATTGATCTGTCCCATTTCTTGTAGCTTACTGTTGTTTCTATGCTATATAACTCACCAATCATTCCACCGTTGTGAGCAGTTAAGGTTTGAATTCGATGAGGATAATGAGGATGTAAAGTTTGTCATCGCTTCCATATTCAAAGAATTGTTGCGCCAGCACCGCTATAAGCTTAAGGCGACATACTTCACTGGCCAGATTACTGCCAATGTTCGAACAAAGTCTCCTGCACCCTGTATGACTGACGAGCAGTGGGGAGATCTTGTCAAGCATTGGTCTGATCCAAAGAATGTGGTATGGCTTATGAGGACCGTGAAACCAGATTAAATTCCGAATACTTATTTTGCGCCAGTGTCTCACTAGTCTCCTTTTGCAGACGTTGTCTAAAAGGAACCAGGCTAACCGCTTGAAACAACGTTTACCAAGCCGTACAGGATCTCGTCACTTGGTTGGGCATCTCTGGCAAAAAGTAATGCCCCGCTGGTCTGTACTGCTACATATGTTACTCGTAAATTGTGTAGAACTCCGTGTGCATGTTATATTTCCATCCTCCATTTCAACCACGTTATTTGATCTCCATATGATTGTACAAAAATGCAGAAAGTAGATCATGCAAACAACATGCAACCAGACAAAGAGATGACTCTGGCAGAGCAGTTCGAGGCATGCCAGAAGAACAAACATAATGTGATAGGAGAACTTGCAGAAAGTGTTATTGTAAGTCTTCTTTATGATTTAAATTTTTTAACTACACACTTGCCAATTTGTAGGAGCAATATGTCAATATGATCTTGTAGGCGTTTTTGTGAAAATGCATTTGATGTGTAATCAGGCATACCAACTTGTAGGATTAGAAGTAGTTCATACACATTAAATCTACCGTCTGCATGTTTCTCTGTAATAACTTTTATTTTTACACGACTCAAAACTTTTCAGGCAAATATGAAATTGGAGATGGCAAAACCCGGGAAAGATGGTATGGAAAAAACTCTAGAAGAATGTATGGAGACATTTACCATGGTACTTAAAAATAAAGATATCACCAAAAACACTTTCCTGCGAAATGCTGGGTTTTTGCAGTCCAAGTCCAAGTCCAAGTCCAAGTCTTTCTCTGCACAAGTTCTGGAGGAACAAATCCAAATAGAACGAGCTGCAGCAGATGTGTTAAGAAACCAAGTTGACATGTTGAGATCGAGATCAGAAGCATGTGATGCCCTACTGCAGGAGGCCAATCAAGTTTGTTATAATCTCTCAAAAGACTAATAAAATGCCATAGATAATTGGAGATGAAAACACTGACATTGACATGTGAGTACCTTGGTATTGTGAAATGTTTACTGAGACTGAGGCACTGTTCCTATTTTGTTGGTGGATGCATTTATCTACGGCTGGGATCAACTTGGTAGTTGTTCCTGTGGATGTTTTAGAAATTGGTTGCCTAGCCTTTTCAATCCGTTCGAACTTAAATGGTATTAGAGCCAAGGTCTCGAGTTTGAATTGTTGACGGTGTGGTTCAATTCATCCTTAAATTGTTGGTGCCCCATTGGCCCTTGTAAAGCTTCATGTGCCTACCTCCGAATCCAGTGTTGAATTTCTCTTGTCACACACGAGGATGGCTGTTAATGTGTATATAAGTGGGTTGCATAGCCCCTTTTATATAAGGTTGCAAGTTTCCTTTTTGTGTTGTGCCTTTGGGATTCAGCCTGCACTTCTGACTTTTGGTTGCGTTGGCTACTGCATAAGTTTAATATAGTTCCATGTGGTTTTTGTTGAGTTCTATAATAAGTGGATTGCCTAGCCCTTTCCATCATTTCGGACCTGTGGTGTGCTATTCTGTTTTCCACGTATTAGACCTCCTCTTCTTAACAAGACTCCATGAGTAGGAGGCACTATGATTTTTTTTTGCGCATGAAATTACTCAATTAGATAGCTTAATCCCATTTGTTGACTCTCTGTTGATCAGCCACTTGAGGGTAAAACTGAGTATATTGCACTAGCCAGTATTTTTTTTATGAGGTAATGCACTAGCCAGTATTAGTACTCGAGGGGAAAACTGAGTGCAGATATTTTTCCAGTGTAAGGCTAACTGAGTACACGTAACGGTGCAGACGTGCAGTACCACGGACGCGTGTCGCGGTGCACAGCGGTTAGGCGGTGCGCGTGTTGAGACCAAACGTCTAGCTTTTTTGAGAAACTGCCGAGACCAACCGTCACGTTGCCAGAGCCCCCTCTCTCCCTCCCTCTGCACACAGTCTCATTCTCACTCACGCACGCAACCACGCCTCTCACGTCCCATCAACTTCTCCAAATCGAAGGAAAAAACACCAACCGCCCACGCGCGCTCCCTGCCGGCGATGGACAAGAAGAATGCGCCGGCGGCCGTCGCCTCCGTGAACTGGGCCTCTCTCTCGGCTGATGGACCACTTCACAAGATCGGCGAATGCTTACTGGCGAACGAGCAGTACGCTGACACCTACTCTGCTATGAGGCAAGTCTGTAGAAATTGGCGCTCAGGTTTACCTGAGCCCGACGTGCACCTGCACGAATGGATCATGCTAGACCACGGCCTTCCACGCGCTGCTGATTTCACCTTCCTCCACCTCCGCACATCCCGCTACGTCACCATCGATCTAACGGAAGTTCATGCAAGGTTCAAATTCCTCCATATCTATAGAGTTAATCTATTTTTATTTTCAATCGTAAACATCTTAGTGCTGAATGTTATCTTCATCAATATATTTTAGATACTACTTTGTCGGCTTTTGCCGTGGCGTCATCGTGCTTGCCCAGAAGAACCAGCCGCACAAGATACGGCTTCTGAACCCACTCACAAAGACATTGAATACTATGTTTGAGGCGCATATGCCAAACGTTATTCTGAAGTCAGTCGCTGTGATGAAGTCCCCGACTATGGTCTTCGTTTCCAAAGATTACCCGGCGGAAATTGCTTGGGTCGATGAGAGCACTCCAACTAAGGGTATAGATGAAGATTGGGGAGAAGGAAGATTTTCGATCGAGCACCATTGTCTGCGTTGCATTACCCCGTTCAATGGTGAATTGTATGCAATAGCTGTGAACAATTTTGAGTTCGGAAAATTAGTGTGCACCAACAATGTCCAGTTGGAGCAGCGTGCGAGCACTGTCAAAATGGATACACTATTTTCATTTCCAGAACTTGGAAATAACAAGTTCTACCTTGTGGAGTCGGATGGTGCTCTGCTGCTTGTGTTGTTGGACAACAAGCATTTGGAGGAAGGTCAACCATTGGTGTACCGTGTGGACACTGAGAGCCGCTCTCTCCATGCCGTCAATAACATTGGCAGTCGTGCCTTCTTCGTCCATTATATCCGGTGTATCTCCGTCGACACCAGAGTGCACCCGACACTTCGACCTGGCTGCATCTACTACACAGATTTTGGTTATATCAGAGAGTACTTTGATGATATAAAGGCCTGGGATGAGTGGCCAATACATGTGAATAGATTAGGAAACTACGGTATGAGAAATGAACAAAGGCCATACCGTTTGGAGGATGTATTGGCTGCACACTGCAGACGAAAGGAGTTCAATGAAAATTTCCTTCAATGGAGTGACGAAGAAATATATGCTGAATGAAGAACATATTCGTTCATCCTGGGGTATCCTAATCTTCATGTTGGCCATACATTGTGTCTTGTATTATTTTCAGATTAGTTTGTCGTGAACATTAACATTGTTATTGGCTGCTTTTGGCTCTTGTATGCAGTTTATGTAGTATTATATTAGTTTTCTGGATTTATTATGCTGCTGTGAATTTATCCTATACTAGCTTCTAGATTTGACTGATTTTGTTTGTAATGATGATGGCTTGATGTGGCTGCTGGCCTTAACTGCCGAAGCAGAGCAATTAGTACTTAACCAGGTGTACCGTCTTTATATTAGTATTATATTATATTACTTGACCATAGCCATATTCAAAATCAAATCTCAGTCGGGCGGCAAAATCTCCCGCCAATCTAGAAATATTTCAGGCGTGTTTTTGAATGGGATAAGAAGATAGAACACGATGATAGTAACCGATATTCAAGGTGATGATGATTTGATTTTGCACTCGGCCTTGAACAGAGGTACTAGTACGGTCTCACAATTTTTTATCATTATACTTGGACCTTAGCCAAATTCAAAATCTCATAGCGGCAAAACTTCCCGCCCACAAAATACAAAAAATTCACACGCTTTCAAATTCCCATTCTACCCTTGTGGAGATGACAGAAAGTCGGTTGGTGGGGGGGTCTGCCCGTCATTTTTTGGATCACCACCTCCCTAGCCCCGGAAACCCTCCCAAAAAAATTCATTTCCCTCAGACCACCCACCGGAACTTCCCAAGTCCCTCTCTCTACCACCTCCACGACCACCGCACCGGAACATCCCCGCCGGACTTCCCTGGCCTACCCGAGCCCTCGCGATCCTCGTCATCCGGCTGCCTGCCGGAGCCGCTTCATCGACGCCGTCATCAACCGGACCGGATCATCCCCGCCGAACCTCGAAACCATATGCTCATCCAGCAGCCTACCGCAGTCGCTTCAGCTGCGGCATCGTCCACCGCATCGGATCTTGCTCACCGACACCGATGTGCATGAACCGAATCTGCTTCACCGGCGCCGTCCATGATCTAAACTCTTCTACTGTCGCTTTTCTATTGCTTGCCTGCAAGTTCTTGTTTAATCTTGGGGGAACCTGTTTGTGCTAACGACGCGCCGTTACGTTTTTGCAGATGAGATGAGTAACCATGAAGTGTAATGGCCGTCTCTCCAACCCCAAGTAGCACATGTAGCGTACTTCATCACCGGATCTATCAACCCCAGGAAGATCTGCTGTGACTCCCACAGAGTGCTTCTCCTAATGTAAGTCCCTTGTTTTAGCGCCATGTTCTGGGTTCAGATGCTTGTTTGTCTGAAGCTCTTTTAGTTCATTCCTAGCTATGACCGTAACACGTTGCTATTTTCTACTTCATTGCTAACTTTAAGCGATTGAACATTTTGGTTTGCATTCCCTGCTCTGTAGATGTAGCCATCATAACTTCTATCTTGCTCAGTCGTTGTTACAAAAATTATACTGTAGGTATTATAGTAACATCCTGCTATTATTTAGTTCATGGCCAATTTTAAGTAATTGCACATGTTGGTTCGCATTCCCTGCTCTATAGCTTTTGGCATCGTAACTTCTATATTTGGTTTACATTCCCTGCTCTGTAGATCTAGCCATCATAACTTTATCTTGCTCAGTCGTTGTTACAAAAATTATGGCCTGCTACTATGTTGTTTGTGCCAATTTTTTACTCCATGAACATGTTGGCTTGCATTCCCTGTACTACAGGTGATGCCATTGTTTTGTATCTAGTTCATTGTAAGCTAACAAAGTAAGGACTTAGTTTGGCATGCTATCACTCTGCTATCTAGCCTGTAGTACAAATAAACTTGTCATACTACTAGATAATAATTTTGCGTGCCATCTTGTTCTTCAAAAGCTGCATTATTGACTTGTTTCTCTGACTTGGCATGACGCTCACATATGGAAAGCTGAACATATTGGTTTGCATTCCCTCTTATACAAGTTCACAGGTGATCCCACTATATTCTGTATCTGGTCCATCCTAAGCTCCAGCATTAACTATCCTCCATGTGTTGCTCATTACAAGTTTATATCCCGAAACATCTTGATTTGCATCCCCTTCACTATAAGTTCAGGAGTATTATTTAGTTCACGGCCAAAATGAAGTAATTGCACTTGGCACATGTTGGTTCACATTCCCTCCTCTTTAGCTTTTGCCATCGTAACTTCTATTTTTGGTTTACATTCCCTGCTCTGTAGATGTAGCCATCATAACTTCATCTTGCTCAGTCGTTGTTACAAAATTTATAGCCTGCTACTATGTTGTTCATGCCAATTTTGTACTCCCTGAACATGTTGGTTTGCATGGGACTCGACAGTAGTAAGTCTGCTGTTTCATTCTAACATGCTCTGTTATATTGGCTGTTGGTATGCGGCATGCACTCTTTGTTTGCTTATTGTGCACATTACAATGATCTTGTTATAACGACGAAATGATGAGTTCCAAATTCTTTGCCAAACAATATTGTAGTGTCTTTGCCTTTCCATTGTTGCTGTCTTAACTTGTAATGTCTTTGTTTCAGATATAGGTGCTGCATGGACAACTTAAAAGATTGCCGGATCGCTTCATTGTATTGCTAGGTTTAATTACCATTCAATTTCTCTGGGTTCTGTAATATTTTTTTCAATGCCTTGCAGCTGATGTAATATTTAGTTAGTTTTTATAGTTCTTTCGCGCATTTTTTCTTTGGTGCTTGTGGTAAGTGAGGCTATCCGACAGAAATCAATGCTGCGTAAATATTCTCAGTATCTAAATCACGAATTCCCATCCCTTAAACGGCCCAATTAAGCGAAATCACATATGTGCCTGCCCGCAAAATCCTAAAGCGCATATTATGCCGGCATATAAACAGCAACTAAACGGGCTGGCCCACTTACTTCTTGGGCCAGCCCATTTGATTTACGGTGGACCCCACACTAATTGGGCTGGCCCACTTGCTTTAAGGTGGACCCCACCAACTACTGGGCCGGCCCACTTGCTTTTTGGTGGACCCCACATAATAAATGGGCCGGCCCTTTAAGAGGAAAGTGGGACCCACCTGTTTTTGCCCGGCCCACTATCTTGTTGGGCCGGCCCACTTGCTATATGGTGGACCCCACATACGTGTTGGGGCCCTTTAACAGGAAAGTGGGACCCACATGTGTTTTTGGCCCGGCCCACTAGTTGGGCCGGCCCACTTGCTATATGGTGGTCCCACATACTAAATGGGCCGGCCCTTTAAGAGGAAAGTGGGACCCACTGTGTTTTTGGCCCGACCCACTATCTTGTTGGGGCACCTGCTATATGGTGGACCCCACATACTAATTGGGCCGGCCCTTTAACAGGAAAGTGGGACCCACCCGTGTTTTTGCCCGGCCCACTATCTTCTTGGGCCAGCCCACTTGCTATATGGTGGACCCCACATACTAAATGGGCCGGCCCTTTAACAGAAAGTGGGACCCACTGTGGCCCGGCCCACTATTTTGTTGGGCCGGCCCACTTGCTGTATGGTGGACCCCACAAACGAAATGGGCCGACCCTTTAACTGGAAAGTGGGACCCACCTGTGTTTTTGGCCCGGCCCACTAGCTTGTTGGGCCGGCCCACTTGCTATACGGTGGACCCCACACACTAAATGGGGAAAGTGGGACCCACCTGTGTTTTGGCCCGGCCCACTTGCTTCTTGGGCCGGCCCAGTTGCTGTAAGGTGGACCCCACATGTTAAATGGGCCGGCCCATTTAAGTTTTGACCAGTCAACCTTAGAGGTTAGGCCCGGCCCACGTAACTAATGGACCAGCCCAGCTATATAGTTGACCGGTCAAACTATGTCATCTGGCCCGGCCCGCTTAAGACGTGGCAGGCCTCGTGTGGGCCTACCATCTACCACGGGGTTTCAGCCGGTTAACGCCGTTAACTGGCAGTTAACGGCGTCTGCCACGTGTCAGTTTGCATGACGTCAGCAGTCAACGGGCTCCCGAAAACACTTCCGCAACGGTCCGATTTTCCGTGGCGGAAGGGCGCCCAAGCGCGACGGACCGAAAAAATCGTCGTTGGACTTTGCCTGACGCAGTTTCCACAACGGAACCCATATCGTCGGGTTAGGCCCATAGGCGACGAAAAATACCCCTTAGCGGACGATTTTGAGACGTTGTCTATCAGAACTTTTCTTGTAGTGTATAAAACTTTCTTTTCTTGGATTATTTTTGGCACCTCATATTTGGTCACTTGCCTTTTTCTTTCGATCCCCTGCCGCCTCTCAAACGGTGATACCGCTGATGCTAAATGGGACCCGCATGTCATCCTCTATGTACTATAAAACTTTCTTTTCTTGAATTATTTTTGGCTCCTGATATTTCGTTACTTGCATTTTTCTTTTGATCCCCTTCCGCCTCTCAAACGGTGATACCGCTGCTGCTAAATGGGACCCGCATGTCATCCTCTATGTACTATAAAACTTTCTTTTCTTGGATTTTTTTTGGCACCTCATATTTGGTCACATGCCTTTTTTTTCGATCCCCTGCCGCCTCTCAAACGGTGATAACGCTGCTGTTAAATGGGACCCGCATGTCATCCTCTATGTACAATCAAGTTTCTTTTTTTGAATTATTTTGGCTCCTGATATTTGGTCACTTGCCTTTTTCTTTCGATCTCATGCCACGTTTGAAAAATTGAGGAACCTGCAGGCTCATGGGACCCGCATGTCATCCTCTATGTACTATAAAACTTTCTTTTCTTGGATTTTTTACCCTCTGATTTTTGGCTATTTCCTTTTCTTTTGATCCCCTGCCGCCTTGGAAACATTGAGTAAGCTGCTGACTCATGGGACCCGCATGTCATCCTCTATGTACAATCAACTTTCTTTTTCTTTTGATCTCAAGCCGCATTTGAAACATTGAGACCGCTGCTGCTAAATGGGACCCGCATGTCATCCTCTATGTACAATAAAGTTTCTTTTCTTGGATTATCTTTGGCTCCTGATATTTTGTCACTTGCCTTTTTCTTTCGATCTCATGCCACCTTTGAAACGTTGAGTAAGCTGCTGGCTCATGGGTCCCGCATGTCATCCTCTACGAACAATAAAAGTTTCCTTTCTTGGAGTTATTTTTGACCCCTAATTTCTGGCTATTTGCCTTTTTCTTTTGATCTCCTGCCCCTTTGAAACGATGAGGACGCTGTTGGCAGGTCGGTCCCACAAGTCATCCTCTATGAACAATAAAAGTTTCCTTTGATGGATTTTTTTGAACCCCTAATTAATTTCTGGATATTTCCTTTTTTTTCTTTGATCCCCTGCCGCCTTGGAATCGTTGAGGATGCTGCTGCCTCATGGGTCCCGCATGTCATCCTCTCAGAACGGTAAATGTTTCTTTTCTTGGATATTGTTTACCAAATGATTTTTGGCTTATTTTTTCTTTCGATATCCTGCCGCCTTTAAAACGTTGAGGACGCTGCTGGCTCACGGGTCCCACATGTCAGCCTCTATGAACAATAAACGCTGAGGATGCTGCTGCCTCATGGGTCCCGCATGTCATCCTCTCAGAACGAAAATTTTTTACCAACAGATTTTTGGTTTATTTTTTCTTTCCATCCCCTGCCGCCTTTAAAACGACGCTGCTGGCTCATGGGTCCCCGATGTCAGCCTCCCCGTACAAGAAACATGTGATATCTTGATTATTTTGCAGACAATAAACAGTGTATTGCGCTCTGAGCTATTTCAACGGATAAATTAAATCTTTATTTTTACATAAACAAATTTATATGCTGAATCTCCTTGTTTTTTGTTTTTGCGAAGCATAGGACTTTCCTGTTTTTTTTAGAAAAATCCGAACTATCCTGTTTTGGAGTGGGCTGAAATTGTACGAGTCAAAAGGCCCAGCAGGATAGTTCGAATGCCCAGATGTCCACATGCAGCCCAATTGAAATCGTTCTTTTTTTGGATTTTTTTCACCCCCTGATTTCTGGCTACTTCATTTTTCTTTTGGTCCTGTGCCGCCTTGGAAACGTTGAGACCGCTGCTGCAAAATGGGACCCGCATGTCATCCTCTATGTACAGTAAAATTTCTTTTCTTAGATTATTTTTGGCTCCTGATATTTGGTCACTTTCCTTTTTCTTTCGATCCCGTGCAGCCTCTCAAACGGTGATACCGCTGCTGCTAAATGGGACCCGCATGTCATCCTCTATGTACAATCAAGTTTCTTTTCTTGAATTATTTTTGGCTCCTGATATTTGGTCACTTGCCTTTTCTTTCGATCTCATGCCACGTTTGAAACGTTGAAAAACCTGCTGGCTCATGGGACCCGCATGTCATCCTCTATGTACAATAAAACTTTCTTTTCTTCGATTTTTTTGGCACCTCATATTTGGTCACTTTCCTTTTTCTTTCGATCCTGCCGCCTCTCAAACGGTGATACCGCTGCTGCTAAATGGGACCCGCATGTCATACTCTATGTACAATCAAGTTTCTTTTCTTGAATTATTTTTGGATCCTGATATTTGGTCACTTGCCTTTTTCTTTCGATCTCATGCCACGTTTGAAACGTTGAAAAACCTGCTGGCTCATGGGACCCGCATGTCATCCTCTATGTACTATAAAAGTTCATTTTCTTGGTTTTTTTTCACCCTCTGATTTTCGGCTATTTCCTTTTTCTTTTGATCCCCTGCCGCCTTTGAAACGTTGAGGACTCTGCTGGCTCATCGATAAAACTTTCCTTTCTTGGAGTTTTTTTACCCCCTAATTTCTGGCTACTTTCTTTTTCTTTTGATCTCAAGCCGCATTTGAAACGTTGAGACCGCTGCTGCTAAATGGGACCCGCATGTCATCCTCTATGTACAATAAAGTTTTCTTTTCTTGGATTATCTTTGTCTCCTGATATTTTGTCACTTGCCTTTTTCTTTCGATCTCATGCCGCCTTTGAAACGTTGAGTAAGCTGCTGGCTCATGGGTCCCGCATGTCATCCTCTACGAACAATAAAAGTTTCCTTTCTTGGAGTTATTTTTGAACCCTAATTTCTGGCTACTTCCTTTTTCTTTTGATCCCGTGCCGCCTTGGAAACGTTGAGACCGCTGCTGCTAAATGGGTCCCGCATGTCATCCTCTATGTACAATAAAATTTCTTTCTTCGATTATTTTCGGGTCCTGATATTTGGTCACTTGCCTTTTTCTTTCGATCTCATGCCGCCTTTGAAACGTTGAGGAAGCTGCTGGAGCATGGGTCCCGCATGTCATCCTCTATGAACAATAAAAGTTTCCTTTCTTGGAGTTATTTTTTACCCCTAATTTCTGGCTACTTCCTTTTTCTTTTGATCCCCTGCCGCCTTTGAAACGTTGAAGACTTTGCTGGCTCATGGGTCCCACATGTCAGCTTCTATGAACAATAAACATTTCCTTTCTTGGAGTTATTTTGTACCCCTAATTTCTGGCTATTTGCCTTTTTTCTTTCGATCCCCAGTCGCCTTCAAACGTAGAGGACGCTGCTGGCTCGTGGGTCCCAGATGTCAGCCTCCATGAACAATAAACCTTTCCTTTGTTGGATTTATTTTTCACCCTCTGATTTTGGCTATTTCCTTTTTCTTTTGATCCACTGCCGCCTTGGAAACATTGAGTAAGCTGCTGACACATGGGGCCCGCATGTCATCCTCTATGTACAATCAACTTGCAAGATCTTGGAGCGAAAGAGCTTGTATTAGTGGGACCCATATGTCAACCTCTATGTACAATAAAAGTTTCCTTTCTTGGATTATTTTTAGCTCCTGATATTTGGTCACTTTCCTTTTTCTTTCGATCTCAAGCCGCCTCTGAAACGTTGAGTAAGGTGCTGGCTCATGGGACCCACATGTCATCCTCTATGTACAATAAAGTTTCTTTTCTTGGATTTTTTTACCCCTGATTTTTGGTCACTTGCCTTGACGCTGCTGGCTCATGGGTCCCACATGTCAGCATCTATGAACAATAAACCTTTCCTTTGTTGGATTTATTTTTACCCCTAATTTCTGGCTATTTGCCTTTTTCTTTTGATCCCCCTTTGAAAACGTTGAGGAACTGCTGGCTCATGGGACCCGCATGTCATCCTCTATGTACTATAAAATTTATTTTCTTGGATTTTTTTCACCCTCTGATTTTTGGCTATTTCCTTTTTCTTTTGATCCCCTGCCGCCTTGGAAACGTTGAGTAAGCTGCTGACTCATGGGACCCGCATGTCATCCTCTATGTACAATCAACTTTCTTTTTTTGGAGTTTTTTACCCCCTAATTTCTGGCTACTTTCTTTTTCTTTTGATCTCAAACCGCATTTGAAACGCTGAAACCGCTGCTGCAAAATGGGACCCGCATGTCATCCTCTATGTACAATAAGTTTCATTTCTTGGATTATTTTTGGCTCCTGATATTTGGTCACTTGCCTTTTTTCGATCTCATGCCGCCTTTGAAACGTTGAGTAAGCTGCTGGCTCATGGGTCCCGCATGTCATCCTCTACGAACAATAAAAGTTTCCTTTCTTGGAGTTATTTTTGACCCCTAATTTCTGGCTACTTCCTTTTTCTTTTGATCCACTGCCGCCTTTGAAACGGTGAGGATTCTGCAGACTAATACAAGCTTTTTCTCTCCAAGATCTTGCAAGTTGATAGATTAAATCATGGAATTATTAGGATATGTTTTAAATTTCAAATCCACTTTATGAATTATTAAAAATACCGTTATCCATGTGGGTATGGAGCGATCAAGGATTTTCATATTGGGCATGAGCAGTTTCAAAAATTGGAACCCAATAATTCAAAATAAATAAAAACAACTTTTATGTAGAATCTCCGTGTATTTTTTTTTGCCAATCATAGGATCTGTGTTTCATTAGAAAAGGGCCGAAATTGCATGAGCAGAAAGGCCCATTTGTAGTTATTGGGCTTCGACAGCCGGAGCAAGTAGGCCGATAGCAATTACCATGTAGATGGCCGTTGGCAACCCAAAGTGAAATATTGGGCCCAACAGGGGAAGGCTGAACAGTACTATTTTCTAATTGGAAGGTGGTACATGGCGTAATCCTGCCAAAAAAAAAGATGGACACGGGTTGCTGAAATTTGCCCATCTGCGCCTAATATCGCCGCCGCGGCTCCGCTTCCGCCGCCGCCGCCATGCCTCGTCTCGCGTCGAGCTCGCGGTACTGCCGCGTCTCGGGCACGGGGTACCGCGGCGTCCGCGCGCGCCCCAAAGGTACGTATTACGCGGAGATACGTGACGGCGGCGAGCGCATCGGCCTCGGCACCTACGAGACCGCGCACGAGGCCGCGCGCGCGTACGACGCCGTGGCGTGGCGGCTCGGGCGCCCGCGATCGTCGATGAATTTCCATGACGTGTGGACGCGCCAGCAGGCCGAGGATCTCGCGCCGCCGCCGTACATCGTTAGACAGGAGGAACAGCGCCGCCGCCGCGAGACGGAGCGCCGTTTGCGCATCGCCGAGCGGGACGAGCGCGCGGCGCGCGAGTGGGCGGCCCGCTTCCCCGAGGACGTTGCCGCCGAGAACGAGCACTTCCGCAGACGGAGGGCGGAGAAGGCGACGAGGCGGGCAGCGAAGAAGGAGGACCGCGCACGACGGAGGGCGGAGAAGGCGACGAAGCGGGCCTTCATCGAAGCGCAGCTCGCCGGGCCGACCACCATTGGCGAGGACGACCCCCGTTGGATTGACCTCTTCTCGTCGGATCCGGTGTCGGGCACGACACCGGACTCGTCAGATGTCGAGTTTTAGTTTAGTTTTATCGCACTACTTTGTAAAAATATGAACTACGGAGTATCTATCAAGCTAATTTTCTCCTATTTTATGTCTATTTCTAGTCTTTATTTGATCTTCTGTTTTACTGCACTCTATTTTTCATTATATTCTGTTTTTGGCGCTGCATTATAGCGCCTCTGAAAATACGCTGTTTCAGCCCTGCATTTGGCCGCCACAGTTTGCAGCTTCCGGTGAAGCTATTGCCGGCTCCATGCGCAGCATCAGCCATTCAGCCCACAGCGCCAAAATATAGAGCCACTGCTGGAGTTGCTGTAATATGTTTGTCAGCAGGAGCTTACCTAATTAGTTAAAAAAAAGATGTTCAGCGTGGGATTCGAAAAAAAGATCTTCATGTTTTTTTCCTAGCTATCCTAGTTCGGACTTTTTATTGTGTTGGCTAGTGCATGAAGCTTGACACCTGTATTATGTGATCCTGATATGAGGATAAGAACACCTTCAGCTTGCATTGCTAATGGTGTCTACTGCAGCAGTGGCGTACATTCAATGGAGACTGATGCAAGAGAGTTGGTACTGGTGAGCCTGCACTTGACATCATCGTGCCACCTGAAGTAGGTGGTGTATTGGGATTAGACTGATAAGCATAGCACCTTGCAAAGAACAAGATGATGCTAGTGTTGGTTAACGTGATTTTACGCCAAAAGTCATGTATGCTCAACAGGTGCCGTACCTAGTTTGGATATTGTGTTGTTACCCTTTTGTGGTTTGGTGTTTGTCCAACAGAGAAAGCTACTCTTTTCCCGTGTAAGTGTTATTATGTGAACAAAAGTTGTGTGTACATATATATCGGTCAGAGAACCAAGATTGCATATTCTTGCCTGGTTATAACACATAAGTCATAATAACAATTAAAGAGAAAAGGAACATTTGCCTTTGCAATGTGATTGTGCCAAGTAGATTAGACAACCAACCACAAACATTACAGGTCAACAGCCAAACGCATGCGAAAGTCCTAAGGTAAGCTCCATAATACATGTTGAAACCAAAAGCCTAGAAACCATAAGAAAGGTAGCTCCACATCACAGTTCCACGACAGCAGCATACTGATCATAAAACATATATCAAGTCAGGACAGCTGCACCACTGGGTAAGCATCCATGGGGTCTGGCTCAAGAGCGAAGACTGTGTGAATGCTGCAAAATGTGGCTCTTGCCTCACCCCACCCATACATCTTATCATGGAACCTTACCAAATCAGCATGAATCATCTTGACATAAACATAGCTCCTCTCTCCATGCTGATGGGATTGAACAATGCGCCAGTTGCAGTGCTTCAGCTTGTCAAACAGTATGCAGGAGATGACGAAGCATGCTGGCTGGTCTTTTGTAGTGACAATGGCTTGGAGTAGCTGGTCCTGTGAACCACCCAACTGGATCTTTAGAGCTTGAAGGACAGTCCGTGCTATATAAGCTACCGTTGCTGACTTCAGCTCGGGTTCAGGTGAATGACAGCTGACATCTTGTCCTAGAGATGCAGATCCTTCTTGATCAGATTCAGCGGAATCATCACCACTACTTACAGGTGCGTCAGGTTCTACAGAAGGCACATCAGGTACATGCTCCAGTTCATAGGAGTCGGGTGGGACAGCACCGTTTGCTGAAATCTCTACAATACCAGCTCCAGGTAGACCACCAGTCTCTACAGAGGGTAAACCACCAATATCCACTTCAGAGGATTCTCGTGGCACGACACCTTTCGCTAGAGGCTCTACCCTACCAGCTCCAGGTCCACCACCAGTCAGTACTGTGGGCATAGTCATGACGGGTTCTACCAATACAAAACCTCCTTCGGGTGCAGGATCATCAGTAGCAACTCCAGCATCAGCACCAGTTAAATCGGTCTTGACAATAGGTAAACCGTTTTGCTCCAGTTCAGAGAATTCCCGTGGCACGACACCGTTCACTAGAGGCTCTACACTAGCAGCTCCAGCTGCACCACCAGTTTCTACAGCAGGGGGTAAACCCAATCCACAACCTTCTTCATGTGGCACGATGATGCCAGGTATAGGCTCATCAGTACCAGGTCCAGCTGCATCAGTCTCCATAGACAGTAAACAAGGTGGCGTCGGAGGTTTAAAAGACTGGCATGCCATTTCACCTTTGTCATCAGACAATATAGAGTTTTCTTCAACTCTATGTTTCTGCAATAATAAGCACATGAACAGAAATTAGACCAGAGCATCTAGCCATCTAACAGGGGCAGCGGCAAAACAAGCGTCGGTCCATATGTTTACCTTGTCATCTGGGATATCAGAACACACAGATTTAGAAGTCATTTCACATAGCATCCGCTTTTTCGTTCCTTCCCCTACGTCCATCTGGAATAAGTAATACTATTGATCACATAAAACTAATTAATCAAATATATGCATATGTTGAGAAGTTTGCACGGCAAATTGTGGATTCTGCTTTTATCACCTACGAATCGTCGTTCTATATATTTACCTTGTTATCTGGGATATCAGAAGTCACAGAATGAGAAGTCATCTCACTAAGTATCGGTTTTTTCGCTCTTTCCCCTCCATCCATCTGCAATAAGAAGTACTATTGATCACATAAAGCCAATTCATTGAATATATGCATATGTTGAGAAGTTTGCACAACAAATTGTGGATTCTACTTCCAATCACCAAGTAATCTCGTGAGAAATGCATGATCAAGATATGTTTCTCCCTCTTGATCGACATCTGCATCTCCATTAAGACTAATCATCGTGCGATGGTGCTAGCGCATACACTTCCAATCACCAGACAAGCAAAAAATTGTTGATTCTAGTAATGCTTAATCAGCAGTGGCCATGGAACGACCACAGATCGACCAAGCAAAAAAATAAATCATCAGCCTACTGACCACCAGGCAAAACAAACTAGGCCCATACATGGCCTCACAAATCATCATCAAACGTCGATCAAACTAGCAAGTTTGAACATGGATTACTAATTTATTTTCTGATAAAGTGAGTATATTAATATCGAAAGATATTGATTACACTGAGCCTCTGCAACAACGCAATACCTTACTGGTAGTACGGATGCACATGGATTCCTAATACTCCCTCTGTTCGGTTTTAATTAGTCGACGCGAGGGAGAGAAGAAAATGAACTGTCGATGCTTTCAACTAGAGTCAATTAAATACGAACGGAAGAAGTACGTAGTAGTATTGACAAATATCCGGATCTAGTCTAAAAACAAATTGGCATGTAAATCCTAGTAGTCTACTAAACTAGGATCAATACCCTAGATTAGGGTTGCAAGCGGCGTCCGCGAATCGTCCCGCAAAGCAGAAAATTAGAGCAAATAGTGGTTGAGATTAGAGCAGATTTAAAGCACTCGCACTGAAACTAGCTAGCCCGCTACCCACCCCGCTTGACACCCTGCCCTAGATGTGAATCTACACCAAATATTCAAACAAGGATGAGCAACCGCCAATAAAATTTTATCCGCACATCATCATCTCTACCATACACAAGGGTATGGTGATTTCACATACAGCCATTGTTGCCGCGGGACGAGGATGAGTGATGCGCCGCGGAGAAGGTGCCTCACGCCTCTGTCGCCGCCGCCGTCGAAGAGGAAGTCGAAGCCGCGCGATTGTGGTCCGTCGCCGATATGGAGGTGGAGCTACTAGGGAAGAGATGGAGGTGGAGGTGGAGAGGGAGTGATGGTTTGTACTAGTGGCGGCCGGTGAGGTAGTTATAAATACAGCCTCTCTCTCTTTTTTGGCAAGGAATGCAGCTTCTCTTGGAAGGCAACGAGGCAACGCACTCCAGATTTCGTATATTACTATAATAATATGGGCGGAGAAATTTGGACGCATCTGTGTTGTCTTGTCAAATGAATCACCAGGATTTGCTTTTAGTACTCCAGATTTGGGCGACCCAAGGAAGTAGAGATAGTAATGTACGCCATCTAGCTGCACGCTATCAAATCAAATAAATGGTCATGCCATTTACTTTTAAGATGGTGCAGCAGTTATTCTGACCAAAGAAACATGCACGTCTGCTGATTATTTCTGATGGGTATACATTTACCGTCCGCTAGCAAAGATTGTTTGGCACATTGTTCTTATGGCTTTCAACATCACACCCCTTAATAATATTATTAATCAATGTTTGGGCAATCAATTGAGTGTGTTAATAAAAAATTAAAACCCACAAATCCAACTGTACTATTTTTAGGGCCATATGAAGGACAAGGAATGATTTTAAATGCCATATGGAGTACCTCCAACCATGTGAAATATGGTTCTGTCATGCAGGTGATACCCATGGCTTCGCATTGGATCTGTATGTTGTCCTACATACAGTCAACTATGAAGTACCACGATTTGGTTTTTGGGTGCAACCGGCTAGAGAATGATGCACGGGTTTGTACAGCCAGTACAATTCACATTAAGATTTTCTGATAGGATGTTGATGTGTATATGTAAGAATCATACACTAGAATGTCTTCTATGTTTAGATGGTTGATCTACGTTTATACTTTCTGTGAACCATGAGGTTAAGACCTTTGTACTGTAATAAAGATTGCTAAATAACAGTATATATGTATGCCTCTAGGGACACTGAAACAGCCAAACAACCATGCATGTGTATAGACCGTATTTGATCAAATTAAAAGAAGCACCTCGGTTCATGCAAATAGCATCAGTTAATCACCTAAGTCCATTAGCTATAAATAGTTAAATAGGAGTCAAGACCAACTGAGCTAGCTAGTAGTATGATCCTACTATTACATAAATATCCCTAACTCTGATTGTCTTTGTTCCAGTCCAGCGCGTTGGTGTAGCTTGGGATGAACCAAAACCCCGTATGCCAGTTGGCCCCTGGACCGCTGCTTGAGAAAGAGATGCTTTGGTGGTCTTCGCCATTTAGACTGAAGCGGAAAATTTCTTGATGTGATGTGTCAAACTGAGAGCCAATGGCCTGAGGCGTGGTGTAGATGCAGTTTCTTCTTGTCAAATATCCTGGGGGAAATGTTGCACCACCCACTGGCATGAAAATCGGATAGTTCAACCCAAGGAACATAGAATAGTCTCCAAGATTAGTAACCCTTTCCCACGGGTTGGCTGGAAGTAACCGACTAGTGTCATTCGAGAATACAATGCAGGTATACCCCGAATAGCTGTGAACAGCGCGACCGCAATGGACAGAAGGGGTACTATCATAATAATACATTGGAGCACCGTCAGCGTCAAAATCCATTACGCCACGTGCATAGACCAGGAGAAGTCTAGAACGATCTTGAGATCTTGCCAGCCACCACGTACGACTATTAGAGTCAAAATCATCATAGCCATCAAATCCAGCCGTCCACGGAATGAATGGAGCAGGGAGCACTATAGGACCTTGAAAAAGGAAAGAGCACGTCACATGAAAATATATTTCATGATTTATCTACTAGTGATATTGATTTGATATTGGGATGCCAATACTAGTACTTTATAAAATCATGGTCGAACATAAGATGGTTTGAAATATATTTCGAACATCTTGGTAAAACTTCATATGGATTTAAAACATGTTCCCCAAAATATTGGTCCAAATTTTAGATGGTTTGAATATAGTACTCCTTATTCTCTAGAACCGGGGGAATATAAACAAATGAAAGTCTTTATCAATATTGCATGGCACCTTTATTGATTCTATTTCTACTCTACCTTAAATTTTCTAGGGAGTAATAATAAAGAAACTTAATTACTAGGGGGCCTTTTTCCTAAGGAACAACATGCACATTAGACCATACTAAAATTCCTATAGATGTTAAATTCTATATATGTCCATACCACAAGAGGGTTATGGTGTGCGCCTATGGAATTCCTTTAAGCCAAAAGATGCCAAGACAGTTCAACAAATAAGAGGTGAAATACTATATAAGTTACGTATATAAAAAAGATAGGGAGGAAATGTTACCAAATTGATTAGGATCCCATGCATAAACATTTCCAAGCTCAGTAACGGCGAACACAAGTCCGTTATGTATAATTGCATCGCAGTATATGGCGCCGTACTGAAACTGGTTTTCAAGAAATATCCATGTACGAGGATATTCGCCATGGAGGTAGGCAATTGCAAAGTCGAAGATTGCGACAAGGGAGAAATCTTTATACCCCCTAGCAGCTGTAGGAACTTGGCAAATAGCTATCTTCTGCAGTTGAATAGCAGAACGCTGATACTCGAATATAAGTGGATTGCGTGTGGTTTCCAACTTCTTCCTCAAAGATGGAAGCTTAATCTTGCGATGAGTGTAGACATTGAGGAGGTTCCACTTGCCTTCGGGGCCAACCATGGCGATCCAATCTCCATTGGCGCCTGCCCGCTCCTCATCCTTACCGTGTGGCATTAGGCCATCATAGGAGAACCTGTCCAGCGGCAGTAGTTTGCACTTGCTGTGCACCGGCAAATCCTCCTTGAACACCCATGGTTTATCCGCCGGGTCACAACAGAGAACACACGGAAGGCCAAACGGCTGAGAAGCAGGCAGAGTGGCACTGTATTTGGCTGACTGAAGAATACTTTTGGAGGAACCGACTAGGGACGCGGCGGTGATGGCGTCGCACTGGCTGATGAGCACTTCAAGGGGGCCTTCCGTAAACACCTTGTGAAACAGCCCAGATCCACAGACCCTGCTCGATTTCGCCATCGCAATGAGGCAGGTGGTACAATGGGGTTGGTATTTTCTTGGGAGATCTACTGATTCGAACTTTGGGAGAGAGATGGCGATCAATGGCGGCAGGTGGGGGTTTGAGTTGGAGAACAGAGGCTCTCAAACTGGGCACTGCTGGATAGGATGCGAAAGCGCCATGGCGGAGACGCAGGCGCGTGCTATGGAAGCTGGGCGGAGTGGGGATAGACGACGGAGGTGAACCGAGACGCTCCTCCTCTTATGCATATACTGCCTACTGCAGTTTCGAGGAGAGTGTGAATGTGTTCAAAAAAAGAGGAGAGTGTGAATGTGTTCAAAAAAAGAGGAGAGTGTGAATGTGACCCGACACCCGAGTAGGAGCAGACGGACTATAGGAGTAGCCCCATCATTACAGAACATTAATCGTGCTTCCTACAATAAATAAGTGAAACATCCCAGGCTTGTGTTGTCTAATCAAATCGATGGCCATGTCAGTATTATGGTGAACAAATAAAACAAATACACACCAACCTTGTTCTTTTTGCAACGTACACCAACCTAGCAAGGCATCAACCTTCTCGCCATCAACTACGACTCCGTGGCTCCGTCCCACCAAAGTTGTCTCAACTTTGTAAAAAAAATACATCTATCCATCTAAATTTTAACAAAGGTGAGACACTTTTGGTGGGACCGAGGGAGTACAAAAAAACTTTACTACTCCATGCTAGTATCGGCCACTAATTCAAATTTCAACTGAAGGCGTGCTATTTTATGGTCCTGAAAATTGCCAAAAAAAATACAACCCAAAAATGCAACAGATCCATGTTAAGGGGGTACACCCTACGCAATATACATTAAGAAACTTTGAAACTTCAGCGACCTTGTAAGAATGCCCATGACAGTGCAGTTTTGCCAAATTAGGAAGAGACGAAATATGAATTCAACCAAAGAAATCTAAACGAATCCTTAGACAATAGCATAGTTAACACGTTCAGAAAAAAATGATGACTCCAAAAGAACAACATTAGCAAGAAATACTCCATTTTAGTTTGAATTTGCAGTCACATACATATACTAGTAGTACTGCCAAAATACTATAATACTCCGAGCTGCATTCTAGCACTCCAACTAGCTAGCTAATAGTTCTGGAGTAGTAGTACTACTATACAAGTCCAAAATACATCCGAACGAACCCTACTTCGAACTAAACTACTCCCTCCGATCTTCGAGTAACTACATTGCAGTATGACTAAACGAAGATTATTGTATAACCTTCTTGTTGATGCAAACGCAGATAGGCAACACACGCTGCCCTCCATTCTGCTTCGCGTAACGGGGCGGCACCGCCAGGAAAGAAGTGAGCTGCTGCAACATGATCGAGCTAGGCGTCGGGGAGCTCGTCGGCTCGATTACCGCCATCAAGGTGTCCGTCGAGAGGTCACTGGTCCCAGCCGTCGCCGGCGCCGGCGGACCAATCACCAACAGCTGCGCCTTGTACATCGGAAACAAGCACGCGGCCGACCTGATGCACACACAGGACACAATGGTGGTCGGGCCGAGCGCGCCAACGGTGATGGCGAACACGCTACCGTCTTCTTCCCCACTGCCGATGAACAGGTGTCCCCGCGGTTGTACCGGAACACGAACTATGCACCAGGCGGGTATGCCATACTGGAACGTAAACACTGGGATGGAGTGGGATGCTTGGAGGTGTACCAGGAGCTCCCGCGGCGGGCCGGTGAAGCTGCAGCCGGTATTGATGGCCTCTGTGCAGCCGCACGGACCATGCGGGCACGCGATATAGTGCTTGTAGGACTCCGTGGAGGCGACCAAGCTCTGGCAGCCGACGCACTTGACCATTGCCCCAGATCGATTCGACGGCGGCAATCTTGCCCCAGATCGATTCGACGGCGGCAACCTCGCCGGCTGCTCGCACTTCTTGCACGGGTTCGGCGCAAGCTCGCCGACGCAGCGCCGACAGCCCATATGACCGCCCTTGCACTGCACGGAACAACGTACGTGGCATCAGTTGTCATTGACATTTCTCACAGGTGAACCTAAGAATGAAATCGGAAGGGAGCGACCTTGGATATGGGGGGTTTGAAGGGCAGCAGGCAGAGGGGGCACAAGAAGAGGGCCTCCTCCATCTTCAGAGAAGAGTGATCGGGAAAACGAGAACGGGATGGGTTCTTTTTTTTATACATGCCTTGGAGTGGAGTATGGATACTACTACTTATAGGAAGAACTTCCTTGCTAAGAATCGGCGTCGGCCGTACGCAACCATAGATGCACCAGCGGCTCTGCAGTTTGTCAAAATAAAAGGACAGAGCTGCAGTGACTTGAAGTCTCCAAATCTCATTGTGACTTGGTGCCACCATCTACCAACCATTTGAGATCCAACGTTCCAAACTATCTCTTATTTCGAACCTAAAAACAAAAATTATGAAAAAAATCCAGTAAAATGTAGATGCCTTGTTCTAAAATCTGTGAATATTTCATCCCACTCGGACGATTAGCTTGTGATTAAAGAGCTTTTTACGTATACGAGCACTAGTTTAAACTAAATACTCCCTCTGATTCATATTAATTGACTTCAATATGGATGTATCTAGAACTAAAATGTGTCTAGTACATCCATATTAGAGTCAATTAATATGAACCGGAGGGAGTATATATTTGCTCACAAACCTTTGATTCAAATCGAATGAAACTTCACCAAAATATAAATCGAAATATGCACGATTAACTGGAAGTTCTTGAAATATTTCTGAGCAATTATAATAATTATTTAGTTTAAATTCTAAGTCGATCGCATACATTGGATCTGAGATGGATGGTGGATGGTGGCACCAAGTCACTGTGAGACTTGGAAGTATCAAGTCAGTGAAGCTCTATCCCAAAATAAAAGCTTCGTGAAGGGGGCAGTTTGGTTCAAAAAAGAAGACAGTGCCAAGCAGTTGTCAAACAATACCCATATAGTCAAATGTACTCCCTCTGATTCAAATGAATTGACTCAACTTTGTCTAGATATATGGATGTATCAAGTCACTGAAGCTAAAATAAAAGCTTCATGAAGGGGGAAGTTTGGTTCGAAAAAAATACAGTGCCAAGCAGCTGTCAAATAGTACCATAACGTCAAATGTACTCCCTCCGATTCAAACGAAATGACTCAACTTTGTATTTTGCATGTTAAAGGTTTTTCGTAAAACTTGGCCAATCTTAACATAGTTTGCCTTTCTAAAAAAAGATATAAGCCCTAAGGCTCCTTTGATTCATAGGATGGGAAAACCATAGAAATATGAAAAACATAGGATTGAGATTTAATGGCTAGTTGAATCATATAGGAAGATGAGTTGTGTTTGATTGTGCCAAAGGAAATTTTCCATGAGGTATGACCTAATGTTTTATTCTTATAGGATTTGCACTGCAAGATTCCTATAGGATATGTTCCTATGAATCAAACAACTAGTGTGGGGAAAATTCACATGTGATCTAAATCCTACATAATTCCTATACAAATCCTATATATGAATTTTAGTTGTTAGGTCACTTAAAATGACTTCACTTGAAGGGTTACATTTTTGTTTTTTCTGAATTAGTAGTGATGCCTAACCATATATATACCTAAACCAAGAGAATCAGCATAAACTTATGTATATTAATAGTAAGCGCATATATGAATGTTTTTTATCTACAAACCCAGGGTCATATATATGTACATAGAAACATGCATATATGCTAGTTTTTGTACCTTGGTGTGTTCCTCTTTTGGGCTATCTCTTTTTTGTTCACCGGTTCACAACCAACGCCCTAGATTAATTTGGCACTTAGAAAATAACATTTTGTTTTTGGCGCACTAACACAAATAGTAGTAGCACGGTCAACACTGTAGAGAAGTACAAAATAAATGTGTGTGGGAAAAAATGACTTAAAGTGACCATTACATTGAGAAAAAGGGTAGAACCAAGCATTGCACAGGGAAAAAGCAGTGTAGTGCCCAGAAGAAAAAAACAAGTTGGGTTATACTCCCTCCATCCTGAAATAATGGGTGTAGAGTTAAAATTTGTCCATAAAAGAGTGTACTTCTCGTTTTGCAATGCACTTCAAAATTTGTCCACAAAAGAGTGGTAGTAAAAAATATTTCTTTCTCATCACGAGGGATATAGTTTCTTCACGACTAGTACGTACTACCTCCATCACAAAGCTTAAGTCTTTTTTTAAGAGTCAAAGCAAGTAAAGGTTGACGAAAATTTAGAACAATCTATCAACTAATATAATATTTTGTAGATACCATACCAAAAAAAATCGTTGTCTATGTATTGATATTAATTTTGTATTTTGCATGATAATGATTTTTGGTAAAATCTTAGTTTACCTTGACATAGTTTGAGCTTCTAAAAATAATATAAGCCTTACGCTTTGGGATGGAGGTAGTAGTATTTAGCATAATATGGTTTTCTTATTTACTACATGCATTTAGATCATTGGAGGTGGAAAAGTTGAAGAGGAAAGTGATGGTCGATGACAGTTTCCCAATGTAATAATAAAATCCTTAATATGCCTTGAAAACCCACACGTACGCTCTTTCTAGGACAGAGGCAGTATGAGGTAATGCACCCACGCGCTGTCATCTGCCGGTTCGTGCTATGTCTCCCAAATCTTGAAATATCGTCAGTTATCCATTTCACGTCCACACTTCTCCCTCTCTCCACGGACTAGGAAAAAACCCTCTCTTCACTTCCCCTTCCCATTCCACCGATGGAGAGCCCAACCGACGCCGTCAACGCAGCGAAAGCGAAAGCCGCGCGGCTGGCCTTAGCCGCAGAGGAGGCGTCCAGAGCCGCGACCGCAGCACGCATGGCCGCAACGGCGGCGATCATCGCCGCAGCGGATGCCAAAGACGAAGCGGAGGCCATTGCCGAAGGTCGGGCCATCGGTCGCTCATCGGCATCTGATGCTGTTGGTAGATGGGTCCACTCTCTTGGGAAGCATCCCCTAGATGACGAGGACGAGGTTGAACTCATCTTTGAACCGCCGCCGCCGACCTTCGACGAGAATATCGTCGACGAGGGGGAGGAAGTATGTTCCGATTCACCTCTCTCCCTTATTCAACATAGCCCTGTATCGATTTGCGCTATGGTCTCTCCCTCTTTTTTTGCGCTATAGCGTTTTGAATTAGCGTCAGAATCTTTTTAGATTCATATTCAGTATTAGTTGCAACTGCTACATATTTGCTTCACATCCGATTCACCTCTCTCCCTTATTCAACATAGCCCTGTATCGATTTGCTCTATGGTCTCTCCCTCTTTTTTTTGCGCTATAGGGTTTTGAATTAGCGTCAGAATCTTTTTAGATTCATATTCATTATTAGTTGCAACTGCTACATATTTGCTTCACCTGTTTATTTGGCATGTATCAGGTTGCTACTGATGAGGTTGACAGCGATGTCGAGTCGCGTCATAGGAAGGCCAGGGCCACTCTCAACAAGCTTAAGGCGGGGAAGTTCGACAAGTATTGGAGTGAACCCTGGACTGGTGCCAGGAACAGCTGCCCCTTCTGCACAAAGAGCATAAAGGTTGACTTTCGAAGCGTCCTGCAGCATGCCGAAGCCGGTGGGTCCGGCTGTCTCAAAGTTGGGGAAACTGTTAACCGATCCGGCTTCATAGCCAACCACATGGCCTATGGGCTATTCCTAAGGAAGAAATTGAACCAAGCTATCGAGACCGGTCGTGTGCCTCCTCCCAAGCCCAAGCCACCAAAGATTAAAGGTATGGGCAGCAAGAAGCAGAAGAAGCGGGACCGGGAGGAGGCGACAGGAAGAAGATGGTAAATATACTCCGTAACTGTTGTGCATGTTTGTCTCTCCTACTGCTTCAAAAGCAGCATCTTTTGTTGAACTCTGTTTATGTTTGCTGCTCAGCAGCGTTTGTGGTGAACCTATTAGCTTAATTAGGGGTTGTTGAACTATGTCTGTGTTGAACCTTGCTTAATTAGGTTGTGTTGAACTCTGTTTGTGTTGGCGTGGGAAGGGGGGCATGATGCTACCCTGAATTTGCGGGACCCCCAAAAAACTTGCAAATACGAGTGATGCATCCAAAAGGAACAAACTTTTACATGGTAGACCCCAGTCTGAAAGCAAGAAATGCGATCGGGTCCTTAACAGCCACCGCCCGGATTGATCGGGTATTTTGCCTGCCTACCGCATGTGACTTGTGCTCACTGAAGTTTGGGACCTCACGCATGGGCACCACACGTAAGTGACAGACCTGTTGGTGTAAAAACTCGGGTGATTATTATACTGCATTAGTACAAAGTTTCCTATGGATTCAAGGGTTGGAAAGCCAAGTTAACTCATTTTCATGACTAAGAAGGAGCCAGGCTTACTTTTTCATTTTCATGTTTTAACTTGTTTAAATCTTGGTCAAACAAAGGATTTGACCAGGATTCAAGTGGGCATAAAAATTCAAAAAAGAAATCAAAAAAAAACCAAAGCACATAAGCTTCTTATGTCATATAGTAAGCATTACAGTTGATCAACGAAGTCTAGACATATTCAAACCAGAAAAATATTGTATATACCCCCTAACCCTAAACTCTGTCTTATGAAGTCAAGCATGAAGAAAAGTGGTTTTGGGTTTCAAACATTGGAAATTGAAAAAACTCCCAAAAGCTTCATTTTGGAGTGACTAAGAAGAATCCAGGCTTTCATTTTCATTTTCATGTTTTAAATTGGTTTAAATCTTGGTCAAACCTAGGATTTGACCAAGATTCAAATGGACATAACAAATTCAAAAAAATCAAAACCAAACACATAGTCTTTTGATGTCATATAGTAAGCATTCAAGTTGATAAACAAAGTCTAGACATATTTAAACAAGAAAAATCATGTATATACTTGGCCCCTAACCCTAAACTCTGTCTTATGAAGTCAAGCATTAAGAGAAGTGGTTTTGGGTTTCAAACATGGAAATTTAAAAAACCTCCCAAAAGCTTCATTTTGGAGTGACTAAGAAGAATCCAGGCTTACTTTTCATTTTCATGTTTTAAACTGGTTTAAATCTTGGTCAAACCTAGGATTTGACCAAGATTCAAATGGGCATAACAAATTCAAAAAAAAACTAAACACATAGTCTTTTGATGTCACATAATAAGCATTCAAGTTGATAAACAAGGTCTAGACATATTCAAACCAGAAAAATCATGTATCTACCCCCTACCCCTAAACTTTGTCTTATGAAGTAAAGCACGGAGAGATATCATTTTGGGTTTCGAACATGGAAAATTTAAAAAAACCTCCCAAAAGCTTCATTTTGGAGTGAATAAGAAGGATCCACACTTACTTTTCATTTTCATGTTTTAAACTTGTTTAAATATTGGTCAAACCTGCAAGGATTTGACCAAGATTCAAATGGGCATAAAAATTCAAAAAAAAAAAACCGAAAACCACTTCTCTTCGTGCTTGACTTCATTAGACAGAGTTTAGGGTTGGGGTATATACATGATTTTTAATGTTTAAATATGTATAGACTCCGTTGATCAACATGAATGCTTACTATAACTTAAGAAGCTTAATTATGTGCTTTGGTTTTTCATTTTTTGAATTCTTTATTGAATTTTTATGCCTATTTGAATCTTGGTCAAATCCTAGGTTTGACCAAGAATTAAACAAGTCAGTAACATGAAAATGAAAAAGTAAGCCTGGATCCTTCTTATTCACTCAAAAAATGAAGCTTTTGGGAGGGTTTTTGAATTTTCCATGTTTGAAACCCAAAACCATTCCTCTTATATGCTTGACTTCATATATATGACAGAGTTTAGCCTTAGGGGGTATATACATGATTTTTCTAGTTTGAATATGTCTAAACCTTGTTTATCAACTTGAATGCTTACTATAAACCAAAAATTCATGTATCTACACCTAACCCTAAACTATGCATGAAGAGAAGTGGTTTTGGGTTTCAAACCTGGATATTTCAAAAACCCTCCCAAAAGCTTCATTTTGGAGTGAATAAGAAGGATCAAGGCTTAATTTTTCATTTTCATGTTTTAATCTTGTTTAAATCTTGGTCAAACCTAGGATTTGACCAAGATTCAAATGGGCATAATTTAAAAAAATGAAAAATCAAGGCACATAGTCTTCTTATGTCATATAGTAAGCATTCAATTAAGTTGATAAACAAGCTCTAGACATATTCAAACCAGAAAAATCATGATGTATCTACCCCCTATATATCCCTAAACCCTAACTTATGAAGTCAAGCATGAAGAGAAGTGGTTTTTGGTTTCAATCATGGAAATTTCAAAAACCCTCCCAAGAGCTTCATTTTGGAGTGACTAATTAAGAAGCATACATGCTTACCTTTTCATATTCATGTTTTAAACTTGTTCAAATCTAGGTCAACAAACCTAGGATTTGACGAAGAATCAAATGGGTATAAAAAAATTAAAAACAAGCTCTAGATAAGCTCAAGTTGAAAAACAAGTTCTAGACATATTCAAACCAGAAAAATCATGTATCTACCCCCTATATATCCCTAAACCCTGACTTATGAAGTCAAGCATGAAGAGAAGTGGTTTTTGGTTTCAATCATGGAAATTTCAAAAACCCTCCCAAGAGCTTCATTTTGGAGTGGCTAAGAAGGATAGATGCTTAATTTTTCATATTTATGTTTTAAACTAGTTTAAATCATGGTCAAACCTAGGATTTGACCAAGATTCAAATGGGCAT
Source organism: Lolium multiflorum (assembly GCA_030979885.1). NCBI lineage: Eukaryota > Viridiplantae > Streptophyta > Magnoliopsida > Poales > Poaceae > Lolium > Lolium multiflorum. The sequence continues at coordinate 198,496,477 of CM061750.1, forward strand.
AAAAATTCAAAATAAATGAAAATAAATGAAAAACCAAGGCACGTAGTCTTCTTATGTCATATAGTAAGCATTCAATTAAGTTGATAAACAAGGTCTAGACATATTCAAACCAGAAACATCATGTATCTAGCTACCCCTAGCCCTAAACTCTGTCTTATGAAGTCAAGCATGCATGAAGAGAAGTCATGGTTTTTGGTTTCAAACATGGAAATTTCAAAAACCCTACCAAGATCTACATTTTGGAGTGACTAAGAAGGATATATGCTTAATTTTTCATATTCATGTTTTATTAAACTTGTTTAAATCATGGTCAAACCTAGGATTTGACCAAGATTCAAATGGGCATAAAAATTCAGAAAAAACAAAAAATGGAAAATCAAGGCACATAGTCTTCTTATGTCACATAGTAAGCATTCAATTAAGTTGATAAACAAGGTCTAGATATATTCAAACCAGAGAAATCATGTATCTACCCCCTAACCCTAAACTCTGTCTCATGAAGTCAAGCATGAAGATATGTGGTTTTTGGTTTCAAACATGGAAATTTCAAAAACCCTCCCAAGAGCTTCATTTTGGAGTGACTAAGAAGGACATATGCTTAATTTTTCATATTCATGTTTTCAACTTGTTTAAATCATGGTCAAACTTAGGATTTGACCAAGATTCAAATGGGCATAAAATTAAAAAAACAATAAAATGAAAAACCAATGCACATAGTCGATCTTCTTATGTCATATATATAGTAAGCATTCAATTAAGTTGATAACAAGGTCTAGACATATTCAAACCAGAAAAATCATGTATCAACAAGCTACCCCTAACCCCAAACTCTGTCTTATGAAGACAAGCATGAAGAGAAGTGGTTTTTGGTTTCAAACATGGAAATTTCAAAAACCCTCCCAAGAGCTTCATTTTGGAGTGACTAAGAAGGATATATGCTTAATTTTTCATATTCATGTTTTCAACTTGTTTAAATCATGGTCAAACCTAGGATTTGACCAAGATTCAAATGGGCATAAAATTAAAAAAACAATAAAATGAAAAACCAATGCACATAGTCTTCTTATGTCATATATATAGTAAGCATTCAATTAAGTTGATAAACAAGGTCTAGACATATTCAAACGAGAAAAATCATGTATCAAGCTACCCCTAACCCCAAACTCTGTCTTATGAAGTCAAGCATGAAGAGAAGTACGTGGTTTTTTGGTTTCAAACATGGAAATTTCAAAAACCCTCTCAAGAGCTTCATTTTGGAGTGACTACGAAGGATACATGCTTAATTTTCATATTCATGTTTTAAACTTGTTTAAATCATGGTCAAACCTAGGATTTGACCAAGATTCAAATGGGCATAATTTAAAAAAAATGAAAAATCAAGGCACATAGTCTTCTTATGTCATATAGTAAGCATTCAATTAAGTTGATAAACAAGGTCTAGACATATCAAACCAGAAAAATCATGTATCTACCCCTATATATCCCTAAACCCTGACTTATGAAGTCAAGCATGAAGAGAAGAAGTGGTTTTTGGTTTCAAACATGGAAATTTCAAAAACCCTCCCAAGAGCTTCATTTTGGAGTGACTAATTAAGACGCATACATGCTTACTTTTTCATATTCATGTTTTAAACTTGTTCAAATCTTGGTCAACAAACCTAGGATTTGACGAAGATTCAAATGGGTATAAAAAATTAAAACCAAGGTCTGCTCATGTCATATAGTAAGCATTCAATTAAATTGATAAACAAGGTCTAAACATATTCAAACCTAGGAAAATCATGTATCTACCCCCTAACCCTAAACTATGTCTTATGAAGTCAAGCATGCATGAAGAGAAGTGGTTTTTGGTTTTCAAGCATGGAAATTTCAAAAACCCTCCCAAGAGCTACATATTGGAGTGACTAAGAAGGATAGATGCTTAATTTTTCATATTCATGTTTTAAACTTGATTAAATCATGGTCAAACCTAGGATTTGACCAAGATTCAAATGGGCATAAAATTAAAAAAACAATAAAATGAAAAACCAATGCACATAGTCGATCTTCTTATGTCATATATATAGTAAGCATTCAATTAAGTTGATAACAAGGTCTAGACATATTCAAACGAGAAAAATCATGTATCAAGCTACCCCTAACCCCAAACTCTGTCTTATGAAGTCAAGCATGAAGAGAAGTGTGGTTTTTGGTTTCAAACATGGAAATTTCAAAAACCCTCCCAAGAGCTTCATTTTGAAGTGATTAATTAAGAAGCATACATGCATGCTTACTTTTTCATATTCATGTTTTAAACTTATTCAAATCTTGGTGAAACCTAGGATTTGACCAAGATTCAAATGGGTATAAAAATTCAAAAAAAGGTCTTCTTATGTTATATATATAGTAGGCATTCAATTAAGTTGATAAATAAGGTCTAGACATATTCAAACCAGAAAAATCATGTATCTACCCCTAACCCTAAACTTTGTCTTATGAAGTCAAGCATGAAGAGAAGTGGTTTTTGGTTTCAAGCATGGAAATTTCAAAAACCTCCCCAAACTTCATTTTAGAGTGACTAAGAAGGATACAAGCTTCCCTTTTCATTTTCATGTTTTAAACTTGTTTAAATTATCTTGGTCAAATCTAGGATTTGACAAGATTCAAATGGGCAAACATATGATAAGTGATGCAAATATCATTTCTAAGTGCGGGCAAACCAGCCTTTAGCTTAACATATTTCTAAGTACAAGGTTTCAGAAAATTGAGTGGGGGCGGCTGCCCCCCTTGGCTATAGTCTGGATCCGCCCATGCTATAGTTTGAGGCCATTTGGATGACGTCGAAAAAATTCTTTGATTAGAAATGGGGTTGTTCGAACCCCGTAGTTGGATTTTTTTGAACCTTGATCTGTAGTACTGGGCAAAACCCTAGTTTAACCTATTTAATTATAGATTCGTAGGTCGATTTTTCTACGTACCTTTTTATTATTACTCTACTATGCAGCACATATGTGTTTGCCCGTCGAGTGAAACTCGGAGGAAGAGGGATCACTCGGAAGGAGAGAAGAAGGAGGGAGAGCATTATGGTGTCTCCCCTTTTTCGGGTGATGATGTTGACTGTTGTGCAGGGTTTGTCAGTGAGCAGGAGGTGCGAGCGAGCGAGTCGAGCGAGGCCGAGAATGAGAGAGATTTGTTTTTTTTGTGAGGGGACAACCGAAGGATCCTGAAGGACCCAGAGACTTCCAATACGCATCCTGATGCGTCTTCTCTTGACAAAGAAAATGGCTGGGAGTTTGCGTACCTATTGCACGTGACTTGTGCTCACTGAAGTGTGGGACCTCACGCATGGGCACCACACATAAGTGACAGACCTGTTGGTGTAAAAACTCGGTTGATTATTATAGTGCATTAGAACAAAGTTTCCTATGGATTCAAGGGTAGGAAATCCAAGTTAACTCATTTACATGACATTATTTTTTCCATGAAGCAAAGTTAACACATCTATCAATTGGTACATTTTGGAGTGACTAAGAAGGATCCATGCTTACCTTTTCGTTTTCACGTGTTAAACTTGTTTAAATCTTGGTCAAACCTAGGATTTGACAGAGATTCAAATGGGCGGAAAATTCAAAAAAAAACAGAAAAATGAAAAACCAAAGCACATACGTAGTTTTCTTATGTCATATAGTAAGCATTCAAGTTGATAAACAAGGTCTAGACATATTCAAAACATACAAATCATGTATGTACCCCTAACCCTAAACTATGTCTTATGAAGTCAAGCATGAAGAGAAGTGGTTTTGGGTTTCAAACATGGAAATTTCAAAAACCTCCCACAAACTTCATTTAGAGTGACTAAGAAGGATAAATGCTTCCCTTTTCATTTTCATGTTTTGAACTTGTTTAAATCTTGGTAAAACCTAGGATCTGACCAAGATTCAAATGGGCATCAAAAATAAAAAAATCAGAAAAATGAAAAACCAAAGCACATAGTCTTCTTATGTCATATAGTAAGCATTAAAGTTGATAAACAAGGTCTAGACGTATTCAAACCAGACAAATCATGTATCTACCCCTAACCCTAAACTCTGTCTTATGAAGTCAAGCATGAAGAGAAGTTGTTTTGGGTTTCAAACATGGAAATTTCAAAAACCCTCTCAAAGAGCTTCATTTTGGAGTGACTAAGAAGGATCCATAGGAAACTATGTACTAATACAGTATAATGATCACCCGAGTTATTAGAGCAACAAGTCTGTCACTTACGTGTGGTTCCCATGCGTGAGGTCCCACACTTCAGTGAGCACAAGTCACGTAGTCTTCTTATGTCATATAGTAAGCATTCAATTAAGTTGATAAACAAGGTCTAGACATATCAAACCAGAAAAATCATGTATCTACCCCCTATATATCCCTAAACCCTGACTTATGAAGTCAAGCATGAAGAGAAGAAGTGGTTTTTGGTTTCAAACATGGAAATTTCAAAAACCCTCCCAAGAGCTTCATTTTGGAGTGACTAGTTAAGACGCATACATGCTTACTTTTTCATATTCATGTTTTAAACTTGTTCAAATCTTGGTCAACAAACCTACGATTTGACGAAGATTCAAATGGGTATAAAAAAATTAAAACCAAGGTCTGCTCATGTCATATAGTAAGCATTCAATTAAATTGATAAACAAGGTCTAGACATATTCAAACTAGTAGGAAAATCATGTATCTACCCCCTAACCCTAAACTATGTCTTATGAAGTCAAGCATGCATGAAGAGAAGTGGTTTTTGGTTTTCAAGCATGGAAATTTCAAAAACCCTCCCAAGAGCTACATATTGGAGTGACTAAGAAGGATAGATGCTTAATTTTTCATATTCATGTTTTAAACTTGATTAAATCATGGTCAAACCTAGAATTTGACCAAGATTCAAATGGGCATAAAAATTCAAAAAAAATATGAAAAACCAATGCACATAGTCATCTTATGTCATCTAGTAAGCATTCAATTAAGTTGATAAACAAGGTCTAGACATATTCAAACCAGAAAATTCATGTATCAAGCTACCCCTATCCCCAAACTCTCTCTTATGAAGTCAAGCATGAAGAGAAGTACGCGGTTTTTTGGTTTCAAACATGGAAATTTCAAAAACCCTCTCAAGAGCTTCATTTTGGAGTGACTATGAAGGATACATGCTTAATTTTTCATATTCATGTTTTAAACTTGTTTAAATCATGGTCAAACCTAGGATTTGACCAAGATTCAAATGGGCAAAATTTTAAAAAATGAAAAATCAAGGCACATAGTCTTCTTATTTTTGGTTTCAAACATGGAAATTTCAAAAACCCTCCCAAAGAGCTTCATTTTGGAGTGACTAAGAAGGATCCATAGGAAACTATGTACTAATACAGTATAATGATCACCCGAGTTATTAGAGCAACAAGTCTGTCACTTACGTGTGGTTCCCATGCGTGAGGTCCCACACTTCAGTGAGCACAAGTCACGTGCTAGGTAAACTGCGCTCTGATGCGTATTGGAAATCTGGGTCCTTCAGGATCGTTCGGTTGTCCCTCTAAAAAAACATCTCTCTCATTCTCGGCCTTTCTCGCTCGCTCGCACCCCCCTGCGCACTGACAACCCTGCACAACAGTCAACATCACCAGAAAAAGGATAGACACCATAAATAAGTGGGGCCCCGTGACTGCTCTCCCTTCGTCTCCTCCCGTGTGATCCCTCTTCCTCCGACTCCCGACCTTGCGGAAAAGAAAAATGAAATGAAAGAGTTTCACTGGACGGGCAAACACATGTGCTGCCTAGTAATAATAATAATAACGTAAAAAAATCGACCTACGAATCTATTATTAAATAAGCTAAACTAGGGTTTTGCCCAGTACTACGGATCAATTTCTGAAAATCCAACTACGGGGTTCGATTTTGGCCTGCTAATATAAAATTATATAATCCGAACTAGTATTCCTCTAAAAAATCATTTTGGTATGCATCGTTTGGTACTTTTCATAGCTAGAGTGCTTACTCCCTCCGTTAGCAAATAGTCTTCGTATGTCATATAGTAAGCATTCAAGTTGAAAAACAAGCTCTAGACATATTCAAACCAGAAAAATCATGTATCTACCCCCTATATATCCCTAAACCCTGACTTATGAAGTCAAGCATGAAGAGAAGTGGTTTTTGGTTTCAATCATGGAAATTTCAAAAACCCTCCCAAGAGCTTCATTTTGGAGTGACTAATTAAGAAGCATACATGCTTACCTTTTCATATTCATGTTTTAAACTTGTTCAAATCTTGGTCAACAAACCTAGGATTTGACGAAGATTCAAATGGGTATAAAAAATTAAAACCAAGGTCTGCTCATGTCATATAGTAAGCATTCAATTAAATTGATAAACAAGGTCTAGACATATTCAAACTAGCAGGAAAATCATGTATCTACCCCTAACCCTAAACTATGTCTTATGAAGTCAAGCATGCATGAAGAGAAGTGGTTTTTGGTTTTCAAGCATGGAAATTTCAAAAACCCTCCCAAGAGCTACATATTGGAGTGACTAAGAAGGATAGATGCTTAATTTTTCATATTCATGTTTTAAACTTGATTAAATCATGGTCAAACCTAGGATTTGACCAAGATTCAAATGGGCATAAAAATTCAAAAAAATGAAAAACCAATGCACATAGTCATCTTATGTCATCTAGTAAGCATTCAATTAAGTTGATAAACAATGTCTAGACATATTCAAACCAGAAAATTTATGTATCAAGCTACCCCTAACCCCAAACTCTGTCTTATGAAGTCTAGCATGAAGAGAAGTACGTGGTTTTTTGGTTTCAAACATGGAAATTTCAAAAACCCTCTCAAGATCGAGCTTCATTTTGGAGTGACTACGAAGGATACATGCTTAATTTTTCATATTCATGTTTTAAACTTGTTTAAATCATGGTCAAACCTAGGATTTGACCAAGATTCAAATGGGCATAAAAATTCAAAAAAAACAATAAAATGAAAAACCAATGCACATAGTCATCTTATGTCATCTAGTAAGCATTCAATTAAGTTGATAAACAAGGTCTAGACATATTCAAACCAGAAAATTCATGTATCAAGCTACCCCTATCCCCAAACTCTGTCTTATGAAGTCAAGCATGAAGAGAAGTACGTGGTTTTTTGGTTTCAAACATGGAAATTTCAAAAACCCTCTCAAGAGCTTCATTTTGGAGTGACTACGAAGGATACATGCTTAATTTTCATATTCATGTTTTAAACTTGTTTAAATCATGGTCAAACCTAGGATTTGACCAAGATTCAAATGGGCATAATTTAAAAAAAATGAAAAATCAAGGCACATAGTCTTCTTATGTCATATAGTAAGCATTCAATTAAGTTGATAAACAAGGTCTAGACATATTTAAACCAGAGAAATCATGTATCTACCCCTAACCCTAAACTCTGTCTCATGAAGTCAAGCATGAAGTCAAACATGGAAATTTCAAAAACCCTCCCAAGAGCTTCATTTCGAAGCGATTAATTAAGAAGCATACATGCATGCTTACTTTTTCATATTCATGTTTTAAACTTATTCAAATCTTGGTGAAACCTAGGATTTGACCAAGATTCAAATGGGTATAAAAAATAAAAAAAAATAAAAAAGGTCTTCTTATGTTATATAGTAGGCATTCAATTAAGTTGATAAACAAGGTCTAGACATATTCAAACAAGAAAAATCATGCATGTATCTACCCCTAACCCTAAACTCTGTTTCATGAAGTCAAGCATGAAGATATGTGGTTTTTAGTTTCGAACATGGAAATTCAAAAACCCTCCCAAGAGCTTCATTTTGAAGTGACTAAGAAGCATACATGCTTACTTTTTCATATTCATGTTTTTAACTTATTCAAATCTTGGTGGAACCAAGGATTTGACCAAGATTCAAATGGGTATAAAAATTCAAAAAAAACAAGGTCTTCTTATGTTATATAGTAAGCATTCAATTAATTTGATAAACAAGGTCTAGACATATTCAAACCAGAAAATTTATGTATCAAGCTACCCCTAACCCCAAACTCTGTCTTATGAAGTCTAGCATGAAGAGAAGTACGTGGTTTTTTGGTTTCAAACATGGAAATTTCAAAAACCCTCTCAAGATCGAGCTTCATTTTGGAGTGACTACGAAGGATACATGCTTAATTTTTCATATTCATGTTTTAAACTTGTTTAAATCATGGTCAAACCTAGGATTTGACCAAGATTCAAATGGGCATAAAATTAAAAAAAACAATAAAATGAAAAACCAATGCACATAGTCATCTTATGTCATATAGTAAGCATTCAATTAAGTTGATAAACAAGGTCTAGACATATTCAAACTAGAAAAATCATGTATCAACAAGCTACCCCTAACTCTGTCTTATGAAGACAAGCATGAAGAGAAGTGGTTTTTGGTTTCAAACATGGAAATTTCAAAAACCCTCCCAAGAGCTTCATTTTGGAGTGACTAAGAAGGATATATGCTTAATTTTTCATATTCATGTTTTCAACTTGTTTAAATCATGGTCAAACCTAGGATTTGACCAAGATTCAAATGGGCATAAAATTAAAAAAACAATAAAATGAAAAACCAATGCACATAGTCTTCTTATGTCATATATATAGTAAGCATTCAATTAAGTTGATAAACAAGGTCTAGACATATTCAAACGAGAAAAATCATGTATCAAGCTACCCCTAACCCCAAACTCTGTCTTATGAAGTCAAGCATGAAGAGAAGTACGTGGTTTTTTGGTTTCAAACATGGAAATTTCAAAAACCCTCTCAAGAGCTTCATTTTGGAGTGACTACGAAGGATACATGCTTAATTTTCATATTCATGTTTTAAACTTGTTTAAATCATGGTCAAACCTAGGATTTGACCAAGATTCAAATGGGCATAATTTTAAAAAATGAAAAATCAAGGCACATAGTCTTCTTATGTCATATAGTAAGCATTCAATTAAGTTGATAAACAAGGTCTAGACATATCAAACCAGAAAAATCATGTATCTACCCCTATATATCCCTAAACCCTGACTTATGAAGTCAAGCATGAAGAGAAGAAGTGGTTTTTGGTTTCAAACATGGAAATTTCAAAAACCCTCCCAAGAGCTTCATTTTGGAGTGACTAATTAAGACGCATACATGCTTACTTTTTCATATTCATGTTTTAAACTTGTTCAAATCTTGGTCAACAAACCTAGGATTTGACGAAGATTCAAATGGGTATAAAAAATTAAAACCAAGGTCTGCTCATGTCATATAGTAAGCATTCAATTAAATTGATAAACAAGGTCTAAACATATTCAAACTAGCAGGAAAATCATGTATCTACCCCCTAACCCTAAACTATGTCTTATGAAGTCAAGCATGCATGAAGAGAAGTGGTTTTTGGTTTTCAAGCATGGAAATTTCAAAAACCCTCCCAAGAGCTACATATTGGAGTGACTAAGAAGGATAGATGCTTAATTTTTCATATTCATGTTTTAAACTTGATTAAATCATGGTCAAACCTAGGATTTGACCAAGATTCAAATGGGCATAAAATTAAAAAAAACAATAAAATGAAAAACCAATGCACAGAGTCGATCTTCTTATGTCATATATATAGTAAGCATTCAATTAAGTTGATAACAAGGTCTAGACATATTCAAACGAGAAAAATCATGTATCAAGCTACCCCTAACCCCAAACTCTGTCTTATGAAGTCAAGCATGAAGAGAAGTACGTGGTTTTTGGTTTCAAACATGGAAATTTCAAAAACCCTCCCAAGAGCTTCATTTCGAAGTGATTAATTAAGAAGCATACATGCATGCTTACTTTTTCATATTCATGTTTTAAACTTATTCAAATCTTGGTGAAACCTAGGATTTGACCAAGATTCAAATGGGTATAAAAATTAAAAAAAAGGTCTTCTTATGTTATATAGTAGGCATTCAATTAAGTTGATAAATAAGGTCTAGACATATTCAAACCAGAAAAATCATGTATCTACCCCTAACCCTAAACTTTGTCTTATGAAGTCAAGCATGAAGAGAAGTGGTTTTTGGTTTCAAGCATGGAAATTTCAAAAACCTCCCCAAACTTCATTTTAGAGTGACTAAGAAGGATACAAGCTTCCCTTTTCATTTTCATGTTTTAAACTTGTTTAAATTATCTTGGTCAAATCTAGGATTTGACAAGATTCAAATGGGCAAACATATGATAAGTGATGCAAATATCATTTCTAAGTGCGGGCAAACCAGCCTTTAGCTTAACATATTTCTAAGTACAAGGTTTCAGAAAATTGAGTGGGGGCGGCTGCCCCCCTTGGCTATAGTCTGGATCCGCCCATGCTATAGTTTGAGGCCATTTGGATGACGTCGAAAAAATTCTTTGATTAGAAATGGGGTTGTTCGAACCCCGTAGTTGGATTTTTTGAACCTTGATCTGTAGTACTGGGCAAAACCCTAGTTTAACCTATTTAATTATAGATTCGTAGGTCGATTTTTCTACGTACCTTTTTATTATTACTCTACTATGCAGCACATATGTGTTTGCCCGTCGAGTGAAACTCGGAGGAAGAGGGATCACTCGGAAGGAGAGAAGAAGGAGGGAGAGCATTATGGTGTCTCCCCTTTTTCGGGTGATGATGTTGACTGTTGTGCAGGGTTTGTCAGTGAGCAGGAGGTGCGAGCGAGCGAGCGAGCGAGTCGAGCGAGGCCGAGAATGAGAGAGATTTGTTTTTTTGTGAGAGGGACAACCGAAGGATCCTGAAGGACCCAGAGACTTCCAATACGCATCTGATGCGTCTTCTCTTGACAAAGAAAATGGCTGGGAGTTTGTGTACCTATTGCACGTGACTTGTGCTCACTGAAGTGTGGGACCTCACGCATGGGCACCACACGTAAGTGACAGACCTGTTGGTGTAAAAACTCGGTTGATTATTATAGTGCATTAGAACAAAGTTTCCTATGGATTCAAGGGTAGGAAATCCAAGTTAACTCATTTACATGACATTATTTTTTCCATGAAGCAAAGTTAACACATCTATCAATTGGTACATTTTGGAGTGACTAAGAAGGATCCATGCTTACCTTTTCGTTTTCACGTGTTAAACTTGTTTAAATCTTGGTCAAACCTAGGATTTGACAGAGATTCAAATGGGCGGAAAATTAAAAAAAACAGAAAAATGAAAAACCAAAGCACATACGTAGTTTTCTTATGTCATATAGTAAGCATTCAAGTTGATAAACAAGGTCTAGACATATTCAAAACATACAAATCATGTATGTACCCCTAACCCTAAACTATGTCTTATGAAGTCAAGCATGAAGAGAAGTGGTTTTGGGTTTCAAACATGGAAATTTCAAAAACCTCCCAAAAACTTCATTTAGAGTGACTAAGAAGGATAAATGCTTCCCTTTTCATTTTCATGTTTTAAACTTGTTTAAATCTTGGTAAAACCTAGGATCTGACCAAGATTCAAATGGGCATCAAAAATAAAAAAATCAGAAAAATGAAAAACCAAAGCACATAGTCTTCTTATGTCATATAGTAAGCATTAAAGTTGATAAACAAGGTCTAGACATATTCAAACCAGACAAATCATGTATCTACCCCTAACCCTAAACTCTGTCTTATGAAGTCAAGCATGAAGAGAAGTTGTTTTGGGTTTCAAACATGGAAATTTCAAAAACCTCCCAAAAACTTCATTTAGAGTGACTAAGAAGGATAAATGCTTCCCTTTTCATTTTCATGTTTTAAACTTGTTTAAATCTTGGTAAAACCTAGGATCTGACCAAGATTCAAATGGGCATCAAAAATAAAAAAATCAGAAAAATGAAAAACCAATGCACATAGTCTTCTTATGTCATATAGTAAGCATTAAAGTTGATAAACAAGGTCTAGACGTATTCAAACCAGACAAATCATGTATCTACCCCTAACCCTAAACTCTGTCTTATGAAGTCAAGCATGAAGAGAAGTTGTTTTGGGTTTCAAACATGGAAATTTCAAAAACCCTCTCAAAGAGCTTCATTTTGGAGTGACTAAGAAGGATCCATAGGAAACTATGTACTAATACAGTATAATGATCACCCGAGTTATTAGAGCAACAAGTCTGTCACTTACGTGTGGTTCCCATGCGTGAGGTCCCACACTTCAGTGAGCACAAGTCACGTAGTCTTCTTATGTCATATAGTAAGCATTCAATTAAGTTGATAAACAAGGTCTAGACATATCAAACCAGAAAAATCATGTATCTACCCCCTATATATCCCTAAACCCTGACTTATGAAGTCAAGCATGAAGAGAAGAAGTGGTTTTTGGTTTCAAACATGGAAATTTCAAAAACCCTCCCAAGAGCTTCATTTTGGAGTGACTAGTTAAGACGCATACATGCTTACTTTTTCATATTCATGTTTTAAACTTGTTCAAATCTTGGTCAACAAACCTACGATTTGACGAAGATTCAAATGGGTATAAAAAAATTAAAACCAAGGTCTGCTCATGTCATATAGTAAGCATTCAATTAAATTGATAAACAAGGTCTAGACATATTCAAACTAGTAGGAAAATCATGTATCTACCCCCTAACCCTAAACTATGTCTTATGAAGTCAAGCATGCATGAAGAGAAGTGGTTTTTGGTTTTCAAGCATGGAAATTTCAAAAACCCTCCCAAGAGCTACATATTGGAGTGACTAAGAAGGATATATGCTTAATTTTTCATATTCATGTTTTAAACTTGATTAAATCATGGTCAAACCTAGAATTTGACCAAGATTCAAATGGGCATAAAAATTCAAAAAAAAATGAAAAACCAATGCACATAGTCATCTTATGTCATCTTGTAAGCATTCAATTAAGTTGATAAACAATGTCTAGACATATTCAAACCAGAAAATTCATGTATCAAGCTACCCCTAACCCCAAACTCTGTCTTATGAAGTCAAGCATGAAGAGAAGTACGTGGTTTTTTGGTTTCAAACATGGAAATTTCAAAAACCCTCTCAAGAGCTTCATTTTGGAGTGACTACGAATGATACATGCTTAATTTTTCATATTCATGTTTTAAACTTGTTTAAATCATGGTCAAACCTAGGATTTGGCCAAGATTCAAATGGGCAAAATTTAAAAAAAAATCAAGGCACATAGTCTTCTTATGTCATATAGTAAGCATTCAATTAAGTTGATAAACAAGGTCTAGACATATTCAAACGAGAGAAATCATGTATCTACCCCCTAACACTAAACTCTGTCTCATGAAGTCAAGCGCATGCATGAAGATATGTGGTTTTTGGTTTCAAACATGGAAATTTCAAAAACCCTCCCAAGAGCTTCATTTTGAAGTGATTAATTAAGAAGCATACATGCATGCTTACTTTTTCATATTCATGTTTTAAACTTATTCAAATCTTGGTGAAACCTAGGATTTGACCAAGATTCAAATGGGTATAAAAATTTAAAAAAAAACAAAAAAGGTCTTCTTATGTTATATAGTAGGCATTCAATTAAGTTGATAAACAAGGTCTAGACATATTCAAACAAGAAAAATCATGCATGTATCTACCCCTAACCCTAAACTCTGTTTCATGAAGTCAAGCATGAAGATATGTGGTTTTTGGTTTCGAACATGGAAATTCAAAAACCCTCCCAAGAGCTTCATTTTGAAGTGACTAAGAAGCATACATGCTTACTTTTTCATATTCATGTTTTTAACTTATTCAAATCTTGGTGGAACCAAGGATTTGACCAAGATTCAAATGGGTATAAAAATTCAAAAAAACAAGGTCTTCTTATGTTATATAGTAAGCATTCAATTAATTTGATAAACAAGGTCTACACATATTCAAACCAGGAAAATCATGTATCTACCCCCTAACCCTAAACTCTGTCTTATGAAGTCAAGCATGCATGAAGAGAAGTGGTTTTTGGTTTCAAGCATGGAAATTTCAAAAACCCTCCCAAGAGCTACATATTGGAGTGACTAAGAAGGATAGATGCTTAATTTTTCATATTCATGTTTTAAACTTGTTTAAATCATGGTCAAACCTAGGATTTGACCAAGATTCAAATGGGCATAAAAATTCAAAAAAAAACAATAAAATGAAAAACCAATGCACATAGTCATCTTATGTCATCTAGTAAGCATTCAATTAAGTTGATAAACAAGGTCTAGACATATTCAAACCAGAAAATTCATGTATCAAGCTACCCCTATCCCCAAACTCTCTCTTATGAAGTCAAGCATGAAGAGAAGTACGCGGTTTTTTGGTTTCAAACATGGAAATTTCAAAAACCCTCTCAAGAGCTTCATTTTGGAGTGACTATGAAGGATACATGCTTAATTTTTCATATTCATGTTTTAAACTTGTTTAAATCATGGTCAAACCTAGGATTTGACCAAGATTCAAATGGGCAAAATTTTAAAAAATGAAAAATCAAGGCACATAGTCTTCTTATTTTTGGTTTCAAACATGGAAATTTCAAAAACCCTCCCAAAGAGCTTCATTTTGGAGTGACTAAGAAGGATCCATAGGAAACTATGTACTAATACAGTATAATGATCACCCGAGTTATTAGAGCAACAAGTCTGTCACTTACGTGTGGTTCCCATGCGTGAGGTCCCACACTTCAGTGAGCACAAGTCACGTACGCTAGGTAGGCAAACTCCCAGCCATCTTCTTTGTCAAGAGAGAGGCATCAACACACTCTCTCTCTCTCTCCAATTATCCACCTCCGTTGGCTGCCGGTTTTGGCAGGTCGTTTCTAGCTCAGCTCGTAGGCCATGGTGTGCAGGCTCTGTAGCCATGGCGATTTGGTCGCGCCAAGTGGTTCGTCCCCGGCTGCGACGAGGATCAATCCGGACGGTGCCTATTAAGGACCCGATCGCATTTCTTGCTTTCAGCATGGGGTCTACCATGTAAATCTTAGGGATTTAGACGTAATTTCCTGTTTATTTTGTGTCCTGCTGTAAACTGCGCTCTGATGCGTATTGGAAATCTGGGTCCTTCAGGATCGTTCGGTTGTCCCTCTAAAAAAACATCTCTCTCATTCTCGGCCTTTCTCGCTCGCTCGCACCCCCCTGCGCACTGACAACCCTGCACAACAGTCAACATCACCAGAAAAAGGATAGACACCATAAATAAGTGGGGCCCCGTGACTGCTCTCCCTTCGTCTCCTCCCGTGTGATCCCTCTTCCTCCGACTCCCGACCTTGCGGAAAAGAAAAATGAAATGAAAGAGTTTCACTGGACGGGCAAACACATGTGCTGCCTAGTAATAATAATAATAACGTAAAAAAATCGACCTACGAATCTATTATTAAATAAGCTAAACTAGGGTTTTGCCCAGTACTACGGATCAATTTCTGAAAATCCAACTACGGGGTTCGATTTTGGCCTGCTAATATAAAATTATATAATCCGAACTAGTATTCCTCTAAAAAATCATTTTGGTATGCATCGTTTGGTACTTTTCATAGCTAGAGTGCTTACTCCCTCCGTTAGCAAATAGTCTTCGTATGTCATATAGTAAGCATTCAAGTTGAAAAACAAGCTCTAGACATATTCAAACCAGAAAAATCATGTATCTACCCCCTATATATCCCTAAACCCTGACTTATGAAGTCAAGCATGAAGAGAAGTGGTTTTTGGTTTCAATCATGGAAATTTCAAAAACCCTCCCAAGAGCTTCATTTTGGAGTGACTAATTAAGAAGCATACATGCTTACCTTTTCATATTCATGTTTTAAACTTGTTCAAATCTTGGTCAACAAACCTAGGATTTGACGAAGATTCAAATGGGTATAAAAAATTAAAACCAAGGTCTGCTCATGTCATATAGTAAGCATTCAATTAAATTGATAAACAAGGTCTAGACATATTCAAACTAGCAGGAAAATCATGTATCTACCCCTAACCCTAAACTATGTCTTATGAAGTCAAGCATGCATGAAGAGAAGTGGTTTTTGGTTTTCAAGCATGGAAATTTCAAAAACCCTCCCAAGAGCTACATATTGGAGTGACTAAGAAGGATATATGCTTAATTTTTCATATTCATGTTTTAAACTTGATTAAATCATGGTCAAACCTAGGATTTGACCAAGATTCAAATGGGCATAAAAATTCAAAAAAATGAAAAACCAATGCACATAGTCATCTTATGTCATCTAGTAAGCATTCAATTAAGTTGATAAACAATGTCTAGACATATTCAAACCAGAAAATTTATGTATCAAGCTACCCCTAACCCCAAACTCTGTCTTATGAAGTCTAGCATGAAGAGAAGTACGTGGTTTTTTGGTTTCAAACATGGAAATTTCAAAAACCCTCTCAAGATCGAGCTTCATTTTGGAGTGACTACGAAGGATACATGCTTAATTTTTCATATTCATGTTTTAAACTTGTTTAAATCATGGTCAAACCTAGGATTTGACCAAGATTCAAATGGGCATAAAAATTCAAAAAAATGAAAAACCAATGCACATAGTCATCTTATGTCATCTAGTAAGCATTCAATTAAGTTGATAAACAAGGTCTAGACATATTCAAACCAGAAAATTCATGTATCAAGCTACCCCTATCCCCAAACTCTCTCTTATGAAGTCAAGCATGAAGAGAAGTACGCGGTTTTTTGGTTTCAAACATGGAAATTTCAAAAACCCTCTCAAGAGCTTCATTTTGGAGTGACTATGAAGGATACATGCTTAATTTTTCATATTCATGTTTTAAACTTGTTTAAATCATGGTCAAACCTAGGATTTGACCAAGATTCAAATGGGCAAAATTTTAAAAAATGAAAAATCAAGGCACATAGTCTTCTTATTTTTGGTTTCAAACATGGAAATTTCAAAAACCCTCCCAAAGAGCTTCATTTTGGAGTGACTAAGAAGGATCCATAGGAAACTATGTACTAATACAGTATAATGATCACCCGAGTTATTAGAGCAACAAGTCTGTCACTTACGTGTGGTTCCCATGCGTGAGGTCCCACACTTCAGTGAGCACAAGTCACGTACGCTAGGTAGGCAAACTCCCAGCCATCTTCTTTGTCAAGAGAGAGGCATCAACACACACACACACACACTCTCTCTCTCTCTCTCTCCAATTATCCACCTCCGTTGGCTGCCGGTTTTGGCAGGTCGTTTCTAGCTCAGCTCGTAGGCCATGGTGTGCAGGCTCTGTAGCCATGGCGATTTGGTCGCGCCAAGTGGTTCGTCCCCGGCTGCGACGAGGATCAATCCGGACGGTGCCTATTAAGGACCCGATCGCATTTCTTGCTTTCAGCATGGGGTCTACCATGTAAATCTTAGGGATTTAGACGTAATTTCCTGTTTATTTTGTGTCCTGCTGTAAACTGCGCTCTGATGCGTATTGGAAATCTGGGTCCTTCAGGATCGTTCGGTTGTCCCTCTAAAAAAACATCTCTCTCATTCTCGGCCTTTCTCGCTCGCTCGCACCCCCCTGCGCACTGACAACCCTGCACAACAGTCAACATCACCAGAAAAAGGATAGACACCATAAATAAGTGGGGCCCCGTGACTGCTCTCCCTTCGTCTCCTCCCGTGTGATCCCTCTTCCTCCGACTCCCGACCTTGCGGAAAAGAAAAATGAAATGAAAGAGTTTCACTGGACGGGCAAACACATGTGCTGCCTAGTAATAATAATAATAACGTAAAAAAATCGACCTACGAATCTATTATTAAATAAGCTAAACTAGGGTTTTGCCCAGTACTACGGATCAATTTCTGAAAATCCAACTACGGGGTTCGATTTTGGCCTGCTAATATAAAATTATATAATCCGAACTAGTATTCCTCTAAAAAATCATTTTGGTATGCATCGTTTGGTACTTTTCATAGCTAGAGTGCTTACTCCCTCCGTTAGCAAATAGTCTTCGTATGTCATATAGTAAGCATTCAAGTTGAAAAACAAGCTCTAGACATATTCAAACCAGAAAAATCATGTATCTACCCCCTATATATCCCTAAACCCTGACTTATGAAGTCAAGCATGAAGAGAAGTGGTTTTTGGTTTCAATCATGGAAATTTCAAAAACCCTCCCAAGAGCTTCATTTTGGAGTGACTAATTAAGAAGCATACATGCTTACCTTTTCATATTCATGTTTTAAACTTGTTCAAATCTTGGTCAACAAACCTAGGATTTGACGAAGATTCAAATGGGTATAAAAAAATTAAAACCAATGTCTGCTCATGTCATATAGTAAGCATTCAATTAAATTGATAAACAAGGTCTAGACATATTCAAACTAGCAGGAAAATCATGTATCTACCCCTAACCCTAAACTATGTCTTATGAAGTCAAGCATGCATGAAGAGAAGTGGTTTTTGGTTTTCAAGCATGGAAATTTCAAAAACCCTCCCAAGAGCTACATATTGGAGTGACTAAGAAGGATAGATGCTTAATTTTTCATATTCATGTTTTAAACTTGATTAAATCATGGTCAAACCTAGGATTTTACCAAGATTCAAATGGGCATAAAAATTCAAAAAAATGAAAACCAATGCACATAGTCATCTTATGTCATCTAGTAAGCATTCAATTAAGTTGATAAACAATGTCTAGACATATTCAAACCAGAAAATTTATGTATCAAGCTACCCCTAACCCCAAACTCTGTCTTATGAAGTCTAGCATGAAGAGAAGTACGTGGTTTTTTGGTTTCAAACATGGAAATTTCAAAAACCCTCTCAAGATCGAGCTTCATTTTGGAGTGACTACGAAGGATACATGCTTAATTTTTCATATTCATGTTTTAAACTTGTTTAAATCATGGTCAAACCTAGGATTTGACCAAGATTCAAATGGGCATAAAAATTAAAAAAAAACAATAAAATGAAAAACCAATGCACATAGTCATCTTATGTCATCTAGTAAGCATTCAATTAAGTTGATAAACAAGGTCTAGACATATTCAAACCAGAAAATTCATGTATCAAGCTACCCCTATCCCCAAACTCTGTCTTATGAAGTCAAGCATGAAGAGAAGTACGTGGTTTTTTGGTTTCAAACATGGAAATTTCAAAAACCCTCTCAAGAGCTTCATTTTGGAGTGACTACGAAGGATACATGCTTAATTTTCATATTCATGTTTTAAACTTGTTTAAATCATGGTCAAACCTAGGATTTGACCAAGATTCAAATGGGCATAATTTAAAAATGAAAAATCAAGGCACATAGTCTTCTTATGTCATATAGTAAGCATTCAATTAAGTTGATAAACAAGGTCTAGACATATTTAAACCAGAGAAATCATGTATCTACCCCCTAACCCTAAACTCTGTCTCATGAAGTCAAGCATGAAGATATGTGGTTTTTGGTTTCAAACATGGAAATTTCAAAAACCCTCCCAAGAGCTTCATTTCGAAGTGATTAATTAAGAAGCATACATGCATGCTTACTTTTTCATATTCATGTTTTAAACTTATTCAAATCTTGGTGAAACCTAGGATTTGACCAAGATTCAAATGGGTATAAAAATTAAAAAAAAACAAAAAAGGTCTTCTTATGTTATATAGTAGGCATTCAATTAAGTTGATAAACAAGGTCTAGACATATTCAAACAAGAAAAATCATGCATGTATCTACCCCTAACCCTAAACTCTGTTTCATGAAGTCAAGCATGAAGATATGTGGTTTTTAGTTTCGAACATGGAAATTCAAAAACCCTCCCAAGAGCTTCATTTTGAAGTGACTAAGAAGCATACATGCTTACTTTTTCATATTCATGTTTTTAACTTATTCAAATCTTGGTGGAACCAAGGATTTGACCAAGATTCAAATGGGTATAAAATTAAAAAAAATAAGGTCTTCTTATGTTATATAGTAAGCATTCAATTAATTTGATAAACAAGGTCTAAACATATTCAAACCAGAAAATTTATGTATCAAGCTACCCCTAACCCCAAACTCTGTCTTATGAAGTCTAGCATGAAGAGAAGTACGTGGTTTTTTGGTTTCAAACATGGAAATTTCAAAAACCCTCTCAAGATCGAGCTTCATTTTGGAGTGACTACGAAGGATACATGCTTAATTTTTCATATTCATGTTTTAAACTTGTTTAAATCATGGTCAAACCTAGGATTTGACCAAGATTCAAATGGGCATAAAAATTCAAAAAAACAATAAAATGAAAAACCAATGCACATAGTCATCTTATGTCATCTAGTAAGCATTCAATTAAGTTGATAAACAAGGTCTAGACATATTCAAACCAGAAAATTCATGTATCAAGCTACCCCTATCCCCAAACTCTGTCTTATGAAGTCAAGCATGAAGAGAAGTACGTGGTTTTTTGGTTTCAAACATGGAAATTTCAAAAACCCTCTCAAGAGCTTCATTTTGGAGTGACTACGAAGGATACATGCTTAATTTTCATATTCATGTTTTAAACTTGTTTAAATCATGGTCAAACCTAGGATTTGACCAAGATTCAAATGGGCATAATTTAAAAAAATGAAAAATCAAGGCACATAGTCTTCTTATGTCATATAGTAAGCATTCAATTAAGTTGATAAACAAGGTCTAGACATATTTAAACCAGAGAAATCATGTATCTACCCCCTAACCCTAAACTCTGTCTCATGAAGTCAAGCATGAAGATATGTGGTTTTTGGTTTCAAACATGGAAATTTCAAAAACCCTCCCAAGAGCTTCATTTTGAAGTGATTAATTAAGAAGCATACATGCATGCTTACTTTTTCATATTCATGTTTTAAACTTATTCAAATCTTGGTGAAACCTAGGATTTGACCAAGATTCAAATGGGTATAAAAATAAAAAAAAAAAAAAAAAGGTCTTCTTATGTTATATAGTAGGCATTCAATTAAGTTGATAAACAAGGTCTAGACATATTCAAACAAGAAAAATCATGCATGTATCTACCCCTAACCCTAAACTCTGTTTCAT
Organism: Lolium multiflorum; assembly: GCA_030979885.1. Classification (NCBI taxonomy): domain Eukaryota; kingdom Viridiplantae; phylum Streptophyta; class Magnoliopsida; order Poales; family Poaceae; genus Lolium; species Lolium multiflorum. The sequence goes on from CM061750.1 coordinate 198,517,399, forward strand.
GAAGTCAAGCATGAAGATATGTGGTTTTTAGTTTCGAACATGGAAATTCAAAAACCCTCCCAAGAGCTTCATTTTGAAGTGACTAAGAAGCATACATGCTTACTTTTTCATATTCATGTTTTTAACTTATTCAAATCTTGGTGGAACCAAGGATTTGACCAAGATTCAAATGGGTATAAAAATTCAAAAAAAACAAGGTCTTCTTATGTTATATAGTAAGCATTCAATTAATTTGATAAACAAGGTCTAAACATATTCAAACCAGAAAATTTATGTATCAAGCTACCCCTAACCCCAAACTCTGTCTTATGAAGTCTAGCATGAAGAGAAGTACGTGGTTTTTTGGTTTCAAACATGGAAATTTCAAAAACCCTCTCAAGAGCTTCATTTTGGAGTGACTATGAAGGATACATGCTTAATTTTTCATATTCATGTTTTAAACTTGTTTAAATCATGGTCAAACCTAGGATTTGACCAAGATTCAAATGGGCATAAAATTTAAAAAAACAATAAAATGAAAAACCAATGCACATAGTCATCTTATGTCATATAGTAAGCATTCAATTAAGTTGATAAACAAGGTATAGACATATTCAAACCAGAAAAATCATGTATCAACAAGCTACCCCTAACCCCAAACTCTGTCTTATGAAGACAAGCATGAAGAGAAGTGGTTTTTGGTTTCAAACATGGAAATTTCAAAAACCCTCCCAAGAGCTTCATTTTGGAGTGACTAAGAAGGATATATGCTTAATTTTTCATATTCATGTTTTCAACTTGTTTAAATCATGGTCAAACCTAGGATTTGACCAAGATTCAAATGGGCATAAAATTAAAAAAACAATAAAATGAAAAACCAATGCACATAGTCTTCTTATGTCATATATATAGTAAGCATTCAATTAAGTTGATAAACAAGGTCTAGACATATTCAAACGAGAAAAATCATGTATCAAGCTACCCCTAACCCCAAACTCTGTCTTATGAAGTCAAGCATGAAGAGAAGTACGTGGTTTTTGGTTTCAAACATGGAAATTTCAAAAACCCTCTCAAGAGCTTCATTTTGGAGTGACTATGAAGGATACATGCTTAATTTTCATATTCATGTTTTAAACTTGTTTAAATCATGGTCAAACCTAGGATTTGACCAAGATTCAAATGGGCATAATTTAAAAAAATGAAAAATCAAGGCACATAGTCTTCTTATGTCATATAGTAAGCATTCAATTAAGTTGATAAACAAGGTCTAGACATATCAAACCAGAAAAATCATGTATCTACCCCTATATATCCCTAAACCCTGACTTATGAAGTCAAGCATGAAGAGAAGAAGTGGTTTTTGGTTTCAAACATGGAAATTTCAAAACCATCCCAAGAGCTTCATTTTGGAGTGACTAATTATTAAGACGCATACATGCTTACTTTTTCATATTCATGTTTTAAACTTGTTCAAATCTTGGTCAACAAACCTAGGATTTGACCAAGAATCAAATGGGCAAAATTTTAAAAAATGAAAAATCAAGGCACATAGTCTTCTTATTTTTGGTTTCAAACATGGAAATTTCAAAAACCCTCCCAAAGAGCTTCATTTTGGAGTGACTAAGAAGGATCCATAGGAAACTATGTACTAATACAGTATAATGATCACCCGAGTTATTAGAGCAACAAGTCTGTCACTTACGTGTGGTTCCCATGCGTGAGGTCCCACACTTCAGTGAGCACAAGTCACGTACGCTAGGTAGGCAAACTCCCAGCCATCTTCTTTGTCAAGAGAGAGGCATCAACACACACACACACACTCTCTCTCTCTCTCTCTCCAATTATCCACCTCCGTTGGCTGCCGGTTTTGGCAGGTCGTTTCTAGCTCAGCTCGTAGGCCATGGTGTGCAGGCTCTGTAGCCATGGCGATTTGGTCGCGCCAAGTGGTTCGTCCCCGGCTGCGACGAGGATCAATCCGGACGGTGCCTATTAAGGACCCGATCGCATTTCTTGCTTTCAGCATGGGGTCTACCATGTAAATCTTAGGGATTTAGACGTAATTTCCTGTTTATTTTGTGTCCTGCTGTAAACTGCGCTCTGATGCGTATTGGAAATCTGGGTCCTTCAGGATCGTTCGGTTGTCCCTCTAAAAAAAACATCTCTCTCATTCTCGGCCTTTCTCGCTCGCTCGCACCCCCCTGCGCACTGACAACCCTGCACAACAGTCAACATCACCAGAAAAAGGATAGACACCATAAATAAGTGGGGCCCCGTGACTGCTCTCCCTTCGTCTCCTCCCGTGTGATCCCTCTTCCTCCGACTCCCGACCTTGCGGAAAAGAAAAATGAAATGAAAGAGTTTCACTGGACGGGCAAACACATGTGCTGCCTAGTAATAATAATAATAACGTAAAAAAATCGACCTACGAATCTATTATTAAATAAGCTAAACTAGGGTTTTGCCCAGTACTACGGATCAATTTCTGAAAATCCAACTACGGGGTTCGATTTTGGCCTGCTAATATAAAATTATATAATCCGAACTAGTATTCCTCTAAAAAATCATTTTGGTATGCATCGTTTGGTACTTTTCATAGCTAGAGTGCTTACTCCCTCCGTTAGCAAATAGTCTTCGTATGTCATATAGTAAGCATTCAAGTTGAAAAACAAGCTCTAGACATATTTAAACCAGAAAAATCATGTATCTACCCCCTATATATCCCTAAACCCTGACTTATGAAGTCAAGCATGAAGAGAAGTGGTTTTTGGTTTCAATCATGGAAATTTCAAAAACCCTCCCAAGAGCTTCATTTTGGAGTGACTAATTAAGAAGCATACATGCTTACCTTTTCATATTAATGTTTTAAACTTGTTCAAATCTTGGTCAACAAACCTAGGATTTGACGAAGAATCAAATGGGTATAAAAAAATTAAAACCAAGGTCTGCTCATGTCATATAGTGAGCATTCAATTAAATTGATAAACAAGGTCTAGACATATTCAAACTAGCAGGAAAATCATGTATCTACCCCCTAACCCTAAACTCTACCTTATGAAGTCAAGCATGCATGAAGAGAAGTGGTTTTTGGTTTTCAAGCATGGAAATTTCAAAAACTCTTATGTCATATAGTAAGCATTCAATTAAGTTGATAAACAATGTCTAGACATATTCAAACCAGAAAATTTATGTATCAAGCTACCCCTAACCCCAAACTCTGTCTTATGAAGTCAAGCATGAAGAGAAGTACGTGGTTTTTTGGTTTCAAACATGGAAATTTCAAAAACCCTCTCAAGATCGAGCTTCATTTTGGAGTGACTACGAAGGATACATGCTTAATTTTTCATATTCATGTTTTAAACTTGTTTAAATCATGGTCAAACCTAGGATTTGACCAAGATTCAAATGGGCATAAAAATTCAAAAAAAAAAATAAAATGAAAAACCAATGCACATAGTCATCTTATGTCATCTAGTAAGCATTCAATTAAGTTGATAAACAAGGTCTAGACATATTCAAACCAAAAAATTCATGTATCAAGCTACCCCTAACCCCAAACTCTGTCTTATGAAGTCAAGCATGAAGAGAAGTACGCGGTTTTTTGTTTCAAACATGGAAATTTCAAAAACCCTCTCAAGAGCTTCATTTTGGAGTGACTACGAAGGATACATGCTTAATTTTTCATATTCATGTTTTAAACTTGTTTAAATCATGGTCAAACCTAGGATTTGGCCAAGATTCAAATGGGCAAAATTTAAAAAAAAACAAGGCACATAGTCTTCTTATGTCATATAGTAAGCATTCAATTAAGTTGATAAACAAGGTCTAGACATATTCAAACGAGAGAAATCATGTATCTACCCCCTAACCCTAAACTCTGTCTCATGAAGTCAAGCGCATGCATGAAGATATGTGGTTTTTGGTTTCAAACATGGAAATTTCAAAAACCCTCCCAAGAGCTTCATTTCGAAGTGATTAATTAAGAAGCATACATGCATGGTTACTTTTTCATAGTCATGTTTTAAACTTATTCAAATCTTGGTGAAACCTAGGATTTGACCAAGATTCAAATGGGTATAAAAATTCAAAAAAAAACAAAAAAGGTCTTCTTATGTTATATAGTAGGCATTCAATTAAGTTGATAAACAAGGTCTAGACATATTCAAACAAGAAAAATCATGCATGTATCTACCCCTAACCCTAAACTCTGTTTCATGAAGTCAAGCATGAAGATATGTGGTTTTTGGTTTCGAACATGGAAATTCAAAAACCCTCCCAAGAGCTTCATTTTGAAGTGACTAAGAAGCATACATGCTTACTTTTTCATATTCATGTTTTTAACTTATTCAAATCTTGGTGGAACCAAGGATTTGACCAAGATTCAAATGGGTATAAAAATTCAAAAAAAACAAGGTCTTCTTATGTTATATAGTAAGCATTCAATTATTTTGATAAACAAGGTCTACACATATTCAAACCAGGAAATCATGTATCTACCCCTAACCCTAAACTCTGTCTTATGAAGTCAAGCATGCATGAAGAGAAGTGGTTTTTGGTTTCAAGCATGGAAATTTCAAAAACCCTCCCAAGAGCTTCATTTTGGAGTGACTAAGAAGCATACGTACGTGCTTACTTTTTCATATTCATGTTTTAAACTTGTTCAAATCTTGGTCAAACCTATGATTTGACCAAGATTCAAATGGGTATAAAAAATGAAAACCAAGGTCTTCTTATGTCATATAGTAAGCATTCAATTAAGTTGATAAATAAGGTCTAGACATATTCAAACCAGAAAAATCATGTATCAAGCTACCCCTAACCCCTAATTAACTCTGTCTTATGAAGTCAAGCATGAAGATAAGTATGTGGTTTTTTGGTTTCAAACATGGAAATTTCAAAAACCCTCTCAAGATCGAGCTTCATTTTGGAGTGACTACGAAGGATACATGCTTACTTTTTCATATTCATGTTTTAAACTTGTTTAAATCATGGTCAAACCTAGGATTTGACCAAGATTCAAATGGGCATAATTTAAAAAAATGAAAAACCAAGGCACATAGTCTTCTTATGTTATATTGTAAGCATTCAATTAAGTTGATAAACATGGTCTAGACATATTCAAGCTAGAGAAATCATGTATCTACCCCTAACCTAAACTCTGTCTCATGAAGTCAAACAAGATAAGTATGTGGTTTTTTTTTTCAAACATGGAAATTTCAAAAACCCTCCCAAGAGCTTCATTTTGAAGTGATTAATTAAGAAGCATACATGCATGCTTACTTTTTCATATTCATGTTTTAAACTTATTCAAATCTTGGTGAAACCTAGGATTTGACCAAGATTCAAATCCGTATAAAAATTAAAAAAAAAATAAAAAAACAAGGTCTTCTTATGTTATATAGTAAGCATTCAATTAAGTTGATAAATAAGGTCTAGACATATTCAAACCAGAAAAATCATGTATCTACCCCTAACCCTAAGCATGTATCTCGTTGTTTGCGCTATGATACAATATCTACCTATGTTACACTAATCTCCTCTCTCCTACTTAATTAGCTGCCACATCAGCAGTTTTGTGGGACCAATGTGTATGATACTAGCTATGATACTAGCACTATCATGTGGGTACCTAAATCTCGAGTCAAAGTTTGACACGAGACCGATGTGGACTTTATTAATGGTGGAAGGGAGTAACAATCATAAGCACATTATTATTATTGATTGAACAACATTTTATTTGATGTGCCATAAGAAGTTTAGAAACTCCTAGCCCCTGGAGGTGGCGTTTTGGCACACACGTGCATATGCACCGATTATTGAAAATAATAAAAAAACAATTATATAAATGTTAAAAAAATCTGACATAAATTTTTTGGTATACATTGTGACATCCTATGTTCGTTCATAAGTTTTCGTGGAAAAACAACATTTTGTGTGGTGTGTACAAAAAAGGCAAAAAATGTACGTAGTCGTGTTACAGCATCAAAATTTGTCTTTTTTACAGGAGCCACATATTTTAAAAAAAAACTTATGTACCAACATAAAATGTCTAGATATACATGTAAAATTTCAGTTTAGAATTTTTGGACACTTTGAAATGTGGATTCACATAATGGATTCCTCTACCTCGACCCCCTTGGATTCCTGAACAGACTTACAGTACTACTAGTAGGGCCTACTATTTATTATTATTATTACCTACTGCAGGCAAAATTTAATCTCATCGAGCGGTAAAATTCCCCGCCAACGCCCAAATATCTCGCGCCGCAAAGTTTCAGATCTGCGAATATTTTTTTCCCTCAAAAGAAGGACTGCGAAATTCCCTTTTTCTCCTCTATCGCCCAGCTTCGCCCTAGTTTCGCCCGCAAGCCCTCAGAGAAACCGCTCCTCTTACCTACCTCCCACCTTCACGGCCGCCGCACCGGAAAATCACCGCCGCACTTCGCCGTTCAAGCTGCCACGGCTTCAAACCTCGAGGCTGCCCTATCCGCTTGATCCGCACCTACTCCGGCGTCCACCGCACCGTATCTCGTTCGCCGACTCTATCGACCACCGCACCTGACCAGCTTCGCCGACACCGACGTCCCCGTGCACTGCACATCATCTGCTTCACCGACCTTCTACTTCGGCCGGCGCGCTGAACACTTCATCGACCGCCCAGCATGTCCTTCTCCGACCCCCCAAGATCTGCTTCCCCGGCACCCACCGCAACAGCAGTCCCCTCGCCGACCTCCACGTCACCCGTAAGAACGCGGAACACGTCTAAACGCCGCCCAGAAATAGGTAACCAGACATCCCTGCGCGTTTTGTTCTGTTAGGAGTATTGCAGCTGACTGTATTTCTGAATTCGTGCTAGTATATTTTTAACTTACAAGTGCTTTCGTTTGTAACCACCTCATCCTTTAGATTTAAACACGACGCATAAGTATTTTTTTCCGTGACCTAACCCACCCATTTGCTGAAACTCTACATGGTATCAGAGCCTAGGTTTCCTTCCTGCTAGTGCTAGCCGCCCCAAACAGTACCATACAAGTTCTTCCTTTGACCACAAAAACCACCGTTGAGATGTAGAAATCCAGGCGGCGGGAGGCCGCATCAGGTGCTCTGCGTGGGTTGCGGCTATCACACACAGCGATGCGAGTTGTGTGAGATCGGCGGCTGCTCGCGCGGGGACAAAGAAGAGGGTCAAGATCGTTTTGGTTTAGAAAGGAGAGAAGAGGAAGTGAATCCGTGGCAGAGAGATCTGGATCCGTGCGAGGGGGAGATGTTGGAGGCGTGCGGAGTGGGCCGAGCCTTTGAGCGCAGGGCGGAGCCGGAGGTTGGTGCTGGACGTTGACCAGCGCGAGCCGGTCGATGTGGCCAGGTGCGGTCCGCCAGGTTGGCCAGGGCGCGCAGACGAGGCGCCATCCGAGTGGAAGTGAGGAGAAAATGGAGATGTGAGGCTGTGAGGATATGTTGTGATGGAGTTGATGAGGCTGCGATTGAGTCGTGATGGAGTTGATGAGGCTGCGGTTTAGTGGTGATGGTGATGGTTGTGGATATGTCCAGGGGAAAGGCATGCGTGCCTGAGGTGAGACTGGTTGAGGCCTGACCGGGGGATAGGCATGGGTGCTTGAGGAGTGGATGGTTGAGGCAGGAGTTGGCTGGGGGTTTGTGGGAGAGACGGAAGAGGTCAGTGGCCGGGCAGAGTGGAGAAGAGAGGCTGAGGACATTGAGGCGAGTGTGGATGGTTCTGCGGAACTTGTGTGGTGAGGCAGCCGGGGTTGTTGAGGATGTGTATGGTTAGGAGTTGTGCGTATCCCAGATGGTTGAAGCTGGATGTCTTCGCTGCTGATGAAGAGATGAATCGAGATGACAAGATGATGGAAAGTGCAATGCTGTCATGTATCCTAGGAGTTATGCTGAAAGTTCATTACTCGTAGTTGTCATATGTGTCATGTTGTTGCAAGATGGCCATGGTTGTTTACCCATGATCATCTTGAGGGGGTGTGTTGGACCATGAGTGAGTTTAGTAGTAGCGCTGTAGTAATATTGTATCCAGTGTGAGGCCCATAGAGGCCCATGTCCAGTGGTATTGTAACCCTAACTCAGATGATATAAATACAGAGTGTCGTGGTCTGAGTGACCTAACCCACCCATTCGCTGAAACTCTACAAAATATGAGCCACCAATCATGAGCCGTTGAATGCTCTACATGTCCACGATTGACAACAACAACAACAACAACACCAACAACAAAGCTTTATTCCCAAACAAGTTGGGGTAGGCTATACAAGTCCACCATTGACACGATTACAATTTCTCACTATTTGGCCGTAGGCTACTGCTCTAGTTACATCATGTTTGATATCTTTCTGCGATCCTGTATTACATGTTTATGCACGTCATAATGTTTCTACTACTGTTTGGTGTCAATTTAATTATAGCAAATCCTTGACTCGTAACTGTTTGTTGTTATTACACGTGCAGCAGGCACATCTTACACTCATAGACGTAGAGTAAAGCTCGCCTATAATCATGTAAGTACCTGCTGTTTTTTGTATATTGCTTAATGCAAACTTCTATATCTTGGATCCTGTTTCTGTTTACAATTGGCCTCTCCTTCATGCAGAGGAGAAACAGTGTGGCACCAGGTTCTTCTGCCCAAGTACCTGATGAGGTCCGTGTGACTCAAAAAAAAGCTCACGTAAGTTCCCTGTTTTTTTTGGAATGTTAATTTACCTCCTGTGCGTAGTTCAATTGCATCATTTTCTGTATGTTGCACTACCTAAGTTGCCTAATGGAATCTAATAAAATATAAACAATGACCATATGGAACATTGCACACTGCCTTTGACCCATCTGGCATCCGGCATGCCTGGGTATAAGTTACATGATTTGGCTATGTTAAACAAGTCCTAAAATTCTATTATGTTAATTTTTTGCCTGTTGCTTCATTGAGTTTGCCTGTTGTTCCATGGCTAGTGCATGAAGTTTGATAGAAATGATCCTAGCTGAAATGATGCACTTCGTGTTTTTTTATTGCTTTATTCCTAACCTAGCTTCCTATTCTACTTGAAACATGATTGCTTTATTCCTAACCTAGCTTCCTATTCTACTTGAAACATGATTGCTTTATTCCTAACCTAGCTTCCTATTCTACTTGAAACATTGTGAAAAAATAGTTATATTACTTGTTTAAATGTCTAGCTTTGTTTTTCTGAGTCCCATTGACATGATGTGGTATATCCATATTCAAATGATCTGGCTGTTTATATAATACGCTCCATGTTCAATTGCTTCATTCATTTTCTAGTAATCTACTAGTAAGTAGCACGTGCTTTGCACGTCACGACATATATAATTTTAAAATATATTTCCATATTTTATTTGATGTTGATAATTATTATTTTTTGCTAAAATTAGTCACAAAGCCTAAAGTTTGGCTTTTGAAAAACTAATACACCCTAAAAGAAGTAATGGAAGGAGTAATATGTGAGTTCATTACAATTAAGTTTTTTAGTCAGTATGAAATAGAAGTATACCCTAATACGAAAGTGACAAAACTTTTTCATGGACACCCCATTAGGATTATGTATATTTTTGTGATTAGAGTCGAGAATTTTTAAGGATCTATCTTACCTTTTGCGGCATGCATATTGCACGGCAAGACTATCTAATTTATATATTTCTACCATATTTTTTGAAATTTAAAATACATTATCCAATATCTATGTATAAATTTACTACCTCAATACTTTTTATGTGACCCACACATGGCCACCGTTAGATTTTATATCAAAACTGGGTTGTCATGGGGAAAAAAGTTAGACCTTAATATGAGTAAATACGAAATATTAGTACTAAATTAATATATAATATTTTATCAGCCTTGGTTGGTGGACCAATGAACTTCGTATCTTCGAGCTTGAAGATGGTTCTTGTAACATAGTAATTGCTATTTGTTTTCCTAGCACAGAATTATATATCAATATCTTCACATAACCATGTACGATGAAGATGATATTTTTCATAACACAGTGCCAATGTAGACGATGGCTTGTGCTTCTATAAACTCCCAAAACAAAAATGTTTTCTTGAGTAAAACAAAAGAACGGCTGAGATTAAATGATACATGTTTGGTATTAGGGGTGAGATGGCTGAGATTAAATGATACCATGATACCCTTTCGGGGGATTACACTATTTTAAATTTTGAGGGTATATGAAAGCTAAGGCCCTGTTTGTTTGGGCTTCTGCTTCTGCTTTTAGAGCTTTTGAGGTCCAAAAGTAGCAGCCCAAACAAACACCAACAATTAGAAAAGCGCTTTGAAGAAGCGCTGTGCCTAAATGAACTAGCAATCCGGAAGTTGGGCGAGACCTGCTTCCCGAGCTTCTTCTGCTCCCGAGCGGCGGTGGACCAAAATGCCCCTAACACTTGCTGCTAACAACGAAAAAACTGCCCTCACGTACAACTCTGGCCCGCCCCTTCCAATCGTTCCCCGCCCGAGAGCCCAGTGCCCATTTTCCCCTTCTTCCTGTCCCGTTCAATGAAAGGATAGGGTTAGGGTTTCCTGCCCGGCCGCCGTCGTCGTTCCGGCCGGCATCGTCGCCAGTATCCGCCGCCGCCGTCCCAGTAGTCCGTCCCCACTTGCAAGCTCGTCGGGAACGCCAGAGAGCATGGTGTAGGAGCTCCTGCAGCAGGGGCGCGCCTCCGCCGCGATAGCATGCGTGGCCCCATGGTCAGCCTCGAGGCCGAGGGCCAGGTCGACCGCCTCCTCTGCGCGTAGGCGGACAAGCAGGGAAGCGCGGCCTAGGAGGAGGACGCTGAGCAGGGAGGCGCGACCTAGGAGGAGGAATCTGAGCACGGCCGCCGGCGACAGGAGGTGCTCGAGGCGTCGCGGGGTCGCAATTTCTCATTCAGCAGACCGCCTGGAGCTGCTCTTCCATCGGTTGGTCCATCTTCACTCCGGCGCGAGGCTCTTCACTACCCGCTCGGCTGCTGCAGGAAATTCTTCCTCCACAGTTCCGTCCAATCCACAGTATTGAAGTATTGATGTACAGAGTAATTGGTAGTTTGGTACAGAGCACGGTGTTCATGCGATGCAATTTTATTTTCCTCTCCTGTACTGTATATGGTAGCTACCAGTTTCACATGACGGTGAAGATGAGAAGGATTTGACAATCCTATTCATATATATTTTATTTTGGATGTCATCGTTTACTTCAAGCAATCAAGGCAATACTTCTGCAAAAATCCTTTTGTGCGCTATTTTGCAAATCTTACTTTTCAATATACAGTAGCATATTTTAGAGCTTAGAGCCTGCCCATTTAAAGCAACCTCGCTGATTAACAATCGACTGATTAATTCCTAAAATTAAGGTGATCGATCAATTAACGGTTAGTGAGATGTCTTGTGATATTGTTTACACTTTTTTTAAAGCCGTAAAAACTTTAACTTAGAAGCCAAAAGCTATATTTAATTCTAAACAACACTCCAAAATATTCCGATACAAAAAGTGTTCAAAATTATTTTAGCAAAAAAGAAAGATAAATTGAAGTATTTTGGGGTTATTAAACATGATAATTATGTAATGAAACTATTATAAATAGCAAATTCGTTTCAAATCTGCATATATTCAACATCTTCAGCACTCAGGGCATTTCAGACATTTCACTCCTAAACCAACAGCAGCAGCCATAAAAAGCACTTCAACCAGACATCAAATCTCTGCTTCCAACAGCTGCTTCTCACAGCTGCTTTTTCACAGCCCACCAGCTACAGCTGCTTCTCAAAAGCTGCAGCCCAAACAAACAGACCCTAAATCCTTAGATTTTGTTGGCAAGTGAATGTTGTCATTGGCCCTGTTATGGATTTTGCATTTCTATTGCCACTACTTGTACTGACATCTCGCTTCATTCTTGTTTAATTCGGTCCCGTTGGTACTCGAACCCGGGTGGGCTGGCTGTGCACTCGCAAGCCTTGCCACTGAGCTAGCACTCAGTTCTCAGATTAAGCAATGCCTCGTTATGCTTAATTTAAATGTTATGGCACTTCATACAAGCCATACAATTAATTGTTGCATTGACCTTCTACGTTGTCGAAGGCACTATCTGAGCATGCTTAAATCAATCATACATTATTTTCCTAATTGTATCCAATCCAACATGCACATGTTTTGACTGTATTTGGCTATTTGCTAGATTTCTTCTGTGCAGTGACCTGGCTTCGTTATTGGGCACATGATGTCTAGTTGCTTGGTTCATTGTATACATCATCGCCATGATCTAGTTTGGTTTGTTCTAAGAGGCATGTGGCTTAACTGGTTTCTTTGTTATATCTGCCCATGGTTCTTTCAAAATTATGTCAACAGTGTTGTTTGTTTGCCGTGTATTGTATTGCATTTTAACTTGTTTTGTCTTAGTTTCAGCCTGCAAACAAAGCTGTAATGTCAGTAGGGACAACCCATTTATCAAGTGTTGCGGTCATTTCACAGAGCAACAGTGACAGTGGCACGTGCTCTCATTGGTCCACTGAGTCCAGTACACCAACCGTTCCAGAAGAAATAGATGTACGAGGCTCTATTTTGGATTGCTTGCTATGTTATATCAGCTCAATGATGCTCTTGAAATTGGAGGTCTTTTATTGCATCATATGATGTTGTAACTTGTTTTATCTAAATTTCAGGCTTCAAATAAAGCTACAAAGCCAGAAGCAAGGGCCAATGCCTCAAGTATTGATGTTTCACAAAGCAGCAGTGAGAGTGCATATTGCTCGCATAGGCCCATGGTATCTATTGCTCAACTTAATCCGGCACAAAGAGATTTGGGGGATGCACTCCAAGAGGCAGTTGATATATTTGGGCGGGAAAACAAAGATGCTGATGAAATAATTGCCAACACACGCCAAGAGATACATGAATTGAAAAATAGGCAAACTTTGACAGAAAATGTTCTAAAGAATCTCCTATGCACTTGTCATGGTAAGCCAGTTGTGATGTGTCTGGGAATTGAAGGTGTCTAAATAAACTTTGATTCTGTTGTTCAGTCAAGTGGACTGCTGATGCGCACATGTGTAAGTTTTCCCTCAAAATTTCGGTTGAATCGAACCAGGAGGCCAAGAAGCACGTTGAAGGTTGATGGTCGCGAAAATGTGATGCGGCCATGTGGATTCCGACAAACAACCCAAGTACTTTGCCCCAACGAAACAGTGAGGTTGTCAATCTCACCGGCTTGCTGTAACAAAGGATTAAGCGTATCGAGTGGAAGATGTTTGCAAAGAAAAATAAAACACAATTGCAGTAGATTGTATGCTATGTAAAGAATAGGACCGGGGTCCACAGTTCACTAGAGGTGTCTCTCCCATAAGATAAAAGCATTTTGGGTGAACAAATTACAGTCGGGCAATTGACAAATAGAGAAAGGCATAACAATGCATATACATGATATGATAAATATAGTGAGATTTAATCGGGCATTACGACAAAGTACATAGACCGCCATCCAACTGCATCTATGCCTAAAAAGTCCACCTTCAGGTTATCATCCGAACCCCTTCCAGTATTTTGCTAAGCAACAGACAATTGCATTAAGTATGGTGCGTAATGTAATCGACAACTACATCCTTAGACATAGCATCAATGTTTTATCCCTAGTGGCAACAACACATCACAACCTTAGAACTTTCTGTCACTGTCCCAGGTGTCAATGAAGGCATGAACCCACTATCGAGCATAAATACTCCCTCTTGGAGTTAAGAGTAAAAACTTGGCCAGAGCCTCTACTAGTAACGGAGAGCATGCAAGATCATAAACAACACATAAACAATAGATTGATAATCACCATAATCATAGTACTCTCTATCCATCGGATCCCGACAAACACAACATATAGAATTACATATAGATGATCTTGATCATGTTAGGCAGCTCACAAGATCCAACAATGAAGCACAACAAGGAGAAGACGACCATCTAGCTACTGCTATGGACCCATGGTTCAGGGGTGAACTACTCACTCATCACTCCGGAGGCGACCATGGCGGTGTAGAGTCCTCCGGAGATGAATCCCCTCTCCGTGCCGGAGGCGATCTCCGAATCCCCCGAGATGGGATTCGCGGCGGCGGCGTCTCTGTAAGGTTTTCCGTATCGTGGCTCTCGTTGGGGTTTCGCGACGGAGGCTTTAAGTAGGCGAAAGGGCAACGCGGGGCCACGAGGAGCCCGGGGGCATGCGCGCGGGGGCTTGGCGCGCCGCCTATCCTGGCTGCCTCGTGGCCCCGTTATCTCTTCGGTCTTGGAAGCCGTGCAAAAATAGGACCCTGGGCGAAAGTGTCAATTCCGAGAATATTTCCTTACTAGGATTTCTGAAACCAAAAACAGCTGATGACAACGCTCTTCGGCATCTTGTTAATAGGTTAGTTGAATGCATAAATATGACATATAATGTGCATAAAACATGTAGGTATCATCAATAAAGTAGCATGGAACATAAGAAATTATCGATACGTTGGAGACGTATCAATGTGTCTGGGAATTGAAGGTGTCTAAATAAACTTTGATTCTGTTGTTCAGTCAAGTGGACTGCTGATGCCAATGCTGTAATTAATTACTGCTCAAAATTTCGTTCAAAATTTCCTGGTCTGTAATAATTGCAAATTTTGTTGTTGTACTAAAATTAGATATGTTCCATGTGGCTGCTGTATTTTGTGTGAAATAATATCCTGATGTGTACTTCAATTAAACCATAAATCGGCTGCATGCTGAAAATTTGAATCTGAGCGCACGTGTGAACTGTTTTCTGCTCGTAATGCAATAAAGGTTGTTTCTTCGAAGACTATGAACATGGTAGCCCATTAATAATACCTTAATAATTATGCCTGCTAGCAAGATAGATGGTCCTTATTATAGTCAGGCATGCCAACTTGTATGATTAAAAGTAGTTCGTACACATTAAATCTACCATCTGCATTTTTCTCTGTAATAACTTTTCTTTTTACACAACTCAAAACTTGTCATGCTAATATGAAATTCGAGATGGCAAAACATGGGAAAGATAAAGATATCTCTTTCCTGCGAAATGCTGGGTTTTGAAGCCCAAGTCCAAGTCTTTCTCTGCTCAAGTTTTGGAGGAACAACTCCAAGTAGAACGAGTTGCAACAGCTATGCTAAGAACAAAAGTTGACATGTTGAGATCGAGATTAGAAGCATGTGATGCCCTATTGCACGAGGCCAATCAAGTTCGTTATAATCTCCCAAAGACTTAGAAAATGCCATAGATAATTGGAGATGAACACTACATAGTGAGTACATTGGTCTTGTGAAATGTTTCCTTAGAATAAGGCACCGTTCCTACTTTTGTTGGTGGATGCATTTATCTGCGGTTGGGATCAACTTGGTAGTTGTTCCTGTGGATGTTATATAAATTAATTGCATAGCCTTTTTCAATCAGTTCGAACTTAAATGGTATCATAGCCTTGGTCTCAAGTTTGAATTGTCGAACGTGTGGTTTAATTTAATCTCTGTCGGGCGGCAAAATCTCCCACCAATCCTGAAATATTTCAAACGCATTTTTGATTGGGATTAAGAAGATAGGGACATAGATCCAGTGCCCCCACGTTCACAGGGCACATCAAACTTGAGATTAAATTATGCGTTCTAGTTCTATACAAAACCCAGTAGGAGGTTGAGCGGCAGCGGCTAGGGTTTAGTGTGGGAGGAGATGATATGCGTACGCTCCTGTTTATATAGGTCGGAGGCACGCGACGGCCGCTGCACGCGTGGCATCGCCATTCGCAGAGGTAGGTGACGACGCGTGCCACCCGAGGCATCGCCATTTTACGCGACCGCAGACTGCCGAAGCGGCGCCGCTGAGAAGACGCATCGACGCTGGGTCACTGCCAAGCGGGCCCGACGAAACGTTCGCCAGACGCGAGCGGACACTTTACGCGTCCACGCAGCGTCCGCGCGACGGATCCGAGACACATATTTGGGCATGTTTGCGTCGCTGCGAACGGCCCAGTCACTATGCGTCGTCCCGCTGGAGTTTGTACCAGATACATTTTTGGCCCGGACAGATGCGCTCGGAACCGAAATCATCTTCTGTTCCCTTCTCTATTTCTTCAGGTTCGAGAGAACACAGCAGCTCTTCAGCTCAGCAGAAATTAATCGGGTCACGCTGTTGCTTTCCTTGCCGTTGGATTGAAACGAATGGTGGATGGGAAGCCTCAGGTCACGTTGTGCCCTGTGAACGTGGGGGCACTGGATCTCTGTCCAGAAGATAGATCATGATCATGGTAGTGACCTATATTCAACGTGATGATGATTTGATTTTGCACTCGGCCTTGAACAGAGGTACTAGTACGGTGTCACAATTTTTTATCATTATACTTGGACGGTGGCCAAATTCAAAATCTCATAGCGGCAAAACTTGCCGCCCACAAAATACAAAAATTTCACACGCTTCCAAATTCCCATTCTACCCCTGTGGAGATGACAGCAAAGTCGGTTGGTGGGGGGGTCTGCCCGTCATTTTTTGGATCACCACCTCCCTAGCCCGGAAACCCTCCCAAAAAAATTCATTTCCCTCAGACCACCCACCGGAACTTCCCAAGTCCCTCTCTCCCACCTCCACGACCACCGCACCGGAACATCCCCGCCGGACTTCCCTGGCCTACCCGAGCCCTCGCGATCCTCGTCATCCGGCTGCCTGCCGGAGCCGCTTCATCGACGCCGTCATCAACCGGACCGGATCATCCCCGCCGAACCTCGAAACCATATGCTCATCCAGCAGTCTACCGCAGTCGCTTCAGCTGCGGCATCGTCCACCCCACCGGAGCCGCTTCGCTTGATCCGTCGTCCACCGCATCGGATCTTGCTCACCGACACCGCTGTGCATGAACCGGATCTGCTTCACCGGCGCCGTGCATGATCTAAACTCTTCTACTATCGCTTTTCTATTGCTTGCCTGCAAGTTCTTGTTTAATCTTGGGGGAACCTGTTTGTGCTAACGACGCGCCGTTACGTTTTTGCAGATGAGATGAGTAACCATGAAGTGTAATGGCCGTCTCTCCAACCCCAAGTAGCACATGTAGCGTACTTCATCACCGGATCTATCAACCCCAGGAAGATCTGCTGTGACTCCCACAGAGTGCTTCTCCTAATGTAAGTCCCTTGTTTTAGCGCCATGTTCTGGGTTCAGATGCTTGTTTGTCTGAAGCTCTTTTAGTTCATTCCTAGCTATGACCGTAACACCTTGCTATTTTCTACTTCATTGCTAACTTTAAGCGATTGAACATTTTGGTTTGCATTCCCTGCTCTGTAGATGTAGCCATCATAACTTCTATCTTGCTCAGTCGTTGTTACAAAAATTATAGGTATTATAGTAACATCCTGCTATTATTTAGTTCATGGCCAATTTTAAGTAATTGCACATGTTGGTTCGCATTCCCTGCTCTATAGCTTTTGGCATCGTAACTTCTATATTTGGTTTACATTCCCTGCTCTGTAGATCTAGCCATCATAACTTTATCTTGCTCAGTCGTTGTTACAAAAATTATGGCCTGCTACTATGTTGTTTGTGCCAATTTTTTACTCCATGAACATGTTGGCTTGCATTCCCTGTACTACAGGTGATGCCATTGTTTTGTATCTAGTTCATTGTAAGCTAACAAAGTAAGGACTTAGTTTGGCATGCTATCACTCTGCTATCTAGCCTGTAGTACAAATAAACTTGTCATACTACTAGATAATAATTTTGCGTGCCATCTTGTTCTTCAAAAGCTGCATTATTGACTTGTTTCTCTGACTTGGCATGACGCTCACATATGGAAAGCTGAACATATTGGTTTGCATTCCCTCTTATACAAGTTCACAGGTGATCCCACTATATTCTGTATCTGGTCCATCCTAAGCTCCAGCATTAACTATCCTCTATGTGTTGCTCATTACAAGTTTATATCCCGAAACATCTTGATTTGCATCCCCTTCACTATAAGTTCAGGAGTATTATTTAGTTCACGGCCAAAATGAAGTAATTGCACTTGGCACATGTTGGTTCACATTCCCTCCTCTTTAGCTTTTGCCATCGTAACTTCTATTTTTGGTTTACATTCCCTGCTCTGTAGATGTAGCCATCATAACTTCATCTTGCTCAGTCGTTGTTACAAAATTTATAGCCTGCTACTATGTTGTTCATGCCAATTTTGTACTCCCTGAACATGTTGGTTTGCATGGGACTCGACAGTAGTAAGTCTGCTGTTTCATTCTAACATGCTCTGTTATATTGGCTGTTGGTATGCGGCATGCACTCTTTGTTTGCTTATTGTGCGCATTACAATGATCTTGTTATAACGACGAAATGATGAGTTCCAAATTCTTTGGCAAACAATATTGTAGTGTCTTTGCCTTTCCATTGTTGCTGTCTTAACTTGTAATGTCTTTGTTTCAGATATAGGTGCTGCATGGACAACTTAAAAGATTGCCGGATCGCTTCATTGTATTGCTAGGTTTAATTACCATTCAATTTCTCTGGGTTCTGTAATATTTTTTCAATGCCTTGCAGCTGATGTAATATTTAGTTAGTTTTTATAGTTCTTTCGCGCATTTTTTCTTTGGTGCTTGTGGTAAGTGAGGCTATCCGACAGAAATCAATGCTGCGTAAATATTCTCAGTATCTAAATCACGAATTCCCATCCCTTAAACGGCCCAATTAAGCGAAATCACATATGTGCCTGCCCGCAAAATCCTAAAGCGCCTATTATGCCGGCATATAAACAACAACTAAACGGGCTGGCCACTTACTTATTGGGCCAGCCCATTTGATTTACGGTGGAACCCACACTCTAATTGGGCTGGCCCACTTGCTTTAAGGTGGACCCCACCCACTACTGGGCCGGCCCACTAATTAGTTGGGCCAGCCCAATTGCTTTTGTGGTGGACCCCACATACTAAATGGGCGCCCTTTAAGAGGAAAGTAGGACCCACTTTGTGTTTTGGCCCACCCGCTATTGGGCGGCCCACTTGCTATATGGACCCCACATACTAATTGGGCCGGCCCTTTAACGGAAAGTGGGGCCCACCTGCTTTTTGGCCCACTATCTTGTTGGGCCGCCCACTTGCTAGATGGTGGACCCCACATACTAAATGGGCGCCCTTTAACAGGGAGTGGGACCCACTGTGTTTTGGCCCACCCAATATCTTGTTGGGCCCCACTTGCAATATGGTGGACCCCACATACTAAATGGGACCCACCTTGGGCCCGGCCCACTATCTGTTGGGCCAGCCCGTTTGATCTATTGTGGACCCCACGTACGAAATGGGCGGCCCTTTAACAGAAAGTGGGACCCACCGTGTTTTGGCCCGGCCCACTTTCTTGTTGGGCCAGCCCGTTTGATCTATTGTGGACCCCACGTACTAAATGGGCCGGCCCGATAGCAGGAAAGTGGGACCCACATGCTAATTGGGCCGGCCCAATAACTTCTTGGGCCGGCCCAGTTGTTTTAAGGTGGACCCCACTAGTTAAATTGGCGGCCCGATAACAGGAAAGTGGGTCCCACATGTCTTGTGGGCCGGCCCTTTTGCCTGTTGACCGGTCAAACGAGTGCATTCGGTCCGGCCCACATGCTTAGTGGGCCGGCCCATTAAAGTTTTGACCAGTCAACCTTAGAGGTTAGGCCCGGCCCACGTAACTAATGGACCAGCCCAGCTATATAGTTGACCGGTCAAACTAAGTCAGCTGGCCCGGCCCGCAAACTTAATGGGCCGGCCCGCTTAAGACGTGGCAGGCCTCGTGTGGGCCTACCATCTACCACGGGGTTTCAGCCGGTTAACGCCGTTAACTGGCAGTTAACGGCGTCTGCCACGTGTCAGTTTGCATGACGTCGCAGTCAACGGGCTCCCGGAAACACTTGGGCAACGGTCCGATTTTCCGTGGCGGAAGGGCGCCCAAGCGCGACGGACCGAAAAAATCGTCGTTGGACTTTGCCTGACGCAGTTTCCACAACAGAACCCATATCGTCGGGTTAGGCCCATAGGCGACGAAAAATACCCCTTAGCGGACGATTTTGAGACGTTGTCTATCAGAACTTTTCTTGTAGTGCATGTCATCCGACCATGGATTTAGAATCCATAGCCAATGCTAATGTGAGACTAGATCAATATTATCCCATAGCTAGGCATCCTGCTCATATTATTATCTCTAGGATGGAGGCAGGTATCGAAAGAGATTTGAAGAATCAAGAAGATCAAGAGACCTTGCAATGATTTTTTAAGTATTCTTGCACACAATGTGATTTTGTAAGGAATCACTCCCTTTTAAGATAACCTTGTGTTGCAAGGAGTAACATTTTGTGTATTTGATGCTCTTTTTTAACATCATTATGAATCGTTGAACCGTAAGTCCAGCCGAAATATTTTGTCGAAGGCAACTGAGTGATCAGGTCAGTTGCTCACTCGACGACCCCGTAGTAATCGTAATTTTGCGAGTCGTATGTACGTTTGTAAGAGCGACACCTCTCGAGTAAACGAGGGAATTATGCGCTTTTTATTTGGCTTCGTAACACGGTGCACCGGTATGAGCCTTTCGTATGTTGTATTGTTTCCACCAATTGCAGCACTCGCATATTTATTTGAGGCTTTGATGGAATTTATATAAAAACTTACGGTTTCCGAGTATTGCCGGAAACCATGATCCGTTGATAACCATAGCTCCCGATGGGAGTATTAGTTAATGGCGACATTGTAATAATTCTTTACAGCCCCCAAGTATTGCCGGGTAAGGTATGACGTGTAGTTAACCGGAGCTCCCGATGGGAGTAGTAGTATTCGATAAAAAGATCACGAACATTTGTTCGGGTGAAGAGATAATCATATAAGCTGAACCAGAAGTTTTATTCATGATATGTAGATGGCTAAGAAGCCTTTATTCAAAAAAGAAAAAGGTGAGTCCTACGCATAGAATCGTCGCAAGTGTGCGACGTTCCATGGGTTCCAACATCTTTTCCCGAAGTAGGATTCTTGAGGCGATAAGCTCCTCCTGGTAGAACTTCAGTGACGATAAACGGTCCTTCCCATGGAGATTCAAGTTTCAGGGTTCTGTCTTGCTTCAACCGTAGTACTAGGTCACCAACGCTAAAGCTTCGAGTGCGAACTCTTCGACTGTGATAATTCTATATCGCCTGCTGATATACTGCTCTTCTTGCTAAGGCGATGTCTCGAGCCTCATCAAGAAGATCTACAACATCTTGTAATGCTTGCACGGAGGTTGCCTCTTTATATGCGGCTACCCGAGGTGCTTCAAAGCGGACGTCGGCAGGTAAAATAGCTTCAGCTCCGTAGACAAGAAAGAAGGGAGTATATTGCGTTGACCTATTTGGTGTAGTCCGCAAACTCTAAAGTATTGATGGTAATTCTTCGACCCAGTCTCTAGCTACACCTGTGAGGCGCTTTTTAATGTCATCACATATTAGGCCATTGATCCTTTCCACTTGCCCATTGGTCTGAGGATGGGCAACCGGAGAAAATTTGAGCTTGATACCATTGCTGTTGCAGAAGTGATGGAATTCCTCAGAATCAAAGTTGGTTCCGTTATCTGCAATGATTCTATGAGGCACACCAAAACGACAAGTTAATCCTTTGAAGAATTTGACAGCGGTTTTGGCTGTCTGATTGGTGACTGGTATGGCCTCGATCCACTTGGTGAATTTATCGACTACCACCAATAGATGAGTATGACCACTAGGCGATGACTTCGGCAGTGGACCAACTTGGTCAAGTCCCCATTGCGCAAAGGGCCAAGCCAAAGGTATTATCATTAGGTCCGTGGCAGGTGCATGTGGTTTCGGTGCAAAACGTTGGCAAGATCGCAATCTAACTAGGAAAAAAGATAAAACCTCACCGAGCAAGCCACAAATCTGATACCACCTGATAGGGCAAAGGTGTCCGATCTTTCGATGAGAGTATGATAGCGTCGATTTGTTGGTGGAGTTCGTGCTTGACGATCCGACTACACGTGCAAAGCTCGTGCGCCAATGCAATCGCTAGGACAATCTCCGGGAGTTACTGATCTTGCGGATGCACGATCAGCCTGACCAGCGAGGGTCTTAATTCCTACCTGAAATCGAGAACAAGTAAGAACTAATATTGCAATCAGAATATTGCGGATGAAAGATGAAAGCTTTATTGAATAAGGTGGGATTCCGAATAGTCGGTCTTGTTCTGGGCGTTGGCCTCAAAAGAAGTACACGAGAGTTGCAGCAATGGCTAACTTTTAATCTAATCAAAATCCAAGTCTAAACGTGACGGCTATGGGGGTATTTAAAGGAGGAAAAGGTGGGGTTTCGGCCAGCCATGCGTATGGTGGCCGAACCAAACCCTAGAAGGCCTTTCCCCCTTCAATACGGACTCTAAAAAGTGGCTGACTTAATTCCTGCGAAAATTACATGGGCCTGGCCCAAAACTAATGGTGTCGCAGCACCATGTACTCATATGGACGAAATTATGAAGTGGAAAACTCTATATTTCGTCCATGTCTTCATCTCCAATTATGGTGGCTTCAAAGTTCTGAAATCTCCACTCGCAGCGTCTTCTTCAATCCTCACATGTTTGCTGCCATCTCCTCCATGTGTGATCATGCTCCAATGCTTGTCCGGCCTCCAAGAGCAGTTTGTAGAACAGCAACAAGTTTCCCTTAAGTGGATTACCCAAGGTTTATCGAACTCAGGGAGGAAGAGGTCAAAGATATCCCTCTCATGCGACCCTGCAACCACAAAGCAAAAAGTCTCTTGTGTCCCCAACACACCTAATAGGTGTACTAGTTCGGCGAAGAGATAGTGAAATACAGGTGGTATAAATAAGTATGAGCAGTAGTACGGCGCCAGAAAATAGCTTACTGGCGTGCATGATGGTAGTAATATTGTAGGAAGTAAACAAGCAGAGTAACGCAGCAGTAGTAATGCATAAAATAGTAACAAGCGGCGATAGCGATTTAGGAACAAGGCCTAGGGAATAGACTTTCACTAGTGGACACTCTCAACTTTGATCACATAACAGAATAGATAAATGCATACTCTACACTCTCTTGTTGGATGATGAACACATTGCGTAGGATTACACGAACCCTCAATGCCGGAGTTAACAAGCTCCACAATTAAATGTTCATATTTAAATAACCTTAGAGTGCATGAAAGATCGAAACGACTAAACCAAGTACTAACATAGCATGCACACTGTCACCTTCACGCTTATGTAGGAGGAATAATACACATCAATACTATCATAGCAATAGTTAACTTCGCAATCTACAAGAGATCATGATCATAGCATAAACCAAGTACTAACACGAGTGCACACACTGTCACCATTACACCGTGTAGGAGGAATAAAACTACTTTAATAACATCACTAGAGTAGCACATAGATAAATTGTGATACAAAACACATTGCAATCATAAAGAGATATAAATAAGCACTTCACTATGCCATTCATAACAGTGAATAAGTATTCTGTGAAATATAGCCTAAGAGACCCACACGGTGCACACACTGTCACCTTTACACACGTGGGACAAGGAGTCTCCGGAGATCACATAAGTAAAACTCACTTGACTAGCACAATGACATCTAGATTACAAGCATCATCATATGAATCTCAATCATGTAAGGCAGCTCATGAGATTATTGTATTGAAGTACATAGGAGAGAGATGAACCACATAGCTACCGGTACAGCCCCGAGCCTCGATGGAGAACTACTCCCTCCTCATGGGAGCAACAGCGGTGATGAAGATGGCGGTGGAGATGGCAGCGGTGTCGATGGAGAAGCCTTCCGGGGCACTTCCCGTCCGGCCGGTGCCGGAACAGAGACTCCTGTCCCCCGGATCTTGGCTTCGCGATGGCGGCGGCTGGAAGGTTTCGTGGGTTTCGTCCTCCGTAATAGGGTTTCGCGACGGAGGCTTTAAATAGGCGAAGGGCAGCCTCGGAGGGGCCTGGGGCCACCACACCATAGGGCGGCGCGGCCCCCCCTGGCCGCGCCGGGGTGTGGTGTGGGGCCCCAGGGCTTCCTCGGCGGCTCTCGGGTGTTCCGGATGGTTCCGGGAAAATAGAACCTGGCGTTGATTTCGTCCGATTCCGAGAATATTTAGTTACTAGGATTTAAAACCAAAAACAGCAGAAAACAGAACTGGCACTTGGCATCTTGTTAATAGGTTAGTTCCAAAAAATGCACGAATATGACATAAAGTGTGCATAAAACATGTAGGTATCATCAATAAAGTAGCATGGAACATAAGAAATTATCGATACGTTGGAGACGTATCAGTAAAACGATAACAAAGATAATTTCTTAAGTGACATGCCATCATAAACTTGATCATATTATTTGTAAACATATGTAATGAATGCAGCGATCAAAACAATGGTAATGACATGAGTAAACAAGTGAATCATAAAGCAAAGACTTTTCATGAATAGTACTTCAAGACAAGCATCAATAAGTCTTGCATAAGAGTTAACTCATAAAGCAATAATTCAAAGTAGAGGTATTGAAGCAACACAATGGAAGATTAAGTTTCAGCGGTTGCTTTCAACTTGTAACATGTATATCTCATGGATATTATCAATGTAAAGTAATATAACAAGTGCAATATGCAAGTATGTAGGAATCAATGCACAGTTCACACAAGTGTTTGCTCTTTGAGGTGGAGAGAGATAGGTAAACTGACTCAACAATAAAAGTAAAAGAAAGGTCCTTCAAAGAGGAAAGCATCGATTGCTATATTTGTGCTAGAGCTTTTATTTTGAAAACATAAAGAGAGCATAAAAGTAAAGTTTTGAGAGGTGTTTGTTGTTGTCAACGAATGGTAGTGGGCACTCTAACTCCCTTATCAACCAGACTTTCAAGAGCGGCTCCCATGAAGGACGTTATCTCTACCAGCAAGGTAGATCATCCCTCTTCTCTTTTGTTTACACATGTACTTTAGTTTTATTTATTAGATGACACTCCCCCAACCTTTGCTTTCACAAGCCATGGCTAACCGAATCCTCGGGTGCCTTCCAACATTCACATACCATGGAGGAGTGTCTATTTGCAAATTTAAGTTGCTTACTGATAGATCAGAGCAAAACATGTGAAGAGAATTATTAATGCAAGTTAATTAATTGAGGCTGGGAACCTCATTGCCAGCTCTTTTTGCAAAATTATTGGATAAGCGGATGAAGCCACTAGTCCATTGTGAAAGTCTGTCAAAAGTAAATGACAAGATCGAAAGATAAAACACCACATACTTCCTCATGAGCTATAAAACATTGACACAAATAAGAGGTAATAACTTTTGAATTGTTTAAAGATAGCACTCAAGCAATTTACTTTGGAATGGCGGAGAAATACCATGTAGTAGGTAGGTATGGTGGACACAAATGGCATAGTGGTTGGCTCAAGGATTTTGGATGCATGAGAAGTATTCCCTCTCGATACAAGGTTTAGGCTAGCAAGGTTTATTTGAAACAAACACAAGGATGAACCGGTGCAGCAAAACTCACATAAAAGACATATTGTAAACATTATAAGACTCTACACCGTCTTCCTTGTTGTTCAAACTCAATACTAGAAATTATCTAGACCTTAGAGAGACCAATTATGCAAACCAAATTTTAGCATGCTCTATGTATTTCTTCACTAATAGGTGCAAAGTATATGATGCAAGAGCTTAAACATGAGCACAACAATTACCAAGTATCACATTATCCAAGACATTTTACCAATTACTACATGTAGCATTTTCCAATTCCAACCATATAACAATTTAACGAAGAGGAAACTTCGCCATGAATATTATGAGCTAAGAACACATGTGTTCATACGAACCAGCGGAGCGTGTCTCTCTCCCACACAAGGATGAACTTATTCAGAGAACTAAGATAACAAAACAAAAATAAAAGCACACACAGACGCTCCAAGTAAAATACATAGGATGTGACCGAATAAAAATATAGTTTCACTAGAAGAAACTTGATAAGTTGTCGATGAAGAAGGGGATGCCTTGGGCATCCCCAAGCTTAGATGCTTGAGTCTTCTTAAAATATGCAGGGATGAACCACCGGGGCATCCCCAAGCTTAGACCTTTCACTCTTCTCGATCACATTATATCACCCTCTTCTATTGACCCTTGAAAACTTCCTTCACACCAAACTTCAAGCAAACTCATTAGAGGGTTAGTGCATAATCAAAAATTCACATGTTCAGAGGTGACACAATCATTCTTAACACTTCTGGACATTGCACAAAACTTCTGAAAGTTAATGGAACAAAGAAACTCATTCAACTTAACAAAAGCGGCAATGCGAAATAAAAGGCAGAATCTGTCAAAAACAGAACAGTCCATAAAGAAGAATTTTAAAATGGCACCAGACTTGCTCAAATGGAAAAACTCAAAACTAATGAAAGTTGCGTACATATCTGAGGATCACGCACGTAAATTGGCATATTTTTCTGAGTTACCTACAGAGAAAACAGCCCAGATTCGTGACAGATAGAAATCTGTTTCTGCGCAGAAATCCAAATCTAGTATCAACCTTCGATTAGAGGCTTCACTTGGCACAACAAAACACAAAACTAAGATAAGGAGAGGTTGCTACAGTAGCGACCTCAACTTTTAAGGTGCCGATCTCTGTGCGTATCTGTGCTAGTCCCTGGATCAATCGCTAGCACACACAGTACAAGATGTAATACCAAGAAACAAAGGTCTTTATTACATCGTATGATCCAGAATTTACATAAAGGATTACAAATTGCATAGCACAAGGCTAGCATATCATCAGAGTTTCACAACGAATAAACATAGACAGCATGGAGTCCTTCGTCTTCATGTGCCACAGGCGAGCATGTTGAGGATAGACTCGTAACCCCTAACGTTCCCTTACTCATCGACTGAAAAATCTGCAACATGATACGTTGCAGCCACGAATGGTCAATACATTTGAATTGTATTGGCAAGATGACACTATAGTGGACTCAAATGGCAACCTAACACTTATGTGTACATTTGGCTGGTAGAGCTCAGGTATGATTTGCATAAAGCCAGTTTTCTCCTATCAATTGTCAAACCATTTTCTTCCCTTCTAATTAGGCGGTTCCATTGATAGAAATCAATGAACCTGGAATACCACTGATGGAAACCAGTGAATTCCTCCTACCCTTGTTCACCCATCAAGTTTTAATTTAAGAAGTTGGGATGAGGAGACTTTCGAACATGTGCCTTGTCAGTTCGCTCAAATTGTCCGTAACCGGGGACACGGCTAAGTACTTAGATTTAACACTCTGCAGAGGTTGTACAATTTACCCACATGACCTAGTCTGTTCTTCTTCCATGATGCACATTTTGCTCAAATGGACAGATGTCGACTAGGACGAGATTTTTCTGAAGTGATCCCCCAGACCATCCTCTACGGACCCGTACCGACCTACATTCCCCTACATCATCTGTCACGTAGGATCCGGGTTCTCACAACATACTCCGTCAAGCCAGAGCCCATATAGCATGTGGTTGTACGGTAAGCTAATGAGCAAGGTTGTCTACAATCTCTTTAATCCTGGGTGACTTTCCGCAAATGTGTACTCACACCAGGGTATCGCCGTTGACAGGGCCCCCTGATGCAGCCACCCGCTCCAAAGCTCCACCATTCACCCAGGTAGTTCATTAAACTTAGTTGTTTTTCCTTAACCACTAGCAAAACATTTTCATAGCATAGCTAAGCATCAACTAAATTCAATGGCGACAAAACATAGTCAGGTGGAAGTAGATAACTACTGGGATTACAAAAGCAAGGCATAACTCTAGACATACTACGAAAATTTCTACGGTGCATAGATAAAAACTGGGAAATTTGTGAGGGTGTGTCACTTGCCTTTTTGGTAGTCGAAGATCATTCCCTTTTCTCTCAATCAAAACACGTGGCTCTCCGCACAACTATAAGATAAAAATAGCACAACATAAACACACCATTCATAGCAACATAATCAAACAAGACAAAAATCGAACGTCGCTCTATGGCACTAAGGTGGGGCATGAGGTTTGGCTTGCAAGATATAGTTTGATAGATTGGAAGATCTAAAGTCAAATACTTGGAATCGGATCGTCTAAGATATAGTGGAAACAATTGGTAGGATACTTAAGCATAAGTGGAATTTGAATGGAATTTGAATGGCCCATGTGAATAGGATTCACTCTAGTCTCAAACGGTGCAACTATAATACTATTAAATATAGTGTAACAACACATACACAAATAGTACAAGTTTCACATAGGTTTGGTATGAGCAAAAGATATGTTGAATTACTCAAATAACTCATTTGCCATTTGAATAATTTAAACTAGGGAAATAGGATAGATAGGCTTTATATTGACATAAGGTGGAAGTGTCTAAGTGAGATTGGTGGATATGTATGATCAAAGGATTTATCTTATGCAAAATGAATCATGACAAAAGAAATTGTACAATTTAAGCTGTGACAAAATACTCAATATCCCTCATTTGAGATTCGAATATTTTATGTCTACAAAACATGAAACTAATGGTTCCATTGGATTCTATATTTGATAACAATCCCAACGATACCAAATTTGTCGAAAACCGACGTGTAGAACTCAAGATATGAATTTTACAATTCACGGTTAAAATTCTAATGG
Source organism: Lolium multiflorum (assembly GCA_030979885.1). Lineage (NCBI taxonomy): Eukaryota > Viridiplantae > Streptophyta > Magnoliopsida > Poales > Poaceae > Lolium > Lolium multiflorum. The sequence continues at coordinate 198,546,031 of CM061750.1, forward strand.
TGTTCGAAAGGTTGTCCGAGGAAGTTTCTCGGATGGAAAAACTATCTACATGAGTGTTGTATAGAATTTAAATTACGAACTCAGCGTCACAGAAATCATCTAAAACGAAGCTATAGATCGGAAGATACCAAATTTTGAAGTTTAATTACATGAGGTAGCTAGCACAGCAAGGCTTATCGATCGGTTGGTTCTGGTTCCTATGCGTGTGAAGAAAAAGGAGAATAGGTCGTGTGGCAACTATAATTGGCTGATCGGTTCAGTATTGATCTAACCATGGTCACCTGTTACAGATCGAATAGCGTGGCTGTTAGTGCCGTACCAGCGGTAGAAGGCGACCGTGCTAGGAAGACGATTATGGCAGACTCGGTCGTGGTGTTTCTCAGCGCTCAGGTGGTCTTGCGCAACTGGAAAGAAATCGAAGGAGTGCAGCTCGAGGCGGGCAAGACGAGGAGCGGATGACGTGCGGCAGGCGACGACAGTCTCGGGGGCATCCTTGGCGCTCTCCAGATGACCGTGACGTTCGTCCCTGAACACGGCGACGGCATGGCTTCGGCGGCAACGCAGAATCAAAACAGCGCAAAAACATGTCTTAGGGGTAGACGAAGGTAAGAGGAGTTCACGAAAACAATGGAATAGAGCTAAAGATCAACGTACGCGGCGTACCGGTCGGATGAATTCCGATGACGTCGTGGCCAACAGCGACAACATCATGCCCGATCATGTCCTGGAGGTAGCCCTCTACGAGGAACGTCTTCTGGTGCAAGGATTTGACGAGATGATCACCGAGAGCGACGTAACCTAGCGATGAACTCGAGTTTGTGGCTGATGTTGACATAGTCGGTGCGTGTTGTACAGGGCATCTCAGCATAAACTTTCTGAAGCGATGTGGTGGAGGATAAGGGGCACACAGAGGACATCTCGGTTTGTGTTCGTATGAGCTGTGGGGAGATCGGGAGACGTATGCCAACCATCGGCATTTAGTTCACGATGCTGGTTCCAGAAATAAAGTCCGTTAAATGGGATATTAAAAGCATGAACGGAACGCCCGCTAAATTCTGAACGTTTTTGATGTTGAAGTCTAAGCGAGAAGATTACCAGAATTGATGGGAGGGAGACGGGAAAAAGTTACTGCCATGGTCCTAAGGTACGTGCCTGTACGTGCTCAAGGAGGAAGATGAGCTACACGCTCCGCTTGATTCGGCTGGGCTGGTTATATTGGGCTGCCAGATGGGTCGGTTCATTTTTTTTAATTTTCTATTTTCTTTTTTTAACTTTTGGTTTAGGGCTTCAAATGAAGTCAAATAAAATTCTAAAAATTTGTAAAACTTAAAATAGTATTTTGGGACATCAAGGAACATATTTACTGTCCATAGTAAAATAAAGTAATATTTTTATGCACTTTAGCCTATATGGCTATTTGGGCAACATTTTGCAAGTAGAACTTCTAGGTTTTATTTTCTCAAATAAAAATCCATTAAGTATTTGAAAACCTTGAATTTCAAAATAAGTTTGATATGAAAATACTTTGAAACCAAAAGTCTTTGAAAACACTATTTTGGAAATTACTTTTACATAACTTAATTTTTTTTATTCCTTGTGAATTTTCAATCAAGTTCAAACAATCAAGCATTAAATTTATTTTTGTTTTACATTCCAAAATTTAGAAAATTTTGGGATGTGACAGGTTGCTACAGTAGTAAACAACTTCCAAAACACAAATATAAAACAAAGTACTGTAGTAAAAAACACATGGGTTATCTCCCAAGAAGTTCTTTCTTTATAGCCATTAAGATGGGCTCAGCAGTTTTAATGATGCACTCGCAAGAAATAGTATTTGAAGCAAAGAGAGCATCAAGAGGCAAATTCAAAACACATTTAAGTCTAACATGTTTCCTATGCATAGGAATCTTGTAAATAAACAAGTTCATGAAGAGCAAAGTAACAAGCATAGGAAGATAAAACAAGTGTAGCTTCAAAAATTTCAGCACATAGAGAGGTGTTTTAGTAACATGAAATTTTTTACAACCATATTTTCCTCTCTCATAATAACTTTCAGTAGCATCATGAGCAAACTCAACAATATAACTATCACATAAAGCATTCTTATCATGAGTCTCATGCATAAAATTATTACTCTCCACATAGGCATAATCAATTTTATTAGTTGTAGTGGGAGCAAATTCAACAAAGTAGCTATCATTATTATTCTCATCATCAAGTATAGGAGGCAAAGTATCATCAAAGTAAATTTTCTCCTCAATGCTTGGGGGACTAAAAATATCATGCTCATCAAAGCCAGCTTCCCCAAGCTTAGAATTTTCCATATCATTAGCAACAATAGTGTTCAAAGCATTCATATTAATATGTTCCATGGGTTTTTTAATTTTTGCATCAAACCATCCATGTCTTAAATCAGGAAATAGAATAAAAAGGTCATTGTTGTCCATTATACCTAACTAGTGTAAACAAGAAACCAAATGTCGCAATTGCAGAGTCTAAAGGAAATAGCTTCGAGCACACACAATGGCGCCGAAAAAGTTGTTACCTGGAACCGAAGTATGAGTGCCTTTTACCTTTCCTCCCCGGCAACGGCGCCAGAAAAGTGCTTGATGTCTACGGGTGCTTCTATTCTTGTAGGCAGTGTTGGGCCTCCAAGAGCAGAGGTTTGTAGAACAGCAGCAAGTTTCCCTTAAGTGGATTACCCAAGGTTTATCGAACTCGGGGAGGAAGAGGTCAAAGATATCCCTCTCATGCAACCCTGCAACCACAAAGCAAAAAGTCTCTTGTGTCCCCAACACACCTAATAGGTGTACTAGTTCGGCGAAGAGATAGTGAAATACAGGTGGTATAAATAAGTATGAGCAGTAGTACGGCGCCAGAAAATAGCTTGCTGGCGTGCAGTTGATGGTAGTAATATTGTAGGAAGTAAACAAGCAGTAGTAACGCAGTAAAACAGTAACAAGCAGCGATAGCAGTATTTAGGAACAAGGCCTAGGGAATAGACTTTCACTAGTGGACACTCTCAACTTTGATCACATAACAGAATAGATAAATGCATACTCTACACTCTCTTGTTGGATGATGAACACATTGCGTAGGATTACACGAACCCTCAATGCCGGAGTTAACAAGCTCCACAATTAAATGTTCATATTTAAATAACCTTAGAGTGCATGAAAGATCGAAACGACTAAACCAAGTACTAACATAGCATGCACACTGTCACCTTCACGCTTATGTAGGAGGAATAATACACATCAATACTATCATAGCAATAGTTAACTTCGCAATCTACAAGAGATCATGATCATAGCATAAACCAAGTACTAACACGAGTGCACACACTGTCACCATTACACCGTGTAGGAGGAATAAAACTACTTTAATAACATCACTAGAGTAGCACATAGATAAATTGTGATACAAAACACATTGCAATCATAAAGAGATATAAATAAGCACTTCACTATGCCATTCATAACAGTGAATAAGTATTCTGTGAAATATAGCCTAAGAGACCCACACGGTGCACACACTGTCACCTTTACACACGTGGGACAAGGAGTCTCCGGAGATCACATAAGTAAAACTCACTTGACTAGCACAATGACATCTAGATTACAAGCATCATCATATGAATCTCAATCATGTAAGGCAGCTCATGAGATTATTGTATTGAAGTACATAGGAGAGAGATGAACCACATAGCTACCGGTACAGCCCCGAGCCTCAATGGAGAACTACTCCCTCCTCATGGGAAGCAGGCAGTGATGAAGATGGCGGTGGAGAGCGGCGGTGTCGATGGAGAAGCCTTCCGGGGCACTTCCCCGTCCGGCAGTGCCGGAACAGAGACTCCTGTCCCCCAGATCTTGGCTTCGCGATGGCGGCGCTCTGGAAGGTTTCTGTGGGTTTCGTCCTCCGTAATAGGGTTTTCGCGACGGAGGCTTTAAATAGGCGAAAGGGCAGCCTCGGAGGGGGCCTGGGGCCACCACACCATAGGGCGGCGCGGCCCCCCCTCTGGCCGCGCCAGGGTGTGGTGTGGGGCCCCCAGGGCTTCCCTCTGGCGGCTCTCGGTTCTGGAAGGTTCCGGGAAAAATAGGAACCCGGGCGTTGATTTCGTCCGATTCCGAGAATATTTCGTTACTAGGATTTCTGAAACCAAAAACAGCAGAAAACAGGAACTGGCACTTCGCATCTTGTTAATAGGTTAGTTCCAAAAATGCACCAATATATAAAGTGTGCATAAAACATGTAGGTATCATCAATAAAGTAGCATGGAACATAAGAAATTATCGATACGTTGGAGACATCTCCTCCATGTGTGATCATGCTCCAATGCTTGTCCCTCTCATCCATGCTAGGTCCATCATTCCTAAGAGTAACAAACACATCTGATTTAGGCAGCATCATATTCTCATGTATGTGAGGAATAGTTCCAAGAAACGAAAATACCTGATAGTTAAGTTGTTTGGCACGAGCTCGAGTGATTGGTCCTTGTATTTGTGTGGATGTAGGTACAGTGGTTGTATCAACAGATGGGATATCCTCATCACATGATGCGTCTAGTTTCCGTTGGATCGTCTGCAATCGCTGCTCCATCAAATATGCCGTAAAAGGTTCAGTCCATAATGGCTCAAGAAGAAGAACTTGTTGTATAGATTCATCGCAATATCTCGGCAGCTTCCGGAGCATAGCCCCCGTCGTAGCAGATACTTTTGGAGGTGCCGAAGTTTTTTACTTTAATGGACCTTTGAGTAATTACTTTATAGAAGAATCCATCTGGAATAGAAGAGCATCTAGAGCTGATATTAGCCAAAGCGTCGGCATCCTCGTTGCTAGCTCGCCGATATGTTTTAACTCGCAACCTTCAAACTTAGCTTCCATTGATTGATACAACTGACGATAAGCAATCATATTATCGCTAATAGTGTCGCATAAATTCATCGACTGCTGAACCATGAGATTTGAATCTCCATAAATATCCGACGAGTAGCTCCACGTGCTTTGGCCATACGCATCCCGTGTAGTAATGCTTCGTATTCTGCTTCATTATTTGTTGGTAATGAGAATTCATCCTTAGAACATATCTCATTTTGTCTCCTTGCGGCGAGATTAGCACTACTCCGGCCCTGCGCCCGTGCTTCGCTTAGATCCATCGAAATACATTGTCCATGAACCCGACATGTCGGTGCTGCACCGGATTTGTGATTGGATCCAATCGACCAAGAAATCAGAAGGACCTTGGACTTGATAGCTGTTCGGTTGACATAAGAAATATCGTGTGGTGCTAACTCGATAGCCCATTGAGATACTCTGCCTGTAGCCTCTGGGTTGGTGAGTATGTTCTTCAATGGGGCCTCGGTGACAACGATGATCGGATGTTCCGCGAAGTAATGTCGTAACTTACGCTATCCTCCACACGACATATGCCAACTTCTGGTGATGAGGATATCGTTGTTTTGCGGTGTGAGTACTTCGCTAAGGTAGTAAACGGGTGTTGCACGCCATGGACTTTCCCTTCTCTCGCGTTCGACGACAAGCACAGTGCTAACGACTTGAATAGTTGTGGCTATATAGAGCAGCATCGGTCCCTGTCCTGTGGAGTCACAAGGATTGGGGAGGTTGACAAAACCTTCTTCAAGTTGTCGAAAGCATCCCGTGCCTCTGCTGTCCACTCAAACTTTTCAGATTTTTTCATCAGCTGATAGAATGGCAAGGCCTTTTCTCGCAATTTGCAATAAATCTACTAAGGGCTGCCAATCGTCCTGCCAATTGCTGCACTTTTTGTAGAATCTTGGCTGGCTCCATGTCAAGGACAACTTTAATCTTCAAAGGGTTAGCTTCTATTCCTCTGGCTGAAATAAAGTACCCAAGTACTTGGCCTCCTGGTACCCCGAAGAAGCATTTCTTCGGATTCAACTTGATTTTGTATCTGTCGAGATTGTCGAAAGTTTCTCTTCAATCATCGATGAGCGTAGCCACGTTTGGTTTTTACGACGATGTCGTCGATATAAACCTCAACATTTCGGCCAATCTGCTCTCCAAGGCAGGCTTGCATGCACCGTTGATAGGTTGCACCTGCGTTTTTTAACCCGAAGGTCATGACGTTGTAGTAGTAAACACCATGCGGGGTTATGAACGCTTAACTCCTGATCTTCTTTTTTGAGCTTGATCTGATTATAACCTGAGTAAGCATCGAGGAAGGAGAGGCGATCGCAACTTGTTGTGGAGTCGACTATTTGATCGATGCAAGGCAACGGGAAATGGTCCTTTTGGCAATGCTTATTGAGGCTTGTATAATCGATACACATACGAAGAACTGTCGTATCTTTCTTTGGCACCATGACTGGATTAGCTACCCACTCAGCTTCCTTGAGCTCCCGAATAAAACCAGCCTTGCGGAGCCGTTTAACTTCTTCGCCAATAGCTTTTCTTTTTTGGTTCTAAGAAACGATGTAACATCTGCTGTACTGGTTTAGCTTTGGGCTCAGCATTGAGGGCATGCTCAGCGAGTTCCCTAGGAATACCTGGCATGTCGGATGGTTCCCATGCAAATATTTCCCAACGCTCACGGAGGAACTCGATGAGCGCGCTTTCCTATGTGGCAGCAAGATCGCCGATGTGTTGACCGTTTTCTTCGGATCGAGAGGGGTGCACTTGATGCTTCTTGGCATCCTTGGCAACGTCAAACTCATCGGATTTTGTGTTCCGATTGTCGGCAGGTGGCGTGTATGATCGGTGACCACGTCAAGTGCATTAAGTTCTTCCCGACTCCAAACTTTGACGCGATCTTCTGGAAATCTCTATCATAGTTATCAGAATGAGAAAAAATTTCGTGAACAGTTATTGCCATTATTGCCCATCTTCATCTTCAAATACGCGTAATGAGGAACTACCATGAATTTGGCAAACGCTGGCTGCCGAGGGACGTGGTACTGTGATTCCCAATCTACCACCTCGAACTTGAGTTTCTCCTTCCTGAAGTTGCTGGGTGTGCCGAATACAACATCTAATGAAATTTTACCAAGGGGATAATCGGGTAGGGTTGGGATGATGCCATGGAAACCAGTATCAGATTCTTTTAACATATCAACTATCAATCCCATTGCCTTCATTGTGCTTGCAAACAAAGGGTTTAGTCCGCTTCCTCCATCCATGAACAATTTGCTCATATTGTATCCTTCGATCTGTGCTTCAAGGACTAAGGCAGCGTGACCGGGACTTGGAACGGCTATCGGGTGATCTGCTCTGCTGAACATGATGTTTTGATCCGACCAATCGATATAATCGGGTACCGCTGCCATAGCCACCTCTGCAAATTTTATCTCCTTGAAAACTTCTTGTCTTCTCTCTTCGAAAAGCTGGTTTTGTGAATCATGTTCACTTGCCCTCGAGATGCAGGGTAAACTTCGGTTGGTATGTAGATGTCTTCGTCTGGCACATATTGTTGTTGCTGAGAGTAATTGTAACCTGCTGCTCTTCCTTCCGCTGAACGAGCCTTTGCTTCCGAATCAAACCTTAGCTCTTCACACAACTTCTGAATGTCGAGGAACTGCCGACATTCTTTGAGTAAATGTGTGGTCTTCTCGATGTTATCCTTTGGGTCGATATAAGAGTGTAAGTAACATGGTGCAACTAGTTACGCCACCGCCGCATACTCGCATCGCTCGCAGATCATCACCACCATATATTTCCGCCACTGCCTTATACACCCACCATATATACTTCCGCCGCTGCCATATACACCCACCAGATCGTTTCTGCCACAATCACATACATCTGCCATATACCCTGTTTTCCTACCACGACACTGATTCATGATGTTTATCTGCCACGACAGAGTCCTTGTAGAATTAGGTTTTATTGTTTTTCCCTCTTAGTTGTTGCCTTCTAATTTCATCCGTGCTGTAGAAAACTTTTCCGTGAGATAAGTTTCGGCCGTAAAGACTTGAGAAGGAGAGCAAAAATTGCAAAAAAAAGTCAAATCCGCATCCAAGCCGGGTTGACCATGATTTTCACTAGTCAAGTCGATTTTAGTCCGAATTGGGCAGTTTTGGACAGCAAACTTTGACCGACAATAACTTTTGTATACGAACTCCGTTTTCGATGTTCAAGCACTGAAAACGTGCGGAAGAAAAAGTTCTATCCAGCCACAACCACTTCGTCGTTGTAGGCCTTTTCGAATTCTAAGAATTGCCAAAAAACAACGGGAAGGTTGAGATTTTTGACCTTTAAGTTTACTACCCGGAAATTCCTGTGTTCTTCACTTATATCTTGCTTTTGAGCCATTCCTTTGTGCTTGTTGGAGCCAACCGCCACCATATATCACTTCATCGCTGCTCGTTGCTTGTGTGCCGCGCCGTGACCTCGTTAGTGTTCTAGGCTCGCGTCTCTAGTACGGTCTAGCCTAGGACCAGCACAGTACCGTTGTTGAGCATACTTTCAATACTGCATTGCTGTTTTGACAATTGCTGTTTTGCTACCATATTAGCCTTCCTACAGCTCTACATATTGTCTCCACGTGCACTGTGTCGACACTTGGTAATCGCTTTGGCAATCTTTGGAGACGCTGATCCTTGTTGGTTGTTACATCGCCTTCCTCCTGTTTGGTAAGAACTTGTAAGAGCTTTGTATTTTGCTTGACGAATTGCGCGTGAACCACCATATTCCGTAGTTTGTAGGCATATACATTTGTTGCTTGTTGCATACTAACCATGACAGGGACAAATTCGACAACTGTTGACCCGGATAAGATGACGAATGTAGAGTTGCATGCTCACTTCACCCACCTTTTGGGCGGGCATGCACACGACGTAGATGCGCGCCTTGGTGATGTTGCCCTCGAGGCAGCTTTCAACTCCAAGCTCGACGCCAAGCTTTCAGGAGGTGTTCGATCGGTTACCGCAACCTCGCGACAACGTGCGACGACCCGCACGTCGCGTTCCTCGTGCAGAGGTGCCTGCGGGTACCGCTCCTGCTGTAGCAGCCGCACCTGACGCGCCTTCTGATGAAGGATACGAGGATTATGGAGGGAACGAGGACGAGCAGGTTGAAGAGAACGTGCTGGATGGCGAGGAGGTCGAACAACCTGCACCTGGTCGTCCACGACAACTGAACCGCAACGCTCGCCCACCTCCACGGCCGGTACGTGATGATGATCATGTTGCTAAACTTAAATTGAATATTCCGCCATTTGAGGGTAGATATAATCCTGATGCATATCTTACTTGGGAATTGGAAGTAGAACAACGCTTTGCATGTTTACGATATCCTGATCATTTGCGTGTTAGTGCTGCTACTTGTGAGTTCACAGATTTTGCATCTATTTGGTGGTCTGAGCATTGTAGAGTACATCATGCTAATATTCCTACTACTTGGGTTGGTTTAAAACTTGCTATGCGTACTCGTTTTGTTCCTCCACATTATCAACGTGATTTGCTAAAGAAATTGTCTCGCTTAGAACAAGGAAAAAATTCTGTAGAAGACTATTATCAAGAATTGCAAACTGGCATGATTCGCTGTGGTATTGTAGAGGATAATGAGGCTATGCTTGCACGTTTCTTTGGTGGTTTGAATAAAGAGATTCAGCATATTTTAGATTATAAGGAGTACAACACTATTACTCGCTTGTTTCATCTTGCTTGCAAAGCTGAACGTGAAGTGCAGGATCGTCAACCACCATGGAGAAGAGCTAATATTTCTGCAGGTCGTACATCGTCATGGACTCCGCGACAATCAGCGCCACCATCTCGTGGGGCTGCATCAGCACCTTCTACCTCCAAGTACACCGCGCCTGCATCACGAGCACCACCTGCTGCTACTCCACCACCATCCGCTGGTCCTCCTCGGAGTTCATCTTCCATGGCCTCCACGGGGAAGACGCGCGACATTCAATGTCGCAAATGCTTGGGATTTGGACACATAGAGAGAGAATGCAGAACCAAGCGTGTGATGTTGGTGCGTGAAGATGGAGAATATGATTCTGCAAGTGACTTTGATGAAGATACATTGGCCCTTATTGCTGCACGTGATGGTGCTAATTCTGATTCTGAGAGAGAGATGGAGGTAATGGAAGCTGACACTGCTGATCAGTACAGGAGCTTAGTTGCACAACGTGTGTTGAGCGTGCAATTGAGCAAAGCTGAGCATGATCAACGCCACAATCTGTTCCAAACAAGAGGCATTGTCAAAGAGCGAGCTATACGTCGCAAACGTATCTATAATTTCTTATGTTCCATGCTACTTTTATTACAATACTTGAGTGTTTTATACATACTTTACAACATTATTTTACATTTTCCGGCACTAACCTATTAACAAGATGCAAGTGCCAGTTGTTGTTCTGTTGTTTTTGGTTTCGAAATCCTAGTAAGGAAATATTCTCGGAATTGGACGAAATCAACGCCCGGGTCCTATTTTTGCAAGAAGCTTCCAGTCCGAAAGAGGAGATGGGGCCACGAGCGCCGACACATGCGGCGCGGTCGGCCCCGGCGCGTGGCCCTGGTGTGTGGGGCCCTCGTGTCGCCCTGACCTACCCTTTCGCCTACTTAAAGCCTCCGTCGCGAAACCCCCGTCGAGAGCCACGATACGGAAAACATTCCGAGAGGCCGCCACCGCCAATCCCATCTCGGGGATTCAGAGATCGCCTCCGGCACCCTGCCGGAGGAATCATCACCGGAGGGGCTCTACATCATCATGCCCGCCTCCGGATTGATGCGTGAGTAGTTCATCCTTGGACTATGGGTCCATAGCAGTAGCTAGATGGTTGTCTTCTCCGCTTGTGCTTTCATTGTATTAGATCTTGTGAGCTGCCTAACATGATCAAGATCATCTATTTGTAATGCTACATGTTGTGTTTGGTGAGATCCGATGAATAGAGAATACTATGTTAAGTTGATTATCAATCTATCATATATGTGTTGTTTATGTTCTTGCATGCTCTCCGTTGCTAGTAGAGGCTCTGGCCAAGTTGATACTTGTAACTCCAAGAGGGGGTAATTATGCTCGATAGTGGGTTCATGCCTCCATTAAATCTGGGACAGTGACATAAAGTTCTAAGGTTGTGGATGTGCTGTTGCTACTAGGGATAAAACATTGATGCTTTGTCTAAGGATATTTGTGTTGATTACATTACGCACCATACTTAATGCAATTATCTGTTGTTCGCAACTTAATACTGGAAGGGGTTCGGATGATAACCGAAGGTGGATTATTTAGGCATAGATGCATGCTGGATAGCGGTCTATGTACTTTGTCGTAATGCCCTGATTAAATCACATAGTAATCATCGTTGATATGTATTGAATCTTTATTTTTCAATTGCCCTGTAATTTGTTCACCCAGCATGCTAGTTATCTTATTGGAGAGACACCACTAGTGAACTGTGGACCCCGGTCCATTCTTTTACATCTGAATACATTCTATCTTTTACTGTTCTTTGCAAACAAACACCATCTTCCACTCGATACGCTTAATCCTTTGTTTTCAGCAAGCCGGTGAGATTGACAACCTCACTGTTTACGTTGGGGCAAAGTACTTTGATTGTGTTGTGCAGGTTCCACGTTGGCGCCGGTTTCACGGTGTTGCGCCGCACTACATTCCTCCACCAACAACCTTCACGTGCTTCTTGGCTCCTACTGTTCGATAACCTTGGTTTCTTTCTAAGGGAAAACTTGTGCTGTGCATCACACCTTCCTCTTGGGGTTCCCAACGGACGTGTACATCTACGCGCATGATACGTCCAAAACGTATCTACTTTCCCGAACACTTTTGCTATTGTTTTGCCTCTAATTTGTGTATTTTGGATACAACTAACACGGACTAACGCTGTTTTCAGCAGAACTGCTCTGGTGTCTCGTTTTTGTGCAGAAATCCAACTTTCGGGAAAATCCTCGGAATTTATGTAAGGGCCTATTTTACCAGAATACTGACGGAGCCAGAAGGGCAAGAGAGGTGGAGGCCCGAGGGCCCCACACCACAAGGCGGCGCGGCCTAGGGGGGGCCCGCGCGGCCTATGGTGTGGCCCCCTCGGCTGGCCTCCGACGCCCCCCTTCGGACTATTTATCGGGTTCGACCTAAAACGCACAGGGAGAAGTCGAAGTCGCCGAAACCCTCCGAGAGCCGCCACATCGCGAAACTCCGTCTCGGGAGCCAGAAGTCTCCGTTCTGGCACTCCGCCGGGACGGGGAATTGGAGGAGATCTTCACCGCCATCACCGCCAACGCCTCTCCATCGACCAGCCATGTTTCCCCCATCCATGTGTGAGTAATTCCCCCGCTGTAGGCTGAAGGGGATGGTAGGGATTGGATGAGATTGGTCATGTAATAGTCATAAGATTGTTAGGGCATAGTGCCTAGTATCCGTAGATGTCACTTTTATGATATTGTTGCAACTTGTTATGCTTAATGCTTGTCACTAGGGCCCGAGTGCCATGATCTCAGATCTGAACATGTTATTGTTTCATGAAGATATTCGTTGTTTATGATCTTACCTGCAAGTTGTATACACATGTCGCTGTCCGGAACCAATGGCCCCGAAGTGATAGAAATCGGGACAACCGGAGGGGATGGTAGTGATGTGAGGATCACATGTGTTCACGGAGTGTTAATGCTTTGCTCTGGTACTCTATTAAAAGGAGTACCTTAATTTCCAGTAGTTTCCCTAAAGGCCCGGCTGCCACCGGCTGGTAGGACAAAAGATGTTGTGCAAGTTTCTCATTGCGAGCATGTACGACTATATATGGAACACATGCCTATTGATTGATTAGTACTTGGATACCGTTTTATTATTATCTGCAAATGCCCATGCTTTGATTGTTACATGAGTTTCTCTCATCCATGCAACGCCCGTTAAATCCGTCCTGTGCCTATATTTTAATCCTGCTGTTTACTATAATCATCTTCTTTGTCTTCAACAGCGTTATTTCACTATTTCGCTATATAAAACTGTTACTACTGATAAACTCTTGCGAGCAAGTCTGTTTCCAGGTGCAGCTGAATTGACAACTCCGCTGTTAAGGCTTACAAGTATTCTTTGTCTCCCCTTGTGTCGAATCAATAAATTGGGTAATACTTCCCTCGAAGACTGTTGCGATCCCCTATACTTGTGGGTCATCAAGACTATTTTCTGGCGCCGTTGCCGGGGAGCATAGCTTTATTTGGAAGTTCACTTGGATTGATATTGTTCGCTGCAAATTCTCCATCATGGGTAAACCTCGCGATACTAAGATCGCCATATTACCATCCACTACAAGAAAAGGTACAACTCTTAGTACCTCTGCTGCTCTTGATTCACCATCTGTGATAAGTAAACTTGTTTCACCACCACAAGCTTCAAATGCTGGTACTTCTGCTGAATCTGAAAATTCCTCTCATAATTGTGATGATGCTTCTGCTGTGCTTGATAATGATGGTTCGTTAGGATCTTTTCTAGATGCTACAATTGCTAGGTCTAGACAAATTGAAAATACTGAAACTCCTAATGAAAATGCTGATACACCTGTTAATTCACCTGAGTCTGTTGAATATTCTAGTGATGATCTTGATGAAGATTATGTAGAGCTTGATGATGATTTTATTGAAAAATGCAATGCTACTACTGATGCAAGAAAAATTAAAAAGTTGCTTGCAGAACATGCTGTTAGATATAAACTATCTCCTGATCCTAAATTTGCCACATCTCCTATAAACATTAGGGATAAAGATTATGATTTTTCTCTTGATCTATCTCATATAGCTATTGTTGAGAAAACACCCTTTTGTGGTACTGAAAAAGAAAGTGCTGTTGAACACATGACTGAATTATCTACTCTTAGTGGCTTGTTTTCTGATGATATTAAGATGCGTACTTATTTTGTCGCTAAAATTTTTCCTTTCTCATTAAAGGATGATGCTAAAACTTGGTATAATAATTTGCCTCCTGGTTCTATTAAAAGTCCAAAAGAATTGCTTGATGTTTTCTTCCGTAAATACTTTCCTGCTAGTGCTCAACATGCTGCTTTGCAGAGAATTTATAATTTTGACCAGGAAGATGGAGAGAAATTGCCTGAGGCTTGGGCGAGATTTTGCTCTCTTATTAGAGCTCAGCCTGACCATGATTTGGAAAAGCATGATTTACTTGATATATTTTATAGTGGACTAACCATTGAGTCTAGGGCATACCTGGATAGTTGTGCTGGTTGTGTTTTCAGGAAAAGAACTCCAGACGACGCTGAAGAATTATTGGCTAAAATAGGCCGGAATCATGATGATTGGTCTACAATTGAACCAACCCCGACACCGATAGTGAAGAAGAGGGGTATGATTAAATTAAATGATGAAGATATGAGGGAAGCCAAGAAGTCTCTTAAAGAGAAGGGTATTAAACCTGAAGATGTGAAGAATTTACCTCCTATAGAAGATATATGTGAGACAATTCCCCCTTCATCCATGATTGAGGTACACTCGCTTCAACGCTTTACTAGGGAAGATATTCCGTATTCAAAACCTCCTGCTCAATGCTTAGATGAGTTTGATAATTATATTGTTAAGCAAGAAAACTTTAATATGAGAGTAGAGAATCATTTAATGGAAAATTCTCGAGCTATTAGTGAATTGCATGGTATTGTGGAGAGAACCTCCAATGATGTTAAGATACTTGTTAAACATTTTCAAATGGTTCAAACTCAAATTGATCAACTTACTAAAGTGCAAAATGACTTGTTGGGAAATAATTCTAAAGAAAAACATGCTTATGAAGTAACAACTAGAGGTGGTGCTTCTACCCAGGATCCTCTATATCCTGAAGGGCATCCCAAAAGAGTTGAACAAGATTCTCAACTAATTAAAACTAGTGCTCCATCTAAGAAAAAGAAAAAGAAACATAAGAATGTTGTAGAATCCTCTGAACCTGTTAATGATCCTAATAGTATTTCTATTTCTGATGCTGAAACTGAAAGTGGTAATGAACATGATAAAGATAATGATAAGAATGATACTCCTGATAAAGAAGAAATTGAAAAAGAACCTGAAAAGCCTGCTAAAAATAAAAAGTACACTAAAGAAGATTTTATTACTGAGAAACATGGTAATGAAAGAGAACCTTGGGTTCAAAAGCAAATGCCTTTTCCTGCTAAGAAACTAAAATCAAAGGAGGAGGAACATTATAATAAATTTTGTGATTGGATGAAACCTTTATTTTTGCAAATACCTTTGACTGATGCTATTAAATTGCCTCCTTATTCAAAGTATATGAAAGATATTGTTACTAACAAAAGGAAAGTCCCCAATGAGGAAATTTCTACTATGCTCGCTAATTACTCCTTCAATGGTAAGATTCCAAAGAAGCTTGGAGACCCAGGTATACCGACTATTCCTTGTTCCATCAAGAATAATTATGTTAGAACTGCTCTATGTGATTTGGGAGCAGGTGTGAGTGTGATGCCTTTTTCTCTTTATAAGAGACTTGATTTAGATAAGTTGATACCAACTGATATATCTTTGCAAATGGCTGATAAATCTACTGCTATTCCTGTTGGTTTATGTGAAAATGTTCCTGTTCAAGTTACTCAGCATTGCTTGATATTAACTGATTTTGTTGTGTTGGAAATGCCTGAAGATGATAATATGTCCATTATTCTTGGAAGACCCTTTCTTAATACTGCAGGGGCTGTTATTGATTGCAATAAAGGCATGGTTACTTTCAATGTTGATGATAAGGAACACACTGTCTATTTTCCCAAGAGGATTGATAAAGTATGTGGAGTTAATACAATTTTTAATGTGAAAACTATCAAAGTGGGATCCATTGATTGTCCTATATATGAGCCTAAAGAAGAATATCAAACTCTTGTGATTGGATCCATATCAATTCAATATAAGGTAACATGATTGATTTGAGGTTTATTTCTTCTTATGTCATATAAAATTTATTTGGTAGCAAGACTTGATCAACCTTGTTAACAAGTATATTTTATTGCATAAAAGAGCTAAACAACACTTCTTTCTTTCTCCCTCCACTTATTTTACTTGCTGTAGCACTTTTTGTTTTGCAATATGCTTTAGTTGTTTAAGATTTTGGAAATCATTTTCCTGCGCAGTAATAATTAATTTAACACCCAGAAATGTGCATTTTTCGAAGTTCTCTAAAAATTACAAAAATTACACCGTTGGTCCTATTTTTCGACGAGGCACCTGGGAGTACCAGAGGATGACCTGTGGGGCACCAGAGGGTGCCACACCACAGGCCGGCGCGGCCAAGGAAGGGGGCGCGCCACCTTGTGGTGTGGGCCACCCCTTGCCCCACTACTTCATCTCTTCCTCCCAGCATCTTCTCTCTCCCGAAAAAACTCGCACCAAGTTCCTCTCACTCGTGTTTCTGCTCAAGAACTCGCGATTTTTCGATCTCCTTGCTCAGCCCAGATTTCTGTTTGAAATTTGGCACATTTACTCCTTGGTATGTGACTCCTTTGATTGTCCAATTAGAATTTCATTTGGTTGAGTATATCTTGAATATTTTGCTGCTGTAGATAACATGTTTAGTGAGCTTGCATGCTTGTTCTAAGTGGAAGAAACTAGTTTTGATGCATGTGTAGTACTCTAGCAAGTTCCTATAGTAGTTCCCCTCAATTACATACCTTGAAATCAAATTTTATAATGATTGTTGAAAATTTCAGAAAATGGAAGAAGTGGCACCAACTTAACCAACAAGAGTTGGAGGTACAGCAAGTCATGAGAGTTCATCGTGAAGAGGGAGTATACCCCTCTTATTACCCATGCACGGATTTTATGCGGAATGCAGGAATCCTGCAAGATGTTCAAACACTGATTTCCAATGCAGGGTTGGAAGGTTTTACTGTTGGTGAACCTCACCAATATGCTAAACTAACGGTGTCGGTTGTGCAGGATTTCGAATTTCATCGGTCTCAAACTAACCCCATGGTCCGGTATAAGATTTATAACAAAACTATCGACTTGCCTTTCAGTGATTTTTGTACAGCAATTAGAGTGCCGCGGTGGGGATCCTGCGAGAAGATCAGGGGAACGCCGCGGGAGCTCTCAAATCTTTATACAATGATTTGTAATGGGAGGAGCTTCTCCAATGATAGTGGTAAGATTAGTAGCATTCAACAGCCAGCCATCCGCTACTTTGCCTATTTCATTACAAAGTGCGTTCTTGCGAGAAGGACTGGAGGTAAATTATCTGTCCAAGATTTGGCTTTCTTAGCTGCTGCTTTGCAACAGGATAGGACTTATAATTTGGGTGCTTTAATAGCTTGTAGACTTGCTACTAACCGTGAGAAAGGAGGAATTTGTGGAGGTCTTATCGCCTCTCGCTTATTAGCTATGCATGGTGTAGAACCTCACCATTTAGATATTCCGCTTTCTATAGAGAAGCTTGATGTTGTTTCCATGATTAAACATGAATTTATTTCAGATGCATCTAATTTGAACAACCTGCATTATAGGATAACTTTGTATAAGAAAAATTGGAGTATAACCAAGAAAATTGAAAAACTAGTACGCTTGCCTGCACCTGCTTTGTTTAACCTTGATGCCAGGAACGGGTGGTCGATCACAGAAAATGAGCTAAACGCATACATAGAAAGGGAAAGCCGTCGTGCAAGGGAAGATGTGGAGGAGGCCGAGGAGCACCCCGACTCTTCATCCGATGCAGCGAGCTCCTCATATCAACATCATGGGCATGTGGAACCTCCACGATATTCTTCTGCACAGGGGCCCTATTACCACTCCATGTATGATCCACCGGCGTGGAACTCCGACCCTCGTTGGGAATGAACTCCACTTAGGCCAAAAGCCTAAGCTTGGGGGGAGGTATACCGGCATCACTCATTCTTTGCATATTATGGTTGCTGGATACTTGTACATACTTGTTTAGTCTCTTAGAGTGGTTTTCTAATGAGAGGGAGATGATATTTGGGGAAGTGCTGTCCAAAAACAGATTCTGGGCTGTTACCAAAAAAAATCGTGCGCACAGCCAGAACGTTATTTTGAGTTGCCAATTTTTGAGCATGTGCCCCAGGTTGTTATCTAACTTTCATTAGTTGAACACTTTTTGGTCTGAGCAATGGAAGATTTTTGTTAATTTCGATTTCTGTACTGCTGTCAGGATTTGGCAGATTTCTGTCATCCTGCTTTTCTGTGTTTCTGTTAGTTTGCATTCTTTTGTTTTCGCTTTGTTTCTTTCCTAAAACACAAAAAGACCAAAAATATTTCTGTTGTTTCTCTTCACCATTTGTTTATTTGGTTCCTTGCTCTTAGTTTACTTTATTTGCTATCGTTGGTTTGCTATAAGAAAACCCAAAAAGATTTTGCTTTGTTTGCTTGTTTTCTTTCGTTCTTGTTTCCAATTCGAAAACACCAAAAATATTTGCTGTTCTTCTTTGGTTTGTAAAGTTCATCATGAGTTCAATGGTCTTCGGTGGCTGGAGCGTGGTTTTCATTTCATATTATCCAAGCTACACAAGTGAAAAGGCAATAATGACGATCTACGACAATCTGATTGTGGTGAGAGGCTGGTATGAACTCTATTTGTTTTCATTTTTGTACATATACTCATCCATATGAGCATGCTTAGTTGGTTCATGTGAGGTATATGTTATTTGAGAAAGTCTAGTAGTTCATGATCTCTCATGTTTAGCTCCAATTTATTAATATGAGTAGCATGTCATGGATGTTCGCTTGCATTGTTTTATTCATAAGTAAGTATGGCATTGTGGTATCCTCCTCTGAATAATTCATTTATATCGACTTGGCACATGCTCACGCATGCATATGACTGAACAAAAAGTCAATTAAGCCTCGATGATTTATATTGCTTCAGAGTTCTTGCATCACTTTTATGCCTCCGTTAATTTATTTTGCCGCAAGCATGATTATGACAGTTACTGCTCTCTTGATTTGTCGCTCCCTAGTCTTTTGCTAGCCTTCACTTGTACTGAGCGGGATCGCCGCTCGTGCTTCCAAACACCTGAAAACCAAGTTGTTCCAAAAGTGTCCACCATAAATACCTATGCATGGCATTTCAAACCATTCCAAGTAAATTCTCATGCGCTACCTTTAAAACTTTCAAAATGCTTCTCAATTTGTGTTAATGTTTCATAGCTCATGAGGAAGTATGTGGTGTTTAGCTTTCAACCTTGTCATTTACTTTTGACGGACTCTCATATGGACTAGTGGCACATCCGCTTATCCAATAATTTTGCAAAAAGAGCTGGCAATGGGATTCCCAGTCCCAAATTAATTAACTTAAATAGACACTCCTCCATGGTTTGTGATTGTTGGACGGCACCCGAAGGATTCGGTTAGCCATGGCTTGTGTAAGCAAAGGTTGGGGGAGTGTCATCATCATAATAAAACTTAAATAAAAAGGCACTCCTTCATGGTATGTGATTGTTGGCAGGCACCCGAGGATTCGGTTAGCCATGGTTTGTGAAAGAAAGGTTGGAAGGAGTGCCACCCAAAAATAAATAAAATGGGAGCCGCTCTTGTGAGTCCGGTTGATGAGGTAGTTAGTGTACCCATTACCATTCGTTGACAACAACAAACACCTCTCAAAATAATTTTACTCCTGCTTTACAAATGAAAAGCTCTAGCGCATGTTAATCCCTGCTTCCCTCTGCGAAGGGTCAATCTTTTACTTTTATGTTGTGTCTCCATCCTTTCTTTGAGCACTATCTTGAGAGCACAACTGTCATTCTTAGTATAATATGCTTGTCTCAAAATATGATTGATTGTGGTATAACTTTGATGCTTTTATCTTTGACAATCACTACTTCTAGTCTTTCTATGAACTCCAGAGGTGCCTCGGCATTTATGTTTTGCCGATCAAATACGGGCAAGCGAGATACCACTTTACCATATTCTCTTATGAACATTGCAATTCTGCTTATATACATGATTCATGATGCTTATTATTAATTGTTGGTACCTCTCCATGATTGACATAGCTATTGGATGATCTTATTTGCATGTATCTCATTATGAACTGCTTAAGTATTAGCCATAGCATGAGAATATATACATCATATGAGCAAATGTGTTCGTGAAAGTTCTTTTATCGCTCAGTTGTTAACTGAATTGCTTGAGGACAAGCAATAAGCTAAGCTTGGGGGAGTTGATACGTCCAAAACGTATCTACTTTCCCGAACACTTTTGCTATTGTTTTGCCTCTAATTTGTGTATTTTGGATACAACTAACACGGACTAACGCTGTTTTCGCAGAATCGTGGTGTCTCGTTTTTGTGCAGAAATCCAACTTTCGGGAAAATCCTCGGAATTTATGCAGAAGGCCCTATTTTACCAGAATACTGACGGAGCCAGAAGGGCAAGAGAGTGGAGGCCCGAGGGCCCCACACCATAAGGCGGCGCGGCCTAGGGGGGCCCGCGCGGCCCTATGGTGTGGCCCCCTCGGCCGATGCGCGTAATGTACACGTCCGTTGGGAACCCCAAGAGGAAGGTATGATGCACACAGTGGCAAGTTTTCCCTCAGTATGAAACCAAGGTTTAATCGAACCGTAGGAGCCAAGAAGCACGTTGAAGGTTGATGGTCGCGAAATGTGATGCGGCGCAACACCAGGGATTCCGGCGCCAACTAGGAACCTGCACAACACAAACCAAGTACTTTGTCCCAACGAAACAGTGAGGTTGTCAATCTCACCGGCTTGCTGTAACAAAGGATTAAACGTATCGAGTGGAAGATGTTTGCAAAGAAAACAGTAAACACAATTACAGTAGATTGTATGCTATGTAAGGAATAGGACCGGGGTCCACAGTTCACTAGAGGTGTCTCTCCCATAAGATAAAAGCATGTTGGGTGAACAAATTACAGTCGGGCAATTGACAAATAGAGAAAGGCATAACAACGCATATACATGACATGGTAAATATAGTGAGATTTAATTGGGCATTACGACAAAGTACATAGACCGCCATCCAACTGCATCTATGCCTAAAAAGTCCACCTTCGGGTTATCATCCGAACCCCCTCCAGTATTAAGTTGCAAAGCAACAGACAATTGCATTAAGTATGGTGCGTAATGTAATCAACAACTACATCCTTAGACATAGCATCAATGTTTTATCCCTAGTGGCAACAGCACATCCACAACCTTAGAACTTTCATCACTGTCCCAGATTCAATGGAGGCATGAACCCACTATCGAGCATAAATACTCCCTCTTGGAGTTAAGAGTAAAAACTTGGCCAGAGCCTCTACTAATAACGGAGAGCATGCAAGATCTTAAACAACACATGAACAATAGATTGATAATCACCATAATCATAGTACTCTCTATCCATCGGATCCCGACAAACACAACATATAGTATTACATATAGATGATCTTGATCATGTTAGGCAGCTCACAAGATCCAACAATGAAGCACAACAAGGAGAAGACGACCATCTAGCTACTGCTATGGACCCATGGTCCAGGGGTGAACTACTCACTCATCACTCCGGAGGCGATCATGGCGATGAAGAGTCCTCCGGGAGATGAATCCCCTCGGCAGGGTGCCGGAGGCGATCTCGAATCCCCCGAGATGGGATTCGCGGCGGCGGCGTCTGTAAGGTTTTCCGTATCGTGGCTCTCGACTGGGGTTTCGCGACGGAAGCTTTAAGTAGGCGGAGGGTCAACGCGGGGGCCACACGAGGGGCCCAGGGGGTAGGTCGGCGCGGCCGGGGCCTGGGCCGCGCCGGCCTCCCTCCTGGCCGCCTCGTGGCCCCACTTCGTTAGGTCTTCGGTCTTCTGGAAGCTTCGTGCAAAAATAGGACCCTGGGCGAAAGTTTCGTCCAATTCCGAGAATATTTCTTTACTAGGATTTCTGAAACCAAAAACAGCAGAAAACAGCACCTGGCTCTTCGGCATCTTGTTAATAGGTTAGTTCCAGAAAATGCATAAATATGACATATAATGTGCATAAAACATGTAGGTATCATCAATAAAGTAGCATGGAACATAAGAAATTATCGATACGTTGGAGACGTATCAGCATCCCCAAGCTTAGTTCGCTCGTCCCGAGCAGGTAAAACGATAACAAAGATAATTTCTGAAGTGACATGCCATCATAATCTTGATCATACTATTTGTAAACATATGTAATGAATGCAGCGATCAAAACAAAAGTAATGACATGAATAAACAAGTGAATCATATAGCAAAGACTTTTCATGAATAGTACTTCAAGACAAGCATCAATAAGTCTTGCATAAGAGTTAACTCATAAAGCAATAAATCAAAGTAAAGGTGTTGAAGCAACACAAAGGAAGATTAAGTTTCAGCGGTTGCTTTCAACTTATAACATGTATATCTCATGGATATGGTCAACATAAAGTAATATAACAAGTGCAATATGCAAGTATGTAGGAATCAATGCACAGTTCACACAAGTGTTTGCTTCTTAAGGTGGAGGGAGATAGGTAAACTGACTCAACAATAAAAGTAAAAGAATGGTCCTTCAAAGAGGAAAGCATCGATTGCTGTATTTGTGCTAGAGCTTTTATTTTGAAAACATGAAACAATTTTGTCAACGGTAGTAATAAAGCATATGAGTTATGAAAATTATATCTTACAAGTTGCAAGCCTCACGCATAGTATACTAATAGTGCCCGCACCTCGTCCTACTTAACTTGGACTACCGGATCTTTGCATGCCATGTTTCAACCAAGTGTCACAAAGGGGTACCTCCATGCCGCCTGTACAAAGGTCCAAGGAGAATGCTCGCATTTCGGATTTCTCGCTTTTGATTATTCTCAACTTAGACATCCATACCGGGACAACATGGACAACAGATAATGGACTCCTCTTTAATGCATAAGCATGTAGCAAAGTTATTATTCTCATATGAGATTGAGGATGTATGTCCAAAACTGAAACTTCCACCATGATTCATGGCTTTAGTTAGCGGCCCAATGTTCTTCTCTAACAATTTTGCATGCTCCAACCACTAAAATGATAGATCCTTCAGACAAGACGGACATGCATAGCAACTCACATGATATTCAACAATAGTTGATGGCGTTCCCCAGAAGCATGGTTATCGCACAACAAGCAACTTAATAAAATATAAAGTGCATAAGTACATATTCAATACTACGATAGTTTTTAAGGCTATTTTGTCCCATGAGCTATATATTGCAAAGGTGAATGATGGAATTTTAAAGGTAGCACTCAAGCAATTTACTTTGGAATGGCGGAGAAATACCATGTAGTAGGTAGGTATGGTGGACACAAATGGCATAGTAGTTGGCTCAAGGATTTTGGATGCATGAGAAGTATTCCCTCTCGATACAAGGTTTAGGCTAGCAAGGTTATTTGAAGCAAACTCAAGGATGAACAAGTGCAGCAAAACTCACATAAAAGACATATTGTAAACATTATAAGACTCTACACTGTCTTCCTTGTTGTTCAAAACTCAATACTAGATATTATCTAGACCTTAGAGAAACCAAATATGCAAATCAAATTTTAGCAAGCTCTATGTATTTCTTCATTAATGGGTGCAAAGCATATGATGCAAGAGCTTAAACATGAGCACAACAATTGCCAAGCATCACATTATCCAAGACATTTTAGAATTACTACATGTAGCATTTTCCAATTCCAACCATATAACAATTTAACGAAGAAGAAACTTCGCCATGAACATTATGAGTAAAGCCTAAGGACACATGTGTCCATACGCAACAGCGGAGCGTGTCTCTCTCCCACAAAGTGAATGCTAGGATCCATCTTATTCAAACAAAAACAAAAACAAAAACAAACCGACGCTCCAAGTAAAGAACACAAGATGTGATTGAATAAAAATATAGTTTCAGGGGAGGAACCTGATGATGTTGTCGATGAAGAAGGGGATGCCTTGGGCATCCCCAAGCTTAGACGCTTGAGTCTTCTTAAAATATGCAGGGGTGAACCACGGGGCATCCCCAAGCTTAGAGCTTTCACTCCTCTTGATCATAGTATATCATACTCCTCTCTTGACCCTTGAAAACTTCCTTCACACCAAACTTCAAGCAAACTCATTAGAGGGTTAGTGCATCATTAATAATTCACTCATTCAGAGGTGACACAATCATTATTTTCACTTCTGGACATTGCATAATGCTACTGGACATTAATGGATCAAAGAAATAAATCCAACATAGCAAAAGAGGCAATGCGAAATAAAAGGCAGAATCTGTCAAAAACAGAACAGTCCGTAAAGACGAATTTAAAGCTGGCACTAGACTTGCTCAAATGGAAAAACTCAAAACTAATGAAAGTTGCGTACATATCTGAGGATCACGCTCGTAAATTGGCAGATTTTTTAGAATTTTCTACAGGGAACTGTGCCCAGATTCGTGACAGACAGCAATGCTGTTTCTGCGCAGCGATCCCAAATATAACATCAACTTTGACATAGAAACTTTACTTGGCACAAAAACATGATAAGGAGAGGTTGCTACAGTAGTAAACAACTTCCAAGACTCAACAAAACAAAAAATTGCTGTAGGTAAAAACATGGGTTGTCTCCCATAAGCGCTTTTCTTTAACGCCTTTCAGCTAGGCGCAGAAAGTGCAAATCAAGTATTTTCAAACGAAGAAGCATCACCATCATGACCAGGGGTGTTGGGGGTTTTCTCAACCAAGCATAGTATATTTGATATATAAGTTTTAGCGTCTCCCTTTTCATTAGTCTTAGGCTTGCTACTCTCATCGAACAAATTTTCAGGAACAAGCCAAGCATAGTTATTTTCTAGTGCATCATTCATAGCTAGGAGTTTACATGGTATTGGTGCTTTGATCTCCCCACCATCATTAATATTATTAGTGTACCTTATTCTATCCATGTCCATTTTTTCAAGGAGACCAACAAAATTAGTATGAGAACCTAGCATATTAAATTTAGCAAAGACCTTTCTAGCCTCTCTTGCTAATCCCCCAAATTCTCTAAGAAGAGTTTCTAGAACAAAATCTTTCTTTTCCCCTTCTTCCATATCACCAAGTGTAAGAAACATGTGTTGGATTATAGGATTGAGATTAACAAATTTAGTTTCCAACATGCTAACTAAAGCAGCAGCAGCAATTTCATAGGTAGGTGCAAGTTCTACCAAGTGTCTATCTTCAAAATCTTCAGTGATACTAACATGATTGAAAAATTCTTCTATATTATTTCTCCCAACTATGGACCCACGTCCTACCGGTATGTCTTTTGTGGTGAAATTAAAAGGAAACATGATGCAATAAGCAAAAAGTAAACTAGGCAAACAAAGTAAAGACAAGTAACTAATTTTTTTGTATTTTGATTTAGTGCAGCAAACAAAGTAGTAAATAAAATAAAGCAAGACAAAAACAAAGTAAAGAGATTGAGAAGTGGAGACTCCCCTTGCAGCGTGTCTTGATCTCCCCGGCAACGGCGCCAGAAAAAGTTGCTTGATGCGCGTAATGTACACGTCCGTTGGGAACCCCAAGAGGAAGGTATGATGCACACAGTGGCAAGTTTTCCCTCAGTATGAAACCAAGGTTTAATCGAACCAGTAGGAGCCAAGAAGCACGTTGAAGGTTGATGGTCGCGAAATGTGATGCGGCGCAACACCAGGGATTCCGGCGCCAACTAGGAACCTGCACAACACAAACCAAGTACTTTGTCCCAACGAAACAGTGAGGTTGTCAATCTCACCGGCTTGCTGTAACAAAGGATTAAACGTATCGAGTGGAAGATGTTTGCAAAGAAAACAGTAAACACAATTGCAGTAGATTGTATGCTATGTAAGGAATAGGACCGGGGTCCACAGTTCACTAGAGGTGTCTCTCCCATAAGATAAAAGCATGTTGGGTGAACAAATTACAGTCGGGCAATTGACAAATAGAGAAAGGCATAACAATGCATATACATGACATGGTAAATATAGTGAGATTTAATTGGGCATTACGACAAAGTACATAGACCGCCATCCAACTGCATCTATGCCTAAAAAGTCCACCTTCGGGTTATCATCCGAACCCCTCCAGTATTAAGTTGCAAAGCAACAGACAATTGCATTAAGTATGGTGCGTAATGTAATCAACAACTACATCCTTAGACATAGCATCAATGTTTTATCCCTAGTGGCAACAGCACATCCACAACCTTAGAACTTTCTGTCACTGTCCCAGATTCAATGGAGGCATGAACCCACTATCGAGCATAAATACTCCCTCTTGGAGTTAAGAGTAAAAACTTGGCCAGAGCCTCTACTAATAACGGAGAGCATGCAAGATCTTAAACAACACATGAACAATAGATTGATAATCACCATAATCATAGTACTCTCTATCCATCGGATCCCGACAAACACAACATATAGTATTACATATAGATGATCTTGATCATGTTAGGCAGCTCACAAGATCCAACAATGAAGCACAACAAGGAGAAGACGACCATCTAGCTACTGCTATGGACCCATGGTCCAGGGGTGAACTACTCACTCATCACTCCGGAGGCGATCATGGCGATGAAGAGTCCTCCGGAGATGAATCCCCTCTCGGCAGTGCCGGAGGCGATCTCCGTCCCCGAGATGGGATTCGCGGCGGCGCGTCTCGTAAGGTTTTCCGTATCGTGGCTCTGCGGGGGTTTCGCGACGAAAGCTTTAAGTAGGCGGAGGGTCAACGCGGGGGCCACACGAGGGGCCCAGGGGGTAGGTCGGCGCGGCCAGGGCCCGGGCCGCGCCGGCCTCCCTCCTGGCCGCCTCGTGGCCCCACTCGTTAGGTCTTCGGTCTTGGAAGCTTCATGCAAAAATAGGACCCTGGGCGAAAGTTTCGTCCAATTCCGAGAATATTTCTTTACTAGGATTTCTGAAACCAAAAACACAGCAACTGGCTCTTCGGCATCTTGTTAATAGGTTAGTTCCGGAAAATGCATAAATATGACATATAATGTGCATAAAACATGTAGGTATCATCAATAAAGTAGCATGGAACATAAGAAATTATCGATACGTTGGAGACGTATCAGCCTCCGACGCCCCCCTTCGGACTATTTATCGGGTTCGACCTAAAAACAGGGAGAAGTCGAAGTCGCCAGAAACCCTCCAGAGAGCCGCCACATCGCGAAACTCCGTCTCGGGGCCAAGTCTCCGTTCGGCACTCCGCCGGGACGGGGAATTGGAGGAGATCTTCACCGCCATCACCGCCAACGCCTCTCCATCGACCAGCCATGTTTCCCCCATCCATGTGTGAGTAATTCCCCCGCTGTAGGCTGAAGGGGATGGTAGGGATTGGATGAGATTGGTCATGTAATAGTCATAAGATTGTTAGGGCATAGTGCCTAGTATCCGTAGATGTCACTTTTATGATATTGTTGCAACTTGTTATGCTTAATGCTTGTCACTAGGGCCCGAGTGCCATGATCTCAGATCTGAACATGTTATTGTTTCATGAAGATATTCGTTGTTTATGATCTTACCTGCAAGTTGTATACACATGTCGCTGTCCGGAACCAATGGCCCCGAAGTGATAGAAATCGGGACAACCGGAGGGGATGGTAGTGATGTGAGGATCACATGTGTTCACGGAGTGTTAATGCTTTGCTCCGGTACTCTATTAAAAGGAGTACCTTAATTTCCAGTAGTTTCCCTAGAGGCCCGGCTGCCACCGGCTGGTAGGACAAAAGATGTTGTGCAAGTTTCTCATTGCGAGCACGTACGACTATATATGGAACACATGCCTATTGATTGATTAGTACTTGGATACCGTTTTATTATTATCTGCAAATGCCCATGCTTTGATTGTTACATGAGTTTCTCTCATCCATGCAACGCCCGTTAAATCCGTCCCTGTGCCTACAGTATTTTAATCTCGCTGTTTACTATAATCACTATTGTTGTCTTTATTTCACCGCGTTATTTCACTATTTCCACTACTATAAAACTGTTACTACTGATAAACTCTTGCGAGCAAGTCTGTTTCCAGTGCAGCTGAATTGACAACTCCGCTGTTAAGGCTTACAAGTATTCTTTGTCTCCCCTTGTGTCGAATCAATAAATTGGGTAATACTTCCCTCGAAGACTGTTGCGATCCCCTATACTTGTGGGTCATCAAGACTCTTTTCTGGCGCCGTTGCCGGGGAGATCAAGACACGCTGCAAGGGGAGTCTCCACTTCCAATCTCTTTACTTTGTTTTTGTCTTGCTTTATTTTATTTACTACTTTGTTTGCTGCACTTAAACAAAACACACAAAAATTAGTTGCTAGCTTTACTTTATTTACTGTCTTGTTCTCTATATCAAAAACACAAAAAATTAGTTACTTTACTTCCTGTCTTATTTACTAGCTTTATATCAAAACACAAAAAATTAGTTACTTGCATTTAGTTTACTTTTGTTATCATGTCTAGCTCTGTACCTGTTACTTCTTCACCTGAGGAATTAGTCTTTACTTTTAAACAAGGGGATGAGGAGAGTTTTAAAGACGCTTGGTCTAGAATTTTTGATGCTTATCGTAAACTGAACCTCAAATGACTCTAAGTTTGCTCCTTAGTAATTTTTATTTTGGGCTTATGATTCGCTATAGATATGCCTTAGATGCTATAGTGGGAGGAGATTTCCTTCATTGCAATGGTGATCAAGCTTTCAATGCCATAAAAAAATTGGTTGCATCACATAGTTCGGCTAATAACTTTGATTCAGCTCTTATTAGCATTTATAATAGACTAAACACTCTTGAGACAAATGCATCTTACTTGAAGGAAAGTTGTGGTTATGTTCGAAACCGTCTTGATGAAGTTTTAGTGAACTCTGAACCCTCAATGTGGAATCCTACTATTAAAGTTACTATTGGTGGTGAAACTTTTCATGCCCGTTGTGATATTATGTCTGAATTTTGTCTTATGCCTAAGAGTATTTATGAATCTTTAACACTTTGGGAACTCGTTGAAGGAGGAGAAGGAATAACTCTTATTGATAACTCTGTTATAATACCTAAGGGAATAGCCGAGAGTGTGCATACAACCATTCTTGGAAGAACGGTATCCACTGATTATCTTGTTATTGAATGTGTAGGAACTGGACAAATCACACTTGGAAGATCCCTGCTGAAACTATTGGGAGCAATCATAAATACGGGAGAAGGCACCCTAAAAATCATACCTGGAGGCCGACATGTATTCCCTAAACCAAAAAGTAAGAAAAAGAACAAGAAGGGTAAGCGTAAGGCCCGAGGTAATGTTGATGCTCCATCTCTTGATGTTACTTGATTTGCACTTTCTGCGCCTAGCTGAAAGGCGTTAAAGAAAGCACTTCTTGGGAGATAACCCATGTGTTTATTTTACTACAGCAATTTTTGTTTTGTTGAGTCTTGGAAGTTGTTTACTACTGTAGCAACCTCTCCTTATCATGTTTTTGTGCCAAGTAAAGTTTCTATGTTAAAGTTGATGTTATATTTGGGATCGCTGCGCAGAAACAGCATTGCTGTCACGAATTCTGGCACAAGTCTCTGTAAAAAATTCGAAAAATCTGAAAATTTACGAGCGTGATCCTCAGATATGTACTCAACTTTCATTAGTTTTGAGTTTTTCTATTTGAGCAAGTTAAGTGCCCAGTCCAGAAGCATCTTTACGGACTGTTCTGTTTTTGACAGATTCTGTCTTTTATTTCGCATTGCCGCTTTTGCTATGTTGAATGAGTTTCTTTGTTCCATTAACTTTCAGAAGCTTTGTGCAATGTCCAGAAGTGTTAAGAATGATTGTGTCACCTCTGAATATGTGAATTTGTGGTTATGCACTAACCCTCTCATGAGTTTGCTTGAAGTTTGTGTGAAGGAAGTTTTCAAGGGTCAAGAGAAGAGGATGATATACTATGATCAAGAAGAGTGAAAGGTCTAAGCTTGGGGATGCCCCGGTGGTTCATCCCTACATATTTTAAGAAGACTCAAGCATCTAAGCTTGGGGATGCCCAAGGCATCCCCTTCTTCATCGACAACATTATCAGGTCACTTCTAGTGAAACTATATTTTTATTCCGTCACATTCTTATGTTCTTTACTTGGAGCGTCGGTTTGTTTTTATTTTTGTTTTGTTTTGAATAAAGTTGGATCTCACCATCCTTATATTGGAGATATTACGCTCCGCTTTTTCATATGGAACACTTGTGTTCTTAATTGTGCTTTAATGTTCATGGCGAAAGCTTATTGCTTCGTTAAATTGCTATTTGGTTGGAATTGGAAAATGATGCATATGGTTTGACAATTTGGCAATTGTTTGAGCTCTCATAGATCATGTTTAAGCTCTTGCATCATGTAGTTTAATCTATTAATGAAGAACTACTGTAGAGCTTGTTTAATTTGGTTTGCATGATTGATCTCTCTAAGTCTAGATATTTTCGGGTAAAGTGTTTGAACAACAAGGAAGACAGTGTAGAGCCTTATAATGATTGCAATATGTTCTTGTGTGAGTTTTGCTGTACCTGTTCATACTTGTGTTTGCTTCAAACAACCTTGCTAGCCCAAACCTTGTACTGAGAGGAAATGCTTCTCGTGCATCCAAATACCTTGAGCCAAACTCCATGCCATTTGTGTCCACCATATCTACCTATTATGTGGTATTTTTCCGCCATTCCAAAGTAAATTACTTGAGTGCTACCTTTAAATTTCATTCCTCTACCTTTACAATATATAGCTCATGGGACAAATAGCTTAAAAACTATTGTGGTGATGAATATGTAGTTATGTGTCTTAATTTTTATAAGTTGCTTGTTGAGCGGTAACCATGTTTTCTGGGGACGCCATCAACTTTATCTTTGTTGGATATCATGTGAGATGCTATGCATGTTCGTCTTGTCTGAAGTAGTGGATTTCACGATCAAATGGTTTGAGTATGCATATGATTAGAGAAGAACATTGGGCCACTAACTAAAGCCATGTATCATGGTGGAAGTTTCAGTTTGGACATACAACCTCAATATCTTATGAGAATATTAACTATTGTTGAATGCTTAAGCATTAAAAGAGGAGTCAATT
The DNA here is from genome assembly GCA_030979885.1 of Lolium multiflorum. Classification (NCBI taxonomy): domain Eukaryota; kingdom Viridiplantae; phylum Streptophyta; class Magnoliopsida; order Poales; family Poaceae; genus Lolium; species Lolium multiflorum. Next base: position 198,576,998 of record CM061750.1, read on the forward strand.
ATCTGTTGTCTATGTTGTCTCGGTAAGGATGTCTAAGTTGAGAATAATCATAAGCGAGAAATCCAATGCGTGCTTTCTCCTTAGACACTTGTACATGCGGCATGGAGGTACCCCTTTGTGACACTTGGTTGAAGCATATGTATGCGATGAGAATCCGTGTTTTCCGAGATAGTAGGACAAGGTGCGAGCACTATTGGTACTCTATGCATGAGGCATGCAACTTGTAGGAAGTATTATGCATAGCACATATGAATTATTACTACCGTTGACAAAATTGTTTCTATGTTTTCAAAACAAAAAGCTCTAGCACAAAAATAGTAATCAATGCTTCCCTCTGCGAAGGGCCAATCTTTTACTTTATGTTGAGTCAGTTTACCCATTCTTTCTATCTTAGAAGCAAACACTTGTGTTAATTGTGTGCATTGATTCTTACATGTTTACTTATTGCACTGTTATATTACTCTATGTTGACAAATATCCATGAGATATACATGTTACAAGTTGAAAGCAATTGCTGAAACTTAATCATCCTTTGTGTTGCTTCAATGCATTCTACTATGAATTTATTGCTTATGAGTTAACTCTTATGCAAGTCTTATTGATACTTGTTTGAAAGTATTATTCATGAAAAGTTTTGCTATATCATTCATTTGCTTAGTCATTATCTTTGTTAGCAATCTTTTGTTCAGATCGCTCCATTCATCTCATATGCTTTACAATAATGTTGATCAAGATTATGTTGGTAGCATGTCACTTCAGAAATTATTTGTGTTATCGTTTACCTACTCGAGGACGAGTAGGAACTAAGCTTGGGGATGCTTGATACGTCGCAAACGTATCTATAATTTCTTATGTTCCATGCTACTTTTATTACAATACTTGAGTGTTTTATACATACTTTACATTATTTTACATTTTCCGGCACTAACCTATTAACAAGATGCCGAAGTGCCAGTTCTTGTTTTTCTGCTGTTTTTGGTTTTAGAAATCCTAGTAAGGAAATATTCTCGGAATTGGACGAAATCAACGCCCAGGTCCTATTTTTGATCGAAGCTTCCAGAAGTCCGAAGAGGAGACGGTGGGGCCACGAGGCGCCGACACAACAGGGCGCGCGGCCTGGCCGGCCGCGGCCTGGTGTGTGGGGCCCTCGTGTCGCCCTTGACCTACCCTTTCACCTACTTAAAGCCTCCGTCGCGAAACCCCCGTACCGAGAGCCACGATACGGAAAACATTACGAGAGGCACGCCGCCAATCCCATCTCGGGGGATTCAGGAGATCGCCTCCGGCACCCTGCCGGGGAATCATCACCGGAGGGGCTCTACATCATCATGCCCGCCTCCGGATTGATGCGTGAGTAGTTTATCCTTGGACTATGGGTCCATAGCAGTAGCTAGATGGTTGTCTTCTCCGCTTGTGCTTTCATTGTATTAGATCTTGTGAGCTGCCTAACATGATCAAGATCATCTATTTGTAATGCTACATGTTGTGTTTGGTGAGATCCGATGAATAGAGAATACTATGTTAAGTTGATTATCAATCTATCATATGTGTGTTGTTTATGTTCTTGCATGCTCTCCGTTGCTAGTAGAGGCTCTGGCCAAGTTGATACTTGTAACTCCAAGAGGGGTAATTATGCTCGATAGTGGGTTCATGCCTCCATTAAATCTGGGACAGTGACAGAAAGTTCTAAGGTTGTGGATGTGTTGTTGCTACTAGGGATAAAACATTGATGCTTTGTCTAAGGATATTTGTGTTGATTACATTACGCACCATACTTAATGCAATTATCTTGTTCGCAACTTAATACTAGGAGGGGTTCGGATGATAACTGAAGGTGGATTATTTAGGCATAGATGCATGCTGGATAGCGGTCTATGTACTTTGTCGTAATGCCCGATTAAATCACATAGTAATCATCGTTGATATGTATTGAATCTTTATTTGTCAATTGCTCACCTGTAATTTGTTCACCCAGCATGCTAGTTATCTTATTGGAGAGACACCACTAGTGAACTGTGGACCCCGGTCCATTCTTTACATCTGAATACATTCTACTGCTTTTACTGTTCTTTGCAAACAAACACCATCTTCCACTCGATACGCTTAATCCTTTGTTTTCAGCAAGCCGGTGAGATTGACAACCTCACTGTTACGTTGGGGCAAAGTACTTTGATTGTGTTGTGCAGGTTCCACGTTGGCGCCGGTTTCCCGGTGTTGCGCCGCACTACATTCCTCCACCAACAACCTTCACGTGCTTCTTGGCTCCTACTGGTTCGATAACCTTGGTTTCTTTCTGAGGGAAAACTTGTTGCTGTGCGCATCACACCTTCCTCTTGGGGTTCCCAACGGACGTGTACATCTACGCGCATCAGCTATACAGATCATCATTGATGGAGGGAGCTGCAATAATCTGGCTAGCGTTGACATGATGGAGAAGCTCTCTCTACCCACAAGGCAGCGCACACATCCATATTACATTCAATGGTTTGGGAGCTCTCGAAAGCTCAAGGTAAGAAGAACTACACGTGTGCATTTTACTATTGGTACATATTCTGATTTTGTTGATTGTGATGTTGCATCTATGCAAGCTTGTTCTTTGTTAGTTGGTAGACCTTGGCAATTTGATAGAGAATCTGTTCATAATGGTAAAACTAATCACTATTCTCTTATGCATGATGGAAAGAAAATTGGTCTCAAACCTATGACTCCTGAACAAATTTTAAAAGATGATCTTGCTAGAGCTAGTAGAGTAAAAAATGAGGAGAAATATAAGAGTGAAAATCAGATTGTTGCTGCAGATTTTGTGCCACATAAGACTAATACTAAATCTGATTCGAACCATGCTACTGAAATTCGTTTGAAAAATCCTTGTTTGCTTGCTAGCAAATCTGATATTGCTAAACTTGATGTGAACACTACTCAATGTTATGCTATTATTTGCAAAGAAGTTCTGTTTTCATTTGAGGATATGCCTCCTTCTTTGCCACCTGCGGTTGCTAACCTTTTGCAGGAATTCATTGATGTGTTCCCACAAGATGTTCCACCTGGACTACCTATTCGTGGGATAGAACACCAGATTGACTTGATTCCAGGAGCTTCGCTGCCCAACCGTGCGCCATATCGTACCAATCCTGAAGAGACCAAAGAGATTCAGCGACAAATTCAGGTTCTCCAAGACAAAGGTTACATTCGCGAGTCTCTTAGTCCATGTGTTGTTCCTATTATTTATACCTAAAAAAGATGGTTCTTCGCGCATGTGTACTGATTTTAGAGCTAGTAATAATATTACCATTCAATACCGTCATCTTATTCCTCGTTTAGATGATATGCTTGATGAGTTGAGTGGTTCTATTATATTCTCTAAAGTTGATTTGCGTAGTGGTTACCACCAGATTCGTATGCAATTAGGAGATGAATGGAAAACAACATTTAAAACTAAGTTCAGTTTATATGAGTGGTTAGTAATGCCTTTTGGATTAACTAATGCTCCTAGTACTTTCATGAGACTGGTGAACGAAGTTTTACGTGCTTTTATTGGACGATTTATGGTGGTATACTTTGATGATATTCTAATTTATAGAAAATCTTTGAAGGATCATTTGGATCATTTACATGCTGTTTTCAATACTTTACGTGATGCACGTTTGTATGGTAATCTTGAGAAGTGCACCTTTTGCACCAATCGAGTTGCGTTTCTTGGCTATGTTGTTACTGCGCAGGGTATTGAAGTTGATCCAGCCAAGATTGAGGCAATTGAGAGTTGGCCGCAGCCAAAGACAGTTATACAAGTGAGGAGTTTTCTTGGCCTCGCTGGTTTCTATAGGCGCTTTGTCAAAGATTTTGGATCCATTGCTGCGCCGCTGAATGAGCTTACAAAGAAGGATGTGCCCTTTATGTGGGATGATGCACAACAAGAAGCCTTCATGATACTGAAAGATAAGTTAACACATGCTCCATTACTCCAACTTTCTGATTTCAATAAGACTTTTGAGCTTGAATGTGATGCTAGTGGAATTGGTTTAGGAGGTGTGTTATTACAAGAGGACAAACGTGTTGCATATTTTAGTGAGAAATTGAGTGGGCCTAGTCTGAACTATTCTACTTATGATAAAGAATTTTATGCGCTAGTTCGGACATTAGAAACTTGGCAACTTTATTTATGGCCTAAAGATTTTGTTACGCATTCTGATCATGAATCTTTGAAGCATATACGTAGTCAAGCTAAGTTGAATCATCGCCATGCAAAGTGGGTTGAATTTATTGAGTCTTTTCCTCATGTTATCAAACACAAAAAGTGTAAAGATAATGTTATTGCTGATACTTTGTCGCGCCGTTATACTATGCTATCTCAACTTGATTTCAAGATTTTTGGATTAGAAACTATAATGGAACGATACTTGCATGATGCTGATTTAAAGATGTGTTGCTGAATTGTAGAGATGGTCGAACATGGAACAAATTCGTCCTCAGTGATGGATTTATGTTCCGTGCTAATAAGCTATGCATCCCAGACAGTTCCGTCTTTTGTTGTTGCAAGAGGCGCATGGAGGAGGATTGATGGGTCACTTTGGTATGAAGAAGACGGAGGATGTACTTGCTGCACACTTCTTTTGGCCACGTATGCGTCGAGATGTTGAGAGATTTGTGGCACGCTGCAGTACATGTCAAAAAGCTAAGTGATGACTTAATCCACATGGTTTATATTTGCCTCTTCCTATTCCTAGTGTACCTTGGGAGGATATTTCTATGGATTTCGTTTTAGGATTGCCTCGTACACAGAAGGGGAGGGATAGTATCTTTGTTGTTGTGGATCGGTTTTCTAAAATGACACACTTTATTCCATGCCACAAGACTGATGATGCTACACATGTTGCTGATTTGTTTTTTCGTGAATTTGTTCGCTTACATAGTGTGCCAAATACTATTGTTTCTGATCGTGATACTAAGTTTCTAGCTATTTTTGGAGATGTTTATGGGCTAAGTTAGGGACTAAATTGTTGTTTAGTACTACATGTCATCCCCAAACTGATGGACAAATTGAAGTAGTAAATAGAACATTGTCTACTATGTTGCAGGCTGTTTTGAAGAAGAACTTAAAATTGTGGGAAGAATATTTGCCTCATATTGAATTTGCTTACAATCATTCGATGCATTCTACTACTAAGATGTGCCCTTTTGAGATTGTGTATGGTTTTTTTCCACGTTCACCTATTGATTTATTGCCTTTACCCTCGTCGGTGCAAACATAATTTGGATGCTACGCAACGTGCTGAATAAAGACAACAACATAGAACGCATGAATGCTAAGTATTACATTGTTGGGGATAGAGAAAGAAAGCATGTTGTGTTTGATGTTGGTGATCTTGTTTGGTTGCATTTACGCAAAGAGCGTTTTCCTGAATTGCGCAAGTCTAAGCTAATGCCACGTGCCGCTGGTCCTTTTAAGGTGTTAGAGAAAATAAGTGATAATGCATATAAACTTGAGCTTCCTGCAGAATTGGATCCGGTTAGTCCTACATTTAACATTGCAGATTTGAAGCCTTACTTTGGTGAACAAGATGAGCTTGCGTCGAGGACGACTTCAATTCAAGAAAGGGAGCATGATGAGGACATCCCATATGTTGATACAACCGCTGTACCTACAGCCACACAAATACAAGGACCAATCACTCGAGCTCGTGCCAAACAACTTAACTATCAGATACTTTCGTTTCTTGGAACTATTCCTCACATACATGAGAATATGATGTTGCCTAAATCAGATGTGTTTATTACTCTTAGGAATGATGGACCTAGCATGGGAGATGGACAAGCATTTTAGCATGATCACACATGGAGGAGATGGCAGCAAACATGTGAGGATTGAAGAGGACGCTGCGAGTGGAGATTTTAGAACTTTGAAGCCACCATAATTGGAGATGAAGACATGGATGAAATATAGAGTTTTCCACTTTATAATTTCGTCCATACGAGTACATGGTGCTGCGACACCATTAGTTTTGGGCCAGGCCCATGTAATTTTCGCAGAATTAGGTCAGCCACTTTTTAGAGTCCGTATTGAAGGGGAAAAGGCCTTATAGGGTTTGGTTCGGCCACCATACGCATGGCTGGCCGAAAACCCACCTTTTCCTCCTTTAAATACCCCATAGCTGTCACGTTTAGACTCGGATTTTGATTAGATTAAAAGTTAGCCATTGCTGCAACTCTCGTGTACTTCTTTTGAGGCCAACGTCCAGAACAAGACCGACTATTCAGAATCCCACCATATTCAATAAAGCTTTGATCTTTCATCCGCAATATTCGATTGCATTATTAGTTCTTACTTGTTCTCGATTTCGGTAGGAATTAAAACCCTCGTCGATCGTGCATCCGCAAGATCAATAACTCCCGGAGATTGTCCTAGCGTTGCATTGGCGCACGAGCTTTGCATGTGTAGTCGGATCGTCAAGCACGAACTCCACCAACAAATCGACGCTATCATACTCTCATCGAAAGATCGGACACCTTTTCCCTATCATCGTGCGACGATCTAAAACTTTTATCATAGTGGATGGTGACCTTTATAAACGAAGCATCTCTGGCATCTTTCAACAGTGCATCACCATCAACGATGGAAAGGCTCTGTTGCGAGAAATACATGAAGAAACATGTTGTTGCCAGGGAAACATTACTTGTTGCTTCTCTTAGGCATGGAATTTGCCTGGATTGTTTGCAAAGTTGTTTGCTTCTACTTGTTCATCCTATATTACTTGTTGCCTGGGAAACATTAGTTGTTGCTTTTCTCATGCATGGAATTTGCCTGCATGAGTTACAAAGTTGCTTGCTTCTACTTATTCATCCTAAAATTATGCCCAGGATGTAGTTTCTCATAGTAGTTGCTTCAAATTGGCTACCAGTTGCCTATTTTGTCCATGAATTTTGCCTCTTACTACATGGGCACACAGTATGGAGGACTAACAGGAACAAAAGTTGTCTACAAGTTTCCAATCTAGATGGGAAACCTCAATCTAGGTGCATGAGCAAATTTTCCTCCTGTGTAGGCAAGAAACTTCACAGAACACTAGCAGGTACGTCCCAGAGCTTCTCTTTGAGGAAATAGTAAGCTATGAGGAGAGGAAGAGGTGAATCTACATGCAAATTCGAAGGTTTTCCGTTCAGTTTTGTTACCTGATCTGAAGATCCCGCTAGTAATCTTCCAGTTCTGGAGTGGCTTGGTTCATGATTCCTAGACATGGAAAGCTGGGAGGTTGACGAAGGGAGTTGGAGAGGGTGACGAAGGAGGATCTAGAAGAGTGCTGGAGGTTGACGAAGGGGGAGCTGGTAGGGTTGGTCCAGGTATGTCTCAGGTCCATCAGATCTGGGTCGTTATATCGGGATGTGGTGTTGCAATTGGGCGGGACAGGGGAGGGAGTTCCCGCCGGTTTTTTCGGGATCTGGCGCTCCGTACGGTGCGTGCCAGAAACAGCCAACCAGCACCCAGGTGGTGGACCAGGCGATTACCTTTTTGGGCGGTCCCCGACAGGTACTTTCCTTTTTTGGCCGCCCACTCGGTTTGACGATTGGGCACGCGGCGGCCGCCCGCTAGACGCGCCCTACTACTATTAATATGATACCATAACAACGTTGCAGGTGGTGAGATTATGGTATGGGATCCATATATGGATCGAGGAAGATTTTCATATCTTAATTTAGCCTAGACATAGCCATGTAGCGATTCTTGCTTCATGCAGACGAGTTGCATCATGCAAATCTGAACTAAGGACGAATTTTTGGAGTTAGCTCATGCTCACGAGATCACAATTTTTTTTATCCTGCCCATTGTAGCACTTGTATCATTCAGGACATAAGGGGCATGATGAGTTTAGCCTTATCCTCTCCTTCCTCCGGCTTTAGTGTGATACTATGATACCATAACAATGTTGCAGGTGGTGTGAGATCACGAGTATGGGACGGAAATTCAATTCGGTGCGTATGCTCCCTCTACCAAAAAAATCATATTTTGAAATGTAGAAAAATTTTAACAAAAATTTTTACGTGTACATCTTCATAATATATGTTCGTTCGTCAAGTTTCACGAAAAACTAATATTTTTTGTGGTCTACATAAAAAAGAAAACTTATCGTGAAAAGCATTATTTTCAATGACTTTGTCTTTTTTACACACGTCACATGACAAGTCAATTTTTTATGAAACAACTTGGTGAGCGTGTAGCACGAGAAGATGTACATGCTAATTTTTCGTTTCAATTTTTTTGAAATTCAAAATATGTGTAAGATACATTTCAAAATAGAGGGAGCATATGCTCCCATGTTCCAAAACATCACTCCCAGTATGGGATCCATATATGGATCCATGAAGCCTCTAGCTTCCCCGAATGCACGATGAGCCGGTAGTGGCTCGCCCCCACTGCAGCGATGATGGGCCTGCCTACATGCATTGTTTGGTGGCTGTGAACAGCCGCGTCCTAGCTAGCTATAGGAGTGAGTATGCTTCCATGTCCATGTATCGTGTCGGAGAATGGGAGCGACATGCACGAAACGCAGTCACGCATGGGCACGTACTTACACGAAAACCGGATGGTTCCGTGACGACGTGCATGCACCTGCACCTGCACCTGCACCGGTCCGTCCACCCATCCATCCATATTATGGTACGTACGTACCGTAGGAGGGTCCGGTATACACTGCAACGGCAGGTTAATGGCACGCTTATAAATAGCGCCCGTCCCGTCCCTGCATCCACCTCTCTCTCCCTCCGCCTCCGCCTCCGCCTCCGGCCACCACCACCCACCCCGGACCCGGCCCCCAAATCTCTGCCTCTGCCCCCGGCTTCCCCGGAGACAGATCCAGCCATGGGCGCCGCGGCCAGGAGGGCACCCCAGCAGGAGCAGACCTGCAAGGCCACCGAGGACTTCGACGCCGCCAAGCCGCCGCCCTTCCGCATCGGGGACGTGCGCGCCGCCGTGCCCGACCACTGCTGGCGCAAGAGCCCGCTCCGCTCCCTCTCCTACGTCGCGCGCGACCTCGCCGCCGTCGCCGCGCTCGCGCTCCTCGCATGGGGCCTCGACACATGGCTCCTATGGCCGCTCTACTGGGCGGCGCAGGGAACCCTCTTCTGGGCACTCTTCGTCCTCGGACACGACTGGTACATATCACCCTGCCTTCTTTCCTCCGTTCCTCCGGCCGCCCGCCCGCCCGCCCGTCAGATCGCATCGCCGCCGCCGTCCTTCCTTCCTTCCCGCGTACTGCATTTACATCCAGATATATAGTAATAATTGCTCCTGTCGTCAATGCAGTGGTCACGGGAGCTTCTCGGACAGCGGGACGCTCAACAGCGTCGTCGGCCACCTGCTGCACACCTTCATCCTCGTCCCATACAATGGATGGTCAGTATCTTTCGAAATCTTTTCTCATATTTCTTGCGTTTCAGAGCAGAGCATAAGACAGGCCAAACTTCTGAATCTGAACAAAAAATAGGAACTACACTGAAATTATAAGTTGTTTTTTCATTAAAAGGTGCTAAATTTCGGAACCAGGATAGCAGTGCATGGACATGCCACCGCCCATCTTTTGCCATTTTCCTATTCTGACCAAACCGACGCAATCGACAAGATGCGAAACATACTTTTTCTTTCCTATTAGAAAAATAAAAAAATCCAGGAAAATATCTCCCGACAACAGTGCGACTTGTTTAGCACTAGTGCACAGTCTCCAACATCGTCAACATTGAAAATTGCACACACATCGAGATCAAAATGATGGGCACAAGTCATGCGTCCCCCCATGCCATGCAGCCTTCTGAATTTTCTTTTTCAAGCTCCTGCCTTTTCTTTTGCACCACTTAATATATTATTGTAATTATTGATTGAACTAGTGATGTACTACTCCGTAGTTAGAATTGTCTGACATAAGTCTGTTGTTATGGCATGTAATTCAGGAGGATCAGCCACAGGACACACCACCAGAACCATGGCCACATCGACAAGGACGAGTCATGGCACCCGGTTAGTAGTATTTACCATCATACACTACTTACTATTTTTGTTTGTTTAAAAAATGCATCACACACTACTAGCTTTGCTGTAGTTCAGATCAACAGTAGCTCAATCATTTGATGATATGACAGACATTTGTGGCAAAAATTTATGGCGATGCTGAATTATTGATAGGTAAAGAAAGTGTAGAGAGTTTGCCAGATTTGAGGTGAAATGTCTAAGAGAAAAAAAGGACAAACAACTATAGAGTAACAAACAAACATTGCTTTCAGCTCAGCCTGAGATCCAGAAGCACATGCAGTGCGGCAGGAAAAGGAGATACTATATGATTAGGGTGCCAAACTACACCTAAAGATCCATCCAACAAAGCTAGCTTCCAATGTGGTCCGTCCTTTTGCTAGATAATAATGCCAAACACAAGCTGCAACAGCAGCAGCTGCTTGCCTAAGCAGATCTATTCATGTCTGTCACGTGATCAGATCTGCATGCTGCTGCTGCCTCCTCCTAATAAGTTGATCACCAGAGATCAACAAAGATGCGCATCGAATCTTACCTTGGATTAGCTTACTAGCCACCTACCTAACAAGTGGATTTTATAATTTCCCTTTTGTGTCAATTGCATGGCTGTCATTATCATTGGGCTGGTCTTGCCCTTTTCAGCTACTTGCTGTAGTTGGTGTGATAGCAATAGAACCCTTGAGATCAACTATACACTAGATGGCTGCAATTTCAAAAAGATCGATTAAAATCATTAAATCCTTACCATGCTTAATTACTTACTTCTGATGTACCCTTGTGGATGCAGATCACCGAGAATGTGTACAAGGAGCTGGAGCCAAGCACCAAGAAGCTACGCTTCTCACTACCATATCCGCTCTTGGCTTTCCCTGTCTACCTGGTAAGAATCATTGCGCTCTGCATCCTGAAGCTTAAACTGAAAACTGCGCTGAATCTAACTCCTCCAATGGTCGAATGTTCGCAGTGGTACAGAAGCCCGGGCAAGAACGGTTCGCACTTCAACCCAAGCAGCGATCTGTTCACCCCCAAGGAGAGGCGTGACGTGATCATCTCGACCACTTGCTGGTTCACGATGATCGCGCTGCTCATCGCCATGGCGTGCGTGTTCGGACCAGTGCCGGTGCTCAAACTGTACGGGGTCCCATATGTTGTAAGCATCCACCAAGAATCTGCAACTGTTAACTGTTTTGTTAGTAGTGCTTGCTTCTAAGTCGCTCGGACTGAACAACTAACTGAATGTGGCATCATCTGATGTCTGTCATTTAAAACAGGTGTTTGTGATGTGGCTTGATTTGGTGACTTACCTTCACCACCATGGTCACCAGGACCTCCCTTGGTATCGCGGCGAGGTACTTGCTATATCATTTCAGTTTTTGTTGAGGAAAATACTCACTCCGTCCATAAAAGGATGTCGAATGTTTGTCTAAATTTATCTATACAATAAAAGGTGTCTAGATACATCCGAATTTATACAAACTTTCAACATCCTTTCATAGACAGAGGTAGTATAATAATTAATCACAAGTAAATGACTAACATCATCTTCTACACATAGTTCACAGTTATGTGCAGCCTATTCATTCTTCAGTTTGTACTTCTTGTGATGGCATATGCACCAGACACAGTTGCAGAAAAATAGGAATACCTCAGCTTCTGAACATCTTAGCTACTAATAGTGTTGGTATCCAGTCCTGTAAAGAAAAAAAGTGTTGGTATCCAGTGAAAAATAATTAAGCCTGGTTAACTTTTGTAACGATGTTCCTTTTTGTCGGTTAAACTTGATTTTTTTTCCCGCTGACACAGTTCCCCTCTACCATGGTTTTACTGCTTCACAACTGTTCCATCTTCATTTGCCGACAACTAATCATATGATGCTCTGTAATCGCTCTTGCAGGAATGGAGCTACCTCCGTGGTGGCCTGACGACCGTGGACCGGGACTATGGGTGGATCAACAACATCCACCATGACATTGGCACTCATGTCATCCACCACCTCTTCCCCCAAATACCTCACTACCACTTAGTGGAAGCAGTAAGTGCACTACTACTCTGCTGAACATATGTCCCCTTAAAAGTCCATCACCACTATACTGAGTACTGAAACTTCATCACCTTGTTTCTTGAACAAAAAACAGACCAAGGCAGCAAGGCCAGTACTGGGAAGATATTACCGTGAGCCGGAGAAGTCAGGTCCACTGCCAACTCACCTCATCAGCATCCTCCTTAGGAGCTTGAGAGTCGATCACTTTGTCAGTGATGTTGGAGATGTTGTCTTCTACCAAACTGACCCAAGCTTGAGTGGCGATAACTGGACGAAAAATGGCAAGCACATGTGATGCAAGATTGAAACTGAAGTTACTACTGTCCCTGGAGGAATGCCTGGTAGATAGAAGTACCATAGCCTGCTGAATAATAAGCAGAAAAAGGGCTTCCTGCTAAAATCAAACCATGCAGCTCTGCGACAACAGACAGGATGTGTTGATTGGTTGATTGAGATTCAGATCATTCATTATAGTTAGCATTCTCCAACTGTGGTTGTAGCTAGCAATCTTATTTTCAATCATTACAATTTTTGGATGTGGCATTATGTAACACCTGAATTGAACTTCTTAGACCATTGATCAGTCTGGAATTTGTATGTGCCAGGCCTGGGAGAATGGATATTAATTTTGTGAGCCAGATTAAGCTAGCTCGGTGCCTTTAGTTCTGAATTGAATTATATACTTGCTATTAGAGTATAAAGATTGGTACCTGCTTGCTATTGGAGTATAGCCTGATTAAGCTAGCTTCGGTGCCTTTAGTTCTGAATTGAATTATATACTTGCTATTAGAGTATAAAGATTGGTACTTGCTTGCTATTGGAGTACACAGATTTATGTTTGCACTAGACTAACTAGTTTTTTCGAACAGGGTTATGATTTCAAAATTAACCTACACCACTATAAGTAGAACAAGTGAGCCATATTCCCAACGTAAAAATTAAAATGTGGAGCCAGCCTTGCATATTTCAGTATGAACCTATACCACAATTACCAGAACACGTTTCCAAACTTCCAACATAGAAACCAGAATGTGAGCAGCTAATATTTCGAACTTCAGACTGCACATAGAACACCATTAGCAGAAGAAGTTGGACAAACCTGGAATTACCTACTGATTATGGACTTAGGCATTCAGATGCTACATCATCGTACTATATACAACAATGATACATTGACAAATCAAGAGGAGTTACAATCAATATATATTGCTGATATATATGAAGGCCATGGATCATGATCTAGGCTACACATTATTTCCTGGCAAAATAAGGTTATACTATTGTGGACTAATAGCTAAAATTAATTACACTTATCCCTATACAGATACCATCATCACTCAAAAATTATTCTTGAGGGAAGCAAACCTCCAAAACAACCATCTTCCTTGGATGCTGCCATGTTCTCACAGGGCACTAGTCTAAGAGTAGAGCTGTTGGCATGCTTACCATACTTGACCTTCAGCTCCCCAAGGCTTCCGGCAAACACCTGATCCAGCCATGCCTGGAGAGGCCTCTTGCCCTCTGATGCCCAAGCCGCTGCAATTATTTGCTCCATTGCGCCGATATCAATTTCCAGTGTGCAGCCAGAACCTAGAACTCTGCGGAGTGTATTGCTCAACTCCTGCAGCATGTAGTCAGCGACTTTGTCAAAGTCGAATGGCTTGAAATCGATCGACCCATCAGCCAAACACAAGAGACTGTCAATGGATCTCTCTGGAGAGCCACATGAGTTGTCGTTGCTGCCGCTGTGGTCGTCAGCATTATTGGATCCATCCTCGTCGACGGGGAGGTTCAGGTCAAAGGGCACACTTGATGTTCTGTGCAGTCGCTTGGAAATGCTCGGTGATTCTTGCAGCTTTTCTTGGTCATCAGAAATGTTGAACTTTCGCTTACTGACAGAACCCCCAGAGTACAAAGATGCTTGAATTTTGGTGTGACAGTGCCCTGGGGCAACTACAACCTTATCACCATGGCCTTCGCCGGTGCTCGCTGTACCCGATTCTACCAGTATCTTCAGTTGATGCCCTCTAGCTGCCAGGATCTTTTCTTCAGAGAAAGTATGACCCTCTTCCACTCCAACAGACACACTTCTGGAGCCTCGGATCTTTCTTGTTGACAGCACCACAATCGCATCATTAACGTCAACCTCCTTGCCACGCATGTCTCGGAACCTACCAGTGTCACTCGCATGAATCAGAGTGTCCTGGACAAGGCAGTCAGCTTTATCGACATTGTCAAGGAAGATAACTGATCTCCGCTTCTTACTCAACTCATCAACGATAAAGTCAGTGCCAGTCTTTCCTCTGTAACTTGAGTCACCCCAATCCTGGGGACTCAGATCCAGATAAATCATGTTCTCTTTGCTGCCATACATGAGCTCTGCAAGCGCCACAGCAACTCTCCGCTTGGCCATGCTGTCAGAACCATGAAAACTAAACCAGATGTCGTTCTTCTTGTTTGCACCACGGCGCCTTTCTATTGACTTGCACCGCACAATGGCTCCACAAATAGCACTCAAGGCTTCCTCCTGCCTCCCAACTGCCTGGAACAGGCGTTCCACAAGTAGCTTGTAATTGCTCAAATCAGAACCTTGTGCTTCAAGATATGAAGGTTTCTGCCAATGACCAAAGGCCGACACACCTCTGGAAGTTGCTGAATGCCGAGCACCAGGTGATGTTTGCCCCATATTTGTGGAATTCCCGGAACAGGCATAGGGTTGTGCAAACGGCCTTGGAGACTTCAGATACAAATCATCCACTTTCTTGGGTATAGACTTTTCTTGGGTAGCCTTGGAAGAAGATTCACGAGGCGTGCCCAAAACCAAGTCAGTTGCCACAGATGCGGCAGATGATGGTGACACAAGATCTTCACGATCATGACAGTTTAACAGGGTTTCATGTCGGGATTGCACACGCCTATCTTGAAGGTGTTCATCACTCTTTGAATGCCCAGCTTGAAGTTCCAATATAAGGTTTTCATTCCTTTGGTTGGAGATAGATGGAGGTGAAATACTCTTTGTGGTCGCGTTGGTATGTGAAGCGGACACTAAAGAAGGTCTAACAACCTCCCTTTGAAGTGCAACTGATTCAGAACTTCTGTTCAGATTTGCTGCTCTTTCCCCCTCAGCTGGAACACCAGTATAGTTTGGAAATAACTGGTATGGGCCACTGCTGATCTTGTGGCAGCCTTGGTGGAGACGCAGGCAGTACTCGTTCCACTTCTTCTGTAGATTCGATATTTTTGAATTCAATACCATCTGACCTCTGACCTGCACTGAAGAAAAACTGTACGTATTTTATACCATTGATATCCAAAGTTATGCATCTATCAAAGGGTTGGCATGTGCATTAATTTAGTTAAATGTTAAAAATATGTAAATAGCTTCACACCTTGACTGCATCAAATCCATTGTTAGGACCTATCATGCTGCCATTCTGCAGCAGGGAAGGTAGACCTCCCTGGTGATGGTCTTCAGCTGTAATGCCACTTCCTCTAATGATAGTGGCAACTTCTTGCTCATATCTATCATTGCAGTGTTGACACCGAAGGGCCTGAGGGCAGGAATTCGCTACGAGGCTGTTAGCTTCATACGTATCATGAACAAGTCCTCCGAAAGGAACGAGCGATTCCATAAAGCTGCAAATTACAAGTTCGCAATTGTTAGGTAAAGCTGACAGGAGCGACAGGACTACAACTTGGAACTTCAGAGTTAAGTATAGCTGGTACTTGTGGACTCTCAAGCAATCCTACTTCAGTAAACCTAATTCCGACTCTGCAGGGTACTTTTGGCCCCAATGCATCAGAACTTCAGGGTTCAGATTAAACTTGTGGTACTGAAGAATGTTTGGTTTCTTAATGAAAACGCATCTATTTTATGTTCACAGCCTCTCGTTTCTTTATTTATTTTTTAATCTTTTCTTCAAGTGTCTTTACTTTGTAATCAAGATATTCTGAATTTTTCATGATATTCAAATTAAATCGTCCATGCATCCAAAATAATATAGTAGAAAACATGGAGCAGAAACACTAAGGATCTTCGGCACGAGTAATCAGGGATAATTGCATCACTATCAGTCTTAGATACAGAAGTTGCAAACTTTGACTGTGATGTATAGTATCTGAGGACTGAAGTGAAGTTGTACCCACCACAAGCATTTTCCTCACCATTGAAACGTTAAAATGAGGAAGGAAAACGCAGGGATGAAAATCAAAACCATAACAACCACATCAACACAAAACTTGAGTCTGCACTTTATTCAAGCATCAACACGTCCTCCAAAGGTCATAATAACACGCTTGAAGATAATAGTAGGCATGCTCAAGTCAATTAATTAAGTAAGTATATTACCAGGTCAAGCATTGACAAAAAAACTGTACTTAACTGAACGAGTACAGCCATTAGAAAACAACTAAGTATGTTTGAAAAATGATTTAGCCACATAGCATATTTAAAGACCTCGGTATAAACTGGAGTAATCAGATATGGAGTAGTAGAAAAGTATCGAGGCCGACGGGAATACACAAAAATCTGCCCTCAAAACATTAAATTAACGAATGAAAAAGATTAACAAATAGTACTAATCCTTAGCAGACAGGTAAGGAACATGATGATAATAAACTAAGCGTGCGGGAGTCACCAAATGGATGTGAATCGAAATCCTACGCATAAACAATTCATGGAAGGTGGTAGTAGAAACAAAAGCGATCGAAAAAGGATGTCACCTTGCAGGCCTGGAGAAAGCCGCGGGCGTTGTGGTTGCCGGAGGAGGGATGAAAGCGGAGGGGCTGGCTCCGGCGCGCACGGCGGTGATTGGCAGCAGCTGGAGCTCCCAGTCCTTGTCGAGCAAGGGGAACTTGGAGAGGAAGGTGAGGTAGGTCTCGTACGTGGCGGACCACCCCAGCACCCAGACGCGCCCCGCTCTGTGCGTCTCCAGCACTCGGGTGACTTCCGTGACCACCCGTCGCCCCGTCTCCTGCAGGTCGCCGTCGTCGGGGACGAGGTCCTTGAGGTCGCCGATGCTTATGATGAGGCCGGAGGTGGCGCTGGCCATGGCGGCGGCGACGCCGAGGTCCGTGTGGTCGATGGAGGCCGGGCCGACGTGGAGGAGGCGGTACGGCGAGGCGGCGGCGAAGTCGGCGGCGGCGGAGGCGGCCCCGACGCCGACGAGCATGGGGTTGCGTCCGCGCGCGAGGACCTCGCCGATGCGGCGGAAGTTCTCCTCCCCGGTGCCGGCGCCGCCGGCGGCGGGCGAGGGCGCGTCGGCGTCGTCGGCGGCGGCGAAGCTGCAGAGGAAGAGCGGCGGCGGGCGGCTCCGCGCGGGGAGCCGCCCCAGCATGGGCATGGGCGGGGCCGGGCGGAGGATGGCGAGCTTGATGTCGGCGCTGCGGAAGCCCGCGTCGCCGAAGACGCGGCTGACGACGGGGTCGTCGAGGATGGCGAGCACGAGCTGCGAGAGCTCGACCCTGACGGCGGCGGGCGGCTGCGCCGTGGCGGCCTGGTGGTAGAAGTGGAAGGTGTCCGGGTTGCGGCGCTGGTTGGCCTGCGAGCGCTTGACGGCCGCCATGAGGGAGTTGGACACGGGCGGCTCCTGCTGCTCGTCGGCGGCGGCCGAGGAGGAGGTGGAGGCGGAGGGGAGGCGGTCGAGGGAGACCGCGAAGCAGAGCTCGAGCGCCTTGAGCTGGACGCGCGGGGCGTAGGCGGCGCTGCGCGCCCGGGCCAGCGCGTCGCGGAGGAGCGGCGGGGCGGGCGGGGAGAGCAGGGCGGAGATGAGGTGGAGCGAGGTGGTCTGCGCGTGGGCGCGGCGGCGCGCGGACACCACGGCCGCGTCGAGGGCCGTGACGGCGGCCGGCGAGAGGCACTGCCTCGCGGCGGGCACCGGCGTCGGCATGGACGGCGCACGCACGCGCGAGCGGGCGGGGGTTTGGGATTGGGATTGCGGTTGGGGGACTGTCGAGTCACAGGTGGAGGGAGGGAAGGACCTGGTTGCGACGCGCGGGGACCGAAGTGGAAACTTCCAAGGGGCGAATAAGTAATATGGGGAAGTTGGAGGGGTGTCGGCCGCTGGGTGGAGGAAAGAGGGAAGAAAAATAATTGGGCAGTAGGGAGGTGGAGAGGTTTATATACAAACGGCGGGTGATGATGATATCTGCTCTCCTCTTTTCGGTGATGTGGTGGGGCCCACCGCGACAGCGACAGTGGGTGCTGCTTTCTTTCTTTATTTCTTTCTGGAGTGGAAATGAAATGAAATTTGGTGGAGGCAGCACCACACCACACAGGGCAATAAGGCATATATGCAGCTGAGCTCAGTGGCAGTACAAATTCCTCTTTTGGATAGATCACTGTGCTGGGATGTGCTGTGGTACACACTGTGCAACCATGCATGCATGCACACAAGAAGACGATTGTTCTCTTCTCCTACTACCAAGACGAGATCCTCACAGTGGGGTGAAAGATATAGTACAGGTACAGGTACCACCACCCATGAGATCATGCAAATCCTTCTAGGAAAGGCAATGGGATCTAGTATAGGAAGGTGTACCACAAGGACAGGACAAGCGCCGAACTACTAGCTAGGATCTCCATGATATTGTCACCATGACCAAAATAAAAATAGAGCTCAAGTCGTGTTGATTAGTTTTTTTTTATGGCAAAGATGGCATATTAACTCGAACCGGATTAATGATTTTCAATAGAGGCGAACATAAGTGATTCGAAATGTACATGATTTTTCAGAACATAGGGGTGTTCCTGATTCAGCGATCATCAATAAAATAAATAAAAAATACTAAATAACATTAAAAAAGGAAATAAATGTTTGCATGCAAGATATATGTGACATATGCATCCCCAATGGGCCTGCCAAAGATGGTACCCGGGGTTTAATCAAAGCCCAGGAGAAGAAGAAGACTTGGAAGCCCATTTAGTGTTAAGGAAAGATAATTTGTATTAGGAAAGATAGAGATTTGTAATCTTACGGGTTGGGTACGAAACCCTCCCGAACTCTAAATTTGTGTACTACGAAACTCCTTCCTCCATAAGGGGGAGTCGAGGACAAAGAAAGGATCGATCTACTGTCAACATAACCCTAGTTTTCATAATCGTCAAGTACTTTTCACTGAACCTTCGAGATCTACTTGCCCTCTACTTCTAGCAAAACCCTAGTCTACAATCTATAGGCATTGACAAGTTAATCCTTTGTCAATTGGCGCTGCCTGTGGGAATTAGAGGTTGCAATGAGCTGATCTCGATGGCACGTTCATCGACTTCGTCGGTGGCAAGCAATGCGATGGATCGAGGTAACCAGGAAAAACCGATCTAGTCGATTTTATTCCTCACCCGCCCTCCGTATGGATGCATGTTCCTATCTGGAGGAGCTATCATCGTCATGACGTTCGGAGAATTCCGATTTGGCGTCAACAAGGAAGGATCCTACCGTCTCGAAGTTCCGATCTCGTCGGAATTTACAGTGGTCGATTCTAACTTTTCGTCGAGTGACGAGGAGCTTTCGTCGCCACGCTTCATCGACAACAAGGCAAGCGAAAGCCCGCCAAGATCTTCAAAGAACACATCCTTCGAGTCGTCAGCGGACTCCTTTATAAGCAAAACTGACAAATATTTGACACCTTCAACTTCATCGACAGATCTGTCAGGAAAGGTCTTCACCACTCTATATGATGGTGTCACCAACCCGACAAAATCAATACGCAAAATATCATCGATCTACGCATAGAAGAGGCAGGCCGATCGTAACAGAAACGCGAGGCTTTCGATGATTTGGAAATCTTACATCGATCCTACCGATCTCGTAAAAGGCCTAGACACTAAATACGTCGTCCTCGCCTCGAGAAAGAGTGCAACTCCCGCAGCGTGGGATAGGGCCGTAAGAGCCATGGATGGTTCAACCAATGACAACAACTGCTACTGTACAAGAACTACAAGCATATCAATATAGACTTGCTCGGTAAGGTGAGAGTTGAAAACAGACAACATCACTAAATAGAAGAAAAGAGGCAACCTTCCGCATCAAGCCGCGAGCAGATTTAAGTCGACAATCGGAACTTCGGGAGACAACATAGAGAAGCTCGAGGAGAGCAATGTCTCACCAAAACATACCCGAAGCGTAGAGAGGAAACATATTCAAAATCTCGACATGTCCTTTATGTCGATTGATGAAAGGGGAAATATCATCCCAAAACGCCAGAGGCAGGTTACATGGCAACACAAGCTTACATCTTGGCGTCCAGACCACCCCCGGAGCCCGAGAGAACCATTGTTCAATATGGCGATGGCTGGAGTAGGAGTTATGGGAACAGCGTTTGCAACAACGCCTCCCGAAGAAAATCCTAGGCAAAATAGTCCACGACCCACCGCAGCAGCTCAAGACCCACCAAGAACAAGTGGAGCAAGAGACACAGCAGTCAAGTAAGGACAGAAGGGAGCGACAAAGAAAGAAGGGAGCGTCAGCACTCACCAGAAGTTGCCGACGAAGATATGTGTGGGCTCCCGTGCTTTACGAGAAGGGTTCGAAAAACTCGAGTCCCAAAAGGATTCAAGTTACCCGAAATTTCAAGAAATTCGACGGCTTTAAGGACCCGAGGATTGGCTCATTGATTATCTAGAGATGGTAAAGCTGGTAGGAGGAAACAGCCATGCAGAGTATCCAAGTTCACTTGAGCGGTGCCGCGAGATCTTGGATAAAGAACTCCCAGTTCCATCGACATGGGATAACTTTGAGGATATCTTTGTGAAAAACTTCCGATCCACCTGCAAGAAACCTGCGTCATTGGAAGAGTTGAGAGCGTGTCGACAGAAACATGACGAGTCGATGAGAAAATATATACAGGTTGGAACATTATAAAAAACTCACAGAAGATATATCTCGACGAGAGAGCAATAGATGCTCGTCGCAGAATTGCGAGGAACTTCGTCGAGGACTTAGGAGAACTAACCCTAAGACCATATCAGCACTCATGGAGATAGCCAATAAGTGGGCAGATGGAGAAGACGCAATATAACAAGCGACACAGGTCGCCAGAAGAGGATCGTGGTCGAAATTATCAAAATAGAAGGCGATTTTCTCGCCAGTTCTACAACAACGATGCTCCCGGCCATATATCGGCTAGTTTTCGAGGAAATCCTGGAGGAAACAGTCAGACGACTATCAAAGGAGTAACGAGCATCAAGGCGACAATAGAGGCGATTCTCGCGGCAACAGACAAATAGTGGACCAAGGTTTCAAAGACCTTATGTGTCTCCCGAAGAAATGATGAACGGTCCGTGTCAAATGCACTTTTATCTTGATAATAATGGAAAGAGGCAGTGGCATCTCCGAAAGACTGCCAAATTTTCGGCAATGTTGCAGCCGCAGGAATCACAAATGCCCAAGCCGTGAATAGAAACCCCCAGGGCCAAGGAGCGAGATCCACCTTCCACCTCCTCCCGCAATTACGGATGAAAATCGAGCTCAGAATAGCGGCAGCACCACACCCACCTCCATATGTTGATCCTAATTCTAACGGCAAGGTCTCGATGATCCAGAAATCTAGGCCATCCAACAGGGCGAATAATCTCACGACAAGTGTTCATGGCAGAAGATGCCTCCACCAACAATGAAAGTACTTAAATTGGTCGGGGCAAGACATCGGCTTCACAATCGCGGACCATCCGCAGCAAGTTCCTCGACCAGGACAATCAGCACTCATCTTACCCGCAGAAATCGCTGGTTTTGACGTGTCGAGAGTTTTCATAGATGGCGGCAGCAGACTCATGTATGCGACATACATTGAGGAAAATGAACATATCCCTGGCAAACTTGAAACCAACGACACACGTTTCCACGGATTACACCTCGAGAAGCCAAGTTACCCATTGGGCAAGATCAACCTCGACGTTCGCTTGGAACCCGAAAACTACAGGATAGAGAATTTGAGTTTGTTGTGGATTTCCGTCGCAATATCACGCTCTTGGGACGACCGATGCCGGTTCATGGCGTACCGCATTATACATATCGTTGTGGAGGTTGCCTGGGCCCAAGGGACCTATCACAATCAAAGGAAGTTTTGCGTTATCCGATAAATGCGACAAGGATTTTCATCGACTCTCGGAAACTTTCGGGATGCAAGCAGTATGCGGCGCCAAGGTTCAACGATTATGATGTGTTACCCGAAGTAGGGAGATCTTCTAAGGAGCCAACTTTCAACACAACCAAGGATTCAAAAGAGGTATGATCCACCCGAGACTAAAGAAAACGACTTCCATTGCAAGAAACATGGATGTCGCATAGGAAAGCGCGCTGTCGAGTTCCTCCGTGAGCACTGGAAATCTTCGCATGGTGCCCACTGACATGCCACAGGAGAGGAACTGCTCGAGCACCACCTCAATTTGGATCCTCTCGCAAGACCAGTAAAGCAACCTTTGCGGCGTTTTTCGAACCTAGTCGCAAAGCCATGTTATCTAAATAGATCGACTCAAAGATGCTGGTTTCATCAGAGAAATATCTACAGAAGCCACATGGGTAGCTAACCCTGTGTGCCGAAAAACATACAATAGTCCTTCGCATGTGCGCGACTTCACGTGTCTCAATAAACACTCGTCCCAAGGATCACTTTCCCTCCCAAGGATCGATCAAATCATCGACTCCACTACAGGATGTGAACGTCTTTCCTTTTTGGACGCATACTCTGGTTATAACCAGATCAGATTAAAAGAAGATGAAGCCAAGACATCGTTCATCACACCTTACGGCGTGTTTTGCTATAAAACAATGCCTTTTGGTTTGAAAACGCGGAGCAACATATCAGCGGATGATGCAGAAGTGCCTAGCAACACAGATTGGAAAAAATGTGCAGTCACATTGACGATGTCGTAATAACATCAAAAAAGGGTCGACTTCGATCGAAGATTTGAAGGAAACCTTCGACAACCTCGATGTTCTGCTGAACCCGACAAAGTGCTTTTTGGAGTTCCCGCAGGAGAACTTCTCGTTCTTAGTATCAGCAAGAGGGATTGAAGCCAACCTGAAAAATCCAGGCCATAGTGACTATGAGAAAGCCAACAAAGTTGAAAGAGATACAATAATAACGGGCGAGTCGCACTTTGCGATCTCGTCAAAGGAGAAAAGGCGCCACCGCTCTATGCATTGATCAAACAGGAGAAAAATTTCAATGGAACGAAGAAGCGATAGAGCCTTCGAGAACCTCAAGCGGGCAATTTCGACACCACCGATATTGGTGGCGCCTAAGAGAAAGAACCTCTCCTCTTATACATTGCAGCCACACCGCAGGTGGTCAGCACAGCCCTATTAGTCGAGAGAGAAGAAGAAGGCAAGCTTCATGGAAAGGAGGCCAAAATATTTCATCAAGTACTATCACCTTAAAACGTGGTGATATAACGGCGTATGGAGTATTCACGATGAAGAAAATCGACACTATTTTTCGCGCATCCGATAATAGTGGTCAATGAAGCTCCCTTGTCAAATATACTAAACAACCCGGAAGCTACGGGTCGTGTCTCCTTGGGGAATAGAACTTTCCCCTCGGGACATCACGTATGAAAAAGAAAGGCAATAAAATCGCAGATCTTACCAGATTTCTTGCAGAGTGGATGGAGCTACAAAACACGGGGCCTCCAGATTTATCGAGAACTTGGACCATGAATTTCGACGGTCCAAAAGGTTAGAAGGAGCTGGAGCAGGTGTGATATTGGTATCACCTGAAGGCGACAAATTGAAATATGTCTTAAGGATGACGTTTCCAAACGCGTCTAACAACGAAGCAGAATATGAAGCTCTCATACATGGGATGAAGATGGCGAAAGCTTGTGGTGCAACCCGATTGAAAATCTTCGGCGATTCACAATTGGTGGCACATCAGGTTATGAATCAATGTGATGCAATCAACGAAAGTATGATAGCATACAAAGAGGTGTACAATGAGCTGGAGAAATTATTTGATGGATGCGAGGTAAACCACATCAGCGAGTAACGATGAAGCCGATGTTCTTGCAAACATCGGTCACAATGATAAGGGCTAAGCCTGGGGATGTGCCCGATCTTCACGGATTTGAGGGGATTCGTGGGAGAGGTGGAGGAACGCGAGAACACGGTGGTAGGTGGGGTGGATCGGAGATACAAACGCAACGCACACACACAAACCGGTTGTTCTTCGTTGGCCTGATACACCAACCCAATAGAATTGCGAGGTAAAAGACTCACGAGGAGTAGAAGCCCTCACAAAAGATTGGCAATAGAAATCGATAGAGTTCCAAAGAGGAAAAGAGCGCAAAGATAGAATTGCAAATAGCAAAAGATCCAAACACTAGAATTCCTAGAATGGAAGAGATCGACTTCCTAGAAGAGTTGATAACTTCGTAGATGGTAGATCTAGAAGGGTTCCCACAAGGGTCATGAGCAAAGCTCGTGTTTTAATTTAACATCAAGTCTAATCTCAGATCCGAGCCAACTAGGCTATTTATAGACAGGGCGAAGGGTTACATACGAAAAGTGCCGATGTCTGAAGTTCGCGTGGCGGTTCGGTCATCTTGGGCGGGAAGTTCCGGTCGTGGAAGTTGGTCTGGGGCCGGAAGCCCGGCCAGGCGGAAGTTCCGTGCCAAGTTCCTGTTCCCGAATTCTGCTTCTTGCAACATCCAGGGGCGTTGACGGACTTTCGGAACTTAGGCGGAACTTGGGCGGAAGTTCCGACCGGGCGGAGGTTCCGGTCCCTCGGGGCGGAAGTTCCCGGTCCGATGCTTTTTCCTGCCTGGAGGGCATCTTGGGGCATCTTGGAGGAATCTAGGCGGAAGTTCCGGCCCCTGGGGCGGAAGTTCCGGCCTGGGCGCTGTAGCTCCATCTTCATCGTTTCCAGCCTCTCTCCAACGTCTTGGTCTCCATGGCTTGTGTCTTGTCCGATACCTGATTGAACATAGGGTATTTGCATGAAGTAGCAAGCCATCCAAGGGGGTGTCAAAGTCATAGGTAGAGAGGAGCGAATCTTGGCGTAGTGCTTGGGCTCGAGCTCGTGTCATTGGACCACGAGGAGGGCTTGTCGGTCTTGAGGCGGCGGTGTCCATAGGCTCTATGTTCTCCTCATCTCCATGATATGGTGAAAGGTCGGACACATTGAATGTGTTGCTCACCAAGTACTTGGATGTTGGTATGTCGACGACGTAGGCGTTGTCGTTGATGCGCTTGAGGACCTTGAAGGGACCATCACCTCGGGGCTTGAGCTTGGAGTTTCTTTCTTGAGGGAAGCGGTCCTTGCGAAGGTGTATCCACACTAGGTCGCCTTCATTGAAGATCCGTGCCTTTTCTTCAAGTTTAGTCTTGTGGCTTGACGGAGAACTGGTTGCTCGATCGTTGCCCTTGTGTCTTCATGGAGTTTCTTCATGTATTGTGCTCGCTTGTCGATGTCCATGTTCACTTGCTCATGTAGCGGAAGAGGTAGGAGGTCAATCGCCGTAGGTGGTTCAAACCCGTAGACGACCATGAATGGGCTTCTCATTGTTGTGGAGTGCTTGGCGCGGTTGTAGGCAAACTCGGCATGTGGGATGCAATCTTCCCATGCTTTCAAATTCTTCTTGACAAGGACTCGTAGTAGTGTGGAGAGGCTTCGGTTCACCACTTCGGTTTGCCCATCGGTTTGGGGGTGAGGATGATGAGAACAAAAGCTTGACGTTGAACTTGGCCATTAGTGTCTTCCAAAGATAGCTCATGAACTTGACATCTCGGTCGGAGACAATGCTTCTTGGTACACCGTGGAGTCTCACAATTTCCCTAAAAAACAAGGAGGCAATGTGTGAAGCATCATCCGTTCGGGAACATGGTATAAAATGAGCCATTTTTGAGAATCTATCCACTACCACAAAGATTGAATCATGACCATATTTAGTTCGAGGTAATCCTAGTACAAAGTCCATGCTTATATCGGACCAAGGAGCATAAGGAATAGGCAACGGTGTATAAAGACCATATGGATTGGAAGAGGACTTAGCTTGTAAGCATGTTATACACCGGCGGCAAAGGCGTTCCACGCCCTGACATTCTTGGCTAATAGTAGTGGGTGGATAGCATGGCATATGTCTTCTCATTCCAAAGTGACCCATGAGACCACCACCATGCGATTCTTGTAAGAGCAAAAGGCTAAGCGAGGACATTGGAACACAAAGTTTGTTGCCCTTAAACAAGAATCCTTGGTAAATAGAAATCATCGATGCCCTTTTCAATGGAACACTTTGCAAAAATTGGGCCAAAGAAGGTATCGGAGGCATATTGTTCTTTGATTTCATCAAGACCCAACACATGTAAATACAAACGAGTGAGTAAAAGGGTGAGCTTGCGGGAAAGGGCATCCGCAACGACATTGTCCTTGCCCTTCTTGTATTTGATTACATATGGAAAGGACTCAATGAACTCAACCCATTTTGCATGTCTTTTGTTCAAAGTGTGTTGACTTTTCAAATACTTCAAAGATTCATGGCCAAAGATAGTGTTGCCAAACTTCAAGAACACGAACCAAAGCGTAAAGTTCCTTGTCATAAATAGGATAGCTGAGGCGTGCGCCGTCCAACTTCTCACTATAATATGCCACGGGTTTTCCATTTTGCATGAGGACATCACCGATTCCAAGGCCACTCACGTCACATTCTATCTCAAATGTCTTAGCAAAATCGGGAAGAACAAGTAGTGGTGCCTCGGTGAGTCTCTTTTTCAATTCATCAAAAGCTTTTTGTTGTGCTTGCCCCAAACAAACGGAACATTCTTTTTTGTAAGCCTGCTTAAAGGGCAAGCGATGGTGCTAAAATCTTTCACAAAGCGGGTAAAATGCCAGTCCATGGAAGCTTCGAACTTGACCAACATTTGTGAGTGGGCCAACTGTGGATGGCCTCAACTTTGGAAGAATCAACTTCAATCCCGTTGGAGGAAACCACAAAACCAAGAAAAACCAATTTGTTTTGAGCAAAGGTGCATTTTGGGAGGTTGGCATAGAGCTTCTCGTGCGCAATATGCATAAGACTTCTCTCACATGTTGAACATGGTCCTCGAGATTTTTGCTATAGACGAGAATTTCATCAAAGTAAACAACCACGCTCTTGCCAATGAGTGGTCTCAAAATGTGATTCATAAGACGCATGAAAGTCGAAGGAGCATTAGAAAGACCAAATGGCATGACAAGCCATTCATATAGACCAAGCTTGCTTGAATGCCTTCTTCCATTCATCACCAATTGCCATGCGAATTTGGTGGTAGCCACTACGCAAATCAATCTTAGAGAAAATGGTGGCACCACTCAATTCATCACATGTCGTCTAAACGCGAATGGGATGGCGATAACGGACGGTAATGGCATTGATGGGTCGGCAATCCATACACATCCGTTGCCTCATCCGGTTTAGGCACAAGAATCACGGAACGGCACAAGGGCTAAGGCTTTCAACGTACCCTTTGGCGAGGAGGTCTTGTATTTGGCGTTGAATCTCCTTTGTGTCTTCGGTTGGTGCGGTAGGCGGCTCGGCTTGGAAGGGGAGCGCCCGGTATGAGGTCGATGCGGTGCTCGATGCTCCAAGCGGTGGTAGTCCATGAGGTAGCCCGTCGGGGAAGACGTCTTGGAATTCCTTCAAAACAGACAACAAAGACGAGGGAATGTTGGTTAAGTCGTTGTCTCTCCGAGGGGCCCTTGCAAATGAGCACGTAGTGTAGGGTGGTGGATGGGTTGTGGTGCACTTCTCTCATCTCACTCTTGGTAGCTAGGAGAACACTCTTCATCTCACTCACATATGGTTTGTGGCGCTCACTCTCTTTTTGGGGATCACTCTCTCACCTCTCAACTCACTAGTGATAGTGGCTTCCTTAGCCCTCGCTAAAGCCTTTGCATTGTCCGCAATTACTTGGCTAGGAGTCATTAGGCGTAGGATGTAGGTCTTGTCGTTGACCTTGAAGCTATAGGCATTTGTGTAGCCATCATGGTTGGCTTTCTTGTCATATTGCCAAGGGCGACCAAGTAACATGTGGCACACCGTCATAGGCACGACGTCACAATCGGTGTCTTCATAAGCGCCAATCTTGAAGGATATCGTGACGGTGTGTTGATCTTCACATTTCCATTGTCACTTAGCCATTGCACATGGTAGGGATGGGGTGTTTCCGGAGCGGGAGGTTGAGCTTGGTGCATAGTTCGGTGCTTGCAAGATTGTGGCAACTCCCTCCATCGATGATAACCTTTATTGACTTGCCATTGATTCCGTTTTGTTTGGAAGATATTGCACCTTTGGTCTTCATTGGGAAGTGCATGGTTTGTCAACACTTTGGTCACCACAAGAGAAGGGCTTGCATCATGCACACATAGGACTTGCTCTTGGTCTTCCAAGGCATCATCTTCATGAGAGGTTGCGGCTTGTACCAAGGCTTCATATTCACCTTCACTCAAGTACTCCACATCTCCATCATCTCGAGTGATCATAACTCTTGTGTTCTTGCATTCAAAGGATTTATGTCCTTGAGCACCACACTTGAAGCAAGCGATGTTACTAGATCCGGTGGAAGCTTTGGAGGACATGGTTGATTGCTCCTGCTTGAAGCTTGTTGTCTTGATGGCACTTCTTGCTTGCTTTGGAGGATCCTTGGAGGCAAGTGTACTTGTGTTCTTGATGCTTGAGGAGGCATTCATAGCATTTCTTGCGGCGAAGAAGGTCTTTGTATTTGCACTTGCTAGGTCTTCTCGCACTTGGCGCTCGGCCCTTGTTGCTTGGTGGAGTAAATCAACCATGTTTTTGTAGGGCAAGAATTCCACTATCCTCTTGACGGGGATGTTCAAGCCATTCAAGAATCTTGCCATAGTTTGCTCTTCTCGCTCATCCACATTTGCACTCATCATGGTCATGTGCATCTCCTTGTAATATTCCTCAACGGACTTGTAGCTTTGCTTGAGTTGAGTGAGCTTGTTGAAGAGGTCACGCTTGTGGTGAGTTGGGACAAAGCGGGTGTGCATGACTTCTTGCATCTCTTCCCATGTGTCAATGGGTGCTAAGTCTTCCTTCTCACGCTTCTTGTTTACCTCTTCCCACCAAACATTTGCATATCCTTCAAACTCAAGTGATGCCATGGCAACTTTCTTTGCTTCGAGAAGTTGTGGATGCGGAATATCTTATCAACCTTGAGGACCCAAGACAAGTATGCGTCGGGATCTTCCTCTCCTTGGAACTTAGGCATGGTGAATTTGAGCTTCCCAAAGATTTCTTCCTCATTGCGGTCATTGCGTCGAGGAGGTGGTCTTTCTTCCTCGTCATCCTCATTATGGTTGTGAGGTTGTTGATGAAGATCCTCATCATCATTGCGGCGGTTTGGAGGAGGAGGACGCCTTCCAAGTGGTGGCCGAGGGTGTTGCCTTACACTAGCTTCACTTGGTGCGTCATCTTCATTGTGGCGAACACGCAATCCAAGCAAGATGCAATCTAGAAGACTAACGGAGTCTCACCCTTGAAGAGATTCCAAAGCCTACAAGATGAGGCTCTTGTTGTTCCGCAGACGATCACTTGCCGCTTGCAAAGGCGCGCGTAGAAGATCTTGATCACGGCGCCACGAACGAGCAAGACCTCCGTACTTCCACACGTTCGTTTGTTGATGAAGACGACGTCCACCTCCCTGCTCAGCCGGGCAGCTAAGTAGTGGTTCTTCTGAATCCGACAGCACGACGCGTGGTGCCTGGTGGCGGAGAAATCCGGAGCTTCGCTAAGCGTGCGGGATATGGAGGAGCGGGGCGCTAGGGTTTGGGGAGAGGGGGCGGCCACTATAGGGGCGGCCAAGGTGGCTTTGGTGTGGCCGGCCCCTCCCCTTGGCTCCTCAATATAGGTGGAAGCCCCAAGTGTTGGACTACAAGTCTCCGAATAAGACCCAACCCAAAACCTTCCATATGGTGGGAAACCTACCCAAGCTAGGACTCCCACCAGAGGTGGGAGTTCCACCTTCCATACGTGGGGTGGTTGGCCCCCAGGGGAGTCCACTTGGGACTCCACCCCACCTAGGGTTGGCCGGGCATGGAGGTGGAGTCCCATGTGGACTCCACCTTCCTTGGGGGTTTCTTCCGGACTTTTCTAGAACCTTCTAGAACCTTCCATAGAACCTTCCGAATCATTTTAATTCACATAAAATGACATCCTATATATGAATCTTATTCTCCGGACCATCTCTAATCCCCGTGATGTCCGGGATCTCATCCGGACTCCGAACAAATGTTGAACTCCATTCCATATTCAAGTTCTACCATTTCAACATCCAACTTTAGTGTGTCACCCTACGCTGTGAACTATGCGGACATGGTTGAGTACTCACTCCGACCAATAACCAATAGCGGGATCTGGAGATCCATAATGGCTCCCACATATTCAATGATGACTTTAGTGATCGAATGAACCATTCACATACGATACCAATTCCCTTTGTCACGCGATATTTTACTTGTCCGAGGTTTGATCATCGGTATCACACTATACCTTGTTCAACCTCGCTCCACAAGTACTCTTTACTCGTACCGTGGTATGTGGTTTCTTATGAACTTATTCATATGATTGCAAGACATTAGACGACATTCCACCGAGAGGGCCCAGAGTATATCTATCCGTCATCGGGATGGACAAATCCCACCGTTGATCCATATGCCTCAACTCATACTTTCCGATACTTAATCCCACCTTTATAACCACCCATTTACGCAGCGTGCGCTTGATGTAATCAAAGTACCTTTCCGGTATAAGTGATTTACATGATCTCATGGTCATAAGGACTAGGTAACTATGTAACGAAAGCTTATAGCAAATAACTTAATGACGTGATCTTATGCTACGCTTAATTGGGTGTGTCCATTACATCATTCATATAATGATATAATCTTGTTATTAATAACATCCAATGTTCATGATTATGAAACTAATCATCTATTAATCAACAAGCTAGTTAAGAGGCTTACTAGGGACTCTTTGTTGTTTACATATCACACATGTATCAATGTTTCGTTTAATACAATTATAGCATGGTATATAAACATTTATCATAAACATAAAGATATATAATAACCACTTTATTATTGCCTCTTGGGCATATCTCCAACACTCTCCCACTTGCACTAGAGTCATAATCTAGATTACATTGTAAGGTACCTAACACCCATGGCATTCTGGTGTTGGTCATGCTTTGCCCTAGGGAGAGCTTTAGTCAACGGATCTGCTACATTCAGATCAGTGTGTACTTTGCAAATCTTTACTTCTCCATCTTCGATGTACTCGCGAATCGAATGATAACGCAGCTTGATATGCTTCAGCCTCTGTGTGACCTTGGTTCTTGTGCATTGGCGATGGCACCCATGTTGTCACAGTAGATGACCGTGGTTCCAATGCACTAGGAACCACACCGAGCTCTACAATGAACCTCTTCATCCATACCGCTTCTGATGAAGCCTCTGAAGCCGCTTATGTACTCCGATTCTGTTGAGGATTTCGCCACCGTGCACTGCTTCGAGCTTGCTTACTGCAGCACCATTCAATATAAACACGTACCCTGATTGTGACTTAGAGTCATCGGTATCAGTGTTCCAACTTGCATCGGTGTAACTTGTTACAACGAGCTCTGGGTCACCTCCATAACAAAGAAACATATCCTTAGTTCTTTTCAAGTACTTCAGGATATTCTTGACCGCTGTCCAGTGTTCCATTCCTGGATCACTTTGATATCTGCTAGTCAAACTAACAACATGTGCTATATCCGGTCTTGTACATAGCATGGCATACATGATAGAGCCTACTGCCGAGGCATAGGGGATCCGACTCATCCTTTCTCTTTCTTCTGCCGTCGGACCTTGAGTCTTACTCAAGACCTTGCCTGGTAACATAGGTAAGAATCCTTTCTTACTTTCGTCCATTCTAAACTTCTTTAGAATCTTGTCCAGGTATGTACTGTGATAGCCCTATTAGACGCCTTGATCTATCTCTATAAATCTTGATGCCTAATATATATGATGCTTCACCAAGGTCTTTCATTGAAAACTATTATTCAAATAACCTTTTACACTGCTTAATAGTTCTATATCATTCCCAATCAATAATATGTCATCTACATATAATATCAGGAACGCTACAGAGCTCCCACTCACTTTCTTGTAAATACAGGCCTCTCCATGACACTGTATAAAACCCGAAGTCTTTGATCACCTTATCAAAGCGTCGGCCAACTTCTGATGCTTGCTTCAGTCCATAGATTGAACGCGAAGTTTGCATACTTTGTCGCATTTTTAGGATCGACAAAACCTTTGGGTTGTACCATATACAACTCTTCCTCAATGTCTCCATTAAGGAACGCCGTTTTGACATCCATCCGCCAAATCTCATAATCGAAAAATGCACCTATTGCTAACAAAATCCTCACGGATTTTAGCCGCTACAGTGAGAAAGTCTCATCGTAGTCAACACCTTGAATTTGTCGGAAACCCTTGCGACTAAGTCGAGCTTATAGATATTACCATCAAGATCTGCTTTTCTCTTGAAGATCCATTTATTCTCGACAGCCTTGCTATCAGGTAAGTCTACCAAAGTCCATACTTTGTTATCATACATGGATCCCATTTCGGATTTCATGGCTTCTTGCCATTTGTTGGAATCTGGGGCTCATCATCGCTTCTTCATACGTCGTAGGGTCTTCATCATTGTTATCCACAATCATGACATTTAGACAAGGATCATACCAATCAGGAGTGGCACGCCCTTGTCGATCTGCGAGGTTAAGCAGCTATCTCATTTGAAGTTTCATGATCATTATCATTAGCTTCCTCTATTGCTGGTGTAGGCGCACAGAACATCTTCCAGCACTGCGCTACTCTGATCAACGAGTAGAGATTCTTCAATCTCATCGAGTTCTACTTTTCTTCCAGTCACTTCTTTAGTGAGAAATTCTTTCTCAAGAAAGGTTCCGTTCTTAGCAACAAAGATCTTGCTTTCGGATCTGTGATAGAAAGTGTACCCTATAGTTTCCTTAGGTATCCTATGAAGACACATTTCTCCGCTTTGGGTTCTAGCTTGTCCGGTTGCTTTTTACATAGGCTTCGCAACCCCAAACTTTTAGAACGACACTAGGTTTCTTATTAAACCATAATTCATACGGTGTCGTTTCAACGGATTTTGATGGTGCTCTATTTAAAGTGAATGCTACTGTCTCTAATGCATAACTCCAAAAATGATAAAGGTAAATCAGTAAGAGACATCATAGAACGAACCATATCTAAGAGAGTTCGGACACGTATCGCCATTACCGTTCGTTGTGGTGTTCCCGGCGGTGTCAATTGTGAAAGTATTCCGCATTTCTTTAAATGCATGCCAAACTCATAACTCGGATATTCACCTCATGATCGTAGAAATTTAATCTTCTTGTTACGTTGATTTTCTACTTCACTTTGGAATTCCTTAAACTTCTCGAAAGTTTCGGATTTATGTTTCATTAAATAGATATACCCATATCTACTCACATCCTCTGTGAAGGTTAGAACATAACGATAACCATCGCGCGATGCTACACTCATTGGTCCACACACATCTGTATGTATGATTTCCAATAAGTCGCTCGCTCATCATACCATAGAATGGAGTCTTAGTCATTTTTCCCATCGGACATGCTTCGATCTATCAAGTGACTCAAAGTCAAGTGATTCAAGTAATCCATCTATGGAGTTTCTTCATGCCTTTCACTCCAATATGACGACGACAGGCCACATATAAGTAGAATTATCATTCAATTTAATTCGCTTTAGCGTCAATGTTATGTATATGTATCACTACTATCGAGATCTAATAGAAATAAGCCATTCTTCAGGTGCTCGACCATAAAAGATATTATTCATAAAAATAGAACAACCATTATTCTCAGACTTGAATGAATAACCGTCTTGAATTAAACAAGATCCAGATATAATGTTCATGCTTAACGCGGTACAAAATAACAATTATTTAGGCTTAAAACTAATCCCGTAGATGTAGAGGAAGTGCGCCGACAGCGATCACATCGACTTTGGATCCATTTCCAACGTGCATCGTCACTTCATCCTTCAATAGTCTTGCTATTCTTTAGTTCCTGCTTTGAGTTACAAATATGAGCAACCGAACCAGTATCAAATACCCACTAGTACGAGAACCAATGAGATAAACATCTATAACATGTATATCAGGATATACCTTCTTTCTTCTTGACAAGGCCGCTTCTTCGTATCCGCCAAATACTTGAGCAATTACGCCTGTGCTGTCCCTTCTCCTTGCAAAGGAGCACTCAGATCGTGCCTAGGGCCAGACTTAGTTTCTCTGTGAGCGTGGCAGCTTTGCCACTCTTCTTGTTCTTGCCTTTAGACTTGCCCTGTTTCTTGAACTGGTGGTCTTGTTGACCATCAACACTTGGTGCTCTTTCTTAATTTCAATCTCAGCAGATTTTAGCATGGCAAAGAGTTCAGTAACTCTTTGTTCATGTTCGCATATTGTAATTCATCACAAAGTTCTTATAACTAGGTGGCAAGATTGAAGGACACGATTAATCCCAGTCTGTTAGGAATCACTATTCCCAAGTCATGAGTTTCTTCGCATGCCCGGTCATGGCGAGCATGTGCTCACTAACGGAGCTGCCTTCTTCCATCATGCAGCTGAAGAAGTGTTTCGATGCTTCATAGCATTCCACGGCCGCATGAGTCTCAAAGATAGTCTTTAACTCATTGATTAACTCATGTGGATCGTGGTGCTCAAAACATTTTTGAAGATCGGCTTCGCATTGGATGGCACACTGAACTTGAGAGTACCGAGTTTTCCGAGTCGCGTAAACATTCTTTACTTCATCGGTTTCAGTTTCTGCAGGAGGGACCTAGTGCATCAAGCACATATTGCAGGTTTCCGCCATTGAGGAAGATCCTCACATGACGGAACCAATAAGGATAAGTTGCTCTTAAGCTTCTTCTTTCTCTAGGAACTGGTTAAAATTGATTGGGGACGCCATATCTACAACATATTTGCAATAGTTTAGATTAATGTTTATGATAAATTGAGTTCAAATTTTAATTTAACAAAATTAAAACTAGGTGAACTCCCACTCAAAACAATATCCCTCGCATTGTCTTAGTGATCACACGAACCAAATCCATCACACCTATGCCCGATCATCACGAGACAAGATGTAATTTCAATGGCGAACACTCAAAGTGTTCATCATATCAATCATATGATTCATGCTCTACCTTTCGGTATCACGTGTTCCGAGACCATGTCTGTACATGCTAGGCTCGTCAAGGCCACCTTAGTATCCGCATGTGCAAAACTGTCTTGGTTGTATGCACTTGTTGATTCTATCACACCCGATCATCACGAGATGCTTCGAAACGACAAGTCTTGGCAACGGTGCTACTAAGGATGAACACTTTATTATCTTGAAATTTTAGTGAGAGGGATCATCTTATAATGCTACCGTGCGATCTAAGCAAAATAAGATGCATAAAAGGATTAACATCACATGCGCTTCATATGTGATATGATATGGCCCTTTTGTCTTTGCGCCTTTGATCTTCATCTTCAAAGCACAGGACATGATCTCCATCATCAACGGGCATGATCTCCATCATCGTCGGCTAAGCACCAAGGTCAATGGCGCCGTCTTCATGATCGTCCTCCATGCAGCAACTATTACAACTACTTTGAAATACTACTCAACATGAAATTTAAAGACAACCATAAGGCTCCTGCCGGTTGCCACAATACAATAATGATCATCTCATACATAGTCATCATCACATTATGGCCATATCACATCACCAAACCCCGCAAAACAAGTTAGACGCCTCTAATTTGTTTGTATATTTTACGGGTTTAGGGTTTTCAGCAAGATCCAATCTACCTACGAACATCAACCAACGGTGATACTAGTGTTGTCAATAGAAGATTAAATTGAATCTTCACTATAGTAGGAGAGACAGACATCCGCCAAAGCCACTTATGCAATACAAGTTGCATGTCAAGCGTGGAGCAAATCTCATGAACGCGGTCATGTAAAGTTAGCCCGAGCCGCTTCATCCCACTATGCCACAAGATGCAAAGTACTCAAGCTAAAGATAACATAAGCATCAACGCCCACAAAACCATTGTGTTCTACTCGGCAACCATCTATGCATAGACACGGCTCTGATACCGTAGGATAACGAGCATAGAAAACAAAATTTTTCCTACGGCGAACACGCAATCCAAGCCAAGATGCAATCTAGAAGACGAGCAACGAGGGGATTATCGAGTCTCACCCTTGAAGAGATTCCAAAGCCTACAAGATGAGGCTCTTGTTGCTGCGGTAGACGATCACTTGCCGTTTGCAAAAGCGCGTAGAAGATCTTGATCACGACGCCACGAACGGGCGCACCTCCGTACTCGGTCACACGTTCGGTTGTTGATGAAGACGACGTCCACCTCCCCCTCCAGCGGGCAGCGAAGTAGTAGCTCCTCTGAATCCGACAACACGACGGCGTGGTGTCGGTGGCGGTGGAGAACCGGCGGAGCTTCGCTAAGCGCGCGGGATATGGGGAGGAGCGGCTTAGGGTTTGGGGAGAGGGGCCACCATAGGGGGCGGCCAAGGTGGTGGCTTTGGTGTGGCCGGCCCCCTCCCTTGGCTCCTCATTATATAGGTGGAAGCCCAAGTGTTGGACTACAAGTCTCCGAATAAGACCCGAACCCAAAACCTTCCATATGGTGGGAAACCTTCCCAAGCTAGGACTCCCACTAGAGGCGGGAGTTCCACCTTCCATATGTGGCCGCCCCCAAAGGGAGTCCACTTGGGACTCCACCCCCACTAGGGGTGGCCGGCCATGGAGGTGGAGTCCCATGTGGACTCCACCTTCCTTGGTGGTTTCTTCCGGACTTTTCTAGAACCTTCTAGAACCTTCCATAGAACCTTCCGAATCATTTTAATTCACATAAAATGACATCCTATATATGAATCTTATTATCCGGACCATTCCGGAACTCCTCGTGATGTCCGGGATCTCATCCCGGACTCCGAACAAATATTCGAACTCCATTCCATATTCAAGTTCTACCATTTCAACATCCAACTTTAAGTGTGTCACCCTACGGTTCGCGAACTATGCGGACATGGTTGAGTACTCACTCCGACCAATAACCAATAGCGATCTGGAGATCCATAATGGCTCCCACATATTCAACGATGACTTTAGTGATCGAATGAACCATTCACATACGATACCAATTCCCTTTGTCACTGATATTTTACTTGTCCGAGGTTTGATCATCGGTATCACACTATACCTTGTTCAACCTCGTCTCGGACAAGTACTCTTTACTCGTACCGTGGTATGTGGTTTCTTATGAACTTATTCATATGCTTGCAAGACATTAGACGACATTCCACCGAGAGGGCCCGAGTATATCTATCCGTCATCGGGATGGACAAATCCCACCGCTGATCCATATGCCTCAACTCATACTTTCCGGATACTTAATCCCACCTTTATAACCACCCATTTACGTAGCGGCGTTTGATGTAATCAAAGTACCTTTCCTATAAGTGATTTACATGATCTCATGGTCATATGACTAGGTAACTATGTAACGAAAGCTTATAGCAAATAACTTAATGACGTGATCTTATGCTACGCTTAATTGGGTGTGTCCATTACATCATTCATATAATGATATAATCTTGTTATTAATAACATCCAATGTTCATGATTATGAAACTAATCATCTATTAATCAACAAGCTAGTTAAGAGGCTTACTAGGGACTCTTTGTTGTTTACATATCACACATGTATCAATGTTTCAGTTAATACAATTATAGCATGGTATATAAACATTTATCATAAACATAAAGATATATAATAACCACTTTTATTATTGCCTCTTGGGCATATCTCCAACATACACTAGCTTCACTTGGTGCGTCATCTTCATTGTGGTGCCTTGCTTCATCTTGAGGTGCATGAGGTTGTTGACGAGCTCGATGATTGAAGGAATTGTGTCTTCTATTGTCATTGTTGTTCCTTCTTGCGCCATTATCTTGAGGAGCATCAACATTGATAATTTGGCGTTCTTGGTTCACTTGAGATGGGCGAGGTTGCCCTTGGTGTTGAAGTTCCTCTTGTTCATGGCGACGACGTTCTTGTTCACGTGCATGAAGGAGATCTTGATCATGATGAAGACGTTGTTGTTCCTCTTGGAATTGAGCTTCGCGATTTGCTTGTTGTAGCCTTTCTTGTTCAAGTTGAGCTCTTGCTTGCTCTATTTCTTGAGCTTGTCGTTGAAGCACTTGAGCATCCACATTATGGTGGTGTGGGTCATCATTAATGGCATGATGAGATGGTGACGGAGTTCGATGCCTTGAACTATGAGAGCGCGAAGACCTTGAGTGTTGGCTTCGGTTGTTGGCGATGGTGGCAATAGCTTGCTCAAGGCGTGCCAACCTTTCTTCTTGTCTCCGCATGCTCGCCATGTTTTGTTGACCTTGAGTAGCGAGTGTGGCCCTCATATCATGGGCTTGAGCATCAAGCTTGTCATGGATGTCTTGCACTTGGACATTGAGGTCTCTTCTTTGTACTTGAGCTCGTTCTTCATAGCGAATGACGGTCTCATCTATCCTTGCCGTGAGATCATGTATGCTCTTGTTGACGGCTTGAGTAGCGATCCAATGTTGGTGCCGCGTCATTGGTAGTTGGTTCCCCTCTCCACTAGACATGGTCACAAACTAAAACAAGAACTATGTTGTGGGTTATGTAGGGATTCGCTGTATAGAAAAGACTCACACAACACGTAATCCAAGCCAAGATGCAATCTAGAAGACTAACAACGAGGGGATATCGAGTCTCACCTTGAAGAGATTCCAAAGCCTACAAGATGAGGCTCTGTTGCTGCGTAGACGTTCACTTGCCGCTTGCAAAAGCGCGTAGAAGATCTTGATCACGATCGTCTCCGGCGCCACGAACGGCAGCACCTCCGACCTCGGTCACACGTTCGCTGTTGATGAAGACGACGTCCACCTCCCTGTTCCAGCGGCAGCGGAAGTAGTAGCCCTTCTTGAATCCGGCAGCACGACGGCGTGGTGTCTGGTGGTGGAGAATCGCGGAGCTTCGCTAAGCGAAGGGATGTGGTGAGGGAGAGGACCGCTAGGGTTTGGGGAGAGGGTGGTCGGCCACTATGGGGGCTGCCATGGTTTTGGTGTGTCCGCCCCTCCCCTTGGCCCTCAATATATAGGTGGAACACCCAAGAGTTGGTGTACAAGTCTTCGAATAAGACCCCAACCCAAAACCTTCCATGTGTAGGGAAACCACTATGGGATTCCCACCCAAGTGGGACTCCCACTTTCCATGAGGGGGTTGGCCGGCTACCTTGTGGGAAGTCCACCTTGACTTTCCTCTAGGGTTTGGCTGGTTGCTTGTGGAGTCCTTCCGGGACTCCACCTTCCATAGTGCTTTCCGACTT
Source organism: Lolium multiflorum (assembly GCA_030979885.1). NCBI lineage: Eukaryota > Viridiplantae > Streptophyta > Magnoliopsida > Poales > Poaceae > Lolium > Lolium multiflorum. The sequence goes on from CM061750.1 coordinate 198,616,530, forward strand.
TTCTAGAACCTTCTAGAACCTTCCATAAATGCACCGATCATTTCCAAACTTGGAATATGACTTCCTATATGAATCTTATTCTCCGACCATTCCGAACTCCTCGTGATGTCCGGATCTCATCCGGGACTCCGAACAAATATTCGAACTCCATTCCATATTCAAGTTCTACCATTTCAACATCCAACTTTAAGTGTGTACAGTTCGTGAACTATGTGGACATGGTTGAGTACTCACTCCGACCAATAACCAATAGCGGGATCTGGAGATCCATAATGGCTCCCACATATTCAACGATGACTTTAGTGATCGAATGAACCATTCACATACGATACCAATTCCTTTTGTCACGCGATATTTTATTTGTCCGAGGTTTGATCTTCGCTATCACTCTATACCGTTTAACCTCGTCTCGACAAGTACTCTTTACTCGTACTTGGGTATGTGGTCTCTTATGAACTTATTCATATGCTTGCAAGACATTAGACGACATTCCACCGAGAGGGCCCAGAGTATATATATCCGTCATCGGGATGGACAAATCCCACTCGTTGATCCATATGCCTCAACTCATACTTTCCTGGATACTTAATCCCACCTTTATAACCACCCATTTACGCAGTGGCGTTTGGTGTAATCAAAGTACCTTTCCGATATAAGTGATTTACATGATCTCATGGTCATAAGGACTAGGTAACTATGTGTCGAAAGCTTATAGCAAATAACTTAATGACGTGATCTTATGCTACGCTTAATTGGGTGTGTCCATTACATCATTCATATAATGATATAACCTTGTTATTAATACATCCAATGTTCATGATTATGAAACTAATCATCTATTAATCAACAAGCTAGTTAAGAGGCTTACTAGGGACTCTTTGTTGTTACATATCACACATGTATCAATGTTTCGGTTAATACAATTGTAGCATGGTATATAAACATTATCATAAACACAAAGATATATAATAACCATTTATTATTGCCTCTTGGGCATATCTCCAACACTTCCCACTTGCACTAGAGTCAATAATCTAGTTTACATATGTAAAGATATAACACCTTGGCCTTCCGGTGTTTTATCATGTTTTGCTCACGGGAGAGGTTTTAGTCAACTCTCCGACACACTCAAAACGTATGTATTTTGCAATTCATTTGCGTCTTCACGCATCACTCATTTTCCAAATGAGTCGGCATTAAATATGTTTGGTCTTCTCGTGGAACCTAATTCGTGGTCTGAAATATGTTCTAATATTGTCACACACAATATAGCTTCAAAGTTCTACACTATCGGAACTACACCAAGTTCTCAAAGAACTTCTTAACTCAACATCCTCAATCATTGTCAAAACAATGACATACTCTGCCTTCTTTTGTAGAATCCGTCACAATATTTAGAACTCTTCTAAATCTAGCATTGTGCTACCTTTTTAATAACACTTAGCCTAATTGAGATTGAAATTTAATTTTATATATGACCAAACTAATATCGGTGCAACACTTTACAATGATTTTGTTTTGTCATTACCCATATAAAACTATATATATATATATATATATATATATATATATATATATCCTTGGTCCTTCTAAAGCACACATGGATATTCTTACTGTTTGTCAATGATCATCACATGAATCATTCTGGTATATGCTCCTAACTTTTAGAGCTCAGGACATCTGATTGTGTACATATTAATTGTGATTTAAAATCATCTCATGTGTTTTTATCTCTGTGTGTCAGATACACTCAAGTCTTGTTAAAACTTCACATGACAAGAACATTTTCTTATTGAACTACTTCAATATCCTTTCTATGTACTTTGACTTAAACTTTTTATGTGTTTATCTATCTTCATAGATCTTGACACTAAATATGTTTCAGTCCATATTCTTTCATTGAAGTTAATTCTCAATGAAACCTTTAATCAATTATATAATTACACTATTTATAATCAACGATATGTCATACATAAAGTATTACAAATATGTCTCAGCGCTCCCACTTAATTTCTTGCAAATGCAAGCACCTTCATCCTTTCGATGAAATCAAAACTCTTTGACTATTTCATCCGTGAAGATTCCAACTCCGCGATACTCACTTCATCCAATTGAAGTTCGTATACCTATCTAGTATTCCACGGACTAGCAAAACAATTGGTTGTATCTTGTATACACCTTTAATACACACTTCTGTTAAGTAATGTATTTTGCCATCCTACTATCATATCTCATGAAAGAAATATGTAGCGATTACTAGAATAATCCACATAGACTATAAGCATTGCTACGGAAGATCTAATCTTATCGTAGTCAACTCTTTGAACTTTGTCGTAAAAAACTTTTCGACAAGTCGAGCTTATTCAAGGATATTCCATCCAAGTTCATCAATTTTATAGATCCATTTACTTTCAAAAAGTATTCATCTATCTATTTCATGGCGTATAGCCATTTTAACGGGGTCAGGGCCCATCATAACTTCTTTGTTTGTAGTTGGTTTATTTGATCACAAAGTAAATCATACCTACAAGGTTCAATAAGTACTTTGATCTCCATGACTATAACATTTTGTAGACATGGGAGCCATGATCGTCGTGGGCGCTTCCGGAACTAATTCCGATGCTGCGCTACTCTGATCATTATGCTCGGTTCATAAACTTTATCAAGTTCTATTGTCCTCCCACTCAAATACTTCGCTAAAAACAATTTCTTGGAAATAAGTAAGAAACATCGACAAACACTTTTGTCTTTGTCTCCATAGTGGAAAGAATTCCCAATTAATTCTTTGGGATAACCAACAAAGACATACATCCGATTTTGGTTGTAAACTTAATTTACCTTATGCTATGCATACCAAAATTTGAGAAATAACTATTAGTTTCATACCCATGCCATAACTCGTATGGTGTCATTTCAACGGATCATGATGATGCTCTATTCAGGGTAAAAGCGGTAGTCTCTAAAGCATAATCCCCAAAATATAATGGCATCAATATTTTATCTCATCATTGATCCAACAAGGCTTGGATACATCTCTCGGATACTCCATCATCACTATGATACTCCAAGAAACGTGAGTTGTAGAACAACTTCATAACTCTCTTAGATGTTCGCTAAAACAATTCAAATATTTCCACTATGATCCAATCATAGATATTTGACTTTTCTATTACGATGATTTCCACCTCATGCTGAAATTTATTTGAATCCATTCAAATGTTTCAAACTTCTTCCTTATCGAATATATACATATATACTCAATTCATTGTTGGAAGTTTTCATGAAGTAGAAGAATCTCCCGCACACAACTATGCCCAGTGAACCACATACATCATCATGTATTTTTCACTGTTAGTTGCCCGTTCAACTCTTGGCCTATGAACGTATTTTAGTCATTCTTAGAAAAGATTTGCAAGTGTCAAACGATTCAAAAATCAAATGACTCAAAAATCCATTTGCATGTTCCTTCATGCTCCTTTCTAACATGACCTAAATGGCGTTCCACAAATAAGTGGAATTCAAATCATTTGCCTTATGGCATTTTAGCTCAATGTTTATGTATGTGTGTTTTCACCATTAAGATTTATATTAACTTATCCATCGTACATGAGTAATGTCATAATTTGAACAACTCATTGTTTCATTTGACCAGAGCAAAATAACAATTATTAAGTTCTTTATTATAAATTCTAAGGGCTAGATAGAATGCCAACGACGAACATAATAACACTTTATTTTTGTTCTTGACGTGCATTTCTATCATATTTCTTGTCAGTCACTTAGATTGTATTCTTGTATTGTGTTGTTTTGTATGACACTTCATACCAACCAATATGGTACTAATACCCAAGAATTTCATTGTGTGATCAAACTAGAAATACAACCATAACATGTATATCATTTATATACACCTGAGCTAGACTTTCTAGTCTTTTCTTTCTTTCTGCCAAAATATCCTTTGTAGTTTCTCTTTTAGCTTTCCTCATTATTCATAAAAACACTTCAACATCAATAACTTCTAGGTTTGTTGGTCAAATACCAATAACCTTGAGGTTCTGAAGTTGATCATCATATGACAAGTTGTCGTTGCCTAATCGACAATACCTGGAGAGGATCCTCACGAGGGGGAGAAGAAGTAGGGGCCATAGGGAAGAGTGCACAATGGACATGACAAGAGTTACCCACCTTCGAACACCCGCACGATGACAGTGGCCTACCGCTGCTTGTCTGGAATTATCCTGGGCGCTGCGCGTTGTTACAATGGTTGTGGTTGTGCCTCTAGGGCTCCTGGGATCCGGTTTATAAAGGCGCACGGATCTAGGGTTTACATGGAGAGTCCTAGCCGGATTACAGATAGCCTAACTACGTACAATATCTTGCCGTGCACGTCACGGATCCGCCTTCCTTACACGTCGTACTGGATCCGGGTTCCTACTGGGCTCCATGGATCCGGCTACTCCTAAGGTCGGCTCATCCGCTTCGTTCCGCCGACATCTTCCGTCAGATCAACAAGAATCGGGCCGCCCCGAAGGGCCACATGCCTCATCACCGTCTAGGCCACCCGGGCTTGCCGGATCTAGGCACCGTCGATGGTACACCATGAAGTATACCCACAACAAGAGTCCCCAGAGTTCTCCGAGTTTCGCCTGCAGCTTCCGCCATGCTTCGCGTAAGTTTCCGGCATCGTTGATAACGCGGAGAAACTTGAAGAGCTCCAACTTTGCATTTTCTTCTTTTCCAACTTTCAGTCGGAAAATGCTCCCATCTCGCGGGACTTCATCCATCGATATTCCTAAGAACATTTCCGGGTTACTCCCTGCTCGCGAATGGAAGCTAACTTACTCTCACGCAATCACCCGGAATCTTAAAAGACTCAAACGGTTCCGCCAATTCTGGCGCCATTTTCGCGCGATTTCCGAATTTATCTCTAGCCATTTTTACCGTTAGGGTTCCGGACACGTGTCACGCATCCAACGACGCGACGCTTATGCTCCGACCACAGGATGCGAGCACGAATCTTATCCCTTCAGCCTATAAATATCCACCATCGAGGCCCTTTACCCTCATTCACCCCCTTCTCACCTCTCTGCCGAGCGCCGCCCATGAGCTCTTCCTCCGCCGCGCCAGATCCTGCCGGAATAGTCACCGGAGCTTCACCGGAGCTAGTTCACCACCGCAGTGTTCTTGTTCTTAACTCCGGCGAGCCACCGCGCGGAAAACTCGCCGCGCAGCTCAGGCCACCGCATTCGCCATTACGGTAAGTCTTCGAGCTTCACTCTTACGCCGTAGTCGTAGGGGTGAATTTGGGAAGACGACGTGGATCCGACTAAAGAAAGTTTCCGATAACCCTTTTCTTCAGATGTTCAACGACTCCGCTCCGACCTAACCAATCATGGCGACCTCAATCTCCTCCGCCCCTCCTCCCTTTATTCCAATCAGGCTGGATCCTTCAAAGGATTCCGGCAAGGAGGCGGAGGAACTCTACTCACCCGGAGAAACCCTCCGGCGGGTCAGACGGAGCACCAAGTGGAAGAGGTCACAAAGAAGTCGAAAGCCCGCGGAATTCCAAAGGTAAATGGTGGCCCTGTACTACCACCGAGATGGAGTCGAAGAACCTCGAGCTGAGGGCTTTCTGCAACCCGGAAGCTGGAGGTCAGTTCCGGATGAACTTGCTCCGGCTCCGAGGGACGATGAGATGGTGCTGACGAATGGTGGAGCGCGGATTTTCATTTCCGCCTTCAGACTTCTTCCGGAGATTCTGAAGACGTATGGACTCCAACCCCACAACATATCTCCAAACAGCGTGCTCGCCATCAGCAACCACGTCCGAAGGCCATCTCCGGCAACCCCCGACATCTCTCCGTTCCAATATTTTTTCTTGTCAAGAAGATCCGGCAATCCGGCGAACGCCACCCGCGGATCCATCACTTTTATGCTCCGCCCGGGCCGCGTCTACCCCCCAACCGACCGCCACGAGTCCGCGAGGTACTGGTCCGCGGGTTTCTTCTATCTCGAAGGACATCTTCGACCCGCGAGCGAAAAGAAACTTCCGTCTTTTAAGAAATGCCCCGCCAACGAGCTTCCGTCATGGACGCACCGCCCCCACTTTCCGACTCGCTTCAGCTGACCCGCGCTGTCGCGGATCTCGCAAGCTTGCTGCAGGAGGCTGACGGGGAAGGACTTGACCCTTTCCCGGTTCACCAAGCGGATCCAACCGCTGCAACACAGGGACCGCCTGATGTTTGAGTACACGGGCACGACGATCCAATGCGCGCCACCAAAGATAATCTTTCGGCCGACGCCCTCGACAAAAGGATCCGGGTCCTCATCATTTCACGTGAACTCCATGTTCACGTATGCAACAAAGACATCCACACAAATGGATCCGGAACCGCGGTACGTCGACTTGACTTTGGTCTATTGTTTTTCTTCACTTTTTCATCTAAGTGTTTAACTTTGTACTAGCTCGAGGCGCTTGAGGAAAATGAACTCGGAACTCTCCTCCGAGTCCCATCCACCAGCAACGCGGACCCGGAAGCCGCATCGGAGGCGGAAGCTCCCGAGGCTTCCCGCCCCGCTAAGAGGAAGAAGCCAGTAGCTTCCAGCCCCCGTGCGAAACGCGCCCGCGAAGTGCTCAGCATTGCGGCTACCCGGAAGTTGGAGGCGGAAAAGAAACGCCTCTCGCTAATCAATACCAGCAACAGAGGGCAACCTGCTTTCCAGCACTTCCTCAAACCTTCCGGGTAAACGTCTTCTTCCGAGACCCAAGTCCTGATTCAACGCTCGCTTTTATACTTGTATGTTTTTTACTGAAGCTCCGGAAGCCAGCCCCCCAAGGCCCCAAAGACCTTCAAGAGGAGAACCAAGCCATCTCCGGCTTCTTTTCCCATTACTCCTGAGGTTGAAGTTCCGCCTAAAGCTTCATCCACCTCCAAGCCAGATCCAAAGGATGTTATCAACATTGATGACCTTCCTGAAGACCCCGCTGATCATGGCGACTCCGCCAAGGGGACCTCCTCACCAATTCCTCCGCCAGATCAACCCAGCTCCGCGTTCGCGGGGCCCACTGAAGAGGAACAGGAGCAAAAGGCTAAGCTCCTTCAAGTAACCAACGCGACTCGAGTCCACCTCCAACCAACTCCGTCCTTCCAAAAGCTCACCCTTGCCCAGCGTCACGCGGAAGTTTCCGCCATGCTAAACAAAGTGTGGGGTAAACCGGACGAGGAGGTGCGTGAACTCGCCGACCTGGAGGTCAGCCTGAAGGATTTTTTCGCCAAGCACAGGGAAGTGATACTAGCCCCCAAGCATTGGGTGATTTATTTCCGTGTAACATGTATTAGCCGATGCTTTCCGAAAAATGTACCTGAGGCGGAAATTTAAATTTTTTGTACCAAGAATTTGAATTCCTCGCTAGCCCCCAAGATTTGAAATGTCCGACTAACTCCTCTGCACAGACCACGCGGAAACTGCACGAGGATCTGCGCGTGCATGTGCTGGAGCAGATCGCGGAGATCGAGGGGTTGCGCCAGAACGCGGAAAATAGCCAAAAGGCTATCCAGCTGCTTGAGACCCGCCTTCAAGGTACAAGATCCGAGTCTTACTCTTGTTTTGATATAGCTGTTCAGGATGTATAATATGTGCAATTCTGTCTACATACAGAAGAGACTGCCAAGCACTCCAAATTTGACGAGCTGTCCGCCAAGGTCCAGGTGCTTGAGGCGGAGAATGAATCCCTCAAGAACTTTGTGAAGACATCCGCCTCCCAGGAAAATAAAGCGAGGAAGGAGCTGTCCGAAAAACATGCCCGCGACCTGGCGGAGCTGAATGAAAAACTGGAGAAAAGCCAGGGCCGCGCTGTTTCCATGATATCCAAGAACAAAGCTCTGGAAGCGGAGGCGGAGGCCATTGACAAACTTATCTTCCGTAAGCGTTTTCCGTGTTGTTGCTCCGACTATCCCGCAAGCTTTATCTCTAACGGAAACTGTTGCTTCCACAGCGAGCCTTGGCTTCGAATGGACAAAAGATTCAAACCTTTCGAGGACGGAGGCATACGATGAAGCGCATATCAATTGACAAGCTACTTGAAGCCTGTCGCGGAATCGCCACGGCCTGGTCTCTCAAGAAGGCCAAAACCACAACATCGACACACGATGACCAAACTTATGGGATTGGTGCCGGATTTCATCAAGGACTGGCAGAAGTCTTCAGCACGCGGAGTCGCCTCCCTAGTCTTGGCCACCTGCAAGGCTCACTTCCCCTCGCTCAACCTGGCGACTGTTGCACGCGGAGCCCCCAAGGGTTCCGACATGGGCGCCCTCCTCGCGGAAACCGAAGGATACGAACAGCTGTTTGTCAGGCAGGGATCACTCGTTCTGGTATAACAAGCACGATCTACCCGAAGGATTTTCCGATGCTGAGGAAGAAGCATGAGCCGGAGTATTACGGGGAAGGATCCGGGTCAAGCGGCGAGCATTCCGGAGAAAGCTCTGGTGGGCTCCAAAGCCGGATCTGGTGACAGTGATGATGGCTCCAACTACCAGCAATCGGAAGAGGAGGACTCCGAGTAGAGCTCCTGTTTAGAACAATGAAACAAGTTGCATCATTTTGGCCCCAGAGTGGGTTTGTAATAATACTTAAATTCTTAAGTAGCTAGGTACGAAACAACTATGCGTGGGCGGAAACAACTTATCCTGCTATCCTCTTATATATTATTTGCATGTGTTGTTTCTTGAAAGCAAGTGCTGGGTTGATAATTTCCGGCTTGCCCACTTGACCTTCCACGAGCCGGAAAACCCGAGCCGGAAACGCTCCCCGCGACTGCCCAATGGCAATCCGTCAATAACCGCGGAAACAAGCCCCCACCCCAAGTGCCGGAAGTCGCTTACCAGGAATCCATGGGTTTGCAGCAGAAAGAATTTCCGCCAGAAAACTTAAGCTTACGTCCGAAGGGACGATTTTGAAAATCACAACTTTTATACACGCCTAGGCGGAAAAAATCCAGCTCTGCGGTTTTAGTCAGAAAAAACATACACGATCCAGAAATGAAAAATTAAAGGAGGTAAATGACTCTAAGAGTGAACCAAAAGCTTTATTTCATTGATCATGTATCATAGATATTACAAGGTATGTAATGCGTAAAGCTAAGTGTGGAAAGGACGTAGCTGTGCTATGTTCCAGGGACGATCTGTTTCATCGTATATGTCACCCGGATCTTCTCGCTTTCGTTTCCGCCACTTGGCAGGTCTATCCTTTAGTTCCCGAAATCAACGAGATAGTAGATCCGTTGTGTAGTACTTTGTTGATGACAAAAGGTCCTTCCCATGGAGTTTGCAACTTGTGATCTTTCACCTGTCGAAGCGGAGGACTAAGTCTCCGACCATGAACGAGCGTTCAACTCGACGACTATGATAGCGTCGAGCTCTGCTGTAAATGGTGGAGCGTTGGTCGCTTAGATTCCGAGCTTCTTCGATCAAGTCCACAGATAGCTGTCGAGCTCCCGTCAGCAGTTTCTTCATTGTAGGCGGAAACTCGCGGTGAATCATGGATGATGTCGTGGGGAGCACAAAATGGATCCGTATACCTGAAAGAAAGGAGTAAACCCCTCTGCCACAGGGGTAGTTCTCAACCCACGTAATGCAGTCCAGCTCATCAGCCCAAGCTCCGGCTGCGCGGCGCAAATGGTTCTTCAAGGCGAGGTTTGATTCCGGCCAGTATGAGGCCATTGGCTCGCTCGACCTGACCGTTAGATTGTGGATGAGCCACAGCAAGGTCAAGCCGGATCCCAACCTCATCGCAATAATCCTTGAGTTCTCCCCGCGCAAAGTTTGTGCCATTGTCTCGTGATTATGTCGTGTGGATGCCGAATCTCGTCACGAGGCTGCAAACAAATTTCGGTGCCGTAGCACCATCGGCTTTTCTCACTGGCTTTGCCCCGATCCACTTACGAACTTGTCAATAGCGACCAGGAGGTTCATGACCACCAGGAGATGATTTCTTTAACTCTACCAACCATATCGAGCCCCCGACCGCAAACGGCCAGTGATAGGTATGGTCTTCAGCTCTTGAGCGTTTGTTGAGTAGTAGTACCGACAACCGCGGCAGCTTTCACCAGCTTGTCAGCATCTTCTTAGCCGTTAGCCGTAAAATCCTAACCGAAAAGCTTTTGCAACGAGAGACCTGGCAGCATGATGCCCGCAACCCCCTCGCGTGGATCTCTCTGAGGATTTCAATGCCATCGGACTAGAGTCGCATTTGAGAAATACCCCGTTGCGCTTCGTTTGTAGAGCTTTCCATCAACAATTGTGTAGGATTTTGCTCGTCTGATGATCTGTCATGCGTGGACCTCGTCCTCCGGCAACTTTTGATCGATGAGGTAATCCAAGAACGGCCGAGTCCAAGCCGGAATGATCGCCATCACTTCCTTAGCCGAGAAACGCCAGATCAGGATTTTCCGGGTTTGCACCCTTCATCGAGGGTACTCGCAGATGCTCAAGGAAAATTCCAGGCGGAATTGGTTTCCTGGATCCGAGCTTGGACAAGCATGTCCGCTGTGTTATCGTCTCTCCCGACGTACTTGACTTCGTATCTCGAGGAAGCACTTGGCGATCTCATCAACTTCGTCGTAAGCCGCCATGACGGAGTTTCCGGCTCCAGTTCCGCCACTTGTTGTGCCACCAGTCGGAATCTCCGCAGCATATGATGTGCTTGATCCCAATTTCCGTATGCGCAGACCGTGTAGTAGAGCCTCATATTCCGCCATGTTGTTGGTTGCTTCGAAGTGAATCTCAGAACGTGTTGCAGTCTTCTCCGTAGGTGACTGTGGTAACTCCACCCCGAGCTTGATGTTGCTTGGATCCACAAAGTGCATGTGACCCAAGCTTCAGGTTCCTACAGGTGTGCCCTCCGGGCTTCAGCCAATCCGCGATGAAATCCGCTAGAACTTGAGACTTGATTGCGCTCGGCTTCAGATTGATGTCGAAGGTGTATAACTCGATGCCCCATTCTACGCGTCTGTCTAAGGCCGGGAGTTGTTGATGATCGTTGCTGTGGAGCCTTGCTCACCACCGTCATTGGGTGCTCCGGAAGTAGTGTCTGGGTCCGGCTTCCTAGGAAAACTCCGTATGCCAGCTTCTCAAAGTGAGGTCTGCTTGGATTCCGTCAAGACTTCGCTAATGTAATAGACAGGCCTTTGGACTCCATGCTCAAATCCTTCTTCCTTTCGCACCACCACGATTACGAGGCTGATAACTTTGTTGGTAGCCGCTATGTAGAGGAGCATAGGCTCTGACTCAGTGGAGCTGCCAATATAGGTGGGGAGGAGAGTATGTTCTTCAACTCCTGAAGTGCTTTATCTGCTGCCTCTGCATAAACTTGTCTGTTTTCTTCAGCAGCTTGTATAGAGGTAAGGCTTTCTCGCCAAGACGGCTAACAAATCTACTGATTGCCGCAACGCAACCAGTTAATCGTTGCACATCTTTGAGACAAGTTGGCCTTTTGATGTTCAGGATAGCCTTGATTTTTTCCGGGTTAACTTCGATGCCCCTGTGAGAAACAATGAAGCCAAGGAGTTTTCCGGCTGGTACGCCAAAGACGCACTTCAGCGGATTCAACATCATCTTGTACCGTCGTGAGATTATCAAAGGTTTCCTTGAGGTCGCTCAACAGGTCGGATCCCTTCCGGGTCATGACCGCGATGTCGCCGACGTAGGCGTGCACGTTCCGGCCAATTTGGTCCTTCAGCACTGCATCGTACGTTGGTATGTGGCACCTGCGTTTTTCAAGCCAAAAGGCATGGTAACATAGCAGTAAGTGCCAAAGGGTGTGATGAAAGAGGTCGCCTTTTGGTCAGACTCCTTCATCAAGATCTCGATGATACCCGGAATATGCGTCAAGAAAACACAGAAGTTCCCGCCGTCGAATCAATGACTTGGTCAATGCGCGGCAAAGGGAACGGATCTTTCGGACAGTGCTTATTCACGCCGGAGTAATCGATGCACATTCTTAGTATTTCAGAATTCTTTTTGGGTACAAGGACGGGGTTTGCGACCCAACCAGTATGGATAACTTCTACTACAAAACCTGCCTCTAGTAACTTTGCTAATTCCATTCCTCTGGCGCGGCGTTATCTCCAAAGCGTCGCATAGCTTGCTTCACCGGTTTTGCACCGGATTTATGTTGAGGTAGTGCTCGGCGAGTTCCCTTGGTACTCCGGACATGTCAGAAGGCTGCCATGCGAAGATATCCATGTTAGCTCGAGGAACTCGACGAGCGCGCTTTCCTATTTGGGGTCCATGTTGGCTCCGACTGAAACCTGCTTGGAGTTGTCCCCTTCAACGAGGTCATGTTTCTTGGTTTCTATCGCGGCCTTGAACGAGGTCTTCTGTTCGGAGATCTGTTTCTTGGTGGTCTGCATCTCAGTCGGATCCACCGCGTCGAGGCCTTGGCAGCCCCTCTCCGTGACATGACGGACACTGCAAAGGCGGCTTCCCTCGCAGTCCCTAGCTTTCTTGTAGTCTCCACACGTGATCCAACCGTTAGACCCGAATCTTGAGCTTGCTGTAGGTAGGCACCCTGGCGTGGAACTTGTGGTAGGTGGGCCTCCGAAGATCACGTGGTAGGAGCTTTGAAGGGCACCACTTCAAACGTGATCATTTCCTCGCGGTAATTGTTAACATCACCGAAGGCCACGGAAGTTTGATGCTGCCCGTAGAGTTTGCCTCTACCCGGAACACACCATGAAATTCAGTGGTGTTGTGCTGTTTCCTTGGTGGGGTTCATCTTCTCCATGGTCTCTCACATGATGTTTGTACTAGCTCCTCCGTCTACAAGACACTTGAGAAGCTCATCCGCCTGCGGGGACTCACAACCAGAGCGCACTCTTTGGGGATGACGCCGGGTGATCCGACTGCCAAAGGTACAGCTTTCTCCGACCACTTGATATCACGGCACATGCCGAATCGTGGCAATCAAGATCCGGAGCGCCGATTTTTCGCGATGCTGGGGTTCCGAGAAGGTGTGGTAAGTTCCGACACTCTTTCGCCAAAGGGGTTGGATTTGTTTGTCATGTACCTCCTTGGTTCCGGCGGGAGCGTCATCCTCGTCCATGGCCTCGGAACCGTCCCTCCTCTTTGTCCTTGTTCTTGCCCTTGCCTCCTTTGCCGCGTGGCGGTGCTTCCGGCTCGCTGTATCCCCGCCCTCCGGTCGTTCGATCGTTGACCCACTTGCAGCTGCGATTGGTATGGGTGGACTTGCCCGTAGCCGGATCCGATGGGCCGTGCACGGCATATCCCCGTATTCTTCGTACGCTTGGGGGCGGGATCCCGGCGCGTGACTTCGCGCCGCGCCGCGGGAGAGGCGCCTCCGCTCCACGTCCGCGGCCTCTTCCGCCTCCCGGACCTCCGCGTTGGAACGTCATGGCTACCATGTCGGATCCTCCGCCCTTCTCGGTCTTCGGGGGGTTCTTCCGCTTGTTGCTGGCCGACGCCGTTATCACGGTTTTTCTTCTGTTGGTGTGGGTATGGCTGTAGCTGCAAGATCTCCGCCCCGTCGTCATCGCGGCGGAGTGATCGCGGCGATGTTTATCATCTCATCAAGAGTGAGTTTGTTTGCGTTCACCAGGCAGGTAAGCTTATGGCGCAGCAGCCCCCCACGCTGCAAACCACCAATGAAGGCGTGCATTGCCGTGCGGTTATCTACGTTCTCGCACTCTCCCTTGTTGCCAACCATCGGGTGAGGAAACTCCTAGATGTCTCACCCTTCTTCTGGATGCAAGCTTGAAGGTCGCTGGTGGTGGCCGGTCTCTTGTAGGTACCCCTGAAGTGGTTCTCGAAAGCCTTCTTCCCAACCAGCAAAAGATGGTGTTCTCCTCGAGGTCGCCGAGCTAACGAGCCGGACCAATAAGGTACAACTGGAGCATGCGGCGGCCATATTCGGGGTTCCTCCAGCGAAGGTTACTGCATTGTAGTAATCCTCAATCCAGGTATCCGGCCTCCCGCTGCCATCATAATGCTTCAGGTTTCCGGGTAGTTCAGGTCTTTGGCTTTGGTTCCTCTCGGATCTGGGCCAAAGCACCTTGGACCGATGTAGTCGGATCTGTATTCGTTGAGGCGATCCCGGGCATCACGGGGGGCACCACCGGGTGACTTCGAGCGGGAACGGGATCTCCGGCCTCCGCTCTCGCCTCCACCTCCGCCCACCTGGCGGAGGGAGATCTGCGAGGGGGCCTGTAAGACGTTCTTCCGCCTTCAGATTTCGCGTGGTTCCCGCGGCTGGCTCCGGCTTCGGTGGCCTTTCCTCTTGGTGGTGGTCGCCTCCGTTCCGGCCTCCGTGGCCTGTGTGCGTACTCCTCGCTCCGGCCTCCTCCTGGGTTCCCGGGTCGCCCTGGCTTCTCGCGAGGCTCCGGGTCGTTTTGACTCCGACGAGGCTCAGTGCTCGCGGTTGATTCCGCTTCGCGTTCCGCCGTGCGCTCCCTGTTCCCGCCTCTAGGAGCCGGCATCGCCGCCATGTTGATTCCGCTGGCCCATGGGGCCTGGGCTCTCGGCAGGCTGCGACGTCGAGGGGGTAGCGGAGGACGCGAAGCTCTGGGTGGTGGTGATGGAACACGGTATTATCTCCGCCAGTGTACATCGCACCCTTTCCCTTTTCCCGATCTTTCGGAGTTGAATGATGGTACTGGATTGGATTTGGATGATCTCGATTTTCCTTCGCCCGTGGATCCGGTGCGCGACTCTCCATCACGGTGTTGACTTGCTATGGCGTCCTTCTGCGCGGTGGATATGCATTGCTCCGGATTGGATGCTAACTCGCGAAGTGTTCCGCTTTGCTCGTCGTGCATTGCTGAAGCAACGAGCTTCCGACGTAGTTTGATGTCAATCTCTCGTCCTTCTTCTTAGGAGCTCCGCAGCCCTTCTTCATGTTATCCTTTGGAGTTGCGAGCGGCTGCTGCTCTGTGGGTGTTGCGAAGGTAATCCTGCGGGGAGGGATGGCTTCACGAGCGATTCTATCAGCCTCCGCCTGCAAAGAATCTAACCTTTTCTGCCACTCCTTTCGGAGCCCTGTGGCTGTAGCCATCATCTCATCGACTTTGCGATCCTTCTTTAGGGAGTAGTCCACAAAATTTGCAGCCAAGGTTCTTTCCCGCCATTGCGGCTGCAGTCCTGGCGAACTTCTGAGCCGTTGCCAGCATCTCCTGCCGTTTGGCTTCTAAGGCCTCCGGGTCTGCAGCCTCTTCTGGAGTTATTGGCTTGTTGAGAATATCAGACTGCGCGACTAAATCCATGCGTGCTTGCTCGACTATCTCTTCTGGGGACAGGACACTGTGCGGTTGCGGTCCCAAGGGAGGCCGCATGTTGGATGATCCTGGGCTGGAGTTGGAGGCTTCGTCTTCCGTGTCCGGCTGATCCAGCGGTGCCACGGTTGCTAGGACCTGCATCGGCTGGGCGGATTCCACTTCAGCTTGCTCACCGCCTCCAAGTTCCTCGAGCTTGCGGTTGAATTCCTCTGTATTCATGGATGAAGCGCCGTTATCTTCTTCCCCGATTGCGAGCTCCTTCGTCAAGCGATTGTAATCTTCTGTGCCTATTGAGGAGGCATCATCGGAATCTGCTCGTTGCCGAGGATTGATTCCCAGGGTTTCCGGCTCCCTGCCCCTCGGAGGCCGCTATCTCCGATGCTTCGCATCCGAGCGACGCGTTTCCGGTTCCCAACTCGCAAAGGACCGGCCTCGTCCCGGTGGAGGGCGTCTCCTCGCGATGGGCCAAGAAGTGCACGAAGTGACACTCTGCTTTTCTAACACTGGAGACCAGGCGGATCTGCATTGGTCTTCCACCGTTTTCTCCCGCTCAGGGGTGGTTTGATTTTCCGATCCGAGGCGGAATCTTCCAAGAAGCTCCTCGCGACTCAGATCGGATCTCGCGACTGCCACCCTGCCCAGCGGCGGATGCGCTGGCCGTTACTACCATGGCGTCACGAGTCGACGGTCTCGCTCGATGAAGATGTGGATGCCGCCGATTGGGGACGATGGAGAGCTTGACGGGTTTGTCCAGCCGAACCCGCATTGTCCTGACGACGATCGAAAGCCCCGTAGAGCACGCGCCTCAGCGATCGAGTCGTCGTAGCTTCCCATGGCGGGAGCCCTCCTGGTCGGCCTGTACGCCTCAGCCCCACGGGGGCGCCATCCGCGCTGCCGACCGATAATACCTCGGAGGAGGGATCCACGAGGGGAGAAGAAGTAGGGCCATAGGGCGGAGTGCACACGGGACGGTGGTACAAGTTACCTAGCCTTCGGAACACCCGCACGATGATGGGCCACTGCTGCTTTGTCCGGAATTATCCTGCGCGCTGTTACAATGATTGTGGTTGTGCCTCTAGGGCTCCCGGATCCGGCTATAAAGGCGCACGGATCTAGGGTTTACATGGAGAGTCCTAGCTGGATACAGATAGCCTAACTACGGTACAATATCTTGCCGTGCACGTCACGGATCCGCCTTCCTTACATGTCGTACATCCGGGTTCCTACTGGCCTCCATGGATCCGGGTTACTCCCAAGGTCGGTGGATCCGCTTCCTGTTCCCGGGCCGGACATCTTCCGTCAGATCAATACATCGCCGCCCGATGGGCCACATGCCTCATCACCGTCTGTGGGCCACCCGGGCTTGCCGGATCTAGGCACTGTCGATGGTACACCCATGAAGTATACCCACAACACAAGTGTTGCAGATTTCACTATTAGTAACTATGTAATATGATGAACAATTTCACTCATAATTTTATCCATCAATTCATGATGACTTTCCAAGACCATGTCTGTACATGCTAGGCTTGTAAAGTTTAACCTCAGTATTCGTGCAAATCTGGTTTGCGCCCGTTGTATGCACACGTAGAATCTATACCTTAGTATTCGAAACGACGAGTGTTTAGCAACGATGCATACTGAGGATGATTACTTCATGGATATGCGAATATCGTTAGTGCCCCAATAGTTGGAGAATTGGGACGCCTGCCTTCAACCTTCGTACATTCTACAAAACTTATGAGTTTATGTAGTCTCACCAAATTATATTCTATCATCTTGCAATAAGGTCTTTAGATATCACATATATCTCATACCTTGATTATTTCTGAAAACTAAATTTTCAGCTCCTTACTTTTCAAACAGATTTGAACTTCAAGTTTCACGGAGACAAGATGACTTTAGGTACTAATTGAAACCATAGCTCTTTGAATCAACAATGTGAGGTTTACTAAAAGTTTGCAATAGGACTTAATCATTTCTTGATTCTTTAACAATACGTACCAGTCCGTAAAGTTTCTTGTCAGACTTAACAGTATTTCTATCTCAATAACAAGACTAGCGCTTGGTAGAAAAACGGATGCCAATACTACAAATTAATTCAAAATACTACTCAGACTATGTTTATGATAATTAGTTCATGTTTTTAATCTAATTACTAATGAACTCCCACTTAATACAACATCCCTCATAGTTGTTAAGTGGTACACGATCCAGATCCACTACACCAAAACCGATCATCACGAGATGATGTAGCTTCAATGGTGAACATCAACATGTTGATCATATCATCCATATGACTCGTGTTCAACCTTTCGGTTTCCGTTGTCCCGAGGCCATGTCTCACATGCCTCGCCAAGCAAACCCAAGTATTCCGCGTGCAACATGGCTTACACCGTTGTATGTGAACGTTGAGTCTATCACATCCGATCATCACGAGATGTGAAACGATTTAACTATATCAACTGCAGCATACGAGAACACTTTATTATCTTGATATTAATGTGAGGGATCATCTTATAATGCTACCGCGATCTAAGCAAAATAAGATGCAAAAAGTTAACATCACATGCAATTCATATGTGATATGATATGGCCCTTTAGTCTTTGCGCGCCTTTTGATCTTCATCTCCAAAGCACGGACATGATCTCCATCATCAATCGGGCATGATCTCCATCATCACATGTAGCGTCAAGGTCCATGGCGTCGCCTTCATGGTTGTTCACCCATGTAGCAACTATTACAACTACTTTGAAATACTACTCAACATGAAATTTAAAAACAACCATAAGGCTCCTGCCGGTTGCCACATACAATAATGATCATCTCATACATAGTCATCATCACATTATGGCCATATCACATCACCAAACCCCGCAAAAACAAGTTAGACGTTCTAATTTGGTTTGCATATTTTACGTGGTTTAGGGTTTTCGAGTGAGATCTAATCTACCTACGAACATGAACCACAACGGTGATACGGTGATACCAATAGAAGAGTAAATTGAATCTTCACTATAGTAGGAGAGACAGACACCCAAAGCCACTTATGCAATACAAGTTGCATGTCGAGCGTGGAGCAAATCTCATGAACGCGTCATGTAAAGTTAGCCCGAGCCGCTTCATCCTACTATGCCACAAAGATGCAAAGTACTCAAACTAAAGACAACATAAGCATCAACACCCACAAAACAATTGTGTTCTACTCGTGCAACCATCTATGCATAGACACGGCTCGATACCACTGTAGTGACGTTGCATAGAAAACAAAATTTTCCTACCGCGAACACGCAATCCAAGCCAAGATGCAATCTAGAAGACTGTAGCAACGAGGGGATATCGAGTCTCACCCTTGAAGAGATTCCAAAGCCTACAAGATGAGGCTCTTGTTGCTGCGGTAGACGTTCACTTGCCGCTTGCAAAAGCGCGTAGAAGATCTTGATCACGACGCCACGAACGGGCAGCACCTCCGTACTCGGTCACACGTTCGGTTGTTGATGAAGATGACGTCCACCTCCCCGTTCCAGCGGGCAGCGGAAGGTAGCTCCTTCTTGAATCCGACAACACGACGGCGTGCCTGGGTGGTGGTGGAGAAATCCGGCGAGCTTCGCTAAGCGTGCGGGATGTGCGGAGGAGAGAGACCGCTAGGGTTTGGGAGAGGTGGCTGGCCACTAAGGTGCGGCCAAGCTATGGCTTTGGTGTGTCCGGCCCCCCCCTTGGCCCTCATTATATAGGTGGAACACCCAAGAGTTGGTGTACAAGTCTTCGAATAAGACCCCAACCCAAAACCTTCCATGTGTAGGGAAACCTACCCAAGGTGGGATTCCCACCTCATGGGACTCCCACCTTCCATGAGGGGTTGGCCGGCCACCTTGGGGAAGTCCACCTTGGACTTTCCCCTCTAGGGTTTGGCTGGCTAAGCTTGTGGAGTCCTTCCTGACTCCACCTTCCATAGTGCGTTTCTTCCGGACTTTTCTAGAACCTTCTAGAACCTGCCATAAATGCACCGGATCATTTCCAAACCTGGAATATGACTTCCTATATGAATCTTATTCTCTGCACCATTCCGGAACTCCCCGTGATGTCCGGATCTCATCCGGGACGAACAAATATTCGAACTCCATTCCATATTCAAGTTCTACCATTTCAACATCCAACTTTAAGTGTGTCACCCTACGGTCGTGAACTATGTGGACATGGTTGAGTACTCACTCCGACCAATAACCAATAGCGGATCTGGAGATCCATAATGGCTCCCACATATTCAACGATGACTTTAGTGATCGAATGAACCATTCACATACGATACCAATTCCTTTTGTCACGCGATATTTTACTTGTCCGAGGTTTGATCTTCGTATCACTCTATACCTTGTTCAACCTCGTCTCCTGACAAGTACTCTTTACTCGTACCGTGGTATGTGGTCTCTTATGAACTTATTCATATGCTTGCAAGACATTAGACGACATTCCACCGAGAGGGCCCAGAGTATATCTATCCGTCATCGGGATGGACAAATCCCACCGTTGATCCATATGCCTCAACTCATACTTTCCGGATACTTAATCCCACCTTTATAACCACCCATTTACGCAATGGCGTTTGGTAATCAAAGTACCTTTCCCGTATAAGTGATTTACATGATCTCATGGTCATAAGGACTAGGTAACTATGTAACGAAAGCTTATAGCAAATAACTTAATGACGTGATCTTATGCTACGCTTAATTGGGTGTGTCCATTACATCATTCATATAATGATATAACCTTGTTATTAATAATATCCAATGTTCATGATTATGAAACTAATCATCTATTAATCAACAAGCTAGTTAAGAGGCTTACTAGGGACTCTTTGTTGTTTACATATCACACATGTATCAATGTTTCGGTTAATACAATTGTAGCATGGTATATAAACATTATCATAAACACAAAGATATATAATAACCATTTATTATTGCCTCTTGGGCATATCTCCAACAGTTAGAGGAAAACTCACAAGTAAGTCAAAGACTCACAACAAAATTGGAAAGGTGTGTCAAGGTGAAGAACAACCGGTTACACACACAAAACAAAACTCTATATGGTGTTAGGTGTGGGTGTGGAAAGCCAAATGGAAGAACCAAACGAAAAGTCTATTGTCAAAAGTGGGTAAGATCCAAAAGTCACAAGTCAACGGCGGTGATCACAAAAGGCATGCACAAGGTGGAACACACGCGTGGGACAAAATGGGGTTAGCGCGACGGAAAATGAGCACGAACAAAATTGGTCCTAACGAAGACTACTAGCTCGGTGTCACGCTAACGCAAGAGAAACCGTGGCTTGGTTGCAAAATTTAGAAGCAACAAGATTTGCGCAAGACGCCTCTCTTCTCTTTTTTCTCTTTTGCTTATAAGCTTTGGACTCTTTTTTGTATAGGTGTCACTCACACTCTTTTTCTTTTTCTTTCCTTTTTTTGTATGCTTAGAAGCTTTCTTTTTCTCACTATCTATGTAAGTATGTCACACTTCTTTGCCTATCTTTTCACACGAGCTTGCTTTGTAGCTTTGCTCAACACACGCACACCCTCACGGTCGGGACGCTTGCGCAATGCTTTGCAACACTAGAAAGCCACCCTCGATAGGAAAGGTACGCAAAGGAAGCTAAGGCTACAAGTTAGGGGGCAAGTTATACCACTTGATGACTGTGGCCGACGATGTTGAACTTGCTATGGTGGAAGGTGTCAAATGAACCGCTTGGATCCTCGGGGTGCCGTCGAGTTGATGTTGCGGAAGCTTGTGGTAGCTGAAATGGCACACACAACGAAGTCCAAACACAAGGGGTTAGTGCAAAAACGAAAAACGAAGTGTGCTGTAATTGTCGCGGAACTTCCGGCCTGAGGGGCGGAACTGTTCTGCCAACTTCCGGTCCTCCGGGGAACTTCCGGTCGCAATCAGATCTGCGGGCTGTTCTTCGATTTAAGGAAATCCGGGCGAAAATCTTCGAATTGCAAAAATTTGGCACTAAGAGCGGTGGAAGGTGGGAATTGCAGATCAACACCAAAGACAAGTTTCTATTGGACCAAAACCACCAAAAACTCAACAAATCGCGAGATCCAACCAAGGCCAATTTGGGGCTATTTTTTGGGAAATTTTTTGGAAATTTTTTTGGGCGAAATTTGTTGGATGGGTGTGGGGGTCAAATCCGTGGCAACCAAGGAGCTCTTGATACCATATGATAAGGGCTAAGCCCAGGGATGTGCCCGATCTTCACGATTTGAAGGGATTCGTGGGGGGAGGTGGAGGAACGCGAAGAACACGGGTAGTGGGGGTGGATCGAGATACAAACGCAACGCACACACACAAACCGGTTGTTCTTCGTTGGCCCGACATACCAACCCAATAGAATTGCGAGGTAGACTCACGAGGAGTAGAAGCCCTCACAAAAGATTGGCAATAGAAATCGATAGAGTTCCAAAGAGGAAAAGAGCGCAAAGATAGAATTGCAAATAGCAAAAGATCCAAACACTAGAATTCCTAGAATGGAAGAGATCGACTTCCTAGAAGAGTTGATAACTTCGTAGATGGTAGATCTAGAAGGGTTCCCACAAGGGAGATAAGCTCAAAGTGGTTTGATTTAACATCAAGTCTAATCTCAGATCTGAGCCAACTAGGCTATTTATAGGTAGGGGGCGAAGGTTAAGTTACATGCTGAAAAGTGCCGATGTGCTGAAGTTCGCGCATGGAAGTTCGGCCATCTTGGGCGGAAGTTCTGGCTGGGGGAATGCACTGGGGTTTGAGTTCCGGCCAGGCCGGAAGTTCCGGTTGAGCCCGGCCAAGTTCCGAAATTAGAGAATGCAGTAACATCCAGGGGCGTTTTGACGGACTTTCGGAACTTAGGCAACTTGGGCGGAAGTTCCGACCGGGCGGAAGTTCCGGTCCCTGCGGAAGTTCCGGTCCGATGCTTTTTCCCGCGCGCGGAGGGCATCTTGGGGGCATCTTGAGGAATCGGGCGAAGTTCCGGTCCCTGGGGCGGAAGTTCCGGCCTGGGCGTTGTAGCTCCATCTTCATCATTTCCAGCTTCCCTCCAACGCCTTGGTCTCCATGGCTTGTGTCTTGTCCGATGTACTGATTGAACATAGGGTATTTGCATGAAGCAGCAAGCCATCCAAGGGGGTGTCAAAGTCATAGGTAGAGAGGAGCGATTCACCTCGAGTGCTTGGGCTCGTCGTGTCATTGGAACACGGGTCGCAATGCCGGTCATACCACCGGTGTGTTTGGGATGAAATAAGTGAAAGATCTACCAGCGAGAGAAGCCAAAGCAGTGAAAACAAAGAGAAAATAAAAAAGACCTTAGAGCAGCAGAGCCATACAAATATAGGAAGACGAAGAGGAGCAAGAGCTAGTCATGATGGTGCAAATCCCATGGATGCAGGCATACATCATATATCCAAGAAACAATACCCGACGATCCAGTTGAAGCAAGGCGAATAATTAGGAGATCAAAAGCTTTCACTGTGATAAAAGGGGATTGTACAAACGAAGCATTTCGGGAGTACTAGATGTGTTACACCCAAGAAGGAAGAATCATCTGAAAGATGTGCACGAAGGAATATGCGGCCACCACGCGAGCAGCCGAGCTATCGCGGCTAAAGTTTTCAGAGCAGGATTTTATTGGCTCACAGCAATAGAGGACGCGAAGGAAATAGTGAGAACCTGCGACGCGTGCCAAAGATTTGCCGCCAAACCTCACTCTCCCGCAGCAGAACTTATGCCAATCCCACTATCTTGGCCCTTTGCTCAATGGGGTCTCGACATGGTGGAAAAACTACACAAAGCTTCGCCAGGAGGTTATGAGTATATGCTTGTTGCTGTCGACAAATTTACAAAGTGGATAGAGGCAAAGCCGATAAATTCGCTCGCACGCACACGATTAAATTCGTGAAAAGCATCGTCTTTAGATTTGGAGTCCCTCATAGCATCGTCACAGCAACAACGGCAGCAATTTTACGTCCAAGGAGTTCAAAGCATACCGCGCAGAAGTGGGCATTAAATTGCGTCTGTTGCACATCCACAGACCAATGGTCGTCGAGAAAGCCAACGGCATCATCTCAATGGTATCAAGAAACGCTTGCTAGGACCATTGAAAAAGCTCTTGCATACTTGGCCGGAGGAGTTGCCAAGTGTGTTGTGGAGTATCCGAACAACACCAAATACGGCGACGCAGGAAACGCCGTTTTTTATGGTCCATGGAGCCGAAGCAGTCCCCGAGAGAAATAGAGCATGATTCTCCAAGAGTCACGCATTGATGAAGAAACCTAGAGACAAGCTTTGGAGGATTACCGTCGATGCACTTGACGAAGCTCGAGACGAAGTCCCGTCACGAGTCGCTAAATATCAACAGGACTCTGAAGAATTACCACACGACGATTGCGCCAAGATCTTTCCAAGTTGGTGATTTAGTTTGCGACTCAACCAAAAAAGTCATGAAAACTCGAGTCACCATGGCTTGGACCCTACATCGTCAAGGTATAATCGAAGGAGGAGCATACTAATCAAGGACAAGAAGACGGGGAACCGAGCCAAATCCGAACGTGGCACAGCTCAAGCGTTTTTACGCTTAGATGCCGAAATATAGTCTCCTCCGTAAACATACAATGTACCGAAACGCCCGCGAGTTTTCGTACGCACTCTTTTCCTTTTCGGGCAACCGAGTGGGGCCGTGAAAGGTTTTTAATGAGGCGTGCTCGCGTGTGCTGCAATATAATAAAGATAGTGGAATTATATATCTTTTCTCGACAAATCAGGGGCCCTCATACACGTACAATATATATATACATGTTACAAATAAAAATATAGTTTCTCGTATCAAGTACTCGCCAAAATAAAAATATCGACAAAAAAGCGGTCAATATAAAGCTCGGGGTCTCATACCCGCAAAAATAGTATACAGTATAATTTATTTTGCCTTGGGACAACCTCGCACTATAAAACAAAAATACTGCAATCAAAACGCCCGGGGCTTGGCGGTAAAAATAAAATATAGTGACTTTACAATGCAGATCATATACACAGGAAACAATCTTCGGAACAAGTTTATCTTCAAGGATTTCCCAATATATTGTCTATGGTTAAACGCTCATTATTTACAGCACGAGTGCTATGCTCGGCGTAGCTGCCCTTCACAAAGAATTCGGCATCCATCCGAAGAAGTTCATCCATCATGTCTTCAGCAACAGGAGTAACAATATCATCATATTTGCCGAAGTTTCTTTTCCTCTTCGACATCTTCTCCAAGCACTTTGGAACAATTTGCCCCACGTCTAACTTCGGGTAGCAGATTTTTACAATCATCGCAAACCTTGCGCGCAGCTAGTTGGGCTCGTATAAAGCCATGGATGCGAGGAGCATCTCGAAATTTATCCATCAACGCAGGAAGAGTTTCTGCATCTTATTGCAGGAACATGGTACCATAGACCAAAGAGACAAAGTCCTCGTACAGAAGTCGAGATACTCGCGAACCTGAAGCGCGATCTTGAAATCTCGATTTATTTACGAGCACAACAAAGTGCTCAAAAATCGAATCCATGCTCACGTGCGAGCTTCGACACGTTCATCTTCGTAGCAGATCCAAAAAAGAACCTATTGTCTCTTAAAACAAGTCAGTGAGCAATAAGGAGACAAGCAACAAAGAAAAAGAAGAAGCACGACAAAGATAATGAAACATACCTGCCATATCCAAGCTAGCATCTATCAGAATGGAGCATAGAATCTTCTCGAGACATAGCTGCAGCAGCTTCAGCAACGGCAGAGTCCTTCTCAGTGATGGCAGCTTGAGCTTGTTGGAGTGCAATTTTTTCCCTTTCAGAAGATTTTTGAGATTGTTCCATGAGCATAAGCGATTGCTTCTTCACGGACCGAGTTGTTTAAGTTCTTCCAATTCTTCTGTCAAATCCTTACCCGCAGAATCGTCAACAAAATTAACAGGATGTAGGTCTTCTTCAAGGGATGAAGGAAAAACTTCGGAAGGACCAGGAATTGGCGTATAGTTGTCAAAAATTAACTGAAAAATAGAAAAACGTTACATCATTGAGACAAATATAGATTTCCATTCATTCTCATAATATATACATGTCTTTACAAAAGAAGGACCTCTAGAAGACCTAATCATCGCCAGAGGCATTACAGGCAGTACCAAAAGAAGGAGGTAAACTAAAAACAAAGCAAAAGAGCATTAAATTAGACCTCCGGCTTTGACGAGCTAGGAGTCGAAGATGGTTTGATCCCGAGATAGGCCAGGATTTTCTTCGTATTCAGCTTCGCCGCCTTGATCAATGATCGCCATTTTGCTTGTTCTATCTGCTCCGTGTTGCCCACTTTCGCCCAGTCAATGGTTTGTTGACTGTCAGCAACCAAGGCAACAGTGCTTTCAACCAAACTTCATATTTTCATGGCGCATCTTCAGCCCAAGATCTTCGGAGGATTGAAGCACTTGGCAAGAAGTAAAGGCGGGCTCCTCTTTCTTCGGGAAGAAGTAGGGGAAGAGCCGCGACAACCCTGCCCTGGCTTCATCAATGCCCTCACGCGCTTCGTCCCATGAAATTCAAGGAACGAAACGGCGTCAAGAAGAGGATCACTGTCGGGATCTTCAAGTTCAAATTCTTGAGAGGTCTTATCTGTCAAAATAAAAAGAAAAAATCCGATCAACAAACAAGTGCAAAAAAGAAAAATCCAAAGGATATGAAGTGGTGCAGATACTTACTGACAAAGCGGTGATTTTGTGTCCTTATACGTTTAGTGATCGCTTCTTCGCGAGCAGATTGTGCAGTTATGTGCTCGCTAACGAAGTCTCTAGCAAAGTGAGTGAGCTCAAGATCTTCGACACTAGCAAGATCAGCCTTTTTGTCAGCTTCTCGCCTAGCTTGAACAAAGATTCCGACTCGCCTTCTTACGAGCCTCTTCACATTGCTCTAATTTTTGAGCAAGTGTGTCAGCACGCTCGTTGGCTTCTGCCAGTTTTTCTCAGAAGAAAGACAAGATTAGCTAAAACGCGACAACAAAGCAACAAGGAAGCAGAAAAGAAGAAACCTGTGCACTACCTTCGCTTTTATCATGTAATCACTGTATTCCAACGAATTGGGCACCGATGCGAAGAAGCTCTTTGATCGTAGGCTATCAAGGAAAGACAAAGAAAGAAAATGTCGGTATGGGAAAAATGACGGCACGTAGAAGCAAATGGAGAAAATATAGACAGCGACAAGAAAATTAAGAACTTACATCATCCAAGAGAGGGTTAGAGGAGCTACTCAATTGAAGAGTAGGCTCCGGGATTGTTTCAACCCTTGCCCTTTTTGGGGAAGGAACAAGGGGGCTTGAAGGAGGAGGCAGTGCGACATTTTGTTGAGGAGGCGAAGTTTCTTCTCCTTCAACCCGCGCCTCCGAGGCGACTAATGTATGTGACGACTCGCCGAGCAGCCACATCAGCAGCTGGTACCTCTTCTTCATCATCACTACGAATAAACGTCGACAATATAAAAATCAAGATAGACAAAAATCTTCAAGTGCAATTAAACAGAGAGAACTTACGAACTGATGAGGGTCTCGAGGTATGGATCATAAGCGCCTCCTGGGCGGGAAGGAACACTTTCTTCGGCTTGAGGTGCCGGAATCTTCGGATCATTCCTTTTCCTTTGTTCTTTGGAGAAACAGTTAGAGGGAGGAGATTGTGCCGACGCAGTGGCTTCGAGGCAGCCTCCTTTTCATCGATCCCGAGATTTTCGGAATCATGTTCGCCCAAAAAGAGGCATCTTGGTTATCATCGGAAATAACGGCCTTTCTTCGACTTCTCCACCTTCAGGAAGGGAAGGAAGCAAGATTTGGATGGTCCTGTATAAAAATAAGGAAGGATGTCAAAAAGGAGTAACAACACAAATAGCAAGGCAATAGCAAATTAAGCGACAATGTTTACCTTAGGAAGCGCATTGGTGGTGCTGTATGGTTTTACGCGATAAGTGGAAGGGATAGATCTTTCTTGTTGAGAGATGAAATTTTTCTTGGATAAGCCTATCCAAATCCTTGACTTCCATCTGCCGACAAACGATCGTGTCTTCATCGCCAAGATAATTCCAGAGGGTTTTTGCGAGCTCGAAGAGGCTGCACTCTAGTCCTAAGGAAATACGCCGTAATTTGGATGCCCGATAATTCTTTTCCACGAGTATTCTCGCAACTCATGGATGCGAGTCATCAGGGCCTCCGTCGAAGTTCTTTCTTCCGTAGCTTCGCGTCCCAAGAACGGCGGCGAAGGATTTTTCAAGACTGTCGAAATGGAGTGGACATTGTCTTCAGCGCATCCATGGTTTTCTTCCCGAATATACAACCACTTCTTGCGCCACCCTTGAACGGAGTCGTGAGTCGGACGTCGAAGTAGTTGATCGAGGAGCGAACAGAATAATAACGCCGCCATATTATAGGCGACATTGCAAGAGCCATTACTACGACAGAAGAAAATGCGTTCCATAATGCCCATTAGGGCTGGACACCAAGGAAGGCTTCGCAGAGGGTGATGAAGATGGAAATATGAAGGATAGAGTTGGGCGGAGGTGGTGAAGTCGGAGACCGTAAACAAAAAGCAATCCCCGAAGAAAGGGTGAATGGGGCGGAAAGACCGCGGATGAGATGATCAACAAACTTACCCGATACCCCATTGGAGGGGTTGGGTAGCTTTCACCGGGAAGCACACCGCTTGGCTCTTTGCTAATCAGCCTTCTTCAAAGAGATTCAGTCCTGGTTCGTGATCTTGACCTTTTCCCACTCCGCAGCTCCTAGATCTCATGGGCAGCCATCGATGAATCTGCGTGCTGTGGCTCTGTCAAGCGACGAGGTGGCATCAACAATGGCGGAGAATGCAGCGGCGAAGGGATGAGCTCTGAAAATTATGGGGCGCAGGAGGAAGTTCTGCAATTAGAAGCAGGGGAACGGCGTGAGCGGAAGTGCTCGAGGTAGAAGAAGGAGATCTTATATAGAGGTGTGATACGTCTCCAACGTATCGATAATTTCTTATGTTCCATGCTACTTTATTGATGATACCTACATGTTTTATGCACATTTTATGTCATATTCAGCATTTTCCGAACTAACCTATTAACAAGATGCCGAAGTGCGCTGTTTTCGCTGTTTTTGGTTTCAGAAATCAGTAAAAATATTCTCGTAATTGGACGAAATCAACGCCCTGTGTTCCTATTTTCCCGGAAGTTTCCAGATCACCGAAGAGGCTGAGAGTACACCGGGGCGCGGCCCAGCGGCCGCGCCACCTGGTGGTGAGGGCACCCCGGTGCCCCTCCGAGGCTCCCCTTTCGCCTATTTAAAGGTCTTGACCTAAAAACCCTTACGAAAAAGCCACGGCACGCGAAACCTTGAGCCGCCGCCATCGCAAGCCAAGATCTGGGGGACAGAGTCTCTGCCCGCACCCCGCCGGACAAAGTGCCCCGGAAGGCTTCTCCATCGACACCGCCGCTATCTCCACCGCCATCTTCATCAACGCCGCTGCTCCCATGAGGAGGGAGTAGTTCTCCATCGAGGCTCCTGTACCGTAGCTATGTGGTTCATCTCTCTCCTATGTACTTCAATACAATAATCTCATGAGCTGCCTTACATGATTGAGATTCATATGATGATGCTTGTAATCTAGATGTCATTGGCTAGTCAAGTGGGTTTTACTTATGTGATCTCCGGAGACTCCTTGTCCCACGTGTGTAAAGGTGACAGTGTGTGCACCGTGTGGGTCTCTTAGGCTATATTTCACAGAATACATATTCACTGTTATGAATGGCATAGTGAAGTGCTTATTTATATCTCTTTATGATTGCAATATGTTTTGTATCACAATTAATCTATGTGCTACTCTAGTGAAGTTATTAAAGTAGTTTTATTCCTCCTGCACGGTGTAATGGTGACAGTGTGGCATCCGTGTTAGTACTTGGTTTATGCTATGATCATGATCTCTTGTAGATTGCGAAGTTAACTATTGCTATGATAGTATTGATGTGTATTATTCCTCCTACATAAGCGTGAAGGTGACAGTGTGCATGCTATGTTAGTACTTGGTTTAGTCGTATCGATCTTTCTTACACTCTAAGGTTACTTAAATATGAACATCTAATTGTGGAGCTTGTTAACTCCGGCATGAGGGTTCGTGTAATCCTACGCAATGTGTTCATCATCCAACAAGAGAGTGTAGAGTATGCATTTATCTATTCTCGTTATGTGATCAAAGTTGAGAGTGTCCACTAGTGAAAGTCTATTCCCTAGGCCTTGTTCCTAAATATCGCTATCGCTGCTTGTTTACCGTTTTATCATGCTATATCGCGTTAAGCACTCGCATGTTTACTTCCGCAATATTACTACCATCAATCGCACGCCAGCAAGCACTTTTCTGGTCGTACACTGCTCATATTCATTCATACCACTTGTATTTCACTATCTCTTCGCTCGAACTAGTGCACCTATTAGGTGTGTCGGGGACACAAGAGACTTCTTGCTTTGTGGTTGCAGGGTGAGAGGGATATCTTTGACCTCTTCCTCCCCGAGTTCGATAAACCTTGGGTAATCCACTTAAGGGAAACTTGTCTGTTCTACAAACCTCGGCTCTTGAGGCCCAACACTGTCTACAAGAATAGAAGCACCCGTAGACATCAAGCACTTTTTCGGGCGTTTGCCGGGGAGGAAAGGTAAAGGCACTCATACTCCG
Organism: Lolium multiflorum; assembly: GCA_030979885.1. Classification (NCBI taxonomy): domain Eukaryota; kingdom Viridiplantae; phylum Streptophyta; class Magnoliopsida; order Poales; family Poaceae; genus Lolium; species Lolium multiflorum. The sequence continues at coordinate 198,646,547 of CM061750.1, forward strand.
ATTCTGTAACGTATTTTTCTCTGCCATTGTGTGCTCTCGGGCTATTTCCTTTAGACTCGCAATTACATTTGGTTTCTTGTTTACACTAGTTAGGCATAATGGACAACAATGACCTTTTTATTCTATTTTCTGATTTAAGACATGGATGGTTTGATGCGAAAATTAAAAACCCATGGAACATATTAATATGAATGCTTTGAACACTATTGTTGCTAATGCTATGGAAATTCTAAGCTTGGGGAAGCTGGCTTTGATGAGCATGATATTTTTAGTCCCCCAAGCATTGAGGAGAAAATTTACTTTGATGATACTTTGCCTCCCATTTATGATGATTATAATGATAGTAGTCTTTTGTTACCACCTGTTATGGAGGATAAATTTGATTATGATTACAATATACCTCCTATATTTGATAGCTACTTTGTTGAATTTGCTCCCACTACAATTAATAAGAATGACTATGCTTATGTTGGGAGTAGTAATTATTTTATGCATGAGACTCATGATAAGAATGCTTTATGTGATAGTTATATTGTTGAGTTTGCTCATGTTGCTACAAAGTTATTATGAGAGAGGAAAATATGGTTGTAAAAATTTTCATGTTACTAAAACACCTCTCTATGTGCTGAAATTTTTTGAAGCTACACTTGTTTTATCTTCCTATGTTTGTTACTTTGCTCTTCATGAACTTGTTTATTTACAAGATTACTATGCATAGGAAGTATGTTAGACTTAAATGTGTTTTGAATTTGCCTCTTGATGCTCTCTTTTGCTTCAACTCTTATTTCTTGCGAGTGCATCATTAAAACTGCTGAGCCCATCTTAATGGCTATAAAGAAAGAACTTCTATGGAGATAACCCATGTGTTTATTTTACTACAGCAATTTTTGTTTTGTTGAGTCTTGGAAGTTGTTTACTACTGTAGCAACCTCTCCTTATCATGTTTTTGTGCCAAGTAAAGTTTCTATGTTAAAGTTGATGTTATATTTGGGATCGCTGCGCAGAAACAGCATTGCTGTCTGTCACGAATCTGGGCACAGTTCTCTGTATAAAATTCGAAAAATCTGCCAATTTACGAGCGTGATCCCCAGATATGTACGCAACTTTCATTAGTTTTGAGTTTTTCCATTTGAGCAAGTCTCGTGCCAGCTTTAAATTCGTCTTTACGGACTGTTCTGTTTTTGACAGATTCTGCCTTTATTTCGCATTGCCTCTTTGCTATGTTGGATTCATTTCTTTGATCCATTAATGTCCAAGCTTTATGCAATGTCCAGAAGTGTAAAGAATGATTGTGTCACCTCTGAATGTGTGAATTATTAATTGTGCACTAACCCTCTAATGAGTTTGCTTGAAGTTTGGTGTGAAGTTTTAAGGGTCAAGAGAGGAGTATGATATACTATGATCAAGAGGAGTGAAAGCTCGCTTGGGGATGCCCCCGTGGTTCATCCCTGCATATCTCAAGAAGACTCAAGCGTAAGCTTGGGATGCCCAAGGCATCCCCTTCTTCATCGACAACATCATCTCCTCCCCCGAAACTATATTTTTATTCGGTCACATCTTATGTACTTTACTTGGAGCGTCTGTGTGCTTTTATTTTTGTTTTGTTATCTTAGTTCTCTGAATAAGTTCATCCTTGTGTGGGAGAGAGACACGCTCCGCCGGTTCGTATGAACACATGTGTTCTTAGCTCATAATGTTCAAGGCGAAGTTTCTTCTTCGTTAAATTGTTATATGGTTGGAATTGGAAAATGCTACATGTAGTAATTCTAAAATGTCTTGGATAATGTGATACTTGGCAATTGTTGTGCTCATGTTTAAGCTCTTGCATCATATGCTTTGCACCCATTAATGAAGAAATACATAGAGCTTGCTAAAATTTGATTTGCATATTTGGTCTCTCTAAGGTCTAGATAATATCTAGTATTGAGTTTTGAACAACAAGGAAGACGGTGTAGAGTCTTATAATGTTTACAATATGTCTTTTATGTGAGTTTTGCTGCACCTGTTCATCCTTGAGTTTGCTTCAAATAACCTCGCTAGCCTAAACCTTGTATCGAGAGGGAATACTTCTCATGCATCCAAAATCCTTGAGCCAACTACTATGCCATTTGTGTCCACCGTACCTACCTACTACATGGTATTTCTCCGCCATTCCAAAGTAAATTGCTTGAGTGCTACCTTTAAATTCCATCATTCGCCTTTGCAATATATAGCTCATGGGACAAAATAGCCTTAAAACTATCGTAGTATTGAATATGTACTTATGCACTTTATATTTTATTAAGTTGCTTGTTGTGCGATAACCATGCTTCTGGGGAACGCCATCAACTATTGTTGAATATCATGTGAGTTGCTATGCATGTCCGTCTTGTCTGAAGGATCTATCATTTTAGTGGTTGGAGCATGCAAAATTGTTAGAGAAGAACATTGGCCGCTAACTAAAGCCATGAATCATGGTTGAAGTTTCAGTTTGGACATATATCCTCAATCTCATATGAGAATAATAATCATTGCTACGTGCTTATGCATTTAAGAGGAGTCCATTATCTGTTGTCCATGTTGTCCCGGTATGGATGTCTAAGTTGAGAATAATCAAAAGCGAAATCCAAATGCGAGCTTTCTCCTTAGACCTTTGTACAGGGCATGGAGGTACCCCTTTGTGACACTTGGTTGAAACATGGCATGCAAAGATCCGGTAGTCCAAGCTAAGTAGGACGAGGTGCGGCACTATTAGTATACTATGCATGAGGCTTGCAACTTGTAAGATATAATTTACATAACTCATATGCTTTATTACTACCGTTGACAAAATTGTTTCATGTTTTCAAAATAAAAGCTCTAGCACAAATACATCAATCGATGCTTTCCTCTTTGAAGGACCTTTCTTTTACTTTTATTGTTGAGTCAGTTTACCTATCTCCTCCACCTTAAGAAGCAAACACTTGTGTGAACTGTGCATTGATTCCTACATACTTGCATATTGCACTTGTTATATTACTCTATGTTGACACTATCCATGAGATATACATGTTATAAGTTGAAAGCAACCGCTGAAACTTAATCTTCCTTTGTGTTGCTTCAACACCTTTACTTTGATTTATTGCTTTACGAGCTAACTCTTATGCAAGACTTATTGATGCTTGTCTTGAAGTACTATTCATGAAAAGTCTTTGCTTTATGATTTATTTGTTTACTCATGTCATTACCATTGTTTTGATCGCTGCATTCATTACATATGTTTACAAATAGTATGATCAAGATTATGATGGCATGTCACAGAAATTATCTTTGTTATCTTTACCTCTCGGACGAGAACTGCTTGGGGATGCTGATACGTCTCCAACGTATCGATAATTTCTATGTTCCATGCTACTTTATTGATGATACCTACATGTTTTATGCACATTTTATGTCATATTCGTGCATTTTCCGAACTAACCTATTAACAAGATGCCGAAGTGCCAGCCTCGTTTCTCTTGTTTTGGTTTAAATCCTAGTAACGAAATATTCTTAAATGACGAAATCAACGCCCAGGTTCCTATTTTTCCCTAAGCTTCCGTATCACCGAAGAGGGGCCAGAGATGGGCCGGGGGGGCCCACACCACACTGGGTGCGGGCCCAGGCCCGGCCGCGCCACTGGTGGTGAGGGCACCCTGGTGCCCCTCCGAGGCTCCCTTTCGCCTATTTAAAGGTCCCGACCTAAAAACCCTTACGAAAAAGCCACGGACGCGAAACCTTCCAGAGCCGCCGCCATCGCGGGCCAAGATCTGGGGGACAGAGTCTCGTCTCGCACCCGCCGGACAGGAAGTGCCCCGAAGGCTTCTCCATCGACACCGATGCCATCTCCACCGCCATCTTCATCAACGCCGCTGCTCCCATGAAGAGGGAGTAGTTCTCCATCGAGGCTCGGGGCTGTACCGTGTGGTTCATCTCTCTCCTATGTACTTCAATACAATAATCTCATGAGCTGCCTTACATGATTGAGATTCATATGATGATGCATGTAATCTAGATGTCATTGTGCTAGTCAAGTGAGTTTTACTTATGTGATCTCCGGAGACTCCTTGTCCCACGTGTGTAAAGGTGACAGTGTGTTGACGTCAGAAACCCACCGGCGGGCAGTGACTGGTCAACACCGTAGAGCCGGAACAACTAGGGCTGCGGCTAGCCCCGGTCCCTCGAGCGACGGCCCGCAAAGCCTCCTGGTCGCGCGCCGATGCAAATTGCAGGGGCCCACCCGACCTATACCCGGTCGAAGGTGTGGATGATGCCTCGCTTAGTTTCCTGCAGCACACACGTACACGTTAAATACGAGCCTCGATCGGCTCTCAGGTTATCCTGTGGATCGGCTCATGGAGCCGATCCACCCATGATTCCCAAGGTGGCCGAATATATGGTGGTCCTGCTTGATCAAGATAAAGCATATGAGATCCACGACGATCTGGGTTTTCACCGCATAATCGGATCATCCTACTCACGATTGGGCCTCGCGCTCACGCACGGTGATCGTAAGCCAGCCCTAGACAAGGCCTAAAAACCAACACTAGGTTGATCCTCGGAACGTCCTGTCTAGGGGCAGCAAACTACACCCTACATGCCGCTGGATCCTCCAACCCTTTGTAAGGCCTAACTATTGCAGATATTAAACTAATCCTTGATGAATCAAGGAGCAATCGTAACGGATCAGATCTACTAAATAAAGATCAAGCGGGGTGCCGCCCCCATGATGAGGTACAAGGACGGCTAGATGCGCAAGGGTTGCACTACGACAGCATATGACGCTAAGAACAATGCTAACCCTAACACATCTATGATAACTACGTTGCTCGCCATCAAAAGGCTTCAGACGAGCAACACATGAACAACGTGGGCTGTGCTGCCTAGATTGCAAGATGCGATCTAGGCAGCATGGTGCTTGCCGGAGAAACCCTTGAGTCGAAGGGGTTGGCGATGCGCCGAGATTGGTTTGTGTTGAACGTTGGTTGTTGTTTATTCCATAAACCCTAGGTACATATTTATAGTCCAAGGGACTTTCTAATGTGGGCGTGCACCAAACCGTGCACGAGATAAACTCTAGATTCTACGTAGCCTACTATATTAAGATACACGGGCTAACTAGCCCAAAATTGATACACAAGGCCGATTCACATATCTCTCCACGCATATAACTTCAAGTCCATCTTGATCGCGGCCCACCTCTGGCTTGGTCAAATTCTGGTGATAACACATGCCCCCCTGGTTTTGATGATGATAATTGCAAAACCATATGCATTCTTCGAAGGGTCATGTCGTGGAAGAGCCGCCGCAGTTTTCCTCATGATGACGCCTTACCTCCTAGTCTTCTCTGCATGACTTGGTGATTCTGGCGCTACGCCCTCGGGAACTGCTTAGGTGTTAAACCATGTACTCTCCCTTTATTTAGCCACTACCTGTGGCTTCACCGTCGGCGCACCGAAAAAATCCTCCTCTACCGCCATGACCTCCTTTTCGTCTTCATCAGGTCTTTCCACCCAATCCTCCACCTCCCGCGAGCCAACGCCTGAATGGGGTCCACAAGAGGCCCATGCAGCCGACATCCGCCGCGCCATAGCCGACGGGGACGAGTCGACCCACGACTCCTTCGTTTGGTCCGAAGACGACCAATCTTTAACGGACGGGGAGAGCGACCTTCGCTTTCTTGCTGTCGGGCAGTCAGAGGAGGAAAGCGACGACGATGGCTTCTCCTGGGACGGCTATTCCTCCCCTGAGGAGGTAAAGGAAGAGGAAGAAGATACCACCTCCTCCGACGAACCGCCGGCCAAGCGTCTATGCCCCTGGGCGGGCAACATCTGCGACTTTGACAGCGACTATGGCGACGCCAGCGAAGAAGATGAGGGCAATGACGGTCCCGCCGGTGGTTTCTCCGGCAGTGAGAACGAGCCGGTCGGGAGCAGCGCTGATGATGGCGAGGATGAGGATAGCAGCGGCCCTTAGAAAGGATAGAGCTAGGAGCGGTAGATGGGACAACATTCCTCCTAGCAACTCCCTTTGAGAGCAATCGGCTCTTTATGTAAGAAATCTTGCTTATCAATGAAGAAGTTCCCTCTAACTTGATTTTGCCGATTTTTATACTGAGTCCGCCGATTGTCAATCCGGTAGATGCTTAATGAGCCGATGGCAAAGCATCAGCTTTCAAATAGATTGTAAAACAGATCGATCCGATTGCCTTCTCAGATGTCGACTTGCAGTTCATGGGATTCAGACCCAAACCTCCAATCGAACAGGTCCGACGCGCAGCTTTGAGACCCAAAGGCCTTTAGACTTTTAATCATCATCCGAGTATGATGTTCGTCCTGTTTAACAAACTCCTGGGTTAATGCTCCCGAGAAAGCCACTGATGACGGCCCCCTCTTTCAAACTCCCTCCGTCAACCCTGGTGGTTTTACTTTGTAAGAAACCTCTTCGTTCAGCATGGTTATGACGCAGAGACAGCCAATCTCAACACCACGGGCTCGCTGCCCCCCGAGCCTCAATCAAGGTGAGAGTAAAGTTGCACCAGCTGCATTGGGCCACTACCAGCCCCTCTACTGTAGTGTAGCATCAGCCGATTCTGACCGAATCGGTTGTCAACGGCAGAGAACTTCCCAAGTGAGCTGCCCCCCAAGTCTCTTTGGTCCGACGAGGCAACCTTTGGTGAGAATGAAGTTTAACCCAACTGGATGACCGCCGATTGTTCTCGTGATCCTAGACTGTTCTGCACGCCCATGCTGTTCCTAATGTTTGGTCAGGGTTGTGATCCTCAAACCTGTCGGCAAGCCTCAATACCTTAAACGAGGGAAAGGGCCGTCTTGGACGCCCAAACTGATGCCCCTGTCGATGCTGCCGAGCTTGAAGTCTTGCTAAAGGAATTGGAAGTCGTTGAAGAGAGGGCCCGAGTCGCCAAACACTCTCAATGCAGAGCCTGCTCTGGTTAGGCTTCCGCTTAAATCCCTTGAGTCGATGGCTGCGCATCGGCTGTGCTCAAAATTTTCAATTTTTTACGGCCGACTTGTGCGCCGGCCCCAATGCTTGCCTCATATGTATTTAATCCATCTAGATGCCCCCCGAGCCGATTCTGTCAAGAGAATTGATGGTATCGGCTCTTTAGGTAGTCCCTGCTGGGTCGATGTCGATCCCAGGCGAAATAGATGGTGGGTATAATTCTGGCCGATTTCTGGAATCGGCCTCCACATTGCTTGCTCGGTGAAGGTTTTATAATGTTCCTCCACAAATTTTTGGGGCCGATCGCAAGGATCAGCCTCCACACATTGTCCATCGATGTTGTTCTCGTTATACGGTCAGTCCGGTGGATAGAACCAGCCTTACCCCGTTCTTTGTCACATCGATGCGTTCGCAGTCGTCCAAATTGATGCCCGAGAGCGGTTCCTGACCTGATGCCTCCCAAATGCCCATGCCGGCTGTTGAAATCTCGGCTGAATCATCGGCGTGGACGACCTCCACTTCATCTCCATCCCACTATTAGGCATTGGTGCATCGTGGATGGGATGCAACAGCTGGCGATCCAATCCCTCCCTAATATTACAGCATAGGTGCTTTTGCTGTCGACAACAAAGAACGTCGTAGGATAGTCTTCCTTCCTACGGTCAGATCCACGTTAGAACACCTTGCGCTCGGATGCTTGGCCGTTGAAATCGCTCAATGTCACATTGGTTTTGATTAAATCCGAGCTGGAGCGTCCCAACCGCCGTAGCATGGAGTATGGCATAATGTTGACTGCCGCTCCGGTGTCCACCAACATCTTATTGACAAGCTGCCCATTGATGTAACCTCGTAAGTATAGGGCCTTCAGATGCCTAACTCCTTTCTCGCGGCTTCTCGAAGATGACCGGTCGCAGTCCAATTGTGCCACAGTGCTTCATATAACCTTGGAGCGCTAAATTCCGCAGGAAGGATGAAAACCATGTTGGTGCCAGCCGATGTTTCATCATCGGCTTTCCTTTGCCTAGGGCGCCACTCTTTTCTTTGTGGCCGACCTTCTTCATCCAGGGTTCGCTGAATTTTGGCGGCCAGGTCAGGCCGCGCTTCCTCACGTGCAGATATAACCTTTCGGCTTCTTCCAACGCACGTAGTCGCTGAACCCTTCGTTTTTGGGAGCGGCTGAGTCCGTCAGGACACCATCTTGGCCGATGATACTTATCCTCTTCATCCGTCCTCTAGTTCCTCGTGATCTTCCATCTGAACGGACTCGGTATGCTTGCTCCAAGGCGGGAGAGGCCCTGGCGCTCGAACACGGATACCTTAGTTGTACCCTTCTCCTTCGTTTACATTCTGGGCAATTGACGATTGTCGGTAGTCGGCTCATTCCGAATCCCAGCAGTGTCCGAAGAAGGGGCAGTCCCTGCCTATCCACGTTGTCCGGCTCCTCGACCTCCCCGGCGCGACGTTCGTACCCGTCGTTGTGGCCGTTGTTCGACGATACCTGTCCATCGACCGACGATCTCTTTGATCGCCTTCGCCGTAGCGACGTCGGTCGTATGGCTGATCGTATTTGCTGAGGAGATGCTCGGGAAATGGGCGTGGATGCCGTGGGTTCCTCACCTCCTCCTTGGCCAGGTACCGTTTATTGTCGTCTTGGGGCCGGTCTCGTGGACCGGCTTCCTCTTTCTCTTTGCCACGAGAGTGGCTGCTCTCCGCTTTGTCCGCGTCATGGCGAATCACGAACCCTGCCATATTGGCATCGAAAGAGAACCCTGGTTCCCTTATGGAGTGGCTGAGGTCGACCGTGTTGACACCAGGCAATAGACGTGTGTCTCCGTCGAGCTCGATGCCGTGCGGACGGGTCTCCCCACAGGAGCCGACGAGTTCCGTTCCGAGGACCGCTTTGACCTTGTTATGCTTGAGCTTGTCAGCCAGGTTCTCGTGCTTGACCGGAGTGCCTTCCGCCATCTCGGATGTAGATGGCGATGTGGTGGATGTCGAAGAGTGTCCCACCGGGCATGCCAGAATGTGTTGACGTCAGAAACCCACCGGCGGGCAGGACGGTCAACACCGTAGAGCCGGAACAACTAGGGCTGCGGCTAGCCCGCCCCGGAGCGACGGCCCGCAGCCTCCCGGTCGCGCGCCGATGCAAATTGGGCGTGCCACCTGACCTATACCTGGTCGGTGTGGATGATGCCTCGCTTAGTTTCCGCAGGGCACACACGTACACGTTAAATACGAGCCTCGATCGGCTCTTATTCCGTGGATCGGCTCATGGAGCCGATCCACCCATGATTCGTCCAAGGTGGCCGAATATATGGTGGTCCCGCTTGATCAAGATAAAGCATATGAGATCCACGACGATCCGGGGTTTTCACCGCATAATCGGATCATCCTACTCACGATTGGGCCTCGCGCTCACGCACGGTGATCGTAAGCCAGCCCTAGACAAGGCCTAAAAACCAACACTAGGTTGATCCTCGGCCTGTCTAGGGGCAGCAAACTACACCCTACATGCCGCCGGATCCTCCAACCCTTTGTAAGGCCTAACTATTGCAGATATTAAACTAATCCTTGATGAATCAAGGAGCAATCGTAACGGATCAGATCTACTAAATAAAGATCAGCGGGGTGCCCCCCTGCACCCATGATGAGGTACAAGGACGGCTAGATGCGCAAGGGTTGCACTACGACAGCATATGACGCTAAGAACAATGCTAACCCTAACACATCTATGATAACTACGTTGCTCGCCATCAAAAGGCTTCGCACGAGCAACGCATGAACAACGTGGTAGTGCTGCCTAGATCGCGAGATGCGATCTAGGCAGCATGGTGCTTACCGGAGAAACCCTTGAGTCGAAGGGGTTGGCGATGCGCCGAGATTGGTTTGTGTTGAACGTTGGTTGTTGTTTATTCCATAAACCCTAGGTACATATTTATAGTCCAAGGGACTTTCTAATGTGGGCGTGCACCAAACCGTGCACGAGATAAACTCTAGATTCTACGTAGCCTACTATATTAAGATACACGGGCTAACTAGCCCAAAATTGATACACAAGGCCGATTCACATATCTCTCCACGCATATAACTTCAAGTCCATCTTGATCGCGGCCCACCTCTGGCTTGGTCAAATTCTGGTGATAACACAGTGTGTGCACCGTGTGGGTCTCTTAGGCTATATTTCACAGAATACTTATTCACTGTTATGAATGGCATAGTGAAGTGCTTATTTATATCTCTTTATGATTGCAATATGTTTTGTATCACAATTAATCTATGTGCTACTCTAGTGAAGTTATTAAAGTAGTTTTATTCCTCCTGCACGGTGTAATGGTGACAGTGTGTGCATCCGTGTTAGTACTTGATTTATGCTATGATCATGATCTCTTGTAGATTGCGAAGTTAACTATTGCTATGATAGTATTGATGTGTATTATTCCTCCTACATAAGCGTGAAGGTGACAGTGTGCATGCTATGTTAGTACTTGGTTTAGTCGTATCGATCTTTCTTACACTCTAAGGTTACTTAAATATGAACATCTAATTGTGGAGCTTGTTAACTCCGGCATTGAGGGTTCGTGTAATCCTACGCAATGTGTTCATCATCCAACAAGAGAGTGTAGAGTATGCATTTATCTATTCTGTTATGTGATCAAAGTTGAGAGTGTCCACTAGTGAAAGTCTATTCCCTAGGCCTTGTTCCTAAATATCGCTATCGCTGCTTGTTTATCGTTTTATCACACATCGCTGCGTTACTACCGCATGTTTACTTCCCGCAATATTACTACCATCAACCACAGCAAGCACTTTTCTGGCGCCGTACTACTGCTCATATTCATTCATACCACTTGTATTTCACTATCTCTTCGCCGAACTAGTGCACCTATTAGGTGTGTTGGGGACACAAGAGACTTCTTGCTTTGTGGTTGCGGTTGCATGAGAGGGATATCTTTGACCTCTTCCTCCCGAGTTCGATAAACCTTGGGTAATCCACTTAAGGGAAACTTGCTGCTGTTCTACAAACCTCTGCTCTTGGAGGCCCAACACTGTCTACAAGAATAGAAGCACCCGTAGACATCAAGGTGCGGTGAAGCGGCGGACCGTTGGATGGAAAAAGTATGCGGGAGATGATAACCACGTGGAGACGAGGGTAAAAAAGTATTTTAACATTGACGAGGTTACAGAACGTGTGCCAGAAAAAAGGGAGAACATGTGTCCCCCACTTGCACGACGTGTCCATCGATGAGGAATTTGGACCCACAAGGCAGTGAAAGAAGCGGTAATGGCATGTTTCCAAAACAGAAATCGTGGCTATCATCAACAATGACGTCGTCAAGGTGAAAGAAAAGCTCGACTATGAGGCTTCGAAAGTTTATCGACAACGCAAGATTATTTCGAGAGCCTTTGATCAAATACAAGTTTTTGCCCAAATGCTCGGGGGCTACTCTGGAGAAGAGAAAATTTCGAGTATGATAAGGTGGAAATGGCAAGAGCCTATGATCAAATACAAGTATTTGTTCATAGCCTCGGGGGCTACTCCCATCGGGAGCGCTGGTCGCGCACTCGATAAATATAAAAATATCGAGAAGGATTAAAAATATAGCGGCAATGGATACTAATCGTGGAGCCTACACCCAAGCACAAGTCCTTGGCGTAGCCTGGGTTACTCCCATCGGGAACGCTGTTCGCGTGCCCGATGAATTTTTATTACAAGAAAGAAGTAAGAGTGAGTATATTTCGAGTTACCAGTAACTCTACATATACTCCCATCGGGAAGACAAAATAAGTCATCAAATATGACTCGATAAAATGTGCTATTCCAACAGCGAAAAGCACTCGACAAAATATTCTCAGAGCGCTAAAAGTCGCGAATAAATCTCTGAATGCCGCAAAACTTTGCGAAGGTAAGACCCGATCCGTTCGAGCGGTAGCACCGTCTCTGACGGCGGATTGTACTATTTTCCGTATCAACAGATACGAAGAAAATCCTAACGGACGCGTTAGGTACCCGATAAAATATGACCGGGACTCGACGAATGGTAAGACCTTAAGCGGCACCCGTCGAAGTTTACACCAGTATCCCGAGATCATGTCCAGGGACGTGATTTTGAAGTAGGTTTTTGTGGATTGCCACTAGAGCAGTTAACTAGTACCGATCCGTCGATGAACTAGCCCCAATTACCGTTATCCCTGTACAAAATAGTGTTTGCATATCGAAAGATTATGTAATGAGTAAAATTGGAGATTTTCCCGATTCTTCGATTCAAGAAAAATCTCGGGGGCTACATAGGCATCCCCAATGGGCCTGCCAAAGATGGTACCCGGGTTTAATCAAAGCCCAAGACTCGAAGATTAAGAAGACTTGGAAGCCCATTTAGTGTTAAGGAAAGATAGTTTGTATTAGGAAAGATAGAGATTTGTAATCTTACGGGTTGGGTACGAAACCCTCCCGAACTCTGTAACTTGTGTACTACGAAACCCTCGGCTCCGCCTCCTATATAAGGGGGAGTCGAGGGACAAAGAAAGGATCGAATCTGTCAACATAACCCTAGTTTTCATAATCGTCGAGTACTTTTCGCCTGAACCTTCGAGATCTACTTGCCCTCTACTTCTAGCAAAACCCTAGTCTACAATCTGTAGGCATTGACAAGTTAATCCTTTGTCAATATGTGCAGGTATGTCCGTACCTAATGTAAAGCTTAAACACAAAATTATACACGTTGTATAAAAACGACTGAATGACTAAGAAACAATACAAGGATTTAGATTTGCACTATGCAAGTTTCATTTTATTTTTCTATAGGCCACATATATGATCATATTTTTTCTTGAAAATTTACACGAGTAAGTATCAAGGCGATATGTACGTGATGGATTTATCTCGTAAATTTCCGAAGCCTATAAATACTATTATGGGACAAAATTCCTTGACGGCTTCATGAGACCCAAGACCATCTAAGTATTGTATGTCATGCTAGTTATCCTTTTTTTTCCCTCTGTTTGTGAATCCATGCATGCGAAAAACAGTGCACTCTTCCGATATTCAAAAATAGCACACAACTTTATCTGGACATGGACACATCCACTGCTCTTAGGCTACACCCATTTGGTTTTACTGTGAACTTGTATTGTCCAAAAAGGGATGGAAGACACATCCCTGCCTACAGCCTGCTATATTTTACATGTATTCTAAATTTCCCACACACGCACACATGATTTCTATTTTTTTTTAACAAGCACATGATTTCTATTTGGTCTTGTGTTGATCGTACGAGTGGTAGGGGCAATAATAACGTTGTTTACATGTGTGAGCACAGAGGAGTGTCCACCTGAAATGGTGGTACTGTACCTATGGTGGCTGCGGTCCCACCAACCAGTGACAGCTGGCGTGCTGATGGTCTAAAGGGTCTGGATCTTCTGCAGCATGCATTGCATCTACGTTTTCTTTGGCAAACACATTGCACCCACGTGAAACACAAATAAAAAAGGAGCCCCGTTTTAGAAAAAAAAAACAGCCTAGAATACATTTTGGAGTTTAATAAGCTTCTGTTTTGCTATCACAAGCACTACATGTAGATGCACAATACGGACGTTTAAATTTCAACAAGAAATATGTTTATTTTACACCAAATATGTAGATCCATAATCAATATGCTATTGAGCACACAAATGGAAACAATTATTAATAAAAATTGAAAATACATGTGGCTCATCTGGATATCTATGTCGGAATGTTTTTAAATATTACTTGAACTTTGAAATATGGTTTCTCAGTTTTGTGTTAAATCTAGGCTCCGAGGAGTCTTGGATCCAAACCACGAAAATCATACATCCTGAACTTATGTAATAGCATTGCCTCCCGTTTTTGGTGTGAAATATCTGTTTAGTACTCCCTCCGTCACACCGAAAGTATCTCAACTTTGTTAAAATCTAGATGTATCTAGACACTATCTAGTAGGTAGACACATCCAAATTTTGACAAAGTTGGGACACTTTTGGTGGACGGAGAAAGTAGTTACTGTGAGGATAAGCTTGTGGTGGTAATTGAGTGAGCAAGGGTGTGTACTATCTGTTTTCGTGCACACTCTGTTTTATTTCTAGATTCATAACAAGTGTCGAGACTTATCATGGATATGAGGGGCAATAAAAAACAATTTGAGAAAAACAACAACAATATCATGTCAAAGTAAAATTCAAAGCGCCCAAAGAGAAAAGGTTATTTATGCGCGCGGTTGCAGCTTGACACGAAAAAAGGAGAAATTTTATTAGAAAAGGTTGCTTTTCAGTCACCTGTCAAAGTGCCTTTCCACGGATAAGCATCTCTTGTCTTTTCCCCCTCCTAGCCGAATGATCAAATTCTGATGTAGCTTAGCACTAAATCTTTGTGGGCCCCAAAATGATCAATTGTAATGTAGCACAAATAAGATATCATCAGCAACCACTTCATGTCATTTTTCTTTTTCCCCTTTTTAAAATTGTGTAAGATAAAACAATGTTGCGGGAGCTGCATTTGAGTCTAAATTAGATAGGGACGAGTCAATAGGACATGTGGGGAGCAGACAATCTTTCTAAGATTGGCGCTCATCAACTATAAATAAACACGTACAACGATTGTAGTCACAGTGAATAGTGATAGCACGTCGTCGCAGAAGGTGAGAATCGGTAAACATGGGCCCGCATGTTAGTGAGATTAAAAAACTGTAGTTTTTCTTTTTTTGAGAAGAAAAAAAAACTGTACTAGTTAATTTCTCTATTATACGCACCCAGCCACTATGACTCGACAAAAAAAAGTCCATCCTAGCTTTTATCCTAAAGGTATTTCAGAGCTGGGTGCTAGATGATATGGTATAGCTTTATACTTGTCATGGAATTCTTTTAGGCAGATCTAGTGCTCCTCTTGCTAGTACTACTCTACTTTCTAGTCCTTGTCATGATGACCAGACCAGTATGATATATTTAGGTGCCCCTCAAAAGGATTGGGCTAGCTACGACTTGAAGCACTCGTTGATGCGTGTCCACTTGGAAAACCATGTACTGATCCTTTTTCTCATCTATCATCCTATCCTTGGTTTAAAATGCCAACCATGTTCATATGCTGTTGTTTAAATTCTTGAATCTTTTTTATGAATTGTTTCAAAATTGATAAGTGGCTACTTTTCGATATGATTGTGTAAATGTTATGCGTAAAGTATTAAACTGTGCCACATATGCGAAACCTGAAGTGCAAAAGGTATCAAAGAAGAGGAAAAACTTCTCATACTTTCTTAGATAGCATGCACTTTTTGTTGATGGAAGTCATAAACGTATTGTCTCTGCAGGAAACAACACCAAAGTATAAGGAAGCACACCCTCTAAAAAGAATGCACACACAATTACACATATAAAGGTGGAAGAATAAGAGTTGTTGCATATGCTGGGTGTAATTGGTATCTCTTGATATTAATATATTTTCTTTATCGAAAAAGGTGAAAGAATAAGAAAATAAAAGTCCCGAAGAGTAATAACAACACCATTCGTCTTCGATGTCATGGCTACCTAACACATCGTAGCTTCATGGTAAAAATATAAATTGCACAAAAACTAAAAAAGAAATATCTGCAAGGACGAAAGACAAAGTAAGCCACTCGATTTCGTTAGTCCGGACACAACCACACATTGTTGGTGAATCTTGACAAAGTCCATGTTGCTGGAAACACAAGCAATTGTTTGCAGATAGTGAAGAAGTGTAAGTCCAAAACTCAAAAACAATACCCCCCCCCCCCCCCCCCCCCCCCCCCTTAACCGGAAAAGCTGAATCATCGGCATTCACCATGAGGAGAAACATGTTATGTAGACAAATATCATAATTTCCACTTTGGATGCGTCCACGGATGTGAATATCGCACATAGACACCACCATCGCCTAATCCTCGTTATCGGGACGTCCACTTGAGGTTGAGATCATACCACGCTCACTGACCTGGCATCAAAGAGCAACCACACGGTGAAGAAATTCGGAGCCAACAACACATGCATGATTTTTCTAAACAATATATAAAGCAAGGTCAAGAAAGATAATAAAGCATATGTGACTCGCGAGGAAATGTGTTCCTAAGTTCACTGTTCACTGCCACAGCCAAATAGTTTGCACAAGTAATGAAATGACCGAAGAGAGAGTTAATTCTTTCATAAGCCGCACCTCTAAAGATGGATGCAAACTCATTATCTACCACCCTAGTATCACCTTTAAGCTTGTAGCGGAAATAGAATACCCCCATGTATTTCCACTTCTTCGGTGAAAGCTAAACTAGTGTTATACTGTTATATATTCATAGTTCATCTAGGAACCAGCTCCTCTAACGTGGAGTAGCAAAGTCAGTGAAAATAGTGTGGGAAAGTCAGAGCATAGTAGCAATAAGTACCTTATTTTGTGATGCAATTAATTACTGTAGATAATTACTGTAGCTATAAAAGTTTGACCTAAATTTTATTACACCTTAATTTTACCTGTATGAAGTTAATCTCAATGCATAATATAAATTTGTATTATGTAGAATAATTTGAGTCGTTTTGGTCCAAAATCATAAATTAGGAAGAAGAGAAGTCAGGCTACTGTAGCTTACCTGACTTTGCAGCTAAATGTTAGAGGATCCCGTCCCAGTTCATCTATGGCCTATTCACTTTTCACGCACACATGCTCCTGATGCTCGCGCATGAGTGGGGAAGAAAATCTTTCCGACTTCACCGAATCTACGTGATTTGTTTTCTTACGGTTAAAATTGAAAGTTACTGGGGTGAGAATGTCAAAAGAAATCCAGCAATTGATGTGCCACCACAAACATCACCTTCAAAGCTTTATTGTCTAAAAGCCATGGATGGTGAAACCTGGCCCTACATCGTTTCCATACCACATGAATCTTCATTTGGATGCCGTAACGATGGCTTCACACCCATTTGTAGGGTGTTACCTGCCAAGTTAGGATGGTTAGTGATCGCACGCATGTATGCGTATGTAACTAACTCTAATAAACTAATTACTACACCAGTAGTAAGGATGACATGACTCTCTACCAAACAATGTTTTCTTTTAGTACCGGCCAACTTTGGTGAACCTGCTTTCGGTTGATCAGACGGTACTTTCTGTGCAGTTACGGTGCTAGGAGTAATTATATAATCCTCGATGCACATATTTGAACTGAAGTAATTGAGAGGAGGCTGGTGGAAAACTAATCCATTTGGTGAGTCAGCTAGAGATGATCGATCCACTGCTTCAGTTTGCACTTTCCCCCTTGCCATATGCAGATGAAACGTTTGAAGCTATTGAAGCAGAGGTTGGCATGTATGTGTCCCTGTCGGCCCAGGCACCATTGCATTATTGGTGACCCCTGGTCCTTGCTGGGCTCCTACTCTTTTGGAGACAATGATGGTCACAGGAAACTTGTGAATATCAAGGAAAAGGTATAACCTGCTTGTGAAAACTTTAAGCAAATTAGAGTTTTTGGAAATTTCGGTGCTCCGAAGTAGCTTCTTTCACGAGACATTTGTTTTTGTCTTTTTACATAGGCCACACAAAAAGATTCTGCCAAAATTTGTGTGCTAAACTGCTAATAATAGAATGTTTGGATGTACACCTCGATATTTTGACAAAATATTTTAACATTTCAAAATTTCATTTAAATTGCATTTTTCACAATGGATGGATATGTAGATCTACGAGCCAAAACACCGTGTTCATGTGAGAGGAACATCATCAATTCTAAAAGCATGAGTGCCTTTTATATGCATATGTTGGTTAGTACTCCCTTCGGTCCTAAATACTTATTTCAAGTTTAACAAAGGTACGTATACTTGAGCTTATATTTTATCTAAATTTGCGGCAAATGTATAACTACACCCATGCATGGGTCATCGGTCAAGCACATTCGCATAGCTTTCACGGGTCACACGGCTGGAAAGAGCACCACAGGAGGAGGAGAAGAATCTTGGTTAGCTTGCGCGAGATGGCAAGACCAGAAATCAGTTTCTGTACGTGTTGAACGGTGGTGGTTGCTTTGTGCGTGCGTGTCCGCCCGGCCTCCACTAGCAGAGGTGCGCGTCCCCTGCCAATTGGCTACCCCCTCGCTTCGCCACCGGACGCAGCCAGGCACAGGCACCCGCTCCGCCGCGCGCAGCATTATGTTGCACTCCCGAAGCTCAATCAAGAGCTGAAAGAAAATACAGTAGGACTGCTGCGTTTTGGCGGTGACCTGTGTCGACACTTTTCCCTGAAGCTGACATGCCGCACGTCCGACGGTCGTCACCTGCTTCCGTTCCGGCGTTGCTGGGTTGCCTGCCTCTCTGTCTCTTTCGTCCTTGTGGTCAGTAGTGATATATTTTTCCACGCAGAAAGACAGAATTTGTTTTCGTTTCTGCCTCGTTCTACATTTCTTCTCCCAGTTCATCTCATTTACTTAATTAATTTGTTCTGACCTCATGTGAAAATAGGACCTATGAAAAAGATATGGATGCGGCGAGAAATACTCTTGTGCACCTTCGTCACTCGGCTCACGGCAACCGGGCCCTGGTTATGTTATGCTATGAAAGAATTTACCCTTTTGCTGGGTCGGTTATTCAGAGCCATCTAGTATCCTTGTTGTATCAATTACCTCATATCCTAGTTCTATCAATGATCTTAAAGCATTTTCAGTTGCGTTCAACCCACTATCCAGCTTCAAAAAAGAAAAGAAAATCAGTTGCATACCTCAAAACATCATTCGAAGGGATTTTGGGACGCACCGAACACTTAAACTTCTCTAGCCGCCCACCCCAAAGGATGCTTTGGTTCGGGCGTGCTCCAAATATTGTCCACAATGTTTACCCCGTTCCATGTACACAAGGGCTCTATCAAAGACGTTGTATACGACTTTTATACTTGATTTTTGTTTGGGGTTGTGTTTGGGAGATACACTTGGGAAGGGGTGCCCCCAAAACACGGTACCACGCGACGGCCACCAAACAACCAATCCGACTTTTTTAACGAACGCCATTTGGGGATGGGACACGAGTAGAGATGCTCTTAGCACGACAAATTCCGTCTATCTATTATAACATGCTCTATTATAATAAATTTTATTGTCTCATCAGATGAGAGAGGGGAGAGGACGACGACATGCCTTCGGATCTCTAGTGCTTGTAGCTGGATGGTTCAATAATCTTCACATAATCTAGGTGATACATGCATGCCCGTGACAAAACTGTTGAAATATTGGGTCCACATTAGATTTCAGATTTCCCTATAAATCTCAAAGCTCACATTGTGGCAACCCATATGAGTTTGAGCCTAAGTTGATGGCAGCTCACTAGGGAGTGGCAAGAGGTGGGAAGTTTAGTCCCACATGAAAAGTCGGGAGTAAGTTAGACCACCTTATAAGGTGGGTTGTTCCACCACCAGTAAATGAGTGAGAATAGGAATGGTACACGCGCGCTCCTCCTCCTCGCTCGCTCGTCTCGACACGTCACGACGCGCGTCATGATCGTGGTGAGTGGATTGAGCCTCGAGCCGAACAGAGTCCTAGACGGACACGTCACAATTAGTCGGTTCGGGTCGCTCCCGGATCGTGGGCTATCTGTAACCGACTCGAAACGTTCGAGCGACGTGAGCACGACCCACGTTGCCTAGGGTTTCCTGAGCCTATATAATCTCTTGCCCGGCTACCGCAGAAATACATCCAATACACGAGTTAGGGTTTCCACATCTCTCTGCTTGCCCGCCTTCGTAGCCTACTCCATCCCGCCGCGTGCACCGGCGAACGAGAGCAGGTCTCCGGAACCTCGCCTTTGTGATCCTCGGAGAGGACGAATTAGGTTTTTGGCGCTCTGCAGACTGCTCAAGCTCTTCATCATGGGTCGCCTTCCGTCCAAGTCGGGCGGTGCTGCCTACCGTCGTCTTCAACGCTGTCTACTTCGACCCGTCGTTCCAGTCATCAACAACGTTGTCATCAACAACGTTACTGCTGCGACGTCATCTGCTATACCACCACCTCCACCAGATCGGTACGCGCGACATATCTCGATCTCTTTAGCGTTGGATGTTGTATTGTTTGCCATGCTACCATTCATGTTGATTAATGCATCTAGTATGTTCGAGTTTTACATGTTAGTAGTTACTGTCGTCTTGCTTAATATTCTGAAATTAATCATGAAAATTATGTCTAATTATCCAACAAAAACTCGATGTCCTTTAATTCCGTATTTATAAAGCTTAAGAAACTAACTTAACCCACAAACGAATTAAGCAGCAGACTGTGCGTCTGTGCCAAGCAATGTGCAACAGCTTCATCGCCCGATCTTTGCTGGAGCTGACTCCAGAGCAGTACGGAAAGCTGGGGAATATTTTGCCCTGTCCTGTCCATATCCCACAAATGGACAGAGCAATTAATTTGTTCTTTCATCTGGATGCTTAGTTCATGGATTATACCTTCGGTCGTGCTACACATGTTGTTCCACAAAGGGAACTAACTAAGGTGCTAACGGAAAGGTTCCCTTTGCGAGTCGATGCGTGTCATGAGTTAGCTTTCGCACAAATTCCATTTTTCAGGTCTGGAGTCCACTTTGCCTTGGTGTCACACGCATGCTTTCACAGTTCTTTTTTTTTCAAGTGAATTTTATCTCACTGTTTTTTTCTGCCATTATTCTCACTAGAGCAAGCACTGTCTTCTTATAAAAAAACATAATTAAAAAATGGAGCGATGGCAGAGATTTGATGAGCAATTTTATTGGGGTATTTTTTTCCAAAAGATCTCCAATATTAAGTGCAATATTAAATGACCAGGATGTTTAGAGATGTATGTCTAGTTACTATATTTTCTAGAGAAAATATTACAAGAGGCAATTATTGGGGCTAGGGTTTCAGAAAAGCACTAGCGAAGATGTTTTTTTAATAGAAAAACACAACTATTGGGCTAATTATGTTACAAAGACCTATATCTCGTGTTGTAGGACATTGACACATTGGGTCAACCAGTCAGACGCCATGTGGCAAAGAAGTTGGTTATATGCACATTCATTTTTCACCAACCGGACCTAGCTCATAGTAGGCTCGGTGCCGCGAACAAATTTGAGTCCCCAACCTATCCTACGTCTTTTTTGCATGTTCACTTCACTTGAATGTGAGGAGAGGATGTTGCATTCCGACATCTACGTAGGCGACGACCCTAGAGCTACTATGGGGGTCGCCTCATGAAGGAAGGGAGCGGGTGAATAAAAAATGAACTCCAACGGTGTAGCTGAAGTGCGGGGAAAGGCTCTGGAGTTAGTGGTGTTGCACATAGCACTAGTGTTCTTTCCTATTTGGGGATTTTGGCTAAGATATATAGATGGGCGGGTCAAGGCGGAAATGTTGGACCTAGCCACTTAACTGATCCCTCATGCCAGGTTAGGTCTGTAAGTTTGGTAGATTTGTTTGGAAGTGTTGCCCTTTGTCTCGGGCACGTATGCGTGTTTATATGAGCCAGGAAAAGCCCCTGGCGTGGCGTACAAGTTGAGGATCATCAAGGATCCGGTACATATACGATCTTCCAAAACTATCCAACCCTTATAGCCTGGATCGGTTACATAAGATAACAACACACACACGACACATATTCTAACAGCCCCCCTTAATCACAACTTTGCTAAGTTGAGATTACGTTTAAATTCTTCTAAACTTCTTGTTGGCAATGCCTTTGTAAATCCATCAGCAATTTGATCTCCAGAATGAATAAACCTGACCTGTAACTGCTTGTTGGCCACTCTTTCTCTAACAAAATGATAATCTATTTCTATGTGTTTTGTTCTGGCATGAAACACAGGATTAGCAGACAAATAAGTTGCTCCAAGATTATCACACCAGAGACGAGGTATCTTTCTCTCCTTGATACCTAACTCACCAAGCAAAGACTGAACCCAGATAAATTCTGCGGTTGCATTTGCTAATGCCTTATACTCAGCTTCTGTACTTGATCTAGATAATGTTGGTTGTTTCTTTGCACACCATGAGATCAGATTAGATCCTAAGAATATTGCAAATCCTCCTGTTGATCGTCTGTCATCCAGACATTCAGTCCAGTCTGCATCAGAAAATGCACTCACCAACATAGATGAAGCTTTGTTAAACACTAGACCAACACTAGAGGTATGCTGAATATATCTCAAAATTTGCTTAGCAGCTGTCCAATGAACAGTTGTAGGTGCATGCAGATAGTGACAAATTTTATTCACAGAGAAAGCAATATCCGGCCTGGTGAGTGTTAAATACTGAAGTCCTCCAACAATACTTTTGTACCTTGTACTATCCTCATATCCAAGAGGTTTCCCTTCATAGGCAGATAATTTTTCAGTAGTTGAGAGAGGTGTTGGTGAAGGCTTGCATCCTTTCATACCAACCCGAGCCAACAAATCAGTTGCATATTTTAGCTGTGTTAGAACTATTCCTTCTTTAGTTTTCTTCACTTCAATACCTAGAAAGAAGCTTAAATCCCCAAGATCTTTAAGAGGAAAATGTGAACTCAAACCTTTCAACAGTGTTGTAATTGCATTATGAGAGGAACTAGTAACAATGATATCATCAACATAAACTAGCATATAGATAATTATACCAGACTTGTTGTAGATAAACAATGATGTATCAGATTTGTATGACACAAAACCAAGATCAAGAAGTTTAGAGCTCAAGCGAGAGTACCATGATCTGGGAGCCTGTTTTAAGCCATATAAAGCCTTGTCAAGTTTGCACACATATGTTGGTGCATGCTTGTCCTCAAATCCTGGTGGTTGCCTCATATATACCTCTTGTTCCACCATGCAAGAACGCGTTTTGTACATCTAGCTGTCTCAAACTCCATCCTCTGGAAAGAACAATAGATAAAACCAAAAGAATTGTAGCAGCTTTAACCACTGGACTAAAAGTGTCCTCATAATCAATACCATATCTTTGCTTCAATCTTTTTGCAACTAAATGTGCTTTATACCTGTCAATAGTACCATCTGCTTTCTTCTTAATTCTGTAAACCCATTTGCAATCTATTAAATTTTTACCTTCCTTTGGTGGTACCAAATGCCAAGTTTTGTTTTTCATCAAGGCTTCATATTCTTCACCCATTGCCTTCCTCCATTTTTCACTTTTAAGTGCATCATCTAAACCTTCAGATTCACCTGTAGATGTCAACATAGCATATCTGATCATACCAGGAAATAATTTTTTCGGATTTCTTATCCCTTTTTGCAACCTGGTAACCATGCGTGTATCTGCAGCATTTTGATCCGCACAAGATCCTGCGTTTTCTGCAGTGGTCGGAGAAGAATCTGCTCCGGATCCGCTGCTGGCAGAGCCTGACGCGACAGAACCTGGCAACGCTGAACTATCGCCCTGGCCCGCAGACAACGCGTCGTTTTCCTGGTGGACGAACGTGCTCGCCCGCGACGTGTCACTCTCCTGCTGGTCGAACGTGCACGGGAATCTCCCGCTGGCGCTGCTGCCACTGCTGCCTGTGTGCATGCGCCCTGGTCCGCCTGTTGTCACCGATCCCGGGGTGTATCTGCATGGGGATCCGGCAGACTGACGCCCAGGTGTAGCAGGAGGATCTACCTCGGATCGAACGCCTGCTTCAACACCAATTTGCTCCGGATTTTCTCTGTTTTGCTCCAAATTTTCTTCTACAAAATTCTGCACACCAACACTAGCAATAGTATTAGCAGGATTAGCCCTTTGATCAACACTATTCACACCCCCATGATCAAAGATAGAGGTTGGTGGTAGAGATTCAGGGAGAAGCAGAATTTCTTTGCGAAGAAGTGCACCGGCATTTGGATGGAGAGATTTGAAGGGAAACACTTTTTCATCAAATACTACATCTCTAGATATGTAAACACGACCAGTTTTGACTTCTAGACACTTGACACCCTTATGACGAGAACTGTAGCCTAAGAACACACATTGTGTAGAGCGGAAGGAAAGTTTATGAGAATTATATGGTCTAAGATTAGGCCAACATGCACATCCAAACACACGAAGAGAGGAATAGGTGGGTTTGGTGTGAAAAAGACGTTCATAGGGTGTGTCAAAATTGATAGTCTTACTTGAAAGTCTATTGATCAAATATGTTGCTGCAAGAAAAGCTTCATCCCAAAATTTGAGAGGTATTCCTGCATTTGCTAGAAGGGCAATACCCATCTCTACTATATGACGATGTTTGTGTTCTACTGAACCATTTTGTTGATGAGCGTGTGGACAAGACACATGATGAGATATTCCAATAGTTTTGAAGAAAGAATTTAGCTTTTTCATACTCGCCACCCCAATCAGATTGAAGGGAGAGAATTTTCCTCCCAAATTGGCATTCAACTAGTGCTTGGAAATTGTGGAAAACATCAAGGACATTAGATTTATTTTTGATAAGATAGATCCATGTATATTTGCTAAAATCATCAATGAAGCTTACATAGTAACTAAACCTTCAAACAGAGGTTGCAGCTGGTCCCCATACATCAGAAAAGATCAACTCAAGGGGAAAATTTGAAACACTACTAGATGTAGGATAAGGCAATTGATTACTTTTGGCTCTTTGACATGAATCACAAACTGAATCTATACTAGAATCATCTAAGAATGAAAGCTTATTACTCCTAAGCACACGTTGAACAGTGATACGTCTCCAACGTATCTATAATTTCTGATGTTCCATGCTTGTTTTATGACAATACCTACATGTTTTGTTCACACTTTATATCGTTTTGATGCGTTTTCCGGAACTAACCTATTGACGAGATGCCGATGCTTCCTTTTTCTGCTGTTTTGGTTTCAGAAATCCTAGTAAGAAAATATTCTTGGAATCGGACGAAATCAACGCCCAAGATCTTATTTTTCCCGGGAGCTTCCAGAACATCAAAGAGGAGCCAGAGGAGAGCCACAGGCCCACTACACATGGTGGCGGCGGCTGTGGGCGCCCGTTGTCCGCGGCCTCGTAACCCCTCCGAGGCTCCCCTTTCGCCTATAAAGTCTCCCTGACCTAAAACTTCGATACGAATAAACCACGGTACGAGAAACCTTCTAGAGCCGCCGCCATCGCGAAGCCAAGATCTGGGGGGACAGGAGTCTCTGTTCACGCCGCCGGGACGGGGAAGTGCCCCGGAAGGCTCCTCCATCGACACCACCGCCATCTTCATCACCGCTGCTGCTCCCATGATGAGGAGGGTGTAGTTCTCCCTCGAGTTTAAGGGCTGTACCGGTAGCTATGTGGTTAATCTCTCTCTCTGTACCCCAATACAATGATCTCGTGAATTTCTTACATGATTGAGATCCATATGATGAGCTTTGTATTGCTACTAGTTTATGTGCTACTCATGTGATGTTATTAAAGTAGTCTATTCCTCCTGCATGGTGTAATGGTGACAGTGTGTGCATCGTGTGGTTCTTGTCGTAGATTATGATCATAATCTCTTGTAGGTTATGGAGTTGATTATCGCTATGATAGTATTGATGTGATTTATTCCCCTTCATAGTGTAAAGGTGACAGTGTGTATGCTATGTTAGTACTCGGTTTATTTTGCAAAGATCTATTATGCTCTAAGGTTATTTAAATATGAACATCGAATGTTGTGGCGCTTGTTAACTCCGGCTTGAGGGAGCTCTTGTAGCCCTACACAACGAATGGTGTTTGTCATCCAACAAAAGAGTGTATGTAGCACAAATGAGAGAAGTTATTATTTATTAGGTGATCAATGTTGAGAGTGTCCATTAGTGAAAGTATGATCCCTAGGCCTTGTTTCCAATACTGCAAACACCGCTTACTTACTGTTCTACTGCATGTTTACTCGCTGCCATATTTTATTTAGATTGCTATTACCACTCATATACATCCATACTACTTGTATTTCACTATCTCTTCGCTGAACTAGTGCACCTATACATCGACAAGTGTATTAGGTGTGTTGGGGACACAAGAGACTTCTTGTATCGTGATTGCAGGGTTGCTTGAGAGGGATATCTTTGAACTCTTCCTCCCTGAGTTCGACAAACCTTGGGTGATCCACTTAAGGGAAAACTTGCTGCTGTTCTACAAACCTCGCTCTTGGAGGCCCAACACTGTCTAGGAAAGAAGCGTGAGTAGACATCAAGCTATTTTCCGCGCCGTTGGGAGGAAAGGTAAAAGGCACTCATACTCCGGTCCTGGTAACTAAGTTATTTTATGTTGCTGTAAGTGCTCAAGCTATTTCCTTTAGATCCTGCAATTGCATCTTTTGGTTTCTTGTTTACACTAGTTAGGCATAATGGAAAGTAACAATGAGCTTCTTATTCTATTTCCGGAGTTAAGACATGGATTGTTTGCTGCGAAAATTATAAAACCTATGGAATCTTATTTGCATGCTAGTAGCAATGATATTAGTATGAACGCTTTGAACACCATTGTTGCTAATGATATAGAAAATTCTAAGCGGAAGCTGGTTTTGATGATCATGATATTTTTAGTCCCCCAAGCATTGAGGAGAAAATTTTCTTTGATGATACTTTGCCTCCTATTTATGATGATTATAATGATAGTGGTCTTTTGGTGCCGCCTACTATGGAGAGTAAATTTTATTATGATTATACTATGCCTCCTACACTTGATGAGAATAATAATGATAGCTACTTTGTTGAATTTGCTCCCACTACAACTAATAAAATTGATTATGCTTATGTGGAGAGTAATAATTTTATGCATATGGCTCATGACAAGAATGTTGTATGTGATAGTTATATTGTTGAGTTTGTTCGTGATGCTACTGAAAGTTATTATGAGAGAGGAAAACATGGTTATATGCATCTTAATAATATTAAGTTTCCCCTCTTTATGTTGAGAATCTTGAAATTGCGCTTGTGTTGCCTTTCTATGCTTGCCACTTTGTTCTTCATGAATCTATTTGTGTACAAGATTCCTTTTCATAGGAAGTGGGTTAGGCTTAAATGTGTTTTGAATTTGCTTCTTGATGCTCTCTTTTGCTTCAACTCTTATTTCTTGCGAGAGTATCATTGAAATTACTGAGCCCATCTTAATGGCTATAAAGAAAGAACTTCTTGGGAGATAACCCATGTGTTTATTTTACTACAGCACTTTTGTTTTATATTTGAGTCTTGGAAGTTGTTTAATACTGTAGCAACCTCTCCTTATCATGTTTTTGTGCCAAGTAAAGTCTCTATGGTAAAGTTGATGCTAGATTTGGATTACTACGCAGAAACAGATTTGTTCTGTCACGAATCGCGCAGAAGTATCTGTAGGTAACTCAGAAAAATCTGCAAATTTACGTGTGTGATCCTCAGATATGTACGCAACTTTCATTAGTTTTGAGTTTTTCCATCTGAGCAAGTTAAGTGCCCCTGCAAAATTCGTCTTTACGAACTGTTCTGTTTTTGACAGATTCTGCCTTTTATTTCGCATTGCCGCTTTTGCTATGTTGAATGAGTTTCTTTGTTCCATTAACTTTCAGAAGCTTTGTGCAATGTCCAGAAGTGTTAAGAATGATTGTGTCACATCTGAACATGTGAATTTTTATTATGCACTAACCCTCTAATGAGTTTGCTAGAAGTTTGGTGTGGAGGAAGTTTTCAAGGGTCAATAGAAGAGGATGATATACTATGATCAAGAAGAGTGAAAGGTCTAAGCTTGGGGATGCCCCTGGTTCATCCCTGCATATTTTAAGAAGACTCAAGCATCTAAGCTTGGGTATGCCCAAGGCATCCCTTCTTCATCGACAACTTATCAGTCACTTCTAGTGAAACTATATTTTTATTCCGTCACATCTTATGTACTTTACTTGGAGCGTCGTGTGCTTTTATTTTCGTTTTGTTATTTTCATTCTCTGAATAAATTCATGCTCATGTCACGCTGCTGTTGAGAGAACACGTGTTCGCTTTTTTTAATGTTCAAGGGCGAAAGTTGATCGCTTCACTTGTTTCTATTTGGTTGGAATCAGAAAATGCTTCATATGGTCTTGAATAATTTGATACTTGGCAATTGTTTTGAGCACTCATAAATCATGTTTAAGCTCTTGCATCATGTAGTTAAATCTAGTAGTGGAGAACTACCGTAGAGCTTGTTAAAATTTGGTTTGCATGATTGGTCTCTCTAAGGTCTAGATATTTTCTGGTAAGAGTGTTTGAGCAACAAGGAAGACAATGTAGAGTCTTATAATGCTTGCAATATGTTCTTATGTAAGTTTTGCTGTACCGGTTTATACTTGTGTTTGCTTCAAACAACCTTGCTAGCCAAAGCCTTGTACGAGAGGGAATACTTCTCGTGCATCCAAACACCTTGAGCCAAAACCCATGCCATTTGTGTCCACCATATCTACCTACTATGTGGTATTTTTCTCCATTCCAAGTAAATACTTCATGTGCTACCTTTAAACAATTCAAAAGCTATTATCTCTTATTTGTGTCAATGTTTTATAGCTCATGAGGAAGTATGTGGTGTTTTATCTTTCAATCTTGTCATTTACTTTTGACGACTTTCACAATGGACTAGTGGCTCATCCGCTTATCCAATAATTTTGAAAAAGAGCTGGCAATGGGGTTCCCAGCCCCAATTAATTAACTTGCATTAATAATTCTCTTCACATGTTTTGCTCTGATCTATCAGTAAGCAACTTAATTTGCAAATAGACACTCCTCCATTGTATGTGAATGTTGGAAGGCACTCGAGGATTCGGTTAGCCATGGCTTGTGTAAGCAAAAGGTTGGGGGGAGTGTCATCTAATAAATAAAACTAAAGTACATGTGTAAACAAAAGAGAAGAGGGATGATCTACCTTGCTGGTAGAGATAACGTCTTCATGGGAGCCGCTCTTGAAAGTCTGGTTGATAAGGTAGTTAGAGTACCCATTACCATTCGTTGACAACAACAAACACCTCTCAAAACTTTACTTTTATGCTCTCTATATGATTTCAAAACTTGAAAAGCTCTAGCACATGATTTAATCCCTGCTTCCTCTGCGAAGGGCCTATCTTTTACTTTATGTTGAGTCAGTTTACCTACTTCCTTCCATCTTAGAAGCAAACACTTGTGTCAAATGTGCATTGATTCTTACATACTGCTTATTTGCATTCATCATATTACTTGTTGACAATTATCCATGAGATATGCATGTTGAAAGTTGAAAGCAACGCTGAAACTTATATCTTCCTTTGTGTTGCTTCGATGCCTTTACTTTGAATTTATTGCTTTATGAGTTAACTCTTATGCAAGACTTATTGATGCTTGTCTTGAAAGTACTATTCATGAAAAGTTTTGCTATATGTTATCTATTTGTTAGCAAACTATAGATCATTGCTTTGAATAACTCCATTCATGTCATATGCTTTACAATAATGTTGATCAAGATTATGATGGTAGCATGTCACTTCAGAAATTATTTGTTGTTATCGTTTACCTACTCGAGGGCGAGTAGGAACTAAGTTTGGGGATGCTTGATACGTCTCCAACGTATCTATAATTTCATGTTCCATGCTTGTTTTATGACAATACCTACATGTTTTGTTCACACTTTATATCGTTTTGATGCGTTTCGGAACTAACCTATTGACGAGATGCCAAGTGCGTTCCTGTTTTCTTTTTGGTTTCAAATCCTAGTAAGGAAATATTCTCGAATCGGACGAAATCAACGCCCAAGATCTTATTTTTCCCGGGAGCTTCCAGAACATCAAGGAGCCAGAGGAGAGCCACAGGCCCACCACACATGGTGGCGGCGCGGCCGGGGGCGCCCGTTGTCTAGCCTCGAACCTCCGAGGCTCCCCTTTCGCCTATAAAGTCTCTGATGACCCACAAGTATAGGGGATCGCAACAGTCTTCGAGGGAAGTATTACCCAATTTATTGATTCGACACAATGGGAGACAAAGAATACTTGTAAGCCTTAACGGGAGTTGTCAATTCAGCTGCACTGAAACAGACTTGCTCGCAAGAGTTTATCGTAGTAATAGTTTTATGGTGGAAATAGTGAAATAACAGGTGAAATAAAGACAGCAGTAGTGATTATAGTAAACAGGATTAAAATACTGTAGGCACAGGGACGGATTTAACGGGCGTTGCATGGATGAGAGAAACTCATATAACAATAAAAGCATGGGCATTTGCAGATAATAATAAAACGGTATCCAAGTACTAATCAATCAATAGGCATGTGTTCCATATATAGTCGTACGTGCTCGCAATGAGAAACTTGCACAACATATTTTGTCCTACCAGCCGGTGGCCGGGCCTCTAGGGAAACTATGGATATTAAGGTACTCCTTTTAATAGAGTACCGGAGCAAAGCATTAACACTCCGTGAACACATGTGATCCTCACATCGCTACCATCCCCTCCGGTTGTCCCGATTCTGTCACTTTGGTTCCGGACAGCGACATGTGTATACAACTTGCAGGTAAGATCATAAACAACGAATATCTTCATGAATCAATAACATGTTCAGATCTGAGATCATGGCACTCGGGCCCTAGTGACAAGCATTAAGCATAACAAGTTGCAACAATATCATAAAAGTGACATCTACGGATACTGGGCACTATGCCCTAACAATCTTATGACTATTACATGACCAATCTCATCCAATCCCTACCATCCCCTTCAGCCTACAGCGGGAATTACTCACACATGGATGGGGAAACATGGCTGGTCGATGGAGAGGCGTTGGCGGTGATGGCGGTGAAGATCTCCTCCATCGTCCCCGGAGTGCCGAACGGAGACTTCTCCCCGACGGAGTTTCGCGATGTGGCGGCTCTCCGGAGGTTTCGACTTCGACTCCTCCCCGTGCGTTTTTAGGTCGAACCCGATAAGTAGTCCGAAGGGGGCGAAGGCCAGCCGGGGGCCACACCATAGGGCCGCGCGGCCCCCCCTAGGCCGCGCCGCCTTATGGTGTGGGGCCCTCGGGCCTCCACCTCTTGCCCTTCTGGCTCCGTCAATATTCTGGTAAAATAGGGCCTTCGCATAAATTCCGAGGATTTTCCCGAAAGTTGGATTTCTGCACAAAAACGAGACACCAGAGCAGTTCTGCTGAAAACAGCGTTAGTCCGTGTTAGTTGTATCCAAAATACACAAATTAGAGGCAAAACAATAGCAAAAGTGTTCGGGAAAGTAGATACGTTTTGGACGTATTAGTCTCCCTGACCTAAAACTTCGATACGAATAAGCCACGGTACGAGAAACCTTCCAGAGCCGCCGCCATCGCGAAGCCAAGATCTGGGGGACAGGAGTCTCTGTTCGGCACGCCGCCGGACGGGGAAGTGCCCCGGAAGGCTCCTCCATCGACACCACCGCCATCTTCATCACCGCTGCTCCCATGATGAGGAGGGAGTAGTTCTCCCTCGAGTTTAAGGGCTGTACCGGTAGCTATGTGGTTAATCTCTCTCTCTGTACCCCAATACAATGATCTCGTGAATTGCTTACATGATTGAGATCCATATGATGAGCTTTGTATCGCTACTAGTTTATGTGCTACTCATGTGATGTTATTAAAGTAGTCTATTCCTCCTGCATGGTGTAATGGTGACAGTGTGTGCATCGTGTGGTTCTTGTCGTAGATTATGATCATAATCTCTTGTAGGTTATGGAGTTGATTATCGCTATGATAGTATTGATGTGATTTATTCCCCCTTCATAGTGTAAAGGTGACAGTGTGTATGCTATGTTAGTACTCGGTTTATTTTGCAAAGATCTATTATGCTCTAAGGTTATTTAAATATGAACATCGAATGTTGTGGCGCTTGTTAACTCCGGCTTGAGGGAGCTCTTGTAGCCCTACACAACGAATGGTGTTTGTCATCCAACAAAAGAGTGTATGTAGCATAAATGAGAGAAGTTATTATTTATTATGTGATCAATGTTGAGAGTGTCCATTAGTGAAAGTATGATCCCTAGGCCTTGTTTCCAATACTGCAAACACCGCTTACTTACTGTTCTACTGCATGTTTACTCGCTGCCATATTTTATTCAGATTGCTATTACCACTCATATACATCCATACTACTTGTATTTCACTATCTCTTCGCCGAACTAGTGCACCTATACATCGACAAGTGTATTAGGTGTGTTGGGGACACAAGAGACTTCTTGTATCGTGATTGGGTTGCTTGAGAGGGATATCTTTGACCTCTTCCTCCCGAGTTCGATAAACCTTGGGTGATCCACTTAAGGGAAAACTTGCTGCTGTTCTACAAACCTCTGCTCTTGGAGGCCCAACACTGTCTACAGGAAAAGAAGCGTGAGTAGACATCAAACAGTAGAGAAAGAGGTATGCCCTAGACGACTATGCCACCTTGATGAAGGGATTTTGGTGACATTGAAAGCTTGTTTAATTGATCTCCAATCTTGTGTAACTAAGGGGTAAAGTCTATGCCTACATCTGCCTCTGAACAGAACTCTCTTCGTGACCTGGTCCTTGATAAAAAAGAACCACATATCAAATTCAATGAAAATATTATTGTCAAGGGTATGACGATGAACATAGAGGAGATTCTTTGAAGTACTAGGGACATGCAAAATATTCTTTACTTTCAGATTTTTATGGGGAGTGCAAATAAGTGATTGACCAATATGACTAATTTTCATACCTGCTCTATTGGCATTGGGCACTTGTTCTTGTCCTCTATATTTTTCCCGGACAGCCATCTTTTCGAGCTCGCCGGTGATGTGGTCCGTAGCACCACTGTCAGTGTACCAATTTGTATCTACTCCATAAGAGGATGTGCTGGCCGAACCGACCACTCTTTGTTCAGGTTCGTAGTCCTCTTCATACCGATGCCAACATTCATTAGCTCCATGACCAGGTTTGCCACATATTTGGCATGTGAGTCGATCTCGCCCACCATTGCGCCTGCCACAGTTGTTGTTGTTGAAGTGACGGCCTCCTCTGTTTCCTCCGTTCTTGTAGCCGCCTCCATTGCGACCACCACGGCCTCCACGCTGACCTCCGCGTCCACCGCGGTAGCCATAATTTTCGCGTCCTCGCGCAGCAGCATTGGCCGAGGATTTGAAGCCGTTAGAAATTCCCACTTCGCCGAGCAGTGCATTACGCGCGTCATAGTTCGACATCCGCGCATACATATCATCTAGCGTGATTTGTTCCTTCTATGCATCAATGGCGGCGACCAGTGAGTTATAATCACCTTCCAATCCGGCCAGGATATAGGACACCACTTCGTCTTCAGCGAGCGGCTTCCCGGCTGCAGCAAGTTCATCAACATAGCCTGTCATCTTGGCAAAATACGCAGCGACAGTCATGTTTCCCTTGGAGGCTTTGGCGAGCTGGATCCGCAGATTGTTGATCCACGACCTCGACTGTGATGAAAACATATTCTCCAGCGCGCTCCATGCTTCGTGTGACGTGGTCTTGGAGATGACCTGCGCCAGAACCTCTTTGGAGAGGGTATTGATCAGATATGACAAGATGTGTTGATCCATTGCGATCCAGTCAGCGTATGTTGGATTTCAGCAGACGACGACGAGTCCTTCTCCTTCCCTGGGAGTTTTTCCTCAGGTGCGGCGACAGATCCGTCCAGGTACCCGATGAGTCGACCCCCGCGGATGGTTGGAAGCACTTGTGCTTTCCAGAGGAGATAATTCTCTCTCGTTAGCTTCTCGGTGACCTGTGATGCCGATAGATTTGGCAGCACGGCCGGCGTCGCCATGATCGCTAGATGTCGATGAAGAAGAGGAGCTCTGATACCATGTAAGTTTGGTAGATTTGTTTGGAAGCGTTTTGCCCTTTGTCTCGGGCACGTATGCGTGTTTATATGAGTCAGGAAAAGCCCCTGGCGTGGCGTACAAGTTGAGGTTCATCAAGGATCCGGTATAGATACGATCTGCCAAAACTATCCAACCCTTATAGCCTGGGTTGGTTACATAAGATAACGGCACACACACGACACATATTCTAACAAGATCATGTCTGGTTCGTGGGAATAGACCGGAGAAAACTCGTTCCTTTGCTAGGTAGTGTCTTACAGGTAGGCCTAGTGTCCAAAATGCCGTCATCAAGCGGGGTAAAACACGATATTTGGGTTCCGTGAAAGAATTTACCCCAATAGTGGTGGCCTTCTGATTTTTTTTTCCTTTGGTTTGTGGTTGTGAAAAACCATGTCCCAAATATTTATTGTTTGTGATATTTGCTGTAATTTCCATAAGCTGGATGATCAACAAACTTTGGATGAGCATCACAAAAATAATAATAATAAATGACGGATTCTTAGGTCAGATCTTACATGAACACATCAATTTAGACTCCTCATAGCAATAAATATCATGGAAGAAACCAAGTTCATAACATAGAGGAAGGAGAGGAGGTACCTTCTGCCACATTCCCTTGGCATAGCATGTCATACTCCTATGACCTCACCAGCATACATGCATCTGTGCAACATTCATTCATAAGTCAACTTCTAGGTAGCATA
This sequence comes from Lolium multiflorum, assembly GCA_030979885.1. Classification (NCBI taxonomy): domain Eukaryota; kingdom Viridiplantae; phylum Streptophyta; class Magnoliopsida; order Poales; family Poaceae; genus Lolium; species Lolium multiflorum. The sequence continues at coordinate 198,680,922 of CM061750.1, forward strand.
TATGCCAAGAAAAGGGAGGCTGTTGCAATTTGAGTCCTAATCCAAATGCTTCTTCCCTTCCCCGAGATGTACATGTACTATGCGTTAACAGCAAAAGTATCTTCCTCTCTGTTACTAGTAGATTTCTATGTGCATGCATGCATGTCGCCTCTAGCTTGCTCCTAAAGTAGCTAGCACAAGTATCTTTCTGACGAAAGCCATGGATGGGCATGTTGGGTCCCCTTCCCCTAAAGTTTAAAGTGGTGTACAGTGCAAAGAGCCAAACAGGAATGCCAGCTGCCTAACACCACTTGGTAGGCGCGTTGGAAGCTTGTGTTCGAACAATTCTTTCAGCTTATTTGGTCAAATACATGGTTTTTCTGTAAGCAACCGGCCGGGCATCTCCCCTTCCGGTATTACTTCTTTTTTCAGCAGCAAAACTGCAAAAGCGCATTTCAAGATAGCATATGCATTCACATTCCAAAAGAACTTGCCAGTAATCCTGTAGCTAGCTAGTAGCTAGGTTGAAGATAAGAAGAGTATCATGAATTAAGCATGGTCTACTATTCTACTCTCGGTGGAGATTTGGAGCACATGGATATGAGTGATCCTTCTTTTTCAAATGAAAAATTAAAATAATGTATCTGAGTTTCAAAAAAACACTGAAAAATCAGGCTGTAGCCAGTGATATATACCACAAAAATAATGTGTATTTTAAGCTACACAAAAATGGAAACTACTGTGGATCTGAGTATCTCATTTTCGCATCTCCAAAAAATATAGATTTTTTTATCGAAAAGAAGGTTGAAACCCCTGGCTTCTGTATCAAATAGATACATACAATATTTAATAAGATTTTATTCAAAAAAGTCCTAGCAAGAGCATACATAAAAAAATCCCGAGTTTACCACACAACACCTACAAACCCGATAGATTTCTCAATTTTTTTTTGTAGCCCATATATAATAAAAATAATTTCGAATTGTGGTTTTGCACGCTTGTAGGATATATCATTGACAAAGTCCATAATTGTTTTCATCTTTTCTAAAACTTACAAATAAGATTTTTAAAAAAATAGTATAGAGGGATCACTTGAGCTCATACGCATAACAACTTTTCTTGTCTACTTTGCAATATATTCTCTTGATCACTAGTTTCTCCCTTTCTCTCATGGCCTGCTATACTATTGCAAAGTCTCCGGCTAGCACGAACATACCACTTTGTTCAGCGCCACTTGCACCCATATCTTTTCCAAGATTCAGACTTTGGGAGTGAAACTGTGACTGTGAAACAAGAGGAGAGCTTTGAGTGGAAAGAATAATGCAGCAGGGAGAGCAGAGCAGATCGAGGAGAGAGCACAATCTTTGCAGGAGAATAAGAATATTCTCGAGCCTTATTGACGCGCATAGCAATATAGCATACATGCGAGGAGCCAGTTAAGCCGAAATGGAATTCCTCCTGGCCCCAACAGGAATATAGGATGCAATGCAAGAACATCCTTTTGGCGCAAAAGCTGGTCGCACTAGCACTAGCGTCATGTCGCCGGAAAGGCCACTCACGTGAATTGGGGTGGCCTGGCACTAGATCATTGGCTTTACATTACGATGTTCTTGTCCTGACCTTTCTGTGTAGTACTGGTAACTTGGTAAGTTTTCAGCTAGTGTGCTCGCTTCTCGTTGATAATTCATTCGTGCTGGGCTGTCGAGAACCCGCAACGGATCGATGCAGCCCGCAATGCTTACATGGGCCTTCACTGGAGCTGGACCACGATTACATTTCCACCCACAACACTCTCAATGTTCCTCCAATTCCTAGAAAAAAAAACTCAATCTTCTTCCTCTTGTCCACGATCGAGACCACGATGTCGATTTTCTGTTGGTAACTGTACGAAACAGACAGTATGATTGTACAGAGAAGGCGAACGTGGAGCAAAGACTAGAACGCGGTTGGTGACTTAATGTCTGAAACTGTGAAGCAGCTGCATTAAGAGCATCTCTAGCAGGCCCCTTATTTTTCTGTCCCGTATTTCGTGACTATTTCGTCCCGTATAAAAAATGCTCGTAGAAACACCGTTCCGTCTAGTAGACCCCGTATTTGATCCCGTAAATTCGTAAATTTAAAAACCCACGAAACTTGTTCATTCATAGTTCGTCGATCATACATACGGATCGACGTATCTACATACAAAATGCGCGATCATGGATCGCGACTTCTAGTCGGCAGAGGTCGATGATGTACCAGTCGGCCTCCGCCTCCGCCTCCTTCACGGCGGCGATGGCCGCCGCCTTATCTTCCTCCTCCGCCCTCTTCCTCTCGGCGTCCTTCAGACTCTTCAATTGCCTTCTTGAAGGCGGGGTCCTCGTCCTCCTCCTCCGGCGAGCGGAGGTCTCCTCCGCTGGTGCTCCCGATGCTCACGTTCCATGCCTCCTTCGCCCACCGTTGGCGCTCCCACTCGGCGCGCCACTCGTCGAACTTGGGGTCGCTCATCGGCTTGAGCGGCGGGTCCTCGTTGTACCAGCGGCCGCCCCGAGCGAACTCGCGGAGCTTCGGGACGAACGAGGCGCCGTCGTACTTGCAGGCCGCACGGCGGCTCCCGGCGACGGATCGCTTGCATTGCAGCGCCACGCGTCCTCCACGTTGTCCGGCGAGCGATCGCCGATCCGCTCGCCGGCGAGGCGGTACTGCGGCGACGGGCGTCCATGCCGGGGCTGGGGTGGAATGGGGCGTGGGGGAGTGAGGAATTGCTCGCCGGAGCAGGATGGAGGCAGCGGCGGCGCACGGCGGAGCTAGGGCACCTTCGCCCGGTATAAATAGGGGGCGGCAGGGCGGATTTCCTGGGTCCCGTATTCCGCCGAAACGGGCCGGCTCGTATACGGGGCCTACTAGACGGCCCAAACCGCGCCTGCCCTGTATCCCGCCAAAATTTTACGCGATGAACGGGTTATAAAGGACCTGTCAGACATGCTCTAACATAAGACCCCTCGCAGTCGGTACATCGTCTGCAATCACAGCTACTGCAGAACCAATACATCATACCTGACGTCAGACGTGTCACGTAGAGGTACTGAAGCGGTGCCAACATGGTGGCACGCCGAGGTCTCTGTTACTACAGCACATCGGACCACTTCACTTCTTTCTCGACAAAAGTGACACAAATCTTGTTATTTTTTTAGACAAACACAAATCTTAATTTGCTTTGCATCCTGATCCTGCGTACATACGCTAGGTGGAGCTGGGCCCAAGACTATTAGGGCAATGGCCCGAAAATTTCCCTTTTCCAACATAAGTCGTATGCATTGAATTTGGCCCATGGTGCAAAGACTCTCCATCCAGCCCACCAATGCCTCGCTCTGCCTCTCTGTAGGCCTTCTTAGCCACTACCCACCCGGACACAACCTACAATAACGTGGACACAGCCCACCAAGATTTGCTCTTTTTTTTTAGACTTCATTGTTGTATCTCAACCATGTACTACTTTCTACTCCCTCCGATCCTAAAAAAGTGTCTGACAGCCAATACAATTACATTTTGTAATTAAGTCCTTCTAAGGTTAGGAAAATCCATTCGCGCATCATCAGCTTTCTGCCGCCCCGGCCGAGTCCGCCCAGTACCGCGCATGTGCGTGCGTCCCATGCAGCTACGCTCCCGCTTGAGTGTGCCTCTGATCAGCCCAGGTCAACGCTCCCTCCTCCACGTGCGTTGTCCCAATCCAGATCTCATCCCTGATACGTTCAATAATGGAGTGCGGGTTGATGCTAAGTAAACTTTTAGGATTTTTTTGCAAAGTGTGCTGTCCGACATTTTTTTAGGATCGGAGGGAGTACTATTAATATATACTCCCTCCGTTTGGAAATGGAAATCTAAGATGTTGAAGCATTTTGTTTGTTCATCCACTTTAGTTTGTATCTAGCATATTTTGGTGTGTAGGTTCACTCACTTTGCTTTGTATTTAGTTTAATTTAAAAGTACCTAAAACATCTTACATTGATGCATAGAGGGAGTATGTATTTATTAGGAGTATGCATTTATTATCAGAAAATATAATAAAGTGCCAACACAGTAACAGGCTGAGGTTATTCTCAAGAAACAAAGTAAGAGAGGGAACGATCAGATCAATCAGGTATTAAACGAAAAGGCAATGCGCTTGAAAGAGTTGGAAAACTCAAGGCCTCAAGGAAAACAGTAAAATCACATCATAAACTATTCCGGTCTCATATTTTATTTTTTCATCATTTCCAAAAGTTAGTGGTTCACTTCCACATCATTTGGAGGTCTTGCAAAACTAGAGGTTTCCAAATTCCGAGTCACGAGCTTTGAGCTAATTGATGCGGGGTCTCCACGGCAATCCCCATGGTTGATGGAATTGTGTTTAAGGGAAGAAGGTGAAAGTGCATGGAGCCCCCATGTGTGGTTTTGGTAATTAATGACAATCCCTATGGACTAATGTTTGCATTGAGTTATATTTGTAGGAGTTGTCCATAGGCTATTCTTGAACCATTTGTTGGCTTCAAGGTTGCAATAAGAAGAAATTGATGAAGGATATCAAGTGTCAAGTATGTCTTGAAGATGAAGATGAAGTGAGCCCTCAAGTTACTTCAAGACATCAATATGATGAAGAATGAAGAATGAAGCGCAAGTTCAAGATGAGCCAACTCGAAGAGTTCATAAGTTTGAAGCTTGCCATGGAGAAATGAAGTGCAAGTTCAAGATGAGCCATCTCGAAGAGATCCTTTGCTTGAGTCTTGCCATCCATATGGTGGTCATGGTTATGTGAAGATGCGCCAAGAAGAAGCTCTCCCATGGTGGATTAGGGGGAGCAATCCACAAGACTTCGTCAAGCAAGCACAAGCAAGAAAGGCGTTCCATCTTGTTGAGGTCAAGATCGTCGTCATCGAGCTCAAGTGGAATACGCAAGTATAAGGTTTGCTCTTGATAGGGTTTCTTTCTCACCGGTCTCATAGTATAGTTGGAGACCGGTTTATAGTTTAGTTGCCGTACTATCAAGAGGGCTCTCGAGTGAGTAACTCGATCGTATCGTTCGGAGAGAGATCAAACCTTTGCATCATTGCATCATCTTTCTTGGTTGTTATTTGGACCTTATCCATGTGATGTTTTAGAGCTTGTGCTTATTCTCATGACAAGTTCTAGTTCATCAAAAACGGATTTCGCATAGATCACTTGTTGCGTTTTCGAGTTTGATTCATCATCTTTCTTGGTTGATTATTTGGATCTTATCCATGTGATGATTTAGAGCTTGTGCTTATTCTCATGACAAGCTCTTGTTCATCAAGAATGGTTTTTGCACGGGCAACTTGTTGCATTTTCGAGATTGGAGGTTTTACCGGTATGTCTTTTTTGATAGGTCAAACCTTTCATCATTTGTTTCTATCCTCCCTTGTTGGACTATGATGGTTTCCTGCATGATCTTGTAGGGCTTGTTCCTAGCTTCAAAACAAGCCCAAGATCATCAAAATCGGAGTCCGGATGCTAAAGTTATGCCCGTTTTAGTTTTGGTGTTTCTGCTTTTGCCGGATTATCCGGGCCGGATATTTCAAATATCCGGCTCCCTCAAAATCGGCTAAGGACCAGAAGAAAAGCAGCTCTGGACAGGGGCCGGACTTTTGGCCGGATTTTTACCAGGTTTTGTCCCTGAGACCGGATTATCCGGCCCTTACTTAGGCCGGATTATCCTACCCTGGTTTTGCCCAACGGTTCGATTTTCTTGGGGGTATAAATACCCCCCCTTCTTCCTCCTTGGGCTGTTGCTTCTCTCACTCTCTCTCTCCTCCATTGTTGAACTAGAGAAGCTTGCACTATCTCTCAATCCCTCCATGATTCTTGCCCCCATTTGAGGGAAAAGAGAGAGAGATCTAGATCTACACTTCTACCAATCAAATCCATCTCTTTGTGAGTGGAACTCTTTAGATCTTGATCTTGGTGTTCTTTGTGAATTCCTTTGTTCTTCCTCTCTTATTCCCCCAATAGCTTTTGTAGCTTTGTTGGAATTCGAGAGAGAAGGACTTGAGCATCTTTGTGGTGTTCTTGCCATTGCATTTGGTGCATCGGTTTGAGTTCTCCACGGTGATTCGTGGTGGTGAAAGCAAGAAGGTTGTTACTCTTGGGTTCTTGGAACCCTAGACGGATTCTACGCCTTTGTGGCGATTTGTTGGGAGCCTCCAATTAAGTTGTTGATGTGTGCCCCAATCTTTGTGTAAGGCCCGGTTTCCGCCTCGAAGGAAATCCCTTAGTGGAACCGTGACCTAGGGCGCGAGGGTCACCGGAGATTTAGGTGAGGCGCCTTCGTGGCGTTCGGTGTGTGGCCGCATCTTGGGGTGAGGCCTTTGCGGCGTTGGTGTGCATCGAGCAACCACACCTCAAGGTGAGCCTCTTGTGGCGTTCGGGAGCACTAAGCAACCGCACCTCTCCACCGGAGATTAGCACTCGCAAGAGTGTAAACTCCGGGATAAATCATCGTCTCCTGCGTGCCTCGGTTATCTCTATACCCGAGCTCTTTACTTATGCACTTTACCTTGTGATAGCCATTGTGCTTGAAGTTATATATATCTTGCTATCACATACTTGCTTGTATTGCTTAGCATAAGTTGTTGGTGCACATAGGTGAACCATTGCTTAGAATAAGTTGTTGGTGCACATAGGTGAACAATAGTATATAGGCCTTGGGCTTGACAAAGTAAACGCTAGTTTTATTCCGCATTTGTTAAGCCCATCTCGTAAAAGTTTTAAATCGCCTATTCACCCCCCTCTAGGCGACATCTGTGTCCTTTCAGAAGGTGCAACAACGAGTTCGTCGGCTAACGGACAAAGAGGAGGCACGATTTACCTAGGTTCAGGCCCTCGGAGGGTAAAACCCTACTTAGTGCTTGTGTGTTCTTGATTGATGATGACGATTACAATGTAGTCTTGATGGATATGGCATTCTATCTCTAGCTAGATTCAATCTCTCTGGAGTCTATCTTAGTCCTTCTCCCTGTGGCGATCCCTCCTAGCCTTTATATAGGAGGCTATGTCTCGGGTATCGTATCCGGGTTGGTTACAGGTTAACGATGGACTTTAGGGTTCCCATGTCCTGGGCATGTCCTTGTTCTACACATTAGGAACATGGGCCTGGAGCGCTTGATGATTTCTAGACTGTCTTGGGCTTCTTGATCCTTAGTAGGCCATCGGGTTGGCCTCTTATTGTGCCACACCATGTATGTCAATGATAAGCACCAGAACGGTCGTGCCCACGTCAGGCACGTACCTACGACTTCTTCAGCGAGAATACAAAATGAGCATGTCGGCTTTCACCGGCTGAGTGTGTTTCGGTTGTCTTTCTTGTCGCTTCTGCCGGGTCAAACAGAAAAAGGAAAAATGCCACACATGGTAGGTGGGGTGGATGTGGCGCGCACGATTGGAAAAGTTAGGGTGCAAGCTAACCAAAAAAAAAAAAGCGCGTCGCGTCGTGGGAAACTGGTGGGATGAGACACGCAATATCCGACAGGAACCGTGCACCCAACCCAAAAAAAGAAACCACGCCACGTGTAGGAAGGGGGGGGAGTTGGACATGTGTGATGAGAAAATAACCGCCACATCATGCGCCGGAAAAGTGAGATGAAGTTGGACGTATGTGCTCGGAAAGTTACCGCCAATTCATACGTGGGAAAGAGAAAGGGGCGAGGGTCTACTTGCCCCGATGGGAAAGTAACCGTGCATACGGTCACTTCCTAGCAAGGAAAATCCATCAAAAAAAATCTTGCATCTCACGAGTATATATCTTAAACATAGTGACCATGAACAAAAAAGATAGCAGAACACATCAAGTTCAAAACAAAACGGTGGACGGGTTTGGGGCGTGGTGCAACATGTGAGGTGAGAGAGAACACTTTAAGATTCGTGCTAGCTCTTGCAGGGTACACGTGTCGCTCCCAGGTCCCTTGCTCGTCCGTTGTCGCCTCCAAAAAGGGGAGAAGAGAAACGCTGCAGCCAGCCACCCAGCCAGTGACGCCAGGCCGCCGGGCGCCGCCGCCGCCCACCAACACCCCTCCTCTCCGCTCCCCTGCCCTCCCGAGACGGCGATCATTCTACTTCCTTCTCGAACCTTCTCCGCCCCCCACCCCCCCTCCCGAACCGCCGCCGTTCCTTCCTTCTCCTTTCTCGGCCGCCCGCCCATCCGAGTCTAGAAAAACCCCCAGCCATGGCGCCGGAGCCCGTCGACGATCCGGCGGTCGCTTCCTGCAAGGTATGACACGGTGACCGTCTATATCCTTTCGTGCCTCATATGTGTATACGTCTGCACGCTCAATCTGACGATGATGGGTTCCAAGGCCCTCTCCGATGACCCCTCATCTCATAGCCGATAATTTCTGTGCCCATTTGGTTAGATTTATACTCCAGACGTTTAAGCATGTTTATCCGTATATGCGTCCATAAAGTCTCAATTGTTCTTGTAGACGGACGAAATGTCCCCCCTTTTGCAGCCTGAACTACTTGTGTTTGCCAGTAGATGTACGGCCTTCTTCGGAAAAAAAAATTAGTTGCCTCCCCCCCTGGTAAAATTTGTTCTTGTTTGCATTACCCTTTACGCAGAATCAACTGGGACAGTGTACGTGAGTACATTTTAGATATTTCTTTCTGTCATCGTTGTGAAGATGCTTCTCTTACCAATTATGTAGAGCAGTAGAGGATGAAAATGGCTGTATCATCTGGTCTCTGAATAAATGCTTTGTTTGCAGGGCATGTTGAAGAACTTCCGACTGAAAGAGCTAAAGGATGTCCTGTCTAAGCTTGGACTTCCAAAGCACGGAAAGAAGCAGGTTTGTTCACTGCTATTGTGTATATCTACGTTTCACGCAAATAAATTCTTGATGTTGATCTGCTTCACATACATTGCTCGTATGTTTCTGGGCTCCCTTCATTGTGGGAAAGCACATAACGATTCGACTTTTGTGGCCTCCGTATCTATTGCATATACAATTATGGAAACTAATTAACTTCCATGTGTTTTTCGATACAGGATCTGGTGGACAAAATCCTTGCTATACTGTCCGATCAACAGGATCAAGGTACATTACATTTTTTTCAGTGATCTCTTTAGAGTAGTGTTTGTGCCGGAAATTCATACGGTATCATTTTCATTTTGTCTCGTAGCCTCACGAATTGATGTATTACCAAAGAAAATGATGCTTGGAAAAGAAACGGTGCTGAAAATAATCGAGGACACTTTTAGGTGAGTTTACATTTCCTCATACAATTACCTTGTGTTTTTATTATTTTGGTTGAGTCTAATAAAGCTTTTGTGCACTGTTGATTTTTCCAACTATTTCTAGAAAAATGCGCGAGCCTGTGAATGCGGTTTCAGCCGCTGGAAATCAGATTGAGCTGGGGCTCGGTGTAAAGCCTGTAAGTAAATCAGATGGTTCTGCTCAGCTGGATGTGAAGGTCCGTTGCCTCTGTGGTAACTCCATGGCCACTGGGTCCGTGGTTAAGGTACAGTTCTCACGACACGCATGACTATATGACTGCTAGGTGCTGTTATTCACTCAAACTAGTTCAATAAGATCTTCAAAATTTGTCCATCAATCCTGTTAATTTTACAGACAGTATGTTGAATTATAAAAGCAGTTAATTTTGTCATTTTGCCGTATTCTGTAATTTTAATGCAGTGATTTTTATGTATCCTGAAACTTCAAAGGAGCTAATTTGTATGGATTACTGTCTTTATTATAAAATGAAGCCCGTATCTATGTGTCCTGAGCATTACCATCCTATGAAGTGTAGCATTTAAGTCTTCCATTATTCCATCATTTAGAGGTAAGTAGCATTCTGTAATCTTGTTCATGACAGGTTCTCTTGCTTCTATTTTTTTAAAATTCTTTTCAGTGTGATCACCCGCGATGCAATGTATGGCAACATGTTGATTGTGTCATCATACGTGAGAAGACTGCATATGGCGCTCCTCAAGAAATACCTTCCAGCTTTTATTGTGAAATGTGCCGAGTCAGCAGGGCAGACCCGTAAGTTCATTAACCTTTCGTTTAGTAGAAAGTCCTTCCTTAACCATGCATGATCATGTATTTTTACATTTTAAATTTATTTTATTTTGCGATCCTGTGCCAGTTCAATTTATCATGTGATGTTTCAAGTTATTTCGATTTGCTCATGGTCACACATTGAATTATTTGAGCTGTCCTGTAGCATTAATCATGTATAAAACTCTTGTTACTCAGCAACTTAGAACTGATCTATCTGCATCTCTTTTATATGTTTTCCTTTTCTTGGCTGCGTATTCTACATTTTAAGCTGAGCACATTTGTTAGTCAGGTCAATTACACTTTGGTCATGATTTTAGATTGCCTATCGTTCTGACATTGTTTTTTCTGCAATTTGCAGTTTCTGGGTCACTATTAGCCACCCATTACTTCCAGTGTTACTACCTCCTTCTAACATAGCGGCAGATGGGTAAGTAACACATTGTTTTATACTAAAGCCCCTTGTTTTTGCACCTCCTCCACTGCCCTTCCCTCTTCAGTGACCGGGCGTCGCCACACCCTGTTGACTGGGCTCGCGGGAGAGGCCATCTGTGTCTCCTTTTTTTGTTCGCTTTACAGTCGCAGATGATTTGTGTGATCATGATTATTCCTTTTTGTATATAAAAAGTAAACATGATACACTTGCTGTATATCTGATGACCATGTTGATACCTTCAGACTTGAGTAACTAGATGACCACATTAATGTTCCATTTTTTTTTCCGAGTATATTGGAAAGGAAGAAATGAGTTATGCCCAACCACAGGGGCAGCATACGGCAAACATCATGGTGCCTCTGCATTTCATATTATTTGTTTGTGATTCATTCTTATGTCCAGGTCATATACTGTACAGTATGTCGAGAAAACCTTTCCATTATCAAGAGCTCATAGAGAACTGCTACAGAAAGCTGATTATGACATTCAGGTTAGTTTCGTTTCCTTCATTTCCTTGAACTGTTATCTTTGTGCAGGATTATCTATAAATAACCATATATTTGTTCATATTATTATGATACTTCCTCTGTTCGATAATTCTTGTTGCAGATTTGGATGTATCTATTCACAGAATATGTCTAGATACATCCAAATTTGCGACAAGAATTATGGAACGTAGGGAGTACATAACATTATTAAAAAAAAGTAGCAATTACAAAGAAATGCTGGTGTTTTTCTCAATTACTAATATCATTCCATCTTAGAGAATATTGGACTACTACATGTATCCATTTTTGATATTGGGTTTCGTTGCACCAATTATGTTCTTGCAGGTTTGGTGTATACTTCTTGATGACAAAGTTCCTTTTAGGGTGCACTGGCCTTTACAATCTGATATGCAAGTTAATGGTACTTCCATCGGCTTACCATATGTATACATATTTCCGAAAGGCTCTTGTAGGACATTTGTCTTTCAGTTGCTCAATTTTTTGTTGTTAGGGTGATTTGGGTTTAAGTTGTATCTCACTTTTGTTTTCAAGCTTTGATTGCCCTTGGTTTGCTGCACTGGATATCATTTGTCATATTTAGCTCATTTTATGCTGTATTCCCTTGCCTTATCATGATTGTTGTGTGCATGCACACATGTATGCACCTATGCTTAGTGCACTTATGCATGCCTCCATATTGGCAACATAGGAATTAAATACTTTGTATTCTGCATCATTCCAGGCTTATAGATATAGATACGATCTGGCTTAGTTGTGTAGAACATGCTATGACAACCAACAACTGTCCTTTCAAGTTTCATATTGAATTGTAAGTTCAATCATCTAGCTCTGAGCTATTCATTTTGGGAATTATTTGTTTTCTCAGGTATTCATGTTAGGGTTGTCCATAGGCAAGCTACACAGCAGCTGGGAGCCAATAGTAGAGATGATGGTTTTGTAGTAAGTATCTTGTTGCAATGGAGCATGCTGTTCTTCAACTTTATAGCTTAAAAATGATTTGCCTATATATTTTATAATAAATATTGATTAGTTACATGATACATCTTCTGTTTAATCCTGCTTATTATTTTATCTCCAGTTAACACAATATTTGAAAGAAGGTCCCAATAAGATTGTTCTATATAGAAGTGACTCTCGCACGTTCTGTTTGGGAGTCAGAATTGCCAAGAGGAGATCTCTGCAAGAGGTATTGCTTATGGTATACTGTGTCACATGAAAGGCATTTCCATTATTAACCACGATATTCTCCAGAAATACATATTTGACAAATAACTTATTTGGATCAGAAAAAGCTGCAAAAAAAATCCTTCCCATGATTAGCGCTTCTCATTATATTGTTTGAATCATGTTATCTTTCTCTTTTTCATCAACCCTGAAAATGTGTTGCTTTTTCTTCTTTCTTGATCTTATTTCTTAATTGTAAGGCCTCAAGATAGCTGTTTTAGGTGATGAAAGATGGCACAAAACTAATAATGTACGTTATAGAAGGGTTCCAAATCCCAGTTGGTTCCTGGCCATGATTTCTGTTTTACAGTAAACTGGGCTATTCAAAAAGTATTCTCTATACAAGCTCCAGGAAAATGCCAGAAAGGTTGTTTCAGCAGTTACCACAAACAAGCTGATACCTGGCAAGCATCAAGTTACTGAGATTTGGAACCCTCCTTTACTGTTTAATTCCTCTTTTAAAAGTTTGATAATGGACAGGTCCTAAATTTGGTGCCAAAGGAGCATGATGGTGAGAAGTTTGATGATGCCCTTGCTCGTGTGCGTCGCTGTGTTGGTGGTGGAACTGAGGCAGATAATGCAGACAGTGATAGTGATATTGAGGTTGTGGCAGATTCGGTCTCTGTAAATCTCCGATGCCCTGTAAGCACTCTGGCCATTAATGAGAATGTTTAGATCTTTAATGATATTGCTGATATGCTCCTACTTGCCCTGATATGACTCTTACCCTTGACCTCATGTCCACTAGAATATTGAGTACTAGCGTTTGCCATCTCACATTCTGTGTCAACCATGACACACACGGTTTAAATGTAACTTCCTAGATTCGTTATCTTTATTTATGATAATGTTTAATCTGGATACTTTTGTAGAATCCCATGTTGGCAACATGGTATTGTTTGATTCATAGTATGTTTTGCGATCCTTCTCACAGAGTTAGCCATTATGTTTTTGATATTACATTCTTTAAAGCATGTTTTCATCATGTAAAAGCTATTTTCTACAGATGACTGGCTCGAGGATTAAGGTAGCTGGTAGGTTCAAACCATGTGTTCACATGGGTTGTTTTGATTTAGAAGCTTTCGTGGAACTTAATCAACGCTCACGGAAGGTTTGGTTACTTTTCTCAAATCAACTATTTTTTTCTCTTTCGTTTGTCTAATCAAAGTACATCTGTTTGTCTGCAGTGGCAATGCCCAATTTGCCTGAAGAACTATTCCCTGGACAACTTAATCATTGATCCTTATTTCAATCGCATCACTTCATTAGTGAGTTTATACTGTAATTGAATTACATGTTTCATCTATGCTATCAAATTATGCATCTTTATCTAATTTTGTTGCGTCTTGGTGATCTAGATCCAAACATGTGGAGATGATATATCTGAAGTTGATGTCAAGCCTGATGGTTCCTGGAGAGCTAAGGGTGGAGCGGAACTGAACGATCTTATGCAGTGGCATCTACCAGATGGTACTCTCTGTATGTCCACAGAGATAGGATCCAAACTCGACATGGGTGATTTAAAGCATGAGCTTACAGAACCATTGCCTGAAGAGACGAGTTGCCGTCTTAAGTTGGGAATTAGGAGGAACAACGATGGCAAGTGGGAAATTAGCAAGAGAGTGGATGCTAATTTGAGACCATCTTCAGAGAATGATCAGAAAAGGCACTTTGAAAATGGGAAACAAGTCACCCATACTAGCAACACTAATCATGAGAGTGCCAAAGGTGGAAGTTATAATTTAGAACCGGGAAGATTGGATCACCCTACGAACAGTGTATATGATCTCAATACTTCTCCTGGGGATGAGCAGGTTCCAATAGTTCTTAGTGACTCGGATGATGAAAATGTCACGGTGTTGTCTCCTAGCGATGTGCTTTGTGGCTCAGCAAATGACACTGGGAATCAATTTCCACCACCGAATCCAACTGAGACTTCAGGAGGACCAGACGAAACTTCATTTTTTCTTAATGATACCTTTGATCTGGGGCTGACATTTTGGGAGCATCCTTCTGGTACGCAAGATAATCCTGCCACACAGGGAGTAGGTCATCTAGGTGAACTGCAAGACTACCCTGCCAACAACTTATCCCTTCAAGGGCCAGTCACTACGGTTAACCTATTAGCATCAGAAGCAAACCCACCAGAATATGGACATGATAGGGCGTTGCAAGCATCTCTTACCCTTGATTGCGCTGATGAAAGTTTAGTTAATGCCAAAAATGCTTCCGAGAAAAAGCGGAGCCATGTGGATGAAATTGCTGCTTCTGATGGTATGGCACAGTTTGTTGTGATTTTTCTTAATTCCATTTTAAGTCGCTTGGATAGTACTTTTTGCACAACTTCTATTGCAGTTTTGTCCATTGTCAAAAATTTTTTTAGATTGAACCGCCCTTGCAAATATCAACACTTGAGTTTAGACCCATTTTGCTTATTTTGTTCCCTTATGTGAACAAAGTGACCCATAATTTCATGCCTCTGCACTCTAATCGAAGGATGTAACATTTGATTCCCTGCGTGCAGATTCAGTCCTCAGGAGTGTGAATTATGATGGCGGCGACTTGGCTGGAGATAGATCTGGTGGCCCTTCCTCTCAGCATCAACAGCCACGGTCAGTTCGGCCAAGATACTGATTAGCATCTGTAGTTCGGGTGCTCCATACTATTCGTTGGCTGGCCCGGAATGAACAGTTGCTCCAGTGTCTTCGAAGGACCTGATCGGTGCTGAGATGAATGCAGTGGCATCTATACAAGTAGCAATTCGTTTCTATTTTGTTTTTGTTTGTCATGGTGGCACTTTGGAGGCAGTAGAATCAATTTAGTGAAACGTGAACTGTACAGGTCAGCTCCATTGTGTCTGTAGGCAATGTTGTAGCATATAGCAGGTAACTGAGTTAATTAATGGTGGCGCTGCAAGGTTGTCCGTCTTCTAAAGAGTCTTCCTAGCTTTTCCCTTTCAGCTTTTGGCAAGAATTAATGTGCCATGCTTTGGTGGAGTATGTTGTTTTCTGTAGCAACAGCAATGGGATTTAGCGGTGGTATTTCAAGGAATCCCTATATAAGATGCTCATCTAAAAGTGTGAGCCAAAAATCCCTCGCTTTTTTATTTCATTTTTTCAGATGCAAACCACACAGGTAATGTGAGCCAATGCCGTCAGATGTGTGTAAATATAATGATGGAAGTGGAAGGCGTCATCTCGGAGCGGATACAACAGACAGGTCGTCGTCGGCCGTGGCGAGGAAGCTGAGCGCCATGACGACGTCGGACATGATGGGCCGCACGGTGTCCTCCTCCTGCAAGCACATGGCAGCCACCGCCACCGCCTGCTTCAGCTCCCTACCGCACGGTGCCTCTTCTCCTTCCTGGAGGAGCCGCGGGTCGACCAGCTCCTGCAGCCTCCTCTGCTCCCCGAACATGGGCGCCGCCCAGGCCACGAGGTTCTGCTCCCCATCCGGCCTGCTGTCGTCGAGGACCCGCCTGCCGGTGATGAGCTCCAGCAGCACCACGCCGAAACTGTACACGTCCGACTTCACCGTGAGGTGACCCGTCCTCACGTACTCTGGCGCGCAGTACCCGTACGTCCCCATCACCCTCGACGACGAGTCCTTGATCTCCTCTTCCTCGCCGCCCTCACCGTTGTGGGTGGTGTCGGTCGGGGCCCCGGCGAGCTTGGCGAGCCCAAAGTCAGAGAGCCTGGCGTGGTATCCTTCGTCGAGGAGGATGTTGGAGGACTTGAAGTCGCGGTAGATCACAGGCGGGTTGGCCGTCTCGTGAAGGAACTCGAGGCCCTCCGCGGCGCCGTGCGCGATCCTCATCCTGGCCCGCCATGGCAGGACCGGTGGCGGCGGCGACTCGGCATCGGCGTCGGCGTTGGGGCGGGAGGACACAAAGAGGTGGTTCTCGAGGGAGCCGAGCGGCATGAGAGGGTAGACGAGGAGCCGCTGGTTGCCGTCGGCGCAGTATCCGAGGAGGCCGACCAGGTTGGGGTGGCTGAAGAGGCCGCTGAGCATCAGCACCTCCACCAGGAACTCGTGGTCGCCCTGGTACCCCGTGCGGTCCAGCTGCTTCACGGCGACGGGCGACGAGCCGATGAGGCCTCTGTAGACGCGGCCGAACCCGCCCTCGCCGAGGAGGTTGGCCTGGCTGAAGCTGTTGGTGACGGCGGCGAGCTCGCGAAATGTGAAGGACCGCGCCGACACGACGCTGTGGTTGTAGCCGCCGGCGCCGTCGACGGAGTGACGGCCGGGTGCGTCGGTGACCGTGCTGCTCGACCGGATGAAGCGTTTCCGATGGGCTGCTGCAGCGGCGGCATGGGCGCAATTGGAGGTGGTGTGCTTAATCTTCCTGAAGGTGGCGCTCCTCCCGGGCCTGGGCCTTGGCCGGCTCGGCTCGTCGTCCATGACCGCGCCGTCGTGTGGGAAACAACGGAGCCAGCTCAACATCTTGTCCGGCCGGGAGCCCGGCCGGGAGAAGCTAGGAATGGGAGGTCAGGAAGCAATGGAGGTGGGGAGATTTGGCTCGCCCGTTGCATGGGAAAATGCATGCCCTTTTCAAGGATGGTCCTGCCTGCTACATGCATGGTTTTGAACCCATAGTCCCTATTCATGGCTAATCCCGCGCTGTCCATCCCTTACCTGGCCATAATGTTTTCTTAGTTTATTTTTCATTTTTTTACAATGAGAATTAATGGGATGTACACGTACAAACAATTTTTTTTATAGTATAAGGTTGACTAATGAGCTGCTCGGCTTGTTAAGGCTCAGCTCGTAAGCTCGTGATCCCTAAGGAGATTGAAGATGTGATGGATGAACTATGGTGATGGATCTTCTTCGGTGTGGTGCAGATGAATCTGATGGATGACGGATCTGTTTGGCGATGAATGGCTCTCCTTTTAGCGTCGGTCCCTTCACGAAACTTATAGGGTTTGACCTCGAGAAGGTTGCGGCACATGGTACGGGCGGGGCTTGCCCGTACCGATGCCCGTTAAAGCCCCTGGAACCGCCTCTTCGAGCGTAGTCAACTTTGCTATGCTCCTGACCCGATTTTCTTCATTAATTGCAGGTCCATTTTGTTATTATAACGTGATTTCCTCCACATCATCCAAAAATAGAAAAAATAGAAGAGATCGCACATCTTTGAATTAATTAGTCATTAGTGGCAAGTTGAGAGGTAAACTTAGTCAATTTATGGACTAGCTAAGGGTTTAAAAGCGAGAAAAAGTGGCGTATTTCACAGCCATCAAGCAACGCCACGAAGGCCTAGCTCACTTGTCCACTAAGGGATTTCCTCGAGGCGGAAACCGGACCTTTACAAGGTTCTTGGGGTACACATCCACAACCGAATTGGAGGCTCCCAAGGCTGTTACAACACAATGACAAGTTATCAATGAAGTAACCAACAACTAGGGTTTCCAAAGGAAACACTAGCAAAGGGACCCTCAAGTGAATGAGGGGGAAACGCAAATCGCTTTGGTGAAGATGTAGATCGGGGTTTTCTCCTTCGATTCTCCAAATATCAAGAGCTTTGGGTGGTTGAGGGAGGAGATCAAGTGCTTGTAGTGGCTCGGCTGGAGGTGGTGTTCTTGAGCAAATCGAGCAGCTTGAGGTTGGGGAAGAAGAGGGGTATTTATACCCCCTCAGAAAATCGAGCCGTTGGTGAAATCTGGGGCCGGATTATCCTGTATAAGTGAGGGTCGGATTATCCGGGTCGCCATGAAATATCTGGCCAAATATCCATGGGGGGGGGTCCAGTGGCTCTTTTTCTTAAGTCGTTAGCCATTTTTGGGGGGCGGATATTTGCAAATAATCCGGCCCCGGATTATCCGGCCTGGAGCATTTCTGATTCTTCTTTATTCTTTCTTTTCAACATACATTCAATATAGATCAAGATCTACACCACTTAACACACAAAAAGGTATCACAAGCAAACACACAAAATCGTAATGGCAGAGAGATGTTCTTTCAGTAGCGCACAACGTCCCTGTGAAGTAGTTCCTCTTTCTCATATTTTTTTAAACTTACGAATGTGTTGCTCCAACGTAGGAGGGAGTGGCTATTCAACAAACACGTTTTCGAAGATTTCTTCAGTACACTCTTCTTGCGGCTTCACGGACATGTGTGCGGTGAAGGTGAGCTTCTTCTTCGTCTCCGTGCCCGAGGTGGCTTCCTTGTAAACTCCAGTTATGTTGTTCATCACCTTGGGTGATATCCTCCTCTTGCTTGCTCGATCTGTGGTGATGACTTTGATGGATTCCAGAATACCCTTGCCATATGGCTTGGATGCTTCTCCCTTATTGATGAATCCATCATAAATCTCCACACCAAGGTCGAGGTCATCATCTACAAGATCACAGTCTTGGATGCATTCTGCGGAGGAAGCCCTCAATCAGCGTGGGCTTGGCACCGTTGGCCTGAGATCTCCAACTTGCGTGGGGAAGGTCTCCTCTTCTTCCTCCCATGGTGGCATGAGGATGATAGCCTTTCCCTTGCCTGGGTACTTCATGTTTTAGATTCGATCAAAAAAACTATGAGAGAAAGAAAACACGTAGAGAGGTATTTATGAGGGTTAAGAACCACAAATCTCATAATATTGGCCTTTAGATCGGCCAGAGAAGAGTCCAAGAAGATTAGAACATGAAATAACAAAATCGGGCACTTTAGCGACCATCAAATCGGGTAGCTGCCCGTATCACCTGACCGAATCTGTATCCACAGTACAAATTTTCAAATAGTAACTAGCGGTAAAACTTTCCTAACAGGTCGTACGGGCGGGTTCTGCCCGTATCGGGAGCTACAGATTTCTTATACGCTTTTTTGTTAAGGAATCGTATGAAAATGTATGAAAATGTAAGAAAACGTCTAAGAGTTTAACAAGAGGCGGTACAGGCAGGGACTACCCCTATGCCTCCCCGTATCACCTGGCGAGAAAACAAAGTAAATAACCATAAGTTTACCAAGAAGTGATACAGGTATAGCCTACCCGTATGCCTGCCCTTATCATCTGGCAAAGAAAATTCTAGAGATACCAGAGAGCAAAACGAACAACCATACGGGTAGGTGAAAATTCAGAGATGGTAAACCTAGAGGGGGTGAATAGGTTTCTACAGATTTTAATTCTTTCTTTGCAATATTAGGCTTTGCGGAATATAAATGTGAGCCTAATGCAAACTAGTTGAAACAACCTATATGAGGATACAACTAACTCAAGCACGAAGGCTCTCACAGGCAGTTAAATCACAAGTAAAGAGTTCGGTTAGAGATAACCGATAGCACGCGGAGACGAGGGTTTATTCCCGTGTTCCCTTCCTTTGCAAGAAGGTACGTCACGTTTGGAGGAGTGGAGGTCCCACGAAGGATTCCCGCGCCACGAAGGCTCACCCTATTCTCCGGAGCCTATCCCACGAAGGAATAGCTCACTCACTTGTGGTAGACTTTGAGGTAGCCTGCAAAACTTCACAATCTTGTCAGGAGCTAATCCACAGCCCGGATGCTTCCGGACCACTCTTGCCCACCTAGGGTTTCCAAGGAACCCTAGAGAGCAAGCTTCTTGATGAATACAAGGGGAATGAGATTTGGCTTGGTAGAACAGTAGATCGTGTCCTCCTCTATCGTTTCCCCAGAGGGATTTGAGTTTGGGTGGAGGAGGAGGGAGATCTGAGGCTTTTGGTGTTTCTAGCAATGGAGTATGTGAGAGAGAGCTCAAGAACATCTTGTAGTGTAGTGCCTACCCCTTCAGAGGTAGAAGAAGGGGTATATATAGTGTCACTTGAAATATGGCCGTTGCTCACTTGCCACGTCAGCAGATTCCTCGAGAAATCCGGTCGGCCGAGCCTAGCGCCGGACAGGCCGGCGCTGGGGCCGGTCAGACCGGGCCAGGGACCGGACCGCCGGTTTCAACCGGAGCTGGGACCGGATTCCGACCGGACGGGCTTCTGAGGCGTACTGGACTACACCCGGTTGGCACGACCGTGGAGGCCGGTTGGGCGCCGGGGCGCCCGGTCCCTCATCCGGTCCGACCGGGCCAGAGACCGGATCGACCGGTCCAAACCGGGCCGGCGATCGGACCCAGACCGGACCAGCGCCCGACCTTACTGGACTCCATCCGGTTGGCACCGGTCCTGGGGCCGGTCGGCGCCGGGCTGGCCGGTGCCAGGGCCGGTCTGACCGGGCTAGGGACCGGCCATGCTCTGAAGATCCTTTTTTGATTTTTCATCGAAGTGGTGGGTCTCCCATTGCCTTCTTGTTCCATTGATACACCATTATACCTCTTTGGCTAATACCTGCGAATCATCTTGTAGACATGTATTAGACCAAATACTCTAGCACGGTGTCATAGTTACCAAAATAATGGATAAGGGTAAAATACCCTTACAATCTCCCCCTTTTTGGTATACGATGACAAACCGAGCTAGAGTCATATATAGATATTATGACAAGATTTAAACCTTGATTCCATATGAGATATTGAGACAGCTCCCCCATAATGTGTGCACTTGGAGAATTTGCGTTTGAATGCAAAGTGCAACATTTGTGGAACATGAGAAGCTCCCCCAATATCTTTAGGAAACAAACATGGTATGGAGATGTGCATATCAAGATATGTAAGCATAGCACACATAATCATCCTAATATAGAGATTAAGCATATAGGTACATTTCCATACACGAATTACTTAAAGTAGCAAATGGTTCTTGGAATGAAAAAGCAACCAAATAAGCACAAGCCAAATAAGAAGCAAATAAAATGTCAAGCATGGCTTGTGCAACCAAGGACCCCGTAATCTTAGACTCTACTCTCTTCTCCCCCTTTGGCATCGGAACACCAAAAAGGCGAAGAAAAGAGAAGGGATGCTAGCGTTCCTATCAATAGAACTCGGTCCCCGCGGCGGGAGAGCTGCCACCACCATCATCATCATCCTCTTCATCATCATCGTCACCATACTGCTCCTCGTCTTCATCACCATTGTTTCCATATCCAGAAGTCTCAGGTTCAGGAGCAGTGCGAGGAGGAAGACCACTGTGAGCATACATGGAGAGATCAAAGTTCTGAAGCATCTCATCAGTAATAGGAGGCATCTCCTAGTTAAGTGCATGCACAGGCTCCATCTCAGGACCAGAAGGAGGAACAAGAGCATTTCTGGCAGCCATGAAGTCATTTTGACGCCTCCTAGTTTCTTGGTTCAAGGCAAGGCTTTGATGTGCAACATCATTGGTATTTTTGCACATCTGCCACAAGCTGGAGAAGAACCGTGAGGCACCATGCTGTGGGCGCCTAGAGTAGCGGGAGCTAGCAGGGTCATGACTTTCCTTGGACCGACGCTCAAAAGGCATCATGGCACGGATGTCCGGTCTATCTCCTTGGATAGGTACCTTGAAGGCCTCCATCTTGACCCGTTCACCTTGCGTATTGTGAGGTGCTTGCACAACCTTGTTGATGAGCAGCTGAATGTACTGAGCATAGTTTGGACTTTGGAGTCATCCTTTCGTGAACAGAGCGCCTTAGTTCACAGTAGAGGAGATCACAGCCATCAATGGTCTTCTGGTGCTCAGGGTGGCGGTAGTACATCAAGTTCAGATGGTATGCACAGTATTCACTAGTATCTCCGGAGTTGCTGATGAGATTTTCACGGAATAGCTTGGCAAGTACAAGGTAGGAGTAGTACATGCCAGAGATAGTGGGAGGGCCAGCTGTGGGTTCCGGAGGATAGCAAAAGGCAATGTCCCCTTTATTGAACTTGTTCTGGGAGTATATCTTGAAACCATGAGCACGACCACTAGCAAACCCCATGGCTTCACAGAAATCAAGATAGTTGCAAGTATATTGCTTGTCCTGTCATCCAAGTCATAGTGCGAGCTGCGTCATATGGAAAAAGACAGTGCAATGAAATTTCCTCACAAGGATTGGACAATAGCACCCATCAGTAGGCGTCAAGCACATGAGATCAAACAGCCCCATCCGCTTCAAGGTCTCAACCACAAAGCTATACTTGGTGGCTTCATGCATTGTAAGAACATCCTTGATGGCCTTGGGCATCACAATAGTACCATTCTTCATGCACTCTCGGGTGTTGTAGTACTCTTCCCACAACACTTGTTGTGTCTTGGTCCAGAAAAACTTATCTCCCTGTGTGTAAGTGGGTTCCACATAGCGATAGGGGTTGTCCTCACTAAGTATTCTCCATGCACCAACATGTACAGTGCCAACATTAAACGTTGGCAGGCTCTCAATAAGATCATCATCTTGTCATGCCTGTTTATCTTTCTTCTTATTGGCAACTGAATTGGTTCTTCCAGTTGAGCTGCCTGGACCAGTAGGCGGAGGTGCTTTAGGAGGCACGCGACCGCTAGTACGGCGTCCTGGAGGCACCGTAGGCATTCCTCTCTTGGCAAGAGTGTTTTGATGAAGTTGTGCGAAAAACTGGGCAATCCGGCGTATGGTCCGGTCAAACCGGACGAGAGACCGGGCGAGCCGGTCTGCCATCCGGTCGACCGGGCCACGCGCCGGACAGGCCGGTTGAGCGGCTGGTTGACCGGTCCAGGGACCGGGTCATGTGGATTTGTTAGGTTTGCCCAGAATTTCAACCAAAAAATCATGCAAAAACTCATAAACTTGAACATATACTATAGCATTGTAGAGTGAAACATGTGCATAGTGGTGAAAGACACTCTAAAGGCATGAGGACTTACTAACCCTAACCCTAACCCTAATTTTTCTCAAATTTCCTCAAGAATGTGCAATGTGAGAGGAAAAACGAGAGGGAGAGGGAATGGAAGAGGGATTTAACCGAAGACATGGTCCTCTTTGCTCAAGGAAACAAAGAGAACACTTAGAGAGGGCTTGAGGGCCGAAATCCCAAAATCTCCAAATGTGGCTTGAGAGACACCAAATCCCTTGGTGGAGATGCTTGAGATTTCCCGATCTATGATTGGGTGAAGTTTGAGGGATTCTAGTGGTGGGAAGGCCCTGGGATGAGGTGGAGATGACAGAGGCGGCGCCCATGGTGTGTGTGGAGAAGGGGGAAGTGAGGAAAAAGATCCCCAAAGGGTACCCTCCTCCCCACTTAACCTGCTGCGCGACAGGCGCCTAGCCCGGTCGACCGGGTCAGTGACCGGGCGGCCCGGCGCATAGGCCGGTCTGACCGGACCGGTGACCGGCCACCCCAATTTGCCTCGTTTTGCCCCTAACCTTTGTGCATTTGTGCGTGAATGCTCAGACAATGACATGTACATATAGATAGATAGATGTATGATGAGATGAGCATAGACATGGGGTAGGAAACACAAGGTTTTCTAGGCATACCCATTGGAGTGAAATCCAAACAAGATGTAAATAGCAACAACGGGCATGATGCGAAATATATCATGAATCATAAATTATTTTGGAATAGTTTTGCAATAAGATCATTTAGCCTTGTATAGTCAAATTAATGTGCGATTGAGGCTTACTGAGGGGCGGGGGATTACTCCCCCTATGTGAAAGTGCAAATGTCATGAGACCTCGAAAAGACATGCTTGGGTCCATATAATGACATTGGGTCTATTTATGTTGCACACATAGGTATGCATCATACCAAGATATGGTAAGATGACTATCCTCATATGTGTTGTGCCTCTAAGCTAGATAGCTAGATAAATGCAAGAATATAGTGCAAGAAGTTATTCAATCTAAGTTTTTAGGATCAAGAATACCAAGTTCTCCTCTCAATTTTACAAACCGGGCTTCATCCAAAGGCTTAGTGAAAATATCCGCCAATTGGTATGTTGTCCCCACATGAGTGAGAGCAATGTCCCTATTGGAAACATGGTCACGTAGGAAGTGATGGCGAATGTCGTTTGGTGCGACAATGTTGAACCAGGTTATTCACGATCTTTATTGCACTTTTGTTGTCACATAGAAGAGGCACCGTACCAAGAGACATACCATAGTCTTTCAAGGTTTTCTTCATCCATAACAACTGAGTGCAACAAGATGACGCGGATATATATTCGGCTTCGGCGGTGGATAAAGCGGTGGAGTTTTGTTTCTTGGATGACCAACTCACCAATGACCGGCCAATAAATTGGCAAGCCCCGGAGGTAGACTTCCGGTCAACCTTATCACCGGCCCAATCGGAATCCGAATAGCCAATGAGTTCAAAGGTTGACCCCTTTGGATACCACAACCCGAGAGTTTGGAGTAAGAACAAGGTATCTTAGAATCCATTTGACCGCCATCAAATGGCTCTCCTTAGGAGCAGATTGAAAACGAGCACACATCCCTACACTTAGCATGATATCCGGCCTAGAGGCACAAAGGTAGAGCAAGGATCCTATCATGGAACGGTATACCTTTATATCCACATCCTTCTCACCATCACATGAGCCAAGTTGCCCCTTTACGGGCATGGGTGTCTTCATTGGACTTGCATTGGTCATGTTGAACTTCTTGAGCATGTCCTTCACATACTTTTCTTGAGAGATGAAGGTGCCTTTTGCAAGTTGCCTCACTTGGAAGCCTAGGAAGAACTTCAACTCTCCCATCATGGACATCTCAAATTTCCTAGTCATCAATAGCTCAAAAGCTTTGTTATGATTGGGGTTAGTTCCACCAAATATAATATCATCAACATATATTTGACATGTAAATAAGCCACCCCCTTTAACCCGTTTGGTGAAAAGGGTGGAATCGACCGTTCCGATGCAAAACCCATCATGTAGTAAGAAATCCCTAAGGAACTCATACCAAGCACGTGGAGCTTGCTTGAGACCGTAGAGTGCCTTATGGAGTAAATACACGTGGTTGGGTCGGCTTGGGTCTTCGAAACCCGGGGGTTGAGCTACATATGCAGTTTCTTTTAGAGGACCATTCAAAAATGCACTTTTCACATCCATTTGATATAGTTTGAAATTGTGGAAAGATGCAAATGCAAGCAAAAGACGAATAGCTTCAAGACGGGCTACCGGCGCAAAGGTATCCTCAAAATCCATACCTTCTATTTGGGCAAACCCTTGCGCCACTAACCTTGCTTTATTTCTAATGACAATGCCATTCTCATCTTGCTTGTTCTTGAATACCCATTTGGTCCCAATAACATTGATGCGATGATCCTTGGGTTGTAGGAGAACGTAGCATGGAAAACAAAAAATTTCCTACCGCGAGAACGCAATCCAAGCCAAGATGCAATCTAGAAGATGGGAGCAACGAGGAGATCATCGAGACTCACCCTTGAAGATTTCCAAAGCCTACAAGATGAGGCTCTTGTTGCTGCGGTAGACAATCACTTGCCGCTTGCAAAAGCGTGTAGAAGATCTTGATCACGGCGCCACGAACGGGCAGCACCTCCGTACTCGGTCACACGTTCGGTGATGAAGACGTCCTTCTCCCCGTTCGGGCAGCGGAAGTAGTAGCTCCTCCTTGACTCCGGAAGCACGACGGCGTGGTGGCGGTGGCGATGGAGAACTCCGGCGGAGCTTCGCTAAGCGTGCGGGAGAGGTGGAGGAGAGGGGGGCGGCTAGGGTTTGGGAGAGGGGTGGCCGGCCTCTATGGGGTGCGGCCAGCTTGTAGCTTTGTGGTGGCGGGCCCCCTCCCCTATGCCCCTCATTATATAGGTGGAACCCCAAGTGTTGGACTACAAGTCTTCGAATAAGACCCGAACCCAAAACCTTCCATGTAGTAGGGAAACCTACCCAAGGTGGGACTCCCACCCAAGTGGGATTCCCACCCTTCCATGTGGGGGGGTGGCCGGCCCCTCTTAGGGTTGGCCGGCCATGGTGGTGGAGTCCCTCCGGGACTCCGCCTTCCAAAGTGATTTCTTCCGGACTTTTCTAGAACCTTCCATAAATGCACCGGATCATTTTCAAACATATAAAATGACTTCCTATATATGAATCTTATTCTCCGGACCATTCCGGAACTCCTCGTGATGTCCTGTCCCATCCGAGACTTCGAACAATACTTCGAACTCCATTCCATATTCAAGTTCTACTATTACAACATCAAACCTTAAGTGTGTCACCCTACGGTTCGCGAACTATGTAGACATGGTTGAGATCTCTCTTCGACCAATAACCAATAGCGGGATCTGGAGATCCATAATGGCTCCCACATATTTAACGATGACTTAGTGATCGAAAGAACCATTCACATACGATACCAATTCCCTTTGTCACGCGATATTTTACTTGTCCGAGGTTTGATCATCGGTATCACTCTATACCTTGTTCAACCTCGTCTCGACAAGTACTCTTTACTCGTACCGTGGTATGTGGTCTCTTATGAACTTATTCATATGCTTGCAAGACATTAGACGACATTCCACCGAGAGGGCCCATAGTATATCTATCCGTCATCGGGATGGACAAATCCCATCGGGATGGACAAATCCCACTGTTGATCCATATGCCTCAACTCATACTTTCCGGATACTTAATCCCACCTTTATAACCACCCATTTACGTAGTGGCGTTTGATGTAATCAAAGTACCTTTCCAGCATAAGTGATTTACATGATCTCATGGTCATAAGGACTAGGTAACTATGTATCGAAAGCTTATAGCAAATAACTTAATGACGTGATCTTATGCTACGCTTAATTGGGTGTGTCCATTACATCATTCATATAATGATATAACCTTGCTATTAATAACATCCAATGTTCATGATTATGAAACTAATCATCTATTAATCAACAAGCTAGTTAAGAGGCTTACTAGGGACTCATTGTTTGTTTACATAACACACATGTATCAATGTTTCGGTTAATACAATTATAGCATGGTATATAAACATTTATCATAAACATAAAGATATATAATAACCACTTTTATTATTGCCTCTTGGGTTGGGTATATCTCCAACAGTCTCCCACTTGCACTAGAGTCGATAATCTAGTTTACATTGTAAGGTACCTAACACCCATGGCATTCTGGTGTTGGTCATGCTTTGCCCTAGGGAGAGCTTTAGTCAACGGATCTGCTACATTCAGATCAGTGTGTACTTTGCAAATCTTTACTTCTCCATCTTCGATGTACTCGCGAATCGAATGATAACGCAGCTTGATATGCTTCAGCCTCTTGTGTGACCTTGGTTCTTGTGCATTGGCGATGGCACCCATGTTGTCACAATAGATGACTAGTGGGTCCAATGCACTAGGAACCACACCGAGCTCTACAATGAACCTCTTCATCCATACCGCTTCGATGAAGCCTCTGAAGCCGCTATGTACTCCGATTCTGTTGAGGATTTCGCCACCGTGCACTGCTTCGAGCTTGCCCAGCTTACTGCACACCATTCAATATAAACACGTACCCAGTGACTTAGAGTCATCAGGATCGGTGTTCCAACTTGCATCGGTGTAACTTGTTACAACGAGCTCTTGGTCACCTCCATAACAAAGAAACATATCCTTAGTTCTTTTCAAGTACTTCAGGATATTCTTGACCGCTGTCCAGTGTTCCATTCCTGGATCACTTTGATATCTGCTAGTCAAACGAACATCATGTGCTATATCCGGTCTAGTACATAGCATGGCATACATGATAGAGCCTACCGAGGCATAGGGGATCTGACTCATCCTTTCTCTTTCTTCTGCCGTAGTCGGACCTTGAGTCTTACTCAAGACCTTGCCTGGTAACATAGGTAAGAATCCCTTCTTACTTTCGTCCATTCTAAACTTCTTTAGAATCTTGTCCAGGTATGTACTCTGTGATAGCCCTATTAGACGTCTTGATCTATCTCTATAAATCTTGATGCCTAATATATACGATGCTTCACCAAGGTCTTTCATTGAAAAACTATTATTCAAATAACCTTCTACACTGCTTAATAGTTCTATGTCATTCCCAATCAATAATATGTCATCTACATATAATATCAGGAACGCTACAGAGCTCCCACTCACTTTCTTGTAAATACAGGCCTCTCCATGACACTGTATAAACCCGAAGTCTTTGATCACCTTATCAAAGCGTCGGTTCCAACTTCTTGATGCTTGCTTTAGTCCATAAATTGAACGCTGAAGTTTGCATACTTTGTCAGCATTTTTAGGATCGACAAAACCTTTGGGTTGTACCATATACAACTCTTCCTCAATGTCTCCATTAAGGAACGCCGTTTTGACATCCATCTGCAAATCTCATAATCGAAAAATGCAGCTATTGCTAACAAAATCCTCACAGATTTTAGCTTCGCTACGTGAGAAAGTCTCATCGTAGTCAACACCTTGAATTTGTCGGAAACCCTTTGCGACAAGTCGAGCTTTATAGATAGTAATATTACCATCAGCATCTGTTTTTCTCTTGAAGATCCATCCTTCTCGTTGCGGCTATCAAGTAAGTACCAAAGTCCATACTTTGTTATCATACATGGATCCCATTTCGAATTTCATGGCTTCTTGCCATTTGTTGGAATCTGGGCTCATCATCTTCTTCATGACGTCAAGGTCTTCATCATTGTTGTCCACAATCCATTTATACAAGGATCATACCATATCAAGTGTTCCCTTGTTCGAGGTTCAGTAGCTATCTCATTTGAATTTTCATGATCTTTATCATTATTTTCTGTGTGGGCATCAGAAGGTACTTTGGGAATCACTTCTTGATAATCTCTCATCATCGCTTCTTCATTCTCTTCAGTTCTTTTCAACAACCAATTCTTCCCTTCGAATTCTCTCAGAAGTTTCATGTCCATTAGCTTAAAAAAAGGTCTTCCCCTGATAGAAAGCCTATAGTTCTCCTTAGGTCCCTATGATTTCGTTCTTGCTTGGGATCTGTGAACCTTTTTTATCCATTTCTTAGCCTTCGGAAACCCAAACTTTAAGGAACGACAGCTTAGGTTTCTTATTAAACCATAATTCATACGGTGTCGTTTCAACGGATTTTGATGGTGCTCTATTTAAAGTGAATGCGGCTGTCTCTAATGCATAACTCCAAAATGATAACGGCAAATCAGTAAGAGACATCATAGAACGAACCATATCTAAGAGAGTTCGATTACGACGTTCGGACACACCATTTCGTTGTGGTGTTCCCGGCGGTGTCAATTGTGAAAGTATTCCGCATTTCTTTAAATGCATGCCAAACTCATAACTCAGATATTCACCTCCGCGATCAGATCGTAGAAATTTAATCTTCTTGTTACGTTGATTTTCTACTTCACTTTGAAATTCCTTAAACTTCTCGAAAGTTTCGGATTTATGTTTCATTAAATAGATATACCCATATCTACTCAAATCATCTGTGAAGGTTAGAACATAACGATAACCACCGCGCGATGCTACACTCATTGGTCCGCACACATCGGTATGTATGATTTCCAATAAGTCAGTAGCTCGCTCCATAATACCAGAGAATGGAGTCTTAGTCATTTTTCCCATTAGACATGCTTCGCATCTATCAAGTGACTCAAAGTCAAGTGATTCAAGTAATCCATCGGTATGGAGTTTCTTCATGCGTTTCACTCCAATATGACCAAGACGATAGTGCCACATATAAGTAGAATTATCATTCAATTTAATTCACTTAGCATCAATGTTATGTATATGTGTATCACTACTATCGAGATCTAACATAAATAAGCCATTCTTTTCAGGTGCTCGACCATAAAAGATATTATTCATAAAAATAGAACAACCATTATTCTCAGACTTGAATGAATAACCGTCTTGCATTAAACAAGATCCAGATATAATGTTCATGCTCAACGCGGGTACAAAATAACAATTATTGAGGCTTAAAACTAATCCCGAAGGTAGATGTAGAGGAAGTGTGCCGACAGCGATCACATCGACTTTGGATCCATTTCCAACGCGCATCGTCACTTCATCCTTTAGTAGTCTTCGTTTATTCTTTAGTTCCTGTTTCGAGTTACAAATATGAGCAACCGAACCAGTATCAAATACCCAGGTACTAGTACGAGAACCAGTAAGATAAACATCTATAACATGTATATCAGATATACCTTCTTTCTTCTTCTTGACAAGGCCGCTCTTCAGATCCGCCAAATACTTGGAGCAATTACGCTTCCAGTGTCCCTTCTCCTTGCAGTAATAGCACTCAGCATCAGGCTTAGGGCCAGTCTTAGGTTTCACAGGAGGCGTGGCAGCTTTCTTGCCACTCTTCTTGTTCTTGCCTTTAGACTTGCCCTGTTTCTTGAAGCTGGTGGTCTTGTTGACCATCAACACTTGGTGCTCTTTCTTAATCTCAATCTCAGCAGATTTTAGCATGGCGAAGAGTTCAGGTAACTCTTTGTTCATGTTCTGCATATTGTAATTCATCACAAAGTTCTTGTAACTAGGTGGCAGTGATTGAAGGACACGATTAATCCCCAGTCTGTTAGGAATCACTATTCCCAAGTCACTGAGTTTCTTCGCATGCCCGGTCATGGCGAGCATGTGCTCACTAACGGAGCTGCCTTCTTCCATCATGCAGCTGAAGAAGTGTTTCGATGCTTCATAGCATTCCACGGCCGCATGAGTCTCAAAGATAGTTTTCAACTCATTGACTAACTCATGTGGATCGTGGTGCTCAAAACGTTTTTGAAGATCGGCTTCCAGACTGCACAGGATGGCACACTGAACTTGAGAGTACCGAGTTTTCCGAGTCGCGTAAACATTCTTTACTTCATCGGTTTCAGTTTCTGCAGGAGGGTCACCTAGCGGTGCATCAAGCACATATTGCAGATTTCCGCCATTGAGGAAGATCCTCACATGACGGAACCAGTCGGTGAAGTTGCTACCGTTGCTCTTAAGCTTTTCTTTCTCTAGGAACTGGTTAAAATTGATTGGGGACGCCATATCCACAACATATTTGCAATAGTTTAGACTAAGTTTATGACAAATTGAGTTCAAATTTTAATTCAACAAAATTAAAAACTAGGTGAACTCCCACTCAAAACAATATCCCTCGCATTGTCTTAGTGATCACACGAACCAAATCCACCACACCAAGTCCGATCATCACGAGACAAGATGTAACTTCAATGGCGAACACTCAAAGTGTTCATCATATCAATCATATGATTCATGCTCTACCTTTCGGTATCATGTGTTCCGAGACCATGTCTGTACATGCTAGGCTCGTCAAGGCCACCTTAGTATCCGCATGTGCAAAACTGGCTTGCACCCGTTGTATGCACTTGTTGATTCTATCACACCCGATCATCACGAGATGCTTCGAAACGGCAAGTCTTGGCAACGGTTCTACTAAGGATGAACACTTTATTATCTTGATATTTTAGTGAGAGGGATCATCTTATAATGCTACCATCGCGATCTAAGCAAAATAAGATGCATAAAAGGATTAACATCACATGCAGTTCATATGTGATATGATCACTACAAAGAAAAACCTTTTTTTTGACAAATCACTTTCGTCATGTGAAGGCCAATTTTCGTCAAGGATTACTTCGCGGTGACGAAATTTGATCGTCATGGGGTTCGTCAAGGAAGCTCCGTCATAAAATATCGGGGGTGACGGTATGCATTTTTTCGTCAACGTCAAATGTTTGATGGTGACGACCTGCAAATTCGT
Organism: Lolium multiflorum; assembly: GCA_030979885.1. Classification (NCBI taxonomy): domain Eukaryota; kingdom Viridiplantae; phylum Streptophyta; class Magnoliopsida; order Poales; family Poaceae; genus Lolium; species Lolium multiflorum. The sequence continues at coordinate 198,712,603 of CM061750.1, forward strand.
CAACATCAAAGGTTCATTGTTGACAGACAGGTTTGTCACGAAAAATTGCAACTTTCGTCAATATCTAAATCTTGGGAAGTTTCTGATTGGTCCAAAAAAAGCATACGTGGCCTTACATGTGGGTCCCATTTGGCTTCTGACAACATGGGTCCGACGGCGCTGACATGGATATCTGTCATGTGGGACCGGCATGGTGCTGACTGGTGGGACCCACAAAATATTATGACAAGCTGGACCCACAATATTCTGACCGGTGGGATCCACAAAATTCAGACAAGTGGGACCAGGTTGTTGCCGACATATGGGTCCCAATAATGCTGACTGGTGGGACCCACAAATTCTGACAAGTGGGACCAGAAATTGGTGCCACGTGGTTTCATTTAATAGTGACGTTGTGACATTTTCCGTCACCTTTTGAATTTGACAAAATTTGAGAGCATTTGAATTATTTGCGAAATTTGGGAAACAAAAAAACTGGCGAAATATCAAAAAGTAGACAATAAATATCATACTTAAATGGTGGCACAAGAAGTATATATGTCTCTCACAGACCGAAAGATTCATAAGAAAATTACAATTGGAACACAAAGAAATTAAAAGACCTATGATTAATAATGTTGTAGGACGGTGGTGCAATAGATTAGTTGCCCTGGGATTGAGACATGGATGGTGGCTGGGATGTCCTCAAGAGCAAATTAAGCACGGCATCCATTTCTGTCAGCCTCTTTTCATAAGCCAGAGTCTTTTCTTCTTGGGCTTTCTTCACAGCTTCAAGTTCTTCCTCCTGCTTCTTCCTGATCTCTTCAAATTTTTGATCTTGTTCTTGCAGTCTTGCCTGCATCTCACTGTGGTACCTTTCAGCTGCCTGTATGGAGTTCTGCTCTTGATCTGCCAGTCTTTGTTGTAGCTCTCGGATGCGTGTAGCTGAGACAGAAGACTTCCTGGAACTTGTTGCGACGCCCAATCTTGGTAGGAATGTGCTGTTGCAGGTGGTGGATGGGCTTTTCTCGCTCAGAACTAGCTGAACAATTTGCAAATCAGTCAAATCAGGTTCATCTTCATTGCGTGGCGCCGCTTTTTTTGCCACCATTTTATCCTGCATAAAGATTACAATCATTGCATGGACAACATACAAAACTGGATTATATTATATTGTGCTAATATGAAATATTTCTTACATATGCACTTTTTGCTTCAGCACTCATAATGTTATCCTTGTTAGTGTGTGTGATTCTAAAAAATTCAATTGGAGAGGTTTCTTCTTCCTGCTGCTTAGCCTTCTGCTTGAAAAAATGTAGAATGCACATTACCATTGTACACTGTGTATGACAGAAGTATGAACTGTATTGGGAAATTCAGAACACTTACTAGATGTTCCCAGTGAGCAACATAGCTTCGAGATCCAGTGGTATGGAACTGTTTCACAGCTTCTCTGTTCTTTCCATTTATTACACACACTCCCTATGTTCAGTACATGCATTTTATTTATCCAGATCAGAGAAATGTAAGAATTCAGTAGCTGTTATTGAAAGGAATAACGTTTATGTACCTGGTACTTCTCATCAAACCATCTTTTCACCAGTTCTTTCCAGCTTTTCTCTTCTACATGATCTGGCTTCTTGAGATATGCTTGCTCCAGTGTGAGATTTTTAATTTTCGGCCAATACTCCTTTTTAAGCCTATATCGGAACTGCCGAATACTAACTTGCAGCATATCAGTGCACACATCTTGAGCCACCTCATCATTTTTGTCCATACTAAACTTTCCCTGCAAAATAGTGATGCATTAATCAGTAGATTCTTAGATAGTTGATCATGTAGCATACTAATTAGGTTAAACCAAGATTGTACAGGACTCACCGCTACTGTACTTATAGCATGAGGAATGACATGTCTGAGAGTTTCATCTTTCTTGTACTGTGTCCAGTGTGTTGCAAGCGGCATTTTTTCACGGATGTGAATACCAACCTCATTGCTCAGCTTTGCTGACTGGACATAATCCTTGGGTCTCCTGACACCAGGAGTGAATTCAATTGGCATCTTATTGCCACCATGTCTTCTTGTGTACTCATGTAGTCCATGGCCCATGGTACGTCTGCGTCCACCTCTCTTTCTCTTACTACCGTCAGATGTTGTCAATGTCTCTGAAATAAGAGATATGAAATGATTCTCTTTTATATGAAAATATGCGGTACAGTGTTTAGTTTTTACAAACTTTCATACCTTGCCGCTGAAAGTTTACAATTTGATTGTCCTCAGGAGATGAGGTGCTGCCTCCAGATGTCATGATCTGGTTAGGTGAGGGTGCTCCTTCAGTGTTCAGACCAGCAGTGGCCGTCGGCTCATCAGATGACCCAGCTTCAGGTTCAGTTGTTGCCATTGATCTTGTTGCAATGTTGGATGGTGCAACTTCAGGTATGGATCGCTTCTTCTGTGCAACTATTGCAGAAGAAGCAACTATCTGCAAGCAAAGTAGAGGCTACATTAGTAGGAAACATTTAGCATGTACGTATTTCCTATCATAGTTCAGACATAGTTCCACAGACCTGAGCTGAAGTTTTGCCGACAGTGCGCTGATCCTCATCTGAATGAAGATCATCATCAGCAGTAGCTATCTCTTCTGGATTCGGTTCGTACGAAGGGTCCTCTTCGACCTCCTTCTCTTCGCAGTCTGTGTCCTTTAGATTGTTACTAGTTCCTATTTGTACCCCACCATACACTAATGAACGTGCAAAACCAGAGAAATCTTGCTGAAATTTGTGGCCAGGTCCATATCTTTCAGCGAAATTTTTTTCCATGCGTACTATATTTTCTTGCATTTGTTTCTCCTTGACAAGCTCATATGCCGGCTTGACGGGGTTTTGTGTCTCCGCTGAAATAATCGGAAGAGCGGAGCATGAACAAAACATAAGAGGGGGCCAATTCCATAGAAAACAGCAAATAATTGTCTTTGCAAAATATTGTACAGCAGCAAATGATTGAAAACATAAGAGTCTACGTATGATGTCGGCGAACAAAACATAAGAGGGGGCATATGCCAGGCTAAGGGACATCATGTGCTTTTAGATATCTACTCGTAACAAATAATTGACACATGAGACTCCCCTCGGACACTGAATTATGCATGTCTGTTGATAGCTGGTTTCAGTCTGTTATTGGACAACTACCACCTCACATGGTGGATACTACCCTTCTGGTTGCTTGGCGGGCTTGGTATGCACGTAATGAGGTTACTCATGATAAGCCACTACCCCCTATTATTGGGTCTCACCGATTTCTGAGTGGATATATCAAGCTGATCGGGGATGTGAAGTCCATTCCTACAGAGAACCTAGTTAAAGGAAAACAGCCAGCTTCACTAGTGGGTATGGCACCAGTGCCAGCGCAACGTGTGACTCCATCTTTAAAGCCTTGGACTAAGCCACCGGCTGGATGGATTAAGCTGTCGATTGATGGGTCTTATAGTTCTGGTGAATTTGCTGGTGTTGGAACAGTTGTTGGAATCTGATCTCAATGTAACCCATCCTGTCTAATAAAGTTCCTTTTTTACCCAAAAAAAATGGACACATGAGACAAATTTCACAAGAAATGAAATTGATTTGGGAAACATGGGCATTTATAGGCTGAAATTTGATTTTTGACTTTTGAAAGACATAGATAAACAAAAATTGTGGAAAGAAATAGACTGATGAAACAAAGTACATGATTAAAAAAACTTCATTATATTGTTAAGACGTGCATTGCACGTGCAAACTAACTAGTTCCATAGAAAACAGCAAACAATTGTTCTAGATCAAACTCTGCTTCCCTCTGAAACTGAGGAATAAAAGTCTGAAGCAATGTCGTTGTTCACTGTAGCTCGTCAGGCTGTTTTCGGCAACGGCTGGAATTAGTTCAGTTAAGTGTTTCGGCAAACAATTGTCTATGCAAAAGATTGTACAGCAGCGGGATGGCAAAGATTGTATAGCACGGCATGATTGTCTCTGGAATAAAAACGATAAACCCTATACGTATGATGTCGGGATTGGATCTATCAAATATGCAAGATCTAGATATAGGTCAAACGGGCGTGGTAGACATGTAAAACCGATCTCTCGATCGAACCATCCGAAAAACACAACAACAAGCCGATCACCGACAGATTTACCTTGGCGTTTCTTCGAGCTGGGCGCCTTCTTCGGCGTGTGTGCGCGATTTTCCTTCCCCCCGACGTTTCGACGACTGCCGGCCATGGCGACCACCGGCCGGGGAGATAGATGCGAGATGGAAGAACGTCCGGCGAAGACACCGGATCGGGGTGAGCACGAGAGGATGAGGTCGGGGGGTGGGGAGTTAAGATGCTCGTAAATCATGGGGGAGAGGCACGACGTATATAAGGGAGGGCGAAATATTTGATAGGTGGGGTGCGCGGGAGGAGTGGAGGGAACGAAAAATTTGGGCGTTTTGGCAGCCGTCGTACTACAATTTGGAGGGAACAAGTTTTTGCCGTGGAAGAAAAAATATTACTCTGAAAATGGAACTGTACATGTATATTTTAATTAAAAAATACCAGAACATGAATGGGACGCATGAAAAAAATCTAAATTTGGCACCCTCCTTTCGTTCGAAAACCCCTCTTTCGACACATGAATGGAACATGAATGGGCCATTCCCCCCTCTTTTCGTCCGAAAACCCCTCTTTCGACACATCTCCACCATGGGGACACCATGCCACCAACTCCAAAAAATCAAAACCCATAGCAACCAAGGTGTCATATCACAATTTGCACAAGGGTGCCAAATCTTGCCCCAATCCATGGTGGTTTGGTCAGTTTTTGGCCATTCACCCCTCTTTTCGTCCGAAAACCCCTCTTTCGACACATTTCCACCATGGGGCCACCATGCCACCAACTCCAAAAAATCAAAAACCATAGCAACCAAGGTTTCACAATTTGCACAAGGGTGCCAAATCTTGCCCCAATCCATGGTGGTTTGGTGAGTTTTTTCCCATTCCCCCCTCTTTCGTCCGAAAACCCCTCTTTCGACACATCTACACCATGGGGACACCATGCCACCAACTCCAAAAAATCAAAACCCATAGCAACCAAGGTGTCATATCACAATGTGCACAAGGGTGCCAAATCATGCCCCAATCCATGGTGGTTTGGTCAGTTTTTGGCCATTCCCCCTCTTTTCGTCCGAAAACCCCTCTTTCGACACATCTACACCATGGGGACACCATGCCACCAACTCCAAAAAATCAAAACCCATAGCAACCAAGGTTTCATATCACAATGTGCACAAGGGTGCCAAATCATGCCCCAATCCATGGTGGTTTGGTGAGTTTTTGCCCATTCCCCCCTCTTTTCGTCCGAAAACCCCTCTTTCGACACATCTCCACCATGGGGACACCATGCCACCAACTCCAAAAAATCAAAACCCATAGCAACCAAGGTGTCATATCACAATGTGCACAAGGGTGCCAAATCTTGCCCCAATCCATGGTGGTTTGGTCAGTTTTTGCCCATTCCCCCTCTTTTCGTCCGAAAACCCCTCTTTCGACACATCTCCACCATGGGGACACCATGCCACCAACTCCAAAAAATCAAAACCCATAGAAACCAAGGTTTCATATCACAATGTGCACAAGGGTGCCAAATCTTGCCCCAATCCATGGTGGTTTGGTGAGTTTTTGGCCATTCCCCCCTCTTTTCGTCCGAAAACCCCTCTTTCGACACATCTACACCATGGGGACACCATGCCACCAACTCCAAAAAATCAAAACCCATAGCAACCAAGGTGTCATATCACAATGTGCACAAGGGTGCCAAATCATGCCCCAATCCATGGTGGTTTGGTGAGTTTTTGCCCATTCCCCCCTCTTTTCGTCCGAAAACCCCTCTTTCGACACATCTACACCATGGGGACACCATGACACCAACTCCAAAAAATCAAAACCCATATAAACCAAGGTGTCATATCACAATGTGCACAAGGGTGCCAAATCATGCCCCAATCCATGGTGGTTTGGTGAGTTTTTGGCCATTCCCCCTCTTTTCGTCCGAAAACCCCTCTTTCGACACATCTCCACCATGGGGACACCATGACACCAACTCCAAAAAATCAAAACCCATAGAAACCAAGGTGTCATATCACAATGTGCACAAGGGTGCCAAATCATGCCCCAATCCATGGTGGTTTGGTCAGTTTTGCCATTTCTTTTCGTCAAAACCCCTCTTTGACACATCTACACCATGCCACCAACTCCAAAAAATCAAAACCCATAGCAACCAAGGTGTCATATCACAATGTGCACAAGGGTGCCAAATCATGCCCCAATCCATGGTGGTTTGGTCAGTTTTTGGCCATTCCCCCTCTTTTCGTCCGAAAACCCCTCTTTCGACACATCTCCACCATGGGGACACCATGCCACCAACTCCAAAAAATCAAAACCCATAGCCCAAGGTTTCATATCACAATGTGCACAAGGGTGCCAAATCTTGCCCCAATCCATGGTGGTTTGGTCAGTTTTTGGCCATTCCCCCTCTTTTCGTCCGAAAACCCCTCTTTCGACACATCTCCACCATGGGGACACCATGACACCAACTCCAAAAAATCAAAACCCATAGCAACCAAGGTGTCATATCACAATGTGCACAAGGGTGCCAAATCTTGCCCCAATCCATGGTGGTTTGGTCAGTTTTTGGCCATTCCCCCTCTTTTCGTCCGAAAACCCCTCTTTCGACACATCTACACCATGGGGACACCATGCCACCAACTCCAAAAAATCAAAACCCATAGAAACCAAGGTTTCATATCACAATGTGCACAAGGGTGCCAAATCTTGCCCCAATCCATGGTGGTTTGGTCAGTTTTTGGCCATTCCCCCTCTTTTCGTCCGAAAACCCCTCTTTCGACACATCTCCACCATGGGGACACCATGCCACCAACTCCAAAAAATAAAACCCATAGCAACCAAGGTTCATATCACAATGTGCACAAGGGTGCCAAATCATGCCCCAATCCATGGTGGTTTGGTCAGTTTTTGGCCATTCCCCCCTCTTTTCGTCCGAAAACCCCTCTTTCGACACATCTCCACCATGGGGACACCATGCCACCAACTCCAAAAAATCAAAACCCATAGCAACCAAGGTTTCATATCACAATGTGCACAAGGGTGCCAAATCTTGCCCCAATCCATGGTGGTTTGGTGAGTTTTTGGCCATTCCCCCCTCTTTTCGTCCGAAAACCCCTCTTTCGACACATCTCCACCATGGGGACACCATGCCACCAACTCCAAAAAATCAAAACCCATAGAAACCAAGGTGTCATATCACAATGTGCACAAGGGTGCCAAATCATGCCCCAATCCATGGTGGTTTGGTCAGTTTTTGGCCATTCCCCCCTCTTTTCGTCCGAAAACCCCTCTTTCGACACATCTCCACCATGGGGACACCATGCCACCAACTCCAAAAAATCAAAACCCATAGCAACCAAGGTGTCATATCACAATGTGCACAAGGGTGCCAAATCATGCCCCAATCCATGGTGGTTTGGTCAGTTTTTGGCCATTCCCCCTCTTTTCGTCCGAAAACCCCTCTTTCGACACATCTCCACCATGGGGACACCATGCCACCAACTCCAAAAAATCAAAACCCATAGCAACCAAGGTGTCATATCACAATGTGCACAAGGGTGCCAAATCTTGCCCCAATCCATGGTGGTTTGGTCAGTTTTTGGCCATTCCCCCCTCTTTTCGTCCGAAAACCCCTCTTTCGACACATCTCCACCATGGGGACACCATGACACCAACTCCAAAAAATCAAAACCCATAGCAACCAAGGTGTCATATCACAATGTGCACAAGGGTGCCAAATCATGCCCCAATCCATGGTGGTTTGGTCAGTTTTTGGCCATTCCCCCTCTTTTCGTCCGAAAACCCCTCTTTCGACACATCTACACCATGGGGACACCATGCCACCAACTCCAAAAAATCAAAACCCATAGCAACCAAGGTTTCATATCACAATGTGCACAAGGGTGCCAAATCTTGCCCCAATCCATGGTGGTTTGGTCAGTTTTTGGCCATTCCCCCCTCTTTTCGTCCGAAAACCCCTCTTTCGACACATCTCCACCATGGGGACACCATGCCACCAACTCCAAAAAATCAAAACCCATAGCAACCAAGGTTTCATATCACAATGTGCACAAGGGTGCCAAATCTTGCCCCAATCCATGGTGGTTTGGTCAGTTTTTGGCCATTCCCCCTCTTTTCGTCCGAAAACCCCTCTTTCGACACATCTCCACCATGGGGACACCATGACACCAACTCCAAAAAATCAAAACCCATAGCAACCAAGGTTTCATATCACAATGTGCACAAGGGTGCCAAATCTTGCCCCAATCCATGGTGGTTTGGTCAGTTTTTGGCCATTCCCCCCTCTTTTCGTCCGAAAACCCCTCTTTCGACACATCTACACCATGGGGACACCATGCCACCAACTCCAAAAAATCAAAACCCATAGCAACCAAGGTTTCATATCACAATGTGCACAAGGGTGCCAAATCTTGCCCCAATCCATGGTGGTTTGGTCAGTTTTTGGCCATTCCCCCCTCTTTTCGTCCGAAAACCCCTCTTTCGACACATCTCCACCATGGGGACACCATGCCACCAACTCCAAAAAATCAAAACCCATAGAAACCAAGGTGTCATATCACAATGTGCACAAGGGTGCCAAATCATGCCCCAATCCATGGTGGTTTGGTCAGTTTTTGGCCATTCCCCCTCTTTTCGTCCGAAAACCCCTCTTTCGACACATCTCCACCATGGGGACACCATGCCACCAACTCCAAAAAATCAAAACCCATAGCAACCAAGGTGTCATATCACAATGTGCACAAGGGTGCCAAATCTTGCCCCAATCCATGGGGAACCATTTTTTTTTTTGAGGTAGCTAACTTGAAATGGACTGAAATTTGGCACAAGGGTGCATCAACATGTGGGTAATGACGCTAGCATGCTATCTTGGCAGTTTGGTTTGAAAATTTTCAAAAATTCATCCCCTAAACTCAAGAAGAGGCATCACTTGTCAAGCATGTACATCTTAGGGTATTGGGAAAATTGGGAGCACGTGTTGGTCTGATTTGGCATCACCACATTACCCTAGAACAGAAGTTTCACTTTGAAAAAGTTTGACAACCTCTTAGTACAATGGGGTCAACCTAGGTTTGACCAAACACTCAAAATTCCAGCCCTAATCATGGTATGAAATTCTTAGAAATTTGAAAGAATTTACATACTCGATTCATTTTTTATTTATTTCTTTCTTACTTTCTTCGTATGGAGACTCCATGTTAAAGGTGGGAAAGGTTTGTAAACAAATATCCTTCACTATGTGTGATCACTAATTCGTATTTAAAATATTTTATAGTTTTTAATACCCATCTTGAAAATTCTGTGCCTGCCCATCCGTCATGCGTGGGACCCATGTCAAAGTAATGGGAAAGTGGACTACATGCAGGAATCCACGTTTTCACACGCACGCGTCACACAGAGGAACCCAAACGGCAGCACCTACTGTATATCCATCGGCCCCATCGTCTCTCCCACCCGCAACTTCTATTCCCCAATCTGGCAAAAAACCCTGCTTGCACCTCCACCAGCGCACCACCGACCTCCCCTTCCACCGAAGATCCCGAAGATGAAGCGTGTTCGCGGAGACGAGCCGGAGGCGAGTGCGGTCGTCAACGTCGACAGAAGCGACGGCGATGCTCCGGTAGTCGTCGACGCCGCGGAGGCGGGATCTTCTTCCGGAACTAGCAGAGCCGCTCTTCGCCGCGCCGTGACCGTGGAGGGCTCCGCCCAACCGGCCGTGGTCGCCGTCGCTGATGAGGCCAACGGAGACGTCCTCGCTCCCGCGGCACAAGCAGATGACCAGGGCTTCGATCCGAATGACCCGTTCTACCGCCACTCCAGGCAGTACCGCGAGCTATATGGCCCCAGAGAGTGCGACGAGTTCGAAGAGGAGGCCTCCGACAACTGCAGCGAGGTACTCTACTATTCCGATCGATCCCCTGTTTTTCTTGATCTTACTGTTCACCATAGGGTTTGCTCATAGGGTAGATTGATTTGCCCTGTCTGCTACTTCTTGTACAAATTGATGATTGTGGGGTTCTTACTCATCTGATTTGTGGTTCGTAGTTAGTAGATTTGTAATATTTGATGCACATCTTGATTCAACTGTACCAAAGTATCAACCAAATGATTTATGGTACCATGAATATTCATGCATGTTTCAAATTAGTAGATGACACTTATCTTAATTAGGTCATGATTCCTTGTGTGTGATTATGATTACAAGAATTATATTATAGGTACTATTAATTGATCTGATCCATGGATTTTATAATCACCATTTGTCTTAAACTGGTGCTTATTTATACGATGAAACCATAGTGTGTACATCATTTTTATTTAGGGAACAAATGAATGATCAGATGCATGTAATTTATGACCACCATTTTTCTTGAATTCCTGCTTATTGACGTCATGAATCCATATTGTTTTATGAATCAGTACATCTTCAGGGAACAAATGATTGATCCCTGATCCATGATATTTATAATCACCATTTTCTCTTAAATTGGTGCTTAGTTATATTACTGAAATAATGATTGGACTACCCATGAACAATTTGTGACAACAGTTTAAATTGGTGCATATTTATATTAGTGAACTAATTATCTATGGTTGGATCTGGATCATAAATGTTGATTCTACATGATGATTACTTCTTAGTAATGTTCATAAAAAATATTTAATGCTTGAATTGTATTTCAGTTAATTTCCTTCTCTCACTTCTTCTTTACTTTCAAATTCGCAGGAAGACTCTGAGGACATTGGCAGCGACAAGGAGGACCGGGACCGGAAGAGCCGCTTCGTTCTGAAGAAGCTGAAGACTGGCCAGATCCCTTTCCGCCGGGACGGTAAGCCTAATTGCCCATTCTGCGGCAGGGTTTTCCCGAAGGATATTGAGAGTCTGATCCAGCACGCGACGGGAGTTGGAAAAGGTAGCGCGCACAAGCACAAGGCTGCTAGCAAGGCGAAGCACGCTGCCTTTGGCAAGTTCCTCAGGGACTACGTCAAGACTGGCCTCATCCCGCTCGTCGGTCCAGCTGTTGGCCCTCATGTTCTCCACTAAATTTAGTTTCTGTTTAGTTGTTCCCCTGGAGGTTCATGGTTAAACTATGTCATGTTTCAAAGACTATGTTCTACTTTTGTTATTTGGAACCTGGGCAATCATACCCAGTTGTTTAAGACTATGTCATGTTTATATGTTGTTTGCTGTTGCAGAAGCATTACTGCTGCACATGTTATCTCTTTTTTCATGTTGATGCACGCTGCATTTGTGTAGATGTTTTATTCTGTAGCTAAGCAAGTTTCGAGTTAATTTCGACTACCAATGTTTGGCTACAGCAGAGTTGTGTAGATTACATATCCCTTTGTCCCACAAGTTTACTACTTTTATGTCTCCTTTTTTCGACTTGTAGTTGCTGTTGTTAGTTTCAAGTTTTGTTTTCATAAATACAATCTGTGTTGGTAATCAGCAAAATTGAAACCTCACAGGACAATTTGGAGGATGTGGTGCTCGAATAATAGTGGAAATGCGATATTATTTTTTACATGCATAATATATAGAAAATAGCTAGATCTCTAAATCGATGCATATGAAGCTACATATATATTCTTGGTCATAATCCCCTTATCTAAAGGGGATGGATGCATGGCTTCACGTCATCGTCGCTTTCATCGTCAGTATCTTCGTCGTCTGAGTAGTAGTACCTCCTGCACATTGTTCCGTCGAACACCTTCACTGTGAGCACATCATCGCCTTCATATTTGAAGTGTACGAACCAGCCGAAATCCACACCGTGCGCGATGGCGAATTTCTCCCAGCCCTTGTCGAGGTACATTCGGCCTTGTCCGTCAAATAGGACCTCCACGGTCCAGAGACGAGGACCGCAGTCAGCTGCTCGCAGATACACCTTAGCTGGCTCCTGGCCGTCAAGATAGTCCGCAAATTTTTTTGGTAGTTCCTGCAAAGAGATCGAGCGCCGATCGTTTGAAATTAAAGGTTTTTTAGAACATGCCCATAATTAATCACATGCATCATATATGTGGGAACGCGTACATACCTTCTTGACCAAAGGGTCTTCATAGACGACGATGAAGAACTCCTCTATGATCAATGGCAGTGTTGACGGTGGTGGTGGCAATGATGATGATCCACTTCCCCTTCCCCTTCCCCTTCCCCTTCCCCTTCCCCTTCCCCTTCCCCTGGAAGCCATGGCAATGGTCAAGTGTATGTGAACGAAGAGAGAGTGTATGTGAACAAAGAAGAGAGAGGCAGAACCTATTGACAGAAGGGATGGCCGTGTGGGTGTTTATAAGGGAGAGATGACCGTTGTAGGTGTTTACACAATAAAATAAGGAGGAGGTGAACGTTGGTGGGGGTTTACACAATAAATTAAGGAGGAGATGACCGTTGTGGGGGTTTACACAATAAATTAAGGAGGAGATGACCGTTGTGGGGGTATATATCTCAACAAAAAAGTAATGCGGACTATCTTGACGGAAATTGAACAAATGGGTACAACAAATCGTTGATGGTTTATCTTTTTTGCGTGAAGAGTTGTGTAGATTACATATCCCTTTGTCCCACAAGTTTACTACTTTTATGTCTCCTTTTTTCGACTTGTAGTTGCTGTTGTTAGTTTCAAGTTTTGTTTTCATAAATACAATCTGTGTTGGTAATCAGCAAAATTGAAACCTCACAGGACAATTGTTGACATATCATGGCAAAATATTTACTTATATATAGTAGAAACCAGTGCTGGGTTGCAGACCATGCATCTACAGTTTCAAAAGAACTGACTACTAGCCAAAAGCACCTCACGCAGGAGGGAGACCAAACCAAAAGATCAGGGGGTCATGCAGCATCAAGGACTCTGTCGACCACGATCTTGCGGTAGAGCTCGTAAGAGACCCAAGCATCAATGGCTGCATAGTCGATGTTCATCTTTGGAAGTGGGAAGTCCCCCCACAGTCTGTGCCGATGGTGGTGGAACTTCTTCTTCATATCACCGTACGATGAATCAATGAGTCTGGCTGCCATGGTAGCCATGCCAGCCCTCGGATGACCAGTGTACTTGAAGTACTCGTCCTGGAGATCGACGTAGTACTCACGAGGAATCTGCATGTGCCATGACCTCCACAGAACTCTCGTGTCACCACGGATGTCAACACTCGCAAACGTGATTCCTTCTCGAAAGAAATCGCAGATAGCCGGAGCGTCCCACCGGGCAGCACTGCAGTAAACAAAGTAATGTACTAGTCACAGATCGAGCATATGAACTAGGAAACAAATTAGGGATCAAGTAAAGTAAAAAGGAAGTCACAGATCGAGCATATGAACTACTCAATCAAATGAGGAATCAAGTAAACTAAAAAGGAGTCACAGATCGAGCATATGAACTAGTCAATCATATGACGAATCAAGTAAACTAAGTAGCAAATATGCAAAGAACCTACAGAGGAGACGAAGATGAAACAAATTAATAAATCGGGAACAATGTCTAGCAGATTTAGATCGGGAATGTACTGATATTCGGGAACAATGTCTAGCAGATTTAGATCGGGAATGTACTGATTTTCGGGAACAATGTCTAACGAGAGTCGAAGAGAGACACAACGGCGGAAACTAAAAAACCCCAATCGAAAGATTCAAAAAGGGGATTAGTTCTTACGCTGCGTAGTGGAACACCAGCACATGTCGACGCATGCAGAGTTGAACCACGGCGATCTTCTTCTCGTCCTCGGCTCGATGGTTGGTGTACTCGAAGTCGAGGCCCACGAACTTGTGCTCGTCCTCCTTGAGCCACTCCGTGTACATGTCGAGGACGCGGCGCACTTGCCAGGGGTCGTTGGTGTAGACCACGTCCAGTTCCTGGCCGTCGTGGATGTGGACTGCGCGCGTGCTGGACCAGTAGTACACTTCCTGCTCATCCATGTCCATGGCGACGCGGCGGCGGGAGACGAGGACACTGAGGGAGCGGAGACGACGAGAAGTGGGGAAACCAGGAAGCGGTGCGAATATTGAGACGGTAGGGGAGGGGGAAGGGGATAAAAATCATCCCCATTAATTACTCCGTGCGAATATTGAGACGCGTAGACGACGAGAATATTGACGCGGGTCTTGACTTCTGACGTGCAGTCCAACTGACCAGTGGGGCCTGCGCATTCGATCGTGTTGTCACGTCAAAACCCAGCACCGCCCATTTGCCCTCCTCTTGACCTACCGAAATTTACTCCACGATATAACTGGCCATCATATCACGACCTCCTTCAGCCGCCGCCAGATCTCGCCACGTCTCTCGCCGCCACAGCTCGCCACGTCTCTCGCCGGCGAGACTTGTAAGACTCTCGCTCCGCGTCGAGACCAAGGATGGCGCCTACTAGTGGAGTAAGTAAATAAAATGTACGTCTCGCGATCGATCGTTGTTTCCGATTTGTAATCTTTCTTCATATTTTTTGCAGTGTCCAGTTTGCTTTGACAAGAAGGGGATGTGCGGCGGAGGGGGAGTCACGTTAGGTTTTTTCGTGCAAACACTACAAGAGGGTTTTGAGGAGAAGACGGTACATGCACTTATAAGTTTAAAATTCATTCAGATGTTTTATTAATTCACCGCCACATCAAAGTTTAACACGTGATCCTAGTAGTTATTGCTAGTTTAGTACTATTATTCAGATGTGTGTAATAATTGTTGTTCACCATATGTATTAACCGCTTATTTATGGTTGAGTTTTAGGATAGTTGTGATAACTTTTACGTTCATATGAGTTTTACGATAGTTGTAGCTGTTAGAGATAGAGGTATCGGTAGTTCAGTCCTATACCGATAGAAGTTCAGATATGTGCTGATAGAAGTTCAGATATGTGCTGATAGAAGTTCAGATATGTGCTGATAGAAGTCCTAGATACATACGATGTATTACTTGCGCAACAATGTACCTCCCCTATATATTAATGAGATCTGAGAATAGTTAACTTACTTTTGTATTAACTCTACTGAATTTAGGTCATCCCTTGCTACTATAGACCGTATTTCCTTCAGAAGTATGGTGTCCAGACCTCCGACAGGACAACTTTTGAAGCTGCACTTAGAACCAAAGATGGCCATGCATTTGTTGTTAATGTTACCAACAGAGCTGGCAGAACCTATATCAACGGAAGATTTTGGAACGAATTTGCTAGAGTGTACAATTTTAAGGTTGGCATGGAGTTAATTTTCAGAATTAAGTCATCTGGTCAGGATACTCTTGTAATAACTGGAACTGAACCACTAATCCATCCAGGTAATTATCCACCTTTGGACAGAATGATTGATCATATTAATTATTCCATCTTATGTCAGTTATTTTAATTATGCAGCTTACTACCAGTTGTCCCGTACGAAGCGTGACATTGTTGACTCGCTCAGTACTACTGATGGAACAATGATAAATTGGAGGATGATGCATACCGTCATTCTTCAGGTGGACAACTTGGACTACCTTGTTGAGTACCACAATGCTGGAGATTATGATCAAGGAGCACTAGTTGTCCCAATGCTGCATACTCTGAATTGGACAAACAGCGAAAATTACAACAAACACGTGGTAAGCAGTAGATCATATCATTTCATTAAGTTTGCGACCTACATTACGTACAAGTGTTAACTAAACTATGTCCCTACTGTTGGAACAGAAAATCCCTAGCCGTTTGGTTCCTAAAGATATGGAACAATATGGTGCAATCAGTATTGTGTGCCATCCCAGTACTTTGGTGCGTGCGTCCTACGCAATTTCTTCTGACGATGGTCGTCTCTGCGTCAGTGGGTGGAAGGAGTTCATGGACAAGGAAAAGCACCTTGAGATGGGTGACAAGATGTTGTTCTTGCTTTACCTGGGAAATGCAGGGGTTTACTTGTTTGCTACCCATGTGCCTGAAATCGATCTGGAGTAGCTAGTCAGTGATTCATGGTGCCCGTGTGTCCAACTATGCAGCCCCTTTAGGTTTTAATTAAGTTGTAAGACTCTTTATGCGATTGTCGATTTTGCTTGTGTTAAAACAATAGTTAGTCATATCGTGCTGCTGGTTGTAATCGTGTCAAGTGTCGATTAATTAAAACCATTGTCAAAGTTATGTTACCGACATGTTGGCTTTCTTATATCTGTCCATATTTTTGCTTATATTAATTTGCTCTTAAACCCTTCTGGATAATTCAATGACAAGTTCGAGATCGTAAACATCTAAATAAGAACATTTCAAATGTTTGGAACAAAACATATAGTTGTATGCATTACATGTTTCTATCAATCTACATCACTATCTTCTTCTGAATTTTTTCCCTCGTCATCATGTATGTTCTCTTCCAATATGAGACTATCTTCCTGATTCTCTAGTTCATCTTCGCTCATATCCATGTCAACATTGGGACTATCTTCCCCATTCTCTAGTTCACGAATTGTACGAGCATCATGAATACGTACAACTTCAGCAGCACGATGATCATCCTCCTCTGCTTCCACCTCTGCTTCCTCGTCTAGGTCGACAACATCATGAAATGTATGGTCGACTGAACCTTCATCCTCCTGGTATGCGTCTTCATTCCGTACAAATGCATCATCGTTACCATCTTCTAATTCTGGAACGTCGTACACGTGTCTATGGCTGAACTTCTGCACCACTTTCCACGGATCACCAAACTTTGTATCCTCCAAATAGAAGCATGTTTCAGCTTGACTGGCCAATATGAATGGTGAATTCTTGAACCATAGGATAGAAGTGTTAACGCTTTTAAAATAACCATCATCTTTTATCTTGGAACCCTTGCCCGCAAGGTCGAACCAGTCGCAACGAAACAAGTACACGGACCTGTCACCGTGCTTGTTAGTCCCGTACTGCAGTTCAAGAACTTCTTGCAGAACACCATAGTACTCGGTCTCATCTGCATCACCAAAAGATCCCTTAGTCGCTACGCCCGAATTTTGAGTCTTCAGGTCTTTATCCCGAGTAAGCGTGCGAAACCTCGCACCCTTTACGTTGCAACCAGCGTATACTACTACACGCCGGTCTGGCCCAGCAGCCAGAGACTTCAAATCTTCTGATGCATTGTCCAACTGTCTCACATGGTTTGCAAACCAACCTGCAAACTCTCTCTGAACCGTCTCCTCGATGTCACGCACACCCCTACCTCCCAATTCTTGTCGGAATTCACTGAAACATAGAAAAAACACATATGAAATACAGGACAATTATGTCTGCAACATTGAGAAGTAGTTATTAAAGTGAAGCTAACTACTTACTTGATATAACGTTCTACATCGTCACAGTTGTTCAGCACATACCAAACCATTTTGTCAAATTCCTTGTCAAAATGTTTCAAAATGGATTTCCCAAGACCTTTAGCTCCAACTGAAAATACTTCCATCTCGTCAGGATCAGGTTTTCTCCGTATGTCTTGGTTCCTATCATCTTTGTTAAATCTTGTTTCTGTGCCATCCTTGAAAAATCTAGAGCAAAAAATCAAACACTCATCAACAATGTAGCCCTCTGCGATAGAACCTTCTGGCCTTGCTTTGTTACGGACCGTAGACTTTAGATAACCTAATCTTCTCTCAACTGGATACATCCAACCATAATGAACAGGACCCCTCAAAAGAGCCTCGTCAGGAAGATGAATAGCTAAGTGCACCATTACATCAAAAAAAGCTGGGGGGAAGAGCTTCTCAAGTTTGCATAGGATCACAACAATTTCAACCTTCAATCGATTCAGCACATCAACTTTCAGGGTTTTGGCACACAGCTCCCTAAAAAATCTTCCTAGCTCTGCAATAGCCACATACATTTCCTTAGATGCAATTCCCTTGAGCCCAGCCGGCAACACTCGCTGCAGAAGTATGTGGCAATCATGCGTCTTCATACCGGTAACCTTACAACCATCAATATTCACACATCTTCCCCAGTTTGCGCAATAACCATCTGGGAACCTAGTGTTTGCCAAATACCTACACAAATGTCTCTTCTGTTCCTTCGAAAGCGTCCACGGTGCAGGGGGCTTCGCATAAGTTACTGCTGCATCATCATCATCCTTCACAATTTTCTTCAACCAATACTTCTTCCAGATTTTGAATTTCTTCAAATCAATTCTAGCACTAACAGTGTCCTTATTCCTGCCCTCAAGTTCAAGTAGTGTACCAACAATATTGTCACATATGTTCTTCTCAATATGCATCACATCTAAGTTGTGAGCTATCTTAAGTTCTGGCCAGTACGGTAGATGATGTAAGCTGACTTTCAGGTGCCATGTTGGTTCACCGGGTACAGTTGCACGCTTCCGCTTTCTACTTATTGGATTTTTCCCATGTTCAAAATCCTTAACCCTTTCTACCTTCCCAGCTACCTCTTTGGGTGTGTACTTCCTTGGTGGATCTCTAGTCTCAGTTTTACCATTGAAAAGTCTGCTTTTCCTGTATGGGTGATTTTTATCAAGAAATCGCCGATGCCCAATATATCCAATTTTGTTTTTCAAAGATTCAGCGCAAGGATTCTCATCGCAATGCACACACGCATGAAATCCTCTTGTGCTTCGGCCTGACATAGTGGCATATCCAGGATAATCATGAATAGACCAAAGAAACGCAGCATGCAATGGGAAATATTCCTCTGTGCATGCATCAAATGTCTCCACACCACTCCATAGCTGCATCATATCTTTTATCAGTGGCTGCATAAATACATGAAAATCTTTCCCTGGGGAATACTTTCCGGGGATTAGCAATGCCATCATGTAATTCGATTGATCCATGCACATCCATGGTGGGAAGTTGTAAGGAATCACAAAAACAGGCCACATACTGTAAGGATTACTCATACTTCCAAAGGGACTGAAGCCGTCTGTGGCAAAACCTAGTCTTATGTTACGAGGATCTTTAGCAAACCAATCAAACCTGCCATCAAAGTGCTTCCATGCCTCACCATCAGCAGGGTGCCTCAGTACATTGGGCTCAACAACCCTCTTCTCTTTGTGCCATCTAGTATGTGTCGACATTTCCTTTTTAACAAATAGTCTCTGCAACCTTTTAATTATAGGAAAGTACCTTAACACCTTGTGAGGGATTTTCTTTTTTCCAGTAGGGTCTCTATATCTTGATAATCCACAAACATGGCAGTGCGTATCGTCCTTGTGATCTCCCCAAAATAAAGAACAATCAAACTTGCATGCATGAATTGTCTCATAACCAAGCCCAACATCAGAAAGAACACTCTTAGCATCAGCATATGATTTGGGAAAGTCCACATCTGGCAAAGCTGTACGTAAAAGCTGAAGTAAGAGATCAAATCCTCTGTTTGTTATCCGGCTGTATGATTTGACATGAAGGAGCTTAATAATGAACGACAACCTAGTGAAAGAGGTGCATCCCTCATAAAGTTCTTTTTTCGCTGACTCAATTAGATTAGCATACAGATTTGGCAGGTCAGGACCTTTATTTCCAGACTTCTGCAGTTCATCGATCATACTAGACGAATCATCAACATAACAATCACCATTGTCTTCCTCTTCATCGTTGTCACTATCATACGCACCATCATCGTTTCTATCCCGCCCTTCGTCATCACTAAAACCTTCCCCATGTCTAGTCCATCTTGTATACGTCATGGACATACCTGAACAATTGCAGTGATCCTCGACTGTTTTTATATCCTGACGTATCAGATTTAGGCAGTCCTTGCAAGGGCACAAGATTGGTTCATCTGTATTGTCCAAGTGTTCTCGCGCAAACTTGATGAAATCCCTAACACCTGCCATGTACTTTGTTGTGAACTTCTTGGTGCCATCAGTTATCCAACTTCGATCCATTGCCTACAATTCAGTTAAGAACATGCCAACGTTCTTCAGAACAGATCTTGACAACTGATTAAAAAATCTAGACCTAACGAACAATCAGGAGAACTCACCGATGATGCGTCTCGCCGCCACCACAATGGAGCCTTCACGGAATTCTTCTCACCTCGACGAGAACCCTAGTCGATTCGACTGTTAGCAAGATCACCTATATAGGCCGTGTCTGCTAGCGGCGCGACTTAAACGAGGCACCCTCGGCCGACATAAATATTAATAAGGGAATTATTATGTCGTAACATCTAGATCACACCATTGAAATAAATATGTAGAATAGACTAGTTACGGATCCAGATCAAAATTCCATATCTACCTTAGCGGTAACACTCCGCGTCGGTCACGCCAAAGCCCTGGTTCGATTCTTCCAAACCACAATTTTTACTTAATTAAATATGTTCCTGACAAGTGGGTCACGCATGATATATAAAACTAATAACATTTAATAAAGTAACTTAGTATTATTGACCTGCTATGTGGGTCCGTTGTATATGCAAATCACGGTTTACATACACCACGATCTTTGATTTCGTCACCTATTAACAGACACGATGGAAGCCCTTCCCGCTTGGGTAATGGGTGACGATTTTTTGTTGACGAAAAATCATACCGTCAAGCATTACCTTAAATGCTTGACGAAAGATGAATTCGTCACCTATAAGGACACATCCATGACGGTATGCATTTTTGTCACCAGGGTTTTCGTCAACAAATGTCCCATCTCTTGTAGTGGAGATGGCCCTTTTGTCTTTGCGCCTTTGATCTTCATCTCCAAAGCACGGACATGATCTCCATCATCAACGGGCATGATCTCCATCATCGTCGGCGTAGCGTCAAGGTCAATGGCGCCGTCTTCATGATTGTTCTCCCATGTAGCAACTATTACAACTACTTTGAAATACTACTCAACATGAAATTTAAAGACAACCATAAGGCTCCTGCCGGTTGCCACAATACAATAATGATCATCTCATACATAGTCATCATCACATTATGGCCATATCACATCACCAAACCCTGCAAAAACAAGTTAGACGTTCTCTAATTTGGTTTGCATATTTTACGTGGTTTAGGGTTTTCGAGTAAGATCCAATCTACCTACGAACATGAACCACAACAGTGATACTAGTGTTGTCAATAGAAGAGTAAATTGAATCTTCACTATAGTAGGAGAGACAGACACCCGCAAAGCCACTTATGCAATACAAGTTGCATGTCGAGCGTGGAGCAAATCTCATGAACGCGGTCATGTAAAGTTAGCCCGAGCCGCTTCATCCCACTATGCCACAAAGATGCAAAGTACTCAAACTAAAGACAACATAAGCATCAACGCCCACAAAACCATTGTGTTCTACTCGTGCAACCATCTATGCATAGACACGGCTCTGATACCACTGTAGGAGAACGTAGCATAGAAAACAAAAATTTTCCTACCGCGAGAACGCAATCCAAGCCAAGATGCAATCTAGAAGATGGGAGCAACGAGGAGATGATCGAGACTCACCCTTGAAGATTTCCAAAGCCTACAAGATGAGGCTCTTGTTGCTGCGGTAGACGATCACTTGCCGCTTGCAAAAGCGCGTAGAAGATCTTGATCACGGTGCCACGAACGGGCAGCACCTCCGTACTCGATCACACGTTCGATGTTGATGAAGACGACGTCCTTCTCCCCGTTCCAGCGGGCAGCGGAAGTAGTAGCTCCTCCTTGACTCTGGCAGCACGACGGCGTGGTGGCGGTGGCGATGGAGAACTCCGGCGGAGCTTCGCTAAGCGTGCGGGAGAGGTGGAGGAGAGCGGCTAGGGTTTGGGAGAGGGGGTGGCCGGCCTCTATGGGGTGCGGCCAGCTTGTGGCTTTGTGGTGGCCGGCCCCCTCCCCTATGCCCCTCATTATATAGGTGGAACCCCAAGTGTTGGACTACAAGTCTTCGAATAAGACCCGAACCCAAAACCTTCCATGTAGTAGGGAAACCTACCCAAGGTGGGACTCCCACCCAAGTGGGATTCCCACCCTTCCATGTGGGGGGGTGGCCGGCCCCTTTGGTGGAGTCCACCTTGGACTCCCCCTCTAGGGTTGGCCGGCCATGGTGGTGGAGTCCCTCCGGGACTCCGCCTTCCAAAGTGATTTCTTCCGGACTTTTCTAGAACCTTCTAGAACCTTCCATAAATGCACCGGATCATTTTCAAACATATAAAATGACTTCCTATATATGAATCTTATTCTCCGGACCATTCCGGAACTCCTCGTGATGTCCGGGATCCCATCCGAGACTTCGAACAATACTTCGAACTCCATTCCATATTCAAGTTCTACTATTACAACATCAAACCTTAAGTGTGTCACCCTACGGTTCGCGAACTATGTAGACATGGTTGAGATCTCTCTCCGACCAATAACCAATAGCGGGATCTGGAGATCCATAATGGCTCCCACATATTCAACGATGACTTAGTGATCGAAAGAACCATTCACATACGATACCAATTCCCTTTGTCACGCGATATTTTACTTGTCCGAGGTTTGATCATCGGTATCACTCTATACCTTGTTCAACCTCGTCTCCTGACAAGTACTCTTTACTCGTACCGTGGTATGTGGTCTCTTATGAACTTATTCATATGCTTGCAAGACATTAGACGACATTCCACCGAGAGGGCCCAGAGTATATCTATCCGTCATCGGGATGGACAAATCCCACTGTTGATCCATATGCCTCAACTCATACTTTCCGGATACTTAATCCCACCTTTATAACCACCCATTTACGCAGTGGCGTTTGATGTAATCAAAGTACCTTTCCAGCATAAGTGATTTACATGATCTCATGGTCATAAGGACTAGGTAACTATGTATCGAAAGCTTATAGCAAATAACTTAATGACGTGATCTTATGCTACGCTTAATTGGGTGTGTCCATTACATCATTCATATAATGATATAACCTTGTTATTAATAACATCCAATGTTCATGATTATGAAACTAATCATCTATTAATCAACAAGCTAGTTAAGAGGCTTACTAGGGACTCATTGTTTGTTTACATAACACACATGTATCAATGTTTCGGTTAATACAATTATAGCATGGTATATAAACATTTATCATAAACATAAAGATATATAATTACCACTTTTATTATTGCCTCTTGGGTATATCTCCAACATGGGTCTCTGATGACGCGTAAAGCACACGCTCGTTGGGAACCCCAAGTGGAAGGTGTGATGCGTACAGCAGCAAGTTTCCCTCAGTAAGAAACCAAGGTTTATCGAACCAGGAGCCAAGAAGCACGTTGAAGGTTGATGGCGGCGAGATGTAGTGCGGCGCAACACCAGGGATTCCGGCGCCAACGTGGAACCTGCACAACTCAACCAAAGTACTTTGCCCCAACGAAACAGTGAGGTTGTCAATCTCACCGGCTTGCTGTAACAAAGGATTAACCGTATTGTGTGGAAGATGATTGTTTGCAAGAAAACAGTAAAACAAGTATTGCAGTAGATTGTATTTCAGTATAAAAGAATGGACCGGGGTCCACAGTTCACTAGAGGTGTCTCTCCCATAAGATAAAGCATGTTGGGTGAACAAATTACAGTCGGGCAATTGACAAATAGAGAGGGCACCGCGATGCACATACATGGCATGATAAATATAGTGAGATTTAATTGGGCATTACGACAAATTACATAGACCGCCATCCAACTGCATCTATGCCTAAAAAGTCCACCTTCAGTTATCATCCGAACCCCCTCCGGTATTAAGTTGCAAAGCAACAGACAATTGCATTAAGTATGGTGTGTAATGTAATCAACAACTACATCCTTAGACATAGAATCAATGTTTTATCCCTAGTGGCAAAAGCACAACACAACCTTAGGGGTTTCTGACACTCCCAGATATCAATGCAGGCATGAACCCACTATCGAGCATAAATACTCCCTCTTGGAGTTACTAGCATTAACTTGGCCAGAGCCTCTACTAATAACGGAGAGCATGCAAGATCTTAAACAACACATAAGTAATAACTTGATAATCACCATAACATAGTATTCTCTATCCATCGGATCCCGACAAACACAACATATAGTATTACAGATAGATGATCTTGATCATGTTAGGCAGCTCACAAGATCCAACAATGAAGCACATAAGGAGAAGACAACCATCTAGCTACTGCTATGGACCCATAGTCCAGGGGTGAACTACTCACTCATCACTCCGGAGGCGACCATGGCGGTGTAGAGTCCTCCGGGAGATGAATCCCCTCTCCGGCAGGGTGCCGGAGGCGATCTCCTGAATCCCCGAGATGGGATTGGCGGCGGCTGCGTCTCTGGAAGGTTTTCCGTATCGTGGCTCTCGGTACTGGGGGTTTCGCGACGGAGGCTATTTGTAGGCGGAAGGGTAGGTCAAGAGGCGGCGCGAGGGACCCACACCATAGGGCGGCGCGGGCCCCCTCGGCGCGCCGGCCTATGGTGCCAGGCCCTCGTGGCCCCTCTTCGTAACCTCTTCGGTCTTCTGGAAGCTTCGTGGCAAAATAGGACCCTGGGCGTTGATTTCGTCCAATTCCGAGAATATTTCCTTACTAGGATTTCTGAAACCAAAAACAGCAACTGGCTCTTCGGCATCTTGTTAATAGGTTAGTTCCGAAAAATGCACGAATATGACATAAAGTGTGCATAAAACATGTAGATATCATCAATAATGTGGCATGGAACATAAGAAATTATCGATACGTTGGAGACGTATCAGCATCCCCAAGCTTAGTTCTGCTCGTCCCGAGCAGGTAAAACGATAACAAAGATAATTTCTGAAGTGACATGCCATCATAATCTTGATCATACTATTTGTAAGCATATGTAATGAATGCAGCGATCAAAACAATGGTAATGACATGAGTAAACAAGTGAATCATAAAGCAAAGACTTTTCATGAATAGTACTTCAAGACAAGCATCAATAAGTCTTGCATAAGAGTTAACTCATAAAGCAATAAATCAAAGTAAAGGTATTGAAGCAACACAAAGGAAGATTAAGTTTCAGCGGTTGCTTTCAACTTATAACATGTATATCTCATGGATATTTGTCAACATAGAGTAATATAACAAGTGCAATATGCAAGTATGTAGGAATCAATGCACAGTTCACACAAGTGTTTGCTTCTTGAGGTGGAGAGAGATAGGTGAACTGACTCAACATAAAAGTAAAAGAATGATCCTTCAAAGAGGAAAGCATCGATTGCTATATTTGTGCTAGAGCTTTTATTTTGAAAACATGAAACAATTTTGTCAACGGTAGTAATAAAGCATATGAGTTATGTAAATTATATCTTACAAGTTGCAAGCCTCATGCATAGTATACTAATAGTGCCCGCACCTTGTCCTACTTAGCTTGGACTACCGGATCATCGCAATGCACATGTTTTAACCAAGTGTCACAATGGGGTACCTCCATGCCGCCTGTACAAGGGTCTAAGGAGAAAGTTCGCATTGGATTTCTCGCTTTTGATCATTCTTCAACTTAGACACCCATACCGGGACAACATGAACAACAGATAATGGACTCCTCTTTAATGCATAAGCATGTAGCAACAATTATTATTCTCACATGAGATTGAGGATATGTGTCCAAAACTGAAACTTCCACCATGATTCATGGCTTTAGTTAGCGGCCCAATGTTCTTCTCTAACAATATGCATGCTCCAACCATTAAGGTGGTAGATCTCCCTTACTTCAGACAAGACGAACATGCATAGGAACTCACATGATATTCAACAAAGAGTAGTTGATGGCGTCCCCAGGAACATGGTTATCGCACAACAAGCAAATTAATAAGAGATAAAGTGCATAAGTACATATTCAATACCACAATAGTTTTTAAGGCTATTTTGTCCCATTAGCTATATATTGCAAAGGCGAATGATGGAATTTTAAAGGTAGCACTCAAGCAATTTACTTTAGAATGGCGGAAAAATACCATGTAGTAGGTAGGTATGCACTACAAGAAAAGTTGCCATGGCCGACGAAGTTGAAGTCGCGCCGTGGTTGCTGGTGTACCATGGCCGACGATTTTGGTCCCTCCGTGGTGCATGTCAAAACTTTTTTTTCTCGTTTTTGAGGCCACCTAGCCCGACGAAAGCGGCCAAAACGTGGCGTATGGTGGCCCGGGACGTGGTGCATCTCGAAATCTCGGGTTCGCCGGCCGAGTCAACGCAAATCCGCACCGCCGAGGGATGTAGGGCCCAGATGGCAGCCTCTCTGGCATTGTTTTTTTTCTCGCGCCATCTCGTTCAACGTTCTCCGATCGAGCCGTTTACGATGCAGGATCATGGGTCCCGCATGTCATCCTCTATGAACCAAAATTCTTTCTATTCTTGGATTTTTTTTGATTTCTGGCTACTTCCTTTTTCTTTTGATCCCTTGCCGCCTTGGAAACGTTGAGACCGCTGCTGCTAAATGGGACCCGCATGTCATCCTCTATGTGCAATCAACTTTCTTTTCTTGGAGTTTTTTTGGCACCTCAAATTTGGTCACTTGCCTTTTTCTTTCGATCCCCTGCCGCCTCTCAAACGGTGATACCGCTGCTGCTAACGGGACCCGCATGTCATCCTCTATGTACTATAAAACTTTCTTTTCCTGGATTATTTTTGGCACCTCATATTTGGTCACTTACCTTTTTCTTTCGATCCCCTGCCGCCTCTCAAACGGTGATACCGCTGCTGGGGACCCGCATGTCATCCTCTATGTACTATAAAACTTTCTTTTCTTGGATTATTTTTGGCACCTCATATTTGGTCACTTACCTTTTTCTTTCGATCCCCGCCGCCTCTCAAACGGTGATACCGCTGCTGCTAAATGGGACCCGCATGTCATCCTCTATGTACTGTAAAACTTTCTTTTCTTGGATTTTTTTGGCACCTCATATTTCGTCACTTGACTTTTTCTTTCGATCACCTGCGCCTCTCAAACGGTGATACCGCTGCGCTAAATGGGACCCGCATGTCATCCTCTATGTACTATAAAACTTTCTTTTCTTGGATTTTTTTGGCACCTCATATTTGGTCACTTGACTTTTTCTTCGATCACCTGCTGCCTCTCAAACGGTGATACCGCTGCTGCTAAATGGGACCCGCATGTCATCCTCTATGTACTATAAAACTTTCTTTTCTTGAATTATTTTTGGCTCCTCATATTTTTTCACTTGCCTTTTTCTTTCGATCCCCTGCCGCCTCTCAAACGGTGATACCGCTGCTGCTAAATGGGACCCGCATGTCATCCTCTATGTACTATAAAACTTTCTTTTCTTGAATTATTTTTGGCTCCTGATATTTTTTCACTTGCCTTTTTCTTTCGATCTCATGCCACGTTTGAAACGTTGAGGAACCTGCAGGCTCATGGGACCCGCATGTCATCCTCTATGTACTATAAAAGTTCTTTTTCTTGGTTTTTTTTCACCATCTGATTTTTGGCAATTTCTTTTTCTTTTGATCCCCTGCCACCTCTCAAACGCTGATACCGCTGCTGCTAAATGGGACCCGCATGTCATCCTCTATGTACTATAAAACTTTCTTTTCTTGAATTATTTTTGGCTCCTCATATTTGGGCACTTGCCTTTTTCTTTCGATCTCATGCCACGTTTGAAACGTTGAGGAACCTGCTGGCTCATGGGACCCGCATGTCATCCTCTATGTGCTATAAAAGTTTCCTTTGTTGGATTTTTTTCACCCTCTGATTTTTGGCTTGCCTTTTTCTTTTGATCCCCTTTTGAAACGTTGAGTAAGCTGTTGGCTCAAGGGACCCGCATGTCATCCTCTATGTCCATCAACTTTCCTTTCTTGGATTTTTTTCACCCCCTAATTACTAGCTACTTTCTTTTTCTTTTGATCTCAAGCCGCATTACAAACATTGAGACCGCTGCTGCAAAATGGGACCCACATGTCATCCTCTATGTACAATAAAGTTTCTTTTCTTGGATTATCTTTTGCTCCTGATATTTTGTCACTTGCCTTTTTCTTTCGATCTCATGCCGCCTTTGAAACGTTGAGTAAGCTGCTGGCTCATGGGTCCCGCATGTCATCCTCTACGAACAATAAAAGTTTCCTTTCTTGGAGTTATTTTTGACCCCTAATTTCTGGCTATTTGCCTTTTTCTTTTGATCCCCTGCCCCCTTTGAAACGATGAGGACGCTGTTGGCAGGTCGGTCCCACATGTCATCCTCTATGAACAATAAAAGTTTCCTTTGGTGGATTTATTTTTGACCCCTAAGTAATTTCTGGCTATTTCCTTTTTTTTCTTTTGATCCCCTGCCGCCTTGGAAACGTTGAGGATGCTGCTGCCTCATCGGTCCCGCATGTCATCCTCTCAGAACGATAAATGTTTTCTTTTCTTGGATTTTTTTACCAACTGACTTTTTGTTTTTTTATTTTCGACCCACTGCCTTTGAAAACGACGCTGCTGGCTCATGGGTCCCGATGTCAGCCTCCCCGTACAAGAAACATGTGATATCTTGATTATTTTGCAGACAATAAACAGTGTATTTCGCTCTGAGCTATTGCAAACGGATAAATTAAATCTTTATTTTTACAACTTATATCTTGAATCTCCTTGTTTTTTGTTTTTGCGAAGCATAGGACATTCCTGTTTTTTTTGAGAAAAATCCGAACTTCCATGTTCTGGAGTGGGCTGAAATTGTACGAATCAAAAGGCCCAGAAGGATAGTTCGAAGGCCCAGATGTCCAGATGCAGCCCAATTGAAATCTTTCTTTTCTTGGATTTTTTTCACCCCCTGATTTCTGGCTACTTCATTTTTCTTTTGGTCCTGTGCCACCTTGGAAACGTTGAGACCGCTGCTGCAAATGGGACCCGTATGTCATCCTCTATGTACAATAAAGTTTCCTTTCTTGGATTATTTTTGGCTCCTGATATTTGGTCACTTTCCTTTTTCTTTCGATCTCATGCCACGTTTGAAACGTTGAGGAATCTGCTGGCTCATGGGACCCGCATGTCATCCTCTATGTACAATAAAAGTTTGATTTCTTGGATTTTTTTCACCCTCTGATTTTTGGCTATTTCCTTTTTCTTTTGATCCCCTGCCGCCTTTGAAACGTTGAGTAAGCTGCTGGCTCATAGGTCCCACATGTCAGCCTGTATGAACGATAAAGCTTTCCTTTCTTGGAGTTTTTTTTGACCCCCTAATTTCTGGCTACTTTCTTTTTCTTTTGATCTCAAGCCGCAATTGAAACGTTGGGACCGCTGCTGCAAAATGGGACCCGCACGTCATCCTCTATGTACAATCAAGTTTCTTTTCTTGGATTATTTTTGGCTCCTGATATTTGGTCACTTGCCTTTTTCTTTCGATCCCATGCCACGTTTGAAACGTTGAGGAACCTGCTGGCTCATGGGACCCGCATGTCATCCTCTATGTACTACAAAAGTTTATTTTCTAGGGTTTTTTTCACTCTCTGATTTTTGGCTATTTCCTTTTTCTTTTGATCCCCTGCCGGCTTGGAAACGTTGAGTAAGCTGCTAACTCGTGGGTCCCGCATGTCATCCTCTATGTACAATCAACTTTCTTTTCTTCGAGTTTTTTTTATCCCCTAATTTCTGGCTACTTTCTTTTTCTTTTGATCTCAAGCCGCATTTGAAAAGTTGGGACCTCTGCTGCAAAATGGGACAGCATGTCATCCTCTATGTACAATAAAAGTTTCTTTTCTTCGATTATTTTTCACCCTCTGATTTTTGGTCACTTGCCTTTTTCTTTCGATCTCATGCCGCCTTTGAAAATGTTGCGGAACCTGCTGGCTCATGGGACCCGCATGTCATCCTCTATGTACTATAAAAGTTTCTTTTCTTGGATTTTTTTCACCCTCTGATCTTTAGCTATTTCCATTTTCTTTTGATCCCCTGCCGCCTTGGAAACGTTGAGTAAGCTGCTGACTGATGGGACCCGCATGTCATCCTCTATGTACAATCAAGTCTCTTTTCTTGGATTTTTTTCCCTCTTATTTTTGGTCACTTGCCTTTTTCTTTCGATCTCATGCAGCCTCTGAAACGTTGAGGAAGCTGCTGGCTCATGGGACCCACATGTCATCCTCTATACTATAAAAGTTTCTTTTCTTGGATTTTTTTTCACCCTCTTATTTTTGGCTATTTCCTTTTTTCTTTTGATCCCCTGCCGCCTTGGAAACATTGATTAAGCTGCTGACACATGGGGCCCGCATGTCATCCTCTATGTACAATCAACTTGCAAGATCTTGGAGCGAAAGAGCTTGTATAAGTGGGACCCATATGTCATCCTCTATGTACAATAAAAGTTACTTTTCTTGGATTATTTTTTGCTCCTGATATTTGGTCAGTTTCCTTTTTCTTTTGATCTCATGCCGCCTCTGAAACGTTGAGTAAGGTGCTGGCTCATGGGACCCGCATGTCATCCTCTATGTACAATAAAGTTTCTTTTCTTAGATTTTTTTACCCCCTGATTTTTGCTAACTTGCCTTTTTCTTTTCGATCATATGCCGCCTTTGAAATTGAGGTCGCCGCTGGCTCATGGGTCCCACATGTCAGCCTCTATGGACAACAAACCTTTCCTTTGTTGGATTTATTTTTTACCCCTAATTTCTGGCTATTTGCCTTTTTTTTACACACTGGGACTGTACAATAAAGTTTCATTTCTTAGATTTTTTTACCCACTGATTTTTGCTAACTTGCCTTTTTCTTTTCGATCATATGCCGCCTTTGAAATTGAGGTCGCCGCTGGCTCATGGGTCCCACATGTCAGCCTCTATGAACAATAAACCTTTCCTTTGTTGGATTTATTTTTTACCCCTAATTTCTGGCTATTTGCCTTTTTCTTTTGATCCCCTGCGGCCTTTGAAACGATGAGGACGCTGCTGGCAGGTCGGTCCCACATGTCATCCTCTATTAAGAATAAAAGTTTCCTTTTTGGATTTATTTTTTACCCCTAATTTCTGGCTATTTGCCTTTTTCTTCTGATCCCTGCCGACTTCGAAATGATGAGGATGCAGCTGGCAGATCGGTCCCACATGTCAGCCTCTATGAACTATAAATGTTTCCTTTGTAGGATTTATTTTTTACCCCTATTTTCGGGCTACTTGCCTTTTTCTTTGAAACGTTGAGGACGCTACTGTCTCATGGGTCCCACATGGCATCCTCTCTGAACGATAAACCTTCATTTCTTGTTAACGACAGGTTTATCAGTATTATTTTCGCAGACTAATACAAGCTCTTTCGCTCCAAGATCTTGCAAGTTAATAGAATAAATCATGGAATTATTAGGATATGTTTTAAATTTCAAATCCACTTTATGAATTTTTGAAAATACCGTGATCTATGTGGGTATGGAGCGATCAAGGATTTTCATATTGGCCATGAGCAGTTTCAAAAATTGCAACCCAATAATTCAAAATAAATACAAACAACTTTTATGTAGAATCTCCGTGTTTTTGTTTTTTGCCAATCATAGGATCTGTGGTTCTTTAGAAAAGGGCCAACATTGCATGAGCAGAAAGGCCCATTTGTAGTTATTGGGCTTCGACAGCCGGAGCAAGTAGGCCTATAGCAAATACCTTGTAGATGGCCGTTGGAACCCAAAAGTATTTGTTGCCTAGACTTAGATGCCAAACTCAGCCTTATTGACATGAACCTTGCTATGCACACGACAATTTCAGTCCGATCCGTGTACGAAACACAAGATCCAACCCTTCGTGTGAGGAAGCAGGTGGCAGCACACCTCCAGATGCTCAATCGTACATACGCATATCATATAGGAGTTGTCGTATGTACATCAGTTCCGTATTGACATGTTTTTTTCTTTGGTTCACATGTGGGGTCCGCACAGTCACCTAGGTCGCACATCTACTTCCTTGCTCGTAGTTGATGCATGTTCGGTTTGGGGATGGGGTGGAACCCAACACACCCCCGTGCCAGTGGATGTACTTTACCCTTTAGCGGCGAAAAAATAGGAATGGTCCTCTCATGACTATGATCAACAAGAGGTGGCTATATTATAAAGGACGTACACACATTGTAATTATAGTGCTGAACGGCGAGGGATACTTTTTCCCTACATGGGTGGCAGCATAGTCTACGGATTGCAGCACCACCCACACCATAGGCGATTTATGATTCATCGTTCCGATATGTATTTCGCCTAGTTTTTTTTCTTTACATTGTTGGTTACAGACTCTTTGAACAGCTGTGTGCATCCTGGTTATGCAGAGGCTGGATGTAATTGCTTTCCAAAAGTAATAAAGCATCCTTTATCGAAAAAATTATAGTGCTGAAATAAAGTCAATCCTAAAACAGCCATGCATGGGTTATAATATGAAGGCAACACGAAATACAAAAGCAGGGCAGTGTTCAAATAAACTGATTCAAACTAGTACATACTAAAAACAGTGTACTACTTCTCAACACTTCAAGCATAATAAAAAAGTGTCACTGTTTTTTTAAAGGTAACACCGAACGGGCAATGTTTAAAGCAGGCTTAAACCACATAGCCGCTTGTCGGACACTATCCCAACCATCCTTGGGAAGGCTGATAACTCCCACAGTCTCACCTTCATCTGGCTGGAGGTTGCAGCGCAAAATTTTAGGGTATTGATTATAACGAATATTCCGGTATGCTGTGTAGACGCAGTTTTTCCTCATGAATGGAACCAATGTGCCATCAGGAGCTTTGGATTCACGCTTCTTCAGGTTGGCAATGATTGGGTAATTGAGTCCGAGGAACAGAGAGTGGTCGCTGAGGCTGTTAACCTGCCTCCAAAGAAAGTCCCCTGCACGTGCAGTAGATAAGGGATCCAGCTCAAAGACGTAGGTGGCAACAGGAGGATACTGCCGTAGCTGAAGCCCATTAGCAGCATAGGGAATGTCAGGAGGTACTTCAGCATTGGCAATCCCAATCTTGTTTACTGTAAGGATGATCATCAATCGCTTGCCATCAGCAGATGGAGCGAGGAACCACGCGTACTGCTGATCATCCACCACCGGTGGCGGGATTACAAACGGGAGCATCAGGTTTTCTGCAATATTAGAAATGGAGACGAATAGGGTGTTACTGGCAACCATATTCAAACAGCAGCATTGTTCATCGTTCATGCTCACAGTATAAATACGACTATGTAAGCTAAGGACATTGGTCATTCATGTGTTCAAATCAAGTGTCCAATATATCAGTTATACTGCATCCATCCCACGAAACTAGTCTAAACTTCGCCAAAACTAGACACTAGTTAGTGTATACACAGTTATATACTACCTCTGTCCCACCGAAAGTGTCTGAGATTTGTCCAAATTCAGATGTATCTAGACAGTGAAAGCATATAGATACATTCAAATTTTGACAAATATATATCATCTTAAGTTTAAGTCCTGTGCTGTAGTTAATTCCCTTTGTCTTAAGTGATCTATTAGAGAGCTTCCCTGTGACCACCCGAAGGGTAAGAAATGTTTAACTGTATAAGTGGATTGCCTAGACCTTTCCATCAGTTCGGACTTTTGGTTGCGTTGGCTAGTCCATGAAGCTTGACATGGTGTCAGAGCCAGGGTCTCGAGTTCGAGTCCTGGCTTTCGCAATTTATCCTAAAATTGTTGTTGCCCCCTCGGAGTCCACTTATATGCCTCTTGAGCTATACCTCTGAGTCTTTCCACATGTTGACTTGTCTCCCATCACATGTGACGGGGGGTGTTGAATTGTATAAGTGGATTGCCGCCCTTGCGATCAGTTCGGACTTTTGGTTGTGTTGGTAGTGCATGAAGCTTGACAAGAAAGAAATGCTCTTTATAGCTAACCCCAAGTCTGGTAACATTTGCAAAATAGGTATCAGATGCAGCTATCCATTCAGTAGAAGAATTTGCATTTTAGAGTTGAAGGTTCATAATCTCTTCTCTACTATTGATAGTAAAGGGTACACATGGTATTTGTTTACCTCATTTTCGCGTTCTAAAAAAGGTACGCTATATGGTTGTGCTAAGTTAAACTGATTTAAGTCTGTTCAAGTTTATCGAAAATTATACTACCAACATCTAAAACATCAATATAGGTTCATATATTACAAAAGATATTTAGATTTTCTTTTCTCGAACACATGCCTAGTCGTGCATCATTATATATTAGAGCATACAGGGTTGTAGCAAGGCTACGAAAAACTGAGAAAGCAAAAAGAAAGAACTATACAGGGGACTAGAGGCAGCTAACTTTGTTAGGCCTGCAGGTGCTAAATCTTATATATATATGAGGTTGTAGATATTAATCGTAAACTTACTCAAACTTAAATATCACTGAATTAGGAAAAAGATAACCTGAGTTATTTTGAATGAGGGGACGTCACAATCACTAATGAAAGATAATTGTGGGAAACTGAAATCTATTCAAGAAAATGGGAGAAAAAATGTATCAAAAACAAAATTAATTATACCATTCTGCAGATTGTTCACCGATATAAACAAAGAACTGTTTGATCTGCATGTAGGTACATCCAATCAAGGCTTTTTCCCCGATCTCTAGAAAATATAAGCTACGCATGTAATTACAAACGATTTTCTTCTATTTTTCTGTTTCTACGTTAACATTTGAGATACTTGTTAATTACATCCATATTCTGCAGTTGCATAGAGTTACTAATTCAGGAATGCATTCACATACGGAGTATACTATGTTTGCTGATGACTGACTAGTACTAATTCATTGCAAGCAACGGTTCATTCATATTCAGATAAAGGATGTGATCGTTAAGTCATATACTTATGAAAGTCCTTATGCATCTCTCTGATGCAGATGGCGGGGGTCTCCCGTCCTCCTTTTGGAGGCAAAATCAATTAGTTATATATGAAACAATGGGTGTAAAAGGTTATCAAAAAGGGTGCCTTCATAGTGCCACGTTATCTTTTGAGATACTGGTTAATTACACCCATATTCTGCAGTGGCGTAGAGTTACTAATTCAGGAATGCAATCACATACTGAGCATACTATGTTTGTTGGTGACTAATTAGTACTACTAATTCATTGCAAGCAACGGTTCATTCATATTCAGCAAAAGGGGGTGTGATCATTAAGTCATATAAGAAAGGTAAAATATAAACAAGGTAGTTCATGAATAACTTCATTGGTTAAGGCAGTGTATCATGCAATGCAACATAAGGACTGAAAAAATACCATTTGCGGTGTCCCAGAAGTACGTGGAGCCGTCAGTTTCGTCCACCGCAAAAACGTGGCCACGGAGTTCAATGGCATCACAGTAATTTGGATAATCAGGTGCAGGTGTAAGGGCCTCCAGCATTCTCCAGTCGCCACCCCCTTCAAGGTAGAAAATCGTTTTGTCGAACAAGGCGATGAGCTTGTAATCTGCGTACCTCCCACCTTTTGTGGGCACTTGGCAGATTACAATCTTCAACAAATAAATTTCTGGACGCCAGTTAAAAGAGTATGCAGGTCGAGATGAAACAATACTATGACGAATCTTCGAATCAGGTAGGGATGGAAGGGGGATATGTCGCTCGGTGTAGACGTTCACGAGGCACCACTCATGATGATCGGCGGCGGCGATCCAGTCGCCGTTCGCGCCAAGCCATTTTCTGTCGTGCATGAACGGCAGGGCGACAGAACGGCGAGGATGGTCGAGGGGCACCAGGTCGTACACGGTATCATGCAGACGAGATGCTCTCGCCACGTCCCAGTGTTCATCGAACCAATAAGCAGGCGGAGGCATCAGCAGGCAGGGTTCATCCCAATGGTGCATCTTACCTTCATCCTTGCTGATCATGTCGTAGAGCTCCCTGGAACATGCAGCAAGTCGGACGGTGTAGGTAACGTCCAGATGCGCAGCGATGAGGTCGATGTTGTCGCCGGTGAGAGCCTCCAAGTGGCCGTCCCCGCCGCCCCGGCAAAGCCTAGAATAATCCATCACGTGAAGATGGATTTAGGTGGATGGCGGATGCAACTGCGCTTGGGGTTTTCGGAGGAGAGGGCGAGCGCTATGGAAGGAACGATGCGGCGCGCGGCCGGCCGGGGTAAGGAGAGAAAGGTATACGGAGTAGTACTAGTGATCCGGCGTGGTGGGGATCGAGATCCTGCGCGTGCGCGTGATTCTGGGAGGGTGAAGAAGAAGTTTTTTTTTTGTAACGGGGTGAAGAAGAAGATGATAGACATGCAAGGGGCAAAAACTAGGTAGTACTCTAGGCTGCTGCTGCGACTGGGCGCCGATTTGACTGTTGGTAGACTAGCACGCCACCCATCTATAAATTTGCGACGACGTTTGGTGCAGTGATGTCTCGTCACATCAGGTTGACCAGAGAGGGCTTTTTTTTACAGTTTCCATTTCGATATATTTTTCGCCAATAATCGTAGTTCTCTACATGCCAGAGACACGTACCTTAACACGTGGGCAGCATGCAACCGCGCGAGCACCAAAATGGAATGAGAAATGTTTTAGAGCAGAACTTCATTTTCAATGCCTTTCCTAGCTTGGTTTGGAAACCGGACAGAGCTTCAGTGACTTGATGCTTCCAAGATACATTGTGACTGTGTCCCACCATCTACCATCCATTTGAGATCCAACGTTCCAAACTATCTCTTATTTCGAAGCTAAAAAAGAAAAACTATTCAGAAAATTTTGAAAAAAATCCAGTAATATGTAGATTCCTTGTTTTAAAATCTATGAATATTTCATCCCATTCGGATGACTAGCTTGTGATTAAATAGATTCTTACGTACTCGAGCACTAGTTTAAACTAAATATATATTTGCTCACAAACCTATGATTCAAATCGAATGAAACTTCACCAAAATATAAATCGAAATATGCATGATTTACTGGAAGTTTTTCAAAATTTTCATGGTCCATGGGGTCCTCCAAAGTGCAAGCTTTTTTTTTCTTGGTTGGTACTTCAAAACCGAGTTTGGATGGTGGCAAGACTTGCACAAAGAGGATGTCAAAATTTTGGCCTTTGTGAACTTTGCAATCAACATCAAGTGTCGGACTCTCGAGAAAAAAATATGAGTTGGCGCCCACCTTTCTTTCAACCGTTGGTTCTCAATCCGAGGGTGGTCCAACTAGCTAACAAAATTGGCTTGGTATTCATGGTCTTGAACCAACGATTTGGAATGGCTTTCAATCGGTATGAGAGGTGATGTATGGAGGAGATTCATACGAGAGGGCAATAAAGAAATGTTTTGTCATCCTCGCAAAGCTAGTCTATTTGGAAAGAAATGAATAATTGGTTTTTCGCAACATTGCATGATACTAATTCATGATACTATGCATTGAAGGTGTTGTATCATAGACTAGTATACTTCCCATTGTGACTAGTCTAAGTGCTTTTGCACCATGAACACTAGCTATGCACAGACCTCAAAAAACACTTCTCCATCATTCTACTATTCACACTTTCTTTTTCTAATAGAACTATGTACCATTGTTTTTAATATAATCTTGTGTCGAGAGTATATATTTCTAAAATAGTCATTTATGTTTCGCATAAGCTCAAAGAGGGGTACTTACTTATGAGAGATATCTTTCAACTAATACGTTGTAGGAGTACTTTAATTATGTGAGCTATAGTGTGAAATGCTTACTAGAACGAGTACAAAAGGTGTTTGATAACATTACAGGCCACACGCCCAGTGTAGCGTGCATTGTAGGAGCATTACATCAATTTAACAACTACGGAGGAGTAGCCTAGGTAGAGATAACATGCAAAGGAAATAGTTCAACAGATAGTACAACACAACTACGGAAAGGGAGTAGCCTAGGTAGAGATAAACATGCAAATGAAATAGTTCAACAGATACAAATCTTGCATTACAACACGAGTATTACATAAAGTACATCAGCCCTTCTTTCTGGACCTGTGACGCGAAGGCAGGTTCCATTGCCGGGCGTTGGCGAAGCTTGGGATGAGCCACAACGGAACCTGCCGCCATGTCCATCTAATGTTGGTTTGGAAACCAACAGTACAGTCTTCAGAATTCAAACTGAAGCGGCAAATTTCTGGAGAAGGAGGATATGCAAGGCCTACTGCATGGTGCGATGTGTAAACAGAGTTGCTTCTCGCCATATTTGGACGGTCATGTTCTGCCCCGTCTTCTACTGGAATGATAATCGGATAGTTCACTCCAAGGAAGAGAGAATATGATCCAAGGGAAATAATCCTCCTCCATGGCCTCGGTGGCATCAACTGACTGGTGTCCATGCTGTACACCTCGCAGCCAAGTAAACCCTTACCATACCCGCGAATAGTGCGACCATGACGACCCTCAGAGGTAGCAGCAGCAGGTAAAATCCGAACCAGTCCAGTATAATCCCGCCCGTCAGTAACGCCCCAGGTATGGACCAGAAAAAGTCTAGAACCATCAGGAGATCGTGCTAACCACCAGGAGCCAAGATTGTACCGACCTTGTTCATCAAGTTCTGGCGGAATAGGTGCCGTGCTGATCAACAAAGGACCTTGCAAAGGAAAGCACAGCTTGAAGTCAGTTCAGCAAAACTTGATTAGTTCATTACATACATGAATAATGATGTAGCTAAAATACTGCCTCCGATCCAAATTAATTGACTCAACTGGATGTGTCTAGCTAGATATGCACAAATTAATTGACTCAAGTTTGTCTAGCTAGATGCACTGGCTAGACAAAGCTGAGTCAATTTGATTTGGATCGGAGGGAGTACTTTATTTTGACTCAAAGGCATATCGCTGCTGATTTTGATTGAATATAGAGGGGGAAAGGTACAGGCATGACACGAAAACTGCACAACAAAAAGAAAAAGGCTAAAGCTAAATCTGAAACTAGCAGGTAATAGCGAAAACACATCATATGAGATGAGAAAAATTACCCCAAGAAAGTTGATTCCATGCATAAACTTCGCCTGTCTGAGTTACAGCAAATACAATACCCTTGTGGATGATTGCATCGGAGTAGCCGTACGCTAAGAACTGGTTGTCAAGAACTGTCCATCTGCTAGAAGCACAGTGAAGGACTGCAATTGCCGCGTTGAAGATGGCAAGAACAGAGAAACTAGTATAATTTGAAGCAGCTGTTGGAACTCGGCAAATAGCTATCTTCAGCAGTTGAAGATGTTGATCATTAGACTCGAACACAAGTTTATCCGGGGTGGATTTAAACTCACTTATTGGTGGTAGAGGAATCCGGCGACCAGTGTACACATTGACAAGCTCCCAATTCCAGGGGAAGCCAAGAAGGGCGATCCAATCTCCATTCGCGCCTGCCCACATGCCCGTACCACCATCTGGAATCACGGCATCGGAAGAGATCCTGTCCAGCGGCGTCAGTTGGCACAAGGTACCCTTGCGATCTTTTGCATCATGCTGCTTGTCCTTCTGCGCACCCTCCTGCTTGAACTTGTGGACGCGGTAGAAGGGATTGTGCGCGGGCGGTACCTCAGTTTGGTGAGTATGAAGAACACAGGGCATGCCAAACGGCTGAGATGCAGGCAGAGCTACACTTTGTGTTGCTGAATCATGATAAAACTTGCATGAACCGACGAGGCTCGCGGCGGTGATGACATCGCATCGGGATGCGATTTCTTCAAGGGGGCCATCAGGAAACACCCAAGAACTGCCACTCTCATTGATCGATCTCGCCATTGGAAGGATGCGGTCAAGTGGGTGTGGGGGTGTGGTAGTGGGACGCTGGCGTTTGGGTATGAGGTATTGGAGGACAGTGCGAGCGGCAGCTGGTAGAGCGATATGGATAAAAGTCAACAACTCCTACTAGTACCATCAAACAGGTGGCTCGAGATGATCCGAAAAAGGCATGGCGGCGGTGGTGCAGGGGCTGCTGGTGTAGGCGGGGTCGCCAGAGAAGATGGAGATGAAGAAGACGGAGAAGCAGGCAAAAAAAACAATTTGAATTGAAATCAATAATACGAGTACTACGGGCGTGCCTTCTCTCTCTGGTCTCTGCTGCACTACTGCACCTGGCGTGAAGGCGTGTGACCCGAGAAGAAGCTAATGTACTGTATACTGTCCTTGCACGCCGTGGAGCTGTATTTTGTCTCATCAAATCAGCTCTGGACAGTTTCAGCAGAGAAAAGATCCTTTGCCATCATCATGATATATTACCACGGGCCCACGGCAGTGCACATTCATCTTGGAGGCCTCTTCATCTTGTACTACCATATACTCTACTGCTCTATATGTTGCACAAACCACCACTTGGACATTTTTTTTGCAGTTTCCACCATGTGGTGGTCTAATATGTTGCAAATTTCACCACTTGGTTATCTAATCAGCTAGTTAGTCATGTTGATAGCAAAATCGACAAGTGGGTTCAACATGTCAATGCTCCAATTAATGTTTTAGAAAAAATAAATTTTTCAAAATTCGTACTTCTTTTATTTAGCTATTTAAAAATGCTTATTCATTTATTTCAACAAATATTGTGCGGTCTTGAATTTTTTTCAAACAAATATTATGGCATCGGGTTCGGGACTCCTGAAAAGGACTGGCCGTGGTACGGGAACCCGAAATGATGCCCACAACATGGTCGAAAGTGGCAAGGAACCCATCGAGGTGGATGAACTCGGGAAACCTTGGTAGAGGTAGGGATCTTGAGGAGGCCATTAGGGTTAGCCTACCCCCCAATAAGCGTATGAACGAAAAAAATTCACATAAGTAGTAGCTATTATTAAAATTTCACAAATATTACGCGCTTTTGAATATTTCAAAAGTATTGTGGCGTCACGCTGGCCTTGCCCGAATTTTACCTTTCAGGCTGGATGTCACGAGCATGATCACTCAACCAACCGGGTCCAAACATATATATACAATTGGCCTCCTCGAGCCTACACCGACCAGATTGTCGCTGAAACTGGATCATATAGTTTCTATTGGATTGATGTCCTAAGGAAATATTCCAACAACGGAAGTTGTTTGATTCGTTGTATTATATTCCTTTGGAATCTTGTTGGGCTTGTTTGGTTCGAAGAAAATTCATAGAAATTTTGTGGGATTCAAATCTCAGTGGCTCCTTTGATTCTTGAATACATGATAATTCATACTAATTCACGTGTTTTTTGTGTAGCACTACAACCAAAGAACATGCAATTCAAATTTGTGTGATTTCTCTCATATAGGATTAATTCAACATGCAATCATATTCAATTCCTACATTATTTCTATTTTAACATTTTGTACACATCATGCATGCGACCCAAACAATGCGTACATGGTGGGGGGGTTGTTTCGTTGCAAAAGCAGTTGGTCACACCACAAACAAACATGCAACAATTAATCTAAATTCACGCGGTTTCCCCGCGATGCAACCAAACAATATTCGATGAAACTAAGCATGGCATAAACATATACAATACACACCATAGATTTTGGCTGCTTTGATTATTCGCAAGATTTTCAAAGTGCGGGAATATGAAAATTGTATGATTAGAGAGTGATGATCATCTCCAAATATATAGGATTGAGAAACAACGGTATTTGGATCCAATAACATTTGATTGCGTGTGAAAACCAAAAGAAATACTAGTAGTAACATACGGTTACACAATGAAGGATTTTTTGTTTTTGTATAAAAATGTATTGTCAATGAATTCTGAAAATTGCAATCCTATGAATTAAACAATCAGAAATCGTGTCAGACTAATTCCTACGTTTCGAGATTCTAGTACGGAGTATGATTTCTTTGAAGGGGCGCAGAGGGACGTGGGTAGCAATGTCTAGTCCCTGTCTTGTCTGTATACACTGTACTTACGTCAGACTAGTGTTGCTCATGAAGTCTTAATCTGACGTACTCTGAAGCTAGATGCATCACCGTTTCCAGTCTCTGTCCTCGTTTTTTCGGCAAAATAGACAGAAATAACCCAAAGTCGAAAAGATTGGGAAAAACAAACTTTCGACATACTAGCAAGATTGGGTTATTTTTGTCCAAATTCTCGTTTTTTTCTCTTGGCTTCCCTACCCTTGAATCCATGTCACTTACGTGTGTTGCCCATGCATGCGTCATGTCCCACACTTCAGTGAGCACAAGTGACGTGATGTACGTACGCAAACTCCCAGCAATCTTCTTTGTCAAGAGAAGACGCATCAAGATTCAAGACCCGATCGCATTTCTTGCTTTCAGCCTGGGGTCCTCCATGTAAAAGTTAGGGATTTAGATGTAATTTCATGTTTATTTTGTGTGCTGTTGTAAACTGTTGATTTTTTATGTCCATTTGAATCTTGGTCAAATCCTAGGTTTGACCTAGATTTAAACAAGTTTAAAATATGAAAATGAAAAAGTAAGCCTGGATCCTCCTTAGTCAATCCAAAATGAAGCTTTTGGGAGGTTTTTGAAATTTCCATGTTTGAAACCCAAAACCACTTCTTTTCATGCTAGACTTCATAAGACATAGTTTAGGGATAGGGGTAGATACATGATTTGTCTGGTTTCAGTATGTCTAGAGCTTGTTTATCCACTTGAATGCTTACTATATGACATAAGAAGACTATGTGCTATGGTTTTTCATTTATCTATTTTTTTGAATTTTATGCCCATTTGAATCTTGGTCAAATCCCAGGTTTGACGAGGTTTTAAACAAGTTTAAAACTTGAAAATGAAAAGGTGTAAGCATGGATCCTTCGTAGTCACTCTAAAATGAAGCTTTATTTTGGGAGGTTCTCGAAATTTCCATGCATGCTTGAAACTCAAAACCACTTTTCTTCATGCTTGACTTCATAAGACAGAGTTTAATTAGGGTTAGGGGTAGATACACGATTTTTCTGGTTTGAATATGTCTAGACCTTGTTTATCAACTTGAATGTTTACTATATGACATAATTAAGAAGGCTATGTACGTGCTTTGGTTTTTCATTCTTTAATTAGATTTTTGTCTGAATTTTTATGCCCATTTGAATCTTGGTCAAATCCTAGGTTTGACCAAGATTTAAATAAGTTTAAAACATGAAAATGAAAAGATAAGCATCGATCCTTCTTACTCGCTCTAAAATGAAGCTTTTGGTTTTTTGAAATTTCCATGTTTGAAACCCAAAACCACTTCTCTTCATGCTTGACTTCATAAGACGAAGTTTAGGGTCGATAGGGGGTAGATACATGATTTGTCTGGTTTGAATATGTCTAGACCTTGTTTATGAACTTGAATGCTTACTATATGACATAAGAAGACTATGTGCTTTGGTTTTTTTATTTTTTTATTTTATGCCCATTTTAATATTGGTCAAATCCTAGGTTTGACCAAGATTTAAACAAGTTTAAAACATGAAAATGAAAAGGTAAGCCTGGATCCTTCTTAGTCACTCTAAAATGAAGCTTTTGGGAGGTTTTTGAAATTTCCATGTTTGAAACCAAAAACCACTTCTCTTCATGCTTGACTTCATAAGACAGAGTTTAGGGTTAGGGGTAGATACATGATTTGTCTTATTTGAATATGTATAGACCTTGTTTGTCAACTTTTGAATGCTCTTACTATATATATATGTGACATAAGAAGACTATGTGCTTTTGTTTTTCATTTTTCTGATTTTTTAAATTTTATGCCCATTTAAATCTTGGTCAAATCCTGGTTTGACAATGATTTTAACAAGTTTAAAATATGAAAATGAAAAGGTAAGCATTGATCATTCTTAGTCACTCTAAAATGAAGCTTTTGGTAGGTTTTTGAAATTTCCATATTTGAAACCCAAAACCACTTCTCTTCATGCTTGACTACATAAGACAAAGTTTAGGGTTAGGGAGTAGATACATGATTTTTCTTGTTTGAATATGTCTAGACCTTGTTTATCAACTTTAATGCTACTATATGACATAAGAAAACTATGTGCTTTGGTTTTTCATTTTTCTGATATTTTTTGGAATTTTGATGCACATTTGAATCTTGGTCAAATCCTAGCTAGGTTTGACCAAGATTTAAACAAGTATATATAGAACATGAAAATGAAAAGGGAAGCATGTATCCTTCTTAATTAGTCACCC
Organism: Lolium multiflorum; assembly: GCA_030979885.1. NCBI lineage: Eukaryota > Viridiplantae > Streptophyta > Magnoliopsida > Poales > Poaceae > Lolium > Lolium multiflorum. The sequence goes on from CM061750.1 coordinate 198,756,534, forward strand.
TAAAATGAAGTTTTTGGAAGGTTTTTGAAATTTCCATGCATGTTTGAAACCTAAAACCACTTATCTTCATGCTTGACTTCGTCATAAGACAGAGTTTAGGGGTTTTAGGGGGTAGATACATGATTTGTCTAGCTAGTTTGAATATGTCTAGACCTTGATTATCAACTTTAATGCTTACTATATGACATATAAGAAGACTATGTGCGCTTTGGTTTTTCATTTTTCGGTTTTTTTATTTTATGCCCATTTGAATCTTGGTCAAATCCTAGATTTGACCAAGATTTAAACAAGTTTAAAACATGGAAATGAAAAGGTAAGCATCGATCCTTCTTAGTCGCTCTAAAATGAAGCTGAATTTTGGGAGGTTTTTGAAATTTCCATGTTTTTGAAACCCAAAACCACTTCTCTTCATGCTTGACTTCATAAGACGAAGTTTAGGGTCGATAGGGGGTAGATACATGATTTGTCTTGTTTGAATATGTCTAGACCTTGTTTATCAACTTGAATGCTTACTAGCTATATGACATAAGAGGACTATGTGCATTGGTATTTCATTTTTTGATTTTTATGCCCATTTGAGAATCTTGGTAAAATCCTAGGTTTGTTGAGCAAGATTTAAACAAGTTTAACATGTGAAAATGATAAGGTAATTAAGTCTGGATCTTTTTTGAAACCCAAAACCACTTCTCTTCATGCTTGACTTCATAAGACGAAGTTTAGGGTCGATAGGGGGTAGATACATGATTTGTCTTGTTTGAATATGTCTAGACCATGTTTATCAACTTGAATGCTTACTATATGACATAAGAAGGCTATGTGCTTTGGTCTTTCATTCTTTCGATTTTTTTCTGAATTTTTATGCCCATTTGAATCTTGGTCAAATCCTAGGTTCGACCAAGATTTAAACAAGTTTAAAACATGACAATGAAAAGGTAATTAATCATGGATCCTTCTTAATTAACCAGCCAGTCTAATTAAAATGAAGCTTTTTGGGAGGTTTTTGAAATTTCCATGTTTGAAACCCAAAACCACACTTCTCTGCTTCATGCTTGACTTCATATATAATTAAGACAAAGTTTAGGGTTAGGAGGTACATGATTTGTCTGGTTTGAATATGTCTACACCTTGTTTATGAACTTTTGAATGCTTACTATATATATGTATGTGACATAAGAAAACTATGTGCTTTGGTTTTTCATTTTTCTGATTTTTTTGGAATTTTGATGCACATTTGAATCTTGGTCAAATCCTAGGTTTGACCAAGATTTAAACAAGTATAGAACATGGAAATGAAAATGGAAGCCTGTATCCTTCTTAGTCACCCTAAAATGAAGTTTTTGGGAGGTTTTTGAAATTTCCATGTTTGAAACCCAAAACCACTTATCTTCATGCTTGACTTCGTCATAAGACAGAGTTTAGGGGTTAGGGGGTAGATACATGATTTGTCTAGCTAGTTTGAATATGTCCAGACCTTGTTTATCAACTTTAATGCTTACTATATGACATATAAGAAGACTATGTGCGCTTTGGTTTTTCATTTTTATGTTTTTTTTATTTTATGCCCATTTGAATCTTGGTCAAATCCTAGAGATTGACTTCATAATACAGAGTTTAGGGTTAGGGGTAGATATACACATGATTTTTCTGGTTTGAATATGTCTAGACCTTATTTATCAACTTGAGTGTTTACTATATGACATAATTAAGAAGGCTATGTGCTTTGGTTTTTCATTCTTTAGATTTTTTGTCTGAATTTTTATGCCCATTTGAATCTTGGTCAAATCCTAGGTTTGACCAAGATTTAAATAAGTTTAAAACATGGAAATGAAAAGGTAAAAGCATCGATCCTTCTTAGTCGCTCTAAAATGAAGCTGAATTTTGGGAGGTTTTTGAAATTTCCATGTTTGAAACCCAAAACCACTTCTCTTCATGCTTGACTTCATAAGACGAAGTAGGGACGATAGGGGGTAGATACATGATTTGTCTGGTTAATTTGGATATATCTAGACCTTGTTTATCAACTTGAATGCTTATGATATGACATAAGAACACTATGTGCTTTTTTTTATTTTTTTGTGCCCATTTGAATCTTGGTCAAATCCTAGGTTTGACCAAGATTTAAACAAGTATAGAACATGAAAATGAAAAGGGAAGCCTGTATCCTTCTTACTCACCCTAAAATGAAGTTTTGGGAGGTTTTTGAAATGTCCATGTTTGAAACCCAAAACCACTTCTCTTCATTCTTGACTTCTTAAGACATAGTTTAGGGGTTAGCGGGTAGATACATGATTAGTATGGTTTGAATATGTCTAGACCTTGTTTATCAACTTTAATGCTTACTACATGACATAAGAAGACTATGTGCTTTGGTTTTTCATTTTTCTGTTTTTTTTTGAATTTTCTGCCAATTTTGTTTGACCAAGATTTAGACAAGTTTTACACGTGAAAACGAATAAGTAAGCCTGGATCCTTCTTAGTCACTCCAAAATGTACCAATTGATAGGTGCGTTAACTTTGCTTCATGGAAAAAATAATGTCATGTAAATGAGTTAACTTGGATTTCCTACCCTTGAATCCATAGGAAACTTTGTTCTAATGCACTATAATAATCAACCGAGTTTTTACACCAACAGGTCTGTCACTTACGTGTGGTGCCCATGCGTGAGGTCCCACACTTCAGTGAGCACAAGTCACGTGCAATAGGTACGCAAACTCCCAGCCATTTTCTTTGTCAAGAGAAGACGCATCAGGATGCGTATTGGAAGTATGTGGGTCCTTCTGGATCCTTCGGTTGTCCCTCTCACAAAAAAAAAATCTCTCTCATTCTCGGCCTCGCTCGACTCGCTCGCTCGCTCGCTCGCTCGCACCTCCTGCTCACTGACAAACCCTGCACAAAAGTCAACATCATCACCCGAAAAAGGGGAGACACCATAATTCTCTCCCTTCTTCTCTCCTTCCGAGTGATCCCTCTTCCTCCGAGTTTCACTCGACGGGCAAACACACATGTGCTGCATAGTAATAATAAAAAGGTAGAAAAATCGACCTACGAATCTATAATTAAATAGGTTAAACTAGGGTTTTGCCCAGTACTACAGATCAAGGTTCAAAAAATCCAACTACGGGGTTCGAACAACCCCATTTCTAATCCAAGATTTTTTTCGACCTCATCCAATGGCCTCAAACTATAGGCCGGGTTAGCATCTAGTGCAGTATGTGTGAGAATGTATGCACTATGTGTGCTATAACTTGTGTGTCTTTCAAATTTGAACCAAATTTGAATAAGTTTGAAATATTTGAAATGGGGCTTTTGGCTTAAACGTTTGAAACCCAAAACGACTTCTCCTCATGCTAGACTTCATAAGACCGAGTTTAGGGTTAGGGGTAGATACATGATTTGTCTGGTTTGAATATGTCTAAACCTTGTTTATCAACTTGAATGCTTACTATATGACATAAGAAGACCATGTGCTTTTGTTTTTCATTTTTCTATTTTTTAAGAATTTTATGCACATTTGATTCTGGTCAAATCCTAGGTTCAACCAAGATTTAAACAAGTTTCAAGCATGAAAATGAAAACGTAATCCAAGATCCTTCTTAATTAGTCACTCTAAAATATATGAAGCTTTTGGGACGTACTTGAAATTTCCATGTTTGAAACCCAAAACCAATTCTCTTCATGATTGACTTCATAAGACAGAGTTTAGGGTTAGGGGTAGATATACACATGATTTTTCTGGTTTGAATATGTCTAGACCTTGTTTATCAACTTGAGTGTTTACTATATGACATAATTAAGAAGGCTATGTGCTTTGGTTTTTCATTCTTTAGATTTTTTGTCTGAATAATTTTTATGCCCATTTGAATCTTGGTCAAATCCTAGGTTTGACCAAGATTTAAATAAGTTTAAAACATGGAAATGAAAAGGTAAAAGCATCGATCCTTCTTAGTCGCTCTAAAATGAAGCTGAATTTTGGGAGGTTTTTGAAATTTCCATGTTTGAAACCTAAAACCACTTATCTTCATGCTTGACTTCGTCATAAGACAGAGTTTAGGGGTTTTAGGGGGTTGATACGTCCAATTTGCATCATTATTTTGTATCATAATTTGCTGTTATTCATTGATATATTTCATATTGGGACACAATACTTATGTTATTTCATCTATTTTGCATGTTTCATCATCATTGGAGGATCAAGCACCGGAGCCAGGATTCTGCTGGAAAAAGCACCGTCAGAACGCAATATTTCGGAAGATCAACTGTGGAAGGGAATTTCACGTAAATTCCTATTTTTCCAGATGACGGAGGGAGCCAGAAGGGGAAGAAGAGAGGGGCCACAGTGGGCCCAGACCATAGGGCGGCGCGGCCCATGGCCTGGCCGCGCCACCCTATGCTCTGGGGGGCCCACGACCCTTTTCGCCTCCTTTTCTTCGCGTACTCCTTCGTCCCGAAAACCTAAGCCACAGAGAGGACCTCACGAAGGGTTACAGCCGCCTCTGCGGGGCGGAGAACACCAGAGAGAAAAGAGCTCTCCGGCGGGCAGGAATCCGCCGGGGAAATTCCCTCCCGGAGGGGGAAATCGACGCCATCGCCATCGTCATCGAGCGGGACATCATCTCCATCATCATCATCATCATCTCCACCATCTACACCGCCATCACCACCGCTGCACCTCGTCATCGCTGTAGCAATTCGGGTTAAATCTTGATTGTTTGATAGGGGAAACTCTCCCGGTGTTATTCTATACTTGTTGTAGATGCTATTGAGTGAAACCATTGAACCAAGGTTTATGTTCAGATTGCTATTCATCATCATATCACCTCTGATTGTATTCCATATGATGTCTCGTGAGTAGTTCGTTTAGTTCTTGAGGACATGGGTGAAGTCTAAATGCTAGTAGTGAATTATGGTTGAGTAATATTCAATGTTATGATATTTAAGTTGTGGTGTCATTCTTCTAGTGGTGTCGTGTGAACGTCGACTACACGACACTTCACCATTTATGGGCCTAGGGGAGTGCATCTTGTATTCGGTTGCTAATTGCGGGGTTGCCGGAGTGACAGAAACCTAAGCCCCCGTTAGTATATCGATGCAGGAGGGATCGCAGGATCTCAGAGTTTAAGGCTGTGGTTAGATTTATCTTAATTACTTTCTTGTAGTTGCGGATGCTTGCAAGGGGTATAATCACAAGTATGTATTAGTCCTAGGAAGGGCGGTGCATTAGCATAGGTTCACCCACACAACACTTATCAAAACAATGAAGATTAATCAGCTGTATGTAGCGAAAGCACTAGACTAAAATTCCCATGTGTCCTCAGGAACGTTTGGTCATTATAAGTAAACAAACCGGCTTGTCCTTTGTGCTAAAAAGGATTGGGCCACTCGCTGCAATTATTTCTCTCGCATTTTATTTACTTGTACTTTATTTATCTGCAATATCAAAACCCCCTGAATACTTGTCTGTGAGCATTTACAGTGAATCCTTCATCGAAACTGCTGCCAACACCTTCTGCTCCTCGTTGGGATCGACATTCTTACTTATCGAAGATACTACGATACACCCCCTATACTTGTGGGTCATCAAGACTATTTTCTGGCGCCGTTGCCGGGGAGTGAAGCGCTATTGGTAAGTGGAATTGGTAAGGAAATTTACTGTTTGTGCTGATTTTATTTCTGCCTGCTGCTATAAATCATTATGGAGAGATCTTCTCTTCAATTTCTATTTGGGAAATCTACTACTACTGCAATGGTAGTGGATGAAGCGCCAGGTGAGGAAGTAGTACCATATAAAATACCTATGAAAATTATTGAACGTGTTATGGATAACCGCTATGAAGGGGATGGAACTGTCCATCCTGGTGATCATTTACTGTTTTTGCATGAATTATGCGGGTTATTCAAATGTGCAGGTATTTCTATGAATGAAGTTAGGAAGAAACTATTCACTATATCGCTGTCTGGTAAAGCGGCGCACTGGTATAAATTGCTGAAGAATGGTGATTCTATTGATTGGGAGGACATTGTGCCTTTATTTTATTCCAAATTTTATCCTCCAAGTGAAATTCACAAAGATCGGAACCGCATATATAATTTCTGGCCTCATGATGGAGAAAGTATTGCCCAAGCTTGGGGGAGATTGAAGTCTTTAATGCTCAAATGCCCCATTCATGAGCTTCCTGGTAATGTTATTATTGATAATTTCTATGCAAGACTTTCTTTTCAAGACAAGACCTTGCTGGATACTTCTTGTTCTGGATCATTTACACGCAAGAATGAAGAGTTTAAAAGGGACCTTCTTGATCGGATCCAAGAAAATACTGAAGGATGGGAGAACGACAAAGATAGAGAATCAGGTATAACTTATGATTATAAATGCATTGAAGCTTTTATGAATACTGATAAATTCCGTAATATGAGTGCTACATATGGTCTTGATTCCCAAGTTGTTGCAAATCTTTATAAAGCTTTTGCCTCTCATTATGAACTGCCTAAGAAGAATTTTGATAAGTATCATGAACCGTATAAAGATAAAATTGATTCATCTGTAAACAAATGTGTAGTGGTTGAAACTGTTGATAATGTTATTCCTGAAGCTTATATTGAAAAAACTCCTTTCCCTGCTAAAATGAAGGAGTACTCTGTCATATCTAGTGCAGTTAATAAAAGTGAAAAGAAACCTAAAGAACCTGAAGAACAAATTAAAATTGAACCTGCTGTTGCTATAGTTAAAGATCTTGTGACTGAAAATGTGGAGGATGGTCATATTATTTTCTGTGAAGATGCTTCTAATATTGTTTCACATCCTAATAAATCCAAACAAGTTAGTGTTCCTATGCTATCTGTTAGAATTGGTGATCATTGCTATTATGGTTTATGTGATATTGGTGCAAGTGTTAGTGCTATTCCTTATGAGCTTTACACGGAGATTATGCACGAAATTGGTTCTTGTGAACTTGAAGATATTGATGTGGTTATTCATTTGGCTAATAGAGAAACTATTTCTCCAATTGGTATTGTTCGAGATGTGGAAGTTCTATGTGGTAAGATTAAATATCCTGCTGACTTTTTGGTACTTGGTTCTGCTGCTAGTGATCATTGTCCTATCATTTTTGGTAGACCTTTTCTAAATACTTGTGGAGCTATTATAGATTGTAAGAAAGAGAAAATTTTGACTAGATTTGCTGGTGAACCTTATGAATTTAACTTTTCTAAATTTACCAAAACTCCTTATAAAGCTGACTTGCCTAGTAATGATTTTAAAATGGAGCAGTGTGCATCTATTGTTCTTGTTCCTAATAATCCTTTGCAGCAACATTTGGAGAATAGTGAAAGTGAAGCTTTTAGGAAAGAAAGAGATGAGCTTGAGGAAATTTTTCTTCGCCAACCTATTCTCAAGCATGATTTACCGGTGGAAGATTTGGGTACAACACCGCCACCAAAGGAAGATCCTGTTTTTGATTTAAAGCCTTTACCTGATAATCTTAAATATGCTCATATTGATGATAAGAAAATATATCCTGTTATTATTAGTTCTAAGCTTTCAGAGATTGAGGAAGAAAGGTTATTGGAAATATTGAAGAAACACCGAGGAGCTATTGGCTATACTCTTGATGATTTGAAAGGGATTTCTCCTTCTATTTGCCAACATGCTATTAATATGGAAGATGATGCAAAGCCTGTTGTTGAACATCAACGTCGTCTAATTCCGAAGATGAAGGAAGTGGTAAGGAACGAGGTATTAAAACTCCTTGAAGCTGGTATTATATATCCTATTGCTGATAGTAGATGGGTTAGTCCTGTTCATTGTGTTCCTAAGAAAGGAGGAATGACTGTTGTGCCTAATGATAATGATGAGCTTATTCCTCAAAGAATAGTTGTAGGTTATAGAATGTGCATTGATTTTCGAAAAGTTAATAAAGTTACTAAGAAAGATCATTACCCTTTACCCTTTATTGATCAAATGCTAGAAAGGTTATCTAAAAATACTCATTTTTGCTTTCTTGATGGATATTCTGGGTTTTCACAAATTGCTGTTAAAGCTAAAGATCAAGAGAAAACCACTTTTACTTGTCCTTATGGAACTTATGCTTATAGGCGTATGCCTTTTGGTTTATGTAATGCTCCTGCTACTTTTCAAAGATGCATGTCTGCTATTTTTCATGGTTTTTGCGAAAGTATTGTAGAGGTGTTCATGGATGATTTTTCTGTCTATGGGAATTCTTTTGATAATTGCTTGCGAAACCTCGATAAAGTTTTGCAGAGATGTGAAGAAACTAACCTTGTTCTTAATTGGGAGAAATGCCACTTTATGGTTAATGAAGGAATTGTATTGGGACATAAAATTTCCGAGAGAGGTATTGAAGTTGATAGAGCTAAAGTTGAAGCGATTGAGAAGATGCCCTATCCGAGGGATGTTAAAGGTATTCGTAGTGTTCTTGGTCATGCTGGGTTTTATAGGAGATTTATTAAAGATTTCTCTAAAATTTCAAAGCCTCTTACTAATCTTCTTCAAAAAGATGTACCTTTTGTTTTTGATGATGATTGTAAGGAAGCTTTTGAAACTCTAAAGAAAGCCTTAACAACTGCTCCTGTAGTCGAACCTCCTGATTGGAATTTACCTTTTGAAATTATGTGTGATGCTAGTGATTTTGCTGTAGGCGCTGTTCTTGGACAGCGGGTAGATAAAAAATTAAATGTTATTCATTATGCTAGTAAGACTCTTGATGCTGCTCAAAGAAATTATGCTACAACTGAAAAAGAATTGTTAGCTGTAGTCTTTGCTTGTGATAAGTTTAGACCCTATATTGTTGATTCGAAAGTTACAATTCATACTGATCATGCTGCAATTAGATACCTTATGACAAAGAAAGATGCTAAGCCAAGGCTTATTAGATGGGTACTTCTGTTGCAAGAATTTGATTTACATATTATAGATAGGAAAGGTGCTGATAATCCTGTTGCTGATAATTTGTCTAGATTGGAAAATATTGCTTATGATCCTGTTCCTGTTAATGATAGTTTTCCAAATGAACAATTGGCTGTAATAAAGGTGAGCTCGCGAGAGAGCCCTTGGTATGCAGATTATGCTAACTTTATTGTTTCGAAGTACTTGCCTCCAACCTTTTCAGCTCAGCAACGGAGGAAATTCTTTTATGACTTGAGGCATTATTTTTGGGATGACCCACACTTATATAAAGAAGGAGTGGATGGTATTATGCGAAGATGTGTTCCTGAATATGAACAACAAGAGATATTGAATAAATGTCATGGAAGTGTTTATGGAGGACATCACGCTGGAGATAGAACCGCGCAAAAGGTTCTACAATCAGGTTTTTATTGGCCAACACTCTTCAAAGATGCAAGGAAATTTATTTTATCTTGTGATGAATGTCAAAGAGTTGGTAATATCTCCAGACGCAATGAAATGCCTATGAATTATACTCTTGTTATTGAACCATTCGATTGTTGGGGATTCGACTTCATGGGTCCTTTCCCTTCTTCAGACGGTAACACTCATATACTTGTCGCTGTTGATTATGTTACTAAATGGGTAGAAGCTATACCTACAAAAAGTGCTGATGGTGAGACCTCTATAAAAATGCTTGTAGATATTATATTTCCTAGATTTGGAGTACCTAGATATATTATGACTGATGGAGGTTCTCATTTCATTCATGGAGGTTTTAGAAAAACTCTTGCTAAGTATGGTATTAATCATAGAATTGCTTCTGCTTATCACCCTCAAACTAGTGGTCAAGTAGAATTATCAAATAGAGAGATTAAAGCTATCTTAGGTAAGACCGTTAATAAATCTAGAAAGAATTGGCCTAGCAAATTGAAAGAAGCACTATGGGCTTATAGAACTGCTTATAAAAATCCTATGGGAATGTCACCTTATAAAATGGTTTATGGAAAAGCTTGTCATTTACCTCTAGAACTAGAGCACAAAGCTTATTGGGCTGTTAGAGAACTAAATAAAGATCCTAAATTAGCCGGTAATAAGAGGTTGTTGCAATTAAGTTCTCTAGATGAATGGAGAAGTGAAGCTTATGAAAATGCTAAACTCTTTAAAGAAAAAGTTAAGAAATGGCATGATAGAAGGATCATCAAAAGAGAATTTAATGTTGGAGATCAAGTTCTATTGTATCGGTCTCGTCTCAGATTCTTTGCAGGGAAATTACTCTCGAAGTGGGAAGGACCATATGTTGTTGAGGAGGTGTATCGTTCAGGAGCAATTAAAATTAGCTCTCTCCAAGGCAATGCCACACAAGTGGTGAATGGACAAAGACTAAAGCATTATATCTCGGGTGATTCTTATAATGTTGATGTTGATATTATTCAAGTGGAAACACCGGAGGCCTTCATTAAAGGACAAATTGACAGTCCGCCAGAACTGGACTTTGAATAGGTAACAGTATAGGTAATAAAAAGTCCGCGTTTACCTTTCCGAACATTATTTCTGCTGTTTTTAGAAAATATGAAAAATTACGGAATCGAAACGGAGTGGAAAAGACGCGCGAGGGCGTGCCACCATAGGCCGGCGCGGGCCCCACCCTGGCCGCGCCGACCTATGGTCTGGCCGCCTCGGTGTCCCGTTTCCACTCGTTTTCGGCCTGGAACCTTCCTTTTGTCGTAAAAATATTTGCTATATAATCCCCCGGACCCCTGGAGGTCCGTAATATCGTTTTCTCGTCGTGTTTTGTTTCGAGCTGTTTTCTGCCAGGATCTGCTTCGGATCTAGATCCATCATGTCTTCGTCGGGAACTCAGAAGGACAGCTTCTTTGAGGACGTCGTCAACCCGTACATGAACGAGCTGAAGATGCACCCCAAAGAGTTGCAGCTCGTGGATGGAGAGTTGCAGATCAAAGATGTCCAGGGTCCTAAGGGAGAAGGGAGCTTGGAAGACAGGATGGAGAAGCTGGAACAAGAGGTTTTCAACTACAAGAAGATGGCTGAGCGTGAAGTGGATATCTTTCACAAGATTGTGTCTGAACTCATTGATGGACACAAGAAGGAGACTGCAAAGCTGTGGGACGATATCTTCTCACTTCACGACACCACCAACAAACTCCAAGCTCAACTCTATGATGTCCATAATCAAAACTGTGAGTATGAAAACAGGTTTAAGCGCATAAGTCATGCTGCTAGTTTCAGGTTTCCGGAAACCAAGATGTCTTTTGTTGATGGAGGGCCTCTTCCATGGAAGTCTGATGACGACAAAGATTCACCATCATCACCGAAGGAGTAATTCATCATCGGTATTGGCATCCCCTTGGTTTGTTCCAAGCTTGGGGGAGTGCCGCGGTATCACATCATCATTACCTTTATCTTTTACTATCAAGTAGTGTCATATCATGAGTAGGGAAGTTATCATATGAAATAGTATGCAATGTGGAAGTATCTCTCTTAGTTAGTTATCTATGTATCCGTTGGTGTGAGTTATCGTTATGGAATATTAATGAGAAGTCTTATCATTTACTTTTTGCACACCTTATTTTAGTTTGCAATCTCCATTATATGATTACTCTTGACATGAGTATTGATATCACTTTGGGAGCATCGAGTAAATCTATTTGGTTTTGGCAAACTTAGCATTGGTCAATAGCAACAACATCCTGATGTTTAATTAGAAGAGAGAAATACACTTAGATATATTACTCTATTATCTCTATGCTTAGTATTCTAGAGTTAAAATTGCTTGTGCTTATGAGAAAGATGCATGATTGTTTCTATCATATGTATATTTGTTTGTTTCCCTCAACCTTTATGCTTGCTATCAAACCTTGCTAGCCAAAGACCTGTATCGAGAGGGAATGCTTCTCATACATCCATAACCTTAGACCAAACCTATGCCATTTGTGTCCACCATACCTACCTACTACATGGTATTTTCTGCCATTCCAAGTAAATACTTCATGTGCTACCTTTAAATTATTCAAACTATACTACTCCTTATTTGTGTCAATGTTTTATAGCTCATGAGGAAGTATGTGGTGTTTTATCTTTCAATCTTGTTGGGCGGACTTTCACCAATGGACTAGCGGCACATCCGCTTATCCAATAATTTTGCAATAAGAGCTGGCAACGGGGTTCCCAGCCCCAATTAATAACTTTCATTAATAATTCTCTTCACATGTTTTGCTCTGATTCATCAGTAAGCAACTTAATTTTGCAATAGACACTCCTCCATGGTATGTGAATGTTGGAAGGCACCCGAGGATTCGGTTAGCCATGGATTGAGAAAGCCAAGGTTGGGGGGAGTGTCACCCATAATAAAACTAAAATACATGTGTAAACAAAAGAGAAGGGGGATGATCTACCTTGCTGGTAGAGATGCCGTCCCTCATGGGAGCCGCTCTTTGAAGGTTCGTTTGGCAAGGGGGTTAGAGTGCCCGCTACCATTCGTTGACAACAACAAACACCTCTCAAAATATTACTTTTATGCTCTTTATATGATTTCAAAACTTGAAAAGCTCTAGCACATGATTTAATCCCTGCTTCCCTCTGCGAAGGGCCTGTCTTTTACTTTTATGTTGAGTCAGTAAACCTATTTCTCTCTATCTCAAGCAAGCAATTGAGTTGTTGTGAACCAATCATTTATGCTATGATTCAGTTGATCATGTCTTTTATACTTTCTTGTTTAGTACCAATTTTATCTGAATGAATATGACTTTGAAGTTATCAATGATTATGAGGAGATTGTTATGCTTAAATATGAAAGCTCAGCTATAAAATCTAATATGAAAGCTTTGCTTAAAAGTACAATCCGTTAGTAGTTCTCTGACCAAGAACAAAGTTTGCCATCACCAATTATGATTTCTTATGCACCTTTACTTGTGATTTCTCTTTACTTATTTCGAGATGAGTTATATGAGGAAGTTGTTTACTAGAATGTCTTGTGTGAATGAATATGATGCTTCTTGTCCGTATTTTATTTATCGACTCTTCACTCCATAAACATGTGGTCTTGTTTATCGAGCTCAGTTTCGCTTGGGGACAAGCGAGGTCTAAGCTTGGGGGAGTTGATACGTCCAATTTGCATCACTATTTTGTATCATAATTTGCTGTTATTCATTGATATATTTCATATTGGGACACAATACTTATGTTATTTCATCTATTTTGCATGTTTCATCATCATTGGAGGATCAAGCACCGGAGCCAGGATTCTGCTGGAAAAAGCACCGTCAGAACGCAATATTTCGGAAGATCAACTGTGGAAGGGAATTTCACGTAAATTCCTATTTTTCCAGATGACGGAGGGAGCCAGAAGGGGAAGAAGAGAGGGGCCACTGTGGGCCCAGACCATAGGGCGGCGCGGCCCATGGCCTGGCCGCGCCACCCTATGCTCTGGGGGGCCCACGACCCTTTTCGCCTCCTTTTCTTCGCGTACTCCTTCGTCCCGAAAACCTAAGCCACAGAGAGGACCTCACGAAGGGTTACAGCCGCCTCTGCGGGGCGGAGAACACCAGAGAGAAAAGAGCTCTCCGGCGGGCAGGAATCCGCCGGGGAAATTCCCTCCCGGAGGGGGAAATCGACGCCATCGCCATCGTCATCGAGCGGGACATCATCTCCATCATCATCATCATCATCTCCACCATCTACACCGCCATCACCACCGCTGCACCTCGTCATCGCTGTAGCAATTCGGGTTAAATCTTGATTGTTTGATAGGGGAAACTCTCCCGGTGTTATTCTATACTTGTTGTAGATGCTATTGAGTGAAACCATTGAACCAAGGTTTATGTTCAGATTGCTATTCATCATCATATCACCTCTGATTGTATTCCATATGATGTCTCGTGAGTAGTTCGTTTAGTTCTTGAGGACATGGGTGAAGTCTAAATGCTAGTAGTGAATTATGGTTGAGTAATATTCAATGTTATGATATTTAAGTTGTGGTGTCATTCTTCTAGTGGTGTCGTGTGAACGTCGACTACACGACACTTCACCATTTATGGGCCTAGGGGAGTGCATCTTGTATTCGGTTGCTAATTGCGGGGTTGCCGGAGTGACAGAAACCTAAGCCCCCGTTAGTATATCGATGCAGGAGGGATCGCAGGATCTCAGAGTTTAAGGCTGTGGTTAGATTTATCTTAATTACTTTCTTGTAGTTGCGGATGCTTGCAAGGGGTATAATCACAAGTATGTATTAGTCCTAGGAAGGGCGGTGCATTAGCATAGGTTCACCCACACAACACTTATCAAAACAATGAAGATTAATCAGCTGTATGTAGCGAAAGCACTAGACTAAAATTCCCATGTGTCCTCAGGAACGTTTGGTCATTATAAGTAAACAAACCGGCTTGTCCTTTGTGCTAAAAAGGATTGGGCCACTCGCTGCAATTATTTCTCTCGCATTTTATTTACTTGTACTTTATTTATCTGCAATATCAAAACCCCCTGAATACTTGTCTGTGAGCATTTACAGTGAATCCTTCATCGAAACTGCTGCCAACACCTTCTGCTCCTCGTTGGGATCGACATTCTTACTTATCGAAGATACTACGATACACCCCCTATACTTGTGGGTCATCAGGGGTAGATACATGATTTGTCTAGCTAGTTTGAATATGTCTAGACCTTGTTTATCAACTTGAATGCTTACTAGCTATATGACATAAGAGGACTATGTGCATTGGTATTTCATTTTTTGATTTTTATGCCCATTTGAGAATCTTGGTAAAATCCTAGGTTTGTTGAGCAAGATTTAAACAAGTTTAACATGTGAAAATGATAAGGTAATTAAGTCTGGATCTTTCTCTTAGTAACTCTAAAATGAAGCTTTTGGGAGGTTCTTGAATTTACCATGTTTGAAACCCAAAACCACCGTACTTCTTTTCATGCTTGACTTCATAAGACAGAGTTTAGGGTTAGGGGTAGATACATGATTTTTCTGGTTTGAATATGTCTAGACCATGTTTATCAACTTGAATGCTTACTATATGACATAAGAAGGCTATGTGCTTTGGTTTTTCATTCTTTCGATTTTTTCTGAATTTTTATGCCCATTTGAATCTTGGTCAAATCCTAGGTTCGACCAAGATTTAAACAAGTTTAAAACATGACAATGAAAAGGTAATTAATCATGGATCCTTCTTAATTAACCAGCCAGTCTAATTAAAATGAAGCTTTTTGGGAGGTTTTTGAAATTTCCATGTTTGAAACCCAAAACCACACTTCTCTGCTTCATGCTTGACTTCATATATAATTAAGACAAAGTTTAGGGTTAGGGGGTACATGATTTGTCTGGTTTGAATATGTCTAGACCTTGTTTATGAACTTTTGAATGCTTACTATATATATGTATGTGACATAAGAAAACTATGTGCTTTGGTTTTTCATTTTTCTGATTTTTTTGGAATTTTGATGCACATTTGAATCTTGGTCAAATCCTAGGTTTGACCAAGATTTAAACAAGTATAGAACATGGAAATGAAAATGGAAGCCTGTATCCTTCTTAGTCACCCTAAAATGAAGTTTTTGGGAGGTTTTTGAAATTTCCATGTTTGAAACCCAAAACCACTTATCTTCATGCTTGACTTCGTCATAAGACAGAGTTTAGGGGTTAGGGGGTAGATACATGATTTGTCTAGCTAGTTTGAATATGTCCAGACCTTGTTTATCAACTTTAATGCTTACTATATGACATATAAGAAGACTATGTGCGCTTTGGTTTTTCATTTTTCTGTTTTTTTATTTTATGCCCATTTGAATCTTGGTCAAATCCTAGAGATTGACTTCATAATACAGAGTTTAGGGTTAGGGGTAGATATACACATGATTTTTCTGGTTTGAATATGTCTAGACCTTATTTATCAACTTGAGTGTTTACTATATGACATAATTAAGAAGGCTATGTGCTTTGGTTTTTCATTCTTTAGATTTTTTGTCTGAATTTTTATGCCCATTTGAATCTTGGTCAAATCCTAGGTTTGACCAAGATTTAAATAAGTTTAAAACATGGAAATGAAAAGGTAAAAGCATCGATCCTTCTTAGTCGCTCTAAAATGAAGCTGAATTTTGGGAGGTTTTTGAAATTTCCATGTTTGAAACCCAAAACCACTTCTCTTCATGCTTGACTTCATAAGACGAAGTAGGGACGATAGGGGGTAGATACATGATTTGTCTGGTTAATTTGGATATATCTAGACCTTGTTTATCAACTTGAATGCTTATGATATGACATAAGAACACTATGTGCTTTTTTTTATTTTTTTGTGCCCATTTGAATCTTGGTCAAATCCTAGGTTTGACCAAGATTTAAACAAGTATAGAACATGAAAATGAAAAGGGAAGCCTGTATCCTTCTTACTCACCCTAAAATGAAGTTTTGGGAGGTTTTTGAAATGTCCATGTTTGAAACCCAAAACCACTTCTCTTCATTCTTGACTTCTTAAGACATAGTTTAGGGGTTAGCGGGTAGATACATGATTAGTATGGTTTGAATATGTCTAGACCTTGTTTATCAACTTTAATGCTTACTACATGACATAAGAAGACTATGTGCTTTGGTTTTTCATTTTTCTGTTTTTTTTTGAATTTTCTGCCAATTTTGTTTGACCAAGATTTAGACAAGTTTTACACGTGAAAACGAATAAGTAAGCATGGATCCTTCTTAGTCACTCCAAAATGTACCAATTGATAGGTGCGTTAACTTTGCTTCATGGAAAAAATAATGTCATGTAAATGAGTTAACTTGGATTTCCTACCCTTGAATCCATAGGAAACTTTGTTCTAATGCACTATAATAATCAACCGAGTTTTTACACCAACAGGTCTGTCACTTACGTGTGGTGCCCATGCATGAGGTCCCACACTTCAGTGAGCACAAGTCACGTGCAATAGGTACGCAAACTCCCAGACATTTTCTTTGTCAAGAGAAGACGCATCAGGATGCGTATTGGAAGTCTGTGGGTCCTTCTGGATCCTTCGGTCGTCCCTCTCAAAAAAAAACAAATCTCTCTCATTCTCGGCCTCGCTCGACTCGCTCGCTCGCTCGCACCTCCTGCTCACTGACAAACCCTGCACAAAAGTCAACATCATCACCCGAAAAAGGGGAGACACCATAATTCTCTCCCTTCTTCTCTCCTTCCGAGTGATCCCTCTTCCTCCGAGTTTCACTCGACGGGCAAACACACATGTGCTGCATAGTAATAATAAAAAGGTAGAAAAATCGACCTACGAATCTATAATTAAATAGGTTAAACTAGGGTTTTGCCCAGTACTACAGATCAAGGTTCAAAAAATCCAACTACGGGGTTCGAACAACCCCATTTCTAATCCAAGATTTTTTCGACCTCATCCAATGGCCTCAAACTATAGGCCGGGTTAGCATCTAGTGCAGTATGTGTGAGAATGTATGCACTATGTGTGCTATAACTTGTGTGTCTTTCAAATTTGAACCAAATTTGAATAAGTTTGAAATATTTGAAATGGGGCTTTTGGCTTAAACGTTTGAAACCCAAAACGACTTCTCCTCATGCTAGACTTCATAAGACCGAGTTTAGGGTCGATAGGGGGTAGATACATGATTTGTCTGGTTTGAATATGTATAAACCTTGTTTATCAACTTGAATGCTTACTATATGACATAAGAAGACCATGTGCTTTTGTTTTCCATTTTTCTATTTTTTTAAGAATTTTATGCACATTTGATTCTGGTCAAATCCTAGGTTCAACCAAGATTTAAACAAGTTTCAAGCATGAAAATGAAAACGTAATCCAAGATCCTTCTTAATTAGTCACTCTAAAATATATGAAGCTTTTGGGACGTACTTGAAATTTCCATGTTTGAAACCCAAAACCACTTATCTTCATGCTTGAGCAAGATTTGACCAAGATTTAAACAAGTTTAAATCATGAAAATGGAAAGGTAAGCCTGGATCCTTCTTAGTCGCTCTAAAATGAAGCTTTTGGGATGTTCTTGAAATTTCCATGTTTGAAACCCGGCCAAAACGACTTTTCTTCATGCTAGACTTCATAAGATCGACACGGGGTACATATATACATGATTTGTCTGGTTTGGATATATCTAGACCTTGTTTATCAACTTGAATGCTTACGATATGACATAAGAACACTATGTGCTTTTTGTTTTTCATTTTTTGTGCCTATTTGTATCTTGGTCAAATCCTAGGTTTGACCAAGATTTAAACAAGTTTAAAACATGAAAATGAAAAGGGAAACATGTATCCTTCTTAGTCACTCTAAAATGAAGTTTTTGGGAGGTTTTTGAAATTTCCATGTTTGAAACCTAAAACCACTTCTCTTCATGCTTGACTTCATAAGACAGAGTTTAGGGTTAGAGGGGTAGATACATGATTTGTCTTATTTGAATATGTCTAGCTAGACCTTGTTTATCAACTTTTGAATGCTTACTATATATATATGTGACATAAGAAGACTATGTGCTTTTGTTTTTCATTTTTCCGATTTTTTAATTTTATGCCAATTTAAATCTTGGTCAAATCCTAGGTTTGACAATGATTTAAACAAGTTTCAAATATGAAAATGAAAAGGCAAGCATGGATCCTTCTTAGTCACTCTAAAATGAAGCTTTTGATAGGTTTTTGAAATTTCCATATTTGAAACCCAAAACCACTTCTCTTCATGCTTGACTACATAAGACAAAGTTTAGGGTTAGGGGGTAGATACATGATTTTTCTTGTTTGAATATGTCTAGACCCTTGTTTATCAACTTTAATGCTTACTATATGACATAAGAAAACTATGTGCTTTGGTTTTTCATTTTTCTGATTTTTTTGGAATTTTGATGCACATTTGAATCTTGGTCAAATCCTAGGTTTGACCAAGATTTAAACAAGTATAGAACATGAAAATGAAAAGGGAAGCCTGTATCCTTCTTAGTCACCCTAAAATGAAGTTTTTGGGAGGTTTTCAAAATTTCCATGTTTGAAACCCAAAACCACTTAATCTTCATGCTTGACTTCGTCATAAGATAGAGTTTAGGGGTTAGGGGGTAGATACATGATTTGTCTAGTTTGAATATGTCTAGACCTTGTTTACCAACTTTAATGCTTACTATATGACATATAAGAAGACTATGTGCGCTTTGGTTTTTCATTTTTTCATTTTTTTATTTTATGCCCATTTGAATCTTGGTGAAACCAAGGATTTGACCAAGATTCAAATCCGTATAAAAATTAAAAAACAAAATAAAAAAACAAGGTCTTCTTATGTTATATAGTAAGCATTCAATTAAGTTGATAAATAAGGTCTAGACATATTCAAACCAGAAAAATCATGTATCTACCCCTAACCCTAAACTTTGTCTTATGAAGTCAAGCATGAAGAGAAGTTGTTTTGGGTTTCAAACATGGAAATTTCAAAAACCCTCTCAAAGAGCTTCATTTTGGAGTGACTAAGAAGGATCCATAGGAAACTATGTACTAATACAGTATAATGATCACCCGAGTTATTAGAGCAACAAGTTTGTCACTTACGTGTGGTTCCCATGCGTGAGGTCCCACACTTCAGTGAGCACAAGTCACGTAGTCTTCTTATGTCATATAGTAAGCATTCAATTAAGTTGATAAACAAGGTCTAGACATATCAAACCAGAAAAATCATGTATCTACCCCCTATATATCCCTAAATTAACCCTGACTTATGAAGTCTAGCATGAAGAGAAGTCGTTTTGGGTTTCAAACGTTTAAGCCAAAAGCCCCATTTCAAATATTTTACACTTATTCAAATTTGGTTCAAATTTGAAAGACATACAAGTTATAGCACACATAGTGCATACATGTTCACACATACTGCACTAGATGCTAACCCTACAGTTTAGGGGCGGACCTAGGATAAATTTTTAGAGGGGGCAAACATATGATAAGTGATGCAAATATCATATTACAAGGTTTCAGAAAATTGAGCGGGGGCAGCTGCCCCCCTTGGCTATAGTCTGGATCCGCCCATGCTATAGTTTGAGGCCATTTGGATGACGTCGAAAAAAATCTTTGATTAGAAATGGGGTTGTTCGAACCCCGTAGTTGGATTTTTTTGAACCTTGATCTGTAGTACTGGGCAAAACCCTAGTTTAACCTAGTATATTTAATTATAGATTCGTAGGTCGAATTTTCTGTAGTACCTTTTTATTATTACTATGCAGCACATATGTGTTTGCCCGTCGAGTGAAACTCGGAGGAAGAGGGATCACTCGGAAGGAGAGAAGAAGGGAGAGCATTATGGTGTCTCCCCTTTTTCGGGTGATGATGTTGACTTTTGTGCAGGGTTTGTCAGTGAGCAGGAGGTGCGAGCGAGCGAGCGAGCGAGCGAGTCGAGCGAGGCCGAGAATGAGAGAGATTTATTTTTTTGTGAGAGGGACAACCGAAGGATCCAGAAGGACCCACAGACTTCCAATACGCATCCTGATGCGTTCTCTTGACAAAGAAAATGGCTGGGAGTTTGCGTACCTATTGCACGTGACTTGTGCTCACTGAAGTGTGGGACCTCACGCATGGGCACCACACGTAAGTGACAGACCTGTTGGTGTAAAAACTCGGTTGATTATTATAGTGCATTAGAACAAAGTTTCCTATGGATTCAAGGGTAGGAAATCCAAGTTAACTCATTTACATGACATTATTTTTTCCATGAAGCAAAGTTAACACATCTATCAATTGGTACATTTTGGAGTGACTAAGAAGGATCCATGCTTACCTTTTCGTTTTCACGTGTTAAACTTGTTTAAATCTTGGTCAAACCTAGGATTTGACAGAGATTCAAATGGGCGGAAAATTGAAAAAAAAACAGAAAAATGAAAAACCAAAGCACATACGTAGTTTTCTTATGTCATATAGTAAGCATTCAAGTTGATAAACAAGGTCTAGACATATTCAAAACATACAAATCATGTATGTACCCCTAACCCTAAACTATGTCTTATGAAGTCAAGCATGAAGAGAAGTGGTTTTGGGTTTCAAACATGGAAATTTCAAAAACCTCCCAAAAACTTCATTTAGAGTGACTAAGAAGGATAAATGCTTCCCTTTTCATTTTCATGTTTTAAACTTGTTTAAATCTTGGTAAAACCTAGGATCTGACCAAGATTCAAATGGGCATCAAAAATAGAAAAAATCAGAAAAATGAAAAACCAAAGCACATAGTCTTCTTATGTCATATAGTAAGCATTAAAGTTGATAAACAAGGTCTAGACGTATTCAAACCAGACAAATCATGTATCTACCCCTAACCCTAAACTCTGTCTTATGAAGTCAAGTATGAAGAGAAGTTGTTTTGGGTTTCAAACATGGAAATTTCAAAAACCCTCTCAAAGAACTTCATTTTGGAGTGACTAAGAAGGATCCATAGGAAACTATGTACTAATACAGTATAATGATCACCCGAGTTATTAGAGCAACAAGTCTGTCACTTACGTACGTGTGGTTCCCATGCGTGAGGTCCCACACTTCAGTGAGCACAAGTCACGTAGTCTTCTTATGTCATATAGTAAGCATTCAATTAAGTTGATAAACAAGGTCTAGACATATCAAACCAGAAAAATCATGTATCTACCCCCTATATATCCCTAAATTAACCCTGACTTATGAAGTCAAGCATGAAGAGAAGAAGTGGTTTTTGGTTTCAAACATGGAAATTTCAAAAACCCTCCCAAGAGCTTCATTTTGGAGTGACTAGTTAAGACGCATACATGCTTACTTTTTCATATTCATGTTTTAAACTTGTTCAAATCTTGGTCAACAAACCTACGATTTGACGAAGATTCAAATGGGTATAAAAAAATTAAAACCAAGGTCTGCTCATGTCATATAGTAAGCATTCAATTAAATTGATAAACAAGGTCTAGACATATTCAAACTAGTAGGAAAATCATGTATCTACCCCCTAACCCTAAACTATGTCTTATGAAGTCAAGCATGCATGAAGAAAAGTGGTTTTTGGTTTTCAAGCATGGAAATTTCAAAAACCCTCCCAAGAGCTACATATTGGAGTGACTAAGAAGGATAGATGCTTAATTTTTCATATTCATGTTTTAAACTTGATTAAATCATGGTCAAACCTAGAATTTGACCAAGATTCAAATGGGCATAAAAATTCAAAAAAAATGAAAAACCAATGCACATAGTCATCTTATGTCATCTAGTAAGCATTCAATTAAGTTGATAAACAATGTCTAGACATATTCAAACCAGAAAATTCATGTATCAAGCTAACCCTAACCCCAAACTCTGTCTTATGAAGTCAAGCATGAAGAGAAGTACGTGGTTATTTGGTTTCAAACATGGAAATTTCAAAAACCCTCTCAAGAGCTTCATTTTGGAGTGACTACGAATGATACACGCTTAATTTTTCATATATATTCATGTTTTAAACTTGTTTAAATCATGGTCAAACCTAGGATTTGGCCAATATTCAAATGGACAAAATTTTAAAAAAAATCAAGGCACATAGTCTTCTTATGTCATATAGTAAGCATTCAATTAAGTTGATAAACAAGGTCTAGACATATTCAAACGAGAGAAATCATGTATCTACCCCCTAACACTAAACTTTGTCTCATGAAGTCAAGCACATGCATGAAGATATGTGGTTTTTGGTTTCAAACATGGAAATTTCAAAAACCCTCCCAAGAGCTTCATTTCGAAGTGATTAATTAAGAAGCATACATGCATGCTTACTTTTTCATATTCATGTTTTAAACTTATTCAAATCTTGGTGAAACCTAGGATTTGACCAAGATTCAAATGGGTATAAAAATTAAAAAAAACAAAAAAGGTCTTCTTATATATGTTATATAGTAGGCATTCAATTAAGTTGATAAACAAGGTCTAGACATATTCAAACAAGAAAAATCAAGCATGTACCCCTAACCCTAATATAAACTATGTTTCATGAAGTAAGCATGAAGATTTGTGGTTTTTGGTTTCGAACATGGAAATTCAAAAACCCTCCCAAGAGCTTCATTTTTGAAGTGACTAAGAAGCATACATGCTTACTTTTTCATATTCATGTTTTTAACTTATTCAAATCTTGGTGGAACCAAGGATTTGACCAAGATTCAAATGGGTATAAAAGTTCAAAAAAAAGGTCTTCTTATATGTTATATAGTAAGCATTCAATTAATTTGATAAACAAGGTCTACACATATTCAAACCAGGAAAATCATGTATCTACCCCCTAACCCTAAACTCTGTCTTATATGAAGAAGTCAAGCATGCATGAAGAGAAGTGGTTTTTGGTTTCAAGCATGGAAATTTCAAAAACCCTCCCAAGAGCTACATATTGGAGTGACTAAGAAGGATAGATGCTTAATTTTTCATATTCATGTTTTAAACTTGTTTAAATCATGGTCAAACCTAGGATTTGACCAAGATTCAAATGGGCATAAAAATTCAAAAAAACAATAAAATGAAAAACCAATGCACATAGTCATCTTATGTCATCTAGTAAGCATTCAATTAAGTTGATAAACAAGGTCTAGACATATTCAAACCAGAAAATTCATGTATCAAGCTACCCCTATCCCCAAACTCTCTCTTATGAAGTCAAGCATGAAGAGAAGTACGCGGTTTTTTGGTTTCAAACATGGAAATTTCAAAAACCCTCTCAAGAGCTTCATTTTGGAGTGACTATGAAGGATACATGCTTAATTTTTCATATTCATGTTTTAAACTTGTTTAAATCATGGTCAAACCTAGGATTTGACCAAGATTCAAATGGGCAAAATTTTAAAAAAATGAAAAATCAAGGCACATAGTCTTCTTATTTTTGGTTTCAAACATGGAAATTTCAAAAACCCTCCCAAAGAGCTTCATTTTGGAGTGACTAAGAAGGATCCATAGGAAACTATGTACTAATACAGTATAATGATCACCCGAGTTATTAGAGCAACAAGTCTGTCACTTACGTGTGGTTCCCATGCGTGAGGTCCCACACTTCAGTGAGCACAAGTCACGTACGCTAGGTAAGCAAACTCCTAGCCATCTTCTTTGTCAAGAGAGAGGCATCAACACTCTCTCTCTCTCTCTCTCTCTCTCCAATTATCCACCTCCGTTGGCTGCCGGTTTTGGCAGGTCGTTTCTAGCTCAGCTCGTAGGCCATGGTGTGCAGGCTCTGTAGCCATGGCGATTTGGTCGCGCCAAGTGGTTCGTCCCCGGCTCCGACGAGGATCAATCCGGACGGTGCCTATTAAGGACCCGATCGCATTTCTTGCTTTCAGCATGGGGTCTACCATGTAAATCTTAGGGATTTAGACGTAATTTCCTGTTTATTTTGTGTCCTGCTGTAAACTGCGCTCTGATGCGTATTGGAAATCTGGGTCCTTCAGGATCGTTCGGTTGTCCCTCTAAAAAAACATCTCTCTCATTCTCGGCCTTTCTCGCTCGCTCGCACCCCCCTGCGCACTGACAACCCTGCACAACAGTCAACATCACCAGAAAAAGGATAGACACCATAAATAAGTGGGGCCCCGTGACTGCTCTCCCTTCGTCTCCTCCCGTGTGATCCCTCTTCCTCCGACTCCCGACCTTGCGGAAAAGAAAAATGAAATGAAAGAGTTTCACTGGACGGGCAAACACATGTGCTGCCTAGTAATAATAATAATAACGTAAAAAAATCGACCTACGAATCTATTATTAAATAAGCTAAACTAGGGTTTTGCCCAGTACTACGGATCAATTTCTGAAAATCCAACTACGGGGTTCGATTTTGGCCTGCTAATATAAAATTATATAATCCGAACTAGTATTCCTCTAAAAAATCATTTTGGTATGCATCGTTTGGTACTTTTCATAGCTAGAGTGCTTAATCCCTCCGTTAGCAAACAGTCTTCGTATGTCATATAGTAAGCATTCAAGTTGAAAAACAAGCTCTAGACATATTCAAACCAGAAAAATCATGTATCTACCCCCTATATATCCCTAAACCCTGACTTATGAATTCAAGCATGAAGAGAAGTGGTTTTTGGTTTCAATCATGGAAATTTCAAAAACCCTCTCAAGATCGAGCTTCATTTTGGAGTGACTACGAAGGATACATGCTTAATTTTTCATATTCATGTTTTAAATTGTTTAAATCATGGTCAAACCTAGGATTTGACCAAGATTCAAATGGGCATAAAAATTCAAAAAAAACAATAAAATGAAAAACAAATGCACATAGTCATCTTATATATGTCATCTAGTAAGCATTCAATTAAGTTGATAAACAAGGTCTAGACATATTCAAACCAGAAAAATCATGTATCAAGCTACCCCTATCCCCAAACTCTGTCTTATGAAGTTAAGCATGAAGAGAAGTACGTGGTTTTTTTGTTTCAAACATGGAAATTTCAAAAACCCTCTCGAGAGCTTCATTTCGAAGCGATTAATTAAGAAGCATACATGCATGCTTACCTTTTCATATTCATGTTTTAAACTTATTCAAATCTTGGTGAAACCTAGGATTTGACCAAGATTCAAATGGGTATAAAAATTAAAAAAAAGGTCTTCTTATGTTATATAGTAGGCATTCAATTAAGTTGATAAACAAGGTCTAGACATATTCAAACAAGAAAAATCATGCATGTATCTACCCTTAACCCTAAACTCTGTTTCATGAAGTCAAGCATGCATGCATGAAGATATGTGGTTTTTAGTTTCGAACATGGAAATTCAAAAACCCTCCCAATAGCTTCATTTTGAAGTGACTAAGAAGCATACATGCTTACTTTCTCATATTCATGTTTTTAACTTATTCAAATCTTGGTGGAACCAAGGATTTGACCAAGATTCAAATGGGTATAAAAATTCAAAAAAAACAAGGTCTTCTTATGTTATATAGTAAGCATTCAATTATTTTGATAAACAAGGTCTACACATATTCAAACCAGAAAATTAGGTATCTACCCCTAACCCTAAACTCTGTCTTATGAAGTCAAGCATGCATGAAGAGAAGTGGTTTTTGGTTTCAAGCATGGAAATTTCAAAAACCCTCCCAAGAGCTTCATTTTGGAGTGACTAAGAAGCATACGTACGTGCTTACTTTTTCATATTCATGTTTTAAACTTGTTCAAATCTTGGTCAAACCTATGATTTGACCAAGATTCAAATGGGTATAAAAAATGAAAACCAAGGTCTTCTTATGTCATATAGTAAGCATTCAATTAAGTTGATAAATAAGGTCTAGACATATTCAAACCAGAAATATCATGTATCAAGCTACCCCTAACCCCTAATTAACTCTGTCTTATGAAGTCAAGCATGAAGATAGGTATGTGGTTTTTTGGTTTCAAACATGGAAATTTCAAAAACCCTCTCAAGATCGAGCTTCATTTTGGAGTGACTACGAAGGATACATGCTTACTTTTTCATATTCATGTTTTAAACTTGTTTAAATCATGGTCAAACCTAGGATTTGACAAAGATTCAAATGGGCATAATTTAAAAAAAACAAAAAATGAAAAACCAAGGCACATAGTCTTCTTATGTTATATTGTAAGCATTCAATTAAGTTGATAAACAAGGTCTCTAGACATATTCAAACCAGAGAAATCATGTACCTACCCCCTAACCTAAACTCTGTCTCATGAAGTCAAGCATGATGATATGTGGTTTTTTGGTTTCAAACATGGAAATTTCAAAAACCCTCCCAAGAGCTTCATTTTGAAGTGATTAATTATGAAGCATACATGCATGCTTACTTTTTCATATTCATGTTTTAAACTTATTCAAATCTTGGTGAAACCAAGGATTTGACCAAGATTCAAATCCGTATAAAAATTAAAAAACAAAATAAAAAAACAAGGTCTTCTTATGTTATATAGTAAGCATTCAATTAAGTTGATAAATAAGGTCTAGACATATATTCAAACCAGAAAAATCATGTATCTACCCCTAACCCTAAACTTTGTCTTATGAAGTCAAGCATGAAGAGAAGTGGTTTTTGGTTTCAAGCATGGAAATTTCAAAAACCTCCCCAAACTTCATTTTAGAGTGACTAAGAAGGATACAAGCTTCCCTTTTAATTTTCATGTTTTAAACTTGTTTAAATTATCTTGGTCAAATCTAGGATTTGACAAGATTCAAATGGGCAAACATATGGTAAGTGATGCAAATATCATTTCCATGATTACCTTTTCATTTTCATGTTATAAACTTGTTTAAATCTTGGTCAAACCTAGGATTTGACCAAGATTCAAATGGACACAAAATTTTAAAAATCAGAAATATGAAAACCAAAGTACATAGTCTTCTTATGTCATATCGTAAGCATTCAAGTTGATAAACTCGGTCTTATGAAGTCTAGCATGAAGAGAAGTCGTTTTGGGTTTCAAACGTTTAAGCCAAAAGCCCCATTTCAAATATTTTACACTTATTCAAATTTGGTTCAAATTTGAAAGACATACAAGTTATAGCACACATAGTGCATACATGTTCACACATACTGCACTAGATGCTAACCCTACAGTTTAGGGGCGGACCTAGGATAAATTTTTAGAGGGGGCAAACATATGATAAGTGATGCAAATATCATATTACAAGGTTTCAGAAAATTGAGCGGGGGCGGCTGCCCCCCTTGGCTATAGTCTGGATCCGCCCATGCTATAGTTTGAGGCCATTTGGATGACGTCGAAAAAAATCTTTGATTAGAAATGGGGTTGTTCGAACCCCGTAGTTGGATTTTTTTGAACCTTGATCTGTAGTACTGGGCAAAACCCTAGTTTAACCTAGTATATTTAATTATAGATTCGTAGGTCGAATTTTCTGTAGTACCTTTTTATTATTACTATGCAGCACATATGTGTTTGCCCGTCGAGTGAAACTCGGAGGAAGAGGGATCACTCGGAAGGAGAGAAGAAGGGAGAGCATTATGGTGTCTCCCCTTTTTCGGGTGATGATGTTGACTTTTGTGCAGGGTTTGTCAGTGAGCAGGAGGTGCGAGCGAGCGAGCGCGAGTCGAGCGAGGCCGAGAATGAGAGAGATTTGTTTTTTGTGAGAGGGACAACCGAAGGATCCAGAAGGACCCACAGACTTCCAATACGCATCCTGATGCGTCTTCTCTTGACAAAGAAAATGGCTGGGAGTTTGCGTACCTATTGCACGTGACTTGTGCTCACTGAAGTGTGGGACCTCACGCATGGGCACCACACGTAAGTGACAGACCTGTTGGTGTAAAAACTCGGTTGATTATTATAGTGCATTAGAACAAAGTTTCCTATGGATTCAAGGGTAGGAAATCCAAGTTAACTCATTTACATGACATTATTTTTTCCATGAAGCAAAGTTAACACATCTATCAATTGGTACATTTTGGAGTGACTAAGAAGGATCCATGCTTACCTTTTCGTTTTCACGTGTTAAACTTGTTTAAATCTTGGTCAAACCTAGGATTTGACAGAGATTCAAATGGGCGGAAAATTGAAAAAAAAACAGAAAAATGAAAAACCAAAGCACATACGTAGTTTTCTTATGTCATATAGTAAGCATTCAAGTTGATAAACAAGGTCTAGACATATTCAAAACATACAAATCATGTATGTACCCCTAACCCTAAACTATGTCTTATGAAGTCAAGCATGAAGAGAAGTGGTTTTGGGTTTCAAACATGGAAATTTCAAAAACCTCCCAAAAACTTCATTTAGAGTGACTAAGAAGGATAAATGCTTCCCTTTTCATTTTCATGTTTTAAACTTGTTTAAATCTTGGTAAAACCTAGGATCTGACCAAGATTCAAATGGGCATCAAAAATAGAAAAAATCAGAAAAATGAAAAACCAAAGCACATAGTCTTCTTATGTCATATAGTAAGCATTAAAGTTGATAAACAAGGTCTAGACGTATTCAAACCAGACAAATCATGTATCTACCCCTAACCCTAAACTCTGTCTTATGAAGTCAAGTATGAAGAGAAGTTGTTTTGGGTTTCAAACATGGAAATTTCAAAAACCCTCTCAAAGAGCTTCATTTTGGAGTGACTAAGAAGGATCCATAGGAAACTATGTACTAATACAGTATAATGATCACCCGAGTTATTAGAGCAACAAGTATGTCACTTACGTACGTGTGGTTCCCATGCGTGAGGTCCCACACTTCAGTGAGCACAAGTCACGTAGTCTTCTTATGTCATATAGTAAGCATTCAATTAAGTTGATAAACAAGGTCTAGACATATCAAACCAGAAAAAACATGTATCTACCCCCTATATATCCCTAAATTAACCCTGACTTATGAAGTCAAGCATGAAGAGAAGAAGTGGTTTTTGGTTTCAAACATGGAAATTTCAAAAACCCTCCCAAGAGCTTCATTTTGGAGTGACTAGTTAAGACGCATACATGCTTACTTTTTCATATTCATGTTTTAAACTTGTTCAAATCTTGGTCAACAAACCTACGATTTGACGAAGATTCAAATGGGTATAAAAAAATTAAAACTAAGGTCTGCTCATGTCATATAGTAAGCATTCAATTAAATTGATAAACAAGGTCTAGACATATTCAAACTAGTAGGAAAATCATGTATCTACCCCCTAACCCTAAACTATGTCTTATGAAGTCAAGCATGCATGAAGAAAAGTGGTTTTTGGTTTTCAAGCATGGAAATTTCAAAAACCCTCCCAAGAGCTACATATTGGAGTGACTAAGAAGGATAGATGCTTAATTTTTCATATTCATGTTTTAAACTTGATTAAATCATGGTCAAACCTAGAATTTGACCAAGATTCAAATGGGCATAAAAATTCAAAAAAAATGAAAAACCAATGCACATAGTCATCTTATGTCATCTAGTAAGCATTCAATTAAGTTGATAAACAATGTCTAGACATATTCAAACCAGAAAATTCATGTATCAAGCTAACCCTAACCCCAAACTCTGTCTTATGAAGTCAAGCATGAAGAGAAGTACGTGGTTATTTGGTTTCAAACATGGAAATTTCAAAAACCCTCTCAAGAGCTTCATTTTGGAGTGACTACGAATGGTACATGCTTAATTTTTCATATTCATGTTTTAAACTTGTTTAAATCATGGTCAAACCTAGGATTTGGCCAAGATTCAAATGGGCAAAAAATTTCATATTCATATTCATGTTTTAAACTTGTTTAAATCACGCATGTATCTACCCCTAACCCTAAACTCTGTTTCATGAAGTCAAGCATGAAGATTTGTGGTTTTTGGTTTCGAACATGGAAATTCAAAAACCCTCCCAAGAGCTTCATTTTGAAGTGACTAAGAAGCATACATGCTTACTTTTTCATATTCATGTTTTTAACTTATTCAAATCTTGGTGGAACCAAGGATTTGACCAAGATTCAAATGGGTATAAAAGTTCAAAAAAAAACAAGGCCTTCTTATATGTTATATAGTAAGCATTCAATTAATTTGATAAACAAGGTCTACACATATTCAAAGCAGGAAAATCATGTATCTACCCCCTAACCCTAAACTCTGTCTTATGAAGAAGTCAAGCATGCATGAAGAGAAGTGGTTTTTGGTTTCAAGCATGGAAATTTCAAAAACCCTCCCAAGAGCTACATATTGGAGTGACTAAGAAGGATAGATGCTTAATTTTTCATATTCATGTTTTAAACTTGTTTAAATCATGGTCAAACCTAGGATTTGACCAAGATTCAAATGGGCATAAAAATTCAAAAAAACAATAAAATGAAAAACCAATGCACATAGTCATCTTATGTCATCTACTAGTAAGCATTCAATTAAGTTGATAAACAAGGTCTAGACATATTCAAACCAGAAAATTCATGTATCAAGCTACCCCTATCCCCAAACTCTCTCTTATGAAGTCAAGCATGAAGAGAAGTACGCGGTTTTTTGGTTTCAAACATGGAAATTTCAAAAACCCTCTCAAGAGCTTCATTTTGGAGTGACTATGAAGGATACATGCTTAATTTTTCATATTCATGTTTTAAACTTGTTTAAATCATGGTCAAACCTAGGATTTGACCAAGATTCAAATTGGCAAAATTTTAAAAAAATGAAAAATCAAGGCACATAGTCTTCTTATTTTTGGTTTCAAACATGGAAATTTCAAAAACCCTCCCAAAGAGCTTCATTTTGGAGTGACTAAGAAGGATCCATAGGAAACTATGTACTAATACAGTATAATGATCACCCGAGTTATTAGAGCAACAAGTCTGTCACTTACGTGTGGTTCCCATGCGTGAGGTCCCACACTTCAGTGAGAACAAGTCACGTACGCTAGGTAGGCAAACTCCCAGCCATCTTCTTTGTCAAGAGAGAGGCATCCTAAGTTTGACCAAGATTTGAACAAGTTTAAAACATGAATATGAAAAGGTAAGCATGTATGCTTCTTAGTCACTCCAAAATGAAGCTTTTGGGAGGTTCTTGAAATTTCCATGTTTGAAACCCAAAACCACTTCTCTTCATGATTGACTTCATAAGACATAGTTTAGGGTTAGGGGTAGATACATGATTTGTATGGTTTGAATATGTCTAGACCTTGTTTATCAACTTTAATGCTTACTATATGACATAAGAAGACTATGTGCTTTGGTTTTACATTTTTGTTTTTTTTAATTTTGAATCTTGTCAAATCCTAGGTTTGACCAAGATTTAGACAAGTTTAACACGTGAAAACGAATAAGTAAGCCTGTATCCTTCTTAGTCACTCCAAAATGTACCAATTGATAGATGTGTTAACTTTGCTTAATGGAAAAAATAATGTCATGTAAATGAGTTAACTTGGATTTCCTACCCTTGAATCCATAGGAAACTTTGTTCTAATGCACTATACTAATCAACCGAGTTTTTACACCAACAGGTCTGTCACTTACGTGTGGTGCCCATGCATGAGGTCCCACACTTCAGTGAGCACAAGTCACGTGCAATAGGTACGCAAACTCCCAGCCATCTTCTTTGTCAAGAGAAGACGCATCAGGATGCGTATTGGAAGTCTGTGGGTCCTTCTGGATCCTTCGGTTGTCCCTCTCAAAAAAAACAAATCTCTCTCATTCTCGGCCTCGCTCGACTCGCTCGCTCGCACCTCCTGCTCACTGACAAACCATGCACAAAAGTCAACATCATCACCCGAAAAAGGGGAGACACCATAATGCTCTCCCTTCTTCTCTCCTTCCGAGTGATCCCTCTTCCTCCGAGTTTCACTCGACGGGCAAACACATATGTGCTGCATAGTAATAATAAAAAGGTACTACAGAAAATTCGACCTACGAATCTATAATTAAATATACTAGGTTAAACTAGGGTTTTGCCCAGTACTACAGATCAAGGTTCAAAAAAATCCAACTACGGGGTTCGAACAACCCCATTTCTAATCAAAGATTTTTTTCGACGTCATCCAAATGGCCTCAAACTATAGCATGGGCGGATCCAGACTATAGCCAAGGGGGGCAGCTGCCCCCGCTCAATTTTCTGAAACCTTGTAATATGATATTTGCATCACTTATCATATGTTTGCCCCCTCTAAAAATTTATCCTAGGTCCGCCCCTAAACTGTAGGGTTAGCATCTAGTGCAGTATGTGTGAACATGTATGCACTATGTGTGCTATAACTTGTATGTCTTTCAAATTTGAACCAAATTTGAATAAGTGTAAAATATTTGAAATGGGGCTTTTGGCTTAAACGTTTGAAACCCAAAACGACTTCTCTTCATGCTAGACTTAATAAGACCGAGTTTATCAACTTGAATGCTTACAATATGACATAAGAAGATCTTGGTATTCATTTTTTTTGAATTTTTATGCCCATTTGAATCTTGGTCAAATCCTAGTTTTGATCAAGATCTGAACAAGTTTAAAACATGAATATGAAAAGGTAAGCATGTATGCTTCTTAAATAGTCACTCCAAAATGAAGCTCTTGGAAGGGTTTTCGAAATTTCCATGTTTGAAACCAAAAACCACATCTCTTCATGCTTGACTTCATAAGACAGAGTTTAGGGTTAGGGGTAGCCACATACATGATTTTTCTGGCCGGTTTGAATATGTCCAGACCTTGTTTATCAACTTGAATGCTTACTATATAACTTAAGAAAACTATGTGCTTTGGGTTTTTCATTTTTCTAATTTTTTTATTTTTGATGCCCATTTGAATCTTGGTCAAATCCTAGGTTTGACCAAGATTTGAACAAGTTTAAACATGAATATGAAAAGGTAAGCATGTATGCTTCTTAGCCACTCCAAAATGAAGCTCTTGGAAGGGTATTTGAAATTTCCATGTTTGAAACCCAAAACCACTTCTCTTCATGTTAGACTTCATAAGACATAGTTTAGGGGTTAGGGGGTATAGATACATGATTTGTCATGTTTGAATATGTCTAGACCTTGTTTGTCAACTTTAATGCTTACTATATGACATAAGAAAACTATGTGCTTTGGTTTTTCATTTTTCTGATTTTTTTATTTTGATGCCCATTTGAATCTTGTCAAATCCTAGATTTGACCAAGATAATGTAAACAAGTTTAAAACATGAAAATGAAAAGGGAAGCATGTATCGTTCTTAGTCACTCTAAAATGAAGTTTTTGGGAGGTTTTTGAAATTTCCATGTAGGAAACCCAAAACCACTTCTCTTCATGATTGACTTCATAAGACAGAGTTTAGGGTTAGGGGTAGATATATTTATGATTTTCCTAGGTTTGACCAAGATTTAAACAAGTTTAAAACATGAATATGAAAAAGTAAGCATGTATCCTTCTTAGTCACTCCAAAATGAAGCTCTTAATTAGGAGGGTTTTTGAAATTTCCATGTTTGAAACCAAAAACCACTTATCTTCACCATGCATGCTTGACTTTATAAGACAGAGTTTAGGGTTAGGGGTAGATACATGATTTTCAGGTTTAATATGTCTATACCTTGTTTATCAACTTAATTGATTGCGCGCATACTATATGACATAAGAAGATCTTGGTATTCATTTTTTTTGAATTTTTATGCCCATTTGAATCTTGGTCAAATCCTAGGTTTGACCAAGATTTGAACAAGTTTAAAACATGAATATGAAAAGGTAAGCATGTATGCTTCTTAGTCACTCCAAAATGAAGCTCTTGGAAGGGTATTTGAAATTTCCATGTTTGAAACCAAAAACCACATCTCTTCATGCTTGACTTCATAAGACAAAGTTTAGGGTTAGGGGTAGATACATGATTTGTATGGTTTGAATATGTCTAGACCTTGTGTTTATCAACTTTAATGCTTACTATATGACATAAGAAGATTATGTGCTTTGGTTTTTCATTTTTCTATTTTTTAATGCCCATTTGAATCTTGGTCAAATCATAGGTTTGACCAAGATTTGAACAAGTTTAAATCATGAATATGCAAAATTAAGCATCTATATATCCTTCTTAGTCACTCCAAAATGTAGCTCTTGGGATGGTTTTTGAAATTTCCATGTTTGAAACCTAAAACCACTTCTCTTCATGCATGCTTGACTTCATAAAGATAGAGTTTAGGGTTAGGGGTAGATATATACATGATTTTCTGGTTTGAATATGTCTAGACCTTGTTTATCAACTTGAATGCTTACTATATGACATGCAAAGACTTGCTTTGGTTTTTGATTTTGTTTTTGAATTTTTATGCCCATTTAAATCTTGGTCAAATCCTAGGTTTGACCACGACTTAAACAAGTTTAAAACATGAATATGTAAAAGTAAGCATGTATCCTTCTTAGTCACTCCAAAATGAAGCTCTTAATTAGGAGGGTTTTTGAAATTTCCATGTTTGAAACCAAAAACCACTTATCTTCACCATGCATGCTTGACTTTATAAGACAGAGTTTAGGGTTAGGGGTAGATACATGCATGATTTTTTAGGTTTAATATGTCTAGACCTTGTTTATCAACTTAAGTGAATGCGCACATACTATATGACATAAGAAGACCTTGGTATTCATTTTATTTGAATTTTTATGCCCATTTGAATCTTTGTCAAATCCTAGGTTTGACCAAGATTTGAACAAGTTTAAAACATGAATATATATGAAAAGGTAAGCATGTATGCTTCTTAGTCACTCCAAAATGAAGCTCTTGGAAGGGGTTTTTGAAATTTCCATGTTTGAAACCAAAAACCACATCTCTTCATGCTTGACTTCATAAGACAGAGTTTAGGGTTAGGGGTAGCCACATACATGTTTTTTTTGGTTTGAATATGTCTAGACCTTGTTTATCAACTTAATTGTATGCTTATTATATGACATAAGAAGACTATGTGCATTGGGTTTTCATTTTTTTATCCCCATTTGTTGAATCTTGGTCAAATCCTAGGTTGGACCAAGATTTAAACAAGTTTAAAACATGAATAATATGAAAAGTAACCTGCATCGATCCTTCTTAGTCACTCCAAAATGAAGCTCGTGGGAGGTTTTTGAAATTTCCATGATTTTTCTGGTTTGAATATGTCTAGACCTTGTTTATCAACTTGAATGCTTACTATATGACATACACAGACTATGTGCTTTGTTTTTTTTGAATTCTTATGCCCATTTGAATCTTGGTCAAATCCTAGGTTTGACCATGACTTAAACAAGTTTAAGACATGAATATGACAAAGTAATCATGTATCCTTCTTAGTCACCCCAAAATGAAGCTCTTGGGAGGGTTTTTAAAATTTCCATGTTTGAAACCAAAAACCACTTCTCTTCACCATGCATGCTTGACTTCATAAGACAGAGTTTAGGGTTAGGGGGTAGATACATGATTTTTCAGGTTTAAAACGTCTAGACCTTGTTTATCAACTTAATTGAATGCTTACTATATGACATAAGAAGACCTTGGTTTTTCATTTTTTTCTTCATTTTTTTGAATTTTTATGCCCATTTGAATCTTGGTCAAATCCTAGGTTTGACCAAGATTTGAACAAGTTTAAAACATGAATATAAAAAAGTAAGCATGTATGCTTCTTAGTCACTCCAAAATGAAGCTCTTGGGAGGGTTTTCGAAATTTCCATGTTTGAAACCAAAAACCACATCTCTTCATGCTTGACTTCATAAGACATAGTTTAGGGTTAGGGGGTAGATACATGATTTTTCTGGTTTGAATATGTCTAGACCTTGTTTATCAACTTAATTGAATGCTTACTATATGACATAAGAAGACTATGTGCCTTGGTTTTTCATTTATTTTGATTTATTTTGAATTTTATGCCTATTTTTATGCCCATTTAAACAAGTTTAAATCATGAATATGAAAAATTAGTCACTCCAAAATGTAGCTCTTGAGAGGGTTTTTGAAATTTCCATGTTTGAAACCAAAAACCACTTCTCTTCATGCATGCTTGACTTCATAAAGACAGAGTTTAGGGTTTGGGGTAGACAGCACGCGCCGACGCGTGGACGAAATTTATTCTCTGTCCCCCTGACATGCACTTGCCAGTGTCTTCAACAGTCTGACACGAACAGTGAAGCTTTTATGGAGCCCAGCGGAGAGGGGCTCCATTTCTCGAGCGGTAGCGAGGTGACATGCGGCCTAAATCCAAATTTAAACATTGCGAAAAAAATCTGAAACAAATCATGCACGTTCACAGCTCATATTAAGATAACCCCTAAAAATTTCAGATCAAAATTCGAAACATACATCGAGAAACAAAAAAGAGAAACTCAGATGGGAATAGTCTACAGAGAAACTCAGATTTGAATTCGGGAACTATTCATGACAGATTTCTCTTTTTTGTTTCTCGATGTATGTTAGTGGCAGTTAATATGGACCGGAGGAAGTACTAATAATATGAGGCATATTTTTGAGCTGGCCCTGTTTAGTAGAGTTTACATTTGAGAGTTACATCTTTCTACCACCATTATTTTTGATTTAGCTTGTCTTTTTTTGCCCACCATTTTATCGAGCAGGGTTAATGCAAGATCCATAGCAAACTAGCTTGTCATGACATTTTTTTGGCGGAGTGCATCTTCTCATGGCGAGCTAGCGACTTTGCCTACTAGAGTTTTTTTTGTTGAACTACATTTTTTGGATTTTCCCATTTTATTTGTGCACAAGCTATGAGCCGCCCGCAATTCAGCACCATATATTGGCGGGATTTTCTAGTTCAGCACCATAAATTAGCAGGATGCTATCTTCCTACCTCGCTTTCATTTCCCCTATATCCAGCCCCACCCACGGACAAGCAAGGGCCTCTCTCCCTACCTCGCACCTAGTCCGTCTCGCTCCCTCTCAGTCCTCCATCCGTAGCCGACATCCACCGCACCGGAGCCAGCTCAGCGACGCCGTCAACCACACTCCGTCCGCTTCGTCGGATCTGCTTCCCCGACTCACTGGTTCATCTTACCGGCCGGCGAGATCGGTACACAAAGCGCCACCATGATCCACCGAACCAAACCGAACGGCCAACGCGCCACCTCCCCAGTCGACCAAGGTTGAACACTTTGTCCGGCAGCTTTTGTTATGTACTCCGTATTTGATTTCCGAGACTAGTTTATTGCTTGCTTCCACTGCTTGTTATTAGCATCTGTTTTTTTTGTAATGCCTGCTAGATATTCCCCTCGAGAATGCCTACGAAGAATCTCGGAGGCAAAATATCTTGCAGAATATGATAATTGCAGCCAAGCTCGGCATACTGTGGAATGGGACAAAATCACCGCACCCCAAGTCGTTGCCGAGATTTTTCACACGTGTGATGTGCCGCCAAAAGGACGATTCCGTGGGGCAGCTGCTGAAGAAGGTATTTAGCCGCACTGCTCAAATTTCATATGTCTTGTTTGCTGATTGATTTGATGAACTTTGATTTGCAGCAGCTAGCCACTGCTCATGTTCCTAACAAAGACAGTGAGCGCGCCAGTGATGCAGACATTGGTAGAAAGGAGGCGGGATTTGGTCCTATTGTTCTAGCAAGCAATCATTTGAGTGGCCGCCTAGGATCAGCACATCTGGATCCTCCTGAGCTCAACATTAAGGAGGTAATTTTATAATAGTGTTTTAAACATGACATAATCTAATGTACTGAAAGAGATCAAACTGTCAACAGGAGTGGAGTGGTATAGATGGTAGAGATATAGATATAGATTTCAGATTTCCTAATTTTTTCTTGAAAATAGGGTCGCCCCGGCCTCTGCATCCAAATGATGCACCCACCCTTTTATTGCAATGTTTTAGACTCCATTTAAGGTTTAGAAACTCATGGGTTGCTGAAAGTGGTGACATGAATCAACCAACATATTTCCTTTTAATCTGCTGATTGATTTTATGCATGGCAAATCGCAGAAGCAAGTGACTGCTCATGTCCCTGCCAAGCAGCATTGTAGCACAGATGTCCAGAGTTCCAGTGATGCAAACGTTTGTAGGAACAAAACAGAAGGATGTGGCACTGGGGAAGCTAAGATTAGGCGTCTTCAAAAGGACTTGGATGTGGCCACTTGGCGGAACAAAGAAATGAACCGAGGATGGAATTCTACAATTCAAGATGGCCTACATGCTGTTGCTGATCTGCAGAAGCTAGTGGCTGGCAACTTGGTTACCGCTTTGGCTGATGCAGATGTCCATGAGATCAACTGGACGATCTTGGAACAGGTGAAAGCACGAGCAGAAACTCTGCACTCATCTTTGCAGGTAGATGATTTTCAAAGGGTGATGCAAGAGCCGCTATATGAATAGATTGTTGTTTTCAGTTGATGATGTCCCTGGTTCTTTTGTTTACTTATGTGCTGGTAGTACTTAGGGGAACTAGCTTGTACAAGTATTTTTTTCCGATAAAGTTGTACAAGTAAATGGCACATGCTTCGCATGTTTGACCAATTAAGTTAAAAAGCTTCACAAAATCCTGCTATCATGTAGGCGGGCTTGCATTGGCTTTCAACCCAAGTGACTATTGACTGCAATCTGTAATATGTACCCCTCTGTTGCACTTAATGGTATCCAAGCCCTTGGGCCCCCCTCCTTTGTTAAAAAAAGATCGAATTCTTATTGCGTCGAAGTTGTTTCACTAAAAAAAAGAGCCCTCACGTGCAAGGCACGTGTATATATACTAGTACTAGTAGAGATGGTACACCTAGACATTAGAGATTTGTTTGTTTTAAAGATATTTTTAATTGTGTACAAGATGGAAAATATAACTTTAGGCTATCCACAATGTTGCTATTGCCAAATCTGATACGATGGTGAATTTGGCTTTGGTGTGAAATATAGCAATAGCTCCACAATGTAGTGGTTCCAAATATTTATAACGTGGGTCCCGCCATCAAGCTAAAACAACTCATAAAGCCAATATGGAACTACTCTCACAATGTAGGGAACTAGTTCCAAATGCCAAAAGTGAAATTTGGCATCGGAGCACCTATTTGCTCCGGTTCCCTGTTTTTCTGGTTTTGGAACTACCTCTACAATGTATGGAACTAGTTCAAAAAGCCAAAAATCAAATATGGAACCACTTTTGGCTACACGTTGTGGATGCTCTTAGCAAATTCCTAGTATTTTTCATGGTCGATGTAAAAAAAGTATTTTTCATGGTTGATGTAAAAAAACAAGTTTTTTTCATGGTCGATGTAAAAAAAGAGAGAAAACATGTCTCATAAAAAGCCTTATGGTTAGCACAATTTTTTTACGGAGTAACTCTTTTTTACATAGCCCAAATTACTATTCGATTTTTCCATTGAAATATTTTATGTGTATAAAGCAAGCGAAGAAGTACACATGCATTTTTCGTTTTATTCTTTTTTGACATTTCAAAATGTATAGAAGATGAATTTCGAAATAAAGAGATCATATGCACCCAAGAACCAACAAGCATATCCCCTTGAACCCGAACATACTCAGGGCCCTTTTGTTGTGCCTTTTTTTGCCTTTTTGGCTTTTGGATTTTGGAAGCCAAAAACAAATATTATATTCTTTTGGCTTCCAAAATCCAAAAGCCAAAAAGCCACAGCAAAAGGGCCCTCAGCTTCAGACTTGGGATTTCGTAGGCTAGGGTTCCACAGTTTTCCAGCAACCAGTAATAATTTCAACTCTGCCCCAAAATTCCAAATCCCCCCCCCGCTTCCAAAATTCAAAGCGATGTGAAATAAGTACAGTGTCGATCTTATCCCCCCGGACCGCTCAATTCAGACCTATCACCGGCGGCGCCGAACCCCGCATCTCTCTCTCACGCTTCCACCCTGCATGACCCACCGGATCATCTCACACGCCGGCGCCGGCCCACTGTCCCACTCCCACACCAGCACTACTGCCTTCTCATCGGCCACCGTAGTGACCGACGACGTTCCGCCGTCTCCCTTGCTTTTTAGCAAGCCGGAGTAGCTTCCACCTCCCCCACCCCCACCGACGACCACTGTACCATACGAGCTCCTCCGTAGCCGACTTCCACCGCCGCCTTGTCAGCGACAGTCACCATCGCCGGGTTCTCGTATCTTAATCCCCGACTCCTTCCGTCCACCGGACTGGAGAGATGGGCGCTTCCATGGTCGACGGCAGGAAACCAAAGCGTACACGCGCCCACTTCCAAGAAGGTTGATATGGCCGCATTCGTTATGCATGTGATTTCGAAAAGTATTTTTTTGCTTACTTGCACCGCCATCTCATTAGCATTTTTTTTGTAATGCATGCTAGATATTATTGCAATACAGAAGAATGAATTAAAAGAGAAACGGATACGGAATATATGTATAAGATATGCAAGCCGTGTGGGCACAAACATGTGTAACGCTATTGCCTCTAGTGCAAACCTGAACAAAATCGGAGAAGAACCCTTTCCCCTTCCCAAAGATAAAGAACAATGTTATGATTCACAATTTGATCATGCTGAGCCTCTTGGAGAGCTGACTCAGGAAGATGCCTTGCCTGACCATTCTCCTCAACCCCACCAGGTGATTTCTGTGTTTTTACTTTGAGATATCTGTTTTGCAACTTCCATGTGTTGTATACTTGTATCCTGAATCCCACCAAACATGTTCACATGCCACCTCTAGGTCTCCTTAATGCATCATATATATGTTTCAGCATGCACGTCATCCTTTACTGTTCTTCATTCTATTCCATTTGCATATCATCATATATGGGACTTCTGTAGACTGAAATATCGTTTATGTGTGCTAGGAATCTGCAGCTTCAAGTAAGAATTTCGCAGGAACCACCAATGAGAGGAAGACCATTCAACAGGCACCTGAATCGGTGATAGAACAGCTGCAACCAAAAAAGAAACCTGCTTCTGCTACTAGACAGTCTCAGCGATTCATGGCACCAGTTGAAGAAAATAACGAAAATTCTAAGAGTACTGAAATAAAAAAACGTGGTGAACACCCCAAGCGGTTGAATCAGCCACCTGTTACCAATCCAGTCAACCAGCGACAATCGGCAGCAGAACCAGTTTCCACAGCAACTTCTCAGCCACAATTGGCAGCAGAACCAGTTTCCACAGCAACTTCTCAACAACAATTGGCAGCAGAACAAGTTTCCACGGCAACTTCTCAGCCACAATTGGGATCAGCAGTAGCTGTGGTAGGAAATACTGCCCAAGGACACACTGTACCAGTCCCAGCTGACACAACCACAACTGGCCAAACACTGCTAGCACAACATCAACAAACTGTTGATGATCTCCCACTGACCCATATTAGTCCTGCCATAGACAACTCCCCTGAGGATGAGCCCCACACCGAAGAAGGTACATTTTCCAATGCTTATAGTTTCATTCTCCGTTATAAAGTTATACTTTATAGAGATATATATATATATATATATATATATATATATATATATATATATACCTACCTTGATAGCTTGATGTAATGCTTAACTTTGTAGTTGCACCACGATCAAGAAAAACGAGGGGCCCAACAGTAGGGAAAATGTTCGTAGCTAAGCTTGCTGGGATGGAATCAAGATTTCGCCTTTCATCTATCGTAGGTGGCAGAAGGCCACTGGACCCAGAAGAATCTTGTAAATTAGCATCGGATGTAGGAATTTTCGTCAGGAATGAAATTCCTATCTTCCCAACATGGAAAGAGCACGTAGACACCTCTGCGCATTTTGAAAAATTAGTGCACAGGTTACACGTAAGTCATCTTTCTCTTGGTAATGTTACTCATACTAGTATACCACATTGGCACGTCCCGTTCCTTCTAGCTTGTTGTTGGATCTATGTATATCACACCAACGGTTTATATTGTTGTGAACAGTTAAGGTTCGAGTTCGATGAGGACCAAGAGGAAGTAAAGCATGTTCTCAACAGTCTATTCTCAGACTGTCTGCGCCAGTATCGCAGCAGGCTAAAGAAGAAATACTTCACTGGAAAGATTACTGGGAGTGTTCCAACTATATCTCCTTTTAAGCAAATGACTGACAAACAGTGGGGAGATCTTGTGAAGCACTGGTCTGATCCAAAGAATATGGTATGATTTGTAAGACTGAGACCAGATCACATCTTGGATTCTTATTTATAGCAGTGTCTCACTAGTCTCCTTTTTGCAGAATTTGGCTAAACAGAATCAGGAAAACCGCGGTAAACTACTTTTACCTAGCCGTACGGGATCTCGTAACCTTATAGTGCACATTCGGCAAAAAGTAAGGACATGTTGTTTTATACTGCTATTTAGAAATATTTTAGTAAAAGATC
Source organism: Lolium multiflorum (assembly GCA_030979885.1). Taxonomy (NCBI): domain Eukaryota; kingdom Viridiplantae; phylum Streptophyta; class Magnoliopsida; order Poales; family Poaceae; genus Lolium; species Lolium multiflorum. Next base: position 198,799,041 of record CM061750.1, read on the forward strand.
ATGCAGAGTATATACACCAGTGTGCAGCTTATATTATGATCCTCCATTTCAACCACGTTATTCGATTTATAAATGGTAGTACTAAAATGCAGATGTTACATAATGCAAGTAAAAGGGAACCAAACAAAGAGATGACTCTGCCAGAGATTTTTGAAGCATGCCAGAAGAACAAACTTGAAGTGATTGGAGAAGTCGCACAGAGTGTTCTTGTAAGTCTTCTCAAAGATTGAAATTTTGTGACGACTCACATCCCAACTTATAGGAGTAGTAAAGTACATGTCAATATGATATTATATATGTTTATTAAAATTCATGTGATGTGAATCAGACATGCCAAACTGTAGGAATAAAAGTAGGTCATACACATGATAAATCTACTATCAGCAAGTTTCTCTGTAGTAACTATCATGTTTACACATGTGTACGAACTGAATTTTTTGCAGGAAGATATGAAATTAGAGATGGCAAAAACCGGTAAAAACGGTCTGGAAAAAACCGATGAAGAATGTGTGAAGGCATTTTCTATGGCAATAAAAAAGAAAGGCATTGCCAAAAACACTTTCTTACGGAATGCTGGACTGCTGAAGTGCAAGTCCATGTCCAAGTCAAAGTATTTGCATGCTCAAGTTCTAAAGGAGCAACTCCAAGTAGAACGAGCTGCATCAGCTGCGCTAAGACTAGAAGTCGACAATTTTAGAACGATAGCAGCACAGAAGGAGGCCCTACTGGAGCAGGTTAGGAATGCTAGTAAGTAGTAAGAAGAGTATCTGCTAGATAATTGGAGATGAACGGGGACAGTGACAGGTCATTACCTTTGTCTTGTAAAATGGTTCCTTAGTCTGAGCATATTTCGTAGGTGCATTTATCTGCAATTGCTATGATCTTGGTGGTCGTTTCCTTGTTGTGATGTGGATTTTTTTGAACCGGAACCCTGCTGATTGTTAATATTATAAGTGGATTGCCTAGCCCTTTCCATCAGTTCTGACTTGTGGTTCCGTTGGCTCGTGGATGAAGCTTGACGTGGTATCAGAGCCCATAGTCTCAAGTTCGAGTCATCGCTTTCACAAACCTTCTCTTCTCTTCTCCCGGTCTAGCCTTTTCTGTCAGTTTGGACTTTTTGTTGCGATGTATAAAGTGGATTGCCTAGCCCTTTCCATCAGTTCGGACTTTTGGTCGCGTTGGCTAGTGCATTAAAGCTTGACACTGATGATTTTCTGTGATCCATTGATTTCCATCTTTCTACATACTGGTCTAGAAGCTTGTCAACTGGTCTGGTTCATTCATCGCTGTATTGAGTGCAATGAACGGAACAGTGGCTTCTCCTTTGTGTTGTGCTGCAACACAACAGCTGTTCCTGCTTCTGTACAGGCGAGTTGTGAACAGAGATACTTATGTATGCTACCAAATTTCGACTCCATATAATCAATAGCTTAACAACCCTCTAATTCAAAATCTCAACATTATTTCACACACTGAAATATTTTGTACGCGTTTTGAATTGGAGAACATGGGAACCGACTTTGGTTTCTGATTATGACTTGATGTGACCCTAGGCCCTGGATTCCTGAGCAGAAGGTATGTGTAAAAACAAAGAGATTACGAAGTGCTAATTCCCTTTTTTTGTAAGTCCTGGTGGCATTGACACTCCTTTCTTACTTGCTATATTTTTTTGGTGTTTATATATAATAGAGAATTACCAGCTTATTGTCGAACCCGTTAGATTTTGGGCAATAATTGTTACGTGGCTGCTTCTTAATTAAAGTTTATCATGTCATGTAGATGGATTTGTGAAAGATGCAGCGGGTCGTTCTTCAGATCGTCTACATGGGATTCCCATCTACATGTATGTTCACGGTTTCATGGAGTACTTCAGCTCATAGCAGCCACATACGATCCTGCAAGATTTGCATTTTTTTTGACCTTGCAAGATTTGCATTCAATGTATCGCCAAGACGCGTCCGTGAGAACTCTAGAAACATCTTCGTCTGACTCGTTTTGGCGCGCGCAGTTCCCGAGCGAATCCAATGAATTTTGACCGTTCTCTTAAAAAAAGGAACTTTGACCGTTGGATCAAGCGTTGGAGAACTGTTGTGCCAACGGCCAATAATTATGATCGTCGTAACCGATTTTCAACGTGATGATGAATTGATGTGACATTTGGCCGTACTAGTACGGTCTCATATTTTTGTATTACTTGGACTGTAGCCAAATTCGAAATCTCATTCCAGCGGCAAAACTTCCCGCCCGAAAAATACAAATATTTCACACGCTTCTAACTTCCCATTCTACCCTCGTAAAGATGACAACAATGTCCATGTATAAGTCGGTTGGTGGGGGGTCTACCCGTCATTTTTTTTCGATCACCACCTCCCTAGCTCCGGAAACTCCCCGAAAAAAAATTCATTTCCCTCACTCTCTCCTCTGAGACCACCCACCGGAACTTCCCAAGTCCCTCTCTCTCCCACCTCCACGACCACCGCACCGGAACATCCCCGCCGGACTTCCCTGGCCTACCCGAGCCCTCGCGATCCTCGTCATCCGGCTGCCTGCCGGAGCCGCTTCATCGACGCCGTCATCAACCGGACCGGATCATCCCCGCCGAACCTCGAAACCATATGCTCATCCAGCAGTCTACCGCAGTCGCTTCAGCTGCGGTCGTCCACCCCACCGGAGCCGCTTCGCCGGATCCGTCGTCCACCGCATCGGATCTTGCTCACCGACACCGCTGTGCATGAACCGGATCTGCTTCACCGGCGCCGTGTATGATCTAAACTCTTCTACTGTCGCTTTTCTATTGCTTGCCTGCAAGTTCTTGTTTAATCTTGGGGGAACCTGTTTGTGCTAACGACGCGCCGTTACGTTTTTGCAGACGAGATGAGTAACCATGAAGTGTAATGGCCGTCTCTCCAACCCCAAGTAGCACATGTAGCGTACTTCATCACCGGATCTATCAACCCCAGGAAGATCTGCTGTGACTCCCACAGAGTGCTTCTCCTAATGTAAGTCCCTTGTTTTAGCGCCATGTTCTGGGTTCAGATGCTTGTTTGTCTGAAGCTCTTTTAGTTCATTCCTAGCTATGACCGTAACACCTTGCTATTTTCTACTTCATTGCTAACTTTAAGCGATTGAACATTTTGGTTTGCATTCCCTGCTCTGTAGATGTAGCCATCATAACTTCTATCTTGCTCAGTCGTTGTTACAAAAATTATACTGTAGGTATTATAGTAACATCCTGCTATTATTTAGTTCATGGCCAATTTTAAGTAATTGCACATGTTGGTTCGCATTCCCTGCTCTATAGCTTTTGGCATCGTAACTTCTATATTTGGTTTACATTCCCTGCTCTGTAGATCTAGCCATCATAACTTTATCTTGCTCAGTCGTTGTTACAAAAATTATGGCCTGCTACTATGTTGTTTGTGCCAATTTTTTACTCCATGAACATGTTGGCTTGCATTCCCTGTACTACAGGTGATGCCATTGTTTTGTATCTAGTTCATTGTAAGCTAACAAAGTAAGGACTTAGTTTGGCATGCTATCACTCTGCTATCTAGCATGTAGTACAAATAAACTTGTCATACTACTAGATAATAATTTTGCGTGCCATCTTGTTCTTCAAAAGCTGCATTATTGACTTGTTTCTCTGACTTGGCATGACGCTCACATATGGAAAGCTGAACATATTGGTTTGCATTCCCTCTTATACAAGTTCACAGGTGATCCCACTATATTCTGTATCTGGTCCATCCTAAGCTCCAGCATTAACTATCCTCCATGTGTTGCTCATTACAAGTTTATATCCCGAAACATCTTGATTTGCATCCCCTTCACTATAAGTTCAGGAGTATTATTTAGTTCACGGCCAAAGTGAAGTAATTGCACTTGGCACATGTTGGTTCACATTCCCTCCTCTTTAGCTTTTGCCATCGTAACTTCTATTTTTGGTTTACATTCCCTGCTCTGTAGATGTAGCCATCATAACTTCATCTTGCTCAGTCGTTGTTACAAAATTTATAGCCTGCTACTATGTTGTTCATGCCAATTTTGTACTCCCTGAACATGTTGGTTTGCATGGGACTCGACAGTAGTAAGTCTGCTGTTTCATTCTAACATGCTCTGTTATATTGGCTGTTGGTATGCGGCATGCACTCTTTGTTTGCTTATTGTGCGCATTACAATGATCTTGTTATAACGACGAAATGATGAGTTCCAAATTCTTTGCCAAACAATATTGTAGTGTCATTGCCTTTCCATTGTTGCTGTCTTAACTTGTAATGTCTTTGTTTCAGATATAGGTGCTGCATGGACAACTTAAAAGATTGCCGGATCGCTTCATTGTATTGCTAGGTTTAATTACCATTCAATTTCTCTGGGTTCTGTAATATTTTTTTCAATGCCTTGCAGCTGATGTAATATTTAGTTAGTTTTTATAGTTCTTTCGCGCATTTTTTCTTTGGTGCTTGTGGTAAGTGAGGCTATCCGACAGAAATCAATGCTGCGTAAATATTCTCAGTATCTAAATCACGAATTCCCATCCCTTAAACGGCCCAATTAAACGAAATCACATATGTGCCTGCCCGCAAAATCCTAAAGCGCATATTATGCCGGCATATAAACAACAACTAAACGGGCTGGCCCACTTACTTCTTGGGCCAGCCCATTTGATTTACGGTGGACCCCACACACTAATTGGGCTGGCCCACTTGCTTTAAGGTGGACCCCACCAACTAATGGGCCGGCCCACTAAATAGTTGGGCCAGCCCATTTGCTTTTTTGGAGGACCCCACATAATAAATGGGCCGGCCCTTTAAGAGGAAAGTGGGACCCACCTGTGTTTTTGGCCCGGCCCAATATCTTGTTGGGCCGGCCCACTTGCTATATTGTGGACCCCACACACTAGATGGGCCGGCCCTTTAACAGGAAAGTGGGGCCCACTGTGCTTATTGGGCCGGCCCACTATCTTGTTGGGCCGGCCCACTTGCTCTATGGTGGTCCCACATGGTAAATGGGCCGGCCCTTTAAGTGGAAGGTGGGACCCACCTGTTTTTTGGCCCGGCCCACTATCTTGTTGGGCCGGCCCACTTTCTATATGGTGGACCCCACATACCAAATGGGCCGGCCATTAACAGGAATGTGGGACCCACTGTTTTGGCCCGCCCACTATCTTGGTGGGCCCCATGGCTATATGGTGGGCCCCACACAATAAATGGGCCGCCCTTTATCGGGAAAGTGGGACCCGCCTGTGTTTTGGCCCCCACTACTTTGTTGGGCCGGCCACTTGCTATATGGTGGACCCCACATACTAAATGGGCGCCCTTTAACAGATAGTGGGACCCACCATGTGTTTTTGGCCCGGCCCACCACTTGGGGCCCACTTGCTATATGGTGGACCCCACACACTAAATGGGCGGCCTTTTAACGGAAAGTGGGACCCACTGTTTTTGGCCCGGCCCACTTGCTTCTTGGGGCCCATTCTGTAAGGGGACCCCACATGTTAAATGGGCCCATTTAACTTTTGACCAGTCAACCTTAGAGGTTAGGCCCACGTAACTAATGGACCAGCCCAGCTATATAGTTGACCGGTCAAACTATGTCATCGGCCCGGCCCGCTTAAGACGTGGCAGGCCTCGTGTGGGCCTACCATCTACCACGGGGTTTCAGCGGTTAACGCCGTTAACGCGTTAACGCCCACGTGTCAGTTTGCATGACGTCAGTCAACGGGCTCCACTTCCGCAACGGTCCGATTTTCCGTGGCGGAAGGGCGCCCAAGCGCGACGGACCGAAAAAATCGTCGTTGGACTTTGCCTGACGCAGTTTCGACAACGGAACCCATATCGTCGGGTTAGGCCCATAGGCGACGAAAAATGCCCCTTAGTTGACGATTTTGGGACGTTGTCTATCAGAACTTTTCTTGTAGTGATGGTGGACACAAATGGCATAGTGGTTGGCTCAAGGATTTTGGATGCATGAGAAGTATTCCCTCTCGATACAAGGTTTAGGCTAGCAAGGTTATTTGAAACAAACACAAGGATGAACGGTGCAGCAAAACTCACATAAAAGAAATATTGTAAACATTATAAGACTCTACACCGTCTTCCTTGTTGTTCAAAACTCAATACTAGATATTATCTAGACTCTAGAGAAACCAAATATGCAAACCAAATTTTAGCAAACTCTATGTATTTCTTCATTAATGGGTGCAAAGTATATGATGCAAGAGCTTAAACATGAGCACAACAATTTCCAAGTATCACATTACCCAAGACATTTTAGCAATTACTACATGTAGCATTTTCCAATTCCAACCATACAACAATTTAACGAAGAAGAAACTTCGCCTTGAATATTATGAGTAAAGCCTAAGGACATATTTGTCCATATGCAACAGCGGAGCGTGTCTCTCTCCCACAAAGTGAATGCTAGGATCCAACTTTATTCAAACAAAACAACAAACGAAAACAAACCGACTCTCCAAGCAAAGTGCATAAGATGTGACGGAATAAAAATATAGTTTCAGCGGAGGAACCTGATGATGTTGTCGATGAAGAAGGGGATGCCTTGGGCATCCCCAAGCTTAGACGCTTGAGTCTTCTTAAAATATGCAGGGGTGAACCACGGGGCATCCCCAAGCTTAGAGCTTTCACTCCTCTTGATCATAGTATATCATACTCCTCTCTTGATCCTTGAAAACTTCCTTCACACCAAACTTCAAGCAAACTCATTAGAGGGTTAGTGCACAATAAAAGTTTACATGTTCAGAGGTGACACAATTATTCTTTACACTTCTGGACATTGCATAAAGCTACTGGACATTAATGGATCAAAGAAATTCATCCAACATAGCAAAAGAGGCAATGCGAAATAAAAGGCAGAATCTGTCAAAACAGAACAGTTCGTAAAGACGAATTTTAAAATGGCACCAGACTTGCTCAAATGGAAAAACTCAAAACTAATGAAAGTTGCGTACATATCTGAGGATCACTCACGTAAATTGGCATAATTTTCTGAGTTACCTACAGAGAATTAGGCCCAGATTCGTGACAGCAAAGAAATCTGTTTCTGCGCAGTAATCCAAATCTAGTATGAACCTTACTATAGAGACTTTACTTGGCACAAAAACATGATAAGGAGAGGTTGCTACAGTAGTAAACAACTTCCAAGACTCAAATATAAAACAAAGTACTGTAGTAAAAACATGGGTTGTCTCCCATAAGCGCTTTTCTTTAACGCCTTTCAGCTAGGCGCAGAAAGTGTATATCAAGTAACATCAAGAGATGAAGCATCAACATCATAATTTGCTCTAATAATAGAGTCATAAGGTAACTTCATTCTTTTTCTAGGGAAGTGTTCCATACCTTTCTTGAGAGGAAATTGATATTTAATATTACCTTCCTTCATATCAATAGTAGCACCAACGGTTCGAAGAAAAGGTCTTCCCAATATAATGGGACAAGATGCATTGCATTCAATATCCAAGACAACAAAATCAACGGGGACAAGGTTATTGTTAACCACAATATGAACATTATCAACTCTCCCCAAAGGTTTCTTTTTAGCATTATCAGCGAGATTAACATCCAAATAACAATTCTTCAATGGTGGCAAGTCAAGCATATCATAGACTTTCTTAGGCATAACAGAAATACTTGCACCAAGATCACATAAAGCATTACAATCAAAATCATTGACCCTCATCTTAATGATGGGCTCCCAACCATCTTCTAACTTTCTAGGAATAGAAGTTTCACGTTTTAGTTTCTCTTCTCTAGCTTTTATGAGAGCATTTGTAATATGTTTTGTAAAGGCCAAATTTATAGTACTAGCATTAGGACTTTTAGCAAGTTTTTGTAAGAACTTTATAACTTCAGAGATGTGACAATCATCAAAGTCTAAATCATTATGAGCTACAGCAATGGGATCATTGTCCCCAAGGTTGGAAAAAATTTCAGCAGTTTTATCACAAGCAGTTTCAGCAGTTTTAGCAATTTCAGGCAGTTTTGCACGCTTTGCACTAGGAGTAGAAACATTGCCAACACCAATTATTTTATCATTGATAGTAGGAGGTGCAGCAACATGTGAGGAATCAACATTACTAGTGGTGGTAATAGTCCAAACTTTAGCTACATTATTCTCTTTAGCTAGTTTTTCATTTTCTTCTCTATCCCACCTAGCACGCAGTTCAGCCATTAATCTTATATTCTCATTAATTCTAACTTGGATGGCATTTGCTGTAGTAACAATTTTATTTTCAATATCATTATTAGGCATAACTTTCAATTTTAAAAGATCAACATCAGAGGCAAGTCTATCAACTCTAGAAGCAAGAATATCAATTTTATTAAGCTTTTCCTCAACAGATTTGTTAAAAGCAGTTTGTGTACTAATAAATTCTTTAAGCATAGCTTCAAGACCAGGGGGTACACTCCTATTATTTTTGTAAGAATTCCCATAAGAATTACCATAACCATTACCATTAGCAGAAGGATATGGCCTATAGTTATTACTAGAATTGTTCCGATAAGCATTGTTGTTGAAATTATTATTTTTAATGAAATTCACATCAACATGTTCTTCTTGGGCAACCAATGAAGCTAAAGGAACATTATTTGGATCAACATTAGATCTACCATTCACAAGCATAGACATAATCACATCAATTTTATCACTCAAGGAAGAGGTTTCTTCAACAGAATTTACCTTCTTACCTTGTGGAGCTCTTTCCGTGTGCCATTCAGAGTAATTTATCATCATATCATCAAGAAGTTTTGTAGCCGCCCCCAATGTGATGGACATAAAGGTACCTCCAGCAGCTGAATCCAATAAATTCCGCGAAGAAAAATTTAGTCCTGCATAGAAGGTTTGGATGATCATCCAAGTAGTCAGTCCATGGGTTGGGCAATTCTTTACCAAAGATTTCATTCTCTCCCAAGCTTGAGCAACATGTTCATTATCTAATTGCTTAAAATTCATTATGCTACTTCTCAAAGATATAATTTTAGCGGGAGGATAATATCTACCAATAAAAGCATCCTTGCATTTAGTCCATTAATCAATACTATTCTTAGGCAAAGATAGCAACCAATCTTTAGCTCTTCCTCTTAATGAGAAAGGAAACAATTTCAATTTAATAATATCGCCATCTACATCCTTGTACTTTTGCATTTCACATAGTTCAACAAAATTATTGAGATGGGCAGCAGCATCATCAGAACTAATACCAGAAAATTGATCTCTCATGACAAGATTTAGTAAAGCAGGTTTAATTTCAAAGAATTCTGCTGTAGTAGCAGGTGGAGCAATAGGTGTGCATAGGAAATCATTATTATTTGTGGTTGTGAAGTCACACAACTTAGTATTTTCAGGAGTATTCATTTTAGCAACGGTAAATAAAGCAAACTAGATAAAGTAAATGCAAGTAACTAATTTTTTTGTGTTTTTAATATGGAGAATAAAGTAAAGCTAGCAACTAATTTTTTTGTGTTTTGTTTTAGTGCAGCAAACAAAGTAGTAAATAAAATAAAGCAAGACAAAAACAAAGTAAAGAGATTGAGAAGTGGAGACTCCCCTTGCAGCGTGTCTTGATCTCCCCGGCAACGGCGCCAGAAATTTAGCTTGATGACGCGTAAAGCACACGCTCGTTGGGAACCCCAAGTGGAAGGTGTGATGCGTACAGCAGCAAGTTTCCCTCAGTAAGAAACCAAGGTTTATCGAACCAGTAGGAGCCAAGAAGCACGTTGAAGGTTGATGGCGGCGGGATGTAGTGCGGCGCAACACCAGGGATTCCGCGCCAACGTGGAACCTGCACAACTCAACCAAAGTACTTTGCCCCAACGAAACAGTGAGGTTGTCAATCTCACCGGCTTGTTGTAACAAAGGATTAACCGTATTGTGTGGAAGATGATTGTTTGCAAGAAAACAGTAAAGAACAAGTATTGCAGTAGATTGTTTCATATAAAAGAATGGACCGGGGTCCACAGTTCACTAGAGGTGTCTCTCCCATAAGATAAAGCATGTTGGGTGAACAAATTACAGTCGGGCAATTGACAAATAGAGAGGGCACCGCGATGCACATACATGGCATGATAAATATAGTGAGATTTAATTGGGCATTACGACAAAGTACATAGACCGCCATCCAACTGCATCTATGCCTAAAAAGTCCACCTTCAGGTTATCATCCGAACCCCTCCGGTATTAAGTTGCAAAGCAACGGACAATTGCATTAAGTATGGTGCGTAATGTAATCAACAACTACATCCTTAGACATAGAATCAATGTTTTATCCCTAGTGGCAACAGCACAACACAACCTTAGGGGTTTCTGTCACTCCCCCAGATATCAATGCAGGCATGAACCTACTATCGAGCATAAATACTCCCTCTTGGAGTTACTAGCATTAACTTGGCCAGAGCCTCTACTAATAACGGAGAGCATGCAAGATCTTAAACAACACATAAGTAATAACTTGATAATCACCATAACATAGTATTCTCTATCCATCGGATCCCGACAAACACAACATATAGTATTACAGATAGATGATCTTGATCATGTTAGGCAGCTCACAAGATCCAACAATGAAGCACATAAGGAGAAGACAACCATCTAGCTACTGCTATGGACCCATAGTCCAGGGTGAACTACTCACTCATCACTCCGGAGGCGACCATGGCGGTGTAGAGTCCTCCGGAGATGAATCCCCTCTCCGGCAGGGTGCCGGAGGCGATCTCCTGAATCCCCGAGATGGGATTGGCGGCGGCTGCGTCTCGGAAGGTTTTCCGTATCGTGGCTCTCGGTACTGGGGGTTTCGACGGAGGCTATTTGTAGGCGGAAGGGTAGGTCAAGAGGCGGCGCGAGGACCCACACCATAGGGCGGCGCGGGTCCCCCTCTGGCCGCGCCGGCCTATGGTGCCAGGCCCTCGTGGCCCCTCTTCGTAACCTCTTCGGTCTTCTGGAAGCTTCGTGGCAAAATAGGACCCTGGGCGTTGATTTCGTCCAATTCCGAGAATATTTCCTTACTAGGATTGAAACCAACAGCAGAAAACAGCAACTTTTCTTCGGCATCTTGTTAATAGGTTAGTTCCAAAATGCACGAATATGACATAAAGTGTGCATAAAACATGTAGATATCATCAATAATGTGGCATGGAACATAAGAAATTATCGATACGTTGGACCTTGGGTCTCTCAACTAGAGACCATACTTCATTACGAGTGAAACACTCCAATTCTTCTTGCATGGCAATAACCCAATCCGGATCAACCAAGGCTTCATGTACCTTGAGTGGCTCAAAACTAGACACAAAAGCATGATGTTGACAATAAGTGATAAGTAATGCATGGTGTCTACGAGTTACCAACAAAAATAGAGGAAACAGATGTGTGCATTGCATTCATGCATAGAAAATCCGGGGAATTTTCGCGCTTTAAAGTAAAACAGTCACAGTAACTGAAGTTTCACTTGACCTTGGTGGAATTGAAGTAGCTCATCAAGTCAAGCGTTATAAACCTCAATGTGACTTTACTAAAACCTTGTTTTGGGTAGAGATGATTTGATCTAAGGGGTTAGATCAAATGGAATTAAATCTAACACAACAACACTTCAATCAATGATCCCTTGCTTGATCTTATAACAGATCATAATATGGTAATCATTGCCATAACATAAGAACATTTAATTAATTACAAATCAAGTAACAATAAATGGAGAAACTATTCTTACCCTATCTTCTCCATGTCTTAAACTAATCCATGATCCTACCATGAGCCTCATGGTATTCATTCTATTTCAATCTTGGAAACAAGACAAGGAGATCAACTTTAGAAGTATATATTCTTCTCTATTCCAAATAGTTTTACATCAAACCTAAAGAGGTGAGAGTCCTATTTTATTTAGGGAAGCAATGACAAACCTTGAGGCAAATCTTGAATATAAATATCCATATGATCACAACATTATCTTCAAGAGGAACCCTAGAGTATTATTCAAGCCTTCCCAAATGAGAGAGACCATTTATTCTAAACCTAGCTTTACCTATTAATGAACAAAGGACAACCTTTGAACTAAAGTATTAGGTTGTAAACCATTTCCCTTGGAGTGGTGAGATAACCTAATATCACATGGAATAATACCATATCCATGAATTGATAAAGTAAGGAGGAGATTAACTCAATCAAGATAGCCAAGTGGAGTTTTAGACTTAATACCTATTGAGATCTTGTGAGTACACCATAAACCCTAGAATAATCCATTCCTATATAAGAGAGCTCTAGATCTGGTGTTACACTCAAGTTAGTTGAGGAAACACTTGGTTTTAAGGGAGAGATCTATTCAAATATCCAAAGGTTAAACCATCATTTCTTGAGAGAACTTTAAGTGAATATCTCAGGCATTTTCCTGGGATATAAAACTGGTGAGACAACCATGACCAAGTCAATCCTAGAAAGTAAAATAGAAGTGCTATACCTTAATTGATCAAGACAATGCTTGATCATGGAAGTGAGAACCCCATTTAATGAGAGATCCTTAGGAAGCCAAACCTTGATCATTATAAATTGAGTAATGATCATTAACCCTAAGAATTTGAGGTAGAGTTATTAAGAACAAGTTGATCATGCCTAATCCATGATCATGCTCTTGAGGTATGTGAGGATAAGTTAAATCCTAATAGGATTAGTAGATGTTATTCACCACATGAAATTATAAGGAGATCAATAGTAAGCAATCCTAGGCTTATATCCCAACCCTAACTTGTGAACCACTTGGTGATCATAAGTAGAATTCTACCACATCTACATTCCACTTATTCTTCACCTAAGAAACATAAGAAAACCTTAGAGTTAAACTCTATACTTTATATGGTGAGAAACCATACATCCATATGACCAAAGTTAACTATAAAAAGAACTATAACCAATGTAGTTACTTTAATGATAAATTGAGGTTAATAATAGAAGTTAATTGGTAGAAGATAAAACCAATTCTCAAGTCCTTGGTAATTAGAGAAGCACATGAAATATTAATCAAGTAACCACCTTATCATGGTTAGGGGAGATTAAACCCTAGCAATTGCAATATGATGCCATCTCACTTCTACAAATTAAAATTATATCGCAACCCTAACTATTGTATCACTATGGAGATTGCAATATAAACCTAGACCATAATTGAGAATCAAACCCATGGCCATTATGGAAATATCATTAGAACCCTGGAATGGCATATTAATGAAATCTTATGCTCCACATATTAAACCTGAGAAAACCCTTGTGATACATCTTATAAATAAGACAATAAGTGAGATTATCAACCACTTATCTATATAATTAAGACCCAACCTTGAGGAGAGTAATATTTACTCTAGGTATTTCAAAGGATTATGAAACCATAACACTAATGTTAGCTTTAATATGGGTTATCATCAAACCTACAAAAACCTTAATAAAATGTTGCTCACATAAAATATTATGCAAGTGATTAATTCCTCAAATGGAAACCAAGACATAATAACAATCTCTGAAAAACTTTGAGATGAAAGTATCAACTCTCATAATCCTAAAGAGAATTGATTGCATAATAAAAAGTGAATTAAAGTAAAAGTATAAGTTTATGTTTAAATGTTATTTGGAATAAGATCACAAATATGCAAATAATCTAATATAAGATATGAATTCAAATAAAATAGTGAAACAATAGTCAGTATCCTAAATCTTGAATGGGTTAGCATAATTACAAATATCTACAAAATAGAATTGAATTCAAATATGAGTTAAAATAGAAGATATACAAAAGGAGAAATAAAAACAAAAAAGAAAAGAAGGGAAAAACTTACTGGACTCACCTCGCCGGCCCGCGGCAGCCCACGCACCCAACAAAGCCTGCCAGCGACCCAGACCACGGCCTGACCAGCCCAACTTACCTCTTCGTTGAAAAATCAACGAGAGGAAGTCATCCTCATCCTCTCGACGCGCATGGGTGCCAACAGACGCCGTGCTCCTCTTCTCTCGCTCGGCGATCCCCGCTTCACGACAACGTGACGAGGCTTGTTTGAGCGCCTATAAAAACCCCGCATGAACCCTCGCTTCGGTTTCCTTCCTCCTCCACGCGATTTCACCCTAGGCCGAAACCCTACCCGACTGACCCGCTATCACCGTCGATTGGGGAAGCCCCAGCCCCGCCGTGACCACCACCGTGATCGCCGTCCTCGACATGGTCAATTTGCCAAAGGAATCAAGCCATGGCGATCCGAGCGTCTCCGTCGAGCCTGCCCTCGACGGCCGGAGCCATGAATTCCGGCGACTCGAGTCATCTCCGGCCACGCCGTCAAGCGCGTTGTGCTCCCGGTGAGCCACCGATCTCCCCATGCTCGCCGAGCTCGATTGCACGCCGTAGCCGCCGTATCAACTAACCCGTATGCCGCCGCCGAACGCTCGTGACCATACCGAGCGCCACCACCTCTTGGCTCCTCATGGTGCGCTGGTTCGAATGGAACCACCGCCGTCCTCACGCGCCGAATCACCGGCGATCGACGCCTGCGCCGGCCACCGTGAGCCAAGCCACGTCCACGATTTGGACCTGGTCCACGCTCACGTGGCAGTCCACGTGGACCACTGCCCACTGTTAGTCTCTGCGTGTAGGTTAGCCCGGTGTGTTTAGAATTTCCATTTTCGCTTTAATTCAATTCCATAATTGCTGCAACTTTGCAAATCCATATAAAATTCATACTAACTCAGAAAATTTAAAATAAGATATTAAAATTCTTAGAATAGAAAACTCTATCTAATAAAAATATAATATGAAATTTTTATTTTTAATAAAAATTCAATTATTTAATACTTGTTATTTAAGCCTTATTTATTAATTCTAAATTCAATTAAAATTCAATAATTAGGAAAACTTCCAAATTAAATAAAAACCAGTAAGTAAATAAGGAAAACATTAAAACTAATTTTCTTTACTTTTAACTTATTAAATCCTTAATATGAGGATTTAAACCCTAAATTAATAATTACCTTAATTATTAATTCATTAAAAATAATAAAATGACAAATTCAATATTACTTTTATTTCAAAACTATTAATAACTTCAATCTTATAATGAAGTTATTAACCTAAATACTATATGGTAGATTAGGAAACCCTAATTCCATTATACATCAAATAGTAGTTCATAATTTCATGTGGGATCCTAAAACCCTAATGACATATAGAACCTAGTTCCATTAGTACATGTGAACCCTAAATTGTTCTAAACTTAATACCTAGGTTAGGACATGTGATCAAGAGACATTGTATTCATACCTAGATCCATAATTAGCCACTAAGTGCATACCCAGGTCCACATAAAATATAAGAGCCTATCACGAAGACTTTAGCATTCCATGTGTTCATCTCCTCAAACCTAGATGATCAAATAGGAACACCTAAGTCTAAACCCTAATTCCTATCATCAAAAGTATCAACCTTACTCATACCTATATAGCATCACACCATTGTGATGAACTCCAATAGCAACCATGCTAATATTGACATCATATCCCATACACACTAAACCCTATTAGTGTGAGATAATTATTAAACATCCTATTTAGGAAACCACCATTCTTTACTTAGGGAATTAAATAGCAAACCTAAACAACCTCAACCTAATTGATATACTTCTTAATATTTAAGAAGTATGTTCTTCAAAAGTTATTCTTTTGAAGTAAACCGAGAACCATCATCAACCCTGCTTATAAGAACCTATAAACCCTACCTAGCTATCACCAGCAAGATGAAACCACCATGATAACAACCATGTATAACTAATTGCTTAAGTTGCTCATACTTGAGTAAAATCATTCAAGCCTAGTTGCTAATGAATCCAACCTTGTTAAGATCCATCTAATACCTACTCAAGAGCTAATGAGAACCATAGTTAACCATAGAACCCCACCAACCTAATTACCATACTTGTTCTTTATCAAAGTACATGTTCTTCAAAAGTTATTCTTTTAAAGTATATGATAATCAATCATTAACCATGACATATAGTACTAAAACTGACCACTATTCTTTACTTGTTAACATTATGCCAATTATCATTCTTTGTGTGCTCAATTGATTATTATGCTTTATTATCTACCTGTTTATAATACCAAGTAATCACACCTGAATAAGAACCTTGTATGTGAATCACTCTAAAAGTGCAACACACCCTAAACCAATCATTACAACTCACTGATCCTAAATCATCGGGGTTAGGTCACGCTTAGAGCGATTGCATCTCATACTTATGCATTATTGCATCCTTGCCAATCTTTTAAACATCGTCCTTACCGGACGATGATGCTATTTCAGAATTTGGAGTTATTGCGTATCGAAGACCTTGTCTGCATAATCTTGCAGCCAAGAAAGGCAAGTTCATCGCTTGCTCATGTCATTTGAGTATTTTTACCAAATTACTTGCAAAGTACTATGTTTATCACTATTGCATAAAAATCAAAACCACTATTTTCATAACTATGAATATGACTATGTGGTGGGCAATGGAACCATGGTATGTGTTGATATGGTGGAGGTTCCATTGCAAGGTTTTATATCCATCTAGGATTAAACAACAAATGTCGTCCAGTGATTCTTGTGCCGTAATACCCATGTTAACCATAAGATCTGGAGTGGGACGGAGTAGTCAAGAGTGTTTCCACCTCTCGTTCATCAACGGACGCGCTTTACCGTAGACACTTGTCATCTGTCGGGGCAAGCGGTAGGCTGGGGAAGCCAATTAAGTCCCCACGGCTTTGTCCGTAGCACACTTGTCGCCGAAGTGCAAGCGGTAGGTTGGGGAAGCCATCTAAGTCCCCACGGTATTGCGGTCTATGAGGGGTTGCAGCTACCGGCGAAGGAGTTTGGTTCGATCCCAAACTGTTGTCGTGGTCGGGGTCCACCCGTGAGTGGGAATAATGGGACCGACGAGGACCCAGGGTCGGGGTATGCAACAAAGGGTGGGTGTTCGAGGTAGCGGAGGAACATAATTGACTAGGACCTTATACCGGGCCTCACACCAAAGGAAGTGTGGACGAGAACATGACTCGGTTGGCACCAAGGTTAAGATCTCTTATGGGTAAAGCAACACACCTCTGCAGAGTGTAATGAATCGTGACCTGGCACTCCCTGTTCCGGGATATGGAACTGCGAACGCGGCCGGAAAGGAACTCCATGAAGTTCTAGTCAACCGGTGAAGGCTGACGGACATAGTTCTTCTGAATAAAAGAAACCTTTTGAAGAAATGATTATGAAAACTTGCATTGGTATAAGACTTTCTGGTCTAATGCCGTAGCTAGTGCATTAAACACCTCTTTCCTATAATGAACTTGTTGAGTACGCTCGTACTCATACCACTCTTAAATCCCCTGCTTAGATATGGAGGCATCGAAGGAGGATCTACAATGCAACTCGAAGGCCGAGGAGTCAATAACTACTTCAAGGGACAGGACCCTGTCAGAGGAGTCAAACACTACATCCAACAAGGAGAAAACCTAGATTAGCAATAGAAGGGAACTAGCTTCCTAAACTTAGCTCCTATTTAGCTAGAATCTATTCATAGCCTCTGTAGCTAGTTAAATACTCTACAAATAGAGTTCGTGATAGGATTAGACTACGAGTCGTTCTTCTGGAGTTTATTTGCAGTTTTACCTCATTGTAAAGTAGGAGGCTGTGCTGATCTTCTGTAACAGAGTCGGAGTTGTAATTCTATAGACATGCCTTGGACCCGCATATGTTTCTGTTGTACCACTCTGAGCGATATAATACTAGTGGAACGGTGTTTCATTGGTATTATATCAGACTTGCATACTACACCATGCAGTGGTATGCCGGGTCACCACACATGGTGTCTACGAGTTACCACTCCTTTTGAGATGCTTCCAAGGACTTGATCTACTTTCATGTCACTTGCCCTTGTAGCAGCCTTGATCTTCCGAATGGTTCCTTCATGATCAATGAATTCATCTCTTGCTAATACTTGATCATGAGGGACAACTTGAGCTTGAACATGAGTTGAGGATGTTTCTTGATCATCATCATGGTCTTGCTCAGTGGGTTGAGGGCTTTCTTCTTGTTCTTCGGAATGTGGCTCATCTTGAGTAGAGGATAAATCTTGAGTTGCACTTGATGGCTCAACTTGAGTTGAGCTAGGCTCAACTTGAGGTGAGCTTGATACTTCTATTCCATCATCTTGATCATCATTATGAACTTCCATGGGCCGGATGTGTCCAATGCCCATATGCTTGATGGCACTAGATGGATCATCATCATTACCTGCAACACATGGAACAACTTGCTCCACTTGGGAGCCATTATCCTCCAAGAACACCACGTCACAAGATACTTCAATAGTCCCAGTGGACCGGTTGTAGTATCTATAGGCGTGGGAGTTCTCCGCATATCCAACAAATATGCCCTCTATGGTTCTAGTTTCAAATTTACCAAGCTTCCCTTTATTGTTCTTAACAAGACATTTGCATCCAAAGACACGAATGTACATGACATTAGGCTTGTTACCTGTGAGAAGCTCGTATGGAGTTTTGTTGTGGAGGGGGCGGAGGAAGAGCCGGTTGGAGTAGTGGACAGCTGTAGAGATGGCTTCTCCCCAAAAGTTGTGGGGTGAGTTGAATTCACTCAACATGGTTCTTGCCATCTCAATGATAGTCCGGTTCTTCCTTTCAACAACACCATTTTGTTGAGGGGTATATGGAGCTGAAAACTCATGCTTGATGCCCTCATCATCAACAAACTCTTGCATAGTGTAGTTCTTGAACTCGGTGCCATTGTCGGTCCTTATTGCCTTGATCTCAGATTCATACATCCGTTGAGCCTTCTTGGCAAAGGTAATGAACTCTCTATGGGTCTCATCCTTAGACTTGAGGAGAAAGACCCAAGAGTATCTTGAGTAATCATCGACAATGACAAGTCCGTACTTGCTTCCACCAAGAGTATCATAATGTGATGGCCCAAAGAGATCCAAATGAAGGAGCTCCAAAGGCCTAGATGTGGTGACGATGCTCTTGATAGGATGACTCTTCTTGAGTTGTTTTCCGGCTACACATGCACTGCATACATGATCTTTCTCAAAAGAAATGTCGGTTAGTCCAACAATGTGCTCACCCTTTAGGAGTTGTTTAAGATTTCTCATGTTGACATGACCAAGGCGGCGATGCCACAACCAACCTTCGTCATGTTTGGCCGCCATTAGACATGTGGAGGGAGAGGGGCTCTCTTTCGAGAGGTCAACCACATAAAGGTTGTTCTCCACATATCCAACAAGGACCAATTTGAGATTGTCACTCCTAAAGACTTTCACACAATAATTAGTAAAATATGAATTGTAACCGGCATCGGCAAGATGATATATAGAAAGTAAGTTATAGCCAAGGGATTCAACAAGCATGACCGTCTCAAGGCACAAGTCCTTAGAGATTGCCACCTTGCCATACCCAAGTACCTTTCCCTTTGAGTTGTCACCAAAGGTGATGCTTGACTTCTTGTTGATATCCTCAATGAATTGATCAAGCACACCTCTTCCTCCGGTCATATGATTGGTGCATCCACTATCAAACACCCATTTTGGACCACCGGAGGAATACCCCTACAAAATCAAGTAGAGGATTTAGGAACCCATCGATTAATGGGTTCCTTTGCAATGGCAACAATATCTTTTGGTACCCAAATTGAGTACTCTCTATAAGCATAGCCATTACAAGGGCCAACATAGTTAGCATAAACATCACCATAATAATCAATAAATAAAGCATAGTGATTGTTTGGCCCCGTGCGGTCACCACTAGTGGCTTTGCCCTTTGGGGCTTTGCCATCATTAGTGACCTTCTTGTTCTTTTCTTGAGCGGGCTTCTCCTTCTTGTAGTTGTTCTTCTTGTAGGGCTTGGGAACATACCCAAGTCCATGCTTTTGATTGTTTGACCTTTGCTTACTCAAGAGGTCATCCAATCCCATCTTATTCTTGGTTGTGGTGAACTTGGCAAGTTCCTTCTTCAACCTAACATTTTCCTCAAGAATAGTTGCTTGCTCACAAGCCGATTCATTAGGATGATAGTTGAGACCATATTTGGTTACCAAAGATTCAAGATATGTATTGGTCTCAACATGCAAAGATAGTTCCTCTTGTAAACGAACATGTTCCGCAACAAGCTTAGCATGCTCACTAGTAAAGGAGGTGGAGGAACTAGCAACATCTTTATCAATAATGGGATCATTCATTGATTCAAGAGCCTTCGTGTAGGTTTCTTGGAGTAGATCATGGTTCTCTCCAAGTTTCTTGAGCTCATCCTTAACAAGCTTGTTAGCTCTTTCAAGGTGGTCAAGATCCCTAGTGAGAGAAGCATGAGCAACTTCAAGCTCCTCCTTTGAGGCATTGAGCTCTTGGGTCAATGATTGAGCCCTTTCAATAGTTTCAAGATCCTTAACTTTATCTAGTTCATAAGTTTCAATTTGTTGCTTAAGGCTTTGAGATATGTGATACGTCTCCAACGTATCGATAATTTCTTATGTTCCATGCTACTTTATTGATGATACCTACATGTTTTATGCACATTATATGTCATATTTATGCATTTTCTGGAACTAACCTATTAACAAGATGCCGAAGAGCCAGTTGCTGTTTTCTGCGGTTTTTGGTTTCAGAAATCCTAGTAAGGAAATATTCTCGAATTGGACGAAACTTTCGCCCAGGGTCCTATTTTTGCATGAAGCTTCCAGAAGACCGAAGAGATAACGAAGTGGGGCCACGAGGCAGCCAGGGCGGGCGGCGCGGCCCGGCCCCGCCCACGGCCACCTCGTGTGGCCCCCGCGTTGCCCTTCCGCCTACTTAAAGTCTCCGTCGCGAAACCCCCAGCACGAGCCACGATACGAAAACCTTCCGAGACGCCGCCGAATCCCATCTCTGGGATTCAGGGAGATCGCCTCCGGCACCTGCCGGAGAGGGGATTCATCTCCGGAGGACTCTACACCGCCATGGTCGCCTCCGGAGTGATGAGTGAGTAGTTCACCCCTGGACCATGGGTCCATAGCAGTAGCTAGATGGTCGTCTTCTCCTTGTTGTGCTTCATTGTTGGATCTTGTGAGCTGCGTAACATGATCAAGATCATCTATTTGTAATTCTATATGTTGTGTTTGTCGGGATCCGATGGATAGAGAGTACTATGATTATGGTGATTATCAATCTATTGTTTATGTGTTGTTTATGATCTTGCATGCTCTCCGTTATTAGTAGAGGCTCTGGCCAAGTTTGTACTCTTAACTCCAAGAGGGAGTATTTATGCTCGATAGTGGGTTCATGCCTCCATTAAATCTGGGACAGTGACAGAAAGTTCTAAGGTTGTGGATGTGCTGTTGCCACTAGGGATAAAACATTGATTCTATGTCCAAGGATGTAGTTGTCGATTACATTACGCACCATACTTAATGCAATTGTCTGTTGCTTAGCAACTTAATACTGAATGGGGTTCGGATGATAACCTGAAGGTGGACTTTTTAGGCATAGATGCAGTTGGATGGCGGTCTATGTACTTTGTCGTAATGCCCAATTAAATCTCACTATATTTATCATATCATGTATATGCATTGTTATGCCTTTCTCTATTTGTCAATTGCCCGACTGTAATTTGTTCACCCAACATGCTTTTTTCTTATGGGAGAGACACCTCTAGTGAACTGTGGACCCCGGTCCTATTCTTTACATAGCATACAATCTACTGCAATACTTGTTTTATTGTTTTCTTGCAAACAATCATCTTCCACTCGATACGCTTAATCCTTTGTTACAGCAAGCCGGTGAGATTGACAACCTCACTGTTTCGTTGGGACAAAGTACTTGGGTTGTGTTGTGCAGGTTCCACGTTGGCGCCGAATCCCTGTTGTTGCGCCACATCACATTTCGCCACCATCAACCTTCAACGTGCTTCTTGGCTCCTACTGGTTCGATTAAACCTTGGTTTCTTTCTGAGGGAAAACTTGCTACTGTGCGCATCATACCTTCCTCTTGGGGTTCCCAACGAACGTGTGAGTTACACGCCATCAAGCTCTTTTTCTGGCGCCGTTGCCGGGAGATCAAGACACGCTGCAAGGGGAGTCTCCACTTCTCAATCTCTTTACTTTGTTTTTGTCTTGCTTTATTTTATTTACTACTTTGTTTGCTGCACTTAAACAAAACACAAAAAAATTAGTTGCTAGTTTTACTTTATTTACTGTCTTGCTCTCTATATCAAAAACACAAAAAAATTATTTACTTGCATTTACTTTATCTAGTTTGTTTTATTTACCGTTGCTAAAATGAATACCCCTGAAAATACTAAGTTGTGTGACTTCACAAATGCAAATAATAATGATTTCCTATGCACACCTATTGCTCCACCTGCTACTACAGCAGAATTCTTTGAAATTAAACCTGCTTTACTAAATCTTGTCATGAGAGATCAATTTTCTGGTGCTAGTTCTGATGATGCTGCTGCCCATCTCAATAATTTTGTTGAACTTTGTGAAATGCAAAAGTATAAAGATGTAGATGGTGATATTATTAAATTGAAAGTGTTTCCTTTCTCATTAAGAGGAAGAGCTAAAGATTGGTTGCTATCTTTGCCTAAAAATAGTATTGATTCATGGACTAAATGCAAGGATGCTTTTATTGGTAGATATTATCCTCCCGCTAAAATTATATCTTTGAGAAGTAGCATAATGAATTTTAAGCAATTAGATACTGAACATGTTGCTCAAGCATGGGAGAGAATGAAAACTTTGGTAAAGAATTGCCCAACCCATGGACTGACTACTTGGATGATCATCCAAACCTTCTATGCAGGACTAAATTTTTCTTCGCGGAATTTATTGGATTCAGCTGCTGGAGGTACCTTTATGTCCATCACATTGGGGGCGGCTACAAAACTTCTTGATGATATGATGATAAATTACTCTGAATGGCACACGGAAAGAGCTCCACAAGGTAAGAAGGTAAATTCTGTTGAAGAAACCTCTTCCTTGAGTGATAAGATTGATGTGATTATGTCTATGCTTGTGAATGGTAGATCTAATGTTGATCCAAATAATGTTCCTTTAGCTTCATTGGTTGCTCAAGAAGAAAATGTTGATGTAAATTTCATTAAAAATAATAATTTCAACAACAATGCTTATAGGAACAACTCTGGTAATAACTATAGGCCATATCCTTCTGCTAATGGTAATGGTTATGGTAATTCTTATGGGAATTCTTACAATAATAATAGGAGTGTACCCTCTGGTCTTGAAGCTATGCTTAAAGAATTTATTAGTACACAAACTGCTTTTAACAAATCTGTTGAGGAAAAGCTTGATAAAATTGATACTATTGCTTCTAGAGTTGATAGACTTGCCTCTGATGTTAATCTTTTAAAATTGAAAGTTATGCCTAATAATGATATTGATAATAAGATTACTACTACAGAAAATGCCATCCAAGTTAGAATTAATGAGAATATAAGATTAATGGCTGAATTGCGTGCTAGGTGGGATAGAGAAGAAAATGAAAAACTAGCTAAAGAGAATAATGTAGCTAAAGTTTGGACTATTACCACCACTAGTAATGCTAATTCTTCACATGTTGCTGCACCTCCTACTATCAATGGTAAAATAATTGGTGTTGGCAATGTTTCTACTCCTAGTGCAAAGCGAACAAAACTGCCTGAAATTGCTAAAACTGCTGAAACTGCTTGTGATAAAACTGCTGAAATTTTTTCCAACCTTGGGAACAATGATCCCATTGCTGTAGCTCATAATGATTTAGATTTTGATGATTGCCACATCTCTGAAGTTATAAAGTTCTTACAAAAACTTGCTAAAAGTCCTAATGCTAGTGCTATAAATTTAGCCTTTACAAAACATATTACAAATGCTCTCATAAAAGCTAGAGAAGAGAAACTAAAACTTGAAACTTCTATTCCTAGAAAGTTAGAAGATGGTTGGGAGCCCATCATTAAAATGAAATTCAATGACTTTGAATGTAATGCTTTATGTGATCTTGGTGCAAGTATTTCTGTTATGCCTAAAAAGATTTATGATATGCTTGACTTGCCACCATTGAAGAATTGTTATTTGGATGTTAATCTTGCCGATAATGTTAAAAAGAAACCTTTGGGGAGGATTGATAATGTGCATATTACGGTTAACAATAACCTTGTCCCCGTTGATTTTGTTGTCTTGGATATCGAATGCAATGCATCTTGTCCTATTGTGTTGGGAAGACCTTTTCTTCGAACCGTTGGTGCTGTTATTGATATGAGGGAAGGTAATATTAAATATCAATTTCCTCTCAAGAAAGGTATGGAACACTTCCCTAGAAAGAGAATGAAGTTGCCTTTTGATTCTATTATTAGAACAAGTTATGATGTTGATGCTTCTACTCTCGATGTTACTTGATTTGCACTTTCTGCGCCTAGCGGAAAGGCGTTAAAGAAAAGCGCTTATGGGAGACAACCCATGTTTTTACCTACAGCAATTTTTTGTTTTGTTGAGTCTTGGAAGTTGTTTACTACTGTAGCAACCTCTCCTTATCATGTTTTCGTGCCAAGTAAAGTTTCTATGTCAAAGTTGATGTTATATTTGGGATCGCTGCGCAGAAACAGCATTGCTGTCTGTCACGAATCTGGGCACAGTTCTCTGTAGAAAATTCAAAAAAATCTGCCAATTTACGAGCGTGATCCTCAGATATGTACGCAACTTTCATTAGTTTTGAGTTTTTCCATTTGAGCAAGTCTGGTGCCAGCTTTAAATTCGTCTTTACGGACTGTTCTGTTTTTGACAGATTCTGCCTTTTATTTCGCATTGCCTCTTTTGCTATGTTGGATTTATTTCTTTGATCCATTAATGTCCAGTAGCATTATGCAATGTCCAGAAGTGAAAATAATGATTGTGTCACCTCTGAACATGTGAATTATTAATTGTGCACTAACCCTCTAATGAGTTTGCTTGAAGTTTGGTGTGAAGGAAGTTTTCAAGGGTCAAGAGAGGAGTATGATATACTATGATCAAGAGGAGTGAAAGCTCTAAGCTTGGGGATGCCCCCGTGGTTCACCCCTGCATATTTTAAGAAGACTCAAGCGTATAAGCTTGGGGATGCCCAAGGCATCCCCTTCTTCATCGACAACATCATCAGGTTCCTCCCCGAAACTATATTTTTATTCAGTCACATCTTGTGTTCTTTACTTGGAGCGTCGGTTTGTTTTCGTTTTTGTTTTTGTTTGAATAAAATGGATCCTAGCATTCACTTTGTGGGAGAGAGACACGCTCCGCTGTTGCATATGGACACATGTGTCCTTAGGCTTTACTCATAATGTTCATGGCGAAGTTTCTTCTTCGTTAAATTGTTATATGGTTGGAATTGGAAAATGCTACATGCAGTAATTCTAAAATGTCTTGGATAATGTGATACTTGGCAATTGTTGTGCTCATGTTTAAGCTCTTGCATCATATGCTTTGCACCCATTAATGAAGAAATACATAGAGCTTGCTAAAATTTGATTTGCATATTTGGTCTCTCTAAGGTCTAGATAATATCTAGTATTGAGTTTTGAACAACAAGGAAGACGGTGTAGAGTCTTATAATGTTTACAATATATCTTTTATGTGAGTTTTGCTGCACCGTTCATCCTTGAGTTTGCTTCAAATAACCTTGCTAGCCTAAACCTTGTATCGAGAGGGAATATTTCTCATGCATCCAAAATCCTTGAGCCAACTACTATGCCATTTGTGTCCACCATACCTACCTACTACATGGTATTTCTCCGCCATTCCAAAGTAAATTGCTTGAGTGCTACCTTTAAAATTCCATCATTCACCTTTGCAATATATAGCTCATGGGACAAAATAGCCTTAAAAACTATCGTAGTATTGAATATGTACTTATGCACCTTATATTTTATTAAGTTGCTTGTTGTGCGATAACCATGCTTCTGGGGAACGCCATCAACTATTGTTGAATATCATGTGAGTTGCTATGCATGTCCGTCTTGTCTGAAGGATCTATCATTTTAGTGGTTGGAGCATGCAAAATTGTTAGAGAAGAACATTGGGCCGCTAACTAAAGCCATGAATCATGGTTGAAGTTTCAGTTTTGGACATATATCCTCAATCTCATATGAGAATAATAATTGTTGCTACATGCTTATGCATTTAAGAGGAGTCCATTATCTGTTGTCCATGTTGTCCCGGTATGGATGTCTAAGTTGAGAATAATCAAAAGCGAGAAATCCAAAATGCGAGCTTTCTCCTTAGACCTTTGTACAGGCGGCATGGAGGTACCCCTTTGTGACACTTGGTTGAAACATGGCATGCAAAGATCCGGTAGTCCAAGCTAAGTAGGACGAGGTGCGGACACTATTAGTATACTATGCATGAGGCTTGCAACTTGTAAGATATAATTTACATAACTCATATGCTTTATTACTACCGTTGACAAAATTGTTTCATGTTTTCAAAATAAAAGCTCTAGCACAAATACATCAATCGATGCTTTCCTCTTTGAAGGACCATTCTTTTACTTTTATTGTTGAGTCAGTTTACCTATCTCCTTCCACCTTAAGAAGCAAACACTTGTGTGAACTGTGCATTGATTCCTACATACTTGCATATTGCACTTGTTATATTACTTTATGTTGACAATATCCATGAGATATACATGTTATAAGTTGAAAGCAACCGCTGAAACTTAATCTTCCTATGTGTTGCTTCAACGCCTTTACTTTGATTTATTGCTTTACGAGTTAACTCTTATGCAAGACTTATTGATGCTTGTCTTGAAGTACTATTCATGAAAAGTCTTTGTCATATGATTCACTTGTTTACTCATGTCATTACTTTTGTTTTGATCGCTGCATTCATTACATATGTTTACAAATAGTATGATCAAGATTATGATGGCATGTCACTTCAGAAATTATCTTTGTTATCGTTTTACCTGCTCGGGACGAGCAGAACTAAGCTTGGGGATGTTGATACGTCTCCAACGTATCGATAATTTCTTATGTTCCATGCTACTTTATTGATGATACCTACATGTTTTATGCACATTATATGTCATATTTATGCATTTTCTGGAACTAACCTATTAACAAGATGCCGAAGAGCCAGTTGCTGTTTTCTGTTTTTGGTTTCAGAAATCCTAGTAAGGAAATATTCTCGGAATTGGACGAAACTTTCGCCCAGGTCCTATTTTTGCACGAAGCTTCCGAAGACCGAAGAGATAACGAAGTGGGGCCACGAGGCAGCCAGGGACGGGCGGCGCGGCCAGCCCCGGCCGCGGCCCTACCCTGGGCACCTCGTGTGGCCCCCGCGTTGCCCTTCCGCCTACTTAAAGTCTCCGTCGCGAAACCCCCGCACCGAGAGCCACGATACGAAAAACCTTCCGAGACGCCGCCGCATCCCATCTCGGGGATTCAGGAGATCGCCTCCGGCACCCTGCCGAAGAGGGGATTCATCTCCCGAGGACTCTACACCGCCATGGTCGCCTCCGGAGTGATGAGTGAGTAGTTCACCCCTGGACCATGGGTCCATAGCAGTAGCTAGATGGTCGTCTTCTCCTTGTTGTGCTTCATTGTTGGATCTTGTGAGCTGCCTAACATGATCAAGATCATCTATTTGTAATTCTATATGTTGTGTTTGTCGGGATCCGATGGATAGAGAGTACTATGATTATGGTGATTATCAATCTATTGTTTATGTGTTGTTTATGATCTTGCATGCTCTCCGTTATTAGTAGAGGCTCGGCCAAGTTTGTACTCTTAACTCCAAGAGGGAGTATTTATGCTCGATAGTGGGTTCATGCCTCCATTAAATCTGGGACAGTGACAGAAAGTTCTAAGGTTGTGGATGTGCTGTTGCCACTAGGGATAAAACATTGATTCTATGTCCAAGGATGTAGTTGTCGATTACATTACGCACCATACTTAATGCAATTGTCTGTTGCTTAGCAACTTAATACTGAATGGGGTTCGGATGATAACTGAAGGTGGACTTTTTAGGCATAGATGCAGTTGGATGGCGGTCTATGTACTTTGTCGTAATGCCCAATTAAATCTCACTATATTTATCATATCATGTATATGCATTGTTATGCCTTTCTCTATTTGTCAATTGCCCGACGTAATTTGTTCACCCAACATGCTTTTATCTTATGGGAGAGACACCTCTAGTGAACTGTGGACCCCGGTCCTATTCTTTACATAGCATACAATCTCTGCAATACTTGTTTTACTGTTTTCTTGCAAACAATCATCTTCCACTCGATACGCTTAATCCTTTGTTACAGCAAGCCGGTGAGATTGACAACCTCACTGTTTCGTTGGGACAAAGTACTTGGGTTGTGTTGTGCAGGTTCCACGTTGGCGCCGGAATCCCTGTTGTTGCGCCGCATCACATTTCGCCACCATCAACCTTCAACGTGCTTCTTGGCTCCTCCTGGTTCGATTAAACCTTGGTTTCTTTCTGAGGGAAAACTTGCTACTGTGCGCATCATACCTTCCTCTTGGGGTTCCCAATGAACGTGTGAGTTACACGCCATCAATATGCACCTTTCGGTTTTTAGCTCTTGTCTTAGGAGATTGAATCTCCGTTCCTTATCATTCAAATGATATTCTAATTCCTCAATGGACTCGTCTTTTTCTTTGAGGGATTCCATCAAGAAATCAAACTTGACAAGAGCTTCACCACGAAGGGTGCATCTAACTTTGTAAAGTTCCTTAAGCATGGCTAATTCTTCTTGATTTTCAGATTCATCATCAAGAACACTAGTTAGAGAAGGTGGGGATTCCATTACCTTGGTTTCTCTTGCCATTAGACAAGAGCCAACGATCGTAGAGGGGAGAGAATCATCGGAGTCATCATCTTGAGTCATTCTTGCCATGAAGGAAGAACCGACATCATTCTCCGTGGAGTAGTCCTTGGAGTAGTCATATGTGAAGAGTGACCCGGGCTTGGAGAAAGCCAAACCGGCCACTCCGGCCTCCTTCTCCTCATCTTCCTCTTCTTCATCGGAGATGTACTCGGCCCCAACAAAAGCTCTTCCCTTGTTCTTCTTGTATCGATCGTTGATTGGGTTTGGCTTCAATCTTGGCTTGACCCCTTTGACAAACTTTGGCTTGTCTACCCTTTTCTCATAAGGGCACTCATTTGCAAAGTGGCTATCTTCATCACAGTTGTAGCAGGTTCTCTTCTTCTTCTTGTCATTGAGCATTGGGAACTTTGCCTTGTACTTCTTGGCAAAGAAAGCAAAGTCGGTAGCAATGTCACTAGTTGAAGTCATCTCTTCATCTTCTTCAATTTCATAGTCTTCTTCTCTTCCATGGTCAGCTCTAGCTTTGAGAGCAAGGTTGTGTGACGCTTCATGGTTGCGTGAGGCTTCATCCACACGGTTCATCGCCATGAGCCTTTTTCCTGTCTTGGCCATGTTTTCATTGGCGGCCACATAGGAGACTAGATCATCGGAGTTCAGATCAGCACTCTTGGTAATGATTTGCAAGTTGAGTGCAAGGTTGGTGTCTTCTTGCTTGACTGCAATCATGGCAATGACCTTGGACTTTATAAATGCTTCATTCATCTCGAAGCCGTCATTGTACTTCTCAACTCCAAGTCCCTTGACCCTCACTTTAAGAGCACCAAGCCTTGCATATGCATCGACCATGGATTCTCCTTCTCTAATCATGAACATGGTGGCCTCTTGCTTTGCGGACTCATAAAGAGTTGATTGGATCAAATCGGTTCCCTCTTGAAGTACTACGATCCGATCCCACAACTCTTTAGCGGAGTCAATGTCATTGACTTGATCAAGGAGCTTGCGGTTGATGCCACTTCTAATCTTGTCACGTGCGGAGGCATTGAGTTGACGGTTGTAGAATTCGGTGGAGGTCAACCGAACGGGATCATGTGGCTCCCGGTATCCATGAACAATGATCTCCCATAACTCCACACTGCAGCTGCGAATATGAGATTCCATAGCAAATTTTCAAAAAGGAAAGTGAGTTCCATCAAAATGGGGAACGTTCCCACTATGGTTTATATGAGACATGGGTGAAGTGTTTTTGGGATAGTCATGGTTGACTTCATGGAAACTTCCTTGAGAGGCCGAAACCCCACTAGGAGTCCCACTAGTCAAGTTCTTAAGCATGGCAGTCATCTCTGCCATTTGGCTTTGTAGTTCATCCTCCTTTTTCTTCTTCTCGACAT
This sequence comes from Lolium multiflorum, assembly GCA_030979885.1. Classification (NCBI taxonomy): domain Eukaryota; kingdom Viridiplantae; phylum Streptophyta; class Magnoliopsida; order Poales; family Poaceae; genus Lolium; species Lolium multiflorum. The sequence continues at coordinate 198,829,279 of CM061750.1, forward strand.
CATATGCCAAGAATCTAGATTTCATTTCTCTAACCGAAAGGTTAGAGTCTTCATCTAGACCCTCAAATAGTTTTTCCATCTCACTCTTAAGGCGGTGAATCCCTTAATAAGAGTCCAGGCTCTGATACCAATTGAAAGTTCAGAGATGGTAAACCTAGAGGGGGTGAATAGGTTTCTACAGATTTTAATTCTTTCTTTGCAATATTACGCTTTGCGGAATATAAAGGTGAGCCTAATGCAAACTAGGTGAAACAACCTATATGAGGATACAACTAACTCAAGCACAAAGGCTCTCACAGGAAGTTAAATCACAAGTAAAGAGTTCGATTAGAGATAACCGATAGCACGCGGAGACGATGGTTTATTCCCGTGTTCCCTTCCTTTGCAAGAAGGTACGTCACGTTTGGAGGAGTGGAGGTCCCACGAAGGATTCCCCGCGCCACGAAGGCTCACCCTATTCTCCGGAGCCTATCCCACGAAGGAATAGCTCACTCACTTGTGGTAGACTTTGAGGTAGCCTCCAAACCTTCACAATCTTGTCAGGAGCAAATCCACAGCCCGGATGCTTCCGGACCACTCTTGCCCACCTAGGGTTTCCAAGGAACCCTAGAGAGCAAGCTTCTTGATGAATACAAGGGGAATGAGATTTGGCTTGGTAGAACAGTAGATCGGGTCTTCCTCTATCGTTTCCCCAGAGGGATTTGAGTTTGGGTGGAGGAGGAGGGAGATCTAAGGATTTTGGTGTTTCTAGCAATGGAGTATGTGAGAGAGAGCTCAAGAACAGCTTGTAGTGTAGTGCCTACCCCTTCAGAGGTAGAAGAAGGGGTATATATAGTGTCACTTGAAATATGGACGTTGCTCACTTGCCACGTCAGCAGATTCCTCGAGAAACCCGGTCGGCCGCTCGGCGGACAGCCGGCGCGGGCGGCGATCGGGCCGGGACCGGACCGCCGCCAACCGGAGCGGGACCGGATTCGACCGGCGGGCTTCGAGGCGTCTTGGACTACGCCCGGTTGGCACGAGCGTGGAGGCCGGTTGGGTGCCGGGGCGCCCGGTCCCTCATCCGGTCCGACCGGGCCAGAGACCAGATCGACCGGTCCAAACCGGGCCGGCGACCGGACCCTGACCGGACCATCGCTCTACCTTACTGGACTCCATCCGGTTGGCACCGGTCCTGGGGCCGGCGCGGCCGGCGGTGGGCCGGTCTGACCGGGCTAGGGACCGGCCATGCTCTGAAGATCCTTTGTTGATTTTTCATCGAAGTGGGGGGTCTCCCATTGCCTTCTTGTTCCACTGATACACCATTATAACTCTTTGGCTAATACATGTGAATCATCTTGTAGACATGTATTAGACCAAATACTCTAGCACGGTGTCATAGTTACCAAAATAATGGATAAGGGTAAAATACTTACGTAGGGGATGCCCGTATGCCTGACCGTATCGGCTCCAAGAAAAATTGCAATAACTTAGAAAAATGCAAGGATAATGAAAATGAAGATACATAATCAAAAAGAAGAGTTACAATTAAAGAAAATAAGAAGTAGACTTACCTAGTACTTACACATGATTTTCAGGACGGTTTTATGGGAGAAGATTTATCTCTTCGAGTCGCTCGTGGTATCTTTTTTTCTGGGCATGCACATGATTTTTCTTAATACATCGCCAATACTTTTGCAACACCTTTTTTTCTTCTTTATGTTCAATAATTCCTAGAGGTATATATACTGCTGCAGCGACTGCGTGGTCCAGTGGAGTTGATTTGTCCTCCTTTCTCTGTACGATCTGCAACTCAAATTCTTTGAGTAAAAGGATCCAATGAATCGTTATCCGTGGCTTGGCATCAATTCTACCCAAAATTTCATTCAACCTACAATAATCCGTATGAACTTTTACATTAGAGTCACTAATGTAAGATCTGAATTTATCGCATGAGGAAAAAGTTCTCGTTCAAAAAAGGATAGTTCCTTTGAGCCTCATTAAGAGTACGACTAGCATGGTGAATGATGTTAAAAATTTGTACCATCACGTTGGCCTAATATAGCTCCTACAGCCCATCACTAGCTTCAAAAATGAGTTCAAATGGTTTATCTCAAATGGGTGGGTTAATTACAGGAGAATTTAATAAAGCTTGCATGAGAGCATAGAAAGCAATAAAACATTCATCGTTAAAATCAAAGCGTGCTTTGATAGATTTATTTGCAAAATTTATTCTCTGATTCTCTGATTAGGGAGGAGTAGCCCAAGAATACGTGGGAGAAAATGGCTGGAAATCTGAAGGAGAAAGGATATGTATGAAAATAAAACCAACCATCGGCCGTGATACATGCTCAACTCACTGACGAGTGGGCCCTCAGGCAGCATCTACCCGCCTACCCCCGTCGTCAAGTCTTGTGCTCTTGTCTCTTGTTAGCTTCGAGTTCGAGATCCAGACTCGAGAGCGCGAGCGAGACTTTTCCTTCCACCCGCACCCGCCTGCACGAGATCCCGACGAGAAGCCGGCGGCGCAACCCATGGCTCGCACGTCCTCGCAATCCCAGTCCTCCGTCGGCGGCGGCGGCGCCGCCGGATCCCGCCCGGCCACCGCCGGGCCCCGCGGCACGCCCGCCGCCACGGCCGGCATGCGCCGCCGGCCCGGCCGCACCTCCGCGTCCGGCGGCGGAAGCTTCTCCGGCGCCGGAGGGAACAACATGCTCCGCTTCTACACCGACGAGGCCCCGGGGCTGCGCCTCTCCCCCACCATGGTGCTCGTCATGTCCGTCTGCTTCATCGGCTTCGTCACCGCCCTCCACGTCTTCGGCAAGCTCTACCGCTCCCGCACCGCCGCCTCCGCCTCCGCCTGATCGACCCGGCCGTGCCCTTCTTCCTCAGATCAGGTCGTGTCAGATCAGATGGTTTTGCTTGTGTAACAAAGAGGATGTGGCTGATATGCCTCTGAGTTAGATCTATCAAACAACTTTACATGTTTAATTATGGCGCCCTTTTGTTTCCCTTTACATTATTGTGCTCAACAGTGGCTAATCGAGTAATTGAAATCATCAGAAGTGCCTGCTTCTTGGGTATTCGGGCACAATCAATTTTGCTTGTGAGTGAGGACTCCTAGTAGAACATCTATGTATCTTGCTACTAGCTTCATTCATTTGCTGCTTAATTGATTACCTACTGCGTTGGTCTATTAATTGGCATCAAATTTTTTTTAGACAATTGCCTATTTTTGTCGGGTGATTAAGCCTATCATGATTCGTTCTCGAGCTTCCATATTCTTGTCATAATAGTTGCTAATCTTTCTTCACTAAATATCTTTTCTATATATAGAGTATCCATGCCATGTCCACAGATCACAACACTCAAAATGCTTTACTATCGTCATGGTCTCTCTTATCGTGGGCATTATGCTTGATTGATCTACAATTGTCGTAAAATCAAGTTACCTTGCGAGTAATTTGCATCTCTATTCCAGAATTTTAGCTATGCATTTTAATCATGTTGGGTCTTTGTGGAGTAATGTTGTAATTATCTCTAAGACCTGATTGTAGTGACATGTCTGTCACTCTGAACCTTGGTTTGTCGAATTTGTCGAGCCTGCTGCAAAACCTGTAGTTCCAAATTGCCTATTTAGTCCCGAAGTAGAGAGAATCCAGAGAACCTGGTGGTGTCACTGGCAACCATCATGTTCTCTGTGGAGTTTTGGTGTCATGAATCTATAGAGATGTCCTATTTTTGTTTTTCCTACAGACATTTTCAATTGAAGGCATGATACTTTACAAGAACAAGAATGATTTATCTGCCTCGGATGCTAGTGTGTGCTTTCTCTATTTATGGAGAAGGTTAAGTTTCTACATTTGTGCTTCATGGTGGCCCAGATACCACATGGACCAGCTGATCTCAGTACTCCTTAGTTGAGCACGGTGGTATTTTAAATTCTGAATTGAGGTTTTGAAGTGAACAACGTGTGATGTTGATGTTGTTTCCTCATAAATGGAAGTTTGGGCTAGACACTTGCACGTTTCGGTGGAGTTCTGAACACACATAGTGTTCACTCAAAAGAATTCAGAATCGAAAAAAGAAATGCTGAAACTTATTTTCAACTCCCTGAGCGTTTCATTGCTTGCTATGCCCTTCCTCTCCTCCTTGTCGTGTCCATGGCAAACCTTTCTGTCTTTTCAACTTCTACAACAGTTGTTGAGGCTATGCCATCCTACTGTGCTACTAAATGGAAGGATCATACCAAGGTCCACGAATGAGAAATCATAGATCAAGCTACCTGAGGAGCAAAGTTCATTGCAATCATATTATCCACTAAGTTCACGAGGTCAATGGTTTTTCCTCATGATGCACAATGTTTCAGCAACAGTGGGGTTAGGGATGAAATCCTTGAGTTTACCAACACAAGAGGTTACCTCGGCCTATCCCACGCCAAACATTACACACGGTTCAAACAGTTTCTGTCCATCCCCTACATCTAAATTACCACAGAACTGGACTTTATGTTGCAACTACTCATCGTCGTCATCATCATCGTCTTTTTCCACCTCTTCATTCTCATAGTCAGAACCTGAGGCATCTATGTCGCTGTTATCCTCATCCTCTGACGACTCTACTTCTTCAGGATAATCGTAGAGTGGGTTATCTTCGGCTGCACGTTCAAAGCAGAAAAGTTAAGGTAATTCATATGACAAAGATCTTACCAAATAATTATTGGAGCAGAATGATTGTACAATTACCATTTGAATCATCTGTATCGTATGGATACTCATCATCATTGTAACATTCACCATCCTCATCATCCACTTGTAACCTAGTGTGGGAAGACTGGTCAGACAGAATTCCAACGAAAGAGTTTTGAATATAGCAACATGTTTGAACCAGAATTACAGTGGGTATGAAGCTGCCGATGTCTCCTCCATGTCTGCATCATCCACCTCCTTGACAGTATATATGTCATAAACATCTGAATCTGCTCACCAAAAAAAAACATTCTCATCAAAATTAGTACCGAAAAAAAGTGCTCACGATTATTAGACTTCCCTATCAAACAAAGGAAAGAAGCTTACATACCTTCTGAATGTGCCAGCGAAATAATATCTGATTCGATTTCTTCAGCAGCTGATGGCAAGTGCTCCCGTATAAGTGGAAGAAAGTTGCACAAAATTGCATTCTCTTCGAAAGAGGTCATCCTGCAGAGAGCATCATAAGGAACCAGATAGCTCATCTCTTTTTTATTTTAGAAACTAGAAGTGATAAGTTATCCAAAATGAAGCGTACTCTGGTTCCGCTGGATGCTTCTCTCCATCAGAATCTACTTGGACAGCATCATAAAGATGACACATTTCTCTAAGTGTTTCATCAGTCTCATTATTGTCTCCTTTCCGACTCTTCCATATTTGTGCAAAGCGGGCATTTCTTCCAAGATTCTATATAGAACCAGTGACAAAAACAATTATTAACAGTTAGGGAAACAGAGTACCAACTTCACCCCATCTCTTTGATGGATGTGAAGAAAATAAAGAACTCGACAAAACAATTCCTACTGCCAAGATAGCATAATAACCATCAAAAGCTATGCAAAAGATACAAAGTACTCCCTCCTTACCCGTTAATAGGGCAGCTAATCAAATTCCACACATCCCAGATTCAGTTAGATGAACTTGTTGTGTGAATTACGCCAGAGGATGAGGTAAAACCCACCTTCAGAACGCTGTGCAGATATTTCTACTTGGAAAAATAGAACTACAAGTTTGATGTTCAAGAGCAAGTGTCAATTTGCTATTGGCTTTGTCTTAGCATTGGTGCTTCTCATGCAGTCCAGGAGATCAATCAGCACAAGTCCAAGTAGCCTGATTTATTTCCAGAAGCATCATAGCCTTTTGTTCATTCTTTCATTTTTGTTTTCTGTGCGCCCAACTGCCCAAGTCTACTTGGACTCCTGGAGCCAGGCTTTGCTCTAGTTGGTTCGGACGTATAAAAATCCTAGGCAGTCCCAGTCACCCTTGTATGATTGTATCCAACAGCTTATTTTACGTGAGTAAAGAAACCAGAAAATTGGCGATATGGTGGCCAACTCTGCAGGTGATTTTGTTGAAGAGCCCATCGAGGTCTTGTTCCTTGTTGTGCGGATTGGAGGGTATCCTTCTAATCTGTTGTGTGAGCCGGCTTGTCCATGCAATTTATACGAGGTGTAGGGTTTGCATCTGATTCTTGTAAATCAAGTTCTTCATTACTACAGTTTTCTACTACAAGATTGCCTAACTGCTGGACTGTGACTAGTTGTGATATTGCTGTCAAATACAAATCAGGCTATGGTGATATTTTCCTAGGTCAGTGTGACTAATATTTACACAATTTGACTGCTGATGTGTGGCCACAACTCATCTTGGCGTCACTTCTGTAGTTACACCGTATCAACGGATGCATTAACTACACAGTTCCCCCCACCTTCGCTCCACCTAAATTCCCGCCCGACTAATGCATTAACTACTGAATTACGTGGGCTAATATAAATGCGGCGTCAGGAGACCGTGGCGTTTTCAATTACTCATGCATGCGATTAATTAGGGGAAATGTCCAGATTTGGTAACACGAGGAGTCTTTGGTCTTCGGGATTTTTCTTAGACGTCAAATAATCAGGAATGAGGGAGTACCCATAAATAAATAATTATGAAGTAAGAAAGAAGACGTGAACTGAATCTCACTCATAAGAAAGAAAATAAGCATTCTTCACTTACTAAAAGTCATGCATTAACTATGCATAAATATGAACATGTTGTCTAAAACACTTGTTCAAACCCTTTTCTTCCAAAATAATTCTACTCCTCAAATTACAACACATTTACTGTGAATCATTCGAACACATAAAAAGTATAACAAGTTCACTATAATCAGAATAGTAGGATATACACACCTCATGCCTCTGTCTGGCTGCTGAACGTAGTTGGTCTTGTTTCTGTCGACACAAAAGGAAACCATTTTTGTCAATTAAATTTTTCCCAAAATTTGAGTAGAAAGGTGTGGCAAGTGCTGTTTGTCACATTATAGTTGTTTTTAGATGCTCAAGGAGGAAATGGAAGGTTTAATTATCCAAATTATGCTCAGGGGAGCAGCACTTAATTATGTAAATAACTGCAAATGGACTTACATTGTCTTTCTTCATTCTTTCATTCCACTCCTTTGTCTTGCTCTTTATCTCTTTGGCACTCGCGTCAGACTGCTGAAAAGGAACAAATGTGATTATTCTCTATAAAATGTATTCTTATGCAGTTGTCTAGAATAGCTACTGTTGATCATTGGGCGATCACATATGGATACATATCAAGAACTTGTAGTTTCTCCGTTCCATGCATGTAGAGTACAACTTGCAAAACTTATTTTCCAACAATTTCAAAGAAGTTATTCAGCTTTAGTACGTCGTCCCTCAGAAAGGCAACGATAAAAATGACAAAATCAAAATTAATACTCCGTACTAAGTACCAATAAGAGGTCGTTTGCAGCGGGATATATATTTCAATACTAACGAGTAACAACATATCAACTGGATTAGAACCAAAAAAATAATTAAGCAGGTTTGTTATGTGAGGCCATCAAAAGTTGTGTCTTAACAAGTTTTACAAGAAAGAAACAGAAAAGGCGCTAATTAATATTTATTTACCAAAAGGGAATGAAGAACATCTTCAACAGCTCCAGAATGATGCACTGTCTCGACATGTTGGACAAGAAGCTTCTTAACTCGCGGTTCCTCTGAAATTGTAGGCACAAGAATGAAGTTAAACATTTTTTTGCAGGCGCAGGGGGTTAGAATTTTGTTGTCAACCACTACGATTCGTTTTGGGAAGGCATGTGTCAAGTCAAGTTTTGAGTTATGTTGAGCAAAAGAACACATAGACACACCATCTCTCGGCGTGATTTTGCATAGGCAGGTTATATAAATGTTGAGTTATGTTAAGCAGGGCAGAATCATGTGACAGATTTCCATACCTTGCGCAGTTGAGGAGGAGGGTTGCGAGATGGAAAGGCTCGAGAAATCGAGCATGGCCTTCTTCATGGGCCTCTCATTGATCTCTAACCCTAACAAAGCACAGGAAAAATATCACTTTTATTATACCTAGAAAAGTTCCCTTTTCACTGTAAAGTCGGACCAAAGGGAGGGGGAGGAGCAATGGGAAGAGGAGGGAAGGAAGTGCCCACAGAATGCGTCGGGGCGGGCCTGCGAGGGCTTGCGCTTGACCCTGACGACGACGGGCTTCTCCCGCGCCTCAGCAGCGGAGGTGGAGGCGGCCACAGCTGCAGACGCCATGGCCGACAAAATCGGGGAGAAATCCGGATTCTAGGAGCCGCCGGTACTTCGCCTCGGACCCTCGATTGCAGGACAGCCGCGCGCCGCCGCCGGATGAGTCGCCGCCGACAGCCCCAAAGGTTGTCGAGCTGCCGGGCGGAGAGGGTTTTTTTTGGGAATATAAATGCAGCAGCACCCACCACCGGTCCGAGACGAACTGCGGCTCTACTGCTAGAAAGGAACACACAGATGATGGGCCGAGAAAAACGAAAGGTTGGAGGCCCAACTCTGAAAGCACAGATGGGCCGAGCAAGGACGTGTTTATTAGCTGCCCGAGGGTCAACCAGGCCCATCAGACGTAAAGTAGTTTACACGCGTTTTGGTTGCATACAGGACTACATGAGGGCGTGACCGGAAATGCGTCGCCCTCTTCCGGCAACGAAAGTGACGCCGTCCGAGACGCAAACCTGCCCAAATATGCGGCAGGTTTGCGTCTCCGCGGACGCTGCGCGGACGCGCCGAGCGTCCTCCATTTCTTACCCGGTCCCGCAAGTCAGCGAGAGCAAAATCGACCGCTTCGACTGATTTCTTTTTTCACCCTCGTTGGTGCCCTAGTGCGACGCCCCAATCCCCGCCGTCCGCCGCAGACTCGCCGCCGCACCGTTGTCGCCGCGCGAGAGAGAAGGATCGTACTCGGGGTTGGCTCCGGCGCGAACCTGCCTGCTTTCGGCGAAACGTTGCCGGTTGCGCCGCCCTTCCGTGCCGCCCACGACCTGTTCGACCTATTGCGTCGGTAGGTTCCTTCTCCTTTTTTCGGCGCGGTTTGTGCGCGGCCATTGATCAACAGTTCGTATCGACGCAGATGGACGCATGGCATATGGTGGAGAAGTTCCGCACGGAGATCGTTGACTCCTCTTCGGACGACGAGTCCGATCAGTCGGCGCACACATTGGCAACTACTGCGGCCTCCATGATCCACGAATTCACCTCAAACCCGGGGCCGCAGCACCGGGGCTCTGTGAAGGGGCGCTCGAAAAACCTGCCGCGCAACAGTGGCAGGCCCGCCTCCACAAGGACTACTTCCACCTCACCAATCCGATCTTTCCGGAAAAAAATTTCCGGCGGCGATACAGGATGTCAAGGGACCTGTTCTTGGTCATTCTACGGGGCGTCAGGAACTACGACCCCTACTTCCAATGCAGGCCCGATGCAACAGGTGTGCTAGGCTTCACCTCCTACCAAAAATGCTCTGCGGCTATTCGCATGCTCTCATATGGAATGGCTGCTGATATATTCGATGAGTATATTCGAATGGGTGAGAGCACCTGCCTTGAGTCCATGTACAGGTTTTGCCGAGCCGTGATTGCCGTGTTCGGAGAGTATTACTGTAGGGAGCCAAATGTTGAGGATACAAGGCGACTCCTGTCTATCAACGAGTCTAGAGGGTTCCCAGGGATGATTGGCAGCATAGATTGCATGCACTGGGAGTGGAAAAACTGTCCATTTGGATGGCAGGGTCAGTACAGCGGGCATGAGGAGGGACGGACTGTCATTCTTGAAGCTGTCATATCTCAAGATTTATGGATTTGGCATTCATTCTTTGGCATGGCCGGTTCCAACAATGATATCAATGTGTTGCACCGATCACCGGTTTTCGAAAGGCTCATGCAAGGCAAAGCTCCCCGGGTGAGCTATGAGATCAATGGAAATGCATATGACAAGCCATATTATCTTGCTGATGGAATCTACCCTTGATGAGGTCTAAGACCCCGATTGTGGCCCGATCTCGCGAATGACCCACGAATCAAAGGGGGAAAGAGGGGGAGAGGCGGAAGAACACGAAGAACGCGAAGAACACACGAAGATCCACGCACACCAACCCGATACAATCGATGCTTACCCTCACGGCTCGATGGACCGTGCCAATAGAATCCGCCCGGAAGAGACTCGAGGTAGAATTCCGAGAGGAGAGACCGGTGGGGAGGACGAATCAAGGAGTGGGAGAGAGAGTGGATACACTAGAATCTCTCACTACCAAATTCATACATCCACAAGGGTGGCCTTGATTACAGAGGGATGATACCCAAGGGAGACTAAGCTCAAAGTTAGGTTTGAGTTCTAAACAAGTCTGAAAAGTAAAGGAGGGGTTCCAGCTACTTATATAGGGCCACACACAGCAAGGGCGAACGGGTACGTGAATGGATAAGTTAAGGCGTTTGGTGGGGTATTCCCGTCGGATCCGGTTGGTCCGGGACCGTGACGGCTGTCCGCCAGTCCGGTCGGCCGGCCTGTGACCGGCTGTCCGGTCATGGGTCCGGTCGACCGTCGCCAACCGGGATTCGCGAAGAATCCGGTCCTGGGTCCGGTCGTCGTCCGGTACGAGGGAGCTGGCCCGGTTTGCGCCCGGTTGACCGGGCCTGTGGCCGGGCGTCCGGTCGTGGGTCCGGTCGACCGGGTCCTGGACCGGCCAGCGTCCTTCTCTTCCTTGGCGCTCTTCGGGCGATGTCGGCTTCGGCTCTTGTTCATCTCCAGGTTCCGCTGCTCCTCTCCTTCCCTTGACCATGGCGTCTCATCCTCTTCGGGGTCTTGGTGCGCCTTGTACCTAATGACACATAGCACGTCGGCATGAGGTAGCAATCCATCCAAAGGGGTACCGAGGTCAAGGGTGGTGAGGAGCGAGTTCACCTTGTCATGTATCGCTTTAGCCCGAGCCCGTGTCATTGGTCCACTTGGGGGACTTGTTGGTCTTGGTGAGGAGGTGTCCGAAGGCCACCCCGCATCATCTCCCCCCCTTGGGAGAGAGTCGTCCTCGACTCTTGTTCCTCCTCATCTCCATGATAGGGTGAGAGATCCGAGATGTTGAAGGTGTTGCTCACCAAGTACTTGGATGTTGGTATGTCGATGACGTAGGCGTTGTTGTTGATGCGCTTGAGGACCTTGAAAGGCCCATCTCCTCTTGGCTTGAGCTTGGAGTTGCGTTCTTGCGGGAACCTTTCTTTCCTTAGGTGGATCCAAACGAGGTCTCCTTCTTCAAACACGCGTTCCTTTTTCTTGGCGTTGAGGCGGTTAGCTTGGCGAAGTACATGCTCTTGTATGGTTGCTCTTGTCTCTTCATGTAGTTTCTTCATGGCGGTGGTGCGCTCGTCGAAGTCCATGTTCGTCCTTTCATGAAGAGGTAGTGGGAGGATGTCGAGTGCCGTTGGAGGTTCGAATCCATAGACGATCATGAAGGGACTCCTTGAGGTTGTGGAGTGCTTGGCTCGATTGTAGGCGAACTCCGCATGGGGTAGGCAATCTTCCCATGACTTCAAATTTGTCTTCACAAGTGTGCGGAGGAGTGTGGAGAGGCTTCGATTGACCACTTCGGTTTGTCCATCGGTTTGAGGGTGCGAGGACGATGAGAACAAGAGCTTCACTCCAAACTTCGCCATGAGTGACTTCCATAGGTAACTCATAAACTTGACGTCTCGATCCGACACAATGCTTGCCGGTATTCCATGTAGGCGAACCACTTCCCTGAAAAACAATGAAGCAATGTGTGAAGCATCATCGCTCTTATGACATGGTATGAAATGAGCCATTTTAGAGAACCTATCCACTACCACAAATATTGAGTCATGACCATGTTTTGTGCGTGGTAAGCCAAGTACAAAGTCCATGCTTATGTCCGACCAAGGTGCATATGGAATGGGTAAAGGCATGTAAAGACCATAGGGATTGGAAGTAGACTTAGCTTGTAAGCATGTTGTACACCGTCGGCAAAGGCGTTCCACGTCGCGGTACATTCTTGGCCAATAGTAGTGGGTTGATAGCATGGCATATGTCTTCTCTCGTCCAAAGTGACCCATAAGACCACCTCCATGTGACTCTTGCAAAAGCAACTTACGAAGAGAAGACTCGGGAATGCAAATCTTGTTAGCTTTAAACAAGTAGCCATCATGCAAATAGAAATCATCAAAACCTCGGTCAACGGAACACTTGGCAAAGATTGGTCGAAAGAAAGAGTCGGATGGGTAAAGTTCTTTGATCTCCTCGAGACCCAAAATGTGAAACTCCAAGCGGGTGAGTAGAAGAGTAATCTTGCGGGAAAGTGCATCCGCAACCACATTTTCCTTGCCCTTTTTGTATTTGATTACATAAGGGAAGGACTCTATGAACTCAACCCACTTAGCATGTCTCTTGTTCAAATTGTGTTGACTTTTCAAATACTTCAAGGACTCATGATCCGAATGGATAACAAACTCTTTTGGCCAAAGGTAATGTTGCCAAACTTCAAGAACACGAACCAAAGCATAAAGCTCCTTGTCATATATAGGATAGTTGAGGCGTGCGCCGTCCAACTTCTCGCTATAGTATGCCACGGGTTTTCCATTTTGCATGAGGACACCGCCAATCCCAAGGCCACTCGCATCACATTCTATCTCAAATGTTTGAGTGAAATCGGGAAGAACAAGTAATGGTGCCTCGGTGAGTCTCTTTTTCAATTCATCAAAAGCGTTTTGTTGTGCTTTGCCCCAAACAAACGGAACATTCTTTTTAGTAAGCTCATTTAAAGGGCAAGCGATGGTGCTAAAATCTTTCACAAAGCGGCGGTAGAAACCGGCGAGTCCATGAAAACTCCGAACTTGACCAACATTTGTGGGAGTGGGCCAATTGTGGATGGCCTCAATCTTGGAAGAATCAACTTCAATCCCGTTGGCGGAAACCACAAAACCAAGAAAAACCAATTTGTTTTGAGCGAAATGTCATTTTGGTAGGTTGGCAAAGAGCTTCTCGTGGCGCAAGATGCATAAGACTTCTCTCACATGTTGAACATGGTCCTCGAGATTTTTGCTATAGATGAGGATATCATCAAAGTAAACAACCACGCTCTTGCCAATGAGAGGTCGCAAAATGTGATTCATAAGACGCATAAAAGTCGAAGGAGCATTTGAAAGACCAAATGGCATGACAAGCCATTCATATAGACCAAGCTTGGTCTTGAATGCCGTCTTCCATTCATCACCAATTGCCATGCGAATTTGGTGGTAGCCACTACGCAAATCAATCATAGAGAAAATGGTGGCACCACTCAATTCATCAAGCATGTCGTCTAAACGCGGAATGGGATGGCGATAACGGACGGTAATGGCATTGATGGGTCGACAATCCATACACATCCGTTGCGTCTCATCCGGTTTAGGCACAAGAATGACGGGAACGGCACAAGGGCTAAGGCTTTCTCGGACGTACCCTTTAGCGAGGAGGTCTTGTATTTGGCGTTGGATCTCCTTGGTATCTTTGGGGTTGGTGCGGTAAGCGGCGCGGTTTGGTAGGGGAGCGCCGGGTATGAGGTCGATGCGATGCTCGATGCCCCGAAGCGGTGGTAGTCCATGAGGTAGCTCGTCGGGGAAGACGTCTTGGAACTCCTTCAAAAGAGACAACAAAGACGAAGGAATGTTGGTTAAGTCGTTAGTCTTCGACGAGAGGCCCTTGCAAATGAGCACGTAGTGTATGGTGGTGGATGGGTTGTCTTTCACTTCTCTCCACTCGCTTTTTGTGGCTAAGAGGACACTCTTTCTTTCACTCATATGTGGGTGGTGGCGCTCACTCTCTTTTTGGTGGGTAGCTCCCTCTCCTCTCAACTCACTATGGTGGGTGTGGTGTTGTGCCCTCGCTAAAGCCTTCGCATTGTCGGCGATGATTTGGCTAGGAGTCATTGGGCGAAGCTCGAACTTCTTGTCCTTGACCTTGAAGGTGTATGCATTGGAGTAACCATCATGTATGGCCTTCTTGTCAAATTGCCATGGGCGGCCAAGCAACATGTGGCACACGGTCATGGGTACCACGTCACACTCAACGGTGTCTTCATAGGGTCCTATCTTGAAGTTGACGGTGACGGTGTGTTGAATCTTGACATTGCCCTTGTCGCTCAACCATTGGACATGGTATGGATGAGGATGTTTGCGAAGCGTGAGGTTGAGCTTCTCACATAGCTCGGTGCTTGCCAAGTTGTGGCAACTCCCACCATCGATGATGACCTTGATTGACTTGCCACCAATTCCGGCGCGAGTTTGGAAGATGTTGCATCTTTGGTCTTCCATAGCTTGGGGTTGAGTGGTGAGCACTCGAGTGACCACAAGTGAAGGGCTTGGGTCGTGGGTGCATAAGAGAGGGTCTTCTCCACTTTCTTCATCATACTCTTCCTCATTAGCAACGGCGGCTTGCACTAGGGCTTCATATTCGCCCTCACTTAGCGTCTCTATGTCACCATTCTCCATAGTGATCATAACCTTGGTGTTCTTGCACTCAAAGGATTTGTGGCCTTGAGTGCCACACTTGAAGCAAGTGACATTGGAGGGTCCCGTAGAGGCCTTGGAGGAGGCGGTGGAGGACACCGTTTGCTTCATGCGACTTTGGATAGAAGGTTGCTTGGAAGGTGTAGAGGATGCGGTTGGCTTGACACTTGTTGTGGGAGTTGATGTAGCAAGTTTGGAGGCGAAGTATTGCTTGGACTTCGAGTACTTGATGTCCTCATTCACTTGACGCTCGGCCTTGGAAGCTTGGTGAACCAACTCAACCATGTTAGAGTATTGTTGGAACTCCACAATCCTCTTGATGGGGTAGTTGAGGCCATTGAAGAACCTAGCAATGGTTTGGTTCTCGGACTCTTGGATGTTTGCTCGCATCATAGTTAGCTCCATCTCCTTGAAGAATTCCTCAACGGTCTTGGTGCCTTGCTTCAACTTTTGTAGCTTGTTGAAGAGATCGGTCTTGTAGTGTGTAGGGACAAAGCGAGCTTGCATCTCCTCCTTCATGTCTTCCCAAGTATCAATTGGAGGATCACCCTTTTCTTCCCTAAGAGTGACAACTTGTTCCCACCAAGTGTTGGCATAATCTTCAAACTCGAGGGAGGCCATGGCTACTTTCTTGGCACCGGAGTAGTTGTGGATGCGGAAGATCTTGTCAACCTTGAGTGCCCATGAGAGGTAGGCCTCGGCGTCGTCTTCACCCTTGAACTTGGGCATGTTGAACTTTAGTTTCCCATACATGTTCTCTTCATCTTCCAAGTTTCGGCGGCGAGGACGGATGCCTTCATCTCTTGCGGCTTGAGGTGGTAGAGGAGGTCTTCCACACCAACCATAGCATTGGGTTGGCGGTTGAGGTGAACACTAGCTTCACTTGGCTCACGTTGATGAAGTTGTTGCGGATCTTGACGAGGTTGTTGACGTTGTCCAATGTTGGCCCTCTCATCTTGATCATGTTGTGGTTGTCCTCGGCCCCTTTGGTCATGGCGAGGATGGTTCCGGAGGTCACGCCTTGGTGGATCTTGATGACCTTGGTCTTGAGCATCCACA
Organism: Lolium multiflorum; assembly: GCA_030979885.1. NCBI lineage: Eukaryota > Viridiplantae > Streptophyta > Magnoliopsida > Poales > Poaceae > Lolium > Lolium multiflorum. The sequence goes on from CM061750.1 coordinate 198,844,885, forward strand.
TGGGCTTGACGATGAGGTGTCGGGTCCATGTTGTGGAGGACGTTGTCTTGGGGTTGGTCGTCATGCCCATGGTGGGCATGGCGAGCCGCTTGATGACGATCTTGGTGAAGAGCTTGGTCTTGTTGAGGACGCTCATGAGGACGAGCATGGCGATGGAACTCTCCGCGCCTTGAGTTTGAGCGAGAATCATCATGACGAGCGTGCGGTCGACGAGAGCGATGATGATCTCCATGCCTTGAGTCGGAGCTTGAGGACGAATGGTGATCATGGGAGTAGTCATCATGTGAGGAGGTCGATGACGATGAGGAAGTAGAGCGATGTCGATGTCGGCGTCCCAAGTTGTTGATGGCGCGCTCGAGGCTATCCATGCGCCGCTCCATGTTTGCATCATTGGCCGTCACTTGGTCATGCAAGTTGTCCGTAGCTTCGCGAAGAAGAATCATATCTTGGTTCACTTGGCCGAAGTTGTGAGCCACTTCTTCATATTGCTCGTCGATGCGTGTCTCGAACAAGTTGAGTTGGTCCTTGAACTCTTGTCGTTGCACCCATAGGTTGTGTTGGGTGGCCAACCTTTCGGAGGGGTGTAGGACCTCATCCTCCTTTGCTTGGTCTCCGTGCCTATCCATGATCACAAGACAAGAACTATGTTGTGGATGTTAGTGGAAGGAGACTACCTCGCACTCTTACCGTGGTAAGATAGTATTGAGGCAATCAACCAAGCCGAAAGTAAGACCAATTGTATCGGGACACACACAAAGGCACACGCAAAAGCTAGCAAATATGGTGTTAGGAGTGGATGGTGGAAAGCCAAAAGACGAAATCCAAAATCGAGTATGTTGTTAAGAGTGGGTAAGGTCCAAAAATCAAGTGTCAAAGTGTAGATCACTATAAACACGGAAAAATGTGGAACTCACACACGGGATGAGCGGGGTTAGTGCAACCAAGGAACGAGCGGAAAAAGGAAAACCCCAAAGCAAGGGTGCTCAATGTCACACTAACGCAAGAAGAGGTCGAAGCTAGGTTGCATAGAGTAGAAACACCAAGATTCGCACGAGGTCTCTCTTCTCTATCTCTCTTGCTTGCTTAAAAGCTTTTCACTCTTTTTGTATCGGTGGCACTTTGCACTTTGCTTTTTTTTCACTAGCACACTATGCTCTTACTCTTTTGCGTGCCACTCACGAGCTCCACTTATGAGCTTTACTCACACAACGCACACCCTCACGGTCGGGACCTCGTGCGATGTTTCGCAACACTCGAAAGCTTCGCTCGTGGGATAGATCGCAAAAAGAAGAGGGCTACAAGGGTTACTGCAAGTTATACCTGCGATGGTGGAGATGGTGGTGGTGGTGGTGGTCGGCGGTGGTGTTAGTCGATGTCGAAGACGAGGAGCCCGGTCGGAGGTCCGGTTGGACCGGAGCTGATGCCGGCGTGTCCGGTCTGGGGGCCGGACCGGTCTCTGGGCCGGCTGTCCGGTCGGCGGCCGGTTGGCCGGGTTCTGCGCCGGACGGTCCGGTCTGGGGGCCGGTTGACCGGGTTCGAAACCGGGTTTCACGATTTGGAGCTTTCTCTCTCCTGTTCTTCCCCAAACCAAAACCAAATCGACCAAAACGAAGGGAAACGATGGAATTGGAGGCTAAAAGTTGGGGAAATAGTAGATCAAGCACAACAACACCAGATCCACGGAGCAAAACCACTCAAAACTCAACCAAATCACAGATCCGTCCAAAGGCAATTTGGGGCTATTTTTTGGAAAATTTTCTAGAAACGAAATTGGGTGGGTGGAGGGTCAAATCCGCGGAAACCAAAGGCTGCTGATACCATATGATGAGGTCTAAGACCCCGATTGTGGCCCGATCTCGCGAATGACCCACGAATCAAAGGGGGAAAGAGGGGGAGAGGCGGAAGAACACGAAGAACGCGAAGAACACACGAAGATCCACGCACACCAACCCGATACAATCGATGCTTACCCTCACGGCTCGATGGACCGTGCCAATAGAATCCGCCCGGAAGAGACTCGAGGTAGAATTCCGAGAGGAGAGACCGGTGGGGAGGACGAATCAAGGAGTGGGAGAGAGAGTGGATACACTAGAATCTCTCACTACCAAATTCATACATCCACAAGGGTGGCCTTGATTACAGAGGGATGATACCCAAGGGAGACTAAGCTCAAAGTTAGGTTTGAGTTCTAAACAAGTCTGAAAAGTAAAGGAGGGGTTCCAGCTACTTATATAGGGCCACACAGCCAGCAAGGGCGAACAGGTACGCGAATGGATAAGTTAAGGCAGTTTGGTGGGGTATTCCCGTCGGATCCGGTTGTGCGTCCGGTCTGACCGGGCTGTCCGGCCAGGGGTCCGGTCTGACCGGGCCTGTGACCGGGCTGTCCGGTCATGGGTCCGGTCGACCGGTCGCCAACCGGGATTCTGCGAAGAATCCGGTCCTGGGTCCGGTCGTCGTCCGGTACGAGGGAGCTGGCCCGGTTTGCGCCCGGTTGACCGGGCCTGTGGCCGGGGCGTCCGGTCGTGGGTCCGGTCTGACCGGGTCCTGGACCGGCCAGCGTCCTTCTCTTCCTTGGCGCTCTTCGGGCGACGTCGGCTTCGGCGTCTTGTTCATCTCCAGGTTCCGCTGCTCCTCTCCTTCCCTTGACCATGGCGTCTCATCCTCTTCGGGGTCTTGGTGCGCCTTGTACCTAATGACACATAGCACGTCGGCATGAGGTAGCAATCCATCCAAAGGGGTACCGAGGTCAAGGGTGGTGAGGAGCGAGTTCACCTTGTCATGTATCGCTTTAGCCCGAGCCCGTGTCATTGGTCCACTTGGGGGACTTGTTGGTCTTGGTGAGGAGGTTTCCGAAGGCCACCCCGCATCAACCCTGACTGGGCCACATTGGTGAAGACTGTCCGTAATCCAAACTCCGAGAAGACGAGGAGGTTTGCCAAGATGCAAGAAGCTTGCAGGAAAGATGTGGAGCGTGGATTTGGTGTGCTCCAAGCTCGGTGGGCAATTGTCCGTCACCCGGCAAGAACATGGTCGCTGAAGACCATGCATGAGGTGATGACATGCTGCGTGATCATGCACAACATGATCGTTGAGAACGAGCGTCCTGATGGCCGCAATGAGAACCACTGGGAATTCCAAGGTGAGTTGGTTGCGCCAATTCCTGGAGCTTCTACTTGGGCGGACTATCTACATATGAATGTAGAAGTCACAAACGATACCGTCTCCAAACAGCTGCAGACGGATCTGATTGAGCATCAATGGACCATGGCTGGCCATGAAGATCATGCCTAGAGGACTAGTATCTTATTTTCATGTAGACTTTTCAAAATTTAAATGTAATAACTATGACTTCGTTGAAATCCTATTTGTTGTTTCAAAACTTCATATTTGATGCAAACGCGGAAATGCGTCGCGCCGCTGGAGCCATCCCAGGGTGCAAACGGACGCGCGGACAAAAACGGTCTGTCTCGCGTCCACCGCGCGACGCAAACGGACATTTCGGACGTCCGAAATGCGTCGCGCCGCTGGAGATGCCCTGAGCGGATCGGCTCAGACACTGCTTTTCCTGCTTATAACACGAGTTCTTTATCCTAAATGGCTTTCTAAAAACTTTTAAACTTCTATGGCACTTCTTGATCACGCCATGCATGATGGCTAAACTGAAGTGGAAGTCATGCAACTTAGATTGGCTAGACTGAAATGACTTAGCCGTTTTTTTGGCTCCAAAACAGCTAGATCATGCCATTAGGTTGGCTAATTTGCAAAATTCTTGGACCCTCTGAAAACAGGCAAGTGACCTAAAGTTTTGAAAAGGGCCATTTAGGACAAAGAACTCTTATAACACCTCCAAACATGTGGGGCCATGAACCTGCAAACGCACTTCTGTTGTCGCTCCTCGGAAAAAGACAAAGTCTACAATTCCAAACTAAACCTAACCAAAAAAAAAAGTTAGGAGAGGGAGATGAAGTTTCTATCTCCGAGAAAATTGGGTCCCAGAAATCTTCGGGTTGTGCATATGACGATCTAGTTATTGTTTTATGCACTCTATGTCAATACATAGTATGGTAATTTGAACTTATATGGTAATACAGTACATATTAGACATCATAACAGTACAAGATTATAAAGTATAAATTCAAACAAATAACATGATGAAAATGTCGAACATGTATCAAGCACATCCCATAGCACACAGGTATAGAGATTGTTCTTTCACCAAATGTTCATTCCACATCCTTCCTAAGAGGAGCTTGCATAGTGGTATAGGGAATGCTCTTTAATTTCTACCTCGGGGCTTTGACATTGGCTTCTCAAATGTTGCCCATTGAGGATAGAACCCATCTTCAAGAAAATATTCCATTGTGCACTTGCCCTCATTGAGATCAAACTCAACAAGAGGTGCCTCTCCACGGACTAACCTAGAAAAGAAAACGTGATCAACACATACATTGATATCATTGCGAGGCCCGGGCATACCGAACTAAGCGTGTCAAAATTCATAGTTCCTGATCTGCAAAAACGTAAAACTTGACGGTAAGATCATGGAAAAGTACGGTGAATTTCACATGACATGCGACAAGCAGTTCTTCCACCTCCAATACATTTTTTTTTATCAAAGCATACATGGAAACCGTCAAGCTTTTGTAGAATGCTAGAATCCTCTCGTTGTCTTGCTCATTTGGTGCGTGTAGGTATTCCTCAACAAACACAAAGCTTACTACAAGTTCCACTTTATCTAATAGACTAATACACGTGTTCTCCTACACATGCCCTAGCATACTTGTTTGATCATAACAAGCATACAAGAACAGACAAATAATATGCATCTACAAATACATCAACATAAAACATAATCCATCATTGCATGTAGAAAAGTCATCTCATCTACTAAGAGTGTGTTTGGTAGACCAGCTCAACTGAGAGATTCCCATCTGGATCGAGATATTTGAGAATTTGGGTCTTTGGTAGGTCGGGTTTTCCATCTGGGCAGTGACCACCTCATACGGAAAAGGGTCCTCAGCCATGCTCGATGGAGAAGCTCAAATCGAGCTTCTCCACTCAACCGAGTTGAGTCCGCCCAAAAATTTCCCCGCACGCCTAGGGGTCACGACCCCACACGGCTCGAGAGGGTCACTTCCCCCGCACGCCCTCTCTGCCCAAGGCGCTCGCGACCGTCGGCTGGCTTCCTCGTCGCCAAGCGCCGCTAGTACAAGCCGCCATGAAGCTCCCCTGTGGCCGCCAAGACGCGCCTCCTTCACGCGCCTACATGGCCATGACTAGAGCCGCCGCCATGGCCGCAACCAGAGCTGCCACCACGCGCCACCATGGCCGCGTACAGAGCCGCCTCCACGCGCCGCCATGGCTGGCACCAAGCTCCACCCCAGCATGCATCCACGCGCCCCCTGCACACGCCGCCATGGACGGAGCAATCGGTGGTTGGATGAAGTAAGGACCCGGTTGCTTTTTATTTTTCTGGTTAGGGACATTTGTGTAAAAATTTAGGCTCAGCATCATCTCAAGTCATACAAGCCACCAAACAACATCTCAACTCAGCAACTCTCGTCAAATACAGGCTCCCAAACAAGGCAAAAAAAATCAACTCAGCATAGCTAAGGTCAACATGCCTGAGGTGGGAAACACTTGTTGAGATGACCCAACCTACCAAACACACCCTAAAGTCTCGAGGGTGAAAACCCAAGATCTTCGAACGGGCGATGACAATGTTTGTGCTTTGTTTCCTTCTTGGAGGCATTGTTTTTTTTTGGAGAAACTCGTTTGTAGTTCGGGTGTTGTCTTCGGTGGTGGTTACAGTGCTACTGTTGTGAGTGGTTCAATACCGTGATGGGGTCTTGGTCTTTGTTTTTCTTTCCTCTCTTTTTTATTTTTTCTAGGATGTGTGCATTTCTGATGTTTTTGGATATCTTGTTGGTGCAGAGATTGGGTATAATTAATATCTTGATTGACATTAATATATAATTTCTTTATCAAAAAAAGACAACCAAACAAATTGATGAAACGTGGCTCAAAGACCTTCATGGATACCAATCACGCCTCTAATACGGAGAAGTGGAGAACCCATGTCCATGTGAGATGCCGTTACATCTGACTTACAGTAACGACGTGTCCGGGGATATGTGACATTTTCTTGAACTTCACAACATGAGAAGTTGGCAGCACCGTTAGACTATCGAAAGACAAGTGTCAAGACGTTGTTCTCATGGATAAGCTCTCACGCCTTTTTTTTTCCATTGAGCAGGACCATCGTCAGTGAAGCAAGACCACATGGATAAGTTGGATGGCCCCTTGGACTCCGACTTCCTGACGGGTCCGGCTTCCGAGTCAGAAACGAACCCCACGAGCGGCTCCAAAATCGCAAGTTCACAACCCGCCGTCTGAATCCCTAGCTGCCTTTTCCTGCGACAGACTTAGCTAGGAGTATATAGCGCTACCGTCCCGGTCGCGCGGTCAAGAAAACAAAGAGTACTCTTGATCTAGATTACATTTGTCAAAAAGCTGAAGAATTAGCTGCTGCGTTTGCGTGCGACGATGGCTACGGCTAAGAGAGCTAAAGCGAAAGCTGCCAGGGCCAAGGCCGCGGAAGCTGCCAAGGCAGCCATGGCGAGCGCCTACGAGGCCGAGAGGTCAGCAAGAACAGAGGCCGGACGAGCCGCCAAGGTAGCCAAGGCGAAGGCCGAAGAGGCCGACGAGGCTGCTAAGATAGCCACCGCGAAAGCCCAAGCGGCAGAAGAAGCCGCCGAGGTTGCCAAAGCCATGGCCGAAGAGGTCGCCAAGGCGAAGGGAACCGTGGACGAGATGAGGCGGCGGCTAAAGGATGAGGAAACGCAGTGCGAGGCAGAGTGGTTTGCCGCCAGGTTCCGCCGTCACTGGAACCCATTGTACGCCAACCGCGGCGTCCGGACCTTCCTCCAAACCAGTAAGCACGACGACCTCTTACTTCTCAGTTAATTCCCTTCTTCATTCTTTCACTAACTTGATATCCATTCATGGATCAATGCAGCATCTATACCCGCCATGCGTTACACGTACCCTGCTTCAGATGACCGCCCCAAGGCCATGGAAGGTTTGCAGATCGTATCGGTCAAAATCGCATCGATCAAGGACCCTTTACACTGGCCACTGCAAGTGTATGGCGTCGTCGCCGCACGCGATGTATTGGATCACAAGCGCAACATTATCTTCCACCGCTCCAGGAAGAACTGCCAAACCATCACTCCAGAGGAGCCGTATCTAGCATTGACCGGCCCTAGCCGCGCCATTGCCGTGTCAACGGACCCTTCATACGTCGAGGTTTCGCTGAAAGTCAAGGGCGCCACTAAAGCCGAGGATAAAGATCTGAGCGAACTAGCTATGATGTACAGAGCTGGGTGTGTTCTGAGCGGCCTTTACCCTAGCAGGCTCAGCACGTTGGAACTCAAGTTCGGCCACATTGCTCGCTCTGTGGAGGCTACAGTCTCTATAAAGCTGAAGGCTGGGTCATGGCCATCTTGTTTCCGAGGTGTATTCAGTGCTGTGCTGCCATTGGTACTCGTGACGACCTGAAAGTCGAGTTACTTGATTCCGTGGATGATGGTTTGCCCAGCGATGCCGATGGCGTGATCAAGCTCTCGAGGCGTGTGGTTTCTGCTGGACTCGGCGTGCCTCTGAAGATTTCTATCGTGGTAAGTCCAATTCATGAGGATCAAGTCGTTGAGTGTAGCGAAGCATCTTTTAAACCCGAGAGAGCCGGTATAAGCCTCAACGAGCTCGCTGTCAGTTTCTGTAGTATGGAAGTTAGCGTTGCTTGGTCATGTTTCCGTTATGAATGACTTTGTTCTTAATTAGTTATTATTACTGAGCTTGATGCAGAATTTGTCTTTAATTTCTGTTAAAATATATATACAGTATTACCCAGCCTTTCTTCAACTGTGTTGAAATAAATTGCCTACATCTTTCCATCAGCTCGGGCTTTTGGAATAGTTGGTTAGTGCATGCAATTCAATATGGTATCAGAGCAGGAGATCCTAGGATCAAATCCTGGCCAACGCAAGAATTAAAAGAAATATTGCGGCTCCCCAAACATGCGTCACAATAGGCCAAAGGGCAAAGACGTAGGGTGAGTGTTGAAATAAATTGCCTAACCTTTCCATGAGCTCGGGCTTTTGGAATAGTTGGTTAGTGCATGCAATTCAATATGGTATCAGAGCAGGAGGTCCTAGGATCAAATCCTGACCAACGCAAGAATTAAAAGAAATATTGCGGCTCTCCAAAACATACGTCACGATAGGCCAAAGGGCAAAGACGTAGGGTGAGTGTTGAAATAAATTGCCTACATCTTTCCATCAGCTCGGGCTTTTGGAATAGTTGGTTAGTGCATGCAATTCAATAAACTGTTTAGGCATTTGAAAAACCTCGTTAGTGCACCAATTCAGTATGATACCAGAGCACCGAGGTCTTAAGTTTAAGACCCGGGCAATGCATTATTAATTTAAATAGTTGCGCCCTTCTATCGATCCCACGTCTAAGGCCTTTGTATGTCTACGGTCTCTCCATATGTCCTCCATATGTCCAGCATTGACATGAGGGAGGGTTTTGAAATATATGTACACTCTCATCAATTCAATAATTTGTGCAAAAATTGTGAAAAGCCACCACAATTCAGGGTTCTTTTATATTGCGGTGTAGTTAAACTATACCATTTCATTTATGGATTTGCTAATTTTTAGCTAGCTAAAAACTAGCTTAGCACTCAATCATTTTTCTGACCGCCCGATCATGAAAAACACTTGGGGGTTGCCGCCAATGGCGATAGTGTAGTTGTGAGGGTCCATGATCTCCCCTCGCATATGACCTACCTCTATATCTATCTTCGAGGTGTTTGGGTTCTGCAAAACTCCGTAGACATGCAGAAGAGAAATGTTATCCCCACTCCGACTAAGACATAACTTTTACTAAAAATTTATCGTGATCTTTTGGTCAAATAACAACTAAGGTGAAGCAGGGTCAGGGGAAATGAAACTCTTTCTGATAAACATATATATTTTGCACATTTATTATTACGGGTAGTTCCTACGAAGAATCGGACTAATGATGTATACAATGCTTGAATTGTCGATGTTGATACTACATAGTGGGTTGTCAATCTCCAGCGACTACAAGTGTAATAGGAGCCATCCGTTGACAAAAGAATCACCCTAAGATGACAGTCTGCTTGAAGTGAGGGGAGATTCGGCTCATCCGACCTCAACAACTTTTACCTTAGTTGAAGGGGCCAATGTCGCACTCCTGCCCCAAACGAAACCTGGGAATTCCTAGGGTGTGATCCCGTGGTTTGGTTCAAAGCTCATGGTGCCAGGCTCGGTCAGATTCATGGCTTGTTGGAGCGGTCTATCTCGCTCGTCGGGCTGGTAGATGGCGACGTGCACCGACTCGAGACCACAAGCGGCAGAGATTTGGCCCAGGAAGCTTTAGCTGAAGGCAGACGTAGCTGACGACCGACACTAACTTGGCGAAGAAGGGCCATCCAAGGATCGCTTGATAGGCGCCGCGGAATGCTAAGACCTAGAAAGTTACATTCTCCCGTCATATATTTCCCTCTCTTCTGAATTCCACCTCTAGTGTAATGTGGGCGAGTGATTGGGCATAGACGTATCGATGGAAGGATGTCGAAATGGGCCTAATGGAGGTTTCGAGGATTCTCACCTTTCTCAGGGTCTTGAGGTAGACCAGGTTGAGGCAAATTCCTCCATCGATGAGAACTCGGTTGAGGTTGTGGCTACCCATTACAGGATCAACCACAAGAGGACTCACAGTTGGGCCTAGGCAAAACAGTCAGAACCAAGCGTGAGACAGAGTTGTGCAAACCCTTCTTGACAGGTGGGGTCCAGGCATGGGAGTTGTAGTCGTTGGAAAAAGTCAAACAGTAGCCCCAGTAGCTATTATCATGAAAGAAATTTAATTATGCTCAGGACTATGTTACTCGAAGTTACAACAAAATTGGTACTAACAGCTGCCTCATAGTTCAGACGTCACATCCTCTTCCCTCGTTGTCTACCACCCCGTCCTTTCACGGGGCTAAGTACAGCATATAACTTTCAGCACAGAAATGGAAAATCAGAATCAGCACAGCCACGACCCCTACAGCTGCATATCCACACAGCTTGTGTTCTCGTGGGGTGCAGAGTCACATCAAGAAAACCATGTGAACTGAAGGTTCTATGATTAAATAGTTTAGTACAAGAAAAACAGAGTACATTGGGATAAGCTTCACTTTCAGCAATCGAATGAACTGAAACATGAGCATCCTATTATTGGGGAGACCAACCAAATATAAATTCTAGCAAGTAGGAGACAACACGAAAACCAGCCTGATCTTGATCGCGAAAAGATGCGGCAGGCAGTAACATACTGTATCATCCTTCAGGCACCACAAGCCATGGCATCAGGCTTTGATGGTCACACTGCACAGGCATAATCCCGATGGCTTGAGCTTAGACGTGCACCATTCAGATCCCGTTGGTGCAGCAGGATCATACATCAGTGTCTGATATCCGGGTTCTTCCTCCATTGAGAACAGCAGCAACTTACCCTCGTGTATCCCAAGAGAAAATCTTGTGCTTGAACTACCAGTAAGCGGCACTGGGACCTTCTGCCAGGAATTATCTGCTGGGTTGAAAATCGCCAGTGACCTCTGATTCTTCCATTCAATGCAGAATAGCTTCTCACCAAGAACAGCATGAGCGGTGACCATTACACAGCCATTCTTGACCTCACCCCAGGCATGGTTATTTGTATTGTACACATCAATGGAACGGGAGTTACCAATTGTGAAACTCGAACGGCCACCCATGACGTACATCTTCCCTTCAAAGCTACACCCAAAGCAACCCCATCTTGGCCTGCGAAGGCCCTCGATCAACATCCATTTATTTTGTTCTGGGTCATAAACTTCTACGCTAGATAAACTGTCACCACTGGGACCAAATCCACCAGCAACATATATCACACCATCGACCTCTGCACAGGCAAAGTCGCAACGAGCCACATTCATCTTAGAAAGGACAGTCCACCTAGAGGATGAGAGGATAAATGAGTTAATCCAAAATTTCATAAAATGCTGAGGACTTAATTACCGTATATGTCAACGAGTCATTATTGCTTATTCAGATAACTTGGAAACAAGTTTAGAATTTAAGTTAGTGAGACTAATAAGATCATCTTTAATCAAACTATCATTTACCCTTCTGCTGATGCATATGAGGATCCAAATGAAACATACCTGTTGAGGAAAGGATCATATTTGTAAACCTCATCAGAGACACGTTCCTTCCCATGGTCAGCATCATAGCCAGCAACAACAATGAGCTTCCCATCAAGGACAATTACACCAAACCCAGCTTTGGTTGGTCCAGGCATAGGTGGAAGAGGGGTGTTCTTTTGCCCTTGGCCCTCCAAAACCTCCCAATGAGACCCCTTTGCTCCAGAATTAGCAGTCAAAACGTACACATACTCCTCAAGCTTTCCAACCTCTTTCCTTACAGTAACTAATTCTTTGTTCTCTAGGAATGACATCCATCTCTTGGACACTCCACCCATGACAGGGAAGTGACTTCGAGGAACAAGGGCAAGGCATATCTTTGCCAGGTCTTCTGGCAAGCCAGGTATTAAAGCACAATACTGATTGCAATCTCTTTGTGGCACAAAGCATGAGGAAAGTTTTGGCCTTGTTGGAGCCTTGAGCTGCATTGTAGCACGGAGGCACGTCTTTGGTTGAACGAATTGTTCGCGTGTACCAACAAGTGTAAGCATTGCAAAAGGTGGCAGCAAGCAGCTCAATCTATACCTCCCCTTGTTAGCCAATATAAGGAACAACCTTTGGCTTACCTATGGACCTTAGAATCTTATATACTATAAGTAACAATGACTCGAATGGTAGGATTCGTGGAATCCGTCTCCTATTGGAATGGTGAGAGACAAGGGTTTGAATGATGCCGAAATTAGGTTTTTCAACTTTGATGTCTCTGTTTTAGTTATTCTTGCTGTATCAAATGCCATCCGGTGAGAATTTTTGAAATGGTTCTCCCTTATGGAATCAGCACTTGTCTCCTTATTGATGAGGTAGAAATCGTTGCCTCCCTTACACATTGCCTTAATATCTGGATAAATACTGAAATATCAGCTAAATCTGCACAGCTACAGTTACAAGAACAAATAGGTGCAACATATATATACCTTTGGCCATATAAATTTTAGTACTGTTAGCCAGCAGTAGCATCCATTTCTGCAAGTCTAATTGTCTGCAGCCAGCATACAAAATCTTAGTATATCACTGTGTTAGCATCAAGTAGGAGCTGTAGAAACAGTTACACTGATAATCTGTGATATTGTCTGGAAACTACAAAGTAACACCAGTGAAACAACATGCATGGCACAGCTCTCTTTACTTCTATTCTATGACACCCTGTGTGAGGATCTTGAATCATAAGTCAAAATGGGCATGTTAATGCTGCCATGATCTTCATATGAGTCATTGCTTAGAATACATATGTTCTACAGTTGAAATGTACATCTAATTCCAGGAGAAACAAGTATTCCTGAGATTCTTGAGGACTATGTACAGTTAAAAAGTAATCTTCTATGAAACGAATTAAGTTGTTAATGGGTTGAACTGTGTTGAACAAGCTGAAACCACCTTTAGCAAACAGCTAAACAGAATCTCAGGAAAAGAAAGAAGGCAAACAGGTCAATCAAGTTACTGTGACGAACCACTTCACCTCACAAATACTAAAACGACAGATCAGAACTAAGGCATACATCTATTCGTGCCGTGAAGGCATGAACTGAAACCCAATCCTCTCAAAGAACAAGATAGACTAGCCAAACAAATTTTAACTTCTGCACAGTATGTTTGCTAGCAAAATCCTAAAAGTCGGGGTCAAATCTGAATCATGGATGAAAATAAATCCTCTTCCGATCATGAATGGATTTTCAAGAGTCAAGAGCTAGACAAACGCATCAAGTGGAAGCCCAGAGAACCTAAGGATGAAGTACAGATCTCGAGTCGTTATTTTTTAAATAATAAAAAAAATCAGCTAAGGATCATGACCTCCTAGAAAGTTGGAGCAGCAGACGTCAGATCTACTTGGAGCCAAAAACTCGAATTAAGACGATTGCATCAATAATCAACCATAGAGAAACATGAATGACTATGGAGGATCTGAGACTCGACCACGATAAACAAGAGAAGACGCGGGATTAGCACGAAGGGCGAAAAGGCTAAGATCGATTCGATTTTTGCACGGAAACAGCAACGTAAGGGGTCCCTAATCCAGGAAGAACCCATGAATTCTGCGGCGTATTAAGAGAAGGGCAGATCAAAAGGGGAGAACCCATGAATTCTGCGGCGTACTAAGAGAAGGGCAGATCAAAAGCGCTGTACCTGAAATAGGAGGGCAATCCAAGGAATCCCGAGATGGGTAATCGGAACACGAGCAGCAGCAGTTGCAGATTAGGGACACAAGGAGCGCGTGGAAATGGGAGTAGTGTGGAGACGGTGGGTGGGGTCAGAGCATGTCCAGTCTTCGGATAGATTGTTTGGGGACGCCACTTGATGCTGCCGTCAGCCAAACAACGTCTGGATGAAGCTCGCGTCCTCCGAACACGGCATAGGGCGAAAATTTAAGAAGTTATCTAAGTTTTGTTATATGTTAAATTAAATGAAAACGGCTAAGTTTGATAAAAACCTAGCCTACTCGCCGTCTTTCGGGGCTCTTGGCGGACCAACTTCGCGGTTGTTCCCCCGACGTTCTTGCGCCTCCTCGAGGAGCCTCTATTGCTCGGCCGCCATGAAGAGGCGAGCCCCCTCCTCAATAGGCGCCCGTTCGACGAAGATTCCGATGGTGGGTCATCATGTGACCTCAAACTCCTCCTCTCACGCTTGGGAGTCGTTTTGTAGCTTCTTCAACGACTCGCAGGACTCGACGATGGCCTTCTGCTCCGCCGACTTCCCCTCCAGGTCTTGCTCGTCGCTCGAGTCCTCTAGGTCATCGTCATCCTCATCCTCCTCTTCCTCCCCCGCCACCGCATCTAACGCAACCTCCTCTTACTATATGTTAGCCATGAACTACGCGTCGAGCGTGGCGAACTCCTCCACGTCGGCCTCGTTAAGCACAGGCTCGAGCGACTGCGAGGTAGGATCTTTCGTCGGTGGAGGTGGAGGTGCAATGAGGCCGTTGCGACCTAGCATGGAGTAGGTCATTGCGTGGCGGGGCAGCATTTTTGTGGACATGGAGGGAAGCTCTTGTGCTACCGCGGCGAGTGTGGTGGCGATAGAGAAGAAGGGAGTTTTATAGGCGGAGGCCACGCGGGGAAACGGCTGAGAAAGTGCGGGAAGGAGAGTTGTGGCATTAGCGCATTTGCGACACGTGGAGAAGGCACAAAAACGATGGGACTTCTCGCCACCTCCACCTTGGATACCGTCGTTACCATTATGGAAAAGTTGTCGCGCGCGGTTTGTGCTGATGACAGGGCTGGCATGTCGCCATCGCGTTGCGTCCAGTGCGCTCATAAGTAGCCCTATGTAGCGGTGACGGTCTTGTGTATCTGTCTGGCGCGCCCCAAAAGCCTTTGGGGAATGTGATTGGAGAGCATCTAAACTGGCGGCCCCAAATATATGAAGGATATGTTGGACAACTATGTTAAAAGCTTGAATATTCCCTAGCTTGGGTACTAATATTTGAATGCATGAAACCATGTTGAGAGTGTAAGGATGAACAAAAGAAGGAGGATGACAAAAGCATAATCTTTGGGATTCCCATGCAACCCCAAGAAGAGGATAAAGAATAACAAGTGGAGGAAGAACGGAGTAGCTACCCATCTCCAACTTCCATCAATGATAACACACAAATTCTTATGAAGACCCCTTTTTATACTATTGATGATATAAGTTTGTCTAATCTATGGGAGGATCATGATAATATAAAATAAATAGATGATACCATAAGCTCATTAGATGATTTTTATTTGGTGATTCTATTCGCAACTATGTTGTTGAGTCTACCTTTAATGCTTGCAAATATTATGAAAGAGAAAGAGATAAGAGCCATCTTTATATTTGCTGTTATTTAAAATGTAAGCTACTGATCATTATATGCATTTGCTACCTTTATGTTATTTATTCATATATAAAATGCCAATGTGACAGTTAGATTTAAAAGTTAATGGTTTCAAATACCATATGCTTTCATATAAAATTTGATTTAAGCACACCTTTACGTACTTATTGAATTATAAAATAACATTACTTTTTATTACGTATTTATTAGTTTATAAGTCTTAATAAAAATAAAAATAAACTATGAAGAGTAAATGAGAAATATGAGCAATCGAGAAGTTGGGGTCGACCTTGTGTATGTGTTCTTCATGCCAATGGAACCATTGCAAAGTCTATATCATTAAAACTCTTCCTACACTAAAACAAAATAAAAAGAATGTTTCCTTTCTATATATTTTATCTTCTTGAATAAAATTATTTACTAATAATTACTATAGTTTTCATCTTGGTAGAAATTATCATATCATTTGTTTGGAGAACTAACCATTTTGTACGCATTGGAGTATCATGGAGATGAAAATATTTCTTTCTTTTAGATGAGTACCATGATATTATGAGGAAGAAGTAGAGGACCAGAAGCATCAAGATCATAATCTTGAGGATGCCCACGCATCCCCCTCTTCTTTCAAATATCTCAAGTAAATTATTTCAAACTCACGTTCTAGTTTTATCTTCATGATCCCTTTTAAATGTATGTGGCGGCCATATTTTTATTTACCTTTGAGTTTTTCCTACACATGCTTGCTGTTGCAAGATAGTTTATTTTTTATTTAACTCTCTGGTTTTTAAAATAAAGTACCAAGTTTTACCCATTTAGGTGCTAAAAGTTGTGAAACAAAATGTGAGTTGCTGATTTCTGCGTGTTACTTTTTAGTGCACGATTTTTCTATTTTTTTGTAACTCCTAAAATCTTTGTAAATTCACAGTAGCTGCAACTTTTCACCCTCTATATACATGAAAACTAGCTAACATTCCTGACATGTCTAAGTGGTCCAAAAAAATCAGTTTTGTTGCTTCTAATTTTTTTGACAAATTCTGCCTCTTAATGTTAGAACCATTTTTTTAAGTATCAAAATGATTTTTTCTTAAAAGTTATGATATAATAGAATGAGTAGAACATCATGCGCTCTCTGGTTCATAAAGAAATAATTTATCTTTGAAGAAAATGGCAGCAAGCATATTATTCTTGTACCACTAGTGTCACCCCATAGAAAAGAATGGGAGAAAATTTTGTGTTGAAGTTTTTTCACAAAAAATAGAGGAACATAACACTAAGAGTTACCCAATAATGGTGAAGACCATAATCTTGGGGATTCCCAAGGTATTCCAATGGACTCATTTTAAAACTCTCGGTTTGCACACTTCTAAACTCTGTTTTTTGAGCAACATAGAGTTATCTCGAAAAATTGGAGCGTATTTTAATTTATTTGTGTCTAGTTTTGCTTTTAGATAAATAAGACCATCATGACAAGTACCTTACATGCATATTAAATAGCTACTTAAATAAACTATCCTATTCTTAAATGAAATAAGTTGCATGTTATGAAAAGAAAAAGAGGAATGCCAACAAAATGTTGAAAGTTAAGTTATGCATGTTATTACTAGTTTCAAATGCTTTATTGAATGATGATTTGCTAAATGCCTTATTTCGTGATGCTTCTTACTAGTATACATATATGTTTAGCATTAAGTATAATTGTTTCATGATAAATGGATATCACTGTGACACACTATTGCATGCTTTTAGAGTTTAGACCTCTTACTAGCCAAAAAGAAACAAAATGAATTCTCACACAAGTTTAGACTTGTATACAAATCGACTCAACCCATATACCATCATACCTACCTACATAGCACTTGCTATTTCAAGTATAATATGTGTGTTATGCCTCCAATTGCTTCAAAATATCTTTTTTGTGTAATTTCAAGCTCATAAGAAAGTAAGTTATGGAAGGAAAAACACCACTGTGGAAGTTGTGAGTTTGACAAATTATAAGTAATGAGATAGGTAGGAACCATCACTACAAGAAAAGTTCTGATAGACAACGTCCCAAAATCGTCAACTAAGGGGCATTTTTCGTCGCCTATGGGCCTAACCCGACGATATGGGTTCTGTTGTCGAAACTGCGTCAGGCAAAGTCCAACGACGATTTTTTCGGTCCGTCGCGTTTGGGCGCCCTTCCGCCATGGAAAATCGGACCGTTGCGCATGTGTTTTCGGGAGCCCGTTGACCGCGACGTCATGCAACCGACACGTGTGACGCCGTTAACGCGGCAACGGCGTTAACCCAAATGGTAGATGGTAGGCCCACACGAGGCCTGCCACGTCTTAGCGGGCCGGGCCAGATGACATAGTTTGACCGGTCAACTATATAGCTTGGCGGTCCATTAGTTACGTGGGCCGGGCCTAACCTCTAAGGTTGACTGGTCAAAACTTAAATGGGCCGGCCCATTTAACATGTGGGGTCCACTTACATCAACGGGCCGCCCAAGAAGCAAGTGGGCCGGCCAAAACACAGGGGTCCCACTTTCCTTTTAAAGGGCCGGCCCATTTAGTGTGTGGGGTCCACCTTATAGCAAGTGGGCCGGCCAAAATGTGGGTCCCACTTTCCGGTTAAAGGGTCGGCCCATTTAGTATGGGGGTCCACAATATAGCAAGTGGGCCGCCAACAAGATAGTGGGCCGTGCCAAAACACAAAGTGGGTCCCACTTTCTGTTAAAGGGTCGGCCCTTTTAGTATGTGGGGCCACCATATAGCAAGTGGCCGGCCCACCAAGATAGTGGGCGGGCCAAAAACACAGTGGGTCCCACATTCGTTAATGGGCCGGCCATTTGGTACGTAGGGTCCACCATATAGCAAGTGGTCGCCCAACAAGATAGTGGGCGGCCAAAAACACAGGGTCCCACCTTCCCGTTAAAGGCCGCCCATTTACCATGTGGGACCACCATATAGCAAGTGGGTGGCCCAACAAGATAGTGGGCGGCCAAAAAACAGGTGGGCCCCACTTTCCTGTTAACGAGCCGCCCAATTAGTATGGGGGTCCACCACGTAGCAAGTGGGTCGGCCAACAAGATAGTGGGCGGCCAAAAAACACATGTGGGTCCCACTTTCCTCTTAAAGGGCCGGCCCAACAGATAGTGGCCGGGCCAAAACACAGTGGGTCCCACTTTCCTCTTAAAGGCCGGCCCATTTAGTGTGTGGGGTCCACCACAAAGCAATTGGCCCAACTAAGTAGTGGGTGGGGTCCACCGTAGAGCAAGTGGGCCGGCCCAATTAGTGTGGGGTCCACCGTAAATCAAATGGGCTGGCCCAATAAGTAAGTGGGCCAGCCGTTTAGTTGCTGTTTATATGCCGGCATAATAGGCGCTTTAGGAATTTGCGGGCAGGCACATATGTGATTTCGCTTAATTGGGCGTTTAAGGGATGGGAATTCGTGATTTAGATACTGAGAATATTTACGCAGCATTGATTTCTGTCGGATAGCCTCACTTACCACAAGCACCAAAGAAAAAATGCGCGAAAGAACTATAAAAACTAACTAAATATTACATCAGCTGCAAGGCATTGAAAAAATATTACAGAACCCAGAGAAATTGAATGGTAATTAAACCTAGCAATACAATGAAGCGATCCGGCAATCTTTTAAGTTGTCCATGCAGCACCTATATCTGAAACAAAGACATTACAAGTTAAGACAGCAACAATGGAAAGGCAAAGACACTACAATATTGTTTGCCAAAGAATTTGGAACTCATCATTTCGTCGTTATAACAAGATCATTGTAATGCGCACAATAAGCAAACAAAGAGTGCATGCCGCATACCAACAGCCAATATAACAGAGCATGTTAGAATGAAACAGCAGACTTACTACTGTCGAGTCCCATGCAAACCAACATGTTCAGGGAGTACAAAATTGGCATGAACAACATAGTAGCAGGCTATAAATTTTGTAACAACGACTGAGCAAGATGAAGTTATGATGGCTACATCTACAGAGCAGGGAATGTAAACCAAAAATAGAAGTTACGATGGCAAAAGCTAAAGAGGAGGGAATGTGAACCAACATGTGCCAAGTGCAATTACTTCATTTTGGCCGTGAACTAAATAATACTCCTGAACTTATAGTGAAGGGGATGCAAATCAAGATGTTTCGGGATATAAACTTGTAATGAGCAACACATAGAGGATAGTTAATGCTGGAGCTTAGGATGGACCAGATACAGAATATAGTGGGATCACCTGTGAACTTGTATAAGAGGGAATGCAAACCAATATGTTCAGCTTTCCATATGTGAGCGTCATGCCAAGTCAGAGAAACAAGTCAATAATGCAGCTTTTGAAGAACAAGATGGCACGCAAAATTATTATCTAGTAGTATGACAAGTTTATTTGTACTACAGGCTAGATAGCAGAGTGATAGCATGCCAAACTAAGTCCTTACTTTGTTAGCTTACAATGAACTAGATACAAAACAATGGCATCACCTGTAGTACAGGGAATGCAAGCCAACATGTTCATGGAGTAAAAAATTGGCACAAACAACATAGTAGCAGGCCATAATTTTTGTAACAACGACTGAGCAAGATAAAGTTATGATGGCTAGATCTACAGAGCAGGGAATGTAAACCAAATATAGAAGTTACGATGCCAAAAGCTATAGAGCAGGGAATGCGAACCAACATGTGCAATTACTTAAAATTGGCCATGAACTAAATAATAGCAGGATGTTACTATAATACCTATAATTTTTATAACAACGACTGAGCAAGATAGAAGTTATGATGGCTACATCTACAGAGCAGGGAATGCAAACCAAAATGTTCAATCGCTTAAAGTTAGCAATGAAGTAGAAAATAGCAACGTGTTACGGTCATAGCTAGGAATGAACTAAAAGAGCTTCAGACAAACAAGCATCTGAACCCAGAACATGGCGCTAAAACAAGGGACTTACATTAGGAGAAGCACTCTGTGGGAGTCACAGCAGATCTTCATGGGGTTGATAGATCCGGTGATGAAGTACGCTACATGTGCTACTTGGGGTTGGAGAGACGGCCATTACACTTCATGGTTACTCATCTCATCTGCAAAAACGTAACGGCGCGTCGTTAGCACAAACAGGTTCCCCCAAGATTAAACAAGAACTTGCAGGCAAGCAATAGAAAAGCGACAGTAGAAGAGTTTAGATCATGCACGGCGCCGGTGAAGCAGATCCGGTTCATGCACAGCGGTGTCGGTGAGCAAGATCCGATGCGGTGGACGACGGATCCGGCGAAGCGGCTCCGGTGGGGTGGACGATACCGCAGCTGAAGCGACTGCGGTAGACTGCTGGATGAGTATATGGTTTCGAGGTTCGGCGGGGATGATCCAGTCCGGTTGATGACGGCGTCGATGAAGCGGCTCCGGCAGACAGCCGGATGACGAGGATCGCGAGGCCTCGGGTAGGCCAGGGAAGTCCGGCGGGGATGTTCCGGTGCGGTGGTCGTGGAGGTGGGAGAGAGAGGGACTTGGGAAGTTCCGGTGGGTGGTCTCAGAGGAGAGAGTGAGGGAAATGAATTTTTTTTCGGGGAGTTTCGGAGCTAGGGAGGTGGTGATCGAAAAAAATGACGGGTAGACCCCCCACCAACCGACTTATGCATGGACATTGTTGTCATCTTTACGAGGGTAGAATGGGAAGTTAGAGGCGTGTGAAATATTTGTATTTTTCGAGCGGGAAGTTTTGCCGCTGGAATGAGATTTCGAATTTGGCTATAGTCCAAGTAATACAAAAATATGAGACCGTACTAGTACGGCCAAGTGTCACATCAAGTCATCATCACGTTGAAAATCGGTTACCACGAGCATAATCATGATATATCTTGAAAATCAATTTTGAAAAGCCCTTCTGAAATATTTCGGGATTGGTACTAGGAGATTTTGCAGCTTGACTAAGAATTGATTTTGAATAAGGCTATGGTCTAAGTAATTTTTTTTCTTCGAAAAGGGGATATGACCCCAGCCTCTGCATCGTGGTGATGCACACGGCTTTTATTAATAATCCAGTCGCAACAAAAGTATGTTTTTTTTTGCAAGGAGCAACAAAAGTATGTTGTACAGATGGTCCAAGTAATATATACTAGTGATTGTAATATAAGGCCAGGGGTAGACCGGAACCATATCCTCTAACGTAGAGATGACAAGTCAGGTAAGCACAGTGCTTAAGTAGTGCAAAACGTAGAAGAAAAATCAGGAAAATGTAACAAATACTGTACGTATTTACTGTAGCAATCACTGTATATTTTTACTGTATAAAAAATCGTATAAATATTTAAAAAAGATAGTCATAATTTTGATTGTTACTAATTATCGTAAATGCATATTGCTTACATATATTATGGAAGTTAATTTAGATCAAATTAGACTTAATCATGTAGATGTGGAGAAGGAAAATTAGAGAGGTGTAGCTTACCCGACTTGTCTATTGCACGTTAGAGGATCTACTTCCGGGGTAGACCATGCTACTTAGACTACTCATAGTGGGAGTAACTAAGGAGTATTAACATAGAGCTGGTTGTGGTAACTAGCTATGTTACCATAACACTTTTCAAGATAGAATGAGTCTACATACTAACTAAAACAATCATGCATGATAGTACTACATCTAAGTTACTATGCATTATGAAGGTAGTAACATAGAGTAGTGTCATATGCATGCGGAAATTCAATTTGGCTCCCGGGTGCATATGCTCCCTCTACCAAAAAATCATATTTTAAAATGTCGAAAAAAATTAGCAAAAAATTTACATGTACATATTCATAATATATGTTCGTTCGTCAAGTTTCACGAAAAACCAATATTTTTTGTGGTCTATGTAAAAAAGAGAAAACTTATCTTGTGAAAAGCATTATTTTTAGTACTGTGTTTTATCTTTTTACACACGTCACACGACAAGTCGCAACTTTTTAAGGGCGTAGCACGAGAAGATGTACATGCGAATTTTTTGTTTCATTTTTTTTGAAATTCAAAATATGTGTAAGATGCATTTCAAAATGGAGGGAGCATATGCTCCTATGTTTCAAAACACCACTCCCGCATGCGCATGACACTACTATACGGTCACATCAAGTCATAATCACAACCAAAATCAGTTCCCATGTACAAATATTTTGGATTTTATTGGCGGGAGATTGTAGCGCTTGACAGATATTTTCAATTTAGCTGGCGCTAAAAAAATACTGTACTAGAAAAATTGGTAGCTTACTGTAGTACTGCCTCCTTTCAGGGATACAAGGACAAGGACCCATCAACTAAAATAATGTATGAAAATGGTCACCAATGGGCCAACTAATAGTTATACTTTTCCCATGCAGCGCAATATAAAAAATACTACAAATCAGATTAAACCTTGATTAAATATTGGTGCATCCAATCCATTCAGTTTTCATTTAATCCACATCACCAAGGAAACAACCACCAGGTACATAACAAGTGCAGATAGAAGCACCAACAAAATAGTTCAGCATCACAAACCCTTTCACACAACCAAGGGACACCTTTGACTGTCAGTGTTCACTGTGGTATTCAGCATCTCCCACACTTTCTCAGGATGTTGCCCAGGTGGGCTTGACTTGCTTCTAATCCTGCAGTTATACGGTGGATGACTACTCTTTGTGCAGCCACTATTGCTCGTTCCTCTTTGAGTAGTTCCTCGAGAACATAAAAAGACAATGACTTGGACCTCAACCTGCGCTTGGGCTTTGACTTGGACTTGGACCTCGACAAATTAGTTGTGAACCCAGCATTACGCAGGAATGTGTTGTTGGCTATACCATGACATTGTAGTACCTTGGAAAATGAATTCAGACATTCTTCCTGGGTTTTTTCTATACCATCTTTCTTTGGTTTTGCCAGCTCCACTTTCATGTCAGACTGAGGAGTTTTCAGTTGTTACACATGTGTAAGAGAAGAGATTATAATGTGAAGACATGTGTATGAACTACCTCTAATAATCCTACAAACTGGCATGGCTGATTACCGCATATACATTTTAGTAAGAGCATGTTACATCATATTGACATGTCTTCTATTGCTAACACGTAATAGCAGGACTATAAAAATATGCATGGATCCATGTGTAGAATTCGTAATGTGCATGATATTGCTGAGAAGTATATAAGTGAATTGTACTAGCCCTTTCCACCAGTTCAGACATTTGGTTGTGTTGGCTAGTGCATGAAGCTTGACAAATATGACAAGATATTTCTGCATACAATTGAAAACCATAACTGACATTAGTAGAGAATACTTACAATAACACTCTGTGCAAAATGTCCAGTCAAACCATTTCTGCTCGTCTGGCACACCTTGAATTGCTCAAGTAGACTCATCTCTCTGTCTGTACTCTCACAGTATGCTTGCCTTGCCTTCTGATATTTTCGCAAGAGAAAATATAAATTAGTTTCACAACCACGTCACATGCCGACATGCGACAATTGAAAGTTTTCAAAAAAAAACAGAGACATCAATTTACGATGTATATTGTGCATCTATAAATTCTAAATGATTTACTAATTTAAATATAGTTGTACAGATAACATTCCTTACCATACAGTAGAGGTGTCCAATCAAGCTACGAGATCCTGTACGCTGTTGTAAACGTACATTATTACGAGCACGCATGTTACTTCGAGCGATGAACTACAAATGAAGACTTGTGAGACACATGCTTAAAAAGGAATCAGTAATGTGATCTTGTCTCACTGTCTTCACAGAACATACCAAATTCTTTTGAGCAGACCAATACTCAACAAGATCACACCATTGATCATCAGTCATCTGTAGTATAGGAGAGGTTGTTGGAATATCGCTAGGAGTCCTCCCAGCAAAGTATCTCATCTTTAGCCTATGGCGCTCCTGGCGCAACGCTGAAGAGAATATGCTCCTGATAACAGTGATTACATTCTTCATGTCATCATCAAACTCAAGACATGTCTGTTTACAACAATGGGAACCGTTCATGTGTTAGATAGCTAGCCAACAGAAAGCTAGAGGGAATGTGAACGAGCAACATGGTATTGTTTACGAAAATGACTTACATGTAACATGTGCAGTAAACCTTCAAAATGAGAAGGGGTGTTTACGTGTTGTTTCCATGATGGAAAGATAGGAATTTGAGTCCTGACAAAAACGCCTGTGATCGATGCTATATTAGATGATTCTTGTGGATCCAGTGGCCTTCTGATACCTGCTATAACTGATGTGATGGGAAATCTTGTTCCCATTCGGGCAATCTTATTTTTAAGTGATTTCAAAGTCGTTGGCCCCCTTCGTTTTCTTGGTCGTGGTGGAACTGCAAATTTAAGCATTACATCAAGCTATCAAGGTATTTATGTAACGGAGCATGTAAGGGAACACGTACCTAATTCGGCCCCACCATCATCTTTAAGGAAGAAGTTGTCTCTGGCAGGACTAAATGTCAGCGGGCGATCGTGATTAGTTAGGTGTTGAGAACCTGCTGTTGAAACTGGGTCTGCTGTGAATTGTTCTTGGGTAACTGGATTGGCAACAGGTGGCTGGGGAACATGTGGTTTGGTATTTGCTCCGTCTACAGCTTTTAGACCAACCGATGTGGGGTTAGGTCGAAGCTTTTTATGTTGGTGTTTCGCATTACAATATTTTTTTGCCTGGTCATCATTTTCAACTAGATTAGAGTGACTCTGAGTCTGAGACCTTGTTTTTACTCTGTTCACTGCATTTGTTTGTGATCTGACATGACCAGCTTGAACCCTTTTTATTTTTAGGTGAGCTGTCAGATATTGATCTTCCTGTTGAACTATGTTCTTCACCTTGTTGGTATTTGAAACGTCCTTACGTGAAGTCCCTGATGCCTGCCAGAGATAAACGGTACTTCAATCAACAAAATCATATACATGCTTGATACGATTATGGAACATAAGAACAGCAAGCCAAGACATGATGAAACATATGTTATTATTATGTGTTAACTGAGCAGATGATAATGCTATAACTTGGGCTGGGTTGGACAGATACATCACAGTTATTGAAGATGCAACAATAATGCCAATGAAAAGAGCGAGCAATCACCTTGGGGGGTGGAGTAGGGTGCTTGACAAGGGCATCCTCTTTACTCAGGTCTCCCTCAGACTCTTGTTCAGTAGGATCAAGTTCTGAATAAGAAAATTGATTGTTATCGATGGAGACAGGAGAGGTGTTTGATTGTTCACTGGTGATGCCTATATTTTCTCTCCGGCCCTCTTTGTACTCTACTACAGTATCTTTAGCATGCATTAGAAAAAAATGCTAACGAGATTTATCATGGAACTTTGAGTAGAGCAGTAGAAGGGCAAATTAGTAGTAGCAAGTAGATGATAGCTCAAAAAGGAATAAAGCGTAGATCAAAAATAAATGATTTCCCTGTGCATGCCAATTGATGATTACAAGATTTATAAACATGCAGTTTAATAATGTCGACTAATCACTCTGCAGGCTTGACTTCTACTACAGTCATACCAGATAGCACCAAACAGATTGTAGGAAAAGTAAACTTGAAACCCCTAAGGCCTTGTTTGGTACTAGTGTTTTAGTGGGGATTAGTGGGGATAATACTCTAGAGTATTGGGTGACAGCAGAATTCACCCAATACCCACAAAACCCCATCCCCAATCCACTAGGTAGGGGTAGAGTATTGGGGATTGAAAAAATACACTAAATTTTGCGGAAAAGTAGGGATAAGTGGGGATTAAACTCGCTCATACTCTAGCACCAAACATGCATTGGGGATAAGTGGGGATTTAAAGTTTGGAGCGGATTATCCCTGCTAATCCCAGTAAAACTCTAGTACCAAACAAGCCCTAAAACAGATCGCACGAAACTGATGTTCGGAAATGAAATGCATAACGGAAGCGGCTAAACACCAACCTTCGCATGGGGAGTGGACGGCTTTACGCTTTGGTTTCGCGCGGTGGACCGGTTGGGCGCGGGGTCTACCCATTTCACCGTGCGGTAGACCAGGGAGTCGGGAAGCAGATCCGACGCAGCGGCGGAGGTGGACGGCGTCCCTGAGCAGGATCCGGCGCGGTGGGCGTCGGCTACGGTGGAGCACAAATGGTGCGGTGTGCGCCTTCGTCGGGGAAGCGGCTCCGGCTTGCTTGACAACGTCTTCTCGGACACTACAGCGTCTGGTCAGGAGGCTGTGGTGGCGAGGTGGGACGGTGGTGTGATGGCGTGTAACTCACACGTTCGTTGGGAACCCCAAGAGGAAGGTATGATGCGCACAATAGCAAGTTTTCCCTCAGAAAGAAACCAAGGTTTAATCGAACCAGGAGGAGCCAAGAAGCACGTTGAAGGTTGATGGTGGCGAAATGTGATGCGGCGCAACAACAGGGATTCCGGCGCCAACGTGGAATCTGCACAACAAAACCAAAGTACTTTGCCCCAACGAAACAGTGAGGTTGTCAATCTCACCGGCTTGCTGTAACAAAGGATTAAGCGTATCGAGTGGAAGATGATTGTTTGCAAGAAAACAGTAAAACACAATTGCAGTAGATTGTATGCTATGTAAAGAATAGGACCGGGGTCCACAGTTCACTAGAGGTGTCTCTCCCATAAGATAAAAGCATGTTGGGTAAACAAATTACAGTCGGGCAATTGACAAATAGAGAAGGGCATAATAATGCATATACATGATATGATAAATATAGTGAGATTTAATCCGGGCATTACGACAAAGTACATAGACCGCCATCCAACTGCATCTATGCCTAAAAAGTCCACCTTCAGGTTATCATCCGAACCCCATTCGTATTAAGTTGCAAAGCAACAGACAATTGCATTAAGTATGGTGCGTAATGTAATCGACAACTACATCCTTAGACATAGAATCAATGTTTTATCCCTAGTGGCAACAGCACATCACAACCTTAGAACTTTCTGTCACTGTCCCAGGTGTCAATGAAGGCATGAACCCACTATCGAGCATAAATACTCCCTCTTGGAGTTAAGAGTACAAACTTGGCCAGAGCCTCTACTAATAACGGAGAGCATGCAAGATCATAAACAACACATAAACAATAGATTGATAATCACCATAACATAGTATTCTCTATCCATCGGATCCCGACAAACACAACATATAGTATTACAGATGGATGATCTTGATCATGTTAGGCAGCTCACAAGATCCAACAATGAAGCACAATTAGGAGAAGACGACCATCTAGCTACTGCTATGGACCCATAGTCCAGGGGTGAACTACTCACTCATCACTCCGGAGGCGATCATGGCGATGAAGAGTCCTCCGGGAGATGAATCCCCTCTCGGCAGGGTGCCGGAGGCGATCTCCTGAATCCCCGAGATGGGATTCGCGGCGGCGGCGTCTCTGGAAGGTTTTCCGTATCGTGGCTCTCGGTACTGGGGTTTTCACGACGGAGGCTATTTGTAGGCGGAAGGGCAGGTCAAGAGGCGGCGCCGCCCTATGGTGTGGCCACCTCGTGGCCCCACTTCGACTCCCCTTCGGTCTTCTGGAAGCTTCGTGCAAAAATTGGACCCTGGGCGGTGATTTCGTCCAATTCCGAGAATATTTCGTTACTAGGATTTCTGAAACCAAAAACAGCAGAAAACAGCAACTGGCTCTTCGGCATCTTGTTAATAGGTTAGTTCCAAAAATGCACAAATACGACATATAATGTGCATAAAACATGTAGGTATCATCAATAAAGTAGCATGGAACATAAGAAATTATCGATACGTTGGAGACGTATCGCATCCCCAAGCTTAGTTCGTCCCGAGCAGGTAAAACGATAACAAAGATAATTTCTGAAGTGACATGCCATCATAATCTTGATCATACTATTTGTAAACATATGTAATGAATGCAGCGATCAAAACAAAGGTAATGACATGAGTAAACAAGTGAATCATATAGCAAAGACTTTTCATGAATAGTACTTCAAGACAAGCATCAATAAGTCTTGCATAAGAGTTAACTCATAAAGCAATAAATCAAAGTAAAGGTGTTGAAGCAACACAAAGGAAGATTAAGTTTCAGCGGTTGCTTTCAACTTATAACATGTATATCTCATGGATATTGTCAACATAAAGTAATATAACAAGTGCAATATGCAAGTATGTAGGAATCAATGCACAGTTCACACAAGTGTTTGCTTCTTAAGGTGGAGGGAGATAGGTAAACTGACTCAACAATAAAAGTAAAAGAATGGTCCTTCAAAGAGGAAAGCATCGATTGCTGTATTTGTGCTAGAGCTTTTATTTTGAAAACATGAAACAATTTTGTCAACGGTAGTAATAAAGCATATGAGTTACGTAAATTATTTCTTACAAGTTGCAAGCCTCATGCATAGTGTACTAATAGTGCCCGCACCTTGTCCTACTTAGCTTGGACTACCGGATCTTTGCATGCCATGTTTCAACCAAGTGTCACAAAGGGGTACCTCCATGCCGCCTGTACAAAGGTCTAAGGAGAAAGCTCGCATTTTGGATTTCTCGCTTTTGATTATTCTCAACTTAGACATCCATACCGGGACAACATGGACAACAGATAATGGACTCCTCTTAAATGCATAAGCATGTAGCAACAATTATTATTCTCATATGAGATTGAGGATATATGTCCAAAACTGAAACTTCAACCATGATTCATGGCTTTAGTTAGCGGCCCAATGTTCTTCTCTAACAATTTTGCATGCTCCAACCACTAAGGTGATATATCCTTCAGACAAGACGGATATGCATAGCAACTCACATGATATTCAACAATAGTTGATGGCGTTCCCCAGAAGCATGGTTATCGCACAACAAGCAACTTAATAAAAGATAAAGTGCATAAGTACATATTCAATACTACGATAGTTTTTAAAGCTATTTTGTCCCATGAGCTATATATTGCAAAGGTGAATGATGGAATTTTAAAGGTAGCACTCAAGCAATTTACTTTGGAATGGCGGAGAAATACCATGTAGTAGGTAGGTATGGTGGACACAAATGGCATAGTGGTTGGCTCAAGGATTTTGGATGCATGAGAAGTATTCCCTCTCGATACAAGGTTTAGGCTAGCAAGGTTATTTGAAGCAAACTCAAGGATGAACCAGTGCAGCAAAACTCACATAAAAGACATATTGTAAACATTATAAGACTCTACACCGTCTTCCTTGTTGTTCAAAACTCAATACTAGATATTATCTAGACCTTAGAGAGACCAAATATGCAAATCAAATTTTAGCAAGCTCTATGTATTTCTTCATTAATAGGTGCAAAGCATATGATGCAAGAGCTTAAACATGAGCACAACAATTTCCAAGTATCACATTATCCAAGACATTTTAGAATTACTACATGTAGCATTTTCCAATTCCAATCATATAACAATTTAACGAAGAAGAAACTTCGCCTTGAACATTATGAGTAAAGCCTAAGGACATATTTGTCCATATGCAACAGCGGAGCGTGTCTCTCTCCCACAAGGTGAATGCTAGGATCCATTTTATTCAAACAAAAACAAAAACAAAAACAAACCGACGCTCCAAGTAAAGAACACAAGATGTGATTGAATAAAAATATAGTTTCAGGGGAGGAACCTGATGATGTTGTCGATGAAGAAGGGGATGCCTTGGGCATCCCCAAGCTTAGACGCTTGATTCTTCTTAGAATATGCAGGGATGAACCACGGGGCATCCCCAAGCTTAGAGCTTTCACTCCTCTTGATCATAGTATATCATTCTCCTCTCTTGACCCTTGAAAACTTCCTTCACACCAAACTTCAAGCAAACTCATTAGAGGGTTAGTGCACAATTAATAATTCACACATTCAGAGGTGACACAATCATTCTTTACACTTCTGGACATTGCATAAAGCTACTGGACATTAATGGATCAAAGAAATGAATCCAACATAGCAAAAGAGGCAATGCGAAATAAAAGGCAGAATCTGTCAAAAACAGAACAGTCCGTAAAGACGAATGCTCAAATGGAAAAACTCAAAACTAATGAAAGTTGCGTACATATCTGAGGATCACGCTCGTAAATTGGCAGATTTTTTCGAATTTTCTACAGAGACTTAGGCCCAGATTCGTGACAGACAGCAATGCTGTTTCTGCGCAGCGATCCCAAATATAACATCAACTTTGACATAGAAACTTAACTTGGCACAAAAACATGATAAGGAGAGGTTGCTACAGTAGTAAACAACTTCCAAGACTCAAATATAAAACAAAGTACTGTAGTAAAAACATGGGTTGTCTCCCATAAGCGCTTTTCTTTAACGCCTTTCAGCTAGGCGCAGAAAGTGCAAATCAAGTAACATCAAGAGTAGAAGCATCAACATCATAACTTGTTCTAATAATAGAATCAAAAGGCAACTTCATTCTCTTTCTAGGGAAGTGTTCCATACCTTTCTTGAGAGGAAATTGATATTTAATATTACCTTCCCTCATATCAATAACAGCACCAACGGTTCGAAGAAAAGGTCTTCCCAACACAATAGGACAAGATGCATTGCATTCAATATCCAAGACAACAAAATCAACGGGGACAAGGTTATTGTTAACCGTAATGTGCACATTATCAATCCTCCCCAAAGGTTTCTTTTTAACATTATCAGCAAGATTAACATCCAAATAACAATTCTTCAATGGTGGCAAGTCAAGCATATCATAAATTTTTTTAGGCATAACAGAAATACTTGCACCAAGATCACATAAAGCATTACATTCAAAGTCATTGAATTTCATTTTAATGATGGGCTCCCAACCATCTTCTAACTTTCTAGGAATAGAAGTTTCAAGTTTTAGTTTCTCTTCTCTAGCTTTTATGAGAGCATTTGTAATATGTTTTGTAAAGGCTAAATTTATAGCACTAGCATTAGGACTTTTAGCAAGTTTTTGTAAGAACTTTATAACTTCAGAGATGTGGCAATCATCAAAATCTAAATCATTATGAGCTACAGCAATGGGATCATTGTTCCCAAGGTTGGAAAAAATTTCAGCAGTTTTAGCAATTTCAGGCAGTTTTGTACGCTTTGCACTAGGAGTAGAAACATTGCCAACACCAATTATTTTACCATTGATAGTAGGAGGTGCAGCAACATGTGAATCATTATCATTACTAATGGTGGTGATAGTCCAAACTTTAGCTACATTATTCTCTTTAGCTAGTTTTTCATTTTCTTCTCTATCCCACCTAGCACGCAATTCAGCCATTAATCTTATATTCTCATTAATTCTAACTTGGATGGCATTTGCTGTAGTAGTAATCTTATTATCAATATCATTATTAGGCATAACTTTCAATTTTAAAAGATTAACATCAGAGGCAAGTCTATCAACTCTAGAAGCAATAATATCAATTTTATCAAGCTTTTCCTCAACAGATTTGTTAAAAGCAGTTTGTGTACTAATAAATTCTTTAAGCATAGCTTCAAGACCAGAGGGTACACTCCTATTATTGTTGTAAGAATTCCCATAAGAATTACCATAACCATTACCATTAGCAGAAGGATATGGCCTATAGTTATTACCAGAGTTGTTCCTATAAGCATTGTTGTTGAAATTATTGTTTTTAATGAAATTCACATCAACATTTTCTTCTTGAGCAACCAATGAAGCTAAAGGAACATTATTTGGATCAACATTAGATCTACCATTCACAAGCATAGACATAATCACATCAATCTTATCACTCAAGGAAGAGGTTTCTTCAACAGAATTTACCTTCTTACCTTGTGGAGCTCTTTCCGTGTGCCATTCAGAGTAATTTATCATCATATCATCAAGAAGTTTTGTAGCCGCCCCCAAAGTGATGGACATAAAGGTACCTCCAGCAGCTGAATCCAATAAATTCCGCGAAGAAAAATTTAGTCCTGCATAGAAGGTTTGGATGATCATCCAAGTAGTCAGTCCATGGGTTGGGCAATTCTTTACCAAAGTTTTCATTCTCTCCCATGCTTGAGCAACATGTTCAGTATCTAATTGCTTAAAATTCATTATGCTACTTCTCAAAGATATAATTTTAGCGGGAGGATAATATCTACCAATAAAAGCATCCTTACATTTAGTCCATGAATCAATACTATTCTTAGGCAAAGATAGCAACCAATCTTTAGCTCTTCCTCTTAATGAGAAAGGAAACACTTTCAATTTAATAATATCACCATCTACATCCTTATACTTTTGCATTTCACAAAGTTCAACAAAATTATTAAGATGGGCAGCAGCATCATCAGAACTAGCACCAGAAAATTGATCTCTCATAACCAAGTTCAGTAAAGCAGGTTTAATTTCAAAGAATTCTGCTGTAGTAGCAGGTGGAGCAATAGGTGTGCATAGGAAATCATTATTATTTGCATTTGTGAAGTCACACAACTTAGTATTTTCAGGGGTATTCATTTTAGCAACAAAATAAAACAAACTAGATAAAGTAAATGCAAGTAACTAATTTTTTTGTGTTTTTGATATAGAGAGCAAGACAGTAAATAAAGTAAAACTAGCAACTAATTTTTTTGTGTTTTGTTTAGGTGCAGCAAACAAAGTAGTAAATAAAATAAAGCAAGACAAAAACAAAGTAAAGAGATTGAGAAGTGGAGACTCCCCTTGCAGCGTGTCTTGATCTCCCAGGAAACGGCGCCAGAAAAAGAGCTTGATGGCGTGTAACTCACACGTTCGTTGGGAACCCCAAGAGGAAGGTATGATGCGCACAGTAGCAAGTTTTCCCTCAGAAAGAAACCAAGGTTTAATCGAACCAGGAGGAGCCAAGAAGCACGTTGAAGGTTGATGGTGGCGAAATGTGATGCGGCGCAACAACAGGATTCCGGCGCCAACGTGGAATCTGCACAACAAAACCAAAGTACTTTGCCCCAACGAAACAGTGAGGTTGTCAATCTCACCGGCTTGCTGTAACAAAGGATTAAGCGTATCGAGTGGAAGATGATTGTTTGCAAGAAAACAGTAAAACACAATTGCAGTAGATTGTATGCTATGTAAAGAATAGGACCGGGGTCCACAGTTCACTAGAGGTGTCTCTCCCATAAGATAAAAGCATGTTGGGTAAACAAATTACAGTCGGGCAATTGACAAATAGAGAAGGGCATAATAATGCATATACATGATATGATAAATATAGTGAGATTTAATCCGGCATTACGACAAAGTACATAGACCGCCATCCAACTGCATCTATGCCTAAAAAGTCCACCTTCAGGTTATCATCCGAACCCCATTCAGTATTAAGTTGCAAAGCAACAGACAATTGCATTAAGTATGGTGCGTAATGTAATCGACAACTACATCCTTAGACATAGAATCAATGTTTTATCCCTAGTGGCAACAGCACATCACAACCTTAGAACTTTCTGTCCCAGGTGTCAATGAAGGCATGAACCCACTATCGAGCATAAATACTCCCTCTTGGAGTTAAGAGTACAAACTTGGCCAGAGCCTCTACTAATAACGGAGAGCATGCAAGATCATAAACAACACATAAACAATAGATTGATAATCACCATAACATAGTATTCTCTATCCATCGGATCCCGACAAACACAACATATAGTATTACAGATGGATGATCTTGATCATGTTAGGCAGCTCACAAGATCCAACAATGAAGCACAATTAGGAGAAGACGACCATCTAGCTACTGCTATGGACCCATAGTCCAGGGGTGAACTACTCACTCATCACTCCGGAGGCGATCATGGCGATGAAGAGTCCTCCGGGAGATGAATCCCCTCTCCGGTGCCGGAGGCGATCTCCGAATCCCCCGAGATGGGATTCGCGCGGCGTTGATACGCGTAGATGCACACGTCCGTTGGGAACCCCAAGTGGAAGGTATGATGCGTATAGAAGCAAGTTTCCTCAGTATGAAACCAAGGTTTAATCGAACCAGTAGGAGCCAAGAAGCACGTTGAAGGTTGATGGTCGCGAAATGTGATGCGGCGCAACACCAGGGATTCCGGCGCCAACGCGGAACCTGCACAACACAACCAAAGTACTTTGCCCCAACGAAACAGTGAGGGTTGTCAATCTCACCGGCTTGCTGTAACAAAGGATTAAACGTATCGAGTGGAAGATGTTTGCAAAGAAAACAGTAAACACAATTGCAGTAGATTGTATGCTATGTAAAGAATAGGACCGGGGTCCACAGTTCACTAGAGGTGTCTCTCCCATAAGATAAAAGCATGTTGGGTAAACAAATTACAGTCGGGCAATTGACAAATAGAGAAAGGCATAACAATGCATATACATGATATGATAAATATAGTGAGATTTAATTGGGCATTACGACAAAGTACATAGACCGCCATCCAACTGCATCTATGCCTAAAAAGTCCACCTTCAGGTTATCATCCGAACCCCTCCAGTATTAAGTTGCAAAGCAACAGACAATTGCATTAAGTATGGTGCGTAATGTAATCGACAACTACATCCTTAGACATAGAATCAATGTTTTATCCCTAGTGGCAACAGCACATCCACAACCTTAGAACTTTCTGTCACTGTCCCAGATTCAATGGAGGCATGAACCCACTATCGAGCATAAATACTCCCTCTTGGAGTTAAGAGTAAAAACTTGGCTAGAGCCTCTACTAGTAACGGAGAGCATGCAAGATCATAAACAACACATAAACAATAGATTGATAATCACCATAATCATAGTACTCTCTATCCATCGGATCCCGACAAACACAACATATAGAATTATAGATAGATGATCTTGATCATGTTAGGCAGCTCACAAGATCCAACAATGAAGCACAACAAGGAGAAGACGACCATCTAGCTACTGCTATGGACCCATGGTCCAGGGGTGAACTACTCACTCAACACTCCGGAGGCGACCATGGCGGTGTAGAGTCCTCCGGGAGATGAATCCCCTCTCCGGCAGGGTGCCGGAGGCGATCTCCTGAATCCCCCGAGATGGGATTCGCGGCGGCGGCGTCTCGGGAAGGTTTTCCGTATCGTGGCTCTCGGTACTGGGGGTTTCGCGACGGAGGCTTTAAGTAGGCGGAAGGTCAACGCGGGGGCCACACGAGGGCCCAGGGGGTAGGTCGGCGCGCGGGCCGGGCCGCGCCGCCCTAGCCCCTGGCTGCCTCGTGGCCCCACTTCGTTATCTCTTCGGTCTTCGGAAGCTTCGTGCAAAAATAGGACCCTGGGCGAAAGTTTCGTCCAATTCCGAGAATATTTCTTTACTAGGATTTCTGAAACCAAAACAGCAGAAAACAGCAACTGGCTCTTCGGCATCTTGTTAATAGGTTAGTTCCGAAAATGCATAAATATGACATATAATGTGCATAAAACATGTAGGTATCATCAATAAAGTAGCATGGAACATAAGAAATTATCGATACGTTGGAGACGTATCAGCATCCCCAAGCTTAGTTCTGCTCGTCCCGAGCAGGTAAAACGATAACAAAGATAATTTCTGAAGTGACATGCCATCATAATCTTGATCATACTATTTGTAAACATATGTAATGAATGCAGCGATCAAAACAAAGGTAATGACATGAGTAAACAATGAATCATAAAGCAAAGACTTTTCATGAATAGTACTTCAAGACAAGCATCAATAAGTCTTGCATAAGAGTTAACTCATAAAGCAATAAATCAAAGTAAAGGTGTTGAAGCAACACATAGGAAGATTAAGTTTCAGCGGTTGCTTTCAACTTATAACATGTATATCTCATGGATATTGTCAACATAAAGTAATATAACAAGTGCAATATGCAAGTATGTAGGAATCAATGCACAGTTCACACAAGTGTTTGCTTCTTAAGGTGGAAGGAGATAGGTAAACTGACTCAACAATAAAAGTAAAAGAAAGGTCCTTCAAAGAGGAAAGCATCGATTGCTGTGTGCTAGAGCTTTTATTTTGAAAACATGAAACAATTTTGTCAACGGTAGTAATAAAGCATATGAGTTATGAAAATTATATCTTACAAGTTGCAAGCCTCATGCATAGTATACTAATAGTGCCCGCACCTCGTCCTACTTATCTTGGACTACCGGATCTTTGCATGCCATGTTTCAACCAAGTGTCACAAAGGGGTACCTCCATGCCGCCTGTACAAAGGTCTAAGGAGAAAGCTCGCATTTTGGATTTCTCGCTTTTGATTATTCTCAACTTAGACATCCATACCGGGACAACATGGACAACAGATAATGGACTCCTCTTAAATGCATAAGCATGTAGCAACAATTATTATTCTCATATGAGATTGAGGATATATGTCCAAAACTGAAACTTCAACCATGATTCATGGCTTTAGTTAGCGGCCCAATGTTCTTCTCTAACAATTTTGCATGCTCCAACCACTAAAATGATAGATCCTTCAGACAAGACGGACATGCATAGCAACTCACATGATATTCAACAATAGTTGATGGCGTTCCCCAGAAGCATGGTTATCGCACAACAAACAACTTAATAAAATATAAAGTGCATAAGTACATATTCAATACTACGATAGTTTTTAAGGCTATTTTGTCCCATGAGCTATATATTGCAAAAGTGGATGATGGAATTTTAAAGATAGCACTCAAGCAATTTACTTTGGAATGGCGGAGAAATACCATGTAGTAGGTAGGTATGGTGGACACAAATGGCATAGTGGTTGGCTCAAGGATTTTGGATGCATGAGAAGTATTCCCTCTCGATACAAGGTTTAGGCTAGCAAGGTTATTTGAAGCAAACTCAAGGATGAACAGGTGCAGCAAAACTCACATAAAAGACATATTGTAAACATTATAAGACTCTACACCGTCTTCCTTGTTGTTCAAAACTCAATACTAGATATTATCTAGACCTTAGAGAAACCAAATATGCAAATCAAATTTTAGCAAGCTCTATGTATTTCTTCATTAATGGGTGCAAAGCATATGATGCAAGAGCTTAAACATGAGCAAAACAATTGCCAAGTATCACATTATCCAAGACATTTTAGAATTACTACATGTAGCATTTTCCAATTCCAACCATATAACAATTTAACGAAGAAGAAACTTCGCCTTGAACATTATGAGTAAAGCCTAAGGACACATGTGTCCATATGCAACAGCGGAGCGTGTCTCTCTCCCACAAAGTGAATGCTAGGATCCATTTTATTCAAACAAAAACAAAAACAAAAACAAACCGACGCTCCAAGTAAAGAACACAAGATGTGACTGAATAAAAATATAGTTTTAGGGGAGGAACCTGATGATGTTGTCGATGAAGAAGGGGATGCCTTGGGCATCCCCAAGCTTAGACGCTTGAGTCTTCTTAGAATATGCAGGGGTGAACCACGGGGGCATCCCCAAGCTTAGAGCTTTCACTCCTCTTGATCATAGTATATCATTCTCCTCTCTTGACCCTTGAAAACTTCCTTCACACCAAACTTCAAGCAAACTCATTAGAGGGTTAGTGCACAATTAATAATTCACTCATTCAGAGGTGACACAATCATTATTTTCACTTCTGGACATTGCATAATGCTACTGGACATTAATGGATCAAAGAAATAAATCCAACATAGCAAAAGAGGCAATGCGAAATAAAAGGCAGAATCTATCAAAAACAGAACAGTCCGTAAAGACGAATTTAAAGCTGGCACCAGACTTGCTCAAATGGAAAAACTCAAAACTAATGAAAGTTGCGTACATATCTGAGGATCACGCTCGTAAATTGGCAGATTTTTTCGAATTTTCTACAGAGAACTGTGCCCAGATTCGTGACAGACAGCAATGCTGTTTCTGCGCAGCGATCCCAAATATAACATCAACTTTGACATAGAAACTTTACTTGGCACAAAAACATGATAAGGAGAGGTTGCTACAGTAGTAAACAACTTCCAAGACTCAACAAAACAAAAAATTGCTGTAGGTAAAAACATGGGTTGTCTCCCATAAGCGCTTTTCTTTAACGCCTTTCAGCTAGGCGCAGAAAGTGCAAATCAAGTAACATCAAGAGACGGTGTGTCAACCTTACCTTGGGCTTCATCCTTACCTTTCTTATTGTTTTTCTTTCCTTTTGGTTTAGGAAATATATGATTTCCCCCTGGTATAGAGGTGAATTTCAGAGTGCCTTCTCCCACATCAATGACTGCTCCCAATAGTTTCAGCAAGGATCTTCCGAGTATGATTTTTCCTGTTTCAATAACAAGATAATCAATGGATATTGTTCTTCCAAGAATGGTTGTATGCACACCTGCAGCTATTCCCTTAGGAATTATAATAGAGTTATCAATGAGAGTTATTTCTTCTCCCCCTTCATCGACTCCCCAAAGTTTCAAAGATTTATAAATGTTTTCAGGCATAAGGCAAAATTCATACATAATATCACAATAGGCATGAAGAGTTCGATCACCGATAACAATTTTAACAGCAGGATCCCATAATGAAGGTTTAGGATTCTCTAAGACTTGTTCAAGACGATTACGAACACAGTGATAATTGTCATTTAAGCGAGATGTACTTATCTCGAGATTGTTCAATCTATTATAAATGCTAATAAGGGCTGAATCAAAGTTATTAGCTGAATCATGTGATGCAACCAATTTCTTTATGGCATTAAAAGCTTGATCCCCATTACAATGAAGGAAATCTCCTCCTACTAAAGTGTCCAAAGCATATCTATAGCGAACCATAAGACCAAAATAAAAATTACTAAGGAGCAAACTTAGAGTCATTTGAGGTTCAGTTTTACGATAAGAAGTAAAAATTCTAGACCAAGCATCCTTAAAACTCTCCTCATCCCCTTGTTTAAAAGTGAAGATTAACTCTTCAGGTGAAGAAGTAACGGGTTCAGAGCTAGACATGGTAACAAAAGTAACTAAATTTTTTTTTATATTTTTAATATAGAGTGCAAGACAATAAATAAAGCAAACTAGATAAAGTAAATGCAAGTAACTAATTTTTTTGTGTTTTCGATATAGAGAGCAAGACAAAATAAAGTAAAACTAGCAACTAATTTTTTTGTGTTTTGTTTAGGTGCAGCAAACAAAGTAGTAAATAAAATAAAGCAAGACAAAAACAAAGTAAAGAGATTGAGAAGTGGAGACTCCCCTTGCAGCGTGTCTTGATCTCCCCGGCAAGAAATTTAGCTTGATACGCGTAGATGCACACGTCCGTTGGGAACCCCAAGTGGAAGGTATGATGCGTATAGAAGCAAGTTTCCCTCGTATGAAACCAAGGTTTAATCGAACCAGTAGGAGCCAAGAAGCACGTTGAAGGTTGATGGTCGCGAAATGTGATGCGGCGCAACACCAGGGATTCCGCCAACGCGGAACCTGCACAACACAACCCAAGTACTTTGCCCCAACGAAACAGTGAGGTTGTCAATCTCACCGGC
Source organism: Lolium multiflorum (assembly GCA_030979885.1). Taxonomy (NCBI): domain Eukaryota; kingdom Viridiplantae; phylum Streptophyta; class Magnoliopsida; order Poales; family Poaceae; genus Lolium; species Lolium multiflorum. Next base: position 198,884,331 of record CM061750.1, read on the forward strand.
TTGCTGTAACAAAGGATTAAACGTATCGAGTGGAAGATGTTTGCAAAGAAAACAGTAAAACAATTGCAGATTGTATGCTATGTAAAGAATAGGACCGGGGTCCACAGTTCACTAGAGGTGTCTCTCCCATAAGATAAAAGCATGTTGGGTAAACAAATTACAGTCGGGCAATTGACAAATAGAGAAAGGCATAACAATGCATATACATGATATGATAAATATAGTGAGATTTAATTGGGCATTACGACAAAGTACATAGACCGCCATCCAACTGCATCTATGCCTAAAAAGTCCACCTTCAGGTTATCATCCGAACCCCCTCCAGTATTAAGTTGCAAAGCAACAGACAATTGCATTAAGTATGGTGCGTAATGTAATCGACAACTACATCCTTAGACATAGAATCAATGTTTTATCCCTAGTGGCAACAGCACATCCACAACCTTAGAACTTTCTGTCACTGTCCCAGATTCAATGGAGGCATGAACCCACTATCGAGCATAAATACTCCCTCTTGGAGTTAAGAGTAAAAACTTGGCCAGAGCCTCTACTAGTAACGGAGAGCATGCAAGATCATAAACAACACATAAACAATAGATTGATAATCACCATAATCATAGTACTCTCTATCCATCGGATCCCGACAAACACAACATATAGAATTACAGATAGATGATCTTGATCATGTTAGGCAGCTCACAAGATCCAACAATGAAGCACAACAAGGAGAAGACGACCATCTAGCTACTGCTATGGACCCATGGTCCAGGGTGAACTACTCACTCATCACTCCGGAGGCGACCATGGCGGTGTAGAGTCCTCCGGGAGATGAATCCCCTCTCCGGCAGGGTGCCGGAGGCGATCTCCTGAATCCCCGAGATGGGATTCGCGGCGGCGGTGTCTCTGGAACGTTTTCCGTATCGTGGCTCTCGCGGGGGTTCGCGACGGAGGCTTTAAGTAGGCGGAAGGTCAACGCGGGGGCCACACGAGGGCCCAGGGGGTAGGTCGGCGCGGCCAGGGCCAGGCCGCGCCGCCCTAGCCCCTGGCTGCCTCGTGGCCCCACTTCGTTATCTCTTCGGTCTTCGGAAGCTTCGTGCAAAAATAGGACCCTGGGCGAAAGTTTCGTCCAATTCCGAGAATATTTTTTTACTAGGATTTCTGAAACCAAAACAGCGAAAAAAGAACGGCTCTTCGGCATCTTGTTAATAGGTTAGTTCCAGAAAATGCATAAATATGACATATAATGTGCATAAAACATGTAGGTATCATCAATAAAGTAGCATGGAACATAAGAAATTATCGATACGTTGGAGACGTATCAGCGTCTCTGGAAGGTTTTCCGTATCGTGGCTCTCGGTACTGGGGTTTTCGCGACGGAGGCTATTTGTAGGCGGAAGGGCAGGTCAAGAGGCGGCGCCGCCCTATGGTGTGGCCACCTCGTGGCCCCACTTCGACTTCGGTCTTCTGGAAGCTTCGTGCAAAAATAGGACCCTGGGCGGTGATTTCGTCCAATTCCGAGAATATTTCGTTACTAGGATTTCTGAAACCAAAAACAGCAGAAAACAGCAACTGGCTCTTCGGCATCTTGTTAATAGGTTAGTTCTAGAAAATGCACAAATACGACATATAATGTGCATAAAACATGTAGGTATCATCAATAAAGTAGCATGGAACATAAGAAATTATCGATACGTTGGAGACGTATCATGGTGCACTGCCGTCGTCGGGCGAGATGCTCCGATTCGGTGTGTGACGCGTGAGAGATGTGGGATTCGGCGCCTGTGCCGGTGGTATGTTTTAATGGCTGGGGTGAGATTGGCCTTGGCCAAGAGAAGAACCGCTGGGGACGTTTTTGATGAAAGGATAAGATCGGAAATTCGAACATTTGAAAATTGGAGGCGGCAACCCGAGCTATTTTCGCCGCTGTTTTGGCGCTTCGTTGAAATGGTTTGGTGGATGCGCGAAAAAAAATGGACGCGGTCCGACCCCATCAAGGTCTCATTTGTAAGCATGGGCGGTACGGCAGCCATCCTACCTTGATTTTTAGTGAATATCCATTCATATATATGTGTTTTTTTCTGAACATTTGAGTACTTAAAACGGACTTCATATGACAAAGTTGCGCCTATTTTAGTGAACACTGCGTGGAGCCGATTTCGAAAACAAAACATGGACTAGGTACCAAAAAACATATATAGACTCGTTCTCCGCATTAAAAAGATTGATGTATCATGGATCTTAGTATATGTAAAATAACCTTGAGCTATTCATTATCATACGCGTAGAATTGAAGACTTCAGATATTTCTTTATATTTGAAAGAAACGCCATGTTTCATCCGACAACATTTATCATCTCATTGAGTTGGCGCTGATTTTATATGTGGTGACGAAAACAACTGAGGCTCCTTTGATTTATAGGATTTAGATCCTACGGGAATTATTCTACACTATTGGTTATATTCATAGGGAACATATCCCATATGAATCTTGTACTACAAATCCTATATGAACAAAACATTAGGTCATCCCTCATGGAAAAATCCCTTTGGTACAATCAAAGAAACTCATATTCCCATAGGATTCAAATAGACAAGATGTACATACGTTTTTCCTATCCTATGACTTAAAGGACTCCTGAAATGGCTCGACAACAAAGATCATAAATTCCGAGTTGTGCATCGAGCAAAAGATATTGAAAAAATTCTTGATCGATCCAATTACAAAATGATTTTCAAAAGAACTAAAGTTTTGCCATTGATCACATAATTGGTATGTATATAGGTTCTACTTATAATAAAATATGTTTTGGTTTATTGGGATTGCGTTAGAATTACATGCATCACAATGTCTCGGGACTATTTCGGTATTTACCTCTTCTTTTAGAGTTCGCCCTATCTAAGATTATTTCCGACATTCGCCAATGTTTGCAAGGAATGGCATGCAGTCGATTCCCACCCTGTTTCAGAAAAAATGAAGAAAAAAAAGTGAACTTGTGGCTATAAAATGATAAGCTTGAATTTTGATATGTTTTTTTAAAAAAACTAGCTTCAAAATATGGCCTACCATTTTATATAAAAAACCATGGGTCTTAACGAAAATGCCCAAGGTAAAATGTGCATTACCATTTTGGGGAAAGGTGCAATAAGATTTCATTTTATTGTGGGAAACAAATTGTTGTTGTTTTTTTGCCTTTTCTGAATAGCTAAAAAGGTGTCATCTTTTTTCCATACATTCCATAATGTCATAGAACATAAGCATCCGGTGTCCAGATATAGCAACAATTCAGTATAAGACAATACTAACATAGTTTCCATAAAGTACTGCTAACACATAAGAAAACAAAAGATCTAGATGATGACCCAAGAAACATCCTTGTATATAATAACAATCTATTGACCATATGGCGGCTTTTGCATCACCCTATCAAAATCATCTGCCTTCAAGCACGAGAGCAGAATGTCGACACGTGCTTCAACATGTTCCAAGATCCTCTTGATGATCTCATGGATATCTGCATCAGCCGAATAGGAATCAAAGTTGTCAGCCACTAGCTTCTGATGAAAAAGAAACATCAGTGTTGAAGGCGTCGATCTTAGGAGTCCCCACATTTCATTACTTGCAAGACCAAGATGATCAAATTCCCTTTACTTCATAAGAATGTCTGGATCGCTGACACGATCGAAATCTTTGCTAGTACCCTCCTTTGGCCGAATTCAAATTTGCATCAGATCTTGGTGCCCATGCCTTTGGTACATGCGGGTAATTTTTTGCCAATATGTCGTGCATTGCACATAGCGTCCTACTGTACAGGGGTATTTCTACATATCTTCTTCCAAATATAATTTAATTTATTTCGGGTTGGATTCAATTTGTTTCAAAATTGTCTGATATACCATTTGTATTGGTAGGAGATGCAGCTTTGAATTTTAATCATTGTTTCTAGGTGCCACACTTGCAGGGTACAGTCAAGGATTTTATCCAATGTTTCATGTCTTGACAAATCCTTTTCGTAATGGAAGTTGAGACCCCCAGCCTCTGCATCAAAATGATGCACATGGAATTTTTTAGTATGGTATTCAACAAAATATGATAAGATGCAAAAATCAAACCTTGGACAAATATGACACATGCTCACTTGGGTAGAAAGCCAATCAAACTGATACAAATTACATTGCAGAGTCCTTGCATGTTAAACTATATATTGCCAAACACCACATATATTAAGGGATACATATTAATTTCGATACTACTACTTTTACGATAGAAGATTTGTAACTACAAACGTTGTGGGTTGTGGCTGCCCTCCTCAATCTACTCACTTGTCTCATCGGCAACCGTCTCCACCTCTCTACATGCACATATGGGTACAACTTCTTCACACCCGAAGAAGATTACTTGTTTCCTGTCATGCTCCGCCACTTGTAGTAGGTGTGCTCCTTTTTCAGAGATGAATTCTCTTTTAGGATGGAGATGTTCTCCTTTTTCAGAGATGAGTTCTCTTTTAGGATGGAGATGTTCTCCTTCGTTAGAGACCCGTTCTGATTTACCATGGAGAGGTTCTCCTTCGATAGAGATGAGTTCTCCTTTGATAGAGATGAGTGCTCATTCAAGAGTACGGCATACTCATTCCATAGCTTCATAGCACGGTTTACCAGATGTGCGTTCACATCTCGGAGCTTGGACGCATGGTCAATCAACTCGCGCGACTCATCCAGGAGCGACCGCCGGATTACTTGCAGAGACGCTTCATGTTGTCGTCCTTCATTAGATGGTAGATTCACAGAGCGACCCTGTGTGACACATGATATTATACTAACTAGCACAGCGGCCCTCGCAAATGCGAGGGCAACATCTGAAAGTCTCTATATAGGGTTCTTATATACATGTGATGAGAAACAAAACCCTATAGTATCCTTAATTATAAACATACTCCTCTTGTCTTAGTTCAACAATCAATAAGCATACACTGCTACAAATCATTATTAATATATGGAATGTGTATTTACAAACTAAAGTGTGCGATATGGTAAATGTTTAAGACATGACTTCTCGTGCTTTATCGAAGCATATAATTGGACGAATATAACGGAGAACTCTTCAAGTGTGAATCACTATTCCAGTATATGTTAAGACACATAAATTAGCATTCTGTTCGGAAAGACCGCCAAATCAACATATACGTGCACTTGTAATTCCAAACCAAGATGAACACAAATGTGTGACCATTGCTCGTCTCAAAAGGTACATAAGGACTGTCTATTACTCCATCCTTTCAAAATCAGAAATACAAATCATTTTAGCAGCGGGCATTTTCTTCAACATGCAATTTGGACCATTGATACAAATATATTAGTCAATATTTATAAAATTACAATACATTAGGAAAAATTATGAATAATACAAATTCTATTTCATATATTATAACATCACACATTCTAGGAGGACATGCATTTACGAAAAGATGAATTATAAGTTAGCAATACAGAGACACATTTGAAGCCACGTACTGAAGGCTATCTCTCAGCATTGTCTTTAGTGATGAAGGTGAACTCTCGGGTAGTAATCAATATACTGCTACGAATATCTTGCATGATGTCAGTAATGTGCAATGACCAGTCAAACACATACATTTTAGTTCATTCATTGTTGAAAAATATAAATACCAAGAACAGTATTGAAATCAATTATGTTTGAACTAATGTGTCGATAGTACAGAACCGGGACAGTTTTATGCTTGAAATTCTCACACTGAGTCAATAACAGCAAATGATCTATCATTGTTGGGTTATTTCCTTTGGGCAGAAATGGCCTCAATAATTACCATTTCCTTTGAATCAGATATGTTTCATTGATCTCAAAAAATGCATTTCATCTGGATTTGATATTTTTATGTTTATGAGAACTTGTTGATGAGTCAGTCAAGTTGGAAATTAATTTTTTGTGTGAATAAAGTATAAACAGTAATGATCATATAGTCAGACTGCATTTGGCATTGTGATAGTTTATAATAATCTCACGTGTAAAATTTGATTAGGCTAACCAATGTTTCATATATTCATATCCAATTGTAAAATAATTTCAGATGAAAATTGAGCTTTAATTAAAATAAGAACTTGTCAGTAGACTTAACAAAATCCTTCATGTTATTATTCTAATTATAAAAATAACACGTCTACAACCATATATGTCCTTCGTATTTTGTACTGCGTTTGAACACCAGAAGTCGCGCTAAGGTGTATCTGACATTATTTAGCAGCTCACAAGAATACCATGTCAACACAGCCATCCATAATATTTCTATCACACCGCGTATGTGTGCCTGGAACTTCCTCTAACTACGTGTGATTATGTTTTTCATTTTGTTAAACTGAATTCAATATCTTGGTGCACGTCGTATTATTATATCTCCCGGAATTTTTGATTTCTAGTATCCGGTAAGGCAATGTGTACCCTGGGAATAACCTATATTATCTTTCTAAGTAATACTCTGTTCTACAACTCTTATTTTACAACGGTTATGGTTAGTATGCAGTTGATTGGGATCAGGAATATGCATAAAATATATTCAGGTGGTTAGGACTAAATAAATATATATATGTTGGAGAGAAAAATTTAGCATGAACAATAGAATTGTAGAGGTACGCTAGAATACTAATCATATGAACCATGGATTATTCGATTGATTTGTATTCACGATTAGATAAGTAGATTGAATTAAAGTGTTCATACCGTTAACTATGACCGACCATTTATTCATGATGTCAAATCAGCATGTTCTTCCTGATTTAAATCTACAGAAATCTAGGAGTAAATAGAAAGTTCTTTTCTTGCTGCTTTATTTGATATCTACCAGAAATCATTTTATAGAACCGGCAGAGTTTCTATTTTCTGATTTTCTATACATGTTAGTATTTCCGTCTACACAATACCCATCAATCTAGTAATGCAACATGTTCAGCATAAATATATTTTTTCTAATTATCATCTGGTCGGTATGGCTCTTCTTATATCCAGCAACTTAAGATAAGAAAATATATGTTGCGGGGAATTTAATTTGCTTAAGTTGAAAGAAAAAAAATACCAGATATGTACATATGTGTGCTTTGGACGGAATAAGAAGGATTAATTTAGCTATAGAAGACAATCAAGTCCCGATGTTGTGAAACAATTCTTTCCTGCAAAAAAAAAACTGACATGTTAGAACTGTCAAAAAATGGAAAATTTGAAGAAATCTAGGAGTACATAAAAAGTTCTTTTGTTGCTGCTTTAATTGATAGCTATCGCTAATCATTTTATAAAACCGGCGGAATTGCTCTTTCAGACTTCCTGTACGTGTTAGTATATCCGTCTTTACAATACCCATAAATCTAGTAATGCAACATGTGATATTTCTTCTAGTTACCATCTGGCCGGTATGACTCTTCCTATATGCAGTCGATTAAGATTTAGGAATACATGACCAGAAATTTGATCTGCTTAAGATCAAGAAAAAGAATACCAAACATGTACATATGTGTGCTTGGGACTAAATAGGAAAGATCAGTTTAGCTATAGAAGAGAATCAGGCGCCAATATATTGTGAAACAATTCTTCCTTGCGAAAACCACATGACGATGTTAGGACCGTCAGAACAGGAAAAATATACATTGGTAAATTCACGAAGCATGCATCCAACCTGATCGGACCACGATAGCCGTTGTGGCAATGCATGTTGCCGCAGCGTGTACACACGGCCGACATAGATCACTCCTGTTCAGCTATTGCAGTTTCTAAAAACGTCCGCCTATGCATAGGTTGAACTCTGAAGTATGATCCTCGCCGACTTTTCTCCAAGCTATAGCACATCAGCATTACTACCAATATTTTAACTCAACCTGGATCAGCGGAAGCATTGAGAGCCCACACAGCGAAGATGAAATTAAACCTTATGCAGCGTGTCTGGCTGCGCATCATCAGTTGCCAATAGCAGTTTGGCTTACCTGGTTGTAAGTTTTGGCATACATCCATACTAAGCTAGGCCAGAGGTATTGCTCGATGCATATGCAAATCAACAATTCTCACTATGAAATCGGCAGGTCGCATCGAGCCAATCGCAACAGAAAACAAATCTAAAGACCCCCAAATAACCCACTCCTTCACGTGAATTCCAATTAAGAAAGCATGTTAGGTGAACTAACCTGGACGATGCTACCGAATCGCTCGGCCGGAGATTCCAAAGAAAGTAGGGTTGTGCTGAGGCGTTCCAATGGAGGTTGAGGAGCGACCAACCTCAGACTACAAAGAGGATGGCGGCGGCCTTCTTTTTTTGTTTAGAAGACGGCAGACGCGGAATAATTAGAGGAATAATTAGAGATAAGAGAGAAGCAGCGTGGCATTGGTGGGTAATTTACTTGAAGTTAGATCTAACGGATGTACTATTCTATTCCGCTTAATTTAAAGGCCAGATGTTTCTGATTATTGTGGGAATTTCTAGATAATTCTCTAATTTCTGGTTAGCTCTTAATGTACTTTTAATATATAATAGATAAAGTGCAAGAGTGTAACTTCAATAGTAAAAATATAGTACTCCGAAAGTTTGCAGGACTTAAACTTCAATACTCATAGTAATATGTACAAGACTAACTTCAATAGTAATTGTAATATGTATAAATTTCAATTGCAATACTGTAGTAATATGAGTACTCCGGAGCTTGGAGTAATAAAGTTTCAAACTAAGAACGAAACATGAACTAATAAAGTTTGCCCTATGCATCAATCGATGGAGAGGCTGGATCTCAAGTTCGAAAGGGGGAAAAAGACTGCAGTGAAGTTTCAAGTTTGCATTGAAGTTCGAAAGTGGTAATGCAGCTAGTATTAGTGCAGTAGAAATCCCTTGTGCCTTGTTTGGTTGACGTGTTTTCACATGGTTCAGTGAGTAATATCTGGGTCTTTCTTAATAAGAACACATTTTATCTGTTTGGCAGAAGAGTATTGGACAGGATCAGAGTCGCGGGGATCCTCAGGAAACACTTCCGCGCACGTCGGGTGGACGTGGAACCGCAACACCTCTATGCTCTCGCGTTTCTGGTCGTTCCACATACGTGCTCCGATTGCTGCTTCTCCTTCCAGGCATCCACCCCGTTCCAGCATGGATCAGGCTGAGGGATTGATTCCAATGCAAAATTACAAGTCCTGAGGCCTGCTGGCATGGATTACGTGAATAGAAATTGGACGCTTCACTAATAAGGCCCGAGGAACCCCTCAAAAAAAACTAATAATGCCCCAGGACAGGCTATCTCTCAGGTTGTCCTGATCTGCCGCAAATACTCACGCCAAAACATGGTGAATGAAGTATTTTGCATCAAATCCCCTCCGAATAATACTCAGTAGGGGGCTAACTAGTTTTAAACCAATGATTAAACTACATTAACCACTGACCTCGAAGCTCTCCTCCTTGGAGAGGACCGACTCCCCGGCGACGGCGAGGTTGTCTTGCAGCTGCAGCAGGACTGTCACGTCTGAGCCCACGGAGAGGTCGTTGATCCGCTGCCGCTTGGTGGGCACATCAGACTCAACGGCGAGGCCGCCATGCGCCTGCTGCAGCAGCTGTAGGGGGGCGTGCGAGTTGGCGGCGAGGTCCTGTAGTTGCTGCTGGGGGATTACGACGGTGGGCCGCACACCTAACAGGCCCCCTTGTCCACTCGTGGGATTCATCGCCGGAAGATGGGGGTGCAGGGAGGCGCTAATACAGAGGTTGTGGATGGTACAGCCGCCGACGAGCACTGTACAGGTTGGGGCTATAGGATTTTGAAGATGAATGGGGAGAGGCGGCAGGGGCCTATAAATCGAGAGGAGTGAGGTAGCGAGAAGTGAAGTGAATGGGGAGAGGCGGCAGGGGCCTATAAATCGAGAGGGCTATAGGTTGGGACATGATTTTTACGCAATATTTAAATTTAGATTTAAGCCGCATGTCACCAGGTGACATGCGAAAGGTGCATGTCACCTGATCTCTATCCGTGAAGGACACAGGTCACTCGCAACACTGTACATGGTGTACTGTAGGGACGCGAAACAGTATTGTTCACTGTTCGTAGTGTTTTTCATTTTTCTGATTTTTTTGAATTTTATGCCCATTTGAATCTTTTGGTCAAATCCTAGGTTTGACAAAGATTTAAACAAGTTTAAAATATATGAAAAGGTAAGCATGGATCCTTCTTAGTCACTCTAAAATGAAGCTTTTGGGATGTTCTTGAAATTTCCATGCTTGACTTCATAAGACAGAGTTTAGGGTTAGGGGTAGATATATACATGATTTGTTTGGTTTGAATATGTCTAGACCTTGTTTATCAACTTTAATTCTTACTATATGACATAAGAAAACTATTTGCTTTGGTTTTTCATTTTTCTGATTTTTTTGAATTTTGATGCCCATTTGAATCTTGTCAAATCCTAGGTTTGACCAAGATAATTTAAACAAGTTTAAAACATGGAAATGAAAAGGGAAGCATGTATCCTTCTTAGTCACTCTAAAATGAAATTTTTGGGAGGTTTTTGAAATTTCCATGTAAACCCAAAACTTCTCTTCATGCTTGACTTCATAAGACAGAGTTTAGGGGTTAGGGGGTAGATACATGGTTTGTCTAGTTTGAAACTTTGAATATGTCTAGACCTTGTTTATCAACTTGAATATGCTTACTATATGACATAAGAAGACTATGTACTTTGGTTTTTCATTTTTCTGATTTTTTTAATTTTCTGCGCATTTGAATCTTGGTCAAATCCTAAATTTGACCAAGATTTAGACAAGTTTAACACGTGAAAACGAATAAGTAAGCCTGGATCCTTCTTAGTCACTCTAAAATGAAGCTTTTGGGAGGTTCTTGAAATTTCCATGTTTGAAACCCAAAACCACTTCTCTTCATGATTGACTTCATAAGATCGACAGATTAGTTTAGGGTTAGGGGTAGATATATACATGATTTTTCTGGTTTGAATATGTCTAGACCTTGTTTATCAACTTGAATGCTTACTATATGACATAAGAAAACTATTTGCTTTTGTTTTTCATTTTTCTGATATTTTTTTGAATTTTGATGCCCATTTGAATCTTGTCAAATCCTAGGTCGTTTGACCAAGATAATTTAAACAAGTTTAAAACATGAATATGAAAAGGGAAGCATGTATACTTCTTAGTCACTCTAAAATGAAGTTTTTGGGAGGTTTTTGAAAATTCCATGTTTGAAACCCAAAACCACTTCTCTTCATGCCTGACTTCATAAGATAGAGTTTAGGGGTCAGGGGGTGTAGATACATTTGGTTTGTCTAGTTTGAATATGTCTAGACCTTGTTTAACAACTTTAATGCTAACTATATGACATAAGAAGACTATGTGCTTTGGTTTTTCATTTTTCTGATTTTTTTGAATATTGTGCCCACCCATTTGTATCTTCATGAAATCCTAGGTTTGACCAAGATAATTTAAACAAGTTTAAAACATGAAAATGAAAAGGGAAGCCTGGATCCTTTCTTAGTCACTCTAAAATGAAGCTTTTGGGAGGTTCTTGAAATTTCCATGTTTGAAACCCAAAACCACTTCTCTTCATGCTTGACTTCATAAGACAGAGTTTAGGGTTTTAGGGGTAGATATATACAGGATTTGGCTGGTTTGAATATGTCTAGACCTTGTTTATCAACTTTAATGCTTACTATATGACATAAGAAACCCATTGCTTGGTTTTTTCTGATTTTTTTTGAATTTCGATGCCCATTTGAATCTTGTCAAATCCTAGGTTTGCTCACTGACAAACCCTGCACAAAAGTCAACATCATCACCCGAAAAAGGGGAGACACCATAATGCTCTCCCTTCTTCTCTCCTTCCGAGTAATCCCTCTTCCTCCGAGTTTCACTCGACGGGCAAACACACATGTGTTGCATAGTAATAATAAAAAGGTAGAAAAATCGACCTACGAATCTATAATTAAATAGGTTAGTAATAATAAAAAGGTAGAAAAATCAACCTACGAATCTATAATTAAATAGGTTAAACTAGGGTTTTGCCCAGTACTACAGATCAAGGTTCAAACCTTGTTTATCAACTTGAATATGCTTACTATATGACATAAGAAGACTATGTACTTTGGTTTTCATTTTTCTGATTTTTTAAATTTTCTGCGCATTTGAATCATATCTTCAAATCCTAGGTTTGACCAAGATTTAGACAAGTTTAACACGTGAAAACGAATAAGTAAGCCTGGATCCTTCTTAGTCACTCTAAAATGAAGCTTTTGGGAGGTTCTTGAAATTTCCATGTTTGAAACCCAAAACCACTTCTCTTCATGATTGACTGAGTTTAATTAGGGTTTTAGGGGGAGATATATACATGATTTTTCTGGTTTGAATATATATATCTAGACCTTGTTTATCAACTTGAATGCTTACTATACATATGACATAAGAATGCTATGTGCTTTGGTTTTTCATTCTTTTGATTTTTTTTCTGAATTTTTAGGGCCATTTGAATCTTGGTCAAATCCTTGGTTTGACCAAGATTTAAACAAGTTTAAAACATGAAAATGAAAAGGGAAGTCTGTATCCTTCTTAGTCACTCTAAAATGAAGCTTTTGGGATGTTCTTGAAATTTCAATGTTTGAAACCCAAAACGACTTCCCTTCATGCTAGACTTCATAAGATCGACAGGGGGTAGATACATGATTTGTCTGGTTTGGATATATCTAGACCTTGTTTATCAACTTGATTGCTTACGATATGACATAAGAAGACAATGTGATTTGGTTTTTCATTTTTCTGATTTTTTTGAATATTGTGCCCACCCATTTGTATCTTCATGAAATCCTAGGTTTGACCAAGCTAATTTAAACAAGTTTAAAACATGAAAATGAAAAGGGAAGCATGTAACCTTCTCAGTCACTTTAAAATGAAGTTTTTGGGAGGTTTTTGAAATTTCCATGTTTGAAACCCAAAACCACTTTTCTTCATGCTTGACTTCATAAGACAAAGTTTAGGGTTAGGGGTATAGATACATGATTTGTATGGTTTGAATATGTCCAAACCTTGTTTATCAACTTGAATATGCTCACTATATGACATAAGAAGACTATGTACTTTGGTTTTTCATTTTTCTGATTTTTTTAATTTTCTGCGCATTTGAATCATATCTTGGTCAAATCCTAGGTTTGACCAAGATTTAGACAAGTTTAACACGTGAAAACGAATAAGTAAGCCTGGATCCTTCTTAGTCACTCTAAAATGAAGCTTTTGGGAGGTTCTTGAAATTTCCATGTTTGAAACCCAAAACCACTTCTCTTCATGATTGACTGAGTTTAATTAGGGGTTTAGGGGTAGATATATACATGATTTTTCTGGTTTGAATATATATGTCTAGACCTTGTTTATCAACTTGAATGCTTACTATACATATGACATAAGAATGCTATGTGCTTTGGTTTTTCATTCTCTTTTGATTTTTTTCTAAATTTTTAGGCCCATTTGAATCTTGGTCAAATCCTTGGTTTGACCAAGATTTAAACAAGTTTAAAACATGAAAATAAAAAAGGAAGTCTGTATCCTTCTTAGTCACTCTAAAATGGAAGCTTTTGGGATGTTCTTGAAATTTCCATGTTTGAAACCGAAAACGACTTCCCTTCATGCTAGACTTCATAAGATCGACAGGGGGTAGATACATGATTTGTCTGGTTTGGATATATCTAGACCTTGTTTATCAACTTGATTGCTTACGATATGACATAAGAAGACAATGTGATTTGGTTTTTCATTTTTCTGATTTTTTTAATTTTTTGCCCACCCATTTGTATCTTCGTCAAATCCTAGGTTTGACCAAGATAATTAAAACAAGTTTTATAAAACATGAAAATGAAAAGGGAAGCATGTATCCTTCTTAGGCACTCTAAAATGAAGCTTTTGGGAGGTTTTTGAAATTTCCATGTTTGAAACCCAAAACCACATCTCTTCACATGCTTGACTTCATAAGACAGAGTTTAGGGGTTAGGGGTATAGATACATGATTTGTCTGGTTTGAATATGTCTAGACATTGTTTATCAACTTTAATGTTTACTATATGACATAAGAAAAATAATGTCATGTAAATGAGTTAACTTGGATTTCCTACCCTTGAATCCATAGGAAACTTTGTTCTAATGCACTATAATAATCAACCGAGTTTTTACACCAACAGGTCTGTCACTTACGTGTGGTGCCCACGCGTGAGGTCCCACACTTCAGTGAGCACAAGTCACGTGCAATAGGTACGCAAACTCCCAGCCATCTTCTTTGTCAAGAGAAGACGCATCAGGATGCGTATTGGAAGTCTGTGGGTCCTTCTGGATCCTTCGGTTGTCCCTCTCACAAAAAAAACAAATCTCTCTCATTCTCGGCCTCGCTCGACTCGCTCGCTCGCTCGCACCTCCTGCTCACTGACAAACCCTGCACAAAAGTCAACATCATCACCCGAAAAAGGGGAGACACCATAATTCTCCCCCTTCTTCTCTCCTTCCGAGTGATCCCTCTTCCTCCGAGTTTCACTCGACGGGCAAACACACTTGTGCTGCATAGTAATAATAAAAAGGTAGAAAAATCAACCTACGAATCTATAATTAAATAGGTTAGTAATAATAAAAAGGTAGAAAAATCAACCTACGAATCTATAATTAAATAGGTTAAACTAGGGTTTTGCCCAGTACTACAGATCAAGGTTCAAACCTTGTTTATCAACTTGAATATGCTTACTATATGACATAAGAAGACTATGTACTTCGGTTTTCATTTTTCTGATTTTTTTAATTTTCTGCGCATTTGAATCTTGGTCAAATCCTAGGTTTGACCAAGATTAGACAAGTTTAACACGTGAAAACGAATAAGTAAGCCTGGATCCTTCTTAGTCACTCTAAAATGAAGCATTTTGGGATGTTCTTGAAATTTCCATGTTTGAAACCCAAAACGACCTCTCTTCATGCTACACTTCATAAGATCGACCGAGTTTAGGGTTAGGGGTAGATACATGATTTGTATGGTTTGAATATGTCCAAACCTTGTTAATTTATCAACTTGAATGCTTACTATATGACATAAGAAGACTATATGCTTTTGTTTTTCATTTTTCTGATTTTTTTTGAATTTTATGCCCATATATTTGAATCTTGGTCAAATCATAGGTTTGACAAAGATTTAAACAAGTTTAAATTTTGAAAATGAAAAGGTAAGCATGGATCCTTATTAGTCACTCTAAAATAAATCTTTTGGGAGGTTCTTGAAATTTCCATGTTTGAAACCCAAAACCACTTCTCTTCATGATTGACTTCATAAGACAGAGTTTAGGGTTTTAGGGGTAGATATATACATGATTTTTCTGGTTTGAATATGTCTAGACCTGGTTTATCAACTTGAATGCTTACTATACATATGACATAAGAATGCTATTTGCTTTGGTTTTTCATTCTCTTTTGATTTTTTTCTAAATTTTTAGGCCCATTTGAATGTTGGTCAAAATCTTTGGTTTGACAAGGATTTAAACAAGTTTAAAACATGAAAATGAAAAAGGGAAGTCTGTATATCCTTCTTAGTCACTCTAAAATGGAAGCTTTTGGGATGTTCTTGAAATTTCCATGTTTGAAACCGAAAACGACTTCCCTTCATGCTAGACTTCATAAGATCGACAGGGGGTAGATACATGATTTGTCTTGTTTGGATATATCTAGACCTTGTTTATCAACTTGAATGCTTACGATATGACATAAGAAGACAATGTGATTTGGTTTTTCATTTTTCTGATTTTTTTGAATATTGTGCCCACCCATTTGTATCTTCATGAAATCCTAGGTTTGACCAAGCTAATTTAAACAAGTTTAAAACATGAAAATGAAAAGGGAAGCATGTAACCTTCTCAGTCACTCTAAAATGAAGTTTTTGGAGGTTTTTGAAATTTCCATGTTTGAAACCCAAAACCACTTCTCTTCATGCTTGACTTCATAAGACAAAGTTTAGGGTTAGGGGTATAGATACATGATTTGTATGGTTTGAATATGTCCAAACCTTGTTTATCAACTTGAATATGCTTACTATATGACATAAGAAGACTATGTACTTTGGTTTTTCATTTTTCTGATTTTTTTAATTTTCTGCGCATTTGAATCATATCTTGGTCAAATCCTAGGTTTGACCAAGATTTAGACAAGTTTAACACGTGAAAACGAATAAGTAAGCTTGTATCCTTCTTAGTCACTCTAAAATGAAGCTTTTGGGAGGTTCTTGAAATTTCCATGTTTGAAACCCAAAACCACTTCTCTTCATGATTGACTGAGTTTAATTAGGGTTTAGGGGTAGATATATACATGATTTTTCTGGTTTGAATATATATGTCTAGACCTTGTTTATCAACTTGAATGCTTACTATACATATGACATAAGAATGCTATGTGCTTTGGTTTTTCATTCTTTTGATTTTTTTCTGAATTTTTAGGGCCATTTGAATCTTGGTCAAATCCTTGGTTTGACCAAGATTTAAACAAGTTTAAAACATGAAAATGAAAAGGGAAGTCTGTATCCTTCTTAGTCACTCTAAAATGAAGCTTTTGGGATGTTCTTGAAATTTCAATGTTTGAAACCCAAAACGACTTCCCTTCATGCTAGACTTCATAAGATCGACGGGGGTAGATACATGATTTGTCTGGTTTGGATATATCTAGACCTTGTTTATCAACTTGATTGCTTACGATATGACATAAGAAGACTATGTGATTTGGTTTTCATTTTTCTGATTTTTTTAATTTTTTGCCCACCCATTTGTATCTTCGTCAAATCCTAGGTTTGACCAAGATAATTAAAACAAGTTTTATAAAACATGAAAATGAAAAGGGAAGCATGTATCCTTCTTAGGCACTCTAAAATGAAGCTTTTGGGAGGTTTTTGAAATTTCCATGTTTGAAACCCAAAACCACATCTCTTCACATGCTTGACTTCATAAGACAGAGTTTAGGGGTATAGATACATGATTTGTCTGGTTTGAATATGTCTAGACATTGTTTATCAACTTTAATGCTTACTATATGACATAAGAAAAATAATGTCATGTAAATGAGTTAACTTGGATTTCCTACCCTTGAATCCATAGGAAACTTTGTTCTAATGCACTATAATAATCAACCGAGTTTTTACACCAACAGGTATGTCACTTACGTGTGGTGCCCACGCGTGAGGTCCCACACTTTAGTGAGCACAAGTCACGTGCAATAGGTACGCAAACTCCCAGCCATCTTCTTTGTCAAGAGAAGACGCATCAGGATGCGTATTGGAAGTCTGTGGGTCCTTCTGGATCCTTCGGTTGTCCCTCTCACAAAAAAAAACAAATCTCTCATTCTCGGCCTTGCTCGACTCGCTCGCTCGCTCCTGCTCACTGACAAACCCTGCACAAAAGTCAACATCATCACCCGAAAAAGGGGAGACACCATAATTCTCTCCCTTCTTCTCTCCTTCCGAGTGATCCCTCTTCCTCCGAGTTTCACTCGACGGGCAAACACACTTGTGCTGCATAGTAATAATAAAAAGGTAGAAAAATCAACCTACGAATCTATAATTAAATAGGTTAGTAATAATAAAAAGGTAGAAAAATCAACCTACGAATCTATAATTAAATAGGTTAAACTAGGGTTTTGCCCAGTACTACAGATCAAGGTTCAAACCTTGTTTATCAACTTGAATATGCTTACTATATGACATAAGAAGACTATGTACTTCGGTTTTCATTTTTCTGATTTTTTTAATTTTCTGCGCATTTGAATCTTGGTCAAATCCTAGGTTTGACCAAGATTAGACAAGTTTAACACGTGAAAACGAATAAGTAAGCCTGGATCCTTCTTAGTCACTCTAAAATGAAGCATTTTGGGATGTTCTTGAAATTTCCATGTTTGAAACCCAAAACGACCTCTCTTCATGCTACACTTCATAAGATCGACCGAGTTTAGGGTTAGGGGTAGATACATGATTTGTATGGTTTGAATATGTCCAAACCTTGTTAATTTATCAACTTGAATGCTTACTATATGACATAAGAAGACTATATGCTTTTGTTTTTCATTTTTCTGATTTTTTTTGAATTTTATGCCCATATATTTGAATCTTGGTCAAATCATAGGTTTGACAAAGATTTAAACAAGTTTAAATTGTGAAAATGAAAAGGTAAGCATGGATCCTTATTAGTCACTCTAAAATAAATCTTTTGGGAGGTTCTTGAAATTTCCATGTTTGAAACCCAAAACCACTTCTCTTCATGATTGACTTCATAAGACAGAGTTTAGGGTTTTAGGGGTAGATATATACATGATTTTTCTGGTTTGAATATGTCTAGACCTAGTTTATCAACTTGAATGCTTACTATACATAGGACATAAGAATGCTATGTGCTTTGGTTTTTCATTCTCTTTTGATTTTTTTCTAAATTTTTAGGCCCATTTGAATCTTGGTCAAAATCTTTGGTTTGACAAGGATTTAAACAAGTTTAAAACATGAAAATGAAAAAGGGAAGTCTGTATATCCTTCTTAGTCACTCTAAAATGGAAGCTTTTGGGATGTTCTTGAAATTTCCATGTTTGAAACCGAAAACGACTTCCCTTCATGCTAGACTTCATAAGATCGACAGGGGGTAGATACATGATTTGTCTGGTTTGGATATATCTAGACCTTGTTTATCAACTTGAATGCTTACGATATGACATAAGAAGACAATGTGATTTGGTTTTTCATTTTTCTGATTTTTTTGAATATTGTGCCCACCCATTTGTATCTTCATGAAATCCTAGGTTTGACCAAGCTAATTTAAACAAGTTTAAAACATGAAAATGAAAAGGGAAGCATGTAACCTTCTCAGTCACTCTAAAATGAAGTTTTTTGGAGGTTTTTGAAATTTCCATGTTTGAAACCCAAAACCACTTCTCTTCATGCTTGACTTCATAAGACAAAGTTTAGGGTTAGGGGGTATAGATACATGATTTGTATGGTTTGAATATGTCCAAACCTTGTTTATCAACTTGAATATGCTTACTATATGACATAAGAAGACTATGTACTTTGGTTTTTCATTTTTCTGATTTTTTTAATTTTTTGCGCATTTGAATCATATCTTGGTCAAATCCTAGGTTTGACCAAGATTTAGACAAGTTTAACACGTGAAAACGAATAAGTAAGCCTGGATCCTTCTTAGTCACTCTAAAATGAAGCTTTTGGGAGGTTCTTGAAATTTCCATGTTTGAAACCCAAAACCACTTCTCTTCATGATTGACTGAGTTTAATTAGGGTTTTAGGGGTAGATATATACATGATTTTTCTGGTTTGAATATATATGTCTAGACCTTGTTTATCAACTTGAATGCTTACTATACATATGACATAAGAATGCTATGTGATTTGGTTTTTCATTCTTTTGATTTTTTCTGAATTTTTAGGGACATTTGAATCTTGGTCAAATCCTTGGTTTGACCAAGATTTAAACAAGTTTAAAACATGAAAATGAAAAGGGAAGTCTGTATCCTTCTTAGTCACTCTAAAATGAAGCTTTTGGGATGTTCTTGAAATTTCAATGTTTGAAACCCAAAACGACTTCCCTTCATGCTAGACTTCATAAGATCGACAGGGGGTAGATACATGATTTGTCTGGTTTGGATATATCTAGACCTTGTTTATCAACTTGATTGCTTACGATATGACATAAGAAGACTATGTGATTTGGTTTTCCATTTTTCTGATTTTTTTAATTTTTTGCCCACCCATTTGTATCTTCGTCAAATCCTAGGTTTGACCAAGATAATTAAAACAAGTTTTATAAAACATGAAAATGAAAAGGGAAGCATGTATCCTTCTTAGGCACTCTAAAATGAAGCTTTTGGGAGGTTTTTGAAATTTCCATGTTTGAAACCCAAAACCACATCTCTTCACATGCTTGACTTCATAAGACAGAGTTTAGGGGTTAGGGGTATAGATACATGATTTGTCTGGTTTGAATATGTCTAGACATTGTTTATCAACTTTAATGCTTACTATATGACATAAGAAAAATAATGTCATGTAAATGAGTTAACTTGGATTTCCTACCCTTGAATCCATAGGAAACTTTGTTCTAATGCACTATAATAATCAACCGAGTTTTTACACCAACAGGTCTGTCACTTACGTGTGGTGCCCACGCGTGAGGTCCCACACTTCAGTGAGCACAAGTCACGTGCAATAGGTACGCAAACTCCCAGCCATCTTCTTTGTCAAGAGAAGACGCATCAGGATGCGTATTGGAAGTCTGTGGGTCCTTCTGGATCCTTCGGTTGTCCCTCTCACAAAAAACAAATCTCTCTCATTCTCGGCCTCGCTCGACTCGCTCGCTCGCTCGCTCGCACCTCCTGCTCACTGACAAACCCTGCACAAAAGTCAACATCATCACCCGAAAAAGGGGAGACACCATAATTCTCTCCCTTCTTCTCTCCTTCCGAGTGATCCCTCTTCCTCCGAGTTTCACTCGACGGGCAAACACACTTGTGCTGCATAGTAATAATAAAAAGGTAGAAAAATCAACCTACGAATCTATAATTAAATAGGTTAGTAATAATAAAAAGGTAGAAAAATCAACCTACGAATCTATAATTAAATAGGTTAAACTAGGGTTTTGCCCAGTACTACAGATCAAGGTTCAAACCTTGTTTATCAACTTGAATATGCTTACTATATGACATAAGAAGACTATGTACTTTGGTTTTCATTTTTCTGATTTTTTTAATTTTCTGCGCATTTGAATCTTGGTCAAATCCTAGGTTTGACCAAGATTAGACAAGTTTAACACGTGAAAACGAATAAGTAAGCCTGGATCCTTCTTAGTCACTCTAAAATGAAGCATTTTGGGATGTTCTTGAAATTTCCATGTTTGAAACCCAAAACGACCTCTCTTCATGCTACACTTCATAAGATCGACCGAGTTTAGGGTTAGGGGTAGATACATGATTTGTATGGTTTGAATATGTCCAAACCTTGTTAATTTATCAACTTGAATGCTTACTATATGACATAAGAAGACTATATGCTTTTGTTTTTCATTTTTCTGATTTTTTTGAATTTTATGCCCATATATTTGAATCTTGGTCAAATCATAGGTTTGACAAAGATTTAAACAAGTTTAAATTGTGAAAATGAAAAGGTAAGCATGGATCCTTATTAGTCACTCTAAAATAAATCTTTTGGGAGGTTCTTGAAATTTCCATGTTTGAAACCCAAAACCACTTCTCTTCATGATTGACTTCATAAGAGAGTTTAGGGTTTTAGGGGTAGATATATACATGATTTTTCTGGTTTGAATATGTCTAGACCTGGTTTATCAACTTGAATGCTTACTATACATATGACATAAGAATGCTATGTGCTTTGGTTTTTCATTCTCTTTTGATTTTTTTCTAAATTTTTAGGCCCATTTGAATCTTGGTCAAAATCTTTGGTTTGACAAGGATTTAAACAAGTTTAAAACATGAAAATGAAAAAGGGAAGTCTGTATATCCTTCTTAGTCACTCTAAAATGGAAGCTTTTGGGATGTTCTTGAAATTTCCATGTTTGAAACCGAAAACGACTTCCCTTCATGCTAGACTTCATAAGATCGACAGGGGGTAGATACATGATTTGTCTGGTTTGGATATATCTAGACCTTGTTTATCAACTTGAATGCTTACGATATGACATAAGAAGACAATGTGATTTGGTTTTTCATTTTTCTGATTTTTTTGAATATTGTGCCCACCCATTTGTGTATCTTCATGAAATCCTAGGTTTGACCAAGATAATTTAAACAAGTTTAAAACATGAAAATGAAAAGGGAAGCATGTAACCTTCTCAGTCACTTTAAAATGAAGTTTGTGGGAGGTTTTTGAAATTTCCATGTTTGAAACCCAAAACCACTTCTCTTCATGATTGACTGAGTTTAATTTGGGTTTTAGGGGTAGATATATACATGCTTTTCTGGTTTGAATATATATATGTCTAGACCTTGTTTATCAACATGAATGCTTACTATACATATGACATAAGAATGCTATGTGCTTTGGTTTTTCATTCTTTTGATTTTTTTCTGAATTTTTAGGGCCATTTGAATCTTGGTCAAATCCTTGGTTTGACCAAGATTTAAACAAGTTTAAAACATGAAAATGAAAAGGGAAGTCTGTATCCTTCTTAGTTACTCTAAAATGAAGCTTTTGGGATGTTCTTGAAATTTCCATGTTTGAAACCCAAAACGACTTCCCTTCATGCTAGACTTCGTAAGATCGACAGGGGGTAGATACATGATTTGTTTGGTTTGGATATATCTAGACCTTGTTTATCAACTTGAATACTTACGATATGACATAAGAAGACAATGTGATTTGGTTTTCCATTTTTCTGATTTTTTTGAATATTGTGCCCACCCATTTGTATCTTCATGAAATCCTAGGTTTGACCAAGATAATTTAAACAAGTTTAAAACATGAAAATGAAAAGGGAAGCATGTAACCTTCTCCACTCTAAAATGAAGTTTTTGGGAGATTTTTGAAATCTCCATGTTTGAAACCCAAAACCACTTTTCTTCATGCTTGACTTCATAAGACAAAGTTTAGGGTTAGGGGTATAGATACATGATTTGTATGGTTTGAATATGTCCAAACCTTGTTTATCAACTTGAATATGCTTACTATATGACATAAGAAGACTATGTACTTTGGTTTTTCATTTTTCTGATTTTTTTTAATTTTCTGCGCATTTGAATCATATCTTGGTCAAATCCTAGGTTTGACCAAGATTTAGACAAGTTTAACATGTGAAAACGAATAAGTAAGCCTGGATCCTTCTTAGTCAATCTAAAATGAAGCTTTTGGGAGGTTCTTGAAATTTCCATGTTTGAAACCCAAAACCACTTCTCTTCATGATTGACTGAGTTTAATTAGGGGTTTAGGGGTAGATATATACATGATTTTTCTGGTTTGAATATATATGTCTAGACCTTGTTTATCAACTTGAATGCTTACTATACATATGACATAAGAATGCTATGTGCTTTGGTTTTTCATTCTCTTTTGATTTTTTTCTAAATTTTTAGGCCCATTTGAATCTTGGTCAAATCCTTGGTTTGACCAAGATTTAAACAAGTTTAAAACATGAAAATAAAAAAGGAAGTCTGTATCCTTCTTAGTCACTCTAAAATGGAAGCTTTTGGGATGTTCTTGAAATTTCCATGTTTGAAACCGAAAATGACTTCCCTTCATGCTAGACTTCATAAGATCGACAGGGGGTAGATACATGATTTGTCTGGTTTGGATATATCTAGACCTTGTTTATCAACTTGATTGCTTACGATATGACATAAGAAGACAATGTGATTTGGTTTTTCATTTTTCTGATTTTTTTGAATATTGTGCCCACCCATTTGTGTATCTTCATGAAATCCTAGGTTTGACCAAGATAATTTAAACAAGTTTAAAACATTAAAATGAAAAGGAAAGCATGTAACCTTCTCAGTCACTTTAAAATGAAGTTTGTGGGAGGTTTTTGAAATTTCCATGTTTGAAACCCAAAACCACTTCTCTTCATGCTTGACTTCATAAGACAAAGTTTAGGGTTAGGGGTATAGATACATGATTTGTATGGTTTGAATATGTCCAGACCTTGTTTATCAACTTTAATGCGCTTACTATATATATGACATAAGAAGACTATGTACTTTGGTTTTTATTTTTCTGATTTTTTTAATTTTCTGCGCATTTGAATCATATCTTGGTCAAATCCTAGGTTTGACCAAGATTTAGACAAGTTTAACACGTGAAAACGAATTAGTAAGCCTGGATATATCCTTCTTAGTCACTCTAAAATGAAGCTTTTGGGAGGTTCTTGAAATTTCCATGTTTGAAACCCAAAACCACTTCTCTTCATGATTGACTGATCGAGTTTAATTTGGGTTTTAGGGGTAGATATATACATGCTTTTCTGGTTTGAATATATACATGTCTAGACCTTGTTTATCAACATGAATGCTTACGATATGACATAAGAAGACAATGTGATTTGGTTTTTCATTCTCTTTTGATTTTTTTCTAAATTTTTAGGCCCATTTGAATCTTGGTCAAATCCTTGGTTTGACCAAGATTTAAACAAGTTTAAAACATGAAAATAAAAAAGGAAGTCTGTATCCTTCTTAGTCACTCTAAAATGGAAGCTTTTGGGATGTTCTTGAAATTTCCATGTTTGAAACCGAAAACGACTTCCCTTCATGCTAGACTTCATAAGATCGACAGGGGGTAGATACATG
Source organism: Lolium multiflorum (assembly GCA_030979885.1). Lineage (NCBI taxonomy): Eukaryota > Viridiplantae > Streptophyta > Magnoliopsida > Poales > Poaceae > Lolium > Lolium multiflorum. The sequence continues at coordinate 198,908,642 of CM061750.1, forward strand.
ATTTGTCTGGTTTGGATATATCTAGACCTTGTTTATCAACTTGATTGCTTACGATATGACATAAGAAGACAATGTGATTTGGTTTTTCATTTTTCTGATTTTTTTAATTTTTTGCCCACCCATTTGTATCTTCGTCAAATCCTAGGTTTGACCAAGATAATTAAAACAAGTTTTATAAAACATGAAAATGAAAAGGGAAGCATGTATCCTTCTTAGGCACTCTAAAATGAAGCTTTTGGGAGGTTTTTGAAATTTCCATGTTTGAAACCCAAAACCACATCTCTTCACATGCTTGACTTCATAAGACAGAGTTTAGGGGTTAGGGGTATAGATACATGATTTGTCTGGTTTGAATATGTCTAGACATTGTTTATCAACTTTAATGCTTACTATATGACATAAGAAAAATAATGTCATGTAAATGAGTTAACTTGGATTTCCTACCCTTGAATCCATAGGAAACTTTGTTCTAATGCACTATAATAATCAAACTCCCAGCCATTTCTTTGTCAAGAGAAGACGCATCGGGTTGGAGATATGCCCAAGAGGCAATAATAAAATGGTTATTATAATATATCTTTGTGTTTATGATAATGTTTACATACCATGCTATAATTGTATTAACGAAACATTGATACATGTGTGTTATGTAGACAACAAGAAGTCCCTAGTATGCCTCTTAAACTAGCTTGTTGATTAATGGATGATTAGTTTCATAATCATGAACATTGGATGTTATTAATAACAAGGTTATATCATTATATGAATGATGTAATGGACACACCCAATTAAGCGTAGCATAAGATCTCGTCATTAAGTTATTTGCTATAAGCTTTCGATACATAGTTACCTAGTCCTTATGACCATGAGATCGTGTAAATCACTTATACCGGAAAGGTACTTTGATTACATCAAACGCCACTGCGTAAATGGGTGGTTATAAAGGTGGGATTAAGTATCCGGAAAGTATGAGTTGAGGCATATGGATCAACAGTGGGATTTGTCCATCCCGATGACGGATAGATATACTCTGGGCCCTCTCGGTGGAATGTCGTCTAATGTCTTGCAAGCATATGAATAAGTTCATAAGAGACCACATACCACGGTACGAGTAAAGAGTACTTGTCAGGAGACGAGGTTGAACAAGGTATAGAGTGATACCGATGATCAAACCTCGGACAAGTAAAATATCGCGTGACAAAGGGAATTGGTATCGTATGTGAATGGTTCATTCGATCACTGAAGTCATCGTTGAATATGTGGGAGCCATTATGGATCTCCAGATCCCGCTATTGGTTATTGGTCGGAGTGAGTACTCAACCATGTCCGCATAGTTCACGAACCGTAGGGTGACACACTTAAAGTTGGATGTTGAAATGGTAGAACTTGAATATGGAATGGAGTTCGAATATTTGTTCGGAGTCCCGGATGAGATCCCGGACATCACGAGGAGTTCCGGAATGGTCCGGAGAATAAGATTCATATATAGGAAGTCATATTCCAAGTTTGGAAATGATCCGGTGCATTTATGGCAGGTTCTAGAAGGTTCTAGAAAAGTCCGGAAGAAATCACCATGGAAAGTAGAGTCCCGGAGGGACTCCACCTTGCATGGCCAGCCAACCCTAAAGGGGAGGAGTCCAAGGTGGACTCCCCTAGGGTGGCCGGCCAACCCCCCTCATGGAAGGGGGGAATCCCACCCCAAGTGGGATTCCCACCTTGGGTAGGTTTCCCTACATATGGGAGGTTTCATTGTTGGGGTCTTATTCGAAGACTTGGATACCAACACTTGGGGATTTCCACCTATATAATGAGGAGGAGAGGGAGGGGGCTGCCCACTCTTGGCCGCACCACCTAGGGCTGCCCTTGGCCGGCGCCCTAGCCTCCCCCTCTCTCCCCAAACCCTAGCGGTCTCTCTCCTCCACCACATCCCGCACGCTTAAGCGAAGCTCCGCCGGATTTCTCCACCACCACCGACACCACGCCGTCGTGCTGTCGGATTCAAGAGGAGCTACTACTTCCGCTGCCCGCTGGAACGGGGAGGTGGACGTCGTCTTCATCAACAACCGAACGTGTGACCGAGTACGGAGGTGCTGCCCGTTCGTGGCGCCGGAACCGATCGTGATCAAGATCTTCTACGCGCTTTTGCAAGCGGCAAGTGATCGTCTACCGCAGCAATAAGAGCCTACTCTTATAGGCTTTGGAATCTCTTCAAGGGTTAGTCTTGATCATCCCCTCGTTGCTACCGTCTTCTAGATTGCATCTTGGCTTGGATTGCGTGTTCGCGATAGGAAAATTTTTGTTTTCTATGCAACGTTATCCTACAGTGGTATCAGAGCCGTGTCTATGCATAGATGGTTGCACGAGTAGAACACAATGTTTTTGTGGGCGTTGATGCTTATGTTATCTTTAGCTTGAGTACTTTGCATCTTTGTGGCATAGTGGGATGAAGCGGCTCGGGCTAACTTTACATGACCGCGTTCATGAGATTTGCTCCACGCTTGACATGCAACTTGTATTGCATAAGTGGCTTTGCGGGTGTCTGTCTCTCCTACTATAGTGAAGATTCAATTTACTCTTCTATTGACAACACTAGTATCACCGTTGTGGTTCATGTTCGTAGGTAGATTAGATCTCACTCGAAAACCCTAAACCACGTAAAATATGCAAACCAAATTAGAGACGTCTAACTTGTTTTTGCAGGGTTTGGTGATGTGATATGGCCATGATGTGATGATGAATATGTATGAGATGATCATTATTGTATTGTGGCAACCGGCAGGAGCCTTATGGTTGTCTTTAAATTTCATGTTGAGTAGTATTTCAAAGTAGTTGTAATAGTTGCTACATGAGGTGAACAATCATGAAGACGGCGCCATGGACCTTGACGCTACGCCGACGATGATGGAGATCATGCCCGTTGATGATGGAGATCATGTCCGTGCTTTGGAGATGAAGATCGAAGGCGCAAAGACAAAAGGGCCATATCATATCACATATGAACTGCATGTGATGTTAATCCTTTATGCATCTTATTTTGCTTAGATCGCGACGGTAGCATTATAAGATGATCCCTCACATTAATATCAAGATAATAAAGTGTTCTCCCCTCGTATGCACCGTTGATATAGTTCGTCGTTTCGAAGCATCTCGTGATGATCGGATGTGATAGACTCAACGTTCACATACAACGGGTGTAAGCCATGTTGCACACGCGGAATACTTGGGTTTGCTTGACGAGCCTAGCATGTACAGACATGGCCTCGGGACAACGGAAACCGAAAGGTTGAACACGAGTCATATGGATGATATGATCAACATGTTGATGTTCACCATTGAAGCTACATCATCTCACGTGATGATCGGTTTTGATGTAGTGGATTTGGATCGTGTACCACTTAACAACTATGAGGGATGTTGTATTAAGTGGGAGTTCATTAGTAATTAGATTAAAACATGAACTAATTATCATAAACATAGTCTGAGTAGTATTTTGAATTAATTTTGTAGTATTGGCATCCGTTTTTCTACCATGCGCTAGTCTTATTATTGAGATAGAAATACTGTTAAAATCTGATAAGAAACTTTACGGATTGGTACCGTATTGTTAAAGAATCAAGAATTGATTAAGTCCTATTGCAAACTTTTAGTAAACCTCACATTGTTGATTCAAAGAGCTATGGTTTAAATTAGTACCTACAATTATCTTGTCTCCGTGAAACTTGATGTTCAAATTCGTTTGAAAAGTAAGGAGCTGAAAAGTTTGTTTTCAGAAATAAGCGAGGTATGAGATATATGCGATATCTAAGACCTTACTGCAAGATGATAGAATATAATCTAGTGAGACTACATAAACTCATAAGTTTTATGGGAATGTACGAAGGTTGAAGACGCCAGGCGTCCCAATCCTCCAACTATTGGGGCACTAACGATATTCGCATATCCATGAAGTGATCGTCCTTAGTATGCACCGTTGCTAAGACTCGTCGTTTCGAAGCATCTCGTGATGATCGGGTGTTATCGATTCTACGTGTGCATACAACGGGTGCAAGCCAGATTTGCACATGCGAATACTAAGGTTAAACTTTACGAGCCTAGCATGTACAGACATGGTCTCGGAAAGTCGTCATGATATAATGGATAAAATTATGAGTGAAATTGTTCATCATATTACAAAGTTACTAATAGTGAAATCTGGAACACTTGTCATATGATGATCAACTTCAAAGTAAGAACCTCAAGGTTATTGGTATTTGACCAACAAACCTAGAAGTCAATGATGTTGAAGTGTTTTTCTGAATAATGAGGAAAGCTAAAAGAGAAACTATAAAAGATATTTTGGCAGAAAGAAAAGAAAAGACTAGAAAGTCTAGCTCAGGTGTATATAAATGATATACATGTTATGGTTGTCTTCCTAGTTTGGTCACACAATAAAATTCTTGGGTATTTGTACCATATTGGTTGGTATGAAGTGTCATACAAAACAACGCAATACAAGAATACAATGGCCTAAGTGACTGACAAGGAATATGATAGGAATACACGTCTGGAACAAAAATAAAGTGTTATTATGTTCGTCGTTGGTATTCTATCTAGCCCTTAGAATTTATAATAAAGAACTTAATAATTGTTATTTTGCTCTGGTCAAATGAAAACAATAAGTTGTTCAAATTATGACATTACTCCATGTATGATGGATAAGTTATTATAAATCTTAATGGTGAAACACACATACATAACACTGACGCTAAAATGCCATAAGGCAAATGATTTGAATTCCACTCATTTGTGGAACCGCCATTTAGGTCATGTTAGAAAGGAACGCATGAAGGAACTCCATGCAAATGGATTTTTGGAGTCATTTGATTTTTGAATCATTTGGCGCTTGCAAATCTTTTCTAAAGAGAATGATTAAAATACCGTTCATAGGCCAAAAGTTGAACGGGCAACTAACTTAGTGGAAAAATACATGATGATGTATGTGGTTCACTGGGCATAGTTGTGTGCGGGAGATTCTTCTACTTCATGAAAACTTTCAACAATGAATTGAGTATATATATGTGGATATATTCAATAAGGAAGAAGTTTGAAACATTTGAATGGATTCAAATAAATTTCAGCATGAAGTGGAAATCATCGTAATAGAAAAGTCAAATATCTATGATTGGATCATGGTAGAAATATTTGAATTACGAGTTTTAGCGAACATCTAAGAGAGTTATGAAATTGTTCTACAACTCACATTTCTTGGAGTATCATAATGATGATATAGTATCCGAGATATGTATCCAAACCTTGTTGGATTAATGATGAGATAAAATATTATGACGCCATTATATTTTTGTGGATTATGCTTTAGTGACTACCGCTTTTACACTAAATAGAGTATCATCATGATCCGTTGAAATGACACCATACGAGTTATGGTATGGGTATAAACCCTAATAGTCTTTCTTTAAATTTTGGTCTAAGAGTTTACAACCAAAATCGGATGAATGTCTTTGTTGGTTATCCCAGAGATTTAATTGGGAATTCTTCCCACGAGACAAAGACAAAAGTGTTTGTCAATGTTTCTTATTTCCGAGAAATTGTTTCTAGTGAAGTATTTGAGTGGGAGGACAATATAATTTGATAAGGTTTATGAACCTGAGCATAATGATCAGAGTAGCGCAGCATCGGAATTTGTTTCGGAAGCGGCCACGACGATCATGGCTCCCATGACTACAAAGTGTTTTAGCCATGGAGATCGAAGTACATATTGAACCTTGTAGGTATGGTTTACTTTGTGATCAAATAAATGATTTGTGAACAAAGGATTGATTTTGAATAATGATAAACCAACTACAAACAAAGAAGTTATGATGGGCCCTGACTCCGTTAAAATGGCCATGCGCCATGAAATCCATAATAGATGAATACTTTTTGAAAGTAAATGGATCTATAGACTTGGATGAAATATCCTTAAAGAAGCTCGACTTGTCGAAAAATTGTTTACGACAAAGTTCAAAGAGTTGACTACGATAAGATTAGATCTTCCGTAGCAATGCTTATAGTCTATGTGGTTTATTCTAGTAATCACTACATATTTCTTTTATGAGATATGCTAGTAGGATGGCAAAATACATTACTTATCAGAAGTATGTATTAAAGGTGTATACAAAATACAACCAAGAGTTTTGCCTGTCCGTAGAATACTAGATAGGTATACAAACTTCAATTGGATGAAGTGAGTATCGCGGAGTTGGAATCTTCACCAGATGAAATAGTCAAAGAGTTTTTGATTTCATCAAGAGACGATGAAGAGGCTTGTATTTGCAAGAAATTAAGTGGGAGCGCTGAGACATATTTATAATACTTTATGTAGGTGACATATAGTTGGTTATAAATGATGTAATTATATACTTGATTAAAAGGTTTCATTGAGAAATTAATTTCAATGAAAGGATATGGACTGAAACATATTTAGTGTCAAGATCTATGAAGATAGATTGAAACACATAATAAGTTTAAGTCAAAGTACATAGAATGGATATTGAAGTAGTTCAATATATAAATATTAAGAAAATGTTCTTGTCATGTTAAGTTTTAACAAGACTTGAATGTATCTGACACTCAATGAGTAAAAACACATGAGTGATTATAGATCACAAATAATATGTACACAATCAGATGTCATGTGCTATAAAGTGTTATGAGCATATACCAGAATGATTCATATGATGATCATTGGACGACAGTAAGAATATCCTTGAGTACTTTAGAAGAACTAAGGATATATATATATAGTTTTGTATGAGGAAATGACAAACAAATCGCTGTAAGGTGTTACACCGATATTGGTTTTGTCACATATAAAATATAATTTCAATCTCAAATTAGACTAAGTGTTGTTTAAAAGGTAGCACAATGAGCTAGAAGTTGTCTATGCTAGATTTAGAAGAGTTCTAAATATTGTGACGGATTCTACAAAAGAAGGCAGAGTATGTCATTGTTTTGACAATGACAAAGGATGTTAAGTCAAGAGGTTCTTTGAGAACTTGGTGTAGTTCCGACAGAGTCAGAACTTTGAAGCTATATTGTGTGTGACAATATTAGTGACATATTTCAGACCGCGGAATTAAGGTTCCACCAGAAGACCAAACATATTTAATACCGACTCATTTGGAAATGAGTGATGCGTTGAGACGCAAATAAATTACAAAATACATACGTTTCTGAGCATGTCAGATCCGTTGACTAAAACCTCTCCCGTGAGCAAAACATGATAAAGCACCGGAAGGCCAAGGTGTTATATCTTTACAAATGTAAACTAGATTATTGACTCTAGTGCAAGTGGGAGACTGTTGGAGATATGCCCAAGAGGCAATAATAAAATGGTTATTATAATATATCTTTGTGTTTATGATAATGTTTACATACCATGCTATAATTGTATTAACCGAAACATTGATACATGTGTGTTATGTAGACAACAAGAAGTCCCTAGTATGCCTCTTAAACTAGCTTGTTGATTAATGGATGATTAGTTTCATAATCATGAACATTGGATGTTATTAATAACAAGGTTATATCATTATATGAATGATGTAATGGACACACCCAATTAAGCGTAGCATAAGATCTCGTCATTAAGTTATTTGCTATAAGCTTTCGATACATAGTTACCTAGTCCTTATGACCATGAGATCGTGTAAATCACTTATACCGGAAAGGTACTTTGATTACATCAAACGCCACTGCGTAAATGGGTGGTTATAAAGGTGGGATTAAGTATCCGGAAAGTATGAGTTGAGGCATATGGATCAACAGTGGGATTTGTCCATCCCGATGACGGATAGATATACTCTGGGCCCTCTCGGTGGAATGTCGTCTAATGTCTTGCAAGCATATGAATAAGTTCATAAGAGACCACATACCACGGTACGAGTAAAGAGTACTTGTCAGGAGACGAGGTTGAACAAGGTATAGAGTGATACCGATGATCAAACCTCGGACAAGTAAAATATCGCGTGACAAAGGGAATTGGTATCGTATGTGAATGGTTCATTCGATCACTAAGTCATCGTTGAATATGTGGGAGCCATTATGGATCTCCAGATCCCGCTATTGGTTATTGGTCGGAGTGAGTACTCAACCATGTCCGCATAGTTCACGAACCGTAGGGTGACACACTTAAAGTTGGATGTTGAAATGGTAGAACTTGAATATGGAATGGAGTTCGAATATTTGTTCGGAGTCCCGGATGAGATCCCGGACATCACGAGGAGTTCCGGAATGGTCCGGAGAATAAGATTCATATATAGGAAGTCATATTCCAAGTTTGGAAATGATCCGGTGCATTTATGGCAGGTTCTAGAAGGTTCTAGAAAAGTCCGGAAGAAATCACCATGGAAAGTAGAGTCCCGGAGGGACTCCACCTTGCATGGCCAGCCAACCCTAAAGGGGAGGAGTCCAAGGTGGACTCCCCTAGGGTGGCCGGCCAACCCCCCTCATGGAAGGGGGGAATCCCACCCCAAGTGGGATTCCCACCTTGGGTAGGTTTCCCTACATATGGGAGGTTTCATTGTTGGGGTCTTATTCGAAGACTTGGATACCAACACTTGGGGATTTCCACCTATATAATGAGGAGGAGAGGGAGGGGGCTGCCCACTCTTGGCCGCACCACCTAGGGCTGCCCTTGGCCGGCGCCCTAGCCTCCCCCTCTCTCCCCAAACCCTAGCGGTCTCTCTCCTCCACCACATCCCGCACGCTTAAGCGAAGCTCCGCCGGATTTCTCCACCACCACCGACACCACGCCGTCGTGCTGTCGGATTCAAGAGGAGCTACTACTTCCGCTGCCCGCTGGAACGGGAGGTGGACGTCGTCTTCATCAACAACCGAACGTGTGACCGAGTACGGAGGTGCTGCCCGTTCGTGGCGCCGGAACCGATCGTGATCAAGATCTTCTACGCGCTTTTGCAAGCGGCAAGTGATCGTCTACCGCAGCAATAAGAGCCTACTCTTATAGGCTTTGGAATCTCTTCAAGGGTTAGTCTTGATCATCCCCTCGTTGCTACCGTCTTCTAGATTGCATCTTGGCTTGGATTGCGTGTTCGCGATAGGAAAATTTTTGTTTTCTATGCAACGTTATCCTACACAGGATGCGTATTGGAAGTCTGTGGGTCCTTCTGGATCCTTCGGTTGTCCCTCTCACAAAAAAAAACAAATCTCTCTCATTCTCGGCCTCGCTCGACTCGCTCGCTCGCACCTCCTGCTCACTGACAAACCCTGCACAAAAGTCAACATCATCACCCGAAAAAGGGGAGACACCATAATTCTCTCCCTTCTTCTCTCCTTCCGAGTGATCCCTCTTCCTCCGAGTTTCACTCGACGGGCAAACACACTTTTTTTAATTTTCTGCCCATTTGAATCTTGGTCAAATCCTAGGTTTGACCAAGATTTAAACAAGTTTAAAACATGAAAATAAAATGGTAAGCATGGATCCTTCTTAGTCTCCCGAAAATGAAGCTTTTTTTTTTTTTGAAATTTCCATGTTTGAAACCCAAAACCACTTCTCTTCATGCTTGACTTCATAAGACATAGTTTAGGGTTAGGGGTAGATATATACATGATTTTTCTGGTTTGAATATGTCTAGACCTTGTTTATCAACTTGAATGCTAGCTTACTATATATGACATAAGAATGCTATGTGCTTTGGTTTTTCATTCTTTTGATTTTTTCTGAATTTTTATGCCCATTTGAATCTTGGTCAAATCCTAGGTTTGACCAAGATTTAAACAAGTTTAAAACATGAAAATGAGAAGGGAAGCATGTATCCTTCTTAGTCACTCTAATTAAAATGAAGATTTTGGGAGGTTTTTGAAATTTCCATGTTTGAAACCAAAAACCACGTCTCTTCATGCTTGACTTCATAAGATATATAGAGTTTAATTAGGGGTTAGGGGTATAGATACATGATTTGTTTGGTTTGAATATGTCTAGACCTTGTTTAACAACTTGAATGCTTACTATATGCCATAAGAAGACTATGTACTTTGGTTTTTAATTTTTTTGATTTTTTAAAATTTTCTGCCAATTTGTATCTTGGTCAAATCCTAGGTTTGACCAAGATTTAAACAAGTTTAAGACGTGAAAATAAAATGGTAAGCATGGATCCTTCTTAGTCTCCCTAAAATGAAGCTTTTGTTTTTTTTTTTTTTCCATGTTTGAAACCCAAAACCAATTCTCTTCATGCTTGACTTCATAAGACAGAGTTTAGGGTTAGGGGTAGATATATATATACATGATTTTTCTGGTTTGAATATGTCTAGACCCTGTTTATCAACTTGAATGCTTACTATATGACATAAGAATGCTATGTTCTTTGGTTTTTCATTCTTTTGATTTTTTCTGAATTTTTATGCCCATTTGAATCTTGGTCGAATCCTAGGTTTGACCAAGATTTAAACAAGTTTAAAACATGAAAATGAGAAGGGAAGCATGTATCCTTCTTTGTCACTCTAATTAAAATGAAGCTTTTGGGTGGTTTTTGAAATTTCCATGTTTGAAACCCAAAACCACGTCTCTTCATGCTTGACTTCATAAGATATATAGAGTTTAATTAGGGGTTAGGGGTATAGATACATGATTTGTTTGGTTTGAATATGTCTAGACCTTGTTTAACAACTTGAATGCTTACTATATGCCATAAGAAGACTATGTACTTTGGTTTTTCATTTTTTGATTTTTTAAATTTTCTGCCAATTTGAATCTTGGTCAAATCCTAGGTTTGACCAAGATTTAAACAAGTTTAAGACATGAAAATAAAATGGTAAGCATGGATCCTTCTTAGTATCCCCAAAATGAAGCTTTTGGTTTTTTGAAATTTCCATGTTTGAAACCCAAAACCACTTCTCTTCATGCTTGACTTGACTTCATAAGACAGAGTTTAGGGTTAGGGGTAGATATATACATGATTTTCTGGTTTGAATATGTCTAGACCTTGTTTATCAACTTGAATGCTTACTATATATGACATAAGAATGCTATGTGCTTTGGTTTTTCATTCTTTTGATTTTTTCTGAATTTTTATGCCCATTTGAATCTTGGTCAAATCCTAGGTTTGACCAAGATTTAAACAGGTTTAAAACATGAAAATGAGAAGGGAAGCATGTATCCTTCTTAGTCACTCTAAAATGAATCTTTTGGGAGGTTTTTGAAATTTCCATGTTTGAAACCCAAAACCACATCTCTTCGTGCTTGACTTCATAAGACAGAGTTTAGGGGTTAGGGGGTACATAGATACATGATTTGCATAGTTTGAATATGTCTAGCTAGAGACCTTGTTTCTCAACTTTAATGCTTACTATATGACATAAGAAGACTATGTGCTTTGGTTTTTCATTTTTCATTTTATTTTAATTTTATGCCCATTTGAATCTTGGTCAAATCCTAGGTTTGACCAAGATTTAAACAAGTTTAAATTATGAAAATGAAGGTAAGCATGGATCCTTATTAGTCACTCTAAAATAAATCTTTTGGGAGGTTCTTGAAATTTCCATGTTTCAAACCCAAAACCACTTCTCTTCATGATTGACTTCATAAGACAGAGTTTAGGGTTTTAGGGGTAGATATATACATGATTTTTCTGGTTTGAATATGTCTAGCCCTTGTTTATCAACTTGAATGCTTACTATACATATGACATAAGAATGCTATGTGCTTTGGTTTTTCATTCTCTTTTTATTTTTTTCTAAATTTTTAGGCCCATTTGAATCTTGGTCAAATCCTTGGTTTGACCAAGATTTAAACAAGTTTAAAACATGAAAATAAAAAGGAAGTCTGTATCCTTCTTAGTCACTCTAAAATGGAAGCTTTTGGGATGTTCTTGAAATTTCCATGTTTGAAACCGAAAACGACTTCCCTTCATGCTAGACTTCATAAGATCGACAGGGGGTAGATGATTTGTCTGGTTTGGATATATCTAGACCTTGTTTATCAACTTGAATGCTTACGATATGACATAAGAAGACATTGTGATTTGGTTTTTCATTTTTCTGATTTTTTTGAATATTGTACGTGCCCACCCATTTGTATCTTCATCAAATCCTAGGTTTGACCAGGATTTAAACAAGTTTAAAACATGAAATGAAAAGATAAGCCTGGATCCTTCTTAGTCACTCTAAAATGAAGCTTTCGGGAGGTTCTTGAAATTTCCATGTTTGAAACCCAAAACCACTTCTCTTCATGATTGACTTCATAAGACATAGTTTAGGGTTTTAGGGGTAGATATATACATGATTTTTCTGGTTTGAATATATATATCTAGACCTTGTTTATCAACTTGAATGCTTACTATATATATGACATAAGAATGCTATATATGTGCTTTGGTTTTTCATTCTTTTGATTTTTTAGGCCCATTTGAATATTGGTCAAATCCTAGGTTTGACCATGATTTAAACAAGTTTAAAATATGAAAATGAAAAGGTAAGCATGGATCCTTCTTAGTCACTCTAAAATGAAGCTTTTGGGATGTTCTTGAAATTTCCATGTTTGAAACCCAAAACGACTTCGATCTATTTATGCTAGGGGTTAGGGCGTAGATACAAGTATAGGGGATCGCAACAGTCTTCGAGGGAAGTATTACCCAATTTATTGATTCGACACAAGGGGAGACAAAGAATACTTGTAAGCCTTAACAGCGGAGTTGTCAATTCAGCTGCACTGAAACAGACTTGCTCGCAAGAGTTTATCAGTAGCAACAGTTTTATAGCAGTAGGAATAGTGAAATAACAACAGCGGTGAAATAAAGACAGCAGTAGTGATTATAGTAAACAGCAGGATTAAAATATTGTAGGCACAGGGACGGATTTAACGGGCGTTGCATGGATGAGAGAAACTCATGTAACAATCAAAGCAGGGGCATTTGCAGATAATAATAAAACAGTATCCAAGTACTAATCAATCAATAGGCATGTGTTCCATATATAGTCGTACGTGCTCGCAATGAGAAACTTGCACAACATCTTTTGTCCTACCAGCCGGTGGCAGCCGGGCCTCTAGGGAAACTACTGGAAATTAAGGTACTCCTTTTAATAGAGCACCGGAGCAAAGCATTAACACTCCGTGAACACATGTGATCCTCACATCACTACCATCCCCTCCGGCAGCGACATGTGTATACAACTTGCAGGTAAGATCATAAACAACGAATATCTTCATGAATCAATAACATGTTCAGATCTGAGATCATGGCACTCGGGCCCTAGTGACAAGCATTAAGCATAACAAGTTGCAACAATATCATAAAAGTGACATCTACGGATACTAGGCACTATGCCCTAACAATCTTATGACTATTACATGACCAATCTCATCCAATCCCTACCATCCCCTTCAGCCTACAGCGGGGGAATTACTCACACATGGATGGGGGAAACATGGCTGGTCGATGGAGAGGCGTTGGCGGTGATGGCGGTGATGATCTCCTCCAATTCCCCGTCCCGGCGGAGTGCCAGAACGGAGACTTCTGGCTCCCGAGACGGAGTTTCGCGATGTGGCGGCTCTGGAGGGTTTCTGGCGACTTCGACTTCTCCCCGTGCGTTTTTAGGTCGAACCCGATAAGTAGTCCGAAGGGGGGCGTCGGAGGCCGGCCGAGGGGGCCACACCATAGGGCCGCGCGCCCCCCCGCACCGCCTTATGGTGTGGGGCCCTCGCCCTCCACCTCTTTGCCCTTCTGGCTCCGTCGTATTCTGGTAAAATAGGGCCTTCGCATAAATTCCGAGGATTTTCCCGAAAGTTGGATTTCTGCACAAAAACGGACACCAGAGCAGTTCTGAAAACAGCGTTAGTCCGTGTTAGTTGTATCCAAAATACACAAATTAGAGGCAAAACAATAGCAAAAGTGTTCGGGAAAGTAGATACGTTTTGGACGTATCAACCCCCCAAGCTTAGCTTATTGCTTGTCCTCAAGCAATTCAGTTAACAACTGAGCGATAAAAGAACTTTCACGAACACATTTGCTCATATGATGTATATATTCTCATGCTATGGCTAATACTCAAGCAGTTCATAATGAGATACATGCAAATAAGATCATCTAACAGCTATGTCAATCATGGAGAGGTACCAACAATTAATAATAAGCATCATGAATCATGTATATAAGCAGGATTGCAATGTTCATAAGAGAATATGATAAAGTGGTATCTCGCTTGCCCGTATTTGATCGGCAAAACATAAATGCCGAGGCACCTCTGGAGTTCATAGAAAGACTAGAAGTAGTGATTGTCAAAGATAAAAGCATCAAAGTTATACCACAATCAATTATATTTTGAGACAAGCATATTATACTAAGAATGATAGTTGTGCTCTCAAGATAGTGCTCAAAGAAAGAATGGAGACACAACATAAAAGTAAAAGATTGACCCTTCGCAGAGGGAAGCAGGGATTAACATGCGCTAGAGCTTTTCATTTGTAAAGCAGGAGTAAAATTATTTTGAGAGGTGTTTGTTGTTGTCAACGAATGGTAATGGGTACACTAACTACCTCATCAACCGGACTCACAAGAGCGGCTCCCATTTTATTTATTTTTGGGTGGCACTCCTTCCAACCTTTCTTTCACAAACCATGGCTAACCGAATCCTCGGGTGCCTGCCAACAATCACATACCATGAAGGAGTGCCTTTTTATTTAAGTTTTATTATGATGATGACACTCCCCCAACCTTTGCTTACACAAGCCATGGCTAACCGAATCCTTCGGGTGCCGTCCAACAATCACAAACCATGGAGGAGTGTCTATTTAAGTTAATTAATTTGGGACTGGGAATCCCATTGCCAGCTCTTTTTGCAAAATTATTGGATAAGCGGATGTGCCACTAGTCCATATGAGAGTCCGTCAAAAGTAAATGACAAGGTTGAAAGCTAAACACCACATACTTCCTCATGAGCTATGAAACATTAACACAAATTGAGAAGCATTTTGAAGGTTTTAAAGGTAGCGCATGAGAATTTACTTGGAATGGTTTGAAATGCCATGCATAGGTATTTATGGTGGACACTTTGGAACAACTTGGTTTTCAGGTGTTTGGAAGCACGAGCGGCGTTCCCGCTCAGTACAAGTGAAGGCTAGCAAAAGACTAGGGAGCGACAAATCAAGAGAGCTAACTGTCATAATCATGCTTGCGGCAAAATAAATTAACGGAGGCATAAAAGTGATGCAAGAACTCTGAAGCAATATAGATCATCGAGGCTTAATTGACTTTTTGTTCAGTCATATGCATGCGTGAGCATGTGCCAAGTCGATATAAATGAATTATTCAGAGGAGGATACCACAATGCCATACTTACTTATGAATAAAACAATGCAAGCGAACATCCATGACATGCTACTTATATTAATAAATTGGAGCTAAACATGAGAGATCATGAACTACTAGACTTTCTCAAATAACATATACCTCACATGAACCAACTAAGCATGCTCACATGGATGAGTATATGTACAAAAATGAAAACAAATAGAGTTCATACCAGCCTCTCACCACAATCAGATTGTCGTAGATCGTCATTATTGCCTTTCACTTGTGTAGCTTGGATAATATGAAATGAAAACCACGCTCCAGCCACCGAAGACCATTGAACTCATGATGAACTTTACAAACCAAAGAAGAACAGCAAATATTTTTGGTGTTTTCGAATTGGAAACAAAAACGAAAGAAAACAAGAAATCAAAGCAAAATCTTTTTGGGTTTTCTCATAGCAAACTAACGATAGCAAACGAAGTAAAATAAGAGCAAGGAACCAAATAAACAAATGGTGAAGAGAAACAACAGAAATATTTTTGGTCTTTTTGTGTTTTAGGAAAGAAACAAAGCGAAAACAAAAGAATGCAAACTAACAGAAACACAGAAAAGCAGGATGACAGAAATCTGCCAAATCCTGACAGCAGTACAGAAATCGAAATTAACAAAAATCTTCCATTGCTCAGACCAAAAAGTGTTCAACTAATGAAAGTTAGATAATAACCTGGGGCACATGCTCAAAAATTGGCAACTCAAAATAACGTTCTGGCTGTGCGCACGAATTTTTTTGGTAACAGCCCAGAATCTGTTTTTGGACAGCACTTCCCCAAATATCATCTCCCTCTCATTAGAAAACCACTCTAGAGACTAAACAAGTATGTACAAGTATCCAGCAACCATAATATGCAAAGAATGAGTGATGCCGGTATACCTCCCCCCAAGCTTAGGCTTTTGGCCTAAGTGGAGTTCATTCCCAACGAGGGTCGGAGTTCCACGCCGGTGGATCATACATGGAGTGGTAATAGGGCCCCTGTGCAGAAGAATATCGTGGAGGTTCCACATGCCCATGATGTTGATATGAGGAGCTCGCTGCATCGGATGAAGAGTCGGGGTGCTCCTCGGCCTCCTCCACATCTTCCCTTGCACGACGGCTTTCCCTTTCTATGTATGCGTTTAGCTCATTTTCTGTGATCGACCACCCGTTCCTGGCATCAAGGTTAAACAAAGCAGGTGCAGGCAATCGTACTAGTTTTTCAATTTTCTTAGTTATACTCCAATTTTTCTTATACAAAGTTATCCTATAATGCAGGTTGTTCAAATTAGATGCATCTGAAATAAATTCATGTTTAATCATGGAAACAACATCAAGCTTCTCTATAGAAAGCGGAATATCTAAATGGTGAGGTTCTACACCATGCATAGCTAATAAGCGAGAGGCGATAAGACCTCCACAAATTCCTCCTTTCTCACGGTTAGTAGCAAGTCTACAAGCTATTAAAGCACCCAAATTATAAGTCCTATCCTGTTGCAAAGCAGCAGCTAAGAAAGCCAAATCTTGGACAGATAATTTACCTCCAGTCCTTCTCGCAAGAACGCACTTTGTAACGAAATAAGCAAAGTAGCGGATAGCTGGCTGTTGAATGCTACTAATCTTACCACTATCATTGGAGAAGCTCCTCCCATTACAAATCATTGTATAAAGATTCGAGAGCTCCCGCGGCGTTCCCCTGATCTTCTCGCAGGATCCCCACCGCGGCACTCTAATTGCTGTACAAAAATCACTAAAAGGCAAGTCGATAGTTTTGTTATAAATCTTATACCGGACCATGGGGTTAGTTTGAGACCGATGAAATTCGAAATCCTGCACAACCGACACCGTTAGTTTAGCATATTGGTGAGGTTCACCAACAGTAAAACCTTCCAACCCTGCATTGGAAATCAGTGTTTGAACATCTTGCAGGATTCCTGCATTCCGCATAAAATCCGTGCATGGGTAATAAGAGGGGTATACTCCCTCTTCACGATGAACTCTCATGACTTGCTGTACCTCCAACTCTTGTTGGTTAAGTTGGTGCATACTCCCTTCCATTTTCTGAAATTTTTCAACAATCATTATAAAATTTGATTTCAAGGTATATAATTGAAGGGAACTACTATAGGAACTTGCTAGAGTACTAAACATGCATCAAAACTAGTTTCTTCCACTTAGAACAAGCATGCAAGCTCACTAAACATGTTATCTACAGCAGCAAAATATTCAAGATATACTCAACCAAATGAAATTCTAATTGGACAATCAAAGGAGTCACATACCAAGGAGTAAATATGCCAAATTTCAAACAGAAATCTGGGCTGAGCAAGGAGATCGAAAAATCGCGAGTTCTTGAGCAGAAACACGAGTGAGAGGAACTTGGTACGAGTTTTTTCGGGAGAGAGAAGATGCTGGGAGGAAGAGATGATGTAGTGGGGCAAGGAGGGGCCCACACCACAGGGTGGCGCGCCCACCTCCTTGGCCGCGCCGGCCTGTGGTGTGGCACCTCCTGGTGCCCCACAGGTCATCCTCTGGTGCTCCCAGGTGCCTCGTCGAAAAATAGGACCAACGGTGTAATTTTTGTAATTTTTAGAGAACTTCGAAAAATGCACATTTCTGGGTATTAAATTAATGATTACTGCGCAGGAAAATGATTTCTAAAATCTTAAATGACTAAAGCATATTGCAAAACAAAAGTGCTACAGCAAGTAAAATAAGTGGAGGGAGAAAGAAAGAAAGAAATGTTGTTTAGCTCTCTTATGCATTAAAATATACTTGTTAACAAGGTTGATCAAGTCTTGCTACCAAATAAATTTTATATGACATAAGAAGAAATAAACCTCAAATCAATCATGTTACCTTATATTGAATTGATATGGATCCAATCACAAGAGTTTGATATTCTTCTTTAGGCTCATATATAGGACAATCAATGGATCCCACTTTGATAGTTTTCACATTAAAAATTGTATTAACTCCACATACTTTATCAATCCTCTTGGGAAAATAGACAGTGTGTTCCTTATCATCAACATTGAAAGTAACCATGCCTTTATTGCAATCAATAACAGCCCCTGCAGTATTAAGAAAGGGTCTTCCAAGAATAATGGACATATTATCATCTTCAGGCATTTCCAACACAACAAAATCAGTTAATATCAAGCAATGCTGAGTAACTTGAACAGGAACATTTTCACATAAACCAACAGGAATAGCAGTAGATTTATCAGCCATTTGCAAAGATATATCAGTTGGTATCAATTTATCTAAATCAAGTCTCTTATAAAGAGAAAAAGGCATTACACTCACACCTGCTCCCAAATCACATAGAGCAGTTCTAACATAATTATTCTTGATGGAACAAGGAATAGTCGGTATACCTGGGTCGCCCAACTTCTTTGGAATCTTACCATTGAAGGAGTAATTAGCGAGCATAGTGGAAATTTCCTCATTGGGGACTTTCCTTTTGTTAGTAACAATATCTTTCATATACTTTGAATAAGGAGGCAATTTAATAGCATCAGTCAAAGGGATTTGCAAAAATAAAGGTTTCATCCAATCACAAAATTTATTATAATGTTCCTCCTCCTTTGATTTTAGTTTCTTAGCAGGAAAAGGCATTTGCTTTTGAACCCAAGGTTCTCTTTCATTACCATGTTTCTCAGTAATAAAATCTTCTTTAGTGTACTTTTTATTTTTAGCAGGCTTTTCAGGTTCTTTTTCAATTTCTTCTTTATCAGGAGTATCATCCTTATCATTATCTTTATCATGTTCATTACCACTTTCAGTTTCAGCATCAGAAATAGAAATACTATTAGGATCATTAACAGGTTCAGAGGATTCTACAACATTCTTATGTTTCTTTTTCTTTTTCTTAGATGGGGCACTAGTTTTAATTAGTTGAGAATCTTGTTCAACTCTTTTGGGATGCCCTTCAGGATATAGAGGATCCTGGGTAGAAACACCACCTCTAGTTGTTACTTCATAAGCATGTTTTTCTTTAGAATTATTTCCCAACAAGTCATTTTGCACTTTAGTAAGTTGATCAATTTGAGTTTGAACCATTTGAAAATGTTTAACAAGTATCTTAACATCATTGGAGGTTCTCTCCACAATACCATGCAATTCACTAATAGCTCGAGAATTTTCCATTAAATGATTCTCTACTCTCATATTAAAGTTTTCTTGCTTAACAATATAATTATCAAACTCATCTAAGCATTGAGCAGGAGGTTTTGAATACGGAATATCTTCTCTAGTAAAGCGTTGAAGAGAGTGTACCTCAATCATGGATGAAGGGGGAGTTATCTCACATAAATCTTCTATAGGAGGTAAATTCTTCACATCTTCAGGTTTAATACCCTTCTCTTTAAGAGACTTCTTGGCTTCCCTCATATCTTCATCATTTAATTTAATCATACCCCTCTTCTTCACTATCGGTGTCGGGGTTGGTTCAGGTGTAGACCAATCATCATGATTCCGGCCTATTTTAGCCAATAATTCTTCAGCGTCGTCTGGAGTTCTTTTCCTGAAAACACAACCAGCACAACTATCCAGGTATGCTCTAGACTCAATGGTTAGTCCACTATAAAATATATCAAGTAAATCATGCTTTTCCAAATCATGGTCAGGCTGAGCTCTAATAAGAGAGCAAAATCTAGCCCAAGCCTCAGGCAATTTCTCTCCATCTTCCTGGTCAAAATTATAAATTCTCTGCAAAGCAGCATGTTGAGCACTAGCAGGAAAGTATTTACGGAAGAAAACATCAAGCAATTCTTTTGGACTTTTAATAGAACCAGGAGGAAAATTATTATACCAAGTTTTAGCATCATCCTTTAATGAGAAAGGAAAAATTTTAGCGACAAAATAAGTACGCATCTTAATATCATCAGAAAACAAGCCACTAAGAGTAGATAACTCAGTCATGTGTTCAACAGCACTTTCTTTTTCAGTACCACAAAAGGGTGTTTTCTCAACAATAGCTATATGAGATAAATCAAGAGAAAAATCATAATCTTTATCCCTAATGTTTATAGGAGATGTGGCAAATTTAGGATCAGGAGATAGTTTATATCTAACAGCATGTTCTGCAAGCAACTTTTTAATTTTTCTTGCATCAGTAGTAGCATTGCATTTTTCAATAAAATCATCATCAAGCTCTACATAATCTTCATCAAGATCATCACTAGAATATTCAACAGACTCAGGTGAATTAACAGGTGTAGCAGCATTTTCATTAGGAGTTTCAGTATTTTCAATTTGTCTAGACTTAGCAATTGTAGCATCTAGAAAAGATCCTAACGAACCATCATTATCAAGCACAGCAGAAGCATCATCACAATTATGAGAGGAATTTTCAGATTCAGCAGAAGTACCAGCATTTGAAGTTTGTGGTGGTGAAACAAGTTTACTTATCACAGATGGTGAATCAAGAGCAGCAGAGGTACT
Organism: Lolium multiflorum; assembly: GCA_030979885.1. Classification (NCBI taxonomy): domain Eukaryota; kingdom Viridiplantae; phylum Streptophyta; class Magnoliopsida; order Poales; family Poaceae; genus Lolium; species Lolium multiflorum. Next base: position 198,929,405 of record CM061750.1, read on the forward strand.
AAGAGTTGTACCTTTTCTTGTAGTGGATGGTAATATGGCGATCTTAGTATCGCGAGGTTTACCCATGATGGAGAATTTGCAGCGAACAATATCAATCCAAGTGAACTTCCAAATAAAGCTATGCTCCCCAACGGCGCCAGAAAATAGTCTTGATGACCCACAAGTATAGGGGATCGCTTCGAGGGAAGTATTACCCAATTTATTGATTCGACACAAGGGGAGACAAAGAATACTTGTAAGCCTTAACAGAGTTGTCAATTCAGCTGCACTGGAAACAGACTTGCTCGCAAGAGTTTATCAGTAGCAACAGTTTTATAGCAGTAGGAATAGTGAAATAACAGCAGCGTGAAATAAAGACAGCAGTAGTGATTATAGTAAACAGCAGGATTAAAATACTGTAGGCAAAGGACGGATTTAACGGGCGTTGCATGGATGAGAGAAACTCATGTAACAATCAAAGCAGGGCATTTGCAGATAATAATAAAACGGTATCCAAGTACTAATCAATCAATAGGCATGTGTTCCATATATAGTCGTACGTGCTCGCAATGAGAAACTTGCACAACATCTTTTGTCCTACCAGCCGGTGGCAGCCGGGCCTCTAGGGAAACTACTGGAAATTAAGGTGATCCTTTTAATAGAGCACCGGAGCAAAGCATTAACACTCCGTGAACACATGTGATCCTCACATCACTACCATCCCCTCCGGTTGTCCCGATTTCTGTCACTTCGGGGCCATTGGTTCCGGACAGCGACATGTGTATACAACTTGCAGGTAAGATCATAAACAACGAATATCTTCATGAATCAATAACATGTTCAGATCTGAGATCATGGCACTCGGGCCCTAGTGACAAGCATTAAGCATAACAAGTTGCAACAATATCATAAAAGTGACATCTACGGATACTAGGCACTATGCCCTAACAATCTTATGACTATTACATGACCAATCTCATCCAATCCCTACCATCCCCTTCAGCCTACAGCGGGGGAATTACTCACACATGGATGGGGGAAACATGGCTGGTCGATGGAGAGGCGTTGGCGGTGATGGCGGTGATGATCTCCTCCAATTCCCCGTCCCGCGGAGTGCCGAACGGAGACTTCTGGCTCCCGAGACGGAGTTTCGCGATGTGGCGGCTCTCTGGAGGGTTTCTGCGACTTCGACTTCTCCCCGTGCGTTTTTAGGTCGAACCCGATAAGTAGTCCGAAGGGGGCGTCGGAGACCGGCGAGGGGGCCACACCATAGGGCCGCGCGGCCCCCCCTAGGCTGCGCCGCCTTATGGTGTGGGGCCCTCGGGCCTCCACCTCTCTTGCCCTTCTGGCTCCGTCGTATTCTGGTAAAATAGGGCCTTCGCATAAATTCCGAGGATTTTCCCGAAAGTTGGATTTCTGCACAAAAACGAGACACCAGAGGTTCTGCTGAAAACAGCGTTAGTCCGTGTTAGTTGTATCCAAAATACACAAATTAGAGGCAAAACAATAGCAAAAGTGTTCGGGAAAGTAGATACGTTTTGGACGTATCCTGGCCCCGCGACCATCGTGCCTCTCCACGCCACGCACACAGGCCGGTCGGATATCCTCTTTGTGGGGTGCAACGCCCGTTTCTTCCAGTGGTACGTGTTCGGTGGGCTCGGAAACTTCATTCTTGCTCTCGACAGAGAATCCGGCGAGCTCTCACGCTTCGAGAGAGCTCGAGACGAGGACTGGCTTCACACCGTGCCGATTGAGATGCTGGGCGGGCCCTCGCGCGTGCTGAATTGGTACGTGCTAGAGCTTCCGTGGCCACCTACCTTCCGAGCTTGCTTATCCTAGGATTCTGGCTTCCTGGGTTGGATTAGTGTCGGCCATGGTGCTGTCGACACGGTCTGGAGGTTGAAGACGAACGTGGGCATTACCCTTCGGGTAACCACTATTGCTCTACCCTATACGGCCCAGGTGGAGGCCCATGAAGGTACTCGAAGACAAGATGGGCCACTAGGACGGTGCGGTGAAAGATTACTTGAAGTACAAGACACGGAAAGAGCCGAAGAAGGAAAGATTAGAGATAGATCTATTGTAAACCTACTCGTACTCGATTAAACCTCTCGGGACCTGGCCACCTATATAAAGGCCAGGAGAGGGGCTATCGAGGACACGATCAATCTTAGCGATCTTAGCCAACAGAAGCTTAGAACTAGGTTACCCTAGCGATTAGCTATCTCGACGAGATCACAGCCGAACTATTCGGCACCCCATTGTAACACTATTTTCATCATAATCAAGAACAGACAGGCAGGACGTAAGGGTTTTACCTCATTGAGGGCCCCGAACCTGGGTAAATCGCTCTCCCCGCTTGTCTGCGTACCGATGTCTCGTGTCAGCCTGATTCCATCAACCCTAAGCCCCTATCGGAGGGCATTGCCGAGGAGCTCCCTCGACAATTGGCGCCGTCTGTGGGAACCCTGTCGGCACAAGGCAGGGCATCGGCAGTACCAGTCACGTCCGCAGCGTTTGTGCTCGATTCACCAACACCTCCAGGACCGAAAGATCCGATTTACTACGAGCCCGTCGAGTTCGCATCTCACCTCAAGCCATCTCACCCGGCCCCTTCAGAATCGAGTGACGACATGACCACCACTTTTGGAGGCGTTCGCTTCATCATCGACTCCGGAGGGTTTCTTCGCCTCCCGAGGACGGGCACGTCCGGTTCGGGCCCCCGGTCTCAACAGAAGATACTCGGCAGCAACCTTGGAAATCCCGCCCGGAAGCATGCGTGGAGGTAACCGAGGAAACCTCGATCACGCAACAGGGAGAAAGAAAAGGCGAAGGGAATCATATTATGGAGAACGAGAACAGGAGGGCATGCAATCGATCCATGGCCGCGCCCGTTCACCGCACCTATCAGCCACGGAGCAACTCGATGCGCCATGCTACCTCCACTCCTATATCGACCCGAAGGACGGACGGGAAAAATCCAGTCACCTACTAAGGAACTGCCGACACTTCCTGGAAATTCGACAGTTCTGTGATGACCTCAGGAGTGAAGCTTTATCGAGAGCTCACATAATGGAGAAAAAGGCAAGATCTTACAGCTATCGGGCGGAGCCATATATCCCGGAACCGTACGAGCCAATGGAGAAGGATGAGTACGTGCCAGCCGAGGTATTCCCAGAACCGCGCGGGCAGGTCAGCATGATCCACAAAACCAGCTTCTCAAAGAGGGAAATCAAGAAATTCTCACGAGAAGTGAAGTATGCAGAAGTCGCTATGGTTGATACACCTGAATTCATTGACTGGTCAGAGCAAAGTATCTCCTTCGACAGGTCAGATCACCCGAAAGCTGTCCCTAGACCAGGCCACGCAGCTCTAGTCCTCGAGGCGCAGATCGGAGGATACAACATGAGTAAAGTATTCATGGACGGAGGAAGCGGCTTAAACCTACTATTTGCCAACACGATGAAAGCTATGGGTTTGACAGTCGATATGCTAAGAGAATCCGACACAGGATTCCACGGCATTATACCGACTCGACCCGCTTACTCTCTCGGAAAAACGTCATTAGATGTGGTCTTCGGCACGCCCACCAATTTCAGAAGAGAAAAGATCGAGTTCGAAGTTGTCGACTGGGAGTCTCAGTATCATGCCATCCTCGGCAGGCCGGCGTTCGCCAAGTTTATGGCCATACCCCATTATGCTTACCTAAAACTGAAGATGCCAGGCAACAACGGAACCCCAATAACCATTCATGGGAGTTTTGCTCGGTCAGACACCTGTGACAGAGAGTTCCAGAAGATCGCTTCAAAATTCGGCGCTAAGGAGGAGCTCAATGCGATCGACGCAGCCGTGGATCATACGCAGCCACCAGCCGACAACCGAAACGTAAGATCCGACGAGTTTGACGCTGCAAAGGAAGCCAAGAAGCTGCAGGTGCACCCCACTGACCCGAAGAAGACGGTCAATATATCGGCTGACCTCACGGCCGCATAGGAAGGCGCGCTCATCGAGTTCCTCCGTGAGCGCTGGGAGATATTTGCATGGGAACCATCCGACATGCCAGGTATCCCCAGGGAACTCGCTGAGCACGCCCTTAATGTCGACCCGACAGCCAAACCAGTGCAACAGTCGATGCGTCGATTCTCAGAACCCAAGAGGAGAGCAATTGGTGAGGAAATCAATCGACTTCGCAAAGCAGGATTCATCCGAGAGCTCAAGGAATCAGAGTGGGTGGCTAACCCTGTCATGGTACCCAAGAAGGACACCACCGCTCTGCGTATGTGTATCGATTACACCGGCCTCAACAAACACTGTCCGAAAGACCACTTCCCGCTGCCTAGAATCGACCAGATAGTTGATTCCACAGCCGGATGCGACCGCCTCTCCTTCCTCGATGCTTACTCTGGGTATAACCAGATCAAATTGAAGAAGGAAGATCAGGAGCTGACCGCGTTCATCACCCCACACGGCGTTTTCTGCTACAACGTCATGACCTTCGGGTTGAAAAATGCGGGAGCAACTTACCAACGTTGCATGCAAGCTTGCCTTGGAGAGCAGATCGGACGAAACATCGAGGTCTACATCGACGATATCGTGGTAAAAACAAAACACACCGCCACCCTCGTTGACGATCTGCGGGAAACCTTCGACAACCTAGACAGGTATAAGATCAAGTTAAACCCCAAAAAGTGCTTCTTCGGAGTACCAGGAGGGCAAGTACTAGGATACTTCATCTCGGCCAGGGGGATCGAAGCCAATCCTTTGAAAATCAAAGCTATTCTCGACATGGAGCCGCCAAAGAATCTGCACCAAGTGCAGCAGTTGGCAGGACGCTTAGCAGCACTCAGCAGGTTCATTGCCAAGCTGGGAGAAAAAGCTTTGCCTTTCTACAATCTGATGAAAAAATCGGAAAAATTCGAGTGGACAAAGGAAGCACAGGAATCCTTCGACAATTTAAAGAAGATCTTATCGACATCCCCAGTCCTTGTAACCCCCCGTGAGAAGGAAACGCTGCTCATGTACATAGCCGCGACAGCCCAAGTCTTCAGCAGCGTCTTGGTTGTTGAACGAGAAGAAACAGGGAGAGTCCACGGCGTACAGAGGCCCGTTTACTACCTCAGTGAAGTACTCACACCTGCAAGACAAAGGTACCCTCATCATCAGAAACTGGCGTATGCAGTGTGGAGATCAGCCCGCAAGCTACGACACTACTTCACCGAGCATCCAATTGTCGTCGTGAGCGAGGCTCCGTTGAAAAATATAATGACCAATCCAGAGGCCACTGGTCGAGTATCCCAATGGGCTATCGAGATAGCACCTCACGACATAACTTATGTCAATCGGACGGCCATAAAATCCCAAATCCTCCCGGACTTCGTGGCAGACTGGATTCAATCCCAGACACCGGTGGCACCCGACATGTCAGGATCGTGGATAATGTATTTCGACGGATCAAAACGAAGCACAGGCGCTGCAGCAGGAGTAGTGTTGATATCGCCACAAGGAGATAAGATGAAGTACATACTACGTATGAACTTCCCTTTGCCGACAAACAATGAAGCAGAATATGAAGCACTGCTGCATGGAATGAAGATGGCAAAGGCGTGTGGGGCGACTCGCCTGGAAATCTACGGGGACTCAAACTTGGTGGTACAACAGTCGATGAACCTGTGCGACGCAGTTAGCGACAACATGATCGCCTATCGACAGCTGTATCAAAATATGGAAGCCAAGTTCGAGGGGTGTGAGCTCAAACATATCGGCAGAGCCAGCAACGAGGAAGCCGACACCTTAGCTAACATCGGCTCCATGTGTTCTCCCATTCCAGACGGAGTCTTTTACGAAGTAATCACTCAGCGATCAATAAAAGAGAAGGCGCCGACACCTTTAAAACCATCGACTGAAGAAGCAGAGGCAAACCCACAGCAAGTTATTGAAGATGCTCCAACTCTCCCAGCCAAACAAGTTCTCCTCCTCGAACCGTTATGGACTAAGCCGCTCCTGGCGTACCTGGCAAGGCAGGAACTACCAGTGGATCCAGTAGAAGCAAAACGAATCGTCAGGCGATCAAAAGCTTTCACCATAGTAAACGGTGAACTTTACAAACGTAGCATTTCCGGTATTTTCCAAAGGTGCATTGCCATCGACGACGGAAAAGCACTGCTGCGCGAAATACACGAGGGAACTTGCGGGCATCATGCGGGAAGTAGGGCTCTCGTAGCAAAAGCCTTCAGGGCAGGATTCTACTGGCCAACGGCAGCGTCGGATGCTCGAGATTTGGTCATGAAGTGCGACCCTTGTCAACGGTTCTCTCCAAAACCGCACGCCCCTGCAACAGACCTAATGACGATACCACTGGCATGGCCGTTCGCTCAATGGGGACTCGATCAAGTCGGGCCACTGCCGAGGTCATCGCCTGGAGGACACACGTACCTATTAGTCGCAGTCGATAAATTCACAAAGTGGATCGAGGCAGTACCAGTACGAAACCAGAAGGCAAAAACAGCAGTCCAGTTCTTCAAGGAGATAACATGTCGGTTCGGCGTACCTCATAGTATCGTCACAGATAATGGAACCAACTTCGACTCCAAAGAGTTCCGAGAATTCTGCGATGACAGGGGCATAAAACTGAAGTTTGCATCAGTGGCTCACCCGCAAACAAACGGACAGGTGGAAAGGATCAACGGTCTAATAGGGGATGGCCTCAAGAAACGCCTTACAGGCGCAGAGGGAGCTTGGGTCGAAGAATTACCATCAGTACTATGGAGTTTGCGCACCACGCCTAACAGGTCGACGCAGTACACCCCATTTTTTCTGGTACATGGAGCCGAAGCAGTCCTACCAGCTGATGTTCGATTCGAAGCACCTCGAGTGACGGCATACACAGAACCTTCTTCCAACATCGCACTGCAAGACGCCGTTGACCTGCTAGATGAAGCTCGAGACATTGCTTTAGCCAGGACCACGGTATATCAGCAGGCGCTGAGGAACTACCACAGTCGACGAATACGCAATCGATGCTTCAGCGTTGGAGATATGGTACTGCGGCTGAAACAAAAAAGACCCTCGAAACTCGAGTCTCCATGGGAAGGACCTTACATCGTCACCGAAGTGATTCCAGGAGGAGCGTACAGGCTCAAAAATCCAACTTCGGGAAAAGATGTCGAAAACCCATGGAATATCGCACACCTGCGACGGTTCTATACATAGGGCGCGATTGTTTTTATTATTTTAATAGCCTTTAAGGTTGGTTTTTCTTTATGAATAAAGTCTTAATCAGGTTCTCTGCATCCTTTTTTCAATTGAGGCCCCACCACCTGAGCAGGTCGACTGCGGCCTTTACCTTCGGCTCTTACTCCCATCGGGAGCACTGGCCCATAAAACACGCAGTGTCATTAATTAAATACTCTCAACGAGAGCTAAGATTAGTGGCACACAAAAAGAAAACAACCAATCCAAGCCTCGAGAAAATACGCGAGTGCTGTCGTCGATGGTTACATTATCACAAAATAAGGCTCAAACCGGTGCACCGAGTGACGATGCCAAGCGTCTAATTCCCTCGACTAAGTCGACGGGTCTCGCCCTTACAAAACTTACACAAAGGCTTCGCAATAACATTGCATAATTCAACGAAGTCGTCGGGAGAGCAGGTTGAATTGATCACTCAGCCGCCCTCGACAAATAAAATAACAATTATCATAGCGTACAACGTACGCAATAAATTTATACAAAGTAATCTTATGCAGGAACTAAGGCTATTACATTCATAGTCAAGCCTCCCGGCCCCAATGGGCCTTCAGATCCTTTTCAAGACACGACTCCATCCGGGAAACGATGGTGTATGCAGGACCTCGGGCGGCATCATAATATTGGCTCAAGTTCTTCTCAGTATTTGCTATGGCTTCCAAGTCTAGAGACGGGTGACATGCCAATGTCGAAGCAAGAGCAAGCTCCGCACCCGCCAAGAGTTCCTTCCGCACCAACTGCCGAATCCTTTCGGGGGACTTGAATCGGGTGAACAAAGCAGATAAGGTTTCAGGTGCTTGGTCTAGGGGAAACAAGGTGTTCCAAACCATCGTGAGATGAGCATGGAACTTATCAAAGTAATAATGCGCCTTCCCCACCCGATACTTGAACTTCGCCATGACGACAGCCTTCGGACGATGCAGCCACAAACCGTGATTCGGATGCGCAACGTCAGTCATTGCTTCAACCTCTTCATGGATCTTTTTGTTCTCTTCAGCCGCATCTGAAGCTACAACTGGAAAGGAATAAGAACCAGTTAAGAGAATATTTGAAACTGTTGCAGAAAAACAGAAACATGGGCTAATACTTACAGCCCAAACTTTCGGTAGCAATATGCAGACCATCAAGAGCATACTGTTCAATAGCTATCGCCGTCTCCCCTTTTTTCTTCACCAAGGCCGCCATTGCACGAAGAGAAGTGATATCTTTGTCTAAACTAGACACTTGGTCACGCAAGTGGCGAACGAGGCTTGATTCATCATTACTCGAAGGATTTGAAAAAAGCCCGGCACGAGAAGAAGACGGAGGAATCTGCAGTGCAACCCTTAATTCAGATTAAGTATCAAAGTAAAAACTCCCATCGGGAGCACCGGGCATGTGCGATACATTCAAAAGCATGTTCAAAGCATGTCTAAGTTGGCAACAGAGCCAAAGTAAAATCAAACTACAACGAAGTCGCGACTGGTCTTATTTACAACAAGTCAAATAAAAAGTTCAAGGATTCGCTGATGACGAGCCAGGGGCGGCTTCGGGAGCAGGCTTGGCTTGAGCTTCATCCACCAACTTCAGAAGTCGGTTCGCACAAGTAACTGCTGATCGTTTGTAAGGTTCAAGATCGATCAAGTTATGATTGCTGTCGACAGGCAACGTTTTGGACAACTCCTCCAAATTTGATTCCATCCCATGTCCCATGAGTAATTGAAAAGTGAGAACCGCCCCAAATAAACGGCTGCGGCGTTTCAATACCTCCACAGGCTCGGAAGGATCAACGAGGAAAGAAGCCGCCATATCGTCAAGAGTCTTGTCCTCCTTCATCTTCGGGAAGATCATCGAGTATAACCTTGACAACGCCCCTTTGGCCTTTTTCAAAAGACCAAGTACTTGGATGTTAGACTCGGCAGCAAGTGACAGGGCGTCGGCTATGGAATCCTCTCGAAGTTGATGACGACGTGTGACGGTTAAATCGGCAGCATCTGAGAAAAAGACAGATCAGTAATCAATAATCTGATGACGACGTGTGACGGTTAAATCAGCAAGCTGCGGGTTTTACCTAATAATTCCTTGATGGACTCGCGAAGGGCGCCTTCCTTTTTGTCGATTAAAGCTGCTGCTGCATGCTTGGCGTCTTGTTCATCCTTTAACCGCTGCTTCAACTTCTTTACCTCCTCCTTCAGCAAGATGTTCTCGTTCTTGGCATCGGTGGCAAGCCTGTTGGCTTCTAGCACCTGATCAGCCGAAGATCTGACAGTCCGCCGAAGTTGGGAGTTCTCCAACTCTAGTCGGGTGAACTCTTCGGCAAACTCCACTACGGCGTCGACTGTGGCATAGATCGGCTGCGGCAAGATAAGATCGTAAGGATCCAACCGATAAAAAGGAATCCAGCGAAGTGAAGCAAGTTCAATACTTACATGATCACGACCAGCCGATGAAGCAGGAACGTCGCCAGGAGGGATAACTGTCGACACTGGAACCTTCTCTACGGCCGTTCGTGAAGGAGGTGTCGATTTTGCAGTGAAGGATTAGATTCTTTTGCCGATACAGCTCTCTCGGAGACCAGTTTTGCCCTCTTTGCAAGAGGGACTTCATCATCGTCGTCATCAGAGCTATTTTTTTTAAAAAAAGAGGTGCGCAGTTAGCATACGAGATGACAAGGAATAAATCAAGAAAGGAGCAGGAAACACTCACAGGTCAAGGTCATCTTCGCCTGCGAAGACGCTTGTTGAGCTCTTCTTGGCAGGAGGAGGCGCGGCAGCATCATCGGCATCATTATCGCCTCCGTGAGGACTTGATTCAGCCGAAGCGATAAGGTCATCGTGTACCTGCTTCCGACGCCTACTCCTGATGAAGGCGTCATCTTCAGTAGCCTCTTCCTCTTGGACATCGCTGTCCTGTCCTCGGTTCCATCGGAATCTTCGTCATCATCCTCTAAAACTACACCACTTTCGGGAGTAGGAGGATAGCATCGGGCAGCTGCAAGCGCCTTTCAAAGAAAAAGAGATTGATGAGATACAACAGAAAAAGGGATGACGACAGTAAAAATAAAACGAAGAGTTACCTTGGTTGGAAGATGGTCAGCATCGTAGGGAGGACGAGCCGATATCAGGACGATATTGTCATTCTTACTAAGGCACGTCAGGCGGCGGACTTCGTCTCGAAGATCATCAGCCGAAAGATCGGCAGAGCTAACCCTGGACTCATCATCCTTACCCGAGTAAAGCCACAGTTGATGGGGGCGAGACATTAACGGTTGCACTCGACGCTGCAGGAACACTGAGACAACCTCAGTGCCGCACATTGTCAAGCCTCCCGTGTTTTTCAGAGCGACTATTTGATCGAACAACCTGTCGGCTGTCAATTTTTCGTCGGGAGAAAGGGTGTTTTGCCAGGATTTCTTCGGCTTAGCAATCAGTTTGTCCTCAAAGGGAGGAAGGTTTGAGCACCGCCCAGATACTGAAGGATCTCGTAGATAAAACCATTTGTTGCGCCAGCCCTGGACAGACTCCTTCATCGGGTAATCGAGGTAGTCGACCTCCTTCCTGACAACAAAGCCAACGCCACCGACGACGGGGGGACCGTTGCTGTCGTTGTGGCGCTTTACGTAGAAGATCTTCCTCCAAAGACCCCAGTGAGGGTCAATGCCGAGGAAGGCTTCGCAGACGGTGACAAAAATGGATAGATGGAGGATGGAATTCGGGGTCAGCTGCCAGAGCTGGATCCCATAGAAGTAAAGAAGAGAGCGAAGGAACTCGTGCGCCGGAAGAGAAAGGCCACGGAACAAAAAGGCAGAAAACATAACAGTAAAGCCCTTCGGGGGCCTTGGGCGAGAAACCGCACCTGGAAGACGGATATCGTCCTCAGATGCGGAGATAAATCCGAGGGACCGCAGCTTGTTGATGTCGCGGTTGGAAATGGCAGAGGCACTCCAATCACGGCTAACCTTGGCCGCCTCCGAAGCACTAGCACCCTTCTTTTTACCCATGGCGCTTGAAGCTCTTGAGAGAACGATGCGGGAAGAAGGAGAGGATGCGCGGGGAAGATGAGCAGTAGGAGGTGTAAAAAAGTAAAAATGAGGAAGCCCTATATTTATACCGCAAAGATTGTCATCAGATCGTGGCCATAACTCCGTGGGCGTCGTGGGAGGTGGAGCGAATCCAGCTGTACACGTGGCGCTAGAAAACAGGATGGAACCGGCGGCCCATTATTCCCACGTCGTGCGAAAATCGAGGAAACGCCTCGGTCGCTGCGCGTGCACTGGTCAAAACCTAAAAACTGCCTGCGCAGAACTAGGGTGGGCCCGGAGGGTCAAGTCTTGTCAATCAGGTCACAACAGCAGCGTGTCATCAGTGACGTCATGGGCATCGTTGATTGCATACGAAAAGACAAAAAGGTCGAGTGGTCAACTTGAGCCTATGCACGGATTGCAAGCACCCGCACCTAGGCTCGGGGGCTACTCCCATCGGGAGCGCTGTCGCGCACCCGATAAAATGAGGACTCGAAGGAAATAATTGACTCAAGTCTGCGCCCAGGCGTAATACGCCCGCGCCCAGACTCGGGGGCTACTCCCATCGGGAGCGCTGGATGCGCACCCGACAGAACTTTTTTCGCACTCCAGTTGGGCACGTTACTCGGTATCCCTTGCATAAAGAAAATGTATCGGATGCACTACAAGAGGCTTGCAGAAAAAGCTTCGGCAGAAGAAGATGTTCGAGTGGTACAACTTGAGTCTACGCACGGATCGCGAGCATCCGTACCTAGACTCGGGGGCTACTCCCATCGGGAGCGCTGGCGCGCACCCGATAGAAGACAGAAGAAATGCAAGAACGATCAAGGAAAAGGAGTTTGGAAGAAGACATGCTTCAGTCTCTACCCGAACTATGTTCGGCTAGACACTCGGGGGCTACTGACGTGGGCATTACCCTTCGGGTAACCACTATTGCTCTACCCTATACGGCCCAGGTGGAGGCCCATGAAGGTACTCGAAGACAAGATGGGCCACTAGGACGGTGCGGTGAAAGATTACTTGAAGTACAAGACACGGAAAGAGCCGAAGAAGGAAAGATTAGAGATAGATCTATTGTAAACCTACTCGTACTCGATTAAACCTCTCGGGACCTGGCCACCTATATAAAGGCCAGGAGAGGGGCTATCGAGGACACGATCAATCTTAGCGATCTTAGCCAACAGAAGCTTAGAACTAGGTTACCCTAGCGATTAGCTATCTCGACGAGATCACAGCCGAACTATTCGGCACCCCATTGTAACACTATTTTCATCATAATCAAGAACAGACAGGCAGGACGTAAGGGTTTTACCTCATCGAGGGCCCCGAACCTGGGAAATCGCTCTCCCCGCTTGTCTGGCTTCCTGATGTCTCGTGTCGGCCATGGTGCTGTCGACACGGTCTGGAGGTTGAAGACGAAGGGCATCTCAAGGATTTTGTTGTAATTTCGTTTTTGTTCAGGTGTTTTGTACTATTTGATGTTTCTCTTAATGCCAGAGGGTTTATTTGCACTAGTCATACTTGACATAGCTGTACGTTTTGAAGATTAACTTGTTCATCATGATCCGAACTTCTCATACTCTTAATGCCAGAGGGTTTATTTGCACTAGTCATACTTGACATAACTTCTAACTTGTTTTGAGTAATACGTAGTATGGTATACTAGAATAGGAGGAGTAACACTTTTCGCATTTGGGCCAAATATAAAGTACTACCTCCATTTCAAGGAATAAGGCGCACGCGTACTCCAAGACGTATCTTTTGGTCAGATTACCTTGACCATTGAATTGACAAGACAATACACAGAGCATTGGGGCGTGCTCGATGGTGCTAGCTGCGGCTATACAGACATGTGATAGGCATCGCGGAAGCGTCGCAAATAGAAAACAAATCATATTTTTTGGGGGAGGATGTTTTGGCTCCTGGTTGCGTATGCTCCCTTTAGTTTGAACTGCAACATCTATATATTTTGAAATGTAAAAAAATCCAAACAAAAAATTAATCTTTTCATCTTCACATGCTAAGAGCGCATAAAGTCTTTCCATAAAAAACTAAATTGTCGTTTGGGCTATGTAAAAAAGATAAAATTTATTGCTAAAAATAAAGCTGTTTGTAATACGGAGTACTTGCTTTTGTCTTCTTACATCAACCACAAAAAATATCGGCTTTTCACGAAACTACACGAACACACATAGATTATCGAGAAGTACATGCGGAGTTTTTTGTTAGAATTTTTTGAAAATTAAAAATATGTTTTTTTGGGTCGAGGTAGCATATCCGCCCAATAGCCGAATTAAATTTCCGATTTTTTTGGACTGACAATTTCATCGGGAAGACATGGATGCGCGCAGACGGCGTGCAAGGCAAGGCATCGATTTGACCGGACGTACTTAGGGCAGGTCAGGCTGCCAGCGTACTTATTCCGGGCAGGTGAGGTACTAGAACTCAAAGTCCTCCTCAGCGTCTCTCCTCTCTCTCTGTCTTTATTGAGTGTACTAGCGCGCGTTCAGGGACTCAAAGTCAGGGAAATGTTTGAGATGCAAAGTAAGAGAATATTTACCAGTATAATTGGTTGATTAGAAGATTAAGTGGTGAAATCACAACAGATTGGAGCAGTACATGGTGGAAACCGCAAAATATCCTTCCAAATGGTGTTTTTGTGCAACATACGAAGTATGAGGTGGTGGAACTTGAGGCCAGTGACTTTACTTACTCCAAAATGCAACTTTACGTACATGAGCCATCGGATCAAGATCCAACGGACACAGTTGATCCAGAATTTGTAGTCACATTTTAAGTTGCTCGAAAAAAATCGAAAACATTACAGTAAGATATATATCTTTCTTAAGTATTCTGGTAAAGTTTTACTTCATTTGAAAATTGAGTTTAATTTTAAGTTTAAAATTTGGATCAACCATGTGCGTTGGATCTTGATCGAATGACTCACGTACAAGTCGCCAGTGAAGTCACTGGATCTCGTTCCTTGGTGGAATCTGCAATTCCCTCCCCTATATATACTATACAAGTCGAAGACTACGACCCTCTATCCCTATCTCCTTCACATCCTCTAAATTCATATTCCCATTTAGAATCGTTGGGCATGGAGGTTCCCCCTGGTAGCTTTAGAGCTTTTGTCGACGATGCTAATTTGAGAAGACTGCTCACCTACGGTTTGTGCTCTCAATCCGCACAACCTCCATTTTGGCGGGTTAGTACTTTCTTCACTAGGTTCATCAAGATGTATTTTAATTTGGGCTAACAGTCGTGTTAATTTCCTTGTATTAAGCAGTGCTGTTCGTGCAAGAAGGTTGCATGCGACAGCTGCGCTAGGAACCTGCCCGGTGGCGCGTGCCCGGGATGCCAGGGCGTCTTCCAAGGTGAAAGTCCTCCATCTGAAAGCATGTACTTTTCCCGTGAATGTGTTATGGAAAAGAATGTGGTGAGAAGAACGTTCATCTGCGGTTTGTGCTCTCAAATCGCACGACGTCCACTATAACGGGTTAGTACTTTCTTCACTAGGTTCCACCCAACTGTATTTTTCTTTGGGCCAACAGTCATGTAAATTTCCTTGTATTAAGCAGTGCATTCGCATGGGGGAGGGACATCACATTGCATGCGGAAGCTGCTTAAGAAACCTGCCCAGTCTCGTGTGCCCGAACTGCGACGGCATCTACGAAGAGGATGAGGATTTAAGTAGATTTGCCTCCTTGTTTAAGGTGGATTGCAGCAACGATGGTTGCGACATGAGCGGCGACTTGCTCGAATACTTTCAACATGAGGCGACGTGCCCGCATGCGCCAACGAGACGGTAGGTGGTTGATCTTGCCGGTCTCGATGGAGAAGATGATCGCGCTTTGAGGCTAATCTGAGCTCGGTGGAGAAGGACCGGATGGAGTTTCCTTTTCTAGAACTAGAGTTCTTTTTGTACTTTTGGATGTCTTGTCTGTAGTTTCCTTTTACTTGGAGGGTCCTCCTAGCTTGCAGTCTGTAATCCCACCGTCATCATAATATAAAAGCAGTGTCGCCAGGTCCTTCGGGACATTTCTGTGTTCAAAAAATGTATGATTTTAGACATGTCGTCTATTTATGTGTGCGATGTTGTATCATCTATTACCGTGATTAGTTTGAACGTGTCCATGTCCTAGAACAAAACTTCGGCATGATGTACTTGTATGTTTAATTGAATTCGACCAAGTATAATGTGGAACCGATCATTGCGAGCATATGGAGATTGCGAACCGGTAATTGACAGGTGGTACATGCTCTATCTTAATCTTGTTTATCTAATGGTAATTGCGATTTATGCGGTACTGAAATAATTAGTTTTAGTTATAAACAGGGACTCTTCGGACGGGGGCTCCTTTTCAAACAAGACCGGGGAGATTTATGAAGTGCTAGAAGGGAACAAATTACTACATGAGTGTTTTGCGTGAAATGGTTAAAATTTGTAGTGGCAGATTGCCGCCAATGCAATTTTTTCATGTGGTTGATATGGTAGGATGGACATTTCCAAAATTTCACGAATTATTTCGGTTTGTGACCATATATTAAATTAGTTCTGGGCTCATTTCCATTTAATTTGAAATTTCAACGCGAAGTACACGAAGTACAATTAAAAAAGGGGAAACTATATATACGTGATGTGCACTAAATGTGTGGTACCCCCCAAAAAATGACCAAACATATGCGTTGCATCCAAGTACGTAACACCCATATGGCAAACGAAAGCATTGAGTAGTTGTTTGTGATGTAAGTAATCTACATATATATCAAAATACCAAACATGGCACACCAAAATATTTTTTAGAAGAACTTACCAGATTTTGGCACCATGCATGTTGGAGTTTTTTTTTGACAGAATCCATCTTGGAGTTCGCATGGCTCTCTTCCGAAGTGAGAGGTGAGTTGGTTAATGCTAGAACCATGGCAAACTTCCGAATGTTAGTAATTTATCATGGATTCATCATTTGTGATGAAATACCTAGGAACAATGCCAAACATGACCTACCTATGTTCTTGAGAATATTCCCTTTCACCGATTTTGGCACCATGTGTGTTTTTAAGTACGTTTGCATGCCTTCTTGATTGGTTATTAAAATACCATGTCAAACTGTCGATACATGGAAAATTCCTTTGCTACAATCAAATAAACTTCGGGCTCCTTTTATTCAAAGGAATATGGAGGGCGTAGGAATATGATTGGTGCATGATTGGAATGTTATGCCAAGTTGAATCCTATAGGAACATGATGTGTCTTTGATTGTGGCAAAGGAACTTTTCCATGAGGTATTAGCTAATGGTTTTTTCCTATAAGATTTGCACTACAAGATTCCTATATGAATAGTTCCTATGAATCAAATGACTTGTATAGGAATTTTTCCCATAAGAACCGAATCCAACATAATTCCTATGACAATCATATGAATCAAAGGAGCACGATTCCCATAGGATTGAAGTAGACATGACATCCCAATTCTATGATTTTCCTTTTCCTATACTTTCCATTTCCTATGAACCAAAGGAGGCCTAACTAGTTGGCCATACTGAAACAATTGCCAAATAAATGCCGTGCATCCTATGGCCCCCGTGAGTTTGACCTAAATTTGAAATCATGGTAAAAGGTGCTTAAAATAGGCAAATAAAAGCATGTAGTCAATTTTTTTTGGATGTACTACCTAGGGAAAATACCAAACATGCCATAATGCAAACTGTGTTTTAGAGAGTAGCCCTTCAAAAAAGTTGGCATCCACTTGTTGATTTTGCTATCGACATGACAAAATAACTGATCAGATGACCAAGTGGTAAAAATTGCAACAGATTAGACCACCACATGGTGGAAACTGCTAAAAATCATGAAAACTGCGAAGAAAAAGTTAAAGTGGTGGTTTGTGCAGCATATGGAGGATTGAGTAGTACAAGTTGGATGTGCACTACCGTGTGCCCGTGGTAATGTTCGCCTATTATGATGATGGCAAGAAAAAATGATGTTTTCTCTGCTGAAACTGTCCCGAGCTGATTTGACGAGACAAAATACAGCTACACGGCGTGCAAGGGACGGCTATACAGTACATTAGCTTCTTCTCGGGTCACACGCCTGCACCACAGGTGCAGTAAGTGCAGCAGAGACCAGAGAGAGAAGGAACGCCCGTATTATATTTGATTTCAATTCATATTGTTTTTTTCCTTGCCTCTCCGTCTTCTTCACCGCCATCTTCTCGGTGTTTTCAAGAGTGATTATCAAGTGGAGAGACAATTGCATTGGGAAAGTCTCTCCACTTGATAATCTCTGTTGAAAAACTCGCACGTCTTGTGAAATGTGAAGGCTGCACGCGTGGGGAAGGGAGACGCAAACGCCGCACCGCATCATTAGTAGTACAGTAGTATACCTTTCTCTCCTCAGGCACCCCGGCTGGCCGCCCGCCGCAATAGTTCCTTGCATAGCGCTTGCCGTCTCCTCCAAAAACCCCCAGCGCACTTGCATCCGCCATCCACCTAAATCCACCGCCGAGTACCTTTCTGTCCTCACCACCGCCGCTGCGCCTATTCCCCTGTCCAGCAGACGACTGCGGCGTTGCGTGTGTCGCCGCCGTGTCAGATGGAGGCGGAGCCGCTCAACTCCCGAAGGCGGGTCGAGCCAGATCGGGAAGAGCCTCCGTCGAGCCTCGACCTCATCAGCCGCCTCCCCGACGAGATGCTGCACATCATCATCTCCCTCCTGCCCATGATATCCGCTGTAAGGACAACATTGCTCTCCAAACGGTGGCGCCACCTCTGGCGCTCCGTCCCACTTAACCTCCTCGTCGGCGACAACGACCTCATCAGCCGCCTACCGGACCAGATTCTCCACATCATCATCTCCCACCTGCCCACTGTATCCGCTGTAAGCACAACCTTGGTCTCCAAACGGTGGCGCCACCTCTGGCACTCCGTCCCACTTAACCTCGAGATCGACGACGAACTCGCCAAGCAAAACCACAAACGCATCGCCGCGGTCTCCAGTATCCTCGCCGCTCACCCTGGCCCCGCCAGAAGCGTGTCAATCGACCCCTTCAGAACCACTTGCAAGGTCGACACCACGCTCGACAGCTGGTTCCGGTCCAGCACCCTATCTTGCGTCGAGAACCTCAGATTCGATGCTGGAACTGTGATGCGCTCCTTCCCGCTGTCCGCGTTCCGCTGCGCGCCCACGCTGCGCATTGTCAGCATTTCTACTTGCTATTTGCCCGAGATTCATGCCAACTCCATGCTTCTTTTCCCCCAACTCAAAAGGCTCTTGCTCTATGACGTCTACATCTGTAAGGCGACGAACATCGACCGCCTGTTCACCCGCTGTATTGTGCTCGAGGCACTTCACCTTGAGGGGGTCCACGGGTTCACCCAACTCAACATTCAAATGCCAAATCTTCGTACAATTAGTGTGGCTAGCTATTGGAAACGCAACACCACCGAACTTATTCAGTTAGACACGGTGCAAATTATGGATGCATCTTGCCTCGAGAGATTGGTCATATGCGTTGATGATGTTC
Source organism: Lolium multiflorum (assembly GCA_030979885.1). NCBI lineage: Eukaryota > Viridiplantae > Streptophyta > Magnoliopsida > Poales > Poaceae > Lolium > Lolium multiflorum. The sequence goes on from CM061750.1 coordinate 198,948,155, forward strand.
CACTACTAATCCAGGTCGCCAACGCACCAAAGTTGATGGTGTTGGGCTTTGCGTCTTACCCTGGCTGCCAACTTGTTATTGGACGCATAAACTTTTTGGTAGAACAGCCTTCTTCTTGTTGAATTAACTCACATTTTTGTTATTTTTTTGACATATGTACCATTGTCCTGTAGAGGATGATGCCCATAAGCTTGGAAAATTCTCTGTGCACAGTGAAGAACTTGGTTCTAAAATCTGACGGCCCTCGTCTGGATCAACTACTTGCATTTCTTAGATGCTTTCCCTGCACGGAGAAGCTATATATCCAGGTAAATTCGTTGTTGTTAACTGTTTACCACTATGAGCAAAAACTGTAGAGTTACATGGAGTTAACCTGTTATTACTTATTAGCCTAGATCAGTTGAACAATTGTACTAGAAGAACATCCACAATGGAGTTATATTATGTTGGTTCAAAACTAAACTTCTTGTCATACAATGTGTTGTATCTTGTGCATCTGTGAAGTTTCATATAAACACATGATAATATGTGATCTGTGTAAAAAAGAGAAGACATATGTAAATAGTGTGACTTACTATTTACACATCATTTGTTCTTTTTTTGTGTAGATCACATATTATCATATTTTTGGATGAAACTTCACAGAAGCACATGATAGAACACAATGTATGTCCAGACTTTTAGTTTACATTTTTTTTGGAAACTTGGAAGTGTCAAAAGAAAAATGGGGTGCACCCGCAACTAGTTGCGGATTGGAGTTTCCCATGTTGGTAACCTTTCCCCAACTTTACAATGACAATAACAGATGTAAAAAAGTGCATCTATCAAATTGGAACGTGTCAGGGGATTATGTTGTTCCACGGTCCTCAATTAACACATGATTCAACTCACCTGAGATATTCATTAGTTGATAGCTATGAAGTACTTTGTTATTGTACTGACTACTTAATTTGACTTCTTTGCAGTTTTATAGAACCGGCAATAAGGTTCATGTGCTGCATAATGAGCCAGCCTGTCCCATTGAATGCCTTGATCTCCACCTCAAAGAAATTTCGATTTCTGACTACCGAGGAAGGAGAAATGATGTTATTGTCTCCAGGTTCTTTATACAGAACACTAGAATGCTCAAAGTAATGAATTTTGGTGTAAGATATCATCACAAGAAGATCTGGTGGGATACCCAGTTCAAGCAGCTAGACCTGAAGAACACCGCTTATAGAGATGTTGATTTTCAGTTTGGATATTTACCATCCTTAGATAAGTTCAGCTCGGACGGTGTTCTTAGCTGGTTGGTACATGACTTGTCAGTGGCTGATCCCTTTGCTAGAGGGATATATGCAAGAGAAGGGCCAATTTCTGCATAGTGTTAGTTTAACTCCCTATATTTTGTACTGGTCTGAACAATATATTTTATCACTCTGTTAATGTAGTTCAGACTTGATGTTATTCTTGTGAACATGGTCTAATATTCTAATGCTTTCGCGATGTATGTACTACTAGTGATATTTACAGAAGCTAGCAATTGGTTGACAAAATTTACTAAAAAAAGCCTGTAACGCATGTTCACATTCAGTTCGTCAATGCTAGTGTTCACAGAGGAAAGGTTTATTGTTCACAGAGGCTGACATGTGGGGCCCATGAGCCAGCAGAGTCCTCAACGTTTCAAAGGCGGCAGGGAATCAAAAAAAATGAAGTAGCCACAAATTAGGGTAAAAAATAACTCCAAGAAAGGAAACTTCTTTTGTAAATAGAGGACGACATGCGGGTCCCATTTTGCACGGGATCGAAAGAAAAAAGGCAAGTGACCAAATATCAGGAGCCAAAAATAATCCACGAAAAGAAACTTTTATTGTACATAGAGGATGACATGTGGGTCCCATTTTGCAATAGCGGTCTCATAGTTTCCAGGCGGCACAGGATCAAAAGAAAAAGGAAGTAGCCAGAAATCAGGGTGTCAAAAAATCCATGAAAAGAAAGATTTCAATTGGGCTGCATCTGGACATCTGGGCCTTCGAACTATCGTGCTGGAAGCCTTTTGACTCGTACAATTTAAGCCCACTCCAAAACAGGAAAGTCCTATGCTTGGCAAAAACAAAAAACAAGGAGATTCAACATATAAGTTTGTTTATGTAAAAACAAAGATATAATTTATCCCTTTGCAATAGCTCAGAGCGAAATACACTGTTTATTGTCTGCAAAATAATCAAGATATCACATGTTTCTTGTACGGGGAGGCTGACATCAGGGACCCATGAGCCAGCAGCGTCGTCAACGTTTTAAAGGCGGCAGGGGATCGAAAGAAAAAATAAACCAAAAATCAGTTGGTAAAAATCCAAGAAAATAAACATTTATCGTTCTAAGAGGATGACATGCGGGACCCTTGAGGCAGCAGCATCCTCAACCTTTGCATAAAGAGGATTTGCAGTACGGGGAGGCTGACATTGGGGACCCATGAGCCAGCAGCGTCGTCAACGTTTTCAAGGTGGCAGGAGATCGAAAGAAAAAATAAGCCAAAAATCAGTTGGTAAACAAAACCAAGAAAAGAAACAATTACCTTTCTGAGGGGATGACATGCGGGACCCATGAGGCAGCAGCATCCTCAACTATTCTAAGGCGGCAGGGGATCAAAAGAAAAAGGAAATAGCCGAAAATCAGAGGGTAAAAAATAAATCCAACAAAGGAAACTTTTAGAGATTTGCTAAGAAACAGTCGACTGATTCTTTTTTGGCCATCAGTCGAATTTCTGTCCAACCAATTAGGCATCGCGATTGTGGACTTGCACGTGTTTCTCTGAGCCACTGTGTACCGTACTTAGCCATCTGCTATAGCTGCACACGTTTGTGTGGGGAGGTTTTGGATGTAAAACGCGTGCATGACTAAGTCAGCGGATAGATATTTACTGAACTTTTTGTGTAAATTTGTATATGACGAATTACAGTCCATTACACTGGTATTTACATGATTTGGAACATGTAAAATTAGGCAAACAAGTCTGTAATTTTACTTTCAAATCATGTAGACGATTTTCTTTCAGTTTCCCCATCTCACAGTTTACAGTCCATTACAACTATGTTTACATAATACAAAACATGTAATTTTCGCCAAACAACGTTTTAAGGTCTTTAAATCATGTATTATGGATTTTTTTTTCTGTTTGCAACTTGTTTGTCTGTTGCTAATTATAGGGATTTAGCCCACATACAAGGCTTGGTAAAATTCTTTTTTTATGGGCTTGACTGATTTTTGCCTATGCCATGTGCCGTCTTATAATTGGAAGAAAAACTGACTTACGCTGAATTGAAAATCAGTCAGCTGACAAATAGACATCCCCAACTTTTATTGTTCATAGAGGATGACATGCGGCACCCATGAGCCAGCAGCCTCAACGTTTCAAAGTCGGCATGAGATCGAAAGAAAAAGGCAAGTGACCAAATATCAGGAGCCAAAGATAATCCAAGAAAAGAAACTTTATTGTACATAGAGGATGACATGCGGGTCCCATTTAGCAGCAGCGGTATCAACGTTTGAGAGGCGGCAGGGATCGAAAGAAAAAGGCAAGTGACCAAATATGAGGTGCCAAAAAATCCAAGAAAAGAAAGTTTTATAGTACATAGAGGATGACATGCGGGTCCCATTTAGCATCAGCGGTATCACCGTTTGAGAAGCGGCAGATCAAAAAAAAGGAAATAGCCAGAAATTAATTAGGGGTAAAAAATAAATCCACCAAAGGAAACTTTTATTGTTCATAGAGGATGACATGTGGGACCGACCTGCCAACAGCGTCCTCATCGTTTCAAAGGGGCAGGGATCAAAAGAAAAAGGCAAATATCCAGAAATTAGGGGTAAAAAATAACTCCAAGAAAGGAAACTTTTATTGTTCGTAGAGGATGACATGCGGGACCCATGAGCCAGCAGGTTACTCCACGTTTCAGAGGCGGCATGAGATCGAAAGAAAAGGCAAGTGACAAAATATCAGGAGCCAAAGATAATCCAAGAAAAGAAACTTTATTGTTCATAGAGGCTGACATGTGGAGCCAGCAGCTCTCAACGTTTCAAAGGCGGCAGGATCAAAATAAAAAGGCAAGTGACCAAATATCAGGAGCCAAAAATAATCCAAGATTTATTGTACATAGAGGATGACATGCGGGTCCCATTTTGCAGCAGCGGTCTCAATGTTTCAAATGCGTCTTGAGATCAAAAGAAAAAGAAAGTAGCTAGAAATTAGGGGCTCAAAAAAATCCAAGAAAAGAAAGTTGATGGACATAGAGGATGACATGAGGGTCCCATTTAGCAGCAGGTTCCTCAACGTTTCAAACGTGGCATGAGATCGAAAGAAAAAGGCAAGTGACCAAATATCAAGAGCCAAAAATAATCCAAGAAAAGAAACTTGAATGTACATAGAGGATGACATGCGGGTCCCATTTAGCAGCAGCTGTATCAACGTTTGAGAGGCGGCAGGCGATCGAAAGAAAAAGGCAAGTGACCAAATATGAGGTGCCAAAAAAATCCAAGAAAAGAAAGTTTTATAGTACATAGTGGATGACATGCGGGTCCCATTTTGTAGCAGTGGTCTCAACGCTTCCAAGGCGGCACAGACCAAAAGAAAATGAAGTAGCCAGAAATCAGGGGTTGAAAAAAATCCAAGAAAAGAAAGATTTCAATTGGGCTGCATCTGGACATCTGGCCTTCGAACTATCTTTCTGGGCCTTTTGAATCATACAATTTCAGCCCACTCCAAAACAGGAAAGTTCGGATTTTTATAAAAAAAATAGGAAAGTCCTATGCTTCGTAAAAACAAAAAACAAGGAGATTCAACATATAAGTTTGTTTATGTAAATATAAAGATTTAATTTATCAGTTTGCAATAGCTCAGAGCGAAATACAATGTTTATTGTCTGCAAAATAAGATATCACATGTTTCTTGTACGGGGAGGCTGACATCGGGGACCCATGAGCCAGCAGCGTCGTCAACGTTTCAAAGGCGGCAGGGGATCGAAAATAAAAAAAACCAAAAATAAGTTGGTAAAAAAATCCAAGAAAAGAAAACATTTATCATTCTGAGAGGATGACTGCGGGACCCATGAGGCAGCAGCATCCTCAACGTTTATTGTTTATAGAGGCTGACATGTGGGACCCGTGAGCCAGCAGCGTCGTCAACGTTTTAAAGGCGGCAGGAGATCGAAAGAAGAAAAAAAGCCAAAAATCAGTTGGTAAACAAAATCCAAGAAAAGAAACATTAACCTTTCTGAGAGGATGACATGCGGGACCCATGAGGCAGCAGCATCCTCAACGATTCCAAGGCGCCAGGGGATCAAAAGAAAAAAGGAAATAGCCAGAAATTAATTAGGGGTCAAAAATAAATCCACCAAAGGAAACTTTTATTGTTCATAGAGGATGACATGTGGGACCGACCTGCCAACAACGTCCTCATCGTTTCAAAGGGGCAGGGGATGAAAAGAAAAAGGCAAATAGCCAGAAATTAGGGGTCAAAAATAAATCCAAGAAAGGAAACTTTTATTGGTCGTAGAGGATGACATGCGGGACCCATGAGCCAGCAGCTTACTCAACGTTTCAAAGGCGGCATGAGATCGAAAGAAAAAGGCAAGTGACAAAATATCAGGAGCCAAAAATAATCCAAGATTTAGTGTACATAGAGGATGACATGTGGGTCCCATTTTGCAGCAGCGGTCTCAATGTTTGAAATGCGGCTTGAGATCGAAAGAAAAAGAAAGTAGCTAGTAATTAGGGGGTAAAAAAATCCAAGAAAAGAAAGCTGATGTACATAGAGGATGACATGCGGGTCCCTTGAGCCAGCAGCTTACTCAACGTTTCAAAGGGGGCAGGGGATCAAAAGAAAAAGGCAAGCCAAAAATCAGAGGGTGAAAAAAATCCAACAAAGGAAAGTTTTATAGCACATAGAGGATGACATGCGGGTCCCATGAGCCAGCAGGTTCCTCAACGTTTCAAACGTGGCATGAGATCGAAAGAAAAGGCAAGTGACCAAATATCGAGCCAAAAATAATCCAAGATTTATTGTACATAGAGGATGACATGTGGGTCCCATTTTGCAGCAGCGGTCTCAATGTTTGAAATGCGGCTTGAGATCAAAAGAAAAAGAAAGTACCTAGTAATTAGGGGGTAAAAAAATCCAAGAAAAGAAAGTTGATGGACATAGAGGATGACATGCGGGTCCCTTGAGCCAGCACTTACTCAACGTTTCAAAGGGGGCAGGGGATCAAAAGAAAAAGGCAAGCCAAAAATCAGGGTGAAAAAATCCAACAAAGGAAACTTTTATAGCACATAGAGGATGACATGCGGGTCCCATGAGCCAGCAGGTTCCTCAACGTTTCAAACGTGGCATGAGATCGAAAGAAAAAGGCAAGTGACCAAATATCAGGAGCCAAAAATAATTCAAGAAAAGAAACATGATTTACATAGAGGATGACATGCGGTCCCATTTAGCAGCAGCGGTATCACTGTTTGAGAGGCAGCAGGGGATCGAAAGAAAAAGTCAAGTGACCAAATATGAGGTGCCAAAAAAATCCAAGAAAAGAAAGTTTTACAGTACATAGAGGATGACATGCGGGTCCCATTTAGCAGCAGCGGTATCACTGTTTGAGAGGCAAGGGGATCGAAAGAAAAAGTCAAGTGACCAAATATGAGGTGCCCAAAAAAATCCAAGAAAAGAAAGTTTTATAGTACATAGAGGATGACATGCGGGTCCCATTTAGCAGAGCGGTATCACCGTTTGAGAGGCGGCAGGGGATCGAAAGAAAAAGTCAAGTGACCAAATATGAGGTGCCAAAAATAATCCAGAAAAGAAAGTTTTATAGTACATAGAGGATGACATGCGGGTCCCATTTAGCAGCAGCGTTATCACCGTTTGAGAGGCGGCAGGGGTCGAAAGAAAAGGCAAGTGACCAAATATGAGGTGCCAAAAAAAACTCCAAGAAAAGAAAGTTGATGGACATAGAGGATGACATGCGGGTCCCTTGAACCAACAGCTTACTCAACGTTTCAAAGGGGGCAGGGGATCAAAAGAAAAAGGCAAGCCAAAAATCAGAGGGTGAAAAAATCCAACAAAGGAAACTTTTATAGCACACAGAGGATGACATGCGGGTCTCATGAGCCAGCAGGTTCCTCAACGTTTCAAACGTGGCATGAGATCGAAAGAAAAAGGCAAGTGACCAAATATGAGGTGCCAAAAAAACTCCAAGAAAAGAAAGTTGATTGCTCATAGAGGATGACATGCGGGTCCCATTTAGCTGCAGCGGTCTCACCGTTTGAGAGGCGGTAGGGGATCGAAAGAAAAAGTCAAGTGACCAAATATGAGGTGCCAAAAATAATCCAAAAAAAGAAAGTTTTATAGTACATAGAGGATGACATGCGGGTCCCATTTAGCAGCAGTGGTATCACTGTTTGAGAGGCAGCAGGGGATCGAAAGAAAAAGTCAAGTTACCAAATATGAGGTGCCAAAAAAATCCAAGAAAAGAAAGTTTTATAGTACATAGAGGATGACATGCGGGTCCCATTTAGCAGCAGCGGTATCACTATTTGAGAGGCAGCAGGGGATCGAAAGAAAAAGTCAAGTGACCAAATATGAGGTGCCAAAAAAATCCAAGAAAAGAAAGTTTTATAGTACATAGAGGATGACATGCGGGTCCCATTTAGCAGCAGCGGTATCACCGTTTGAGAGGCGGCAGGGATCGAAAGAAAAAGGTAAGTGACCAAATATGAGGTGCCAAAAATAATTCAAGAAAAGAAAGTTTTATAGTACATAGAGGATGACATGCGGGTCCCAGTTTAGCAGCAGCGGTATCACCGTTTGAGAGGCGGCAGGGATCGAAAGAAAAAGGCAAGTGACCAAATTTGAGGTGCCAAAAAAACTCCAAGAAAAGAAAGTTGATTGCACATAGAGGATGACATGCGGGTCCCATTTAGCAGCAGCGGTCTCAACGTTTCCAAGGCGGCAAGGGATCAAAAGAAAAAGGAAGTAGCCAGAAATCAGGGGGTCAAAAAATCCAAGAATAGAAAGAATTTTGGTTCATAGAGGATGACATGCGGGACCCATGATCCTGCATCGTAAACGGCTCGATCGGAGAACGTTGAACGAGATGGCGCGATCTAGAAAAAAACAATGCCAGAGAGGCTGCCATCTGGGCCCTACATCCCTCGGCGGTGCGGATTTGCGTTGACTCGGCCGGCGAACCCGAGATTTCGAGATGCACCACGTCCCGGGCCACCATACGCGACGTTTTGGCCGCTTTCGTCGGGCTAGGTGGCCTCAAAAACGAGAAAAAAAAAGTTTTGACATGCACCACGGAGGGACCAAAAATCGTCGGCCATGGTACACCAGCAACCATGGCGCGACTTCAACTTCGTCGGCCATGGCAACTTTTCTTGTAGTGCATGTAATGGGAAAACCTTTCAAAATAGCACTTATCTTTGAGTTGATCATCTAGTTTTTTTAGTTAGTGGATAGCCATCTGGGGTGAACTAAAGGGGTTATCACAAAGGACTAGAGTATGCATATATGTTAGAGAAGAGCATTGGGCCGCCAACCAAACCACTGCCTAATCATGGTGGAAATTTACTTCACGGGCATCCTCAATAACATTTATGAAAATAAGGAAAGGAAAAGAAAACAAAGGTTTTTTAGGGAGGATGCTGATGGCTCCCAAGTGCAGGAGATTAATTGTAGTACTCTTCAGTAAGAAAGGTTGTTGAACTCACGAGGAGCCGAAGGTATTGGTTAGCAGAGTCGACAAGAAAATAATAATAATAATAATAATAATCTATACCTAATAATAAAGGAGCTAACGTTTCCTTGGTTTGGTCCGTCAAATACGCTTTCGTCCTTCCGCCAATACGCCTTCGTCCGTCATAGTCCCGGCTCAAGAAAATTCCTCAAGCCTCGAAGGAAACTAAATCTATTTTTATACGTACGGTTCATGTTGGAGTCCATTAAGGATACGTAACACGATTCGTACGCGTGCAGGTTTCTGTTGGTATGTCTTTGTCCGGTTCACCCCTGGTTCTTCCTATAAAATCTCGCCGTTGTTAGTCTTTTCTTTTCCCTTGGCACAAAATTATCGCTATTGAAATCGGCGGACAACAGCGAGGACCTATATCGTGCTTCTATATGTGTGTCGGTTGTCACGATCAGCTCGTGAGATCGCATCCGATGAGATGATCGACTAATTATGTCTCTGACCAGAGAAACCTCCCGGCGCGCCGGCAAGCGGAGAACTTGAGCTCGCCGGCGGTTTGGCGTTATCATGGAGTGCGAGACGCCCAGACCGCGTCGAGGCGACAGGGTCATCCGTACACTCCCGTTTCATGCTCGCCGGAGTCCGCCGACTTCGCCGAAACCATGCTGTCTCGCCGCGAGTGGCCGTGTTGGCGTTTTACCAACCTCACGGGAAATCTCTGTTCGACTCGAGTCTGCCACCACCACGCCGCTCTGCCAACTCCAACATAACTTTTTGTCCGAATCGATTCTGCCATGGTGATCGCCACGACCATGGCCGGCGGCGCAAGCTCGGGGTCGCGGTCAATGACAGCCTAAACGAACCAGTGCCAGGTCGAGGAATCAGCCAAGAATCTGAATGAAGGTCTACCATACGTTTTGGGCGTGCGTGTGCTGTTCTCTAATATCAATTCAGAGACAATTGCAGCTGAGTTCCGACTAATCTCGTGTCAGGTTTCCTGTGTTCGCTCTTCGCTAGGGCTTTCCTATGTTCGTGCTGCATGACCCCAGCTATGGATGGGAATTCGATCGCCATATTTGTCTGAATCTACACTTCTGCCACCATGTTACTGTTTGGTGCATGTTTCCTGCGTATGCATAGGCTTCTTTACAGATGACCACAATCCATTTAGCCTGTCCACGGAGTTACTGGTTGAGTTTGGGTGTTGAGTAGTTTGGCAGAGGTCCATTCCATTAGCTTAAGTTGCAATGCAGGTTTAATCACAATGCAGTTGTTATCTGAATTTTGTATGGCCTCCTTAAAAGTGAGAAATTCCACGAAGGGGGATGCAGAAACATGGATAATTAATTGCAGTATGAGAAATTTTTAAGAGGAACGAATAGTTTGTTGACTGGAAAGTTTGGGAGAAAAAAATAAATACAAGTCGGCTGACAATGGAGAGACGACTTTGGGGATCTTCTGGCCGAGCTGCTCTCACGCTCCTCTGCATGCTTTAGGTTTGTCAAGAACTCCTTAACCTTTGCATTATTCGCAATAGATGAGATATAAGTAGTCAACGAATTTTGCTCATGTGCTACGTGTGCAATTTCCTGACCGATGGTTATTATCGACCAACAGTCTAATAGTACTATTCCCGACCAATTGTGGGACATCGATCGAATTACCGCAGCGGTTTCTTTCGTCGATCGGATCTAGAGGCAGATTGCCGAAAACGAGGCCTAAATTTCAATTTTAAAAATATTCTTGACAATTTAAAAATATTTTTAATATGCAATTTAGGTGACTCAAATTTATGGATTGTGTTCGACAATTAAAAATAAATTAAAAATTATCAAATATCCGAAATGATAATTTTGTTTTCGTAAAAACAATTTCAGTAAAACTAATCCGCCGCAAAGCGCGGGCATATTTACTAGTAATAATAATAATAAAGCAGTAGTTTTGGTATTTTGAGTGTATAGTTCGCAATAAAAATAAAGTGCACAAAGTAAATTGCAAATAAGTAAAAGCTCTCAATGAGAGAAAATCCCAATCCTCTATGCAGCAAGAGGACAAGCTCAAGTGTGTGTGCTTATATGAGATGAAAGTTCTCGAGGGTGGCATGGATTTACTAGAATCTGAGTTCTACACAATATGATAAATATTTAGTCAAGTTTTATTCAGTTAGGGGCATAGCCTAAATTAAGTGCAGCCATAAATATGAGCAAGTGCAGCCTTTGGCCTTATGATGGGTCCTAGAGCCATTTTCACGAGAAAGTATACGAATCATTAGGATATAAATGTCCCACCATAGTAATAAGATCATTGGTCCCCGACATAAATCCCTCTAATTCAACTCATAGTATTGGAAAATGGTTTCTCTCGGTCCATCCCTTCCAACACACATTCATTACATTAAAATGCAGCCATATGAGCACATATAGGTGGCGTAATATGCAGTCTACGTTTGCAAACAACCATCATAGAACAGAATAGAAGATACAAAACTTGAACAAATACTCATTGCACATCATATAGAATCATAGCCAGATCATCATATGCCCTCAGGAACGTGGGGAACTACTCACAAGTGTCAAACATGATATGGACCAGAGGCATAATGATTACAACACAATCTAAATATATAATCTCCCCACCAAATAATGACAAAGTACCAATCACAAACATGCAATAGCACTAAAAACAATATCCGGGGTTCAATTCAACACAAACTATGAGGGGGATGACGTCGATCTCGTAGATGGAGATGGTGGTGATGATGGTGTTGGTGGAGATGTTGATGGAGATGCCTAACCCCAAGCCAAGGAGGAGTGCTGATGTCGATGGAGTCGATTTCCCCTTCATCAGAGGCACCGGTGCGGCATGATCTGCCCTCTCCCGTAGTAGGAGAGGACTATCGCCTCCACCGCCGCCTCAATGAATTTCGGGAAAAATATGGCTTAGGTTTTTAGGCAAAACGGAGGCTCCTGTATAAAAGGGGGGCATGAGACGATGGCCTGGATTTTTTCGGGATTAGCTTCAATCCCCCTTGCTGATACTAAGAACCCGAGAAGTTCTCCTGCAGGAACTCCAAAAGAACACTTTGTCGGGTTCAGCTTGAGGCAGAACTTGTCGAGGTTGTCGAAGGTTTCCTTCAAATCTTCGATTAGAGTCGATCCCTTCTTTGATGTTATCACGACATCGTCAATGTAGACTTGCACATTTTTCCAATCTGTGTTGCTAGGCACTTCTGCATCATCCGCTGATATGTTGCTCCCGTGTTTTTCAAACCGAAGGGCATTGTTTTGTAGCAAAACACGTCGTAAGGTGTGATGAACGCTGTCTTGGATTCATCTTCTTCTTTTAATCTGATCTGGTTATAACCAGAGTATGCGTCCAAAAAGGAAAGACGTTCGCATCCTGCCATGGAGTCGATGATTTGATCGATCCTTGGGAGGGGAAAGTGATCCTTAGGACAATGTTTATTGATACACGTAAAATCGACACACATGCGAAGGACTTTTGTGTGTTTTTTCGGCACCATCACTGGGTTAGATACCCACGTGGCTTCTGTAGATATTTCTTTAATAAAACCAGCATCTTTGAGTCGATCTATTTCTGATAACATAGCTTTGCGGTTGGGTTCCGAGAAACGCCGCAAAGGTTGCTTGATTGGTCTTGCGAGAGGATCCAAATTGAGGTGGTGCTCGGCAAGTTCCCTGGGTACTCCTGGCATGTCAGCTGGACACCATGCGAAGATTTTCCAGTGCTCACGGAGGAACTCGACGAGCGCGCTTTCCTATGCGATATCCATGTTTGCTGCAATGGATGTCGTTTTCTTTGGTCTGTCGGGTGGATCTGTACCTCTTTTGAATCCTTGGTTGTGTTGAAAGTTGGCTCCTTAGAAGATCTCCCTACCTCTGGCAGCACATCATAATCGGTGAACCTTGGCGCCGCATATTCTGCTTGCATCCCGAAAGTTTCTGATAGTCGATGAAAATCCTTGTCGCATTTATCGATAACGCGAAACTTCCTTTGATTGTGATAGGTCCCTTGGGCCCGGGCAACCTCCACAACAGATACGTGTAGTGTGGCACTGCCATGAACCTGGCATACGCTGGTCGTCCCAACAGAGCGTGATATTGCGACGGGAAATCCACAACTTCGAACTCCAAATTCTCTATCCCGTAATTTTCTCGGGTTCCAAACTGAACGTCGAGATTGATCTTGCCCAGCGGATTACTTGGCTTCTCTGGTGTGATCCCGTGCAAACGTGTATCAGTTGGTTTCAGGTTTGCCAGGGATATGTTCATCTTCCTCAATGTATCTGCATACATAAGGTTTAAGCTGCCCGCCATCTATGAAAACTCTCGACACGTCGAAACCAGCAATTACTGCGGGTAAGATGAGTGCCGATTGCCCTGGTCGAGGAACTTGCTGCGGATGATCCGCGATTGTGAAGCCGATGTCTTGCCCCGACCAATTTAAGTACTCAACTGTTGGTGGAGGCATCTTCTCTGCCATGAACACTTGTCGTGAGATTACCTTCTGCGCCCTGTTCGATGGCCTAGCTTTCTGAATCATTGAGACCGCACCGTTAGAATTAGGATCAACATACGGAGGTGGGTGTGGTGCTGCCGCTATTCTGAGCTGGTGCCGATTTTCGTCCGTGATTGCGGGAGGAGGTGGAAGGTGGATCTCACTCCTTGGCCCCTGAGGGTTTCTGTTCATTGCTTGGGCATTTGCAATTCCTGCGGCTCGCAACATTGCCTGAAAGTTTCGGCAGTCTTTCTGGAGATGTCCTGACTGCCTTTTTCCATTGTTATCGAGATAAAAATGCATTTGACATGGACCGTTCATCATCTCTTCGGGTGACACGTAAGGTCTTTGAAACCTTGGTCCACTATTTTGCCTGTTGCCGCGAGAATCTCCTCTATTGTCGCCTTGTTGCTCATTACTCCTTTGATAGTCATCTCGACTATTCCCTCCAGGATTTCCCCGAAAGCCAGCCGATATATGGCCAGGAGCATCGTTGTTGTAGAACTGGCGAGAAAATCGCCTTCTATTTTGATAATTTCGACCACGATCCTCTTCTGGCGACCTGTGTCGCTTGTTGTATATTGCGTCTTCTCCATCTGCCCACTTATTGGCTATCTCCATGAGTGCTGATATGGTCTTAGGGTTAGTTCTCCCTAAGTCCTCGACGAAGTCTCCTCGCCGAATTCCTGCCACGAACGCATCTATTGCTCTCTCGTCAGATATATCTTCTGCCGAGTTTTTTATAATGTTCCATCGCTGTATATATTTTCTCATCGACTCGTCATGTTTCTGTCGACAGGCCCTCAGCTCTTCCAATGACGCAGGTTTCTTGCAGGTGGATCGGAAATTTCTCACGAAGATATCCTCGAAATTATCCCAGCTGTCGATGGAGCCTGGGGGAGTTTCTTTATCCAGGATCTTGCAGCACCACTCAAATGAACTTGGATACTTTGCATAGTTGTTGCTCTGGTTCCTCCTACCAGCTTCACCATCTCGAGGTAATCTACGAGCCAATCCTCGGGATCTTGCAGGCCGTCGAACTTCTTGAAATTCTCGGGTAACTTGAACCCTTTTGGAACTCGAGTCTTTCGAACTCTTCTCGTAAAGCACGGGAGTCCGCACATATCTTCGTCGGCAACTTCTGGTGAGTGCTGACGTTCTCTTCTTTCTTGTCGCGCTCTATCCACCCTTACTTGAACTGCTGTGTCTCTTGCTCCACTTGTTCTCGGTGGATCTTGAACCGTTGTAGCGGGTCGTGGACTATTTTGCCTAGGATTTCCTTCGGGAGGCGTGGCTGCAAACGCTGTTCCCATAACTCCTACTCCAGCCATTGCCATATTGAACAATGGTTCTCTCGGGTCCCCAGGAGGTGGTCTGGACGCGAGGATGTAAGCTTGCGTTGCCATGTAACCTGCTTCTGGCGTTTTTGGGATGATATTTCCCCTTTCATCGATCGTCATGAAGGACATGTCGAGATTTTGAATTAGGTTTCCTCTCTCTTCTTCGGGTATATTTTGCAGCCGAGATCTCGATCTCCTTCGAGCCTCTCTATGGCTATCTCCCGAAGTTTCTGATTGTCGACTGAGCTCTGCTCGACGCCTGCTGGACGCGGAAGCTGCCTCTCTTCTCCTATTCAGGGATGTTGTCTGTTTTTCCAGCTCTCTACTTACCCGAGCAAGTCTATATTGATATGCTTGTAGTTCTTGTACAGTAGCAGTGGTATTCATTGGTTCTGAACCATCCATGGCTCTTGCATCCCTATCCCACGCTGCTTGCGGGAGTTGGACTTTTGCGCGAGTTGAAGACCCCACATATTTAGTGCCTAAACCTGTTCTGAGATCAGCGGGATCGACGTATGGATTTCCCAAATCGTCGAAAGCCTCTGACGTTTCTGGTTCTGATCGGCCTGCTTCTTCTACTGCACAAATTTGATGATATTTTGTGTATTGATTTTTGTCAGGATTGGTGACACCATCATATAGAGTGGTGAAGACCTTTCCGATGGCGACAGATTTGTCGATGAAGTTGAAGCTGTCGACGCTGTCGGAATCGCTGCTTATAAAGGAGTCCGCAGACGACTCGAAGGATGTGTTGCTGAAGATCTTGGCGAGCTTTCCGCTTGCCTTGGTGTCGACGAAGCGTGGCGACGAAAGCTCCTCGTCACTCGACGAAAAGTTAGAATCGACCGCTGAAAATTCCGACGAGATCGGAACTTCGAGATGGTAGGATCCTTCCTTGTTGACGCCGAATCGGAATTCTCCGAACGTCATAACGATGGGCTCCTCCAGATAGGCACATGCATCCATACGGGAGGGTGGGTGAGGAATAAAGTCGACTAGATGAGTTTTTTCCTGGTTACCTCGATCCATCGCATTGCTCGCCACCGACGAAGTCGACGATCTTGAACGTGCCATCGAGATCAGCTCCTTGCAACCTCTAGTTCCCACAGACGGCGCCAATTGACAAAGGATTAATTTTTCAATGCCTACAGATTGTAGACTAGGGTTTTGCTAGAAGTAGAGGGCAAGTAGATCTCGAAGGTTCAGGCGAAAAGTACTCGACGATTATGAAAACTAGGGTTATGTTGACGATTCGATCCTTTCTTCCCTCGACTCCCCCTTATATAGAGGGTGGAGCCGAGGGTTTCGTAATACACAAGTTACAGAGTTCGGGAGGGTTTCGTATCCAACCCGTAAGATTACAAATCTCTATCTTTCCTAATACAAACTATCTTTCCTTAACGCTAAATGGGCTTCCAAGTCTTCTTATTCTTCGAGTCCTGGGCCTTTAGTAAACCCCGGGTACCATCTTTGGCAGGCCCATTGGGGATGCCTATGTCAATGCCCGTGGTGCAAATGGACCAGGGTGGTGCGCCCTACATGTCTAGGAGCGCCACCTGGAGCCGTTTTGCCCTCGTGGCTCCCCTTGCGTGCTTCTTTCGCTCACGGTCCTTCTTTGGATGAAAAACTGATCAAGTATTTTTGCATCGATTTTTAGGTCTCCAGAAAGCCCTGAAACAATTTAAAAACGAAAAAGGAGGTTTCTGCCTCCCATGAGTTAAATACCAATGAGGGGGACTTTGTAGGAAAGTCCCACAAATCAACTAAAATGCATAAATAATGGTGTATGGTGGCATATATCAATGAAATCTAAACATATATGTAGCAATAATGATGATGTAAAATGCACGTATCAACTCCCCCAAGCTTAAGATCATGTTATGCATCAATGAACTTATGGTTGATAAAAGAAATACGAGCATTGCATCATCAACTAATGCATATTCAATTGTAATGTTAGATCTCTGAACCAACAATCATACAAACATGGACTTCATATAATAGAAACTCTACAAATTACATCTTACCCTTTGAACAAGACTAACCATTGCATGTTGGACAATTGAACAATGTCTCGTCTGTGTCTATAAATATAGATCACTTCTATGGTTGGCTCTTTACCAGCTTTATTTATTTTTACTTTGCCTTTGCACTGAATATAAACTCTCATAGAGCAACTAGTTACAAGAAGATAAATTGTTAAATGACTAGATGAGCATGAAGTTTGATTTTTACCAAACACTTTGCCATTTCTTGATGGGATCAATTAATAGTCTTGCCCCCTAGTAACCAGTATAAACCTTATTCATGGATCTTTCAATCATGTCATATTCTCTACATCCACCTTTGTCTTTCACTTTCCATGGCTAACTGAATCCTCGGATGCCGACCTTTTCATTCACAAGCTTGTCTGAGAATATGTATTGAAATATCCATGGCAATCAGTTTACATGTTGATTACCAAGTAGCATAAGAGTATCTCCTACCTCCTTGTCATCTCCTCTTCTTAACTATTTGTTCTCCAAGACCACATCTACAACACAACTTCAAGGTATTTTTTTTATAATACTTAGTATTCTTGCTTGGATCTTCCCTTTGTTACAAAACATACTTACAAAAATCTATGCTTGTCCAACATGCTCAAGTTAATTAAGTTCAAGATAAGATGTAACTAAAATTTCTAAATACGAGGAACACATCTGCATGAGTGTTACCCATAAACCTCCATACAAAAGAATCATGGATGACACCATACTTCAAATTTCATTAAAAACCACTTGACCAAAGATAGATGATAATGATCTAAAAGCTTTCCAAACTATGAGAGACTTGATAACTACTAGATGGTAGCAAAAACCAAACTAAGGTAAAGACTAAAAATGATATGATAAACTAAAAAGCATAGAAGACTTTATATAACTTCCCCAAGTTTAGTTTGTTGACTAAGTGTCATCCTTCCTGACGCTTTCCTCCTCATAATGGGTGTCCCACTCCTTGAGCTTCCAAGGATAAAGCCTCCCATTGTAGAAGGATGTAGGAGGATCATTGAACTTGGTGGAGGCAACTTCAGCGATCTTCTTGAAATGATCTTCATACTTGTAGTTTTGATTTTCCACATCCCACATCAGGGCTTGGAACCTATACAGCTATGTGAGGATATGGAAAATCTTCTCTTCCGTATCCTTGATCCTCTCCTCATAGGCCTCCACCTTCTTCTCCATCTCGATGTTCATCAAGTGATGAGCATCAAGACTACGCTCAATCACAGTGCCACCGAAGACATCCTCCAGAACTTGCAGCCTCTCCTCCATGGTGCCCTCGGTCTTGGGAGCCTTCACCTCCTCCATGAGCAGCACCCCCTCCTTGAAGGTCAAGGTCTTTAGAGGTGCCACCACGGAGTTGAGGTAGTGGTTCACCACACCCTTCTTTCTAGAGCCTTCACCTTCCAGATTGGATCCAGAGCTTGCCATGGCTAAAACTAAAAGAACAGGACAAGAAAACAAGTTTCGCTCGAAAAGACTCGATTCAAGATTAGATCGATAGAGGGAGTATATATTGATGGTTTTAGGTAAAAACGGAGAGTTTGAGTCCAAATCAAAACAAAAAGTAAGTCCGAGGAGCGAACGACCTTGGGTGGCGCGCCCAGCAAGGTAGGGTGCGCCACCTGGGGTCCTTCCCTCCTCGTGACTCCGTTTCGCTCAAATCTTTCACGAAACCTTCTTATTTTGCAAAAAAGTAACTTTCCTAAAATATGAAAAGATTCTGAGATTGCTACGTACCTGATTTTGACTTTTATTGGTTTCTTGTGTCTGGCAGAGGATAATTCTTAGCGATTACGGCTTCCGGAGTGTGGAGATGTAACTCTTCCACCTTTCCTATGAACATTTCTCCTCCAATATAATGTTTAAGACGTTGTCCATTAACAACATGAGGTTTACCTTTGTAGTCTCCATAAAGACAGATGGCTCTGGAGCGGTACACCTCCTGCACAACTAATGGACCCCGCCATCTCGATGCTAGTTTACTTGCAGAGAACTTGAAATGAGAGTTGAACATTAATACTTGGTCTCCTACTTTGAATTCCTTCCTCTTTATCTTCTTGGCATGCCAAATTTTAACCTTTTCTTTGAATAATCTAGCACTTTCATAAGCTTCATTTCTCCATTCATCTAACAAGTTTGTGTCTATGATTCTCTTTTCTCCAGCAATTTTAAAATCAAGGTTAAGTTTCTTAACATCCCACCTAGCTTTGTGTTCTAACTCTACAGGTAAATGACATGCTTTTCCATAAAGTCAAATCCCCACACATCAAATGGTTCAAGAGGCAGTGTATAATTCATAGGACTGTCATGACAGTCTTTGATACGTCTCAAACGTATCTATAATTTCTTATGTTCCATGCTACTTTTATGACAATACTTGAATGTTTTATACATACTTTACATCATTATTATACATTTTCCGGCACTAACCTATTAACAAGATGCCGAAGCGCCGTTGCTGTTTTCTGCTGTTTTTGGTTTCAGAAATCCTACAAAGGAAATATTCTCGGAATTGGACGAAATCAACGCCCGGGTCCTATTTTTCCACGAAGCTTCCCGAAGACCGAGGGGGGAAGTGGGGCCACGGGGCGCCACACTAGGGCGGTGCGGCCCAGGCCCCGGCCGCCCGCCCCTAGTGTGTGGGGCCCCGTGACCCCTCCGACCCCGCCCTTCCGCCTACTTAAAGCCTTCGTCGCGAAACCCTCTGCACCGAGCCACGATACGGAAAACCTTCCCAGAGACGCCGCCGCCAATCCCATCTCGGGGATTCAGGAGATCGCCTCCGGCACCCTGCCGGAGAGGAATCATCACCGAGGGGCTCTACATCATCATGCCCGCCTCCGGATTGATGCGTGAGTAGTTCATCCTTGGACTATGGGTCCATAGCAGTAGCTAGATGGTTGTCTTCTCCGCTTGTGCCATCATTGTTTAGATCTTGTGAGCTGCCTAACATGATCAAGATCATCTATTTGTAATACTACATGTTGTGTTTGTGGGATCCGATGAACCTAGAATACTATGTCAAGTTGATTATCAATCTATCATATATGTGTTGTTTATGTTCTTGCATGCTCTCCGTTGCTAGTAGAGGCTCGGCCAAGTTGATACTTGTAACTCCAAGAGGGAGTTTATGCTTGTTAGTGGGTTCATGCCTCCATTTAATCTGGGACAGTGACAGAAAGTTCTAAGGTTGTGGATGTGCTGTTGCTACTAGGGATAAAACATCGATGCTTTGTCTAAGGATATTTGTGTTGATTACATTACGCACCATACTTAATGCAATTATCTGTTGTTTACAACTTAATACTGGAGGGGGTGCGGATGCTAACCCGAAGGTGGATTATTTAGGCATAGATGCATGCTGGATAGCGGTCTATGTACTTTGTCGTAATGCCCTGATTAAATCTCATAGTAATCATCATTGATATGTATTGAATCTTTATTTGTCAATTGCCTACCTGTAATTTGTTCACCCAGCATGTTAGTTATCTTATTAGAGAGACAACACTAGTGAACTGTGGACCCCGGTCCATTCTTTTACATCTGAATACAATCTACTGCAATTATTGTTCTTATTGTTCTTTGCAAACAAACACCATCTTCCACTCGATACGTTTAATCCTTTGTTTTCAGCAAGCCGGTGAGATTGACAACCTCACTGTTACGTTGGGGCAAAGTATCTTGATTGTGTTGTGCAGGTTCCACGTTGGCGCCGGTTTCACTGGTGTTGCGCCGCACTACACTCCTCCACCAACAACCTTCACGTGCTTCTTGTCTCCTACTGGTTCGATAACCTTGGTTTCATACTGAGGGAAACTTCTTCTATACGCATCATACCTTCCACTTGGGGTTCCCAACAGACATGTGCTTCGCGCGTATCAAGCTATGGCGCCGTTGCCGGGGAGATCAAGACACGCTGCAAGGGGAGTCTCCACATCCAATCTCTTTACTTTGTTGTTGTCTTGCTTTACTTTACTTTATTTACTGTCTTGTTTGCTTCATATTAAAAACACAAAAAATTAGTTGCTTTACTTTCTGTATTATTTACTTTCTCTATATCAAAACACAAAAAAAATTTAGTTACTTGCATTTAGTTACTTTTGTTATCATGTCTAGCTCTGTACCTGTTACTTCTTCACCTGAGGAATTAGTCTTTACTTTTAAACAAGGGGATGAGGAGAGTTTTAAAGATGCTTGGTCTAGAATTTTTGATGCTTATCGTAAAGCTGAACCTCAAATGACTCTAAGTTTGCTCCTTAGTAATTTTTATTTTGGGCTTATGATTCGCTATAGATACGCCTTAGATGCTATAGTGGGAGGAGATTTCCTTCATTGCAACGGTGATCAAGCTTTTAATGCCATAAAAAAATTGGTTGCATCACATAGTTCAGCTAATAACTTTGATTCAGCTCTTATTAGCATTTATAATAGATTAAACACTCTTGAGATAAGTGCATCTTGCTTGAAAGAAAATTATAGTTATGTTCGTAACCGTCTTGATCAAGTTTTAGTGAACTCTGAACCTTCAATGTGGGACCCTACTATTAAAGTTATTATTGGTGGTGAAACTTTTCATGCCCATTGTGATATTATGTCTGAATTTTGTCTTATGCCTAAGAGTATTTATGAATCTTTGACACTTTGGGGACTTGTTGAAGGGGGAGAAGGAATAACTCTTATTGATAACTCCGTTATAATTCCTAAGGGAATAGCCGAGGGTGTGCACACAACCATTCTTGGAAGAACAGTATCCACTGATTATCTTGTTATTGAATGTGTAGGAACAGGACAAATCACACTTGGAAGATCCCTGCTGAAACTATTGGGAGCAATCATAAATACGGGAGAAGGCACCCTAAAATTCACACCGGGAGGCCGACATGTATTCCCTAAACCAAAGAGTAAGAAAAAGAGTAAGAAGGGTAGGCGTAAAGCCCGAGGTAATGTTGATGCTTCATCTCTTGAAAATACTTGATTTGCACTTTCTGCGCCTAGCTGAAAGGCGTTAAAGAAAAGCACTTCTTGGGAGATAACCCATATTTTTTTTATTTACTGTATTGTTGAGTCTTGGAAGTTGTTTACTACTGTAGCAACCACTCCTTATCTTGTTTTGTGCCAAGTAAAGTCTCTATGGTAAAGTTGATGCTAGATTTGGATTGCTGCGCAGAAACATCATTGCCGTCTGTCACGAATTCGCGCAGAACTCTCTGTAAAAAAATCAAAAAATCTGCAAATTTACGTGCGTGATCCTCAGATATGTACGCAACTTTCATTAGTTTTGAGTTTTTCTGTTTGAGCAAGTTAAGTGCCCATGCAAAATTCGTCTTTACGGACTGTTCTGTTTTGACAGATTCTGCCTTTTATTTCGCATTGCCGCTTTTGCTATGTTGAATGAGTTTCTTTGTTCCATTAACTTTCAGAAGCTTTGTTCAATGTCCAGAAGTGTTAAAAATGATTGTGTCACCTCTGAACATGTGAGATTTTGATTATGCACTAACTCTCTAATGAGTTTGCTTGAAGTTTGGTGTGGAGGAAGTTTTCAAGGGTCAAGAGAAGAGGATGATATACTATGATCAAGAAGAGTGAAAGGTCTAAGCTTGGGGATGCCCGGTGGTTCATCCCTGCATATTTTAAGAAGACTCAAGCATCTAAGCTTGGGGATGCCCAAGGCATCCCCTTCTTCATCGACAACTTATCAGGTCACTTCTAGTGAAACTATATTTTTATTCCATCACATCTTATGTTCTTTACTTGGAGCGTCTGTTTGCTTTTATTTTTGTTTTAGTTTGAATAAAGTTGGATCCCACCATCCTTATATTGGAGATATTACGCTCCACTTTTTCATATGGAACACTTGTGTTCTTAATTGTGCTTTAATGTTCATGGCGAAGGCTGAAAATTGCTTCGTTAAATTGCTATTTGGTTGGAATCAGAAAATGCTTCATATGGTTTGGAATAACTGGGCAATTGTTTTGAGCTCTCATAGATCATGTTTAAGCTCTTGCATCATGTGGTTTAATCTATTAGTGGAGAACTACCGTAGAGCTTGTTAAAATTTGGTTTGCATGATTGGTCTCTCTAAGTCTAGATATTTTCTGGTAAAGTGTTTGAACAACAAGGAAGACAGTGTAGAGTCTTATAATGCTTGCAATATGTTCTTGTGTAAGTTTTGCTATACCTGTTCATACTTGTGTTTGCTTCAAACAACCTTGCTAGCCCAAACCTTGTACTGAGAGGAAATGCTTCTCGTGCGTCCAAACACCTTGAGCCAAAACCCATGCCATTTGTGTCCACCATATCTACCTACTACATGGTATTTTTCTGCCATTCCAAAGTAAATTACTTGAGTGCTACCTTTAAAATTTCATTCCTTTATCTTTGCAATATATAGCTCATGGGACAAATAGCTTAAAAACTATTGTGGTGATGAATATGTAGTTATGTGTCTTAGTTCTTATAAGTTGCTTGTTGAGCGGTAACCATGTTTCTGGGGACGCCATCAACTTTTTACCTTTGTTGGATATCATGTGAGATGATATGCATGTTCGTCTTGTCTGAAGTAAGTGCGATTTCATGATCAAATGGTTTGAGTATGCATATTGTTAGAGAAGAACATTGGGCCGCTAACTAAAGCCATGTATCATGGTGGAAGTTTCAGTTTGGATATACAACCTCAATCTCTTATGAGAATATTATCTGTTGTTGAATGCTTAAGCATTAAAAGAGGAGTCCATTATCTGTTGTCTATGTTATCCCGGTATGGATGTCTAAGTTGAGAATAATCAAAAGCGAGAAATCCAATGCGTGATTTCTCCTTAGACCTTTGTACAGGCGGCATAGAGGTACCCCTTTGTGACACTTGGTTGAAACATATGTCATGCAATGATAATCCGTGTTATCCGAGCTGATTAGGATAAGGTGCGAGCACTATTAGTACTCTATGCATGAGGCTTCCAACTTGTAGGAAGTATTATGCATAGCACATATGAATTATTACTACCGTTGACAAAATTGTTTCTATGTTTTCAAAATAAAATCTCTAGCACAAAAATAGTAATCCATGCTTCCCTCTGCGAAGGGCCATTCTTTTACTTTATGTTGAGTCAGTCTACCCACTTCTTTCTATCTTTGAAGCAAACACTTGTGTTAACTGTGTGCATTGATTCTTACATGTTTACTTATTGCACTTGTTATATTACTCTATGTTGACAAATATCCATGAGATATACATGTTACAAGTTGAAAGCAACCGCTGAAACTTAATCATCCTTTGTGTTGCTTCAATGCATTCTACTAAGAATTTATTGCTTATGAGTTAGCTCTTATGCAAGTCTTGTTGATGCTTGTCTTGAAAGTACTATTCATGAAAGTTTTGCTATATGATTCATTTGTTTAGTCATTATCTTTTGTTAGCAATCTTTTGCTTCAGATCACTCCATTCATCTCATATGCTTTACAATAATGTTGATCAAGGTTATGTTGGTAGCATGTCACTTCAGAAATTATTTGTGTTATCGTTTACCTACTCGAGGGCGAGTAGGAACTAAGCTTGGGGATGCTTGATACGTCTCAAACGTATCTATAATTTCTTATGTTCCATGCTACTTTTATGACAATACTTGAATGTTTTATACATACTTTACATCATTATTATACATTTTCCGGCACTAACCTATTAACAAGATGCTGAAGCGCCAGTTGCTGTTTTCTGCTGTTTTTGGTTTCAGAAATCCTACAAAGGAAATATTCTCGGAATTGGACGACATCAACGCCCAGGGTCCTATTTTTCCACGAAGCTTCCAGAAGACCGAGGGGGAAAGGAAGTGTGGACACGGGGCGCCGCCACACTAGGGCGGCGCGGCCCAGGCCCTGGCCGCGCGGCCCTAGTGTGTGGGGCCCCCGTGACCCCTCCGACTCCGCCCTTCCGCCTACTTAAAGCCTTCGTCGTGAAACCCTCTGTACCGAGAGCCACGATACGGAAAACCTTCCAGAGAGACGCCGCCGCCGCCAATCCCATCTCGGGGGATTCAAGAGATCCCTGCCGGAGAGGGGAATCATCAACGGAGGGGCTCTACATCATTATGCCCGCCTCCGGATTGATGCGTGAGTAGTTCATCCTTGGACTATGGGTCCATAGCAGTAGCTAGATGGTTGTCTTCTCCGCTTGTGCCATCATTGTTTAGATCTTGTGAGCTGCCTAACATGATCAAGATCATCTATTTGTAATACTACATGTTGTGTTTGGTGGGATCCGATGAATCTAGAATACTATGTCAAGTTGATTATCAATCTATCATATATGTGTTGTTTATGTTCTTGCATGCTCTCCGTTGCTAGTAGAGGCTCTGGCCAAGTTGATACTTGTAACTCCAAGAGGGAGTATTTATGCTCGATAGTGGGTTCATGCCTCCATTTAATCTGGGACAGTGACAGAAAGTTCTAAGGTTGTGGATGTGCTGTTCCTACTAGGGATAAAACATCGATGCTTTGTCTAAGGATATTTGTGTTGATTACATTACGCACCATACTTAATGCAATTATTTGTTGTTTACAACTTAATAGGGAGGGGTGCGGATGCTAACCCGAAGGTGGATTATTTAGGCATAGATGCATGCGGATAGCGGTCTATGTACTTTGTCGTAATGCCCTGATTAAATCTCATAGTAATCATCATTGATATGTATTGAATCTTTATTTGTCAATTGCCCACCTGTAATTTGTTCACCCAGCATGTTAGTTATCTTATTAGAGAGACACCACTAGTGAACTGTGGACCCCGGTCCATTCTTTTACATCTGAATACAATCTACTGCAATTATTGTTCTTACTGTTCTTTGCAAACAAACACCATCTTCCACTCGATACGTTTAATCCTTTGTTTTCAGCAAGCCGGTGAGATTGACAACCTCACTGTTACGTTGGGGCAAAGTATCTTGATTGTGTTGTGCAGGTTCCACGTTGGCGCCGGTTTCACTGGTGTTGCGCCGCACTACACTCCTCCACCAACCTTCACGTGCTTCTTGGCTCCTACTGGTTCGATAACCTTGGTTTCATACTGAGGCAAACTTGCTTCTATACGCATCATACCTTCCACTTGGGGTTCCCAACAGACATGTGCTTCGCGCGTATCAAGCTAAATTGCCGGGGAGATCAAGACACGCTGCAAGGGGAGTCTCCACATCCAATCTCTTTACTTTGTTGTTGTCTTGCTTTACTTTACTTTATTTACTGTCTTGTTTTTCATATTAAAAAAAACACAAAAAATTAGTTGCTTTACTTTCTGTATTATTTACTTGCTCTATATCAAAACACAAAAAAATTTAGTTACTTGCATTTAGTTACTTTTGTTATCATGTCTAGCTCCACTTGTTACTTCTTCACCTGAGGAATTAGTCTTTACTTTTAAACAAGGGGATGAGGAGAGTTTTAAAGATGCTTGGTCTAGAATTTTTGATGCTTATCGTAAAGCTGAACCTCAAATGACTCTAAGTCTGCTCCTTAGTAATTTTTATTTTGGGCTTATGATTCGCTATAGATATGCCTTAGATGCTATAGTGGGAGGAGATTTCCTTCATTGCAACAGTGATCAAGATTTTAATTCCATAAAAAATTGGTTGCATCACATAGTTCAGCTAATAACTTTGATTCAGCTCTTATTAGTATTTATAATAGATTAAACACTCTTGAGATAAGTGCATCTTGCTTGAAAGAGAATTATAGTTATGTTCGTAACCGTCTTGATCAAGTTTTAGTGAACTCTGAACCTTCAATGTGGGACCCTACTATTAAAGTTATTATTGGTGGTGAAACTTTTCATGCCCATTGTGATATTATGTCTGAATTTTGTCTTATGCCTAAGAGTATTTATGAATCTTTGACACTTTGGGGACTTGTTGAAGGGGGAGAAGGAATAACTCTTATTGATAACTCCGTTATAATTCCTAAGGGAATAGCCGAGGGTGTGCACACAACCATTCTTGGAAGAACAGTATCCACTGATTATCTTGTTATTGAATGTGTAGGAACAGGACAAATCACACTTGGAAGATCCCTGCTGAAACTATTGGGAGCAATCATAAATACGGGAGAAGGCACCCTAAAATTCACACCGGGAGGCCGACATGTATTCCCTAAACCAAAGAGTAAGAAAAAGAGTAAGAAGGGTAGGCGTAAAGCCCGAGGTAATGTTGATGCTTCATCTCTTGAAAATACTTGATTTGCACTTTCTGCGCCTAGCTGAAAGGCGTTAAAGAAAAGCACTTCTTGGGAGATAACCCATATTTTTTTTATTTACTGTATTGTTGAGTCTTGGAAGTTGTTTACTACTGTAGCAACCACTCCTTATCATGTTTTGTGCCAAGTAAAGTCTCTATGGTAAAGTTGATGCTAGATTTGGATTGCTGCGCAGAAACAGCATTGCCGTCATTACGTTCGCGCAGAACTCTCTGTAAAAAAATCAAAAAATCTGCAAATTTACGTGCGTGATCCTCAGATATGTACGCAACTTTCATTAGTTTTGAGTTTTTCTGTTTGAGCAAGTTAAGTGCCCATGCAAAATTCGTCTTTACGGACTGTTCTGTTTTGACAGATTCTGCCTTTTATTTCGCATTGCCGCTTTTGCTATGTTGAATGAGTTTCTTTGTTCCATTAACTTCCAGAAGCTTTGTTCAATGTCCAGAAGTGTTAAAATTGATTGTGTCACCTCTGAACATGTGATATTTTGATTATGCACTAACTCTCTAATGAGTTTGCTTGAAGTTTGGTGTGGAGGAAGTTTTCAAGGGTCAAGAGAAGAGGATGATATACTATGATCAAGAAGAGTGAAAGGTCTAAGCTTGGGGATGCCCCGTGGTTCATCCCTGCATATTTTAAGAAGACTCAAGCATCTAAGCTTGGGGATGCCCAAGGCATCCCCTTCTTCATCGACAACTTATCAGGTCACTTCTAGTGAAACTATATTTTTATTCCATCACATCTTATGTTCTTTACTTGGAGCGTCTGTTTGCTTTTATTTTTGTTTTAGTTTGAATAAAGTTGGATCCCACCATCCTTATATTGGAGATATTACGCTCCACTTTTTCATATGGAACACTTGTGTTCTTAATTGTGCTTTAATGTTCATGGCGAAGGCTGAAAATTGCTTCGTTAAATTGCTATTTGGTTGGAATCAGAAAATGCTTCATATGGTTTGGAATAACTGGGCAATTGTTTTGAGCTCTCATAGATCATGTTTAAGCTCTTGCATCATGTGGTTTAATCTATTAGTGGAGAACTACCGTAGAGCTTGTTAAAATTTGGTTTGCATGATTGGTCTCTCTAAGTCTAGATATTTTCTGGTAAAGTGTTTGAACAACAAGGAAGACAGTGTAGAGTCTTATAATGCTTGCAATATGTTCTTGTGTAAGTTTTGCTATACCTGTTCATACTTGTGTTTGCTTCAAACAACCTTGCTAGCCCAAACCTTGTACCGAGAGGAAATGCTTCTCGTGCATCCAAACACCTTGAGCCAAAACCCATGCCATTTGTGTCCACCATATCTACCTACTACATGGTATTTTTTGCCATTCCAAAGTAAATTACTTGAGTGCTACCTTTAAAATTTCATTCCTTTATCTTTGCAATATATAGCTCATGGGACAAATAGCTTAAAAACTATTGTGGTGATGAATATGTAGTTATGTGTCTTAGTTCTTATAAGTTGCTTGTTGAGCGGTAACCATGTTTCTGGGGACGCCATCAACTTTTTACCTTTGTTGGATATCATGTGAGATGATATGCATGTTCGTCTTGTCTGAAGTAAGTGCGATTTCATGATCAAATGGTTTGAGTATGCATATTGTTAGAGAAGAACATTGGGCCGCTAACTAAAGCCATGTATCATGGTGGAAGTTTCAGTTTGGACATACAACCTCAATCTCTTATGAGAATATTATCTGTTGTTGAATGCTTAAGCATTAAAAGAGGAGTCCATTATCTGTTGTCTATGTTGTCCCGGTATGGATGTCTAAGTTGAGAATAATCAAAAGCGAGAAATCCAATGCGTGATTTCTCCTTAGACCTTTGTACAGGCGGCATAGAGGTACCCCTTTGTGACACTTGGTTGAAACATATGTCATGCAATGATAATCCGTGTTATCCGAGCTGATTAGGACAAGGTGCGAGCACTATTAGTACTCTATGCATGAGGCTTGCAACTTGTAGGAAGTATTATGCATAGCACATATGAATTATTACTACCGTTGACAAAATTGTTTCTATGTTTTCAAAATAAAATCTCTAGCACAAAAATAGTAATCCATGCTTCCCTCTGCGAAGGGCCATTCTTTTACTTTATATTGAGTCAGTCTACCTACTTCTTTCTATCTTTGAAGCAAACACTTGTGTTAACTGTGTGCATTGATTCTTACATGTTTACTTATTGCACTTGTTATATTACTCTATGTTGACAAATATCCATGAGATATACATGTTACAAGTTGAAAGCAACCGCTGAAACTTAATCATCCTTTGTGTTGCTTCAATGCATTCTACTAAGAATTTATTGCTTATGAGTTAGCTCTTATGCAAGTCTTGTTGATGCTTGTCTTGAAAGTACTATTCATGAAAGTTTTGCTATATGATTCATTTGTTTAGTCATTATCTTTTGTTAGCAATCTTTTGCTTCAGATCACTCCATTCATCTCATATGCTTTACAATAATGTTGATCAAGGTTATGTTGGTAGCATGTCACTTTAGAAATTATTTGTGTTATCGTTTACCTACTCGAGGCGAGTAGGAACTAAGCTTGGGGATGCTTGATACGTCTCAAACGTATCTATAATTTCTTATGTTCCATGCTACTTTTATGACAATACTTGAATGTTTTATACATACTTTACATCATTATTATACATTTTCCGGCACTAACCTATTAACAAGATGTTAGAGCGCCAGTTCCTGTTTTGCTGTTTTTGGTTTCATAAATCCTACAAAGGAAATATTCTCGGAATTGGACGAAATCAACGCCCAGGGTCCTATTTTTCCACGAAGCTTCCGGAAGACCGAGGGGGAAAGGAAGTGGAGCCACGGGCGCCGACACACTAGGGCGGCGCGGCCCGGCCCCCGGCCGCGCGGCCCTAGTGTGGGGCCCCGTGACCCCTCCGACTCCGCCCTTCCGCCTACTTAAAGCCTTCGTCGCGAAACCCTCTGTACCGAGATCCACGATACGGAAAACCTTCCAGAGACGCCGCCGCCAATCCCATCTCGGGGGATTCGGGAGATCGCCTCCGGCACCCTGCCGGAGAGGGAATCATCAACGGAGGGGCTCTACATCATCATGCCCGCCTCCGGATTGATGCGTGAGTAGTTCATCCTTGGACTATGGGTCCATAGCGTAGCTAGATGGTTGTCTTCTCCGCTTGTGCCATCATTGTTTAGATCTTGTGAGCTGCCTAACATGATCAAGATCATCTATTTGTAATACTACATGTTGTGTTTGGTGGGATCCGATGAATCTAGAATACTATGTCAAGTTGATTATCAATCTATCATATATGTGTTGTTTATGTTCTTGCATGCTCTCCGTTGCTAGTAGAGGCTCTGGCCAAGTTGATACTTGTAACTCCAAGAGGGAGTATTTATGCTCGATAGTGGGTTCATGCCTCCATTTAATCTGGGACAGTGACAAAAAGTTCTAAGGTTGTGGATGTGTGTTGCTACTAGGGATAAAACATCGATGCTTTGTCTAAGGATATTTGTGTTGATTACATTACGCACCATACTTAATGCAATTATTTGTTGTTTACAACTTAATACTGGAGGGGGTGCGGATGCTAACCCGAAGGTGGATTATTTAGGCATAGATGCATGCTGGATAGCGGTCTATGTACTTTGTCGTAATGCCCTGATTAAATCTCATAGTAATCATCATTGATATGTATTGAATCTTTATTTGTCAATTGCCCACCTGTAATTTGTTCACCCACCATGTTAGTTATCTTATTGGAGAGACACCACTAGTGAACTGTGGACCCCTGTCCATTCTTTTACATCTGAATACAATCTACTGCAATATTGTTCTTACTGTTCTTTGCAAACAAACACCATCTTCCACTCGATACGTTTAATCCTTTGTTTTCAGCAAGCCGGTGAGATTGACAACCTCACTGTTACGTTGGGGCAAAGTATCTTGATTGCGTTGTGCAGGTTCCACGTTGGCGCGTTTCACTGTGTTGCGCCGCACTACACTCCTCCACCAACAACCTTCACGTGCTTCTTGGCTCCTATTGTTCGATAACCTTGGTTTCATACTGAGGGAAACTTGCTTCTATACGCATCATACCTTCCACTTGGGGTTCCCAACGGACGTGTGCTTCGCGCATATCAGTCTTTTATAATGCTTTGTTGTTCAAACTCAAGTACACAACATCTAATAATACCATCCACACTCTTCTTATAAAGAAAAGGATCATCCTAAAAGTAATGTCTAATATCATAGAAGAATTTCTTTATTTGTTGATAAGTAAAATGAGGTGGTATAAATTTGCCAACAATAAAATTAGCATAATCAGAAACCATGGGGAAGCTACTCTTGCATTAGACATATTAATATTTGCAAGTTGTTCATTAGCAAAACTATCATTAATAGGAGTTGGATCTTCCTGAATATTTTTCCATTCTAGACAAATGATCAGTTACATGATGATCCTCACCCTTTTTATCAACAGTATGTAAATCAAATTATTGCAATAGTAAAACCCATCTAATAAGTCTAGACTTAGCATCTTTCTTATTCATAAGATATTTAATAGCAGAATGATTAGAGTCCACAATAACTTTAGAATCTACTATGTAAGGTCTAAACTTATCACAAGCAAAGATCACAACTAGAAATTCTTTTTCAGAAGTAGCATAATTTCTTTAGGCGCCATCAAGAGTCTTATTAGCATTTGATAACATTAAGTTTCTTATCAACTCTTTTCCCCAATACAAGACCTAACGCATAGTCACTTGCATCACACATAATCTCAAAACATAAATTCCAATCAGGTGGTTGAATTATAGGAGCACTAATTAAAGTATTCTTTAAAACATTGAAAGACTCCACAAAATCAACATTAAAAGGAAATGGAACATACTTTTTCAGAATATTAGTAAGAGGTTTTGATATTTTAGAGAAGTCCTTAATGAATCTTCTATAAAACACAACATGCCCAAGGAAACTTCTTATACCTTTAATATCCCGCGGATATGGTAGCTTTTCTATGGCTTCTACCTTCGCGGTCTACTTCAATGCCTCTTCTTGAAACTTGATGACCAAGGACTACACCTTCTGTAACCATAAAGTCGCACTTATCCCAATTAAGGACTAGGTGTTGGTCCTCACACCGCTGCAGAACTTTGTTAAGATTGAATAGCTAGTTATCAAAATAGGTGCCATACACAGAAAAATCATCAATAAATACTTCCATAATCTTCTCAATATAATCAGGAAATATAGCATTCATGCATCTTTGTAGTGGGAGCATTGCATAAACCAAACGACATTCTTCTATAGGCAAAAGTGCCAAAGGGAAAAGTAAAAGTAGTCTTTTCTTGATCATCTTTGTGCACATGAATTTGAGAAAAACCAGAATAACCGTCAAAATAGAAAAAATGTGAATGCTAAGATAATCTTTCTAGCATTTGATCAGTAAAAGGCAAAGGATAATGATCTTAATGAGTATCTTTATTTAATTTTATAAAATCAATGCACATTCTCTAACCGGTAACCGTACGCTGAGCAAAAAAGTTCATTTTCATCATTTGGAACCATAGTGATTCCTCCTTTCTTAGGTACATAGTGAACATGATTGTAACATCCCAACCTAGTTTATTGGAATAAAAGAGCGATCATGAGCATTTCATGCATTTAGTTTACATTTGAGTTAAATTTGCATCAAACCCTAATGTGCAAATCCTGCTCTATTTCATTTGCATTCAAAACCTCTCAAGATTTTCAATTTAGGCAACATGGTTTTGTTGTTATTCAAGAAGACCACGTGTGTTTTTATTGTTCTCTGAGAAATTGATTTGTCAAATTACATTCAAAACTGATTTGAATTTGGTTTTGAAATTGGAAAAGAAAAACTAGAAAAGGGAAAAAAGAGATAAAACCTCACGTCTCTCTCTCCCTTCCCTGGCGCAGCCCAGCACACGGCCCAGAGAAACCCCAGGGGGTTTTTCGCAAATTTCCCGTTCTTCCAAGCCGAGCCAACCTGCTCGCTGGCAGTGCCACGGCCACCCGATGCGCCGGCCGCACCAAGATCGTCGCCGCCACCCCCAGTGACCGATAAATAGCCCCGTGCCGCCGCCAAGAACCCTAGACTCCCATTCCCCTTCTCTCGCGCCCTCCCGCGCCCAGAAACCCTAACCCTAACCATCACCACCGATGATCACCACCCCCGATTTTGTCGCCGGCGAGCCTCCCCCGGCCTCGCCGTCTTCACCATCGTGCCCACGGTGAGCCGTTGGTCCTCATGGTGCCCATAGCTCCTTCTCTTCTCCTCTATAGCATCGTAACACCATACGCCTGCCCACGCCGCCGCCGGGCTTCGTCTTCGGCGAAGCTCCGGCGCCCGATAATGGGCGGCGCCACCACCAAAAGGGTTGCCCGCTCCGAACCTGCCCTCGCGCGCGGATGATACGTCTCAAATGTATCTATAATTTTTGATGATCCATGTTTTTTTACACCAATTCATATGTGTTTTGTTTACACTTTGTTGCACTTCTACATGATTTTCGGCACTAACCTATTAACAAGATGCCACAGTGCCAGTTCCCTGTTTTCTGTTGTTTTTGTATTTCAGAAAAGTTGTATAGGAAATATTCTCAGAATTGGACGAAATAAAATCCGAAGTCAATATTTTTCCGTGATGAAGAGTGAGTCCAGAGGGGAGTCGAAGGGGGGCAGCAGGACGGCCACACCTGCCCTAGGGGCAGCCTGGCCCTAGCCCACGCCTAGGGGTGGTGTGGGCCACCCTAGACTCCACCGACATCGCCCCTCCGCCTATTTATTCACGATCTCGGGAAAACCCTGAATACCCGAGCCTCCATCCACGAAAAGTTCCGTCACGGCCGCCATCGCAGAACCCATCTCCTCCGGCACCCTGCCGGAGGGGGAAATCATCGCTGGAGGCATCTACATCACCATGCCCGCCTCCGAAGTGATGCGTGAGTAGTTCATCCCTGGACTATGGGTCCATAGCAGTAGCTAGATGGTTGTCTTCTCCACTTTGTGCTTCATGTATCGATCTTGTGAGCTGCCCTACATGATCAAGATCATCTTTATGTAATCCTATATGTTTGGTTTACTGGGATCCGATGAATATTGTATACTATGTTGAGATTGATTATATAGTCATGCCATATGTTATTTGTGATCTTGCATGCTCTCCGTTGCTAGTAGAGGCTCTCCAAGTGGACACTTGTGACTCCAAGAGGGTATTTATGCTCGGTAGTAGGTTCATGTCTCTAGTTTTCTGGGAGAGTGAATTTATAACTTCTAAGATTGTAGATATGTTGTTGCTACTAGGGAGAAAACAACAATATTTTATCCGAGGGTAATTCTATTGTTTACTTTACACACATTGCTTAATGCTATAGTCTGTTGCTTGCAACTTAATACTGAAAGGGGTGCAGACGCTATCCTGAAGGTGGATTATTAGTCATAGACGCAGTTGGATTACGGTCTATGTATTATGTTGTAATGCCCATATCAAATATCATAGTAATCATCTTGTCATGTACGGTCAATATTCTATCAATTGCCCAATTGTAATTTGTTCATCCAACATGCTATTTATTTATGGAGAGACACCTCTAGTGAACTGTGGACTCCGGTCCTATTTCCTTTACTGATAATTCAACTGCAATACTATTCTGTTTACTTTCTGCAAGCATCTCGTTTCATTCGATAGTCTAGTCCTTTGTGTTCAGCAAACCGGTGAGATTGACAACCTCACTGCAAGTTGGGACAAAGTAATTTGGTTGTGTTGTGTGCAGGTTCCACGTTGTTGCGATGCTTAGTGCGCCACGCCACTAGTCACCAGCAACACCTTCGAAGTCACGCATTTGTCCTACCGCTGATTAAACCTTGGTTTCTTACTGAGGGAAAACTTGCTATTATGCTCATCATACCTTCCTCTTGGGGTTCCCCAACAGTGTGAAGTCGGCGTAACGATAAGCACCATCAGCGGCTCAGGAAGCCCCATAGCGTCGAGCCCGAGCTCAACTGCGAGCCCATGGCCGTGCTGACGTCACGATGACGTCAGCATGATGCCATACGTGTTTTTATTATTTTTCTGTTAATTCATTTCTATTTTTAGAAAATAATATGACAGGTGGACCCCATCTGTCAGATATTTAATAATATCTAAAATCTTTGGAAAAGCATAAAACTATGACATGTGGGTCCAGTCTGTCAGACTTTTAATAATTTATGGAAATTTTAGAAAATGATTTAAAATGAATAAACGTTGGAAATTCATAACTAATTCATTTTAAATCAGAAAAATATAAATAATATATCAAAATGATTAACAAAAAATCATATCTGTTTATGCATATTTCATACATGCTTGAACCAACTAAAATTGAATCCTTAGCGGAACCCTAATCGACCTATCTCATTTGTCGGGTTCGATGTCGATTCCCTTTAATTTAGTTGATGCACCTACGGTTGTCTCAACCCCTTTAATATGACATGTCATCATATTGTATGCGCATTGCATTATGCCATATCTTGATTGTGTCCTTTCTTTCTGGTATTTGGTTCTTCGCGATAGGGATCAAACGCGAGCCTGAGATCAACGCCTCCGAAGAGCAGCACCCAAACAACGAGGGACAAGGCCAGCCCTAACATGCATGGTTCATATATGGTTTCAAAATGCTTTTACTTCTGGTTCCTACATATTGCATACATTTCAAATTTGTCTTATCGGCAGTTGTAGTTTTCCTATGTGTGCATGTTCCATTCTTGTATTCTAAAGTTCCCGATCCACTGCTCCCAGCAAAACTAGGTTTGAGCTTGTATGCATCGCTAGAGCCATATATATGATATGCTTAGCCATACTTAGCTGATGAAGCCTGATCCATCCGGTTGATGAATCAGAGCAACGAATGAACCAAGTATGACAGGATAACGTGGTATGATCAGTGAAGATAATAAACATGTTTAAAGGCTTGGATGGGCCGCCACATGGGGATGTGGTGATTTGACTCATTCTCGCCGATACTAGGACCTGAGTTCTCGCCTTAGGAACCAAGACTGAGCGTACAGCCACACGGGACCCATGGGAACCCATTGGTCCGAACTTGCCTAGCTTACCCATGAGTCACTTAGTTTCGAGTTCCATTTTCCATATGCATGGCGAAAAGGTGGAAAAGATTTTCAAAGGTGTATCATACATGGCATGGCTAGGGTGAAGGATGCTAGAGGCATTGAACTGGATCCCCTGCACACATTAACTGGGACCGCCTCGGAGCATGGCTACCTACGCTGACGGAGTTCCCCAGTTAGGATGACTCATGGAATAGGCAAAGCAAGGAAAAGGTTTTAGTCAACCACCCTCTGCCGGCACACCAAGGAAGTGTGTTATACTAGTGGCATTAAGAGTCAGTCGGTGTGTGTGGGCAAAGTTGTACACCCCTGCAGGATTAAATCTTTTAGAAAAGTCATGTCCACGGTTATGGACGACTTGCGAAAGGACGTGTGAACATAGATAACTTGAACCTAATCGTAAAACTTGATATCAAGAGTCTGAATAAGGAACCCTTCTTAGGGTATCGAGGGGGTGATCCTAGTTGATAGGTTCAGCATATGATGAAGATTAAGTGGATTCAACATAATGATATATAGAGCTAGAGTTGTTATCGCTCTCTTATCCCTTTTAAAAATGATCTGAATAGACGAGCTCATGCTCCTTCTTGTTTACATAAAGCCTCGCATACCCGCTTGGCTAACAGGTTGTACTAAGTCTTGTTTAAGACAAAGTCTCTCCAACAGATGGTTGTTTCTACGTTGACGTCGACAAGTAGTTTGGTGTTCCCAGGCGGTAGCCTGAAACTTATGGGCTGGGACGTCGCCTTATGTTATGGCCTCTTAGGCCCTTTGTAGTCTTGTTATTTAGAATAACATAATTTGCTTTCCGTTGCTTGTTGAATGTGGTCAGTGACCTCTGCGTGTAATAAATTTGGATCTTAACTCTGTTAAGAGTTGTAATATATTTGCTTTCAGTCGTAGAGTCACTGTTGTGTTACCGATTCTCACCCTGTAGGCCCTAGAGATCTAGGTTAGGCTTATGCCAGATGTGAATCTGGGTTTGTCTAGCCCTGACCTCCGGGGTCGCCACAGGTTTTACTATCAGCTATAGGACTTATAGGAAACCCTTCAATGAGTTTAATTACCTCTTTTTTTACCACTTCCTTTATTTTTGGATGAAGACGACGTTGATAATCAACAACATGCTTTGCATCTTCTTCCAATTTTGTTTCTTCATCTCCTGAAAGATTAGCACTAATAATAACAAGATATATATTTTTCTCATCAAGGTATGCATATTTCATATCATCATGCAAAGGTTTTAGTTCAAAACTAGGATCTTCTTTGGGTGGTGGTAACACTCCAAGATTATCAGGTGGAATATGCAATTGTAAATGTGGTGGTTGTTGAGATAAAATTTGTTCTAAAGCTTCTCTTTCTTCATTACTACATGCTTCCTCTTGATTAAGTACATATCATTCTGATACGTCTCCAACGTACCTATAATTTCTGATGTTTCATGCTTGTTTTATGACAATACCTACATGTTTTGTTCACACTTTATGATGTTTTCATGCATTTTCCGGAACTAACCTATTAACAAGATGCCGAAGTTTCTGTTTTCTGCTGTTTTTGGTTTCAGAAATCCTACAAAGGAAATATTCTCGGAATTGGACGAAATCAACGCCTAGTATCTTATTTTCCCCGGAAGCTTCCAGAGCACCGAAGAGGGGCCAGAGGGGAGCCAGGGGGGCCCCACCCCACAAGGCGGCGCGGCCAAGGGGGCGCCCCCTATGGTGTGGCCCCACCAGGACTCCCCCGAGGCTGCCCTTCCGCCTATTAAAGCCTCCGCCTCGAAACCCTAAAAACATGAGCCACGATACGAGAAAAGTTCCAGAGCCGCCG
This sequence comes from Lolium multiflorum, assembly GCA_030979885.1. Classification (NCBI taxonomy): domain Eukaryota; kingdom Viridiplantae; phylum Streptophyta; class Magnoliopsida; order Poales; family Poaceae; genus Lolium; species Lolium multiflorum. The sequence goes on from CM061750.1 coordinate 198,985,951, forward strand.
CCATCGCGCCAAGATCTGGGGACAAAGTCTCTGTTCCGCACGCCGGGGACGGGGAATTTCCCCGGAATCCATCTCCATCAACACCACCGCCATCTTCATCGATGTTTGCTCCCATGATGAGGAGGGAGTAGTTCTCTCGAGGGCTCTACCGTAGCTATGTGGTTAATCTCTCTCTCATGTACTTCAATACAATGATCTCATGAGCTGCCTTACATGATTGAGATCCATATGATGAGCTTTGTAATCTAGATGTAGTTATGCTATTCAAGTGGATTTTACTTATGTGATCTCCGGAGACTCCTTGTCCCACGTGTGTAAAGGTGACAGTGTGTGCACTGTGTGGGTCTCTTAGGCTATATTTCACAGAATACTTGTTCACTGGGTTATGATTTGAGTTGGATGTCTCTATGAAATTGTGGTGTGTTAGTACCTCCTATGAATGCTCAAAGTGACAGCGTGGGGTGTTTATTAGTACTTGGGAATACATCTTTAAGGTTTGCTTTTGCATCCCTACATGGTGAATTAGTGTTCGTTATCCAGCCAGAGAGTAATTCAGAATAGCATAGTGAAGTGCTTATATTTATATTCAATTATGATTGCATTGTTGAGAGTGTCCACTAGTGAAAGTATGATCCCTAGGCCTTGTTTCTAAGCATTGAAACACCGTTTCCAACAAGTTCTGCTACATGTTTGCTTGCTGCAATATTTATTTCAGATCGCAATTACTGTTTACTACCATCTATACCACCTGTGTTTTACTATCTCTTCGCCGAACTAGTGCACCTATACATCCGACAAGTGTATTAGGTGTGTTGGGGACACAAGAGACTTCTTGTATCTTAATTGTAGGGTTGCTTGAGAGGACTATCTTTGACCTCTACCTCCCCGAGTTCGATAAACCTTGGGTGATTTACTTAAGGGAAACTTGCTGCTGTTCTACAAACCTCTGCTCTTGGAGGCCCAACACTGTCTACAAGAATAGAAGCACACATAGACATCACGTTCCACCGCATCCGATGAAGCGACTGCCACTGAAGCAAGAGTTTCCACAATATCTTTTTTAAAATTTTCTCTTTCTAGATGTTTATTAGTAAACTTGGAAAAATTAAATTCTAACATTTCTCCATCACATTTAATGAAAACTTTCTCTTTAGGGAGACTAATTTCAGCACCAACAATATGCAAGAAAGGTCTACCAAATATGATAGGACAAAATGCATCTTGATAAGAACCAATAACAATAAAATCAGTGGGATACTTTATCTTTCCTACTAATACATCAACATCTCTCCCCATACTAAGAGTACAAATAACATCTTTATTAGCAAGTTGAATAGTTATACATGTTTCCTCCATGTGTATGGGATCAATGTCAGGCTTGACTTCAAGATATAGAGAATATGGTATCACACTTATACTTGCTCCAATATCACAAAGACCATGATAGCATGAAGTTCTAATAGCACAAAATATAATAGGTTTACCAACTCTAGTAGTATTACCTTGAATTACCTTAGTGGAATCTTCGCATAAATAAACATCACAAGAAGTTTCTTCATTTCATTCTTTGATGGCTGAAATTTGAGGCTTCATAGTAATTTGTTCATATGCTTCATGACATATTCTAGAACTCTTATTTGCAACAGTGGTAAGTAATTTTTCCTTCACCCTGATATGGAGGAGATTCCACATATTCTTCTATAATAACAAAGGAAGCTTGCTGAACCTATTTCTCAACTTTAGCAATATATGGTGAATCTTTAAGAGGTTCAGTGTAAACTTTAAATCCTTTCTTAGGAACATTCAAATGATTTACAAAAGATTTAGAAACTTCTACTAAGATCTGAGGATCAACACCAAACTTATTCTTTACTTCTCCAAACAATATAGTAGTAGAGAAATTCTCTACACATGCATATTCAAATTTGAAACGAGGTTGGTTACCTTTATCAAGATCCCATGCAACAACATTATTAGCAATAGTATCCAATAAATTACTTGCTTCTTGTTGAGTTATATTAGTAAAACTCCCTTCAGATGAATTATCCAGAAAATCCCTATGATGTTGGGGCAGCCTCACATAGAATTTTATCAATATAAGACTATCATGAATACCATGACAAGGATTCTTACAGATGAGATCATTAAGCCTCCCTCAAGCTTGAGCAATACTTTCTCCAACATGAGGCAAAAAAATTATAAATATGACATCGATCATCATAAGCTTCTTTAGGAGTATATAACTTGGTATAGAAGGCTTTCCTTAGTAATTCCCAATCAAGACGACATTTAACTTCCAGAGATCTAAACCATATGCGAGCATTACCAGCAAGAGATAGATATAATAATTTTCTCTTCACATCATCAGGAGGAACACCAGTCAATTTAAATAAAGAGCATAGATCTTCAATGGCATGTAAATCTCCCATAGAAGTTTGACTTTTATCCCCCGTGAAGGTTATTTTTATAGCTTTCTTGGCAATAGCAATAGGAATTTGAAACGCCACCTTATGTTCAGGTGGTTTCTCTTCATTCTCTTTAAAAGATTGAGCATAAGCGTAATTATATAAAAAACCAAGCCAATCTCTTCACGGCTAGACATACCCATGATGAGACAGATAGTAAATAATAAAAACAGTAAAAACTTTCTTACCATTCACTTACCAATAACGCTACGCTCCCAACGACAAGAAAAGTGTCTTGATGGCTCCCAAGTGCAGGAGATCAATTGTAGTACTTTTCAATAAGAAACGTTGTCGAACCCACGAGGAGATAAAGGTATTGGTTAACAGAGTTGACAAGAAAACAACAATAATAAAGTAGCAGTTTTGGTATTTTGGGTGTATAGATTGCAATAAAAATGAAGTGCAGAAAGTAAATAGCAAATAAGTAAAAGCTGTCAATGAGAGAAAAACTCAATCCTCTATGCAGCAATAGGACAAGCTCAAGTGGGTGTGCTTATATGAGACGAAAGTTCCCGAGGACGGCATGGATTTACTAGCATCTGAGTTCTACACAACATGATAAATATTTTGTCAAGTTTTATTCAGTTAGAGGCGGAGCCAAATTGCGCACCCCTTATGATGGGTCCTAGAGCCATTTTCATGAGCAAGTATAAGAATCATTAAGACATAAATGTCCCACCATAGCAATAAGATCATTGGTCTCCGAAATAAACCCCTCTAATGCAACACATAGTACTGGAAAACGGTTTATGTCAGTCCGTTCCTTCCAACACATATTCATTACATTAAAGTGCAGCTCTATGAGACCATATAGGTGAAGTAATATGCAGTCGATGTTCGCATAAAACCATCATAGAACAACATAAAATATAGAAAACTTGACCAAATACTCATTGCACATCATATAGAATCATAGCCAGATCATCCTATGCCCTCAGGAACGTGGGGAACTACTCACAAGTGTCAAATATGATAGGGACCAGAGGCATAATGATTACAACACAGTCTGAATATATAATCTCCCCACCAAATAATAACGAAGTACCTTTCACAAACATGCAATAGTACTAAAAACAATATCTGGGGCTCCATTCAACACAAATGATGAGGGGGATGAAGTCAATCTCATTGATGGAGATGGTGGTGATGATGATGATGGTAGCGATGTTGATGGAGATGCCTTCCCCCAAGCCAAGGAGGAGTGGTGATGTCGATGGCGTCGATTTCCCCTTCACTGGAGGCACTGGTGCGGCAGGATCTGCCCTCGATCTCTCGGAGTAGGAGAGGACTATCACCTCCTCCGCCACCTCAATAAATCTCGGGAAACATATGGCTTAGGTTTTTAGGCGAAACGGAGGCTCTGATATAAAAGGGGGCCCGAGATGATGCCCGAGTAGCAAACGGACCAGGGTGGGGCGCCCTACATGTCTGGGCGTGCCACCTAGTGCCGTTTGGCCCTCGTGGATCCCCTCGCGTGCTTCTTTCGTTCACGGTCCTTCTCCGGGTGAAAAACTGATCAAATATTTTTGCCTCGATTTTAGGTGTCCAGAAAGCCCTGAAACAATTAAAACACGAAAAACGAGGTTTTCTGCCTCTCAAGAATTAAATACCAATAAGGGGGACTTTGTACGAAAGTCCCAGAATTTAATTAAAATGCATCAATAATGGTGTATGATGGTATATATCAATGAAAAAGGCGCTGAATCCATGACTCCAGCACCCAGATTTCCAACATACAGTGCCAATTTAAGAGGGATAACCTCGGCAATGTCCATGGTTATGGAATTGGGTTTCATGGAAAGAGGTGTGCTAGTGGTTTCGTAGGCTGATCAGACAAACAAGGTGGTCCGATTGTTTTGCAAAAAATCTCAAAGTTGCCAAGTTCCGAGAGCAAATCTAGGGTTACATCGATGGTGTTTACAAGTTGTTCTAAAGCGTGCCCTCCTCGTTTGCTCCTCCTGGCCTTTATATGAGAGGCCGGTTCCCAGAGTCCAATCTGGGCAGTTACAAGTACAAAGATGGGCATATGTCAATGTCGGCTACTTGAAGGGCCTCAACTTGCTATTCACGTCTGGTTCCTGGGCTTCGGGTGCTTCAAAGACCATTATGTTCATGGGCTCGTTCCTGGATTCGTACCACAGACGCCAAAGGTGCGGACCCAATAAGGCATCCCCATATCAATCACCATAAGGAATTTCTCCTCTACTCTGTTCCTATTTGAAAAAAATTATTGACCAAGCGTATATATCAACACGAGAGGTTTTTCCTCATGCACAATGTCACCATTCCATTGATGATTTTTTTTACACATTAGGTTCGAAAAGCTGCCAACATTCTTATGTAGTTTTTTTTAAAGAAAGAACCATGAGACGTTATGTCTAACTTTTATATAGAATAAGGATTTAAACCTCCATAAAATATATGCAACAATACATAATCACATAAACATGAGGTGGACAATAACGCAACAATATCAATAACATATTATAAGCCGCTACTAAATCTTCCTTTTTTTCTTTGCTTGAAAGTCATGATATTAAACCCGCTTCCCATTTTAATGAGAACGGGAAATAGTAATGGAGAAAGGCATTGGAGATGCCTTGCCATTATTTGAAATGCCTCGCAGGTTCTGAGCGTAACCATTCTTCAGCTTCCCATTTAAATGAGAACGGGAACAATATTAATTTCATCTCATCATCTATCCAAATGGCCAACCTCATAGTAGAACAAAATGTAGTGAAGTTATCAATATACTCGTGTGGATCATTCTCTGGATCGCCTGCAAAAGCTTCTCTTTTGATGATATGTATTCATTATGGATTAATTTCATAATTCTTCACTGCGGCGGGCTGAATAATAGGTTCACATGAATCATCACCAAAAACATTACCACACTCCCCAACCTTGTTGTGTGCCATAGTTCTAATTTTTTTGTATTTTTTTACTAAGACAAACAATAAGACTACCAATTAAAGATTAAATAATTTTATGTTATTTTCAAATAAATAAAAGAAGTAAGATAATAGCAACAAATGTGAATAAACTATGTGTGAATGGTAAGATAATAACCAAGCGCTATGCTCCCCGACAAAGGGGCCAATTTGATGACTGGGTTCCTGCACCAACCAGGGTTATTGCAGTACTTGTAGCAACAAATATTTATTACAAAGTTCATCCACAAGATCTTTGCAAATGGAAATAACACATCCCCGCAATTGCGTTGTACGACACAGCCATGTTCGCACCTAGACCGTGGTTTGGAAATAACCTATTCTATAAGTTACTAGAATAACGATAACTGAGAGAGGCTTAAAGTAACTAGTAAAAATAACTGAACAAGACCAAAGTAAAACAATACTGAAACACTACAAGAAAAGTTCTGATAGACAACGTCCCAAAATCGTCCACTAAGGGGTATTTTTCGTCGCCTATGGGCCTAACCCGACGATATGGGTTCTGTTGTCGAAACTGCGTCAGCAAAGTCCAACGACGATTTTTCGGTCCGTCGCGCTTGGGCGCCCTTCCGCCACGGAAAATCGGACCGTTGCCCAAGTGTTTCCGGGAGCCCGTTGACTACTGACGTCATGCAAACTAACACGTGGCAGACGCCGTTAACGCGTAACGGCGTTAACCGGCTGAAACCTCGTGGTAGATGGTAGGCCCACACGAGGCCTGCCACGTCTTAAGCGGGCCGGGCCAGATGACATAGTTTGACCGGTCAACTATATAGCTGGGCTGGTCCATTAGTTACGTGGGCCGGGCCTAACCTCTAATGTTGACTGGTCAAAACTTAAATGGGCCGGCCCATTTAACATGTGGGGTCCACCTTACCGCAACTGGGCCGGCCCAAGAAGCAAGTGGGCCGGGCCAAAACACAGGTGGGTCCCACTTTCCAAAAGGCCGGCCCATTTAGTGTGGGTCCACCATATAGCAAGTGGGCCCCCAACAAGCTAGTGGGCCGGCCAAAAACACAGTGGGTCCCACTATCCTGTTAAAGGGCCGCCCATTTAGTATGTGGGGTCCACCATATAGCAAGTGGGCCGCCCAACAAGATAGTGGGCCGGCCAAAAACACAGTGGGTCCCACCTTCCCCGTTAAAGGGCCGCCCATTTAGTATGTGGGGTCCACCATATAGCAAGTGGGCCGGCCCACCAAGATAGTGGCGGGCCAAAACAGGTGGGTACCACATTCCTGTTAATGGGCCGGGCCATTTGGTATGTGGGGTCCACCATATAGAAAGTGGGCGGCCCAACAAGATAGTGGGTCGGGCCAAAACACAGTGGGTCCCACCTTCCTTAAAGGCCGGCCCATTTACCATGTGGGACCACCATATAGCAAGTGGCCGCCCAACAAGATAGTGGTCAGGGCCAAAGCACAAAGGGCCCCACTTTCTGTTAAAGGGTCACCCATTAGTATGTGGGGTCCACCATATTGCAAGTGGGCCGCCAACAAGATAGTGGGTCGGGCCAAAAACATAGGTCCCACTTTCCTCTTGAAGGGCCGGCCCGTTTAGTATGTGGGGTCCACCACAAAAGCAAATGGGCTGGCCCAACTAATTAGTGGGCCGGCCCAGTAGTGGGTGGGGTCCACCTTAAAGCAAGTGGGCCAGCCCAATTAGAGTGTGGGGTCCACCGTAAATCAAATGGGCTGGCCCAAGAAGTAAGTGGGCCAGCCCGTTTAGTTGCTGTTTATATGCCGGCATAATATGCGCTTTAGGATTTTGCGGGCAGGCACATATGTGATTTGCTTAATTGGGCCGTTTAAGGGATGGGAATTCGTGATTTAGATACTGAGAATATTTACGCAGCATTGATTTCTCTCGGATAGCCTCACTTACCACAAGCACCAAAGAAAAAATGCGCGAAAGAACTATAAAAACTAACTAAATATTACATCAGCTGCAAGGCATTGAAAAAATATTACAGAACCCAGAGAAATTGAATGGTAATTAAACCTAGCAATACAATGAAGCGATCCGGCAATCTTTTAAGTTGTCCATGCAGCACCTATATCTGAAACAAAGACATTACAAGTTAAGACAGCAACAATGGAAAGGCAAAGACACTACAATATTGTTTGCCAAAGAATTTGGAACTCATCATTTCGTCGTTATAACAAGATCATTGTAATGCGCACAATAAGCAAACAAAGAGTGCATGCCGCATACCAACAGCCAATATAACAGAGCATGTTAGAATGAAACAGCAGACTTACTACTGTCGAGTCCCATGCAAACCAACATGTTCAGGGAGTACAAAATTGGCATGAACAACATAGTAGCAGGCTATAAATTTTGTAACGACGACTGAGCAAGATACAGAATATAGTGGGATCACCTGTGAACTTGTATAAGAGGGAATGCAAACCAATATGTTCAGCATTCCATATGTGAGCGTCATGCCAAGTCAGAGAAACAAGTCGATAATGCAGCTTTTGAAGAACAAGATGGCACACAAAATTATTATCTAGTAATATGACAAGTTTATTTGTACTACAGGCTTAGATAGCAGAGTGATAGCATGCCAAACTAAGTCCTTACTTTGTTAGCTTACAATGAACTAGATACAAAACAATGGCATCACCTGTAGTACAGGGAATGCAAGCCAACATGTTCATGGAGTAAAAAATTGGCACAAACAACATAGTAGCAGGCCATAATTTTTGTAACAACAACTGAGCAAGATAAAGTTATGATGGCTAGATCTACAGAGCAGGGAATGTAAACCAAATATAGAAGTTACGATGCCAAAAGCTATAGAGCAGGGAATGCGAACCAACATGTGCAATTACTTAAAATTGGCCATGAACTAAATAATAGCAGGATGTTACTATAATAGCTAGGAATAAAACAGATAGGAGTTATAATGGCATCACTGATAAACTTGTAGATAAGGGAAACAAATCAATTTGTTTCGGGATATAAAGTTGTAATGAGCAACACATAGAGGATAGTTAATGCTACGGCTTAGGATGGACCAGAAACGGAATATAGTGGGATCTGAACTTGTAGAAAAGGGAATGCACACCAATATGTTCACAATTCTATATGTGAGCGCCATGCCAATTAAGAGAAACAAGTTAATATTGCAGCTTTTGAAGAATCAGATGGCAGACAAAATTATGATGGAAGTAGCTGCTGTGACGAGTTCAAATAAATTTGTACTGCAGGATGGCAGAGCGATAGCATGCAGGAACTAATAGCAGGCAGTTAATTTGTTAGCTTACGACGAAGTAGATAGAAATAACAATGGCATCACCGTAGTACAGGGAATGCAAACCAACATGTTCAGGGAGAACAAGATTGGCATGAACAACGAATGAGCAAGATAGAAGTTATGATGGCTACATCTACAGAGCAGGGAATGCAAACCAAAATGTTCAATCGCTTGAAGTTAGCAATGAACTAGAAAATAGCAACGTGTTACGGTCATAGCTAGGAATGAACTAAAAGAGCTTCAGACAAACAAGCATCTGAACCCAGAACATGGCGCTAAAACAAGGGACTTACATTAGGAGAAGCACTCTGTGGGAGTCACAGCAGATCTTCCTGGGGTTGATAGATCCGGTGATGAAGTACGCTACATGTGCTACTTGGGGTTGGAGAGACGGCCATTACACTTCATGATTACTCATCTCATCTGCAAAAACGTAACGGCGCGTCGTTAGCACAAACAGGTTCCCCCAAGATTAAACAAGAACTTGCAGGCAAGCAATAGAAAAGCGACAGTAGAAGAGTTTAGATCATGCAAGGCGCCGGTGAAGCAGATCCGGTTCATGCACAGCGGTGTCGGTGAGCAAGATCCGATGCGGTGGACGACGGATCCGGCGAAGCGGCTCCGGCGGGGTGGACGATACCGCAGCTGAAGCGACTGCGGTAGACTGCTGGATGAGCATATGGTTTCGAGGTTCGCCGGGGATGATCCGGTCCGGTTGATGACGGCGTCGATGAAGCGGCTCCGGCAGGCAGCCGGATGACGAGGATCGCGAGGGCTCGGGTAGGCCAGGGAAGTCCGGCGGGGATGTTCCGGTGCGGTGGTCGTGGAGGTGGGAGAGAGGGACTTGGGAAGTTCCGGTGGGTGGTCTGAGGGAAATGAATTTTTTTGGGAGGGTTTCCGGGCTAGGGAGGTGGTGATCCAAAAAATGACGGGCAGACCCCCCCACCAACCGACTTTGCTGCCATCTCCACAGGGGTAGAATGGGAATTTGGAAGCGTGTGAAATTTTTGTATTTTGTGGGCGGGAAGTTTTGCCGCTATGAGATTTTGAATTTGGCCACCGTCCAAGTATAATGATAAAAAATTGTGAGACCGTACTAGTACCTCTGTTCAAGGCCGAGTGCAAAATCAAATCATCATCACGTTGAAAATTTGTTACCAACTTACCATGATCATGATCTACCTCTGAAAATGGGCGCATCCACTAAAACTTGCAAAGTATAATGATACAAATTTGTGAGACCGTACTAGTACTTATGTTCAAGGTCGAGTGCAACATCAAATCATCATTACATTGAAAATTGTGTTACCATGATCATGATATTTCTCTGAATTTGGCGCATCCGCTAAATCTCGCAAAGGATAATGATAAAAAAAGGTGAGATTGTACTAGTTCTTATGTTCAAGGCCGAGTACAAGATCAAATCATCATCACGTTGAAATTTGTTACAATGATCATGACATATCTCTAAAATTGGTGCATCCGCTAAATCTTGCACGTGGCGCATCTCGGTGCGGAGCAACAAGTCGGTGCTATCAAGGTTGAGGCGTCGGTAGCGTCATCGGGCTCTCATCTCTTGATAGATCTTCTACATGGCGCGGCGCACCACCCGCCGATAAGCAGTCACATGTGAGACCGAGGTGGAGACGTCCCCGGCATCCTCGAGGCGCGGCCGCCCTTCTACGAGCCAGCGTCGACTCAAGGTATGAATCCATGTGGTGCCTTAGATTTATTGTTCTTCTCTTATGATTATTTTGAGCCGAACATGTGTGCTCTTTCTCTGAATATATTGCTTGAAAAGCTTACCAAGTTACTTAAATTCACTTTGTTCTTAATCTTGCGAGCTAATATTGTTATTTTTAATGAACGGTGGTGTGCGCAAGCAGAATTATTTGTGGGTGTGTTGAGCTGTTAGGCATAAGTCGAAATCCTCATCTAAACGAGGCCTCAGCTTAACACATAAAAAAGGTGTTCAATCTCGCCCACAATACCCTCTTCTTTCCTCTCCCTTTATTGGAACTTGTTTTGCAGACAAGGAAAGTGGCACGTGTAATGTGAGTAAAACCCTCTTAGCCAAAATCATCTACGAGCAAGATTTTCTATATTGTAGATGCCCCAATTGACTCTCATCCCCAAAGTAGTTTTTTATGTCAGTATAGACTTCTTTACTGGATGTATACTATCGTACATGGCATGCATTTGCCTAATGAGCAGCATTGTATTGCTATTCTAGCCAACCTGATCGATATGTCAAGCTTCATGCACGAGATGCCATGTTTAATTTACTCCCTCGCTCTGATCCATATTTCTTGATGTGAAATGAATGTGAATCGGAGGGAGTACTTTTCTTAGATAGTACTATATCATTTCAAAAAAAGTACTACTACATCACAAATGCATCAAAAGAGTACTACATCACAAGACCACCACGGTTGTACTAGTAGAGTTTAATGCTGAACTTCCAAAGGGATTAAGATTACACATATGAACTTTAAACATGACCAGGAGCATGAGGGCCAGCAGCAGGGGCGTTGACGTGGAGCAAGCTAGGCAAGACGTAATTCTGGAGGAAGAGGCCATATGATGCGTACTTGGCCTTGGTTGCAGGGCGGTGTTTCCCCCTATGTACTTAGGCCTACACCCATCGCATGTTGGATCAGGCTGTGGATGTCCTTCTAGAGAAATTTGCCACATAATGGGCAAAATAGCTCCCCGCGCATGCAGAAACGAATTTCACCACCCTTCAGCCGCTTGAGAACATAGCGGCTTTTCCGGTCCCTGCGCACCTTGTTGTTGTCCATGTCATCAGAATACTCCTATGAATTATTAAGTACTACATAATCAGGTTTTTTATGACAGATCGAATAAATACTCCACTAACATAATCAAACCTTAGAAACCCTAAAATTAAATGTGTAGAACAAGTAAATGGCAGAAGAAATCGTAATAAATCATGAGAAACCCTATGAACAACCATGAACATTAGCCACAACAATTGCAAGTCCACTAAGTATGAACACATAAATTGATTATATGACTACATGGCAGATTAGTCGAAATTAAACTAGAATCTGATCTTACGAATCGTAGAATCAATTACATCTACAAGAACAAGGTAGGATATCAAATCAATCAAGAACCAGGCTCGTGCAAACCATGTGAACAGCAATATGACACAAAGAGGGTTGGGACAGTTTCGGTAAAAGAGAAGTACCTCCTCGTCATCACCCTCAACATCCTCCTGGAACTGAACGTTTGGGCCGAAATCGTCGAAGGGGTCGAGGTTCGCGTCCAGCATCGGGCCTAGGAAGACCTCGCCGTGGTGGCCTGCAACGCCGTGCACATCTTCGGCGGGATAAACAACGTTGGTATCCACCTTCTGCTCGACGGCCAGGACGCCCGTTTCGACCGAGGTCGAAGAACCAGACAAGCAGAGGAGACGAGCGGCATGGGTGCCCGGTGAAGCCTCACCCGTCGTGACGGCCAGGATGCCCATTTCGACCGAGGTCGAAGAATCCGACAAGCAGAGGAGACGAGCGGCCTGGGTGCCCGGTGAAGCCTCACCCACCACGACGGCCACTACCGTAGAGGCATCCTCTGCGTGGGCGGTCGCCTATTGCTCCGCCTCGTATGCAATACCTATCTTCATGCTGTTGTGGTTGGAAACGGGAAAGTCGATGCCTCAGAGGTGCGGTGAGTGGATGGGGGTTTTCACAGTGTGGGGGAGGCAAGTTGGGGGAGTGGAGAGGACGAGCTCGCGAGAGATGATGAGGCCGATTATGTTATAGCCTCCGACTCCCTGTATCCAGTAGTGGACGCGTGAAGTCATGCATGTACTCGACTTTCCACTTTCTGGGAGACGTGTACGAAACTTTTTTTTTGGACCATTTAACTTCATGTGGGACTCATGTATACCAATACTTCCAAACGTCATAAGTAATTCAAAATCATTCAGAATAATATGAGACCTTAACATTTTATTTTTTGTGTCAGATATTGTCTATGAAAAATAACATCCTTCAAAAAATAAATCCCCTATGCCAATCCGATCATGCCCGTCTACTCCAACTAGCTTCCTCGAGTAATTTGTCACCTTACATTCTTAAAATGAACCAAAATTTGGCACAGGGGTGCATCATCACATGGAAAATGATGTTACCATTCTGTCTTCCCATTTTTTTTTGAATTTTTCAAAATTGTCATGCCCTAACGGAAAAAATGTACTCCTTCTAAGAAGCATGTATCAGAATGGCATTACCAAAACCTAGGGGTGGGGTGGGGGGAGGGGGGCACATGGTGGTGTGATGATACATCACATTTGGACCACACAACACCATTTGGACCAACCAAAAAAAAACACCCTACACAAACCCTGGTCAAAACTAGTTTGACCAATATTACAAAAGTTGTACGGAGTACATAATTCAGAAACCGTCAGAAATATACGAAGCATTCAGGAGTCCCCAAAGTCAGTGACTTTGAGTCACTTACAACTGTGGTCCACATATCAGTCACCCAAAGTCATGGCAAAGTCAGCTTGGCAAAGTCACCGACAGACAAAGCAAGCAGTGAACAGACAACTCCGTAGCACTGAAAAGACATCTCACAGAAAAGGCTAGTACTACCTTTTCTTCCCGGATAAGCAAAAATAGCTGATCGGTACTGACGAAATGCACCAGGTCCGCAATGTACTCCAGCTATAAGTGAAGCATGCCTACCACTGAAGAGGAAATTCAAGATTCCACCAGATCCCCATATCACTCTTTTGCATAAAACACGGACATATCTTTTGCACAATTCACCACTTGTTGGTCTAATCTATCGCAGCTTCCATCAGTTGGTCATCCAATTAACGATTTAACGGATTAGAAAAATAAGCGGTGGAATTAGAAGTACTAGTAGCGAAATGTGCAAAATATACCGCCCTTCCCGAGGGGGTTTGTCCAGAAGAGGGCCGGATGACAATGTCCCGGGTGCATCCAGAAACGAGAGGGGTAGTTTCTAATACATGTAAGAAATTATTTTACAAAAAGGTACATATTAAGTAGTACAACTATTAGTACAGTACTACTATTTCGAGGGAAAATGCCATGTCGTGCGACCTCTAATCAATGAGTAGAAGTTGTAGGTGCGCCTAACATGCATTGCTGAAAGCTGGTTCCGCTGGAATTTGAGCTCAGCCGGGGCGGATTCTGCGAAGTTCGCCCGACGTCACTCATGTATCCCACCAAACTGCTCACTTCTTTCAATGTCTCTTCTCTTTCACTGCAGCTCTCCAACATCAGGTGCATCAACTTATCTTGTGCCTTCTGCCTCTCGAGAAGGGCAAGGATGGCGATGTCAGCATATTCAAGGTTCAACTTTTGGAGCTGTACTTTATCCTGAAGAAGGATTTTGTACTCTATATCAGACTTGTCTCTTTCGAGGCACACAGTCTTGAGTATGCTGCTGGCTTTCTCCGCTGATGCAATGTTCCTCTCTTTCTGCTTAATCAGCTCGTTCTTCAACATATCGCGCTCATTGCGAAGGCTGCAAATGAGCTCCACAAGAGTTTTCGAATTCTTCTTCTTGGCAGCCAAATCGTCTCGGAGGCGATCACACTCTAAGCTGAGCTCCTCGTTTTTTTCCATCAAGATGGCGACAGTGGTGTCGATAGTCGGCGCCGCTTCCTTCAGGGCGAAATCATCGGTAGCAAGTAAGCGCAAAGGAAGAAGAAGAAGAAGAAGAAGAAGAAGATAACTACACAGTGCTTGGTGCTACCTCATTTCGCCGGGGTAGGGCCGGGTTGAAATCATCGGACGACGATGATTCCTTGGTCGTGGAAGTTGGTGCAGTACGGGCGTCGTTGGAACTTCCAACCCTTTAAGATGTATAACCATAGAGACTCTTAAAGAGCTTGAGCCCGGGCAAGAAGAAACGAAAGTACATGGCGAAGGAAACTAACCCGGTGAGCACAGCACGGACGCGTTTCGGCGGCGGCGGCAGCGGCGGCGACGGCGAGCCCACTTGGTTTCTGGAACCGTCTCTCGAAATTTCGAGCCGGCGTTTTTTATCCGCGTACTTGACCGCCGGCGACCTGAAGTTTGAACACATTAATTGCTGGAGGAGAGAGCGACGAAAGAAACGAAAGTACATGGCGAAGGAAACTAACCCGGTGAGCACAGCACGGACGCGTTTCGGCGGCGGCGGCGGCGACGGCGAGCCCACTTGGTTTCTGGAAGCGTCTCTCGAAATTTCGAGCCGGCGTTTTTTCTCCGCGTACTTGACCGCCGACGACCTGAATTTTGAAGACATTGCTGGAGGAGAGAGCGACGAACAAATGTTTGTTAGGTGGAGAGAGGAAGAAAGTGAATGGAACGAGAGAGTTTAGCGTTTTGCCCTTATAGTCATAGTCGCTAACCGTGACGCGGGAAGGTTGGTCGTCGGCGTTTAATGGTCTCCCGCGTGGAAACCGAGGCGGCCACGAGGCAGCGGCTGGCCACGCGGCGTCCAGTCGCCTACGCCGCCGTAAATGAGGGTAGTTGCCTACCACCACCAGGTGACATGCACCTTTTGCATGTCACCGTGTGACATGCGGCCTAAATTCAAATTTAAAACATTGCGAAAAAAATCATGCATCCGGTGACATGCCCATGGCATGCCACCGATGAAGAGTTCCGTGCCATGCACTCTGGCACTCTGCGCCGTCTTGGATCAGAAAATGAGCGAAGAACGAGGACGAGGCACTAGTTCAAATTTAGGATGAAGTTTAAGTTTTATTTTGGTTTAAATTAGATTAGAGGGAGTAGTACTCTTACTTTATTACTCGTACTTGTGTTAATGTAGTAGTATTATTATGGTGGTGTACTTGCGTTCGTGTACTTGTTTCAGCTGTTTTGGTGAAGGAGACATGCATCACCTTTTTTGGTGATATATCTAGTCGTCATGTAGCCCTCTACCATGTACTATTTTTGCTATGAATATATGTGGTATTGATTGTCAAAAAAAAACCCCAAGATCCTGAAAAACTGTTGGTCTATCCCGAGAAACGAGGAGGTTTAAGGAAACGAGGAGTCCAGCGCGTGCGGAAGGAGCTTTAATCGTGCGAGCATGCAGGGGCAAAATGAGGAAACTAGCGATTACTTTCTCTCCTGCCAGTCTTATACCTTAATAAATGGGCAAACTGAGCACGTTGTAGCTAATCCTTTTATTAATTAAACAGCTATATTAGTCAATAAGATTGCCTTATGTTTTTCCTCAGTTTTCGCCAAGCCCTTATTTGTAACCCGCAGAAGGAGCTCAGACGGGAGGATTCCAGTTTAGTTGACCGTTCCGTGCTGACGTGTGGGGCTAGTAGAAAGGGACCGCGTGGGACAGGACGAGACCGCGTTTGGTTGTACGTGAGCAGGAGCTGGGTTCTGTCTCTCTCGGCGCGAATTGGCATTTTTAAGAGCACCTTTTCCCCCTCTGTCTCTTTGTCTTTATTAACCAAATTAGTATCAAATCTAGAGAAGCTTGCATTTCTGTCTTTCTTCAATTATTTGTGCCTTTTGGCCCTCGTTGTTTGCCCAATATGGCAGCAAATCTAGTACTCCCTCTGGTCCATATGTATGTAGTTAAATCTAGAAGCAAATCTCCAGGGTAATGTACTCCGTACGACAAATTCACAGTAATAGTAAATCGAGAAAACAAAGTAGGGCCAACAAAATATACTCCAGTAGAATAGGGATAGATAATAGGGATCCCTCCCTAGATAATAAGCTGCATACACAGCAGCCAACAGGTTCGAGGTTCTTCACAACACCATCATACTAACAACATAACAACAAGGGATCCCTAGCTAACAACAAAATAGAAGCTGCTTTGCAGCAGCAGCAGCACACGTCCAGGACTCCGCCTACCCCATCTGCCTCCACTTGTTGCTCCCCTTGGGAGCCTTGGGCTTGAGCGGAGGCATGCGCCCGGCGGAGATCTCCACCCGCTGGATGCTGCGGAGGTGCATGCCGAGCGCCATGTGCTTGGCGCGGAAGGAGTGGGGGTTCACCGACGCGCCGACCTTGGGGTTGGTGTTGCCGATGTTCTCGGCATGCGTGAGGAGGCAGTTGAAGTCAGTGCGGCCGAGCCTCCTAGTGCAGAAGGGGCACCTGTAGACACCCTTGGCGAAGTAGGAGACGTACTGGCCGACCTGCAGCCTCCGCAGCACCTGGCGAGTCTTGACGTCATGGTGCTCGTCGTCGCTGCCGACGTCGCTGCCAGACAGCTGATCCATATCAAACGGGAACTATTAGTGAATGAGATGCAACGATGACTAACGTGCATGATAACAAAGTAAGGAAAAACAGAGCCAGCCTCAGTTAGAGTGGACACGATTATATGTCTACAGGGATGGTGTTAGCGAACCATAGCTCATGCACAACAGATTTGTACACAGCAATGGTTCGCTGAACCCACTCTGTAAAAATTTGTGCCCAACGATTCATCATAGGCAAAGAAACAGATTCCAGATCTGATTTTGAACAGATTCCAGAATATTTGCAAAATTAAACGGTTGATATCTTTTGATTCCTGCATAAAATAACTGACTGAGATCCCATAAATTAACTGATTGAGATCCCATTATTACTTGCATAAATTAACCGAACGGCCGAACTCCAAATCTTAAACGAAATCAAGAAGGGATCAAAGCAAAATGGAATAAAATCGGCGCAAATATTAACCCAATACTCAACCATCTACAGATCGGCACTAATAGTTACTAGGGAACCAGCAAAAATAGGGTTCAAAAAGGAATGGGGAACAAAAAAGGGAGCAAACCATAGTTACCTCGTTCCATGGGTCGTCCATGAAGGTGTCGTAGGGGTTCGGAGGCGAGATGTACGGCACCGGCTCATAGGGGTCCCATCCCGGCGGGATACGACCGCCACCGGCGGCGGCGACGGCCTTTGAGGGGACGACGTCGAAGAGGGAGGCGTCGCGCTTGGAGCCGACGGCGTCATGGACGATGGGATTCGCATTCTCCATGTCCATCTCGCCTGCAGAGAGGGAGAGGGTTTTTTGCTTTGGAGAAGATGATGGGACGTGAGAGGCGGCGTTGCATGAGCGAGTGAGAGTGACAGAGATAGTGCGAGGAGGCGTCTATAAAGGCGAGGGGTGGTTAATGCGACCCGCGTCCTACGCGTCCACCATTTAACGTCTGCACGTCTTGGGCTTCTGCAACGCGACACGCGTCCACGATTGCACGTCTTCGACTTCTGCACCGCGACTCGCGTCAGTACCCGTCAACAATTGCACGTCTTCCACTTCTGCACCGCAACACGCGTACTCGAGTCTAACCCTGGAAATTTAGATATACTCTCGAGTCTTATACTGTAGCATTTTTTGTGTGCTCGGTTTTCCCCTTGAGTACTAATACTGGCTAGTGCAATATACTCAGTTTTACCTCAAGTGCCTGGTCAACAGAGAGTCAACAAATGGGATTAACTAGTTAAATGAGTCAACAAATGGGATTATCAGTTCGTTTTCACGTGTTAAACTTGTCTAAATATTGGTCAAACCAAGGATTTGACCAAGATTCAAATGGGCAGAAAATTAAAAAAAAATCAGAAAAATGAAAAACCAAAGCACATAGTCTTCTTATGTCATATAGTAAGCATTAAAGGTGATAAACAAGGTCTAGACATATTCAAACCATACAAATCATGTATCTACCCCTAACCCCTAAACTCTGTCTTATGAAGTCAAGCATGAAGAGAAGTGGTTTTGGGTTTCAAACATGGAAATTTCAAAAACCTCCCAAAAACTTCATTTTAGAGTGACTAAGAAGGATACATGCTTCCCTTTTCATTTTCATGTTTTAAACTTGTTTAAATCTTGGTCAAACCTAGGATTTGACCAAGATTCAAATGGGCATTAAAATTTAAAAATCAGAAAAATGAAAAACCAAAGCACATAGTGTTCTTATGTCATATAGTAAGCATTAAAGTTGATAAACAAGGTCTAGACATATTCAAACCATACAAATTATGTATCTACCCCCTAACCCCTAAACTCTGTCTTATGAAGTCAAGCATGAAGAGAACTGGTTTTGGGTTTCAAACATGGAAATTTCAAAAACCTCCCAAAAACTTCATTTTAGAGTGACTAAGAAGGATACATGCTTCCCTTTTCATTTTCATGTTTTAAACTTGTTTAAATCTTGGTCAAACCTAGGATTTGACCAAGATTCGATGGGCATCAAAATTTAAAAAAATCAGAAAAATGAAAAACCAAAGCACATAGTTTTCTTATGCCATATAGTAAGCATTCAAGTTGATAAACAAGGTCTATACATATTTAAACCAGACAAATCATGTATCTATACCCCTAAACCTTAAACTCTGTCTTATGAAGTCTAGCATGAAGAGAAGTCGTTTTGGGTTTCAAACATGGAAATTTCAAGAACATCCCAAAAGCTTCATTTTAGTGTGACTAAGAAGGATCAAGGCTTACCTTTTCATTTTCATGTTTTAAACTTGTTTAAATCCTGGTCAAATATAGGTTTGACCAAGATTCAAATGGGCATAAAATAAAAATATAGAAAAATGAAAAACCAAAGCACATAGTCTTCTTATGTCATATAGTAAGCATTAAAGTTGATAAACAAGGTCTAGTCTTATTCAAACTAGACAAGTCATGTATCTACCCGCTAACCCCTAAACTCTGTCTTATGAAGTCTAGCATGAAGAGAAGTCGTTTTGGGTTCAAACATGGAAATTTCAAGAACATCCCAAAAGCTTCATTTTAGTGTGACTAAGAAGGATCAAGGCTTACCTTTTCATTTTCATGTTTTAAACTTGTTTAAATCCTGGTTAAATCTAGGATTTGACCAAGATTCAAATGGGCATAAAATAAAAAAATAGAAAAATGAAAAACCAAAGCACATAGTCTTCTTATGTCATATAGTAAGCATTAAAGTTGATAAACAAGGTCTAGACTTATTCAAACTAGACAAATCATGTATCTATCCGCAAACCCCTAAACTCTATCTTATGAAGTCAAGCATGAAGAGAAGTGCATGGTTTTGGGTTTCAAACATGGAAATTTCAAAAAACTCCCAAAAAATTCATTTTAGAGTGACTAAGAAGGATACATGCTTCCCTTTTCATTTTCATGTTATATACTTGTTTAAATCTTGGTCAAACCTAGGATTTTACCAAGATTCAAATGTGCATCAAAATTCCAAAAAAATAAAAAAATGAAAAAACAAAGCACATAGTTTTCTTATGTCATATAGTAAGCATTAAAGTTGATAAACAAGGTCTAGACATATTCAAACAAGTGTCTACCCCCTAACCCTAAACTCTGTCTTATGTAGTCAAGCATGAAGAGAAGTGCTTTTGGGTTTCAAACATGGAAATTTCAAAAACCACCCAAAAGCTTTATTTTAGAGTGACTAAGAAGGATCCATGCTTATCTTTTCATTTTCATATTTTAAACTTGTTTAAATCATTGTCAAACCTAGGATTTGACCAAGATTCAAATGGGCATAAAATTAAAAAATCAGAAAATTGAAAAACTAAAGCACATAGTCTTCTTATGTCATATATATAGTAAGCATTTAAAAGATGATAAATAAGGTCAAGACAATTCAAATAATACAAATCATGTATCTACCCCTAACCCTAAACTCTATCTTATGAAGTCAAGCATGAAGAGAAGTGGTTTTTGGTTTCAAACACAAAAATTTCAAAAACCTCCCAAAAGCTTCATTTTAATTAGACTAACTTATTAATTATGAAGGATCCAGGATTGATTACCTTTTCATTGTCATGTTTTAAACTTGTTTAAATCTTGGTCAAACCTGGGATTTGACCAAGATTCGAATGGGCATAAAAATTAAGAAAAAAATCGTAAGAATGAAAAACCAAAGCACATAGCCTTCTTATGTCATATAGTAAGCATTCAAATTGATAAACAAGGTCTAGACATGTTCAAACCAGAAAAATCATGTATCTACCCCTAACCCTAAACTATGTCTTATGAAGTCAAGCATGCATGAAGAGAAGTGGTTTTGGGTTTCAAACATGAAAATTTCAAAAACCTCCCAAAAGCTTCATTTTAGAGCGACTAATAAGGATCGATGCTTACCTTTTCATTTTCATGTTTTTACTTATTTGAATCTTGGTCAAATCCTAGGTTTGACCAAGATTTAAACAAGTTTAAAACATGAAAATGAAATGGGAAGTGTGTATCCTTCTTAGTCAGTCTAAAATGAAGCTTTTGGGATGTTCTTGAAATTTCCATGTTTGAAACCCAAAACCACTTAAGACAGAGTTTTTGGTTAGGTGTAGATACATGATTTTTCTTGTTTGAATATGTCTAGACCTTGTTTATCAACTTGAATGTTTATGACATAAGAAGGCTATATATGTGCTTTGGTTTTCCATTTTTTTTTTTTTCGAATTTTTTATGCCCATTTAAATATTGGTCAAATCCTAGGTTTGACCAAGGTTTAATCAAGTTTAAAACATGACAATGAAAAGGTAAGCATGAATCCTTTCTTAGTCACTCTAAAATGAAGGTACTTGAAATTTTTATGTTTGAAACACAAAACCCCAGTTCTCTTCATATGTTTGACTTCATAAGACAGAGTTTAGGGTTAGGGGTAGATATGATACATGATATTTCTGGTTTGAATATGTCTAGACCTTGTTTATCAACTTGAATGCTTACTATATGACATAAGAAGGCTATATATGTGCTTTGGTTTTTCATTTTTTTTATTTTTTTGAATTTTTACGCCCGTTTGAATCTTGGTCAAATCCTAGGTTTGACCAAGGTTAAAACAAGTTTAAAAAATGGCAATGAAAAGGTAAGCATGGATCCTTCTTAGTCACTCTAAAATGAAGCTTTTGGGAGGTTTGTGAAATTTCCATGTTTGAAACCCAAAATCACTTCTCCTCATACTTAACTTCATAAGACAGAGTTTAGGGTTAGGGGGTAGATACATGTTTTGTGTGGTTTGAATATGTCTAGACCTTGTTTATCAACTTGAATGCTTACTATATGACATAAGAATACTATGTGCTTTGGTTTTTCATTTTTCTGATTTTTTTAATTGTTAAACCCATTTGAATCTTGGTCAAATCCTAGGTTTGAGCAAGATTTAAACAAGTTTAAAACATGAAAATGGAAAGCTAAGCATGAATCATTCTTAGTCACTCTAAAAATCTTTCGGTCTGCAGAAGAGTCGAATCTGCAATCAGTAGTTACAAAAGCGACCCACCTTAGGGATGGATAATAAGACTTGGGCAATATAAACGTTGATACTTACTTTGTGATACTAAAATATATGTATCTAGACATATTTCAGTTGTAGATACATCCATTTTAACATCAAGTAATATGGATCGGAGGACTAGCTAAAGAACAATGAGAGGCAGTGTTTCTCTCCCCCAGCCTACTTGGCGGAGTGGCCCTCCATCAGGACAGGTGGTGATTCCGCTTCTCTCGTTGGAATTCCTTATCCCCCAGCCTACTCGGCGACGTGCGCTCCTCAGTGACCTGCGCGAGGGCGCCTCGGCGACCTACGCAAAGGTGGCTGGACTCGGAGCGCATCGACTTCCTTCTGCGGTGCCTGGATTGGATCGACCATCCCGCGCGTGTCCTCCACCATATTGTTTTTCTTCAAGATGCTGTCATCCATCATCTTCTTCACCGCATCATGTTGGGTGTTGAGGCTCCCGTTGAGAGCTTGAACGCACCTGTTTGATAGCTCGACGTTTTCTTCGCGAAGAAAGCCGCACTCGATCTTAAGCATCAAATTCTCGCCCTTGAGCTTCTTGATGACAGAGTTCGTTTCCTCACTTGATGGAACGCTCACATCATGCAGCTTGCCCCGGCCGGTGACCTCGTCCTTCAAAGTATCGACATCATCGCGAAAGTTGGAGGCGAGTTCCACGAGAGTTTTAAGCTCATCTCTGAAACACGCCGATGCTTCCTGCATGGCAATATCATCAGTACCGAAACAAAGTGACGAGAGGAAGACGAAAATGTCCAATCAGTGGTAACCTCTAAGCGCAGGAGACAGGGGTTGAAGTCGTCATGAGAAGATGTCAGGGTGCGTCGTGGGGCACTGAGATATGTATAAAAAGGATTAATACGGAATAAAGAGTTGGGACCTCCGGGCCAGGAAGAATCAAGAAACATGGCGATGGAAACCAACCAGGAATCTTCGACCGCACGACTGACGCCGTTCCGAGACGAGCGCGAAGCAGGGCCTTCGTTTTCTGGCGGGCCCTTTCTCGCGGCCAGCATCTGGATAGACCGCCGGCGGGAACTCTCCGCGTCCTTGGTCAACACTAGATGGTGCTTCTTCAAGCGAGATGGTGGCCTTGACTTCGGAGGCATCGCTGGAAGTGGAAGGAGACTGGAAGTGAAGCAAGAAGGGGATGGAAGAAGTACTCCCCCCTATTAAAACCAGACAACCGTCTCCTGCCCTCGCTTCGAGCAACCTGGTCCGCCCATCCTAAATCAACGGCCGAGAGGGGGCTCCCTTGCGAACTGAGATCCAGTGACTTTACCCAACAGAAGTTACCATGAACTTTACCTATACGAGCCATCAGGTTAAGATCCAACGAACATGGTCGATCTAAAATTTGAAATTAAAATTTATGTAGCTCAGAAAAAACAGAAAAACTTTACATTAAGACGTATTCTCGGAAAGTTCCAGTCCATTTAAAATATTAGTTTAGTTTAAGTTCGAAATTTGGATCAACCGCGAGCGTTGGATCTTGATCGAATGGCTCACGTGTGTAAAGTCGCATGGTGACTTCTCTTAGTGAAGTCACTGGATCTCAGTCCGCGAAGGGTCAGGACGCGGGAGCAGAAGCAAATGAATCGAGAGCGGTCCGGAGTATCCTGTCCGTCCACCGTAAATCAACGGGACAGAGCGGCTACCTTCTCTTCGAAGGCTCTGGCGCGCAACCCGAGGAATGGACATCTGTCGGCTAGTATAGAATTTTATAGCACGCCATTAATCGAGCTAGCAGTACTGTACTACTGACTACAACTCTGATGGACGTCCAAAGCTCTGAATAGTCAGGGGAAACAATGAATGCGAGCCAGGGTAGTACTACTGTAGTAGTGAAGCAATGGGGATTATCTGGAGCAAGTACGGAGTACCGAGTACAGTACTACAAAAGTGTTGTTCGTTGTTTTCGCAGTTCATTTTAGCGTAACGTCCAGGTTGTTGTCGAACCAGCTGTTAGATTTTGGGTAATTATTGTTAAGTTGCTGCTTCTTAATTAAAATTTATCAAAGTCATGTAGACTAGATCGATTTGTGAGAACATCCCAAAAGCTTCATTCATTTTAGAATGACTAAGAAGGATCCATTCTTACCTTTTCTTTTCATGTTTTAAACTTGTTTAAACCTTGGTCAAACCTAGGATTTGACCAAGATTTAAATGGGCATAAAAATTCAGAAAAAATCAAAAAATGAAAAACCAAAGCACATATATAGCCTTCTTATGTCATATAGTAAGCACTCGAGTTGATAAAAACTCTGTCTTATGAAGTCAAACATATGAAGAGAACTGGTTTTGGGTTTCAAACATGGAAATTTCACAAACCTCCCAAAAGCTTCATTCTACAGTGACTAAGAAGGATCCAGGCTTACCTTTTTCATTTTCAATTTCTTAACTTGTTTAAATCTTGGTCAAACCTAGGATTTGACCAAGATTCAAATGGGTATAACAATTCAAAAAAAACGGAAAAAAACCAAAGAACATAGTCTTCTGATGTCATATAGTAAGCATTCAAGTTGATAAACAAGGTCTAGACATATTCAAACCAAACAAATCATGTATCTACCCCCTAACCCTAAACTCTGCCTTATGAAGTCAAGCATGAAGAGAAGTGATTTTGGGTTTCAAACATGGAAATTTCCCTCCCAAAAGCTTCATTTTAGAGTGACTAAGAAGGATCCATGCTTACCTTTTCATTGCCATGTTTTAAACTTGTTTTAACCTTGGTCAAACCTAGGATTTGACCAAGATTCAAATGGGAGTAAAAATTCAGAAAAATTCAAAAAAAATGAAAAACCAAAGCACATATATAGCCTTCTTATGTCATATAGTAAGCATTCAAGTTGATAAAAAAGGTCTAGACATATTCAAAGCAGAAATATCATGTATCATATCTACCCCTAACCCTAAACTCTGTCTTATGAAGTCAAACATATGAAGAGAACTGGGTTTTGGGTTTCAAACATAAAATTTTCAAGTACCTTCATTTTAGAGTGAGTAAGGAAGGATTCATGCTTACCGTTTCATTTTCATGTTTTAAACTTGTTTAAACCTAGGATTTGACCAAGATTTAAATAGGCATAAAAAATTCGAAAGAAATCAAAAAATGAAAAACCAAAGCACATATATAGCCTTCTTATATCATATAGTAAAAAATCAAGTTGATAAACAAGGTCTAGACATATTCAAACAAGAAAAATCATGTATCTACACCTAACCATAAACTCTGTCTTAAGTGGTTTTGGGTTTCAAACATGGAAATTTCACAAACCTCCCAAAAGCTTCATTTTACAGTGACTAAGGAGGATCCATGCTTACCTTTTGGCTTAAACGTTTGAAAACCACTTCTCTTCATGCATGCTTGACTTCATAACACAGAGTTTAGCTAGGGTTAGGGGGTAGATGATTTTCCTGGTTTGAATATGTCTAGACCTTGTTTATCAACTTAATTGATTGCTTACTATATGACATAAGAAGACTACGTGCCTTGGTTTTCATTTTTTTGTTTTTTTTTGAATTTTATGCTCATATATTTGAATCTTGGTCAAATCTTAGGTTTGACCAAGATTTAAACAAGTTTAAAACATGAAAATGAAAAGGGAAGCATGTATCCTTCTTAGTCACTCTAAAATGAAGCTTTTGGGATGTTCTTGAAATTTCCATGTTTGAAACCCAAAACGACTTCTCTTCATGCTAGACTTCATAAGATCAACAGGGGGTAGATACATGATTTGTCTGGTTTGGATATACCTAGACCTCGTTTAACTTGAATGCATACGATATGACATAAGAAGACTACGTGCTTTTGTTTTTCATTATTCTGTTTTTTTGAATTTTGTGCCCACCCATTTGTATCTTGGTCAAATCCTAGGCTTGATAATGATTTAAACAAGATTAAAATATGAAAATGCAAAGGTAAGCATGGATCCTTCTTAGTCACTCTAAAATGAAGCTTTTGGGAGCAAAACCACTTCTCTTCATATGCTTGACTTCATAAGACGGAGTTTAGGGGTTAGGGGGTATAGATACATGATTTGTCTAGTTTGAATATGTCTAGACCTTGTTTATCAACTTAATTGGCTTACTATATGACATAAGAAAACTATTTGCTTTGGTTTTTCTTTTTCCTGATTTTTTTCAATTTTGATGCCCATTTGAATCTTGTCAAATCCTAGGTTTGACCGAGATAATTTAAACAAGCTTAAAACATGAATATGAAAAGGGAAGCATGTATCCTTCTTTGTCACTCTAAAATGAAGTTTTTGGGAGGTTTTTCAAATTTCCATGTTTGAAACCCAAAACCACTTCTCTTCATATGCTTGACTTCATAAGACAGAGTTTAGGGGTTAGGGGTATAGATACATGATTTGTCTGGTTTGATATGTCTAGACCTTGTTTATCAACTTTAATGCTTACTATATGACATAAGAAAACTATTTGCTTTGGTTTTCTTTTTTCTGACTTTTTTTCAATTTTGATGCCCATTTGAATCTTGTCAAATCCTAGGTTTGACCAAGATAATTTAAACAAGCTTAAAACATGAATATGAAAAGGGGAGCATGTATCCTTCTTAGTCACTCTAAAATGTAGTTTTTGGGAGGTTTTTGAAATTTCCATGTTTGAAACCCAAAACCACTTCTCTTCACATGCTTGACTTCATAAGACAGAGTTTAGGGGTTAGGGGTATAGATACATGATTTGTCTGGTTTAATATGTCTAGACCTTGTTTATCAACTTTAATGCTTACTATATGACATAAGAAGACTATGTGATTTGGTTTTTCATTTTTCTGTTTATTATTTTTCTGCCCATTTGAATCTTGGTCAAATCCTAGGTTTGACCAAGATTTAGACAAGTTTAACACGTAAATGAGTTAACTTGGATTTCCTACCCTTGAATCCATAGAAAACTTTGTTCTAATGCACTATTATAATCAACCGAGTTTTTACACCAACAGGTCTGTCACTTACGTGTGGTGCCCACGCTTGAGGTCCCACACTTCAGTGAGCACAAGTCACGTGCAATAGGTACGCAAACTCCCAGCCATCTTCTTTGTCAAGAGAAGACGCATTAGGATGCGTATTGGAAGTCTGTGGGTCCTTCTGGATCCTTCCGTTGTCCCTCTCACAAAAAAACAAATCTCTCTCATTCTCGGCCTCGCTCGACTCGCTCGCTCGCACCTCCTGCTCACTGACAAACCCTGCACAAAAGTCAACATCATCACCCGAAAAAGGGGAGACACCATAATTCTCTCCCTTCTTCTCTCCTTCCGAGTGATCCCTCTTCCTCCGAGTTTCACTCGACGGGCAAACACCCATGTGCTGCATAGTAATAATAAAAAGGTAGTACTCGTAGAAAAATCGATATACGAATCTGTAATTAAATAGGTTAAACTAGGGTTTTGCCCAGTTCTACAGATCAAGGGTTCAAAAAAATCCAACTACGGGGTTCGAACAACACGATTCTAATCCAAGAATTTTTTCGACCTAGGTCACCCAAATGGCCTCAAACTATAGGGTTAGCATCTAGTGCAGTATGTGTGAAAATGTATGCACTATGTGTGCTATAACTTGTATGTCTTTCATATTTGAACCAAATTTGAATAAGTTTGAAATATTTGAAAAGGGGCTTTTGGCTTAAACGTTTGAAACCAAAAACCACTTCTCTTCATGCATGCTTGACTTCATAAGACAGAGTTTAGCTAGGGTTAGGGGGTAGATGCATGATTTTCCTGGTTTGAATATGTCTAGACCTTGTTTATCAACTTAATTGAATGCTTACTATATGACATAAGAATACTATGTGCCTTGTTTTTTATTTTTTTATTTTTTTAAAATTTTATGCCCATTTGAATCTTGGTCAAATCCTAGGTTTGAACATGGTTTAAACAAGTTTAAATCATGAATATGAAAAATTAAGCATCTATATATCCTTCTTCGTCACTCCAAAATGTAGCTCTTGGGAGGTTTTTTCGAAATTTCCATGTTTGAAACCAAAACCACTTCTCTTCATGCATGCTTGACTTCATAAGACAGAGTTTAGGGTTAGGGGTAGATATATACATGATTTTCTGGGTTGAATATGTCTAGGCCTTGTTTATCAACTTGAATGCTTACTATATATATATGACATAAGAATGTTATGTCCTTTGTTTTTTCATTCTTTTGGTTTTTTATGAATTTCCATGCCCATTTGAATCTTTTGGTCAAATCCTAGAGGTTTGACCAAGATTGAAACAAGTTTAAAACATGAAAATGAAAAGGGAAGCTTGTATATCCTTCTTAATTAGTCACTCTAAAATGAAGTTTTTTGGAGGTTTTTGAAATTTCCATGTCTGAAACCCAAAACCACTTCTCTTCATGCTAGACTTCATAAGACAATTTAATTAGGGGTTAGGGGTAGATACATGATTTGTCTGGTTTGAATATGTCCAAACCTTGCTTGTTTATCAACTTGAATGCTTACGATATGACATAAGAATGCTTACCATATGTTTGAATTTTAAAAGCATATAGTCTTCTTATGTCATATAGTAAGCATTCAAAAGTTTTTCTTTGAGAGAGTAGCATGCATTCAAAAGTTGATAAATAAGATTTGTACATATTCAAACCAGACAAATCATGTATCTACACCCCCTAACCCTAAACTCTGTCTTATGAAGTCAAGCATGAAGAGAAGTGCTTTTGGGTTTCAAACATGGAAATTTCCCAAATCTTCCACCACGTCCTGGCGGTTGCTAGGGCGTGCCACCTGACCTAGACCCGATCAGGAAGGTGTTAGATTGCTTCGATTGTTCCTGCATGGTAGCACTGTTCAAAAACTAGGCCGATTCAACGATTACTAGGCCGATTAATCGCTACTAGGGGCTTGACCGTGTCGATTACCATTAATCTCTTGTGTTAATCCTTTAGCCCGATTAATCAGTCCGAAAGTCCGATTACTAGGTATTTTCCCGATTAACTACCACACTTGGTCAAAAAAGTTACAATATTTTCAATGCATATCGCTAATACAGGCGCTACCCCTCCCCAATAAAGTAGATTTACAATATTTTTCTAGGATTTTAGGCTTTAGAGAAGTAGGGAGAGACATATAGAGGCTCATATACTATTATTTTTCTTATATAAATTGTTTTAAGTGCTAATTTGTGTAGGTTGCACCGATTAATAGCCGACCGATTAAATCAGTTAATCGTCCGAATTCCGATTAATCGCTACTCCCAAGCCGGCCGAGCAGTTAACGATTACCGATTTCCTTAACATTGCATGGTAGACACGTAAACATTAAATACGAGCCCTATCGGCTCTCAGGTTTCCCTGTGGATCGGCTCAAGGAGCCGATCGCCCCATGTTTCACGTTGGATTTACAATGGCATGGGGATCCTGCTTGATCAGGACAAAGCTAAAACGATCCACGACAGTTTAGGGTTTTCACCGCATAACCGGAACGTCCTACGTGTGATCGGGCCTAGCAGCTACGGAAGATGATGCAAACCACCCCTACGAGAGGCCTAAAAACCAACGTAACGTTGATTCCCGGAACATCCCTCGCAGGGACGGTGAACAACATCTAACGCACTACCGGATCCTCCGACCCCAGCATAAGGCCTAACTATGCAGATATTAAACTAATCCTTGCGGAGCAAGGAGCAACTATAACGGATCGGATCTACTAAGTAACGAACAAGCAAGATGCTGCCCTTACGTCTGGATAGACGTAAGGGCAGCTAGGTGTCGAGGGACGGCATTGCCACGCAGATATGCACGTGAAAGCACCAATGCAAGCCCCTAAACACCTAAGGATAAATAGTACTGCTCGCCATCAACAAGGCTTCAGCACGAGCAGTACAAGGTTGACGAATAAACGTATACTGCCTAGATCGCTAGATGCGATCTAGGCAGCATGGTGCTTACCCGGGAGAAACCCTCGAAGAAAGGGGTGGCGATGCGCCTGATTTGTGTTGGTTGAACGATGATTGTCCTCCTTTTCCGATAACCCTAGATACATATTTATAGTCCAAGGGACTTTCTAATTGAGGCGTGCACCTAACCGTGCACGGGCCAGACTCTATCTTTTCAATCTAAATACAATACGACCTACTATGTTACAGACACACGTGCAACTTAGCCCAAACTCTTAGCACAAGGCCGCTTCGAAGATGCTCCACGTGTACGTCCTTCAAGCCCATCTTCACTTACGGCCCATCTCCTGATTTGGCCAAAATCGGGTGATAACACATGCCCCCCTGGTTTTGATAATGATAATTGCAAAACCATCTGCTTCTTCGAAGGGTCATGTCATGGCAGAACCGTCGCAGTTTTCTTCATGATGACGTCTTGCCTTCTCGCCTTCTCTGCACGATTTGACGGTTCTGGCACCACGTCCTTGGGAACTGCTTAGGCATTAAATCGCTATATTCCCTTTTTATTTGGCCACTCCGTGTAGTTCCCTTCTTCATCCCCTGCTCCACAGTAGCCATCGGCAACCCAAAAAGCCCTCCTTAGCCCCCATGGATTCTTCCTCCTCCTCCGTCTCCTCTGGCCTGTCTCTCCAGTCCTCCTCCTCCAGCGAGCTCGAGCAGGAGGTCGATCTGATGGCCATCTACGAGGCCCGCGCCCCAGAGCATTGGGACGCGCGGGACTGGGACTCCTCCAACGAATCGGAAGACGACGAACCCCTCACCGACGGGGAAGAAGACCTTCAGTTCCTCGTTGACGGGGAGCTGGAGGCAACAAGCGAGGACGACCTCTTCCCCTGGGAGGGAGCTTTTCCTCCGACGAGGAGGAAGAAGAAGAAGACGACGACTCCCTCGAGGGTTACCCACCAGCGAAACGCCTCCGTATGTGGTGGGACGACGACGACAGCGATGATGAAGAAGAGGATGAAGCTCCAGCAGAGGGCTTGGGAGCAGCGACGAGGAGCCCGTCGGCAGCAGCGCTGATGGGAGCTCCGAAGATGATGATGATGAGGGCAGTGACGGCCCATAGACTAGGATCTACTAGTGTAGGCCTAGCAGTAGTAGATTGGTCAACAGACCCTTCTTTTGTCTCCCCTTTCTTAAGCAATCGGCTCTTCTTTTGTAAGAAATCTGGTTTATCAAGGAAGAATTCCTCCAATTTGATTTTACCGATTCTTTTTTATGCTAACTTAGCCGATTGTCAACTCGATCGATGCTTAATAAGCCGATCTTCATGAATCGATCCCCCCATGATCCACTCTTCATCTTTTTGACATCGGAGTGATCGTGAATTTGGTCAATGCTCGGTAAATCAATGTTTGCGGGATCAGCCGATGATTCTCCAATCGGCTTCTAAGAACAGAGGTCCATGAGGCCAGCTGCCCCCGAGCCTCAGCCGAGGTGAAAACAGGACGAGCACCCGTAATTTAGACAAACAATCCCGGGCTTGATCACGTCTGAAAGAGATATCACGCAGGGCCAACCAGCCGATCACCTTTCTTCCATCGTCGGCCGTACTGATGATCACCCATAACCCCATGAGCAACAGGTTGTCTCGGACACCAACTTTCTCCTGACGGCACCGCCAAACAGTCAACTCAACAGGCTGGTAATCTGGTTCTGGGCCGGCGTCTACAATAGAGCTCTGGGTTTGTCGCTCAATTGACCTGTATGCGAAACTGATATTTTTGCGACATCAACACCATTCCTCGTGCAAATTGTGATGCAGCCGCTGACCCCGAAAAATCGGCTTCGTATCGAGGATCCTTTAGGGCAAACTGCCCCCCGAGCTTCTTCCGCTCAAGTCTTGCGCCTTGCTGATCAGATTGGCTCATCATCTTTGGGACTAATGCAGCTCCTGGTGAGGATGTTTCGATGTTCTTCCCCACTTTGGTCACCACAACCTTGACGAACGACCAAGCCACCACTAGCCAAACCTTAAGCAAAAAATGCCATAGCCGATTTCTTCATCATCGACTATCCTCCTAGTCTTAGAAAAGACATGCCCCTTCGTCGGGCTCACCCTTAACCTGAACTGCATGTTTGTGCTGCTCCTGTGGTTGGTCAGGGTCGGGATCTCTGAAACTTGCTTCAACTGATATCGCCAACACATGTCTGCCGCTTCGCTAGCACTGCCGGTCTTGAAGGTTTGCTAACGGAGCCTACAACCATTCCATTGAGGGGCTCCTTCAGTAGAGCCTTGCCACGTAACTTGATGACTGCTCCATTAGGCCTCCGCTTGTAACAATTGCATCCCTTGAGTCGATGGCCGTGCATCGGCTTTGAATTCTTAAGTCGATGTCTACGCATCGGCTGTGCTCAAAAATTTCTGTATTTTCGATTTTTTGCGGCCGATTTGTTTATGTATCGGCCCCCATCTTTGAGCTGTTCTGCTGGGCGTTTGGCATGCATTCTCAGCTTCGTATCCTCGTGTCTTATCCATCTATGTGCCCCCCGAGCCGATTCTGTCAAGTCATTGATGGTATCGGCTCTTCAGGCATCTGTTGGATCAATGCTGAACACAGACAAAAGGATGTTGAGGATAATTTTGGCCGATTGCGGGAATCGGCCTCCTTTTCCGTTGCAATGCTTTGGCGATGGTTTGCAACTTCTTGGATTTCTACTGTAGCTACGTGGCATGCTGGAGATAAGATCCTTTGCTTTCCATTTTTTGAGGGCCGATCTCAGGGATCGGCCTTGCCACGTACGTCCAATGTCTTGGACCTGCTACTCTGTTAGGCCGGTGGATAAAACCAGCCTTACCCCATTTTTCGAGGCTTCGATGCGCTCACAACCCTCTAAACTGATTCCAGAGAGCGGCTCTTGGTCATCTGCTTCCCACACGCTCATGGCAGCTAATGATATCTCGATTGAGTCATCCGCCTGAACGACTTCCACTTCATCTCCATCCCACTGTATGATGCATTGGTGCATTGTAGACGGGATGCAACAGTTAGCATGAATCCAGTCCCTTCCCAATAGGACGGCGTAATTGCTTTTGCTGTCGACGATGAAGAACGCAGTAGGTATGGTCTTCCGGCCTACAGTAAGCTCTACATTCAGAACACCTTTCGCTTCTGACGCCTGGCCGTTGAAGTCGCTTAATGTGATGTTGGTCTTGATCAGATCGTCGCTGGAATGCCCCAAACGACGTAGCATGGAATACGGCATTATGTTGACTGCCGCTCCGGTATCAACCAACATCTTGCTGACAGGCTGCCCGTTGATGTAACCCCTCAAGTATAGGGCTTTCAGATGCCTGTAGCTTCTATCTCGTGGCTTTTCAAAGATAACCGGTCGTGGACCGCAGTCGAATTGAGCCACTGAAACTTCCTCGTCGCTTGGAGCGCGAAACTCCGACGGGAGTATAAACACCATGTTTGTGTCAGCCGATGTCTCTGCATCGGCATCAGCCGATGCCTGTGCATCGGCTTTCGCCTGTTTTGGGCGCCATACTTTCTTTGGCGGGCGCGCCTTCGTCTCCAATGTTTGCTGAATTTTCACGGCCAGATCGGGCCGTGCTCTTCTCAACGTGTACAGGTACTGTGCCTCGGCTTCTTCCAGGTTTCGCAGCCGCTGCACTCTACGCTTCTGAGAATGGCTGAGTCCATCAGGGCACCACCTTGGTCGGTGATACCTATCTTCTTCTCCATCTGACTCCTCGAAGTCTTCTTCTTGAGATGACTCAGCTCGCTTGTTATGAGGTGGGAGAGGTCCTAGACGCTCGAACACTGAAACTTCGTTTGTCCTTCTCCTTTGCTGTTTGCATTCTGGGCAATTCTCGATTGTTGGCAATCGGCTCATTCCTGAGTCCCAGCAATGTTTGAAGAAGGGACAGTTCCAGTGCTTATCCATCTCGTCTTGCTCCCTTGACCTCCCTCTAGCGCGACGTCCGTACCCGTCGTTGTTCCTGTCATGCTGATGATACCTCCTGTTTTCCGCATCAGACCGACGATATTTTTCATCGTCTTCGTCGTAGCGCCGACGTCGGTCATACTGCTGCTCATATTTGTTGAGGAGATGCACGGAGAGTGGGCGCTGATACCGTATGCTTCTCACCTCCTCCTCGGTTAGGTACCGTCTATCATCATCTTGGGGCCGGTCGCGTGGAACGGCCTCCTCTTTATCTTTGCCACGAGAGTGGCTGCTCTCTGCTTTGTCCGCGCTATGGCAGTTCACCAGCCTGGCCATGTTGACACTAAAGGAGAACCCTGGCTCCCTTATGGAGTGGCTGAGATCTACCGTGTTGACGCCATGCGACAGACGCGTGTCTCCTTTGAGCTTGATGCTGTGAGAACGGGTCGTCTCAAAGGAGCCGATGAGCTCGGCTTCACAGATGGCCTTCAGCTCATCGTATTTCTTCTTGTGCTCCGCAGGGAGATCCTTGTATGTGATCTGTTCCTCTGCCATCTCGGGTGTCGGTGTTGACGTGGATGTTTGATACGCGTAGATGCACACGTCCGTTGGGAACCCCAAGTGGAAGGTATGATGCGTATAGAAGCAAGTTTCCCTCAGTATGAAACCAAGGTTTAATCGAACCAGTAGGATCCAAGAAGCACGTTGAAGGTTGATGGTGGCGAAATGTGATGCGGCGCAACAACAGGGATTCCGGCGCCAACGTGGAATCTGCACAACAAAACCAAAGTACTTTGCCCCAACGAAACAGTGAGGTTGTCAATCTCACCGGCTTGCTGTAACAAAGGATTAAACGTATCGAGTGGAAGATGATTGTTTGCAAGAAAACAGTAAAACACAATTGCAGTAGATTGTATGCTATGTAAAGAATAGGACCGGGGTCCACAGTTCACTAGAGGTGTCTCTCCCATAAGATAAAAGCATGTTGGGTAAACAAATTACAGTCGGGCAATTGACAAATAGAGAAAGGCATAACAATGCATATACATGATATGATAAATATAGTGAGATTTAATCCATTACGACAAAGTACATAGACCGACATCCAACTGCATCTATGCCTAAAAAGTCCACCTTCAGGTTATCATCCGAACCCCATTCAGTATTAAGTTGCTAAGCAACAGACAATTGCATTAAGTATGGTGCGTAATGTAATCGACAACTACATCCTTAGACATAGAATCAATGTTTTATCCCTAGTGGCAACAGCACATCACAACCTTAGAACTTTCTGTCACTGTCCCAGGTGTCAATGAAGGCATGAACCCACTATCGAGCATAAATACTCCCTCTTGGAGTTAAGAGTACAAACTTGGCCAAAGCCTCTACTAATAACGGAGAGCATGCAAGATCATAAACAACACATAAACAATAGATTGATAATCACCATAACATAGTATTCTCTATCCATCGGATCCCGACAAACACAACATATAGTATTACAGATAGATGATCTTGATCATGTTAGGCAGCTCACAAGATCCAACAATGAAGCACAACAAGGAGAAGACGACCATCTAGCTACTGCTATGGACCCATGGTCCAGGGGTGAACTACTCACTCATCACTCCGGAGGCGATCATGGCGATGAAGAGTCCTCCGGAGATGAATCCCCTCTCGGCAGGGTGCCGGAGGCGATCTCCTGAATCCCCGAGATGGGATTCGCGGCGGCGGCGTCTCTGGAAGGTTTTCCGTATCGTGACTCTGGTACTTTTCGCGACGGAGGCTTTAAGTAGGCGGAAGGGTAGGTCGGGGGACGAGGGGCCCACACCATAGGGGCGCGGGCCCCCCTGGCCGCGCGGCCCTATGGTGGCGGCGCCTCGTCGCCCCACTTCGTTATCTCTTCGGTCTTCTGGAAGCTTCGTGCAAAAATAGGACCCTGGGCGAAGATTTCGTCCAATTCCGAGAATATTTCCTTTATAGGATTTCTGAAACCAAAAACAGCAGAAAACAACGGCTCTTCGGCATCTTGTTAATAGGTTAGTTCCAGAAAATGCATAAATATGACATATAATGTGCATAAAACATGTAGATATCATCAATAATGTAGCATGGAACATAAGAAATTATCGATACGTTGGAGACGTATCAGCATCCCCAAGCTTAGTTCTGCTCGTCCCGAGCAGGTAAAACGATAACAAAGATAATTTCTGAAGTGACATGCCATCATAATCTTGATCATACTATTTGTAAACATATGTAATGAATGCAGCGATCAAAACAAAGGTAATGACATGAGTAAACAAGTGAATCATATGACAAAGACTTTTCATGAATAGTACTTCAAGACAAGCATCAATAAGTCTTGCATAAGAGTTAACTCATAAAGCAATAAATCAAAGTAAAGGTATTGAAGCAACACATAGGAAGATTAAGTTTCAGCGGTTGCTTTCAACTTATAACATGTATATCTCATGGATATTGTCAACATAAAGTAATATAACAAGTGCAATATGCAAGTATGTAGGAATCAATGCACAGTTCACAAGTGTTTGCTTCTTGAGGTGGAGAGAGATAGGTGAACTGAACAATAAAAGTAAAAGAATGGTCCTTCAAAGAGGAAAGCATCGATTGCTGTATTTGTGCTAGAGCTTTTATTTTGAAAACATGAAACAATTTTGTCAACGGTAGTAATAAAGCATATGAGTTATGTAAATTATATCTTACAAGTTGCAAGCCTCATGCATAGTATACTAATAGTGCCCGCACCTTGTCCTACTTAGCTTGGACTACCGGATCTTTGCAATGCCATGTTTCAACCAAGTGTCACAAAGGGGTACCTCCATGCCGCCTGTACAAAGGTCTAAGGAGAAAGCTCGCATTTTGGATTTCTCGCTTTTGATTATTCTCAACTTAGACATCCATACCGGGACAACATGGACAACAGATAATGGACTCCTCTTAAATGCATAAGCATGTAGCAATGATTATTATTCTCATATGAGATTGAGGATATATGTCCAAAACTGAAACTTCAACCATGATTCATGGCTTTAGTTAGCGGCGTCAGTAGCGTCATCGGGCTGATAGATTTTACATGGCGCGCGGCGCACCGCCCGTCGAGAAGCAGTCACATGTGATACCGAGGTGGAGACGTCGCCGGCATCCTCGAGGCGCGGCCGCCCTTCTATGAGCCAGCGTCGACTCAAGGTATGAATCCATGCGTTGTCGCGCCCCTTCTTCCGATGAAGTGGG
Source organism: Lolium multiflorum (assembly GCA_030979885.1). Lineage (NCBI taxonomy): Eukaryota > Viridiplantae > Streptophyta > Magnoliopsida > Poales > Poaceae > Lolium > Lolium multiflorum. Next base: position 199,022,962 of record CM061750.1, read on the forward strand.
GTGCCTTAGATTTATTGTTCTTCTCTTACGATTATTTCGAGCCGAACATGTGTGCTCTTTCTCTGAATATATTGCTTGAAAAGCTAACCAAGTTAATTAAATTCACTTCGTTCTTAATCTTGCGTGCTAATTCTGTTATTTTTGCTGACAGTGGTGCGCGCAAGGAGATTTATTTGTGGGTGTGCTGAGCTGTTAGGCCTAAGTCGAAATCCTCAGCTTAACGAGGCCTCAGCTTAACACATAAAAAAGGTGTTCAATCTCGCCCACAATGTCCTTTTCTTTCCTCTTCCTTTATTGGAACTTGTTTTGCAGACAAGGAAAGTGGCACGTGTAATGTGAGTAAAACCCTCTTAGCCAAAATCAGCTACAAGCAAGATTTTCTGTATTGTAGATGCCCCAATTGACTCTAATCCCCAATGTAGTCTTTTTTTATGTCAGTATAGACTTCTTTACATGGCATGCATTTGCCTAATGAGCAGCATTGTATTGCCATTCTAGCCAACCTGATCGATATGTCAAGCTTCATGCACGAGATGCCATGTTTAATTTACTCCCTCACTCCGATCCATATTTCTTGGTGTAAAATGAATGTGAATCGAAGGGAGTACTTTTCTTAGATACTAGTAGTACTATACCATTTCAAAAAAAAATACTAGTACTACTACATCACAAATGCATCAAAAGAGTACTACCATCACAAGACCACCACGGTTGTACTAGTAGAGTTTAATACTGAACTTCCAAAGGGAATAAGATTACACATATGAACTTTAAACAGGACCAGGAGCATGAGGGCCAGCAGCAGGGGCGTTGACTGGGAACAAGCCAGGCAAGACGTAATTCTGGAGGAAGAGGCCATATGCTGCGTGCTTGGCCTTGGTTGCAGGGCGGTGCTTCCCCGATGTACTTAGGCCTACACCCGTCGCATGCTGGATCAGGCTGCGGATGTCCTTCTGGAGGATTTTGCCACAGAATGGGCAAAATAGCTCCCCGCGCTTGCGGAAACGAATTTCACCACCCTTCAGCCGCTTCAGAACGTAGCGGCTCTTCTGGTCCCTGCGCTCCTTGTTGTCGTCCATGTCATCAGAATATTCCTGTGAATTATAAAGTACATAATAATCAGGTGCTTAATGACAGATCGAATAAATACTGCACTATCATAAGCAAACCTTAGAAACCCTAAAATTAAATGTGTAGAACAAGTAAATGGCAGAAGAAATCATACTAAATCACGAGAAAACCCTATGAACAGCAATGAACATAAGCCACAACAATTGCAAGTCCACTAAGTATGAACACATAAATTAATTATATGACAAATCAAGCCAACTACATGGCAGATTAGTCGAAATTAAACTAGAATCTGACCGTACGAACCGTAGAATCAAGTACGTCTACAAGAACAAGGTAGGAGATCAAATCAATCAAGAACCAGGTTCGTGCAAACCACGTGAACAGTAATATGACACAAAAAGGATCGGGACAGTTTCGGTAAAAGAGCAGTACCTCCTCGTCGTCACCCTCGACATCCTCCTGGAACTGAACGTTTGGGCCGAAATCGTCGAAGGGGTCGAGGTCCGCGTCCAGCACCGGGTCTAGGAAGACCTCGCCGTGGTGGCCTGCAACGCCTTGCAGATCTTCGGCGGGAGCAACGGCGTTGCTATCCACCTTCTCCTCGACGGCCAGGACGCCCGTTTCGACCGAGGTCGAAGAATCAGACAAGCAGAGGAGACGAGCGGCCTGGGTACCCGGTGAAGCCTCACCCGCCGCGACGGCCACTACCGCAGAGGCATCCTCTGCGCGAGCGGCCGCCGATTGCTCCGCCTCGTACGCAAGACCTGTCTTCATGCTGCTGCGGTTGGAAACGAGGAAGTCGATGCCTCGGAGGTGCGGTGAGTTGATGGGAGGGGAGAGGACGAGCTCGCGAGAGACGATGAGGCCGATTATTTTATAGCCTCTGACTCTCTGTATCAGAATGGCATTAGTTGTGGACGCGAGAGACGATGAGGCCGATTAGTTGTGGACGCGTGAAGTCGTGCATGTACTCGATTCTCACGTATACCAATACTTCCAAACGTCATAAGTAATTCACAATCATTCAGAATAATATGAGACCTTAACATTTTATTGTTTGTGTCAGATATTGTCCATGAAAAATAACATCCTTCAAAAAATAAATCCCCTATGCCAATCCGGTCATGCCCGTCTACTCCAACTAGCTTCCTCGAGTAATTTGTCACCTTACATTCTTAAAATGAACCAAAATTTGGCACAGGGGCATCACATGGAAAATGATGTTACCATTCTCTCTTCCCATTTTTGTTTGAATTTTTCAAAATTGTCATGCCCTAACGGAAAAAATGTATGTTCCTTCTATGAAGCATGTATCAGAATGGCATTACCAAAACCTGGGGGTGGCGGGGCACATGGTGGTGTGATGATACATCACATTTGGACCACACAACACAATTTGGACCAACCAAAAAAATTCAACCACCCTACACAAACCCTGGTCAAAACTAGTTTGACCAATATTACAAAAGTTGTACATAATTCAGAAACCGTCAGAAATATACGAAGCATTCAGGAGTCAATACTGAAGACAAAGCAATTATGCCAAAAGACGAAGGCAGAGGAGGAACAGGTCTTGCTATATTGCACAACAAAGCCAAATTCAACTTTTCATCGATTCCAAAATTCTGGCTGCAATTAGCACACCCTGGTCTCCTGATGTCGCAATAGTTGGCTGCTGGGAGCGGAGACACTCGACTTCCTTCTTCAACTTATCGCACTCTGTGCGAACTTTCAAGTACTTCGTCTCGAAATATTGCGCATGTTCAGCATGCAACTCCACTTCCTGTTGAAAACTTTCACAGTCACAGTTGCAATCACACTGACCAGCCTTGTCAGTGACCACACTCATCGGTGGCTGGGCGCGTAGTTCCTCGACTTCCTTCTTCAACTTCTTACACTCCGCGAGAACGTCTGAGTACCGTTTATCAAAAGAAGATTGCACGGAACGGGCATTCTCCTTCGATATGGCACGATTTAAAATGCACCTGCCCACGAGGTGGCGGATTTTCTTATGAAGGATGATGTTGTGGCCCTTGATCTGGTCCAGTTTCGCGGAGAATCGTGTTATCACATCCTGCATTGCAAATTCAACAGCAATGAAGTATGCAGAGTGCAGATGAGGGGGGAGAAATAAACAAATGGAGTGCCAACCTCTTCAATATGCCTGAGAGCTGCAAAGTCCTTGTCCATAGGAACCTCTTCAACGATGGAACCGCCATCCCTGGAAGAAAGACATTTAAGTAGTTGGATCTGGCAGCCAGCAAGGAGGCGATGAAACTGCGGCACGGCAATGGAAACATACACGGCCGAAGATGCACACACGCGCACTGGCTGCTCCTCTCCCGGAGACTGGGCATTCGTCTCTGATTCTGCATTCATGATACCAAACCTATGCAAGAGTTTGAGGTTTCTGTTCTGAAGGGTGGTGTTGTGGCCCTTTAATCTCATAATCCCTTCCTGCATGGAAAAATTCACCAGGAACGAATCAGGGATCCTTTTTCATTCACAGGATATGAAAATCATAAGATTAGGAAAAGCATAGGATTTTGTATACATTAGAGAGGGTGTATGCGCTATTTTATGGGCTATTTGGAATGTACAAAATGAAGTCGTGTTTAATAAACCCAAATCTCATCCCTTCTTGCAGGTTATCCCTATGATTATTCACTAGATCCGTATGTTTCTTATCTCCAGCCCGAGGATCAGCAGGATATCATGGAGTCTGGGTGCAACTGACTAGAGACAGCCGCACGGGATTTTTACAGCCAGGGTGGCTGGCAGTTTCCTCATAGAATTACTTACTGATGTGTTTTTGCCTTTTTGGCACCCGCTGTTTTCTATGTTTCGTTGGTGGATCTTTGTGTCGACTCTAGCTGATCCGTGAGAAGTTGTCATAATTTGTGTATGAACTGAAGAAAGCAATAAAGCAGCCATATACATCATTTTGATGCAGAGGCTGTGATATGTCCCCCATTTCGAAAAAAGGAACAAACATAGGATATATTTCTATAAATCAAACAACTAATGTAGGAAAAAAACCATAGGATCTAAATGCTACACAATTCTTATAGAAGTCCTACGAATTAAAGAAGCCCTCATGCAGTACGGAGATGAAGAGGAAGAAAAAAAAGCAATGGATATATATTATATAGTGCATACATTATTAATGCTCTTGAGAGCTAACAAGTGCTCATCAAACAACGGGTCCTCGATAGCTAAGTACGAAGTGGATCCTGCGGTAGAAAGCACGAGCCTGGAACCGTCGGCCCTGGAAGATGATAGCCGGTTTAGTTGGCACCGCCTGCCAGCAAGGACTCAACGAAAATCCGGCATGGCGATGGAAACATACCCAGGAGCTTCGTACCCACCAGGTTGGCGAGAAACGAGCGATTTCTCAACTTGGGTAGGAATGGCGCTGAAACCAGCCGCCATGGAAGAAAGACGGTTAAATTGTTTGATCCGCTAGCCAGCCAGAAGGCAGAGAAACTTCGGCATGGCGATGGAAACATACCGGGGAGCTTCGTACCCACCATCTTGGCGAAACACGGTCGATTTCTCGGCATCGGTAGGAAGGGCGACACTTGAACGGGCGGCCCTGGAAGAAAGACGGTCAAATAGCTGGTTCTCCCGGGTAAAAAAATAGTTGGATCTGTTTGCCTTGCTGTAATCTGCGTTCATGGGGGCAAAGAAAGCACATGGCGATAAAAACCTACCAGGACTCTTGCTGGATTACTCTGCCCTGACCCAACAAGCCCGAAGCAGACTGAGCTTGCGATGGAAGCGCAGACTGAGCTTGCGATGGAAGCGCAGACATGCCTGTCCGCCGGCGCCGCTGGTACACTTTCAAAGTCGGAGTTTGCAGGACTTTCAGCGGGATGGATTTCACCGCGGATTTAGTCTCAGACAACAACGCCTCCTTCCTCTTCTTACACTTCTTCATGTTCTTCTTAGACAACTTGTTGAACGATGGATGAATCGCTGGAGGAAGAAGGAAGGGACAAGCAGGTGGGGATAGAAGGGGTCGGTGTAGAGCTCTCCGGGGAGGGTTCCCCGGGGAGGAGGATGAAAACTGGAACGAACAGGACAGGGATGGGACTGGGCAATCTTGTCCGTCCATCCAAAATCAAAGGGCGGGAGCACATAAGACTTTGGGCCATTGACAGGCTGGTCCTGCCACAGGCGGACCCCAAGTTTCAGCGATTCAATGTCAGTGAAAAGATGGGCAATGTAAAAGAATCTTGTTCGGGGTCGGCCGCGGAAGCCAAATCTCTGTGTCCCAAAGTCTACTAGTAGTCTACTCCTATATAGGTATAGCTGCATAGCCATCATACCATTGCATTGATCGAGCTGTACGCCTTTACCACTCTGATTCAGGTCCAAAATATTAGTGTTCTCTTGTCAAATCAAAGGCCATGTCAGTTTGACGAAATGGACGTTCTTTAACTCACAAACTACTCCAAGGACATCATTTACGGACTACTGAAGCCATGTACATATTTTCTGGATCGATTTAGTAATTTGCTACAACTGTAATATTATTTCCAATTTTCAGCAATTTATTTGAATTTTAGGATTTTACTTATAAATTTCGCTAATTGACATGTGTAGGAAAGATAGAAAACAACTAGTGTATGCATGACCAATTAATCTGACTAAATAAATCTTATAGTGGCCACTTTGCATCACTCAAACTGAGAGGGCATGTTAGATTCATATGATAGAATAATGGAGAATCGCTATGACATATGCCTCCTTGAATCCTACGGGAAAGAAATCTACATGAATTGGTAGAGCTAGGTGTGTGATGGTATCATCGGAAAGACAAAGGAAATTTCTATAGAGATTGAGAGTGCATAGCATAGTTGTCACAGATGCATATGAATTTTTCCAAGAGGTCTAACCTCTTATTAGAAATCCTATAGGGTTGTACTAGTATAAGAAAACAATACATAGAAATTTTGGAGGATTCAATTCTTCAAATCAAACAAGCTATATAGGGGGAAAATCATATCCTTTGATTCGTACAATTTGTATAGGAGTTATGTAGGATTTGACTATAGGAGTTATGTAGGATTTGACTATAGGATTTGAATATTTGTACGGTTGTGTAATATTTTTACCCAGATCAATTCACATACCACCGGTTATGTATTTTTTTGGGCTATAAAAATAGGAGGTGTGGTATATTTGATGTGTGTAGAGATAATCTCACCATCTTATAGCCACCCCTAACATTTCGAGCAAACAAAAAAAAATCTATACCACTACCCACCTCTCGTCCTACACTCAATTCCTACACAACCAAACAACAAAAATTGGCTATCCTAGCCAGGTGGTTGGGGATACTCTCATCCCATAAACCTATCCCCTAAACCAAACAACCCCTAATATGGAGGGAAGGAAAACCTAGTATCTGATACTGTACAAAAACACATAAAGCAATCTGGAACCGTCCACATAGAATCAACGGGCCAGAGCAGATGCCTTCTTTGGGAAGGGTCTTGCGCGGAAGCCAAGGAATCCTCTGCGTCGACAATCTGGTGTAGCAGTAAAATAGACCATCATAGCGGAACATTGATGGAGTCACTACAATGCGTCCGAATCCGGGTATAGTCTTGTCATATCAATGGCCATGTCAGTTTCTCCAGATATAATCTATCCGTTAGCTAGTACTACTACTCTAGAGGCTGACGCCACATGCAGAAGTTGTACAGTACTACGACTACTATCGAGTATCGACTAGTCCGATCACGTCCAGGTCGCAACTACTCAAAAATGGCCGTAAAGAAAATGCAGAAGTAGGATGGGGCCACGACAAAAGACATACATCTATTTATGGACAGAGGTAGTATCATATCAGCATGCATTAGCATCTCATTTGCAACTAGTTGCACTCGCATCCTATTATCGGATATCACACTTCTGCACTTTTAAAAAATATGAAGAAAAACAAAACTGGGACACATATTATGTTGTGTATTGCTCCACAGGTCACAGATGAGTATGTAAAAAAAATTCTAGCTTGCACAAAAAAGACAAATGATATGTGAATAGTTAAGGAATATTATTCACTTTGGTCTTTTCTTTTTTCCACAGCTCACATATGGTCACCTTTTGAAACAAATGTTTAGATGTGCGAAAGATACAACATAACCCGTGACTATGATTTGAATTTACATTTTTTTACAAACTCGAAATGTGACATCCGACAATAAGATGAGGGATCAACTAGTTGCGAAATGTTTGCACTCCTGACCATGCATCTGAATCTATCTACTAGACTACTACAACAACATACAAAATGCACCAGTTTTGAACTAGAGATGTAACAGCAGTACTAACCGTTGGTTTCCAAAATCTAACGCTTGTGATTAGAGGGATTCGCGTCAAGAGATACCACAACAGCATACACTTCTTTCTAGAACCATCATGTAGCCATTATGTAGAAGAAGAAAAAAGCAGGGTCACACCAATATCACACGTCCCACTCGATAGTAAGAAAGGTTCCAAGTTATTGTTCCCATTTCTCAACTGGTCATACCTATTTCGATGGTGTAACCTACGTAGTATAAGTTATATATTAGTTGTATGGAAAGTTTGAGCAACATTTAGAACATAATTTTGTACTCCTAATTGGTCCAACATGCATGCTAAGATTGGGGTCTTCACCTTGAAACGGCGAGCGCCGAAAAGCGGGTCAAAATCGCCCAGATCCTCGAAGATATCTACAGGCGCAGCCGCTGTATGAGAGACGGAGTGGGAAACGAGTGGGGCGATGTATGAGAGACGGAGTGGGGGTGTAGTATGTACTATAGTAAGACGGCGAGACGGCGAGGTCAGAGTGATTAAGACTAGTCACAATGGGAAGTACGTAGTACGTAGTATCATACACTACTAGTTTGTGATACTACCTCCACAATGCATAGTATCATAATATGGTTCATACTTATGTCATATTTAAAGTTTTGTAGAATCTCAATGCAAATGTGTGTACATGATGTATTTGTCATGAAGTTTTCTAAGTTTTCTAGGTTTATGTGTTATAATACTACTCTCATCTCTCACCTCATAATTGATGTGACACATTAGATTTTTGCCAACATGGCATGTATGATACTACTTACGAGCCTTAAAAGCACTTTTTTGTGATGTTGATCAAATTGTACTCTAAAATTGTCACTGGACAACAGGTCGGCCTATTGCAAACTTGTTTGAATGAGCTAAAATAGTTAGAAATCTAGAAAATTTGTCACTTCAATGAATTTTCATCCTATAACGTTTACTTAATTTGAAAAACGAATGGGGACGTTTGCCATAATGGGACAATCATTTCTACAAAAAAGAATAAGATGGAAAGTCTCGCAATGTTATTTATCATGACAACATTGACAATGTCACAACCGTGGGGTGATTAGGGAATCCACTCCGCTAGAAAAAACAAACTTATATAAGGCATGTGTGGCAATGCAGTTTGTCTACCTTATACACATATCTAGATGTGTAGCTATATATGGATTTTATTTTCCAACTTTAGATGATCAGTTTATAGTTCACCATTTAATTAGAATTCATAATTTTTGGGAATAAAATACTTGGAGGTACCCTGCAAGTGTGGTACCACAAACTAAGCCCAAACATGGGTCCCAATAGTACAACATAGCGCGCATAGGAAGTTTGAGCAAATTTGAAACCAACCAAATGAGGTAGAAACAAATCAAAAAAAAGTTGTGAAACATGTGCATGGAGCCATCACATGACATGTACTTACTACTAACAAGTAAAAAATATAAAACCCTATCATACATAGAGGTTTGGGGTGAAGAGTTATTATTCACACACATATAGAATAAATATGGACTGCTTTTGGCTTTCTACCCATTAATTTGAGCAAGCTTCATGCAGTGTCCACTTCAAACTTGACAACATTGGAACCATAGCTGCTTGAGTTCGCCTCGCTAGCCTCTTCCCATATGTAAGCTTAATTAATTGGTTACACTACGAAAACCACAATCAACTTCTGAATAATGCATGCATTGCCCCCCTTTTGCACATATGCAACTTTGCAAAGTAGGGATTTTTGGTTTACCACACATTAGTGTGTTGTTTTCTTTTTATTAGGACCCATGTTTGGTAGCCACATTTTTCCAAAGCCAAAGTGTGGTTAGCCAAAAAAAAAGCTAGTATGGCTAGCCACCAAATTGTGGCTTAAAATATTAAAGCCAAACTTTGTCAAAACTTTGTAAAAAAAAGTTGAGTCTATGACAAATGGACCATATATACATGCAATGAAGTGTGATAAGCCAAATTGTGGCAAAAACCAAACACATGCCAAATAAACTATATGCATGGCTGCCAAATTTTGGCTTCTTGACAAATTGTGGCTAGGAACCAAACATGCCCTTGCTGGCCAAAGGGGTCCGAATATGTGTTTTGTTTATTCGCTATCATGTGCAGTACGTGTGTGCACAATACCACAAATCAAAATTTCACGGGTAGGCCAAACATGCATGCATGGTAGGCGAATCGCCATTTCGAAGGCTAATTTGTCAAACTAGCTTACCATGAAACCATCATGTGTACTCCAATTAATTAAGTTCGGATATGAATGGTGGTCATCAACCAAACTAAAAAGAATTCAAAATTTGGGATGATATAGGGATGTGCCCTATTGTTGTGGAATCAGAAAACATTAGCCAACGAAAATGTGGGTTGCATCCAAGTATAGTAGCTCACAAAGTCGATTGCCAAGAAGTTTTTGCCTAAATTTGAAATAAAGCCAAAATGAGGTTCAAACTTATTGAAATCAGCAAGCAAGGCAATCACGAAGTCACCAATTACTACTTTTATCTAGGAAAAATAACAAACATGATGGCATGCAAATATTCTTGAGAAGCAGAATCATTCTGTAAATATATATTTTTGGAACCATGCATGTTGGACATTGATTCGCTTCTTGCCACATGGGTGAGCTAGCTTGGTTACCGCAAGAACCATGCATGGCGAACTTTCGAATCATGACCCCTTTTTTAAGAGATCAATGAAAAACTTCTTATTTTCGACTATACTTTGCCAAATACAGTTTTTTTGGTTTTCCACATAAAGTCTTTTCATTTTTATTGGCCGAATTAAGGGGGGCAAAATTAAAAGGATGTATTTGTGAAGTGGCTACCGCGTGTATTGCGCACACTACCACCTATACAATTTTCACAAGAGGGTGACATGGTTGGATGGCCATGCATTTCCATGGTTTGTTGGATTATCTCATCATGTAGTATATAATAAATTAATTTTGTAAATATTTTTCAATTCAAGTATTAACGATGGTTATATTACAACTCAAATAAATTGGGAAAATACTGGGATTCGCCTCCCTAGAATCAATCTTGCCCGTCCATTTCCTATCAACTGACTATAGGGAGTACTAGATTTAAATGGCGGTTGGAGTTAATTCCTCAACCTCATCGCAGTATTATTCCCATCTGTCCCCACTAAACAACCCCTGGCGGTTCGTTCTCCCCTGCATTTCGGCAAGTTCCAAAAAACCCCATTGTTTGCAGTTGCTCTCCCTCCCTCCCCCTCAATCCCTCCGATCAGTTCGACGTGCTTCAGCGCTGCCATGGCCGACGGCGGCCTGTTTACGCTAAAGAGGAGCGTCGTTCCCCATGGGACGACCAAGGTGAACGTGGTCTACACGAATGACCCTTCCGTTCTCGAGCACACCCTCAAGATGTACGAACAAAAGCTACTAGAGGACAGGTCCAGGTTCGTCGGCCTCGACCTAGAATACACTGCGGACCAAGTAAGTACCGCCGTCGTTCAGTTGGCCATGGACGACCACGTCCTGGTGTACCATTTCTGCAGGTATGTTCTTCACATGCCTTCCTTTATCCTTTTGTTTTTTAATATAGAAACTCTTCCTTTATCTTGGATCTGCTTTTTTATTTCGACATAGACTAGGTTCTAACTTGTATGAAAACACGAACAAACTAACTTGTATGAAAAATGTGGTCTGGAACGTAATATCCAACATACTTGTATAATTTTTTTGGATTGACCACGATATCTAGTTTCATGATTTTGGTACTCAAAATTTGCACAAATTTCATGTACTCATACTCACCGATAATCGGCATGGATGTCAAGATATTAACATATAGTAACTGAATCTTAACTTGACACTTAAATAATTAGATCATATAGTCGCAACAATAATTCATGTTATTTTGATGTGTATCACTGATGCAAAATCATTGTTTCACTGCAACAAGTATACAGTTTACTGGAAGAAAAATATGTGTACTATTTCAGCATATACGATCTTACAAGATTGATTTGTGTTAACATGCAGGAGTCCTGATAATCTGGCACTGCAAGAATTCCTTCAACATAAAGGAATTTGTTTCACAACTGTTGACATCAGGGGTGACTCTAGCAGGTTTGCTAGAGATGGCATTAAAATTCCTAAACATAATTGGATTGACATTCAGGATATGATCAATTTCAATGGTCCTGGCAATAGGACTGGCATGGGTGATTTGGCAGCCGCCATCATTGACCCATCTTACAAAGACATGAAGACCAAGTTCCCTACTAGCAGCCACGATCAATGGGAGTGCATGCCATTGCCTGAAGTAAACTTGAGGTATGCTGCGATTGATGGGTATGTCAGTTTTGAGTTGTACAGGCGACTCAAAAAAATCAATGATGGGCAGCGTCAAGCACAACCAATTCCAAGGGAAGTGGTTTGCCCGGATTGCAAGGAAGCGGCTAGGTTGGCCGCTCTTCCCCCTGCCTGGCGCGACGAGAAGAAGCAGTGTGTCGGGACAACCTACTGGGAATTTGTATCTTATTGCTTTAGGCACAACATACCATTTGATCCGAAGAATATGCCACCATGGATAAAGGACCCGTGCGAGCCTACTTCGGGGTCTCCGTGGGATGGCGGTTCACATGGTGAGCAAGCTAGGGCAACGGCTGGATGTGGTGAGCTAGCAAGGGCAGGGCCTGTATCTGGTTGGGAAGCTCCAACAAGGATTCCCGACACACGAAGTGCGAACGAGTGCAGAACTTGGACTGCCAACCCATGGGAGGCAGGTACAAGCGGCACCGGCAAGCGCATCAAGAGGGATGATGATAATTGGTGAACTAGGCTGGCGTTATATGTTTCCAAGATTGTACATAAGTTTAGAATTATGAACTGGTAGTATTGTTTAGGTGATGTAATTACTTTTGCAACAATGTGTATGAGGTTTCAGAATCACGCATCCTTATTTAAACATGTTTAAAACATGGAAATGAAAAGGTAAGCCTGCATCCTTCTTAGTCACTCCAAAATTAAGCTTTTGGGAAGGTATTTGAAATTTCCATGTTTGAAACCCAAAACGACTTCTCTTCGTGATTGACTTCATAAGACAAAGTTCAGGCTTAGGGGTAGATACATGATTTTTCTGGTTTGAATATGACTAGACCTTGTTTATCAACTTGAGTGCTTACTATATGACATAAGAAGGCTATGTGCTTTGGTTTTTCATTTTTTTTTGAATCTTGGTCAATTCCTAGGTACGGTTTGACCAAGATTTGAACAAGTTTAAAATATGAAAATAAAATGTAAGCCCGGTCTGGATCCTTCTTAGTCACTCTGAAATGAAGCTTTTGGGAGGTTTTTGAAATTTCCATGTGTTTGAAACCCAAAACCACTTCTCTTCATGCTTGACTTCGTAAGATAGATTTTAGGGTTAGGGGTAGATACGTACATGATTTTTCTAAGTATTTTTATGCCCATTTGAATCTTGGTCAAATCATAGGTTTGACCAAGATTTAAACATGTTTAAAATATGAAAATGAAAAGGTAAGCCTGCATCCTTCTTAGTCACTCCAAAATGAAGTTTTTGGGAAGGTTTTTGAAATTTCCATGTTTGAAACCCAAAACGACTTCTCTTCGTGCTTGACTTCATAAGACAAAGTTTAGGGTTAGGGGTAGATACATGATTTTTCTGGTTTGAATATGTCTAGACCTTGTTTATCAACTTGAGTGCTTATTATATGACATAAGAAGGCTATGTGCTTTGGTTTTTCATTTTTTTATACCCATTTGAATCTTGGTCAAATCCTAGGTTTGACCAAGATTTGAACAAGTTTAAAACATAAAAATAAAAGGTAAGCTCGACCTGGATCCTTCTTAGTCACTCTAAATTGAAGCTTTTGGGGGGTTCTTGAAATTTCCATGTTTGAAACCCAAAACCACGTCTCTTCATGCTTGACTTCATAAGACAGAGTTTAGGGTTAGGGTAGATACATGATTTGTCTGGTTTGAATATGTCTTGACCTTGTTTATCAACTTGAATGCTTAATATATGACATAAGAATACTATGTGCTTTGGTTTTCATTTTTTGATTTTTTCTGAATTTTTATGCCCATTTGATCTTGGTCAAATCCTAGGTTTAACCAAGGTTTAAACAAGTTTAAAACATGAAAATGAAAAGGTAAGCCTGCATCCTTCTTAGTCACTCCAAAATGAGGCTTTTGGGAAGGTTTTTGAAATTTCCATGTTTGAAACCCAAAACGACTTCTCTTCGTGCTTGACTTCATAAGACAAAGTTTAGGGTTAGGGGTAGATACAAGATTTTTCTGGTTTGAATATCTCTAGACCTTGTTTACCAACTTGAGTGCTTACTATATATGACATAAGAAGGCTATGTGCTTTGGTTTTTCAGTTTTTTTGAATTTTTATACCCATTTGAATCTTGGTCAAATCCTAGGTACGGTTTGACCAAGATTTGAACATGTTTAAAACATGAAAATAAAAGGTAAGCATGGATCCTTCTTAGTAACTCTAAAATGAAGCTTTTGGGAGGTTTTTGAAATTTCCATGTTTGAAACCCAAAACCACTTCTCTTCATGCTTGATCGACTTCATAAGACAGAATTTAGGGTTAGTGGGTAGATACATGATTTGTCTGGTTTGAATATGTTTAGACCTTGTTTATCAACTTGAATGCTTACTATATGACATAAGAATACTATGTGCTTTAGTTTTCATTTTTTTGATTTTTTCTGATTTTTTTGCACATTTGATCTTGGTCAAATCCTAGGTTTAACCAAGATTTAAACATGTTTAAGACATGAAAATGAAAAGGTAAGCCTGCATCCTTCTTAGTCACTCCAAAATGAAGCTTTTGGGAAGGTTTTTGAAATTTCCATGTTTGAAACCCAAAACCAGTTCTCTTCATGCTTTACTTCATAAGACAGAGTTTAGGGTTAGGGGTAGATATACGTGATTTGTCTAGTTTGAATATGTCTAGACCTTGTTTTATCAACTTGAATTCTTACTATATGACATAAAAAAAACTATGTGGTTTGGTTTGATAGTTCATTGTTCATAATTCATAGTTGATCATACATACGGATCATACATACAGAATTGCGCGATCCTTATCGCGACTTCTAACCTATCTAGTCGTCGAGGAAGATGATGGTCGCGTTCTCCTCCGCATCCCGCGCCTCCTTCTCCTTCACGGCGGCGATGGCCGCCGCCTTGTCTTCTTCCTCCGCCCTCTTCTTGTCGGCATCGTCCTTGAGGGACGCGGCCAGCGCCTTCAAGAAGAGGGGGTCTTCCCCTTCCTCCGCCTCCTCCGCCTCCTCGCCGGCTGGCGGCGCGAATCCGCCGCTGGTGCTCGCCTCCCACGCCGCCTTCGACCGGCGGTTCCTCTCCCGGTCGGCGCGCCATTTGTTGAAGACGGGGCCGCTCATCGGTTTGAGCGGCGGATCCGCCTTGTACCAGAGCCCGCCCGGGGCGAACTCGCGGAGCGACGACGGCATGTACAGGGAGCCTCTGTACCTGCACGCCGCGCGCCGACTCCCGGCGGCGGACTGCTTGCACTGGAGCCGCCACGCCTCCTCGAGCGTGTCCGGCGCGCGGGATCGCTTCGATCCGCTCGCGGGCGACGCGGAACTGGTACGGCGTGAATACATGGCGAGCGGCGAAGAATCACCACCCTGCAATCAAGGCCAAGCACGCAGCATATGGCCTCTTCCTTACGTCTTTTGCCTGGTTTGTTGCCGGTCAACGCCCCTGCTGCTGGCCCTGATGCTCCTGGTCCTGTTTAAAGTTCAGCATTAAACTCTATACTATACAACTGTCGTGGTCTTGTGATGTACAGTAGTACTCTTTTGATGCATTTGTGATGTAGTAGTACTGTACTTTTTTTTGAACTGATATAGTACTATCTAAGAAAAGTACTCCCTCCGATTCACATTCTTTTTAGCACCAAGAAATATGGATCGGATCACCGGAGCGAGGGAGTAAATTACCCTTTTGTTGTGGCTTATTTTGGCTTTTTGGCTTTGGCAAAAGCCAAAAAAAAAGCACCTAAATAGGTGCTTTTTGGGCTTTTGGATTTTGGAAGCCAAAAGAATAGAATCTTTGTTCTTGGCTTCCAAAATCCAAAAGCCCAAAAAAGCACCTATTTACGTGCTTTTTTTGGCTTTTGCCAAAGCCAAAAGCCAAAAAAAGCCACAACAAAAGGGCCATAAACATGGCATCTCGTGCATGAAGCTTGACAGATTGATCGGGTTGGCTAGAACGGCTAAACAATGCTGCTCATTAGGCAAATGCATGCCATGTACGATAGTATACATCCAGTAAAGAAGTCTATACTGACATAAAAAAGACTACATTGGGGATGAGAGTCAATTGGGGCATCTACAATACAGAAAATCTTGCTCGTAGTTGATTTTGGCTAAGAGGGTTTTGTGCCCATATTTGTATCTTGGTATAATCCTAGGTTTGACAATGATTTAAACAAGTTTAAAATATGAAAATGAAAAGGTAAGCATGGATACTTCTTAGTCACTCTAAAATGAAGCTTTTGGGAGGTTTTTGATATTTCCATGTTTGAAACCAAGAACCACTTCTCTTCATGCTTGGCTTCATAAGATAAAGTTTAGGGGTTAGGGGGTAGATACATGATTTGTTTGGTTTGAATATGTCTAGACCTTGTTTATCAGCTTGAATGCTTACTATATGACATAAGAAGACTATGTACTTTGGTTTTTCATTATTTTTTTTAAATTTTATGCCCATTTGAATCTTGGTCAAATACACTAGCTATGACCAAGATGTAAACAAGTTTAAAACATGAAAATGAAAAGGTAAGCATGGATCCTTCTTAGTCACTCTAAAATGAAGCTTTTGGGGGGTTCTTGAAATTTCCAAGTTTGAAACCCAAAACCACTTCTCTTCATGCTTGACTTCATAAGACAGAGTTTAGGGTTAGGGGGTAAATACATGATTTGTCTAGTTTGTTGTTTAGACCTTGTTTACCAACTACTAGTTCGATTTTGGGCTACTAATATAAAATTAAAATAAGTTGAACTAGTATTCCTCTAAAAAATCATTTTGGTATGCATTGTTTGATACTTTTCATAGCTATAGTGCATCACAAATTTATGATTTCATGCTTTGCTTTGCCAATTTCGATTTTTTCTAACCACCTTCTCTTTGATTTCAAATTTAGGTCAAACTATCGATGCCTACTATGTGTTCTACTTGAATTGGATGCAGCGTGCGCACATGTTTTGCCATTGTTCTGGGCTTCCACACATCTTTGGGGCATCCAAGTATTTAAGTTACCTTGTTTTTTTGAATTGTAATTCATACCCTTCCTCCCAATTTTTATGCCCATTTGAATCTTGGTCAAATCCTAAGTTTGACCAAGATTTGAACAAGTTTAAAACATGAAAATGAAAAGGTAAGCCTGAATCCTTCTTAGTCACTCAAAAATGAGAAGCTTTTGGGAGTTTTTTGAAATTTCCATGTTTGAAACCCAAAACCACTTCTCTTCATGCTTGACTTCATAAGACAGAGTTTAGGGTTAGGGGGTAGATACATGATTTGTCTAGTTTGTTGTTTAGACCTTGTTTATCAACTTGAATGCTTACTATATGACATAATAATACTATGTGCTTCGGTTTTCATTTTTTTGATTTTTTCTGAATTTTTATGCCCATTTGATCTTGGTCAAATCCTAGGCTTAACCAATATTTAAACAAGTTTAAAACATGAAAATGAAAAGGTAAGCCTGTATCCTTCTTAGTCACTCCAAAATGAAGCTTTTGGGAAGGTTTTTGAAATTTCCATGTTTGAAATCCAAAACGACTTCTCTTCGTGCTTGACTTCATAAGACAAAGTTTAGGGATAGGGGTAGAAACATGATTTTTCTGGTTTGAATATGTCTAGACCTTGTTTACCAACTTGAGTGCTTACTATATGACATAAGAAGGCTATATGCTTTGGTTTTTCATTTTTTTGAAATTTTATGCCCATTTGAATCTTGATCAAATCCTAGGTACAGTTTGACCAAGATTTGAACAATTTTAAAACATGAAAATAAAAGGTAAGCCCGACCTGGATCCTTTAGTCACTCTAAAATGAAGCTTTTGGGGGTTCTTGAAATTTCCAAGTTTGAAACCCAAAACCACTTCTCTTCATGCTTGACTACATAAGACAGAGTTTAGGGTTAGGGGTAGATACATGATTTTTCTTGTTTGAATATATCTAGACCTTGTTTATATCAACTTTAATGCTAACTATATGACATAAGAAAACTATGTGCTTTGGTTTTTAATTTTTCTGATTTTTTATTTTGATGCACATTTGAATCTTTGTCAAATCCTAGGTTTGACCAAGATTTAAACAAGTATAAAACATGAAAATGAAAAGGGGAAGCCTGTATCCTTTCTTAGTCACTCTAAAATGAAGTTTTTGGGATGTTCTTGAAATTTTCATGTTTGAAACCCAAAACCACTTCTCTTCATGCTTGACTTCATAAGATAGAGTTTAGGGGCTAGGGGATAGATACATGATTTGCCTAGGTTTGAATATGCATGTCCAAACCTTGTTTATCAACTTGAATGCTTACTATATGACATAAGAAGACTATATGCTTTTGTTTTTCATTTTTCTGATTTTTTTTAAAATTTTATGCCCATTTGAATCTTTTGGTCAAATCCTTGGTTTAATTTGACACGGATTTAAACAAGTTTAAAATATGAAAATGAAAAGGTGGTAAGCAGGCATGGATCCTTCTTATATATATTAGTCACTCTAAAATGAAGCTTTTGGGAGGTTTTTGAAATTTCCATGTTTGAAACCCAAAACCACTTCTCTTCATGTTGTTGACTTCATAAGATAGAGTTTAGGGGTTAGGGGTATAGATACATGATTTGTCTTGTTTGAATATGTGTCTAGACCTTGTTTATCAACTTTAATGCTTACTATATGACATAAGAACACTATGTGCTTTAATTTGGTTTTTAATTTTTTATTTTTTTGAATTTTGATGCACATTTTGAATCTTGGTCAAATCCTAGGTTTGACCGAGATTTGAACAAGTTTAAAACAAGAAAATAAAAGGTAAGCCCGCCAGACTGGATCGTTCTTAGTCACTCTATAATGAAGCTTTTAGGGGGGTTGTTGAAAATGTAAGCATGTATCCTTCTTAGTACGTCACACCACAATGAAGCTTTTGGGAGGGTTTTTGAAATGTCCATGTTTGAAACCCAAAACGACTTCTCTTCGTGCTTGACTTCATAATTAAGACAAAGTTTAGGGTTAGGGGTAGATACATGATTTTTCTGGTTTGAATATGTCTAGACTTTGTTTATCAACTAGCTTGAGTGCTTACTATATGGCATATATAAGAAGCTAGGCTATGTGCTTTGGTTTTTCATTTTTTTTTTGAATTTTTATGCCCATTTGAATCTTGGTCAAATCCTAGGTACGTACGGTTTGACCAAGATTTGAACATGTTTAAAACATGAAAATAAAAGGTAAGCATGGATCCTTCTTAGTCACTCTAAAATGAAGCTTTTGGGAGGTTTTTGAAATTTCCATGTTTGAAACCCAAAACCACTTCTCTTCATGCTTGGCTTCGTAAGATAGAGTTTAGGGTTTGGGGTAGATACGTACATGATTTTTCTAAGTATTTTTACGCCCATTTGAATCTTCGTCAAATCCTAAGTTTGACCAAGATTTGAACAAGTTTAAAAACATGAAAATGAAAAGGGTAAGCCTGGATCCTTGTTTAGGGTTAGGGGGTAGATACATGATTTTTGTGGTTTGAATATGGCAGACCTTGTTTATCACCTTGATATATGACATAGGAAGACGGTGTGCTTTTGTTTTTCTTTTTTTTGAATTTTTATGCCCATTTGAATCTTGGTCAAGTCATAGGTTTGACCAAGATTTAAACAGTTTAAAACATGAAAATGAAAAAGTAAGCCTGGATCCTTCTTAGTCACTCCAAAATGTACCAATTGATAAATGAGTTAACTTGGCTTCATGGAAAAAATAATGTCATGTAAATGATTTAACTTGGCTTTCGTACCCTTGAATCCATAGGAAACTTTGTATAAATGTAGTAGTATAATAATCAACCGAGTTTTTACATCAACAGGTCTGTCACTTACGTGTGGTGCCCATGCGTGAGGTCCCACACTTCAGTGAGCACAAGTCACGTGCAATAGGTACGCAAACTCCCAGCCATTTTCTTTGTCAAGAGAAGACGCATCAGGATGCGTATTGGAAGTATGTGGGTCCTTCTGGATCCTTCGGTTGTCCCTCTCACAAAAAAAAAAAATCTCTCTCATTCTCGGCCTCGCTCGACTCGCTCGCTCGCTCGCTCGCTCGCTCCTGCTCACTGACAAACCCTGCACAAAAGTCAACATCATCACCCGAAAAAGGGGAGACACCATAATTCTCTCCCTTCTTCTCTCCTTCCGAGTGATCCCTTCTTCCTCCGAGTTTCACTCGACGGGCAAACACACATGTGCTGCATAGTAATAATAAAAAAGTAGAAAAATCGACCTACGAATCTATGATTAAATAGGTTAAACTAGGGTTTTGCCCACTACTACAGATCAAGTTCAAAAATATCCAACTACTAGTTCGATTTTGGGCTACTAATATAAAATTAAAATAAGTTGAACTAGTATTCCTCTAAAAAATCATTTTGGTATGCATTGTTTGATACTTTTCATAGCTATAGTGCATCACAAATTTATGATTTCATGCTTTGCTTTGCCAATTTCGATTTTTTCTAACCACCTTCTCTTTGATTTCAAATTTAGGTCAAACTATCGATGCCTACTATGTGTTCTACTTGAATTGGATGCAGCGTGCGCACATGTTTTGCCATTGTTCTGGGCTTCCACACATCTTTGGGGCATCCAAGTATTTAAGTTACCTTGTTTTTTTGAATTGTAATTCATACCCTTCCTCCCAATTTTTATGCCCATTTGAATCTTGGTCAAATCCTAAGTTTGACCAAGATTTGAACAAGTTTAAAACATGAAAATGAAAAGGTAAGCCTGAATCCTTCTTAGTCACTCAAAAATGAGAAGCTTTTGGGAGTTTTTTGAAATTTCCATGTTTGAAACCCAAAACCACTTCTCTTCATGCTTGACTTCATAAGACAGAGTTTAGGGTTAGGGGGTAGATACATGATTTGTCTAGTTTGTTGTTTAGACCTTGTTTATCAACTTGAATGCTTACTATATGACATAATAATACTATGTGCTTCGGTTTTCATTTTTTTTGATTTTTTCTGAATTTTTATGCCCATTTGATCTTGGTCAAATCCTAGGCTTAACCAATATTTAAACAAGTTTAAAACATGAAAATGAAAAGGTAAGCCTGTATCCTTCTTAGTCACTCCAAAATGAAGCTTTTGGGAAGGTTTTTGAAATTTCCATGTTTGAAATCCAAAACGACTTCTCTTCGTGCTTGACTTCATAAGACAAAGTTTAGGGCTAGGGGTAGAAACATGATTTTTCTGGTTTGAATATGTCTAGACCTTGTTTACCAACTTGAGTGCTTACTATATGACATAAGAAGGCTATATGCTTTGGTTTTTCATTTTTTTTGAAATTTTATGCCCATTTGAATCTTGATCAAATCCTAGGTACGGTTTGACCAAGATTTGAACAATTTTAAAACATGAAAATAAAAGGTAAGCCCGACCTGGATCCTTTAGTCACTCTAAAATGAAGCTTTTGGGGGTTCTTGAAATTTCCAAGTTTGAAACCCAAAACCACTTCTCTTCATGCTTGACTACATAAGACAGAGTTTAGGGTTAGGGGTAGATACATGATTTTTCTTGTTTGAATATATCTAGACCTTGTTTATATCAACTTTAATGCTAACTATATGACATAAGAAAACTATGTGCTTTGGTTTTTAATTTTTCTGATTTTTTATTTTGATGCACATTTGAATCTTTGTCAAATCCTAGGTTTGACCAAGATTTAAACAAGTATAAAACATGAAAATGAAAAGGGAAGCCTGTATCCTTTCTTAGTCACTCTAAAATGAAGTTTTTGGGATGTTCTTGAAATTTTCATGTTTGAAACCCAAAACCACTTCTCTTCATGCTTGACTTCATAAGATAGAGTTTAGGGGCTAGGGGATAGATACATGATTTTCCTAGGTTTGAATATGCATGTCCAAACCTTGTTTATCAACTTGAATGCTTACTATATGACATAAGAAGACTATATGCTTTTGTTTTTCATTTTTCTGATTTTTTTAAAATTTTATGCCCATTTGAATCTTTTGGTCAAATCCTTGGTTTAATTTGACACGGATTTAAACAAGTTTAAAATATGAAAATGAAAAGGTGGTAAGCAGGCATGGATCCTTCTTATATATATTAGTCACTCTAAAATGAAGCTTTTGGGAGGTTTTTGAAATTTCCATGTTTGAAACCCAAAACCACTTCTCTTCATGTTGTTGACTTCATAAGATAGAGTTTAGGGGTTAGGGGTATAGATACATGATTTGTCTTGTTTGAATATGTGTCTAGACCTTGTTTATCAACTTTAATGCTTACTATATGACATAAGAACACTATGTGCTTTAATTTGGTTTTTAATTTTTATATTTTTTTGAATTTTGATGCACATTTTGAATCTTGGTCAAATCCTAGGTTTGACCGAGATTTGAACAAGTTTAAAACAAGAAAATAAAAGGTAAGCCCGCCAGACTGGATCCTTCTTAGTCACTCTATAATGAAGCTTTTAGGGGGGTTGTTGAAAATGTAAGCATGTATCCTTCTTAGTACGTCACACCACAATGAAGCTTTTGGGAGGGTTTTTGAAATGTCCATGTTTGAAACCCAAAACGACTTCTCTTCGTGCTTGACTTCATAATTAAGACAAAGTTTAGGGTTAGGGGTAGATACATGATTTTTCTGGTTTGAATATGTCTAGACTTTGTTTATCAACTAGCTTGAGTGCTTACTATATGGCATATATAAGAAGCTAGGCTATGTGCTTTGGTTTTTCATTTTTTTTGAATTTTTATGCCCATTTGAATCTTGGTCAAATCCTAGGTACGTACGGTTTGACCAAGATTTGAACATGTTTAAAACATGAAAATAAAAGGTAAGCATGGATCCTTCTTAGTCACTCTAAAATGAAGCTTTTGGGAGGTTTTTGAAATTTCCATGTTTGAAACCCAAAACCACTTCTCTTCATGCTTGGCTTCGTAAGATAGAGTTTAGGGTTTGGGGTAGATACGTACATGATTTTTCTAAGTATTTTTACGCCCATTTGAATCTTCGTCAAATCCTAAGTTTGACCAAGATTTGAACAAGTTTAAAAACATGAAAATGAAAAGGGTAAGCCTGGATCCTTGTTTAGGGTTAGGGGGTAGATACATGATTTTTGTGGTTTGAATATGGCAGACCTTGTTTATCACCTTGATATATGACATAGGAAGACGGTGTGCTTTTGTTTTTCTTTTTTTTGAATTTTTATGCCCATTTGAATCTTGGTCAAGTCATAGGTTTGACCAAGATTTAAACAGGTTTAAAACATGAAAATGAAAAAGTAAGCCTGGATCCTTCTTAGTCACTCCAAAATGTACCAATTGATAAATGAGTTAACTTGGCTTCATGGAAAAAATAATGTCATGTAAATGATTTAACTTGGCTTTCGTACCCTTGAATCCATAGGAAACTTTGTATAAATGTAGTAGTATAATAATCAACCGAGTTTTTACATCAACAGGTCTGTCACTTACGTGTGGTGCCCATGCGTGAGGTCCCACACTTCAGTGAGCACAAGTCACGTGCAATAGGTACGCAAACTCCCAGCCATTTTCTTTGTCAAGAGAAGACGCATCAGGATGCGTATTGGAAGTATGTGGGTCCTTCTGGATCCTTCGGTTGTCCCTCTCACAACAAAAAGCAAATCTCTCTCATTCTCGGCCTCGCTCGACTCGCTCGCTCGCTCGCTCCTGCTCACTGACAAACCCTGCACAAAAGTCAACATCATCACCCGAAAAAGGGGAGACACCATAATTCTCTCCCTTCTTCTCTCCTTCCGAGTGATCCCTCTTCCTCCGAGTTTCACTCGACGGGCAAACACACATGTGCTGCATAGTAATAATAAAAAAGTAGAAAAATCGACCTACGAATCTATGATTAAATAGGTTAAACTAGGGTTTTGCCCACTACTACAGATCAAGTTCAAAAATATCCAACTACTAGTTCGATTTTGGGCTACTAATATAAAATTAAAATAAGTTGAACTAGTATTCCTCTAAAAAATCATTTTGGTATGCATTGTTTGATACTTTTCATAGCTATAGTGCATCACAAATTTATGATTTCATGCTTTGCTTTGCCAATTTCGATTTTTTCTAACCACCTTCTCTTTGATTTCAAATTTAGGTCAAACTATCGATGCCTACTATGTGTTCTACTTGAATTGGATGCAGCGTGCGCACATGTTTTGCCATTGTTCTGGGCTTCCACACATCTTTGGGGCATCCAAGTATTTAAGTTACCTTGTTTTTTTGAATTGTAATTCATACCCTTCCTCCCAATTTTTATGCACATTTGAATCTTGGTCAAATCCTAAGTTTGACCAAGATTTGAACAAGTTTAAAACATGAAAATGAAAAGGTAAGCCTGAATCCTTCTTAGTCACTCAAAAATGAGAAGCTTTTGGGAGTTTTTTGAAATTTCCATGTTTGAAACCCAAAACCACTTCTCTTCATGCTTGACTTCATAAGACAGAGTTTAGGGTTAGGGGTAGATACATGATTTGTCTAGTTTGTTGTTTAGACCTTGTTTATCAACTTGAATGCTTACTATATGACATAATAATACTATGTGCTTTGGTTTTCATTTTTTTATTTTTTCTGAATTTTTATGCCCATTTGATCTTGGTCAAATCCTAGGCTTAACCAATATTTAAACAAGTTTAAAACATGAAAATGAAAAGGTAAGCCTGTATCCTTCTTAGTCACTCCAAAATGAAGCTTTTGGGAAGGTTTTTGAAATTTCCATGTTTGAAATCCAAAACGACTTCTCTTCGTGCTTGACTTCATAAGACAAAGTTTAGGGCTAGGGGTAGAAACATGATTTTTCTGGTTTGAATATGTCTAGACCTTGTTTACCAACTTGAGTGCTTACTATATGACATAAGAAGGCTATATGCTTTGGTTTTTCATTTTTTTTGAAATTTTATGCCCATTTGAATCTTGATCAAATCCTAGGTACGGTTTGACCAAGATTTGAACAATTTTAAAACATGAAAATAAAAGGTAAGCCCGACCTGGATCCTTTAGTCACTCTAAAATGAAGCTTTTGGGGGGTTCTTGAAATTTCCAAGTTTGAAACCCAAAACCACTTCTCTTCATGCTTGACTACATAAGACAGAGTTTAGGGTTAGGGGTAGATACATGATTTTTCTTGTTTGAATATATCTAGACCTTGTTTATATCAACTTTAATGCTAACTATATGACATAAGAAAACTATGTGCTTTGGTTTTTAATTTTTCTGATTTTTTTATTTTGATAGATGCACATTTGAATCTTTGTCAAATCCTAGGTTTGACCAAGATTTAAACAAGTATAAAACATGAAAATGAAAAGGGAAGCCTGTATCCTTTCTTAGTCACTCTAAAATGAAGTTTTTGGGGTGTTCTTGAAATTTTCATGTTTGAAACCCAAAACCACTTCTCTTCATGCTTGACTTCATAAGATAGAGTTTAGGGGCTAGGGGATAGATACATGATTTGCCTAGGTTTGAATATGCATGTCCAAACCTTGTTTATCAACTTGAATGCTTACTATATGACATAAGAAGACTATATGCTTTTGTTTTTCATTTTTCTGATTTTTTTTAAAATTTTATGCCCATTTGAATCTTTTGGTCAAATCCTTGGTTTAATTTGACACGGATTTAAACAAGTTTAAAATATGAAAATGAAAAGGTGGTAAGCAGGCATGGATCCTTCTTATATATATTAGTCACTCTAAAATGAAGCTTTTGGGAGGTTTTTGAAATTTCCATGTTTGAAACCCAAAACCACTTCTCTTCATGTTGTTGACTTCATAAGATAGAGTTTAGGGGTTAGGGGTATAGATACATGATTTGTCTTGTTTGAATATGTGTCTAGACCTTGTTTATCAACTTTAATGCTTACTATATGACATAAGAACACTATGCGCTTTAATTTGGTTTTTAATTTTTTTAAATTTTGATGCACATTTTGAATCTTGGTCAAATCCTAGGTTTGACCGAGATTTGAACAAGTTTAAAACAAGAAAATAAAAGGTAAGCCCGCCAGACTGGATCCTTTCTTAGTCACTCTATAATGAAGCTTTTAGGGGGGTTGTTGAAAATGTAAGCATGTATCCTTCTTAGTACGTCACACCACAATGAAGCTTTTGGGAGGGTTTTTGAAATGTCCATGTTTGAAACCCAAAACGACTTCTCTTCGTGCTTGACTTCATAATTAAGACAAAGTTTAGGGTTAGGGGTATATAGATACATGATTTTTCTGGTTTGAATATGTCTAGACTTTGTTTATCAACTAGCTTGAGTGCTTACTATATGGCATATATAAGAAGCTAGGCTATGTGCTTTGGTTTTTCATTTTTTTTGAATTTTTATGCCCATTTGAATCTTGGTCAAATCCTAGGTACGTACGGTTTGACCAAGATTTGAACATGTTTAAAACATGAAAATAAAAGGTAAGCATCGATCCTTCTTAGTCACTCTAAAATGAAGCTTTTGGGAGGTTTTTGAAATTTCCATGTTTGAAACCCAAAACCACTTCTCTTCATGCTTGGCTTCGTAAGATAGAGTTTAGGGTTTGGGGTAGATACGTACATGATTTTTCTAAGTATTTTTACGCCCATTTGAATCTTCGTCAAATCCTAAGTTTGACCAAGATTTGAACAAGTTTAAAAACATGAAAATGAAAAGGGTAAGCCTGGATCCTTGTTTAGGGTTAGGGGGTAGATACATGATTTTTGTGGTTTGAATATGGCAGACCTTGTTTATCACCTTGATATATGACATAGGAAGACGGTGTGCTTTTGTTTTTCTTTTTTTTGAATTTTTATGCCCATTTGAATCTTGGTCAAGTCATAGGTTTGACCAAGATTTAAACAGGTTTAAAACATGAAAATGAAAAAGTAAGCCTGGATCCTTCTTAGTCACTCCAAAATGTACCAATTGATAAATGAGTTAACTTGGCTTCATGGAAAAAATAATGTCATGTAAATGATTTAACTTGGCTTTCGTACCCTTGAATCCATAGGAAACTTTGTATAAATGTAGTAGTATAATAATCAACCGAGTTTTTACATCAACAGGTCTGTCACTTACGTGTGGTTCCCATGCGTGAGGTCCCACACTTCAGTGAGCACAAGTCACGTGCAATAGGTACGCAAACTCCCAGCCATTTTCTTTGTCAAGAGAAGACGCATCAGGATGCGTATTGAAGTATGTGGGTCCTTCTGGATCCTTCGGTTGTCCCTCTCACAAAAAAAAACAAATCTGTCTCATTCTCGCCTCGCTCGACTCGCTCGCTCGCTCCGCTCACTGACAAACCCTGCACAAAGTCAACATCATCACCCGAAAAAGGGGAGACACCATAATTCTCTCCCTTCTTCTCTCCTTCCGAGTGATCCCTCTTCCTCCGAGTTTCACTCGACGGGCAAACACACATGTGTTGCATAGTAATAATAAAAAAGTAGAAAAATCGACCTACGAATCTATGATTAAATAGGTTAAACTAGGGTTTTGCCCACTACTACAGATCAAGTTCAAAAATATCCAACTACTAGTTCGATTTTGGGCTACTAATATAAAATTAAAATAAGTTGAACTAGTATTCCTCTAAAAAATCATTTTGGTATGCATTGTTTGATACTTTTCATAGCTATAGTGCATCACAAATTTATGATTTCATGCTTTGCTTTGCCAATTTCGATTTTTTCTAACCACCTTCTCTTTGATTTCAAATTTAGGTCAAACTATCGATGCCTACTATGTGTTCTACTTGAATTGGATGCAGCGTGCGCACATGTTTTGCCATTGTTCTGGGCTTCCACACATCTTTGGGGCATCCAAGTATTTAAGTTACCTTGTTTTTTGAATTGTAATTCATACCCTTCCTCCCAATTTTTATGCACATTTGAATCTTGGTCAAATCCTAAGTTTGACCAAGATTTGAACAAGTTTAAAACATGAAAATGAAAAGGTAAGCCTGAATCCTTCTTAGTCACTCAAAAATGAGAAGCTTTTGGGAGTTTTTTGAAATTTCCATGTTTGAAACCCAAAACCACTTCTCTTCATGCTTGACTTCATAAGACAGAGTTTAGGGTTAGGGGGTAGATACATGATTTGTCTAGTTTGTTGTTTAGACCTTGTTTATCAACTTGAATGCTTACTATATGACATAATAATACTATGTGCTTTGGTTTTCATTTTTTTGATTTTTTCTGAATTTTTATGCCCATTTGATCTTGGTCAAATCCTAGGCTTAACCAATATTTAAACAAGTTTAAAACATGAAAATGAAAAGGTAAGCCTGTATCCTTCTTAGTCACTCCAAAATGAAGCTTTTGGGAAGGTTTTTGAAATTTCCATGTTTGAAATCCAAAACGACTTCTCTTCGTGCTTGACTTCATAAGACAAAGTTTAGGGCTAGGGGTAGAAACATGATTTTTCTGGTTTGAATATGTCTAGACCTTGTTTACCAACTTGAGTGCTTACTATATGACATAAGAAGGCTATATGCTTTGGTTTTTCATTTTTTTGAAATTTTATGCCCATTTGAATCTTGATCAAATCCTAGGTACAGTTTGACCAAGATTTGAACAATTTTAAAACATGAAAATAAAAGGTAAGCCCGACCTGGATCCTTTAGTCACTCTAAAATGAAGCTTTTGGGGGTTCTTGAAATTTCCAAGTTTGAAACCCAAAACCACTTCTTCATGCTTGACTACATAAGACAGAGTTTAGGGTTAGGGGTAGATACATGATTTTTCTTGTTTGAATATATCTAGACCTTGTTTATATCAACTTTAATGCTAACTATATGACATAAGAAAACTATGTGCTTTGGTTTTTAATTTTTCTGATTTTTTATTTTGATAGATGCACATTTGAATCTTTGTCAAATCCTAGGTTTGACCAAGATTTAAACAAGTATAAAACATGAAAATGAAAAGGGAAGCCTGTATCCTTTCTTAGTCACTCTAAAATGAAGTTTTTGGGTGTTCTTGAAATTTTCATGTTTGAAACCCAAAACCACTTCTCTTCATGCTTGACTTCATAAGATAGAGTTTAGGGGCTAGGGGATAGATACATGATTTGCCTAGGTTTGAATATGCATGTCCAAACCTTGTTTATCAACTTGAATGCTTACTATATGACATAAGAAGACTATATGCTTTTGTTTTTCATTTTTCTGATTTTTTTTAAAATTTTATGCCCATTTGAATCTTTTGGTCAAATCCTTGGTTTAATTTGACACGGATTTAAACAAGTTTAAAATATGAAAATGAAAAGGTGGTAAGCAGGCATGGATCCTTCTTATATATTTTTAGTCACTCTAAAATGAAGCTTTTGGGAGGTTTTTGAAATTTCCATGTTTGAAACCCAAAACCACTTCTCTTCATGTTGTTGACTTCATAAGATAGAGTTTAGGGGTTAGGGGTATAGATACATGATTTGTCTTGTTTGAATATGTGTCTAGACCTTGTTTATCAACTTTAATGCTTACTATATGACATAAGAACACTATGTGCTTTAATTTGGTTTTTAATTTTTTTAAATTTTGATGCACATTTTGAATCTTGGTCAAATCCTAGGTTTGACCGAGATTTGAACAAGTTTAAAACAAGAAAATAAAAGGTAAGCCCGCCAGACTGGATCCTTTCTTAGTCACTCTATAATGAAGCTTTTAGGGGGGTTGTTGAAAATGTAAGCATGTATCCTTCTTAGTACGTCACACCACAATGAAGCTTTTGGGAGGGTTTTTGAAATGTCCATGTTTGAAACCCAAAACGACTTCTCTTCGTGCTTGACTTCATAATTAAGACAAAGTTTAGGGTTAGGGGTATATAGATACATGATTTTTCTGGTTTGAATATGTCTAGACTTTGTTTATCAACTAGCTTGAGTGCTTACTATATGGCATATATAAGAAGCTAGGCTATGTGCTTTGGTTTTTCTTTTTTGAATTTTTATGCCCATTTGAATCTTGGTCAAATCCTAGGTACGTACGGTTTGACCAAGATTTGAACATGTTTAAAACATGAAAATAAAAGGTAAGCATCGATCCTTCTTAGTCACTCTAAAATGAAGCTTTTGGGAGGTTTTTGAAATTTCCATGTTTGAAACCCAAAACCACTTCTCTTCATGCTTGGCTTCGTAAGATAGAGTTTAGGGTTTGGGGTAGATACGTACATGATTTTTCTAAGTATTTTTACGCCCATTTGAATCTTCGTCAAATCCTAAGTTTGACCAAGATTTGAACAAGTTTAAAAACATGAAAATGAAAAGGGTAAGCCTGGATCCTTGTTTAGGGTTAGGGGGTAGATACATGATTTTTGTGGTTTGAATATGGCAGACCTTGTTTATCACCTTGATATATGACATAGGAAGACGGTGTGCTTTTGTTTTTCTTTTTTTTGAATTTTTATGCCCATTTGAATCTTGGTCAAGTCATAGGTTTGACCAAGATTTAAACATGTTTAAAACATGAAAATGAAAAAGTAAGCCTGGATCCTTCTTAGTCACTCCAAAATGTACCAATTGATAAATGAGTTAACTTGGCTTCATGGAAAAAATAATGTCATGTAAATGATTTAACTTGGCTTTCGTACCCTTGAATCCATAGGAAACTTTGTATAAATGTAGTAGTATAATAATCAACCGAGTTTTTACATCAACAGGTCTGTCACTTACGTGTGGTGCCCATGCGTGAGGTCCCACACTTCAGTGAGCACAAGTCACGTGCAATAGGTACGCAAACTCCCAGCCATTTTCTTTGTCAAGAGAAGACGCATCAGGATGCGTATTGGAAGTATGTGGGTCCTTCTGGATCCTTCGGTTGTCCCTCTCACAAAAAAACAAATCTCTCTCATTCTCGGCCTCGCTCGACTCGCTCGCTCGCTCGCTCGCTCCTCCTCCTGACAAACCCTGCACAAAAGTCAACATCATCACCCGAAAAAGGGGAGACACCATAATTCTCTCCCTTCTTCTCTCCTTCCGAGTGATCCCTTCTTCCTCCGAGTTTCACTCGACGGGCAAACACACATGTGTTGCATAGTAATAATAAAAAACTAGAAAAATCGATCAAAAATGGGCTCATCCTATTTGCATGGCGTCTCCGCCTCCACCTCCGGCGACTAAACCCTAGCTCCGCCGTCCCAGTGATCCACCTGATCTCTGGCCATCTTTCTCCACACATTTTCCCTGCCTTGCTTCTCTCCATCTTTCTACCGCTTGGTTTTACGGTTTCCTTGGTCAGATCGATGGGATCTATCAAAGAGTCTGGAATGTTTCATTTCGAAGGGTTCAAGATTTAGATCTGGTGAACTTCTGTCCTAAGGAGGGTGTACTTCTGGTTTCGATTTGCGACTCTCGTTTCTTGTTCTCTCTTTTGGATTCATCTGGTTTTTCTGTGGCCACAAGATATTCTTATGAAGGGGAGGAGATTCTGAAAGGATCTTATATCACATTCCCTCACCATGTGATCAAAGTGAGAGAAAAGGTGGACAATCGGCAACCAAGGTATGTGAGGTCTCAGGGGATCTAGTTTTTCTTCGAGAAATATGCGTGGGTTGAGGATATTGCTAGTTTCGAGGCTAAATCTAGGGCAAATCTTGTTGTCAATAATATTGCTCCCACTCCTGATGTTTTGGATGAGACCGAACTGGATACCGCCATAGATTCATCTGCTGTAGATTCACTTTAGATCTCAAGGGAAAGTCAAAGCTTGATCATACTCTGAGGAGATTAACCCTAAAGTGTCTACCCTGCTGATCAAACCCATCCCTCTAAGAGGTGGAGGATCACATATTCTACACACAAAGATCTTGATCGTGGCGAGAATGAAGGCTTATGATGGATCTCTCTCTCGTTCAATCAAGGATGATGGCACTCTTTTGGATGCAAAAGGAAAATTATTGGATGTCGATACATGGAATCCAAGGATAATTTCTCGTTCGTGCTAAACTCTATTTCCCAATGCATGTGGTTCGGATGGGACAGCCGTTACAGAAGACAAGTAATGTCACGCAGTGTGCATGGCCCATGCATCTTATAATGAACCGGCTTCCAAGAAAGTGGTGGATTCTGAATCAAGATTCACCCCAGATGAGCCATTATAGTTTATCAAAGATTCTTGATTACAGCCCGGGTATCAAGGTTGCAAAGTTTTGTTATTCTCAGTTTGGCGACAGTTCATCCATCTTGTAATTCGGGACACTTCACAATGGTAGTCTCCTTTGGACGTGCTTCGTTTAAACTCGATGAAAGTGCTGTGGGTATTGCTCTTGAGGCAGGGTGGTTTCAGTGGAGACCTCAAAGTGTCTTTGATTCGAGACGGGTTTTCTCTTTCTGTGTTTCATGCAAATCTGTTGGGTTTCATTTATTTAATCTTAGAAGTTTTGCTTGTACACAATTCAAGTGCTTTTTCCACCTATGGAGTTGGGGTGGTCCAAACTGGAGAGAGAATTTCAAAATTGGCGGAGGAGTGTGAGCAATCCTGGACTCTAGTTAGCCCTACAAAAAAGAGAGCACGTCTTGGAATGTCTGCTATGCAACGGGTCAACCCAAACCTATTCGAGAAAAGATAAGGCTCCTTCAAGAAATCTCTCCTTTGCGGATTCAATTGAATACACAGCATGCAAAGGGTATCAGAATCCTAATTTAGTACTGGGGTTGTCTTGCCTCCTACTCATTGTACATCCACGTTGCCCTCTTTGAAATTTGGTTCTGCAAAACCTTTCGAGTTCACACAAGACAAGCTTGTTCAGTCAATTGAGAAGAATCATAATACAAATTCCCCTGGTTCTGTTGATCAGCAAGCAAGCTCTATTCATAATGTTGTTCCTTCAAAGGACAATGATCATGCCTCTACTTCGGGTACAAAACAAATACCTCATACACAAGATCAAGAGGAAGATCCCCATGGATATATTGCTTTAGATAATTTGGTGGATGACATGGCTTTTCAAGTTTGGGAATGTTCAAGATGTATTTCTATGGGTCATAGTGCCAAGGATTGCACAAGGAAAATTCGGTGCCGTTTTTGTTTTCGATATGGTCATTTTCGGAAGGATTGTTTAGATTGGAAGAATAAAAAATCCTTTAAATGGGTCCCCAAACAGAGTAACCCTGTCATTAATGAACCTTCTGTCGGTTCAGACATAGACTCCCACCTGGAAGCTGTTTCTCTGCACGGCCGCGACGGTTCGGTTCCAATACAAACTGCTAAATGTACCCAAGCATCTACTTCAGACAATCCTTCCTGCTTCGTTGCCCTCGGCACCTCCGCTCACGCCGCCATCTTGTCATCCTCCAATGGCGAACTTTGAGGTCGACCCGACTCCCTGGTTACCACATGGTCACCAGATCATCGATGGCGGCCCCACCCGTCTTCCGCGGACCTTCTACATCCCTCCGTTGATCCGCCGCGTCGCCATGACAACATCGTGTCGCCGAACTTATGCCGCCGCCTCCTGGTCAGCTAATCCCGCATTGGCGTCAGGCAGGTACGGAACTTTATCGAAGGCCAGCTGCAAAGAACTGTAGAGGATGTGCAGCCATGCTTGCTTGGTTTGGGGTTTTATCGTCCTGCGGCCAGAGCGGCATTGGTCAATCATATTCCCTATCAGATACAACAGGGGGTTTTTGTTCGATTTCTCAACCATGATGATAGGGAAAATCATAGGGCTGTTCAGGGTTTTCGATTTGGATGGTTAATGCTTCTCAGTGTCCCGTTGGACTATAGGACTGATTATGATCTGGCTAATGCTGTTAGTTCCTTTGGAAAATTGCTACATTGGCATCAGGATGATGCTCGCTTGAAAGAACAATTTGCTATGTGGCTTTCCAATCTGAAGCTAAGGTTCCTAGGGATATTGTTTTCACTAAATATGCTTCTGTTGGTGGAGTTAAGGAATCTTGGACAGCTGCTTGTTTTATACTCACTGCTGAATTTGCTGATGAGCTGCCACATGATGAGGACCAAATGCCACTCAATGGCAATCCACATCCTATGCCTAGGCTCCTGCAGCCTGACTTGAATAATTTTGTGAATCCACAATTTCCTGAGATTGGCTGGATGTGCAAGAACAGGTGCAGCCTCCTGTGCATAATCATGGAGCGTGCACCCTTTGTTTGAGGTGGAGGAAGAGCAAGATCAAGCTATGGAGGTGGAGGGCCAGGCACAAGAACAACCAGAAGAAATCCATGAGCAACAGTGGAACAAGAGATTCACCAGTTTAATGAGTCTGCCTTTCTTGATACATCAAGTTCGAAGGTTCAGTTAACATGCTACAGGCTTCACAGCATTTGGTAATCAACAGGATTGAGGTGCGGTTTGATGTGGTTGACAAGAAGCTTCTTTCTTTTTTCCACAAACAATTTCCTAGTTTTGCAAGTTGCTTGCCTGATGTGATGGTTGGGCCTCTTTGCCCAAGGATATGATCATGGATAGAATCTATAAAGGTTTAGCTCCTTCTCTTTTTAAGGCTGTTCCTATGGCATTACCTACACAGAAGTTTGCCTGGCTTTCTGGCTATAGGAGCTTGCTCTCTGAACTGCTTACGTGAAGCACCAATGGATACTTGTGAGCAATTCAGTGTGGGGCCTCTGCTGATTCTGAGTTTGTTGGTGGGAGAACACTAGTCAGCAAGAAGAAAATTAAGGACCTTTTTACCCCAAGGATTACAAGAAGTGCACTTAAAGCCCAGATGCATATTCAGAAGCAAGGGATGAAGAAAGTGTCTAGGAGGAATTCTATCACTGCTGCAGTTTCTCTTTTTACTGAAGATGTGGACAGTTCATCTTGGACTGATAGTTCTGTCAGAAGATGTACTAGACACATGGCTAAAGCAAATGGGTATAAGTTTGAGAGTATGCCAGACAAGGGCACAGCTAGGAAAAAACCTAAGTCATCCAAGCCAGAACAAGCAGATAAGGAGGAGGTTGTTCCTTTCATACCTGTTTCCACATTGCAGAACATTGGAAGGCAACTACAAATCCCTGAGGAGGACATCACAACAGAGAAGCTTATGGCTGCTCCTGTGGACACCAAGGAAAAGAAGTCATCCAATGAATTATAGTTTATTATGTCAAACAGTCAGTGGTGCTTTTGTGACAAATGTGAGACTAGTCAGTGGTGTGTGTGTGACATTTAGAAGCATAGCTTTTGGCAGTACAAGACTTCTATTCTCCATTTGTGACTGTAATGATAATACTTGTTATTATGGTGTTCATGGTTATCCTGTGTGGCCTTATGCATGGTCCATTTATGAGATGCTATATTTGGTTTTAATGAATAGAACAACAATGAAGGTTGATTGGAATGTTCTTTGTTGGAATGTCAGAGGTTTAAATGACAAAGACAAGAGATTATTGGTGTTTAACAAAATTGATGAAAGTAATTGTGCCATTATATGCCTGCAAGAAACTAAATGTGAATCTTTTGAACACTCATTTATAAGGACTTTCTGCCCCAAAAGATTTGATAGATTTGCTTTTGTGCCCTCCATTGGTGCTTCTGGGGGGATTATTGTCCTTTGGAATAGTAGGGTTTTCATGGGCACTCTTCTTGAAATCACTCACTCTGCTATTAGGATACAATTCACTTCTGCTCACACTACTGAAAAGTGGACTCTGGTTACTGTGTATGGTCCTTGTAGAGGGATAATGAGAGATGAATTTGTTCAATGGTTGCATGATTTGGATATCCCTGTACATGATAATTGGTTACTCATTGGGGACTTTAATTTTATGAGATCAGTTGATAATAGGAATAAACCAGGGGCTGATATGGCAGATATCTTTCTATTTAATAGTATCATCAGCCATCTGGGATTATTGGAATTACCTCTGAAAGGTAGACGTTTTACTTGGTCTAACATGCAAGCCACACCCCTGATGGAACAACTAGACTGGTTTTTCACAACATGTGAATGGACTCTAAAATTTCCCAATACAATGGTATTCCCTCTGTCAAAATCTACCTCAGATCACATCCCTTGTGTGGTGTCTATCTCTACATCTATTCCAAAAGCAAAGATTTTTAGGTTTGAGAATATCTGGCTGGAGCAGCCAGGGTTTATGGATGTAGTGAAGAAGGCTTGGGAATTACCAACTCACAAAAATAATGTGGCTTCTGTTTTGGCTGCAAAATTTAAAAATCTCAGATATGCTCTGAAGAAATGGGGGAAAAATTTGTCTCATTTGAATTTGATAATTGAGCACTGCAACAAGGTCATATTATTCTTTGATGACCTGGAGGACTCTAGGGATTTAAGTAGGGAGGAATTTAATTTCAGAAATATTGTGAAGGTGCATCTTAAAAAGTTACTGGGCATACAGTCAACATATTGGAAGAATAGATGTACAATTAGATGGATTAAACTTGGAGGAGAAAATACCAAATTCTTTCATGCCAAGGCTACTGAAAGATACAGATATAATGTCATCTCAGTTATTAAGGATGAACAAGGGAACTCTATGGTGGATCATAATCAGAAGGCTAATGCTCTTTGGACATGTTATAAAAATAGAATGGGAGTAACAAATGCTTCTGCCACACAAGCTGACATATCACATCTTATCTCTCCTGTTCAAGGCTTGGAATCTTTGTCAAAAGAGTTTACTGTTGAAGAAATTGAGGGTGTGGTTAAGCATATGAAAACTGATAAAGCTCCTGGTCCAGATGGATTCAATGGGTTGTTTGTCAAAAAATGTTGGCACATTATAAAGGATGACTTCCTTAACTTGTGCAAGGATTTTCATAAGGGTCAAGCTTCTCTGGAAAGTATTAATAGCTCCTTTATAACCCTGATTCCAAAGAGTTTGTCTCCAGAAACAGTGAATGATTTTAGACCAATCTCACTGACAAATACTTGTCTGAAATTTCTGACAAAGTTGGCTGCTAACAGACTTCAGATTCAAATTACAAAGTGCATTCATGAAAAGTATGGATTCATAAGGGGTAGAACTATTCAAGACTGTTTAGCATGGACTTTTGAATACTTACATCAATGTCACAAATCTAAGAGGAAAGTTATTGTGTTAAAGCTAGATTTTGAAAAGGCCTTTGATACAATTGAACACAAAGCCATTATCAAGATAATGGAACTTAAAGGGTTTGATCCAATATTTATTAATTGGGTGATTGAGATTCTTTCTTCTGGTTCCTCTGCAATTCTGTTGAATGGGGTTCCTGGTAAAACTTTTGTATGTAAAAGAGGGGTCAGACAGGGAGATCCTTTATCTCCTCTTTTATATGTTCTTGGAGGGGATCTTCTACAAAGTTATGTCAATCATGCATACAGAGAAGGGAGATTAAAGGCACCATTTCCAAATAGAGGAAGTAATGACTACCCTATAGTGCAATATGCAGATGACACTATTATTATGTTACCTGCTGAGATTGAGCAATTACAGATATTGAAAGAGGTTCTTGGAGAGTATACAGCTTTCACTGGTCTCAAAGTCAATTATCACAAGTCTTCACTCATACCAATAAATGTTTCCCAGTTAGAAGCTGAGGCACTATCAGCACAGATACAATGTAATATTGCCTCCATGCCATTTCCATACCTTGGTATTCCAATGGGCACAACTAAACCAACAATCAGGGATCTCTCTCCACTCACTGATAGAATTGAAAGAAGGCTTACTGCTTCAGCATCATTCTTGTCTTATGGAGATAGATTAATTTTGGTTAATTCTGTTCTGTCATCCATGCCTATTCATTTTCTTAGTACATTGGATATACCAGATGGAGTGATTGATGTGATTGATAAAGCCAGAAGGAATTGCTTGTGGAGGAAAAGGAAGGATGATGAGAAAGTGCACTCCTTGGCCTCCTGGGATATGGTATGCAAACCAAAGAATAAAGGAGGCTTAGGTATCATTAATCTGAAGATTCAGAACAAGTGCCTCATGATGAAGCAGCTTCATAAATTCTACAATAATGTGGATCTTCCTTGGGTCAAATTAATAAGGAACTCATACTATTATAAAGAGGCACCACATGCTGTCACTGTTTGTGGTTCATTTTGGTGGAGGAGCATTATGAAAATGTTTGAATTATACAGAAAATTGACAAATTGCAAGATTGGGTCTGGAGAGACTATTCTTTTTTGGTCAGACAATTGGAATGATGGGGTACTACAAGATATTTTTCCCAGACTATTTTCTTTTGCAAGGGACATATACACTTCAGTCAAAGAGGCATTGCAAATTATTGACCCTGCACAGGCTTTTCATCTGCCTATTTCTGCTGAGGCTGCTATGGAATTAAGAACACTTCAACATATGCTAGCAGGTGTAGTTACCTCAGATCAGGATGATCAATGGCTTATTACAAGCAATAAATCAGGAGCATTTGTTCCAAGCCAGGTATACAGAATGAGTTTTCAACATATCAATTCACACTTTCCATCGCAATGGATCTGGAAAAGCAAGTGTACCTCTAAGCACAAATTCTTTGCATGGCTTATATTACATGATAGAATCAACACCAAGGATATGTTAAGGAGAAGACATTGGCAAGTTACCTCTGATCATAGTTGTGTCTTATGTGTTGCTGATGCTCTGGAAGATTGGTCACATTTATTCTTTGAATGCACTTTCAGTGTCAGAGTTTGGATATACTTACAAATCAATTGGACATCAGGTTCTGGACCAGAAATGTTGAAGAATACGAAGAAACGTTTTAAGGGGCCATGTTTTGTGGAAATTATTATTTTGGCCTGCTGGAATATATGGAAACAGAGGAATAATATGATTTTCAAGGATATACAACCAACCTTTAGAAGTTGGAAGGAGGGTTTCTTTTCTGATATTACTCTACTTAAGCATAGAGTAAAAGAGAGTACTGTTCCCATCTTGTCATCATGGATTGACAATTTGTTGTAAATAGTTAGAATCTAGTTGTGTTCTTTTTGTAAATATTGTACATACTTTATGCTTTGAGTAATAAAAGGCTGTGGGGGGCTCCCCTGCAGTAGTTAGTTTCAAAAAAAAAACTAGAAAAATCGACCTACGAATCTATGATTAAATAGGTTAAACTAGGGTTTTGCCCACTACTACAGATCAAGTTCAAAAATATCCAACTACTAGTTCGATTTTGGGCTACTAATATAAAATTAAAATAAGTTGAACTAGTATTCCTCTAAAAATCATTTTGGTATGCATTGTTTGATACTTTTCATAGCTATAGTGCATCACAAATTTATGATTTCATGCTTTGCTTTGCCAATTTCGATTTTTTCTAACCACCTTCTCTTTGATTTCAAATTTAGGTCAAACTATCGATGCCTACTATGTGTTCTACTTGAATTGGATGCAGCGTGCGCACATGTTTTGCCATTGTTCTGGGCTTCCACACATCTTTGGGGCATCCAAGTATTTAAGTTACCTTGTTTTTTTGAATTGTAATTCATACCCTTCCTCCCAATTTTTATGCACATTTGAATCTTGGTCAAATCCTAAGTTTGACCAAGATTTGAACAAGTTTAAAACATGAAAATGAAAAGGTAAGCCTGAATCCTTCTTAGTCACTCAAAAATGAGAAGCTTTTGGGAGTTTTTTGAAATTTCCATGTTTGAAACCCAAAACCACTTCTCTTCATGCTTGACTTCATAAGACAGAGTTTAGGGTTAGGGGTAGATACATGATTTGTCTAGTTTGTTGTTTAGACCTTGTTTATCAACTTGAATGCTTACTATATGACATAATAATACTATGTGCTTTGGTTTTCATTTTTTTGATTTTTTCTGAATTTTTATGCCCATTTGATCTTGGTCAAATCCTAGGCTTAACCAATATTTAAACAAGTTTAAAACATGAAAATGAAAAGGTAAGCCTGTATCCTTCTTAGTCACTCCAAAATGAAGCTTTTGGGAAGGTTTTTGAAATTTCCATGTTTGAAATCCAAAACGACTTCTCTTCGTGCTTGACTTCATAAGACAAAGTTTAGGGCTAGGGGTAGAAACATGATTTTTCTGGTTTGAATATGTCTAGACCTTGTTTACCAACTTGA
Organism: Lolium multiflorum; assembly: GCA_030979885.1. Classification (NCBI taxonomy): domain Eukaryota; kingdom Viridiplantae; phylum Streptophyta; class Magnoliopsida; order Poales; family Poaceae; genus Lolium; species Lolium multiflorum. The sequence continues at coordinate 199,062,645 of CM061750.1, forward strand.
GTGCTTACTATATGACATAAGAAGGCTATATGCTTTGGTTTTTCATTTTTTTGAAATTTTATGCCCATTTGAATCTTGATCAAATCCTAGGTACAGTTTGACCAAGATTTGAACAATTTTAAAACATGAAAATAAAAGGTAAGCCCGACCTGGATCCTTTAGTCACTCTAAAATGAAGCTTTTGGGGGGTTCTTGAAATTTCCAAGTTTGAAACCCAAAACCACTTCTCTTCATGCTTGACTACATAAGACAGAGTTTAGGGTTAGGGGTAGATACATGATTTTTCTTGTTTGAATATATCTAGACCTTGTTTATATCAACTTTAATGCTAACTATATGACATAAGAAAACTATGTGCTTTGGTTTTTAATTTTTCTGATTTTTTATTTTGATAGATGCACATTTGAATCTTTGTCAAATCCTAGGTTTGACCAAGATTTAAACAAGTATAAAACATGAAAATGAAAAGGGGCCTGTATCCTTTCTTAGTCACTCTAAAATGAAGTTTTTGGGATGTTCTTGAAATTTTCATGTTTGAAACCCAAAACCACTTCTCTTCATGCTTGACTTCATAAGATAGAGTTTAGGGGCTAGGGGATAGATACATGATTTGCCTAGGTTTGAATATGCATGTCCAAACCTTGTTTATCAACTTGAATGCTTACTATATGACATAAGAAGACTATATGCTTTTGTTTTTCATTTTTCTGATTTTTTTAAAATTTTATGCCCATTTGAATCTTTTGGTCAAATCCTTGGTTTAATTTGACACGGATTTAAACAAGTTTAAAATATGAAAATGAAAAGGTGGTAAGCAGGCATGGATCCTTCTTATATATATTAGTCACTCTAAAATGAAGCTTTTGGGAGGTTTTTGAAATTTCCATGTTTGAAACCCAAAACCACTTCTCTTCATGTTGTTGACTTCATAAGATAGAGTTTAGGGGTTAGGGGTATAGATACATGATTTGTCTTGTTTGAATATGTGTCTAGACCTTGTTTATCAACTTTAATGCTTACTATATGACATAAGAACACTATGTGCTTTAATTTGGTTTTTAATTTTTTTAAATTTTGATGCACATTTTGAATCTTGGTCAAATCCTAGGTTTGACCGAGATTTGAACAAGTTTAAAACAAGAAAATAAAAGGTAAGCCCGCCAGACTGGATCCTTTCTTAGTCACTCTATAATGAAGCTTTTAGGGGGGTTGTTGAAAATGTAAGCATGTATCCTTCTTAGTACGTCACACCACAATGAAGCTTTTGGGAGGGTTTTTGAAATGTCCATGTTTGAAACCCAAAACAACTTCTCTTCGTGCTTGACTTCATAATTAAGACAAAGTTTAGGGTTAGGGGTATATAGATACATGATTTTTCTGGTTTGAATATGTCTAGACTTTGTTTATCAACTAGCTTGAGTGCTTACTATATGACATATATAAGAAGCTAGGCTATGTGCTTTGGTTTTTCTTTTTTTTGAATTTTTATGCCCATTTGAATCTTGGTCAAATCCTAGGTACGTACGGTTTGACCAAGATTTGAACATGTTTAAAACATGAAAATAAAAGGTAAGCATGGATCCTTCTTAGTCACTCTAAAATGAAGCTTTTGGGAGGTTTTTGAAATTTCCATGTTTGAAACCCAAAACCACTTCTCTTCATGCTTGGCTTTGTAAGATAGAGTTTAGGGTTTGGGGTAGATACGTACATGATTTTTCTAAGTATTTTTACGCCCATTTGAATCTTCGTCAAATCCTAAGTTTGACCAAGATTTGAACAAGTTTAAAAACATGAAAATGAAAAGGGTAAGCCTGGATCCTTGTTTAGGGTTAGGGGGTAGATACATGATTTTTGTGGTTTGAATATGGCAGACCTTGTTTATCACCTTGATATATGACATAGGAAGACGGTGTGCTTTTGTTTTTCTTTTTTTTGAATTTTTATGCCCATTTGAATCTTGGTCAAGTCATAGGTTTGACCAAGATTTAAACATGTTTAAAACATGAAAATGAAAAAGTAAGCCTGGATCCTTCTTAGTCACTCCAAAATGTACCAATTGATAAATGAGTTAACTTGGCTTCATGGAAAAAATAATGTCATGTAAATGATTTAACTTGGCTTTCGTACCCTTGAATCCATAGGAAACTTTGTATAAATGTAGTAGTATAATAATCAACCGAGTTTTTACATCAACAGGTCTGTCACTTACGTGTGGTGCCCATGCGTGAGGTCCCACACTTCAGTGAGCACAAGTCACGTGCAATAGGTACGCAAACTCCCAGCCATTTTCTTTGTCAAGAGAAGACGCATCAGGATGCGTATTGGAAGTATGTGGGTCCTTCTGGATCCTTCGGTTGTCCCTCTCACAAAAAAAACAAATCTCTCTCATTCTCGGCCTCGCTCGACTCGCTCGCGCTCGCTGCTCACTGACAAACCCTGCACAAAAGTCAACATCATCACCCGAAAAAGGGGAGACACCATAATTCTCTCCCTTCTTCTCTCCTTCCGAGTGATCCCTTCTTCCTCCGAGTTTCACTCGACGGGCAAACACACATGTGCTGCATAGTAATAATAAAAAGGTAGAATTCATATTAGTTACTAGTATAGATGTACCTAGAACTAAAATATGTCTAGATACATCTATATTATGGCAATAATAAAAAAGTAGAAAAATCGACCTACGAATCTATGATTAAATAGGTTAAACTAGGGTTTTGCCCACTACTACAGATCAAGTTCAGAAATATCCAACTACTAGTTCGATTTTGGGCTACTAATATAAAATTAAAATAAGTTGAACTAGTATTCCTCTAAAAAATCATTTTGGTATGCATTGTTTGATACTTTTCATAGCTATAGTGCATCACAAATTTATGATTTCATGCTTTGCTTTGCCAATTTCGATTTTTTCTAACCACCTTCTCTTTGATTTCAAATTTAGGTCAAACTATCGATGCCTACTATGTGTTCTACTTGAATTGGATGCAGCGTGCGCACATGTTTTGCCATTGTTCTGGGCTTCCACACATCTTTGGGGCATCCAAGTATTTAAGTTACCTTGTTTTTTGAATTGTAATTCATACCCTTCCTCCCAATTTTTATGCCCATTTGAATCTTGGTCAAATCCTAAGTTTGACCAAGATTTGAACAAGTTTAAAACATGAAAATGAAAAGGTAAGCCTGAATCCTTCTTAGTCACTCAAAAATGAGAAGCTTTTGGGAGTTTTTTGAAATTTCCATGTTTGAAACCCAAAACCACTTCTCTTCATGCTTGACTTCATAAGACAGAGTTTAGGGTTAGGGGGTAGATACATGATTTGTCTAGTTTGTTGTTTAGACCTTGTTTATCAACTTGAATGCTTACTATATGACATAATAATACTATGTGCTTCGGTTTTCATTTTTTGATTTTTTCTGAATTTTTATGCCCATTTGATCTTGGTCAAATCCTAGGCTTAACCAATATTTAAACAAGTTTAAAACATGAAAATGAAAAGGTAAGCCTGTATCCTTCTTAGTCACTCCAAAATGAAGCTTTTGGGAAGGTTTTTGAAATTTCCATGTTTGAAATCCAAAACGACTTCTCTTCGTGCTTGACTTCATAAGACAAAGTTTAGGGCTAGGGGTAGAAACATGATTTTTCTGGTTTGAATATGTCTAGACCTTGTTTACCAACTTGAGTGCTTACTATATGACATAAGAAGACTATATGCTTTGGTTTTTCATTTTTTTTAAATTTTATGCCCATTTGAATCTTGATCAAATCCTAGGTACAGTTTGACCAAGATTTGAACAATTTTAAAACATGAAAATAAAAGGTAAGCCCGACCTGGATCCTTTAGTCACTCTAAAATGAAGCTTTTGGGGGTTCTTGAAATTTCCAAGTTTGAAACCCAAAACCACTTCTCTTCATGCTTGACTACATAAGACAGAGTTTAGGGTTAGGGGTAGATACATGATTTTTCTTGTTTGAATATATCTAGACCTTGTTTATATCAACTTTAATGCTAACTATATGACATAAGAAAACTATGTGCTTTGGTTTTTAATTTTTCTGATTTTTTATTTTGATGCACATTTGAATCTTTGTCAAATCCTAGGTTTGACCAAGATTTAAACAAGTATAAAACATGAAAATGAAAAGGGGAAGCCTGTATCCTTTCTTAGTCACTCTAAAATGAAGTTTTTGGGATGTTCTTGAAATTTTCATGTTTGAAACCCAAAACCACTTCTCTTCATGCTTGACTTCATAAGATAGAGTTTAGGGGCTAGGGGATAGATACATGATTTTCCTAGGTTTGAATATGCATGTCCAAACCTTGTTTATCAACTTGAATGCTTACTATATGACATAAGAAGACTATATGCTTTTGTTTTTCATTTTTCTGATTTTTTTAAAATTTTATGCCCATTTGAATCTTTTGGTCAAATCCTTGGTTTAATTTGACACGGATTTAAACAAGTTTAAAATATGAAAATGAAAAGGTGGTAAGCAGGCATGTATCCTTCTTATATATATTAGTCACTCTAAAATGAAGCTTTTGGGAGGTTTTTGAAATTTCCATGTTTGAAACCCAAAACCACTTCTCTTCATATGTTGTTGACTTCATAAGATAGAGTTTAGGGGTTAGGGGTATAGATACATGATTTGTCTTGTTTGAATATGTGTCTAGACCTTGTTTATCAACTCTAATGCTTACTATATGACATAAGAACACTATGCGCTTTAATTTGGTTTTTAATTTTTTTAAATTTTGATGCACATTTTGAATCTTGGTCAAATCCTAGGTTTGACCGAGATTTGAACAAGTTTAAAACAAGAAAATAAAAGGTAAGCCCGCCAGACTGGATCCTTTCTTAGTCACTCTATAATGAAGCTTTTAGGGGGGTTGTTGAAAATGTAAGCATGTATCCTTCTTAGTACGTCACACCACAATGAAGCTTTTGGGAGGGTTTTTGAAATTTCCATGTTTGAAACCCAAAACCACTTCTCTTCATGCTTGGCTTCGTAAGATAGAGTTTAGGGTTTGGGGTAGATACGTACATGATTTTTCTAAGTATTTTTACGCCCATTTGAATCTTCGTCAAATCCTAAGTTTGACCAAGATTTGAACAAGTTTAAAAACATGAAAATGAAAAGGGTAAGCCTGGATCCTTGTTTAGGGTTAGGGGGTAGATACATGATTTTTGTGGTTTGAATATGGCAGACCTTGTTTATCACCTTGATATATGACATAGGAAGACGGTGTGCTTTTGTTTTTCTTTTTTTTGAATTTTTATGCCCATTTGAATCTTGGTCAAGTCATAGGTTTGACCAAGATTTAAACATGTTTAAAACATGAAAATGAAAAAGTAAGCCTGGATCCTTCTTAGTCACTCCAAAATGTACCAATTGATAAATGAGTTAACTTGGCTTCATGGAAAAAATAATGTCATGTAAATGATTTAACTTGGCTTTCGTACCCTTGAATCCATAGGAAACTTTGTATAAATGTAGTAGTATAATAATCAACCGAGTTTTTACATCAACAGGTCTGTCACTTACGTGTGGTGCCCATGCGTGAGGTCCCACACTTCAGTGAGCACAAGTCACGTGCTAGGTACGCAAACTCCCAGCCATTTTCTTTGTCAAGAGAAGACGCATCAGGATGCGTATTGGAAGTATGTGGGTCCTTCTGGATCCTTCGGTTGTCCCTCTAACAAAAAAACAAATCTCTCTCATTCTCGGCCTCGCTCGACTCGCTCGCTCGCTCCTGCTCACTGACAAACCCTGCACAAAAGTCAACATCATCACCCGAAAAAGGGAGACACCATAATTCTCTCCCTTCTTCTCTCCTTCCGAGTGATCCCTTCTTCCTCCGAGTTTCACTCGACGGGCAAACACACATGTGTTGCATAGTAATAATAAAAAAGTAGAAAAATCGACCTACGAATCTATGATTAAATAGTTTAAACTAGGGTTTTGCCCACTACTACAGATCAAGTTCAAAAATATCCAACTACTAGTTCGATTTTGGGCTACTAATATAAAATTAAAATAAGTTGAACTAGTATTCCTCTAAAAAATCATTTTGGTATGCATTGTTTGATACTTTTCATAGCTATAGTGCATCACAAATTTATGATTTCATGCTTTGCTTTGCCAATTTCGATTTTTTCTAACCACCTTCTCTTTGATTTCAAATTTAGGTCAAACTATCGATGCCTACTATGTGTTCTACTTGAATTGGATGCAGCGTGCGCACATGTTTTGCCATTGTTCTGGGCTTCCACACATCTTTGGGGCATCCAAGTATTTAAGTTACCTTGTTTTTTGAATTGTAATTCATACCCTTCCTCCCAATTTTTATGCCCATTTGAATCTTGGTCAAATCCTAAGTTTGACCAAGATTTGAACAAGTTTAAAACATGAAAATGAAAAGGTAAGCCTGAATCCTTCTTAGTCACTCAAAAATGAGAAGCTTTTGGGAGTTTTTTGAAATTTCCATGTTTGAAACCCAAAACCACTTCTCTTCATGCTTGACTTCATAAGACAGAGTTTAGGGTTAGGGGTAGATACATGATTTGTCTAGTTTGTTGTTTAGACCTTGTTTATCAACTTGAATGCTTACTATATGACATAATAATACTATGTGCTTCGGTTTTCATTTTTTTTGATTTTTTCTGAATTTTTATGCCCATTTGATCTTGGTCAAATCCTAGGCTTAACCAATATTTAAACAAGTTTAAAACATGAAAATGAAAAGGTAAGCCTGTATCCTTCTTAGTCACTCCAAAATGAAGCTTTTGGGAAGGTTTTTGAAATTTCCATGTTTGAAATCCAAAATGACTTCTCTTCGTGCTTGACTTCATAAGACAAAGTTTAGGGCTAGGGGTAGAAACATGATTTTTCTGGTTTGAATATGTCTAGACCTTGTTTACCAACTTGAGTGCTTACTATATGACATAAGAAGGCTATATGCTTTGGTTTTTCATTTTTTTTGAAATTTTATGCCCATTTTAATCTTGATCAAATCCTAGGTACGGTTTGACCAAGATTTGAACAATTTTAAAACATGAAAATAAAAGGTAAGCCCGACCTGGATCCTTTAGTCACTCTAAAATGAAGCTTTTGGGGGTTCTTGAAATTTCCAAGTTTGAAACCCAAAACCACTTCTCTTCATGCTTGACTACATAAGACAGAGTTTAGGGTTAGGGGTAGATACATGATTTTTCTTGTTTGAATATATCTAGACCTTGTTTATATCAACTTTAATGCTAACTATATGACATAAGAAAACTATGTGCTTTGGTTTTTAATTTTTCTGATTTTTTATTTTGATGCACATTTGAATCTTTGTCAAATCCTAGGTTTGACCAAGATTTAAACAAGTATAAAACATGAAAATGAAAAGGGGAAGCCTGTATCCTTTCTTAGTCACTCTAAAATGAAGTTTTTGGGATGTTCTTGAAATTTTCATGTTTGAAACCCAAAACCACTTCTCTTCATGCTTGACTTCATAAGATAGAGTTTAGGGGCTAGGGGATAGATACATGATTTGCCTAGGTTTGAATATGCATGTCCAAACCTTGTTTATCAACTTGAATGCTTACTATATGACATAAGAAGACTATATGCTTTTGTTTTTCATTTTTCTGATTTTTTTTAAAATTTTATGCCCATTTGAATCTTTTGGTCAAATCCTTGGTTTAATTTGACACGGATTTAAACAAGTTTAAAATATGAAAATGAAAAGGTGGCATTGAACCAAGGTTGTGTTCAACTATGGCGCTCTCTCCCACCTCCCTCTCCCACCCACACCTCTCCCATGGCGATCAGATCTGATCCACGATGGAAGGACTCCTTCACTGGGATTTCTCGCCAGGCTTGGCAATTGAGAAACAGGTTCGTCGTCGGTTTGGATCTACCGTTCACTTCCACCCTCCTTCTTCTCCCAAGGAATTCTTTTTGGTGGTCACCTTTTCCTCGGCCTCTTTTGCTCTCACTGAAGAATCGGTAGGAGTTGCTTTGCAATGTTGCATTGGTGGTGATCGCTTGGGTTTTAGGGTTTGCCAAACGAGTGATCGTCGCTTTCGTTTCTCGGTTGCATCTAATAAAGTGGGGCATTTCATCTATGGTCTTCAAGATAGGGTTTGGCCAGATTTTGTCTGCCATTTCTCTTTATATCGTGGGGTTCAATCACATGTTAAGGGATTTATGTTGCCCACATCGAGGCGTGGTCTTCTTGTGATCATAATGTTGAGGTGGCACAGAGGAGTTCTTTAAAATTGCGCCCATCTCTCTCTTTGGCTAATAGTGCTGTTAAAGATCTTGGGTCTTCTGATCATGAACTGGCTAAATTTGGGTTATCGTATCGTCCCAAACATTCTGATGATGCAACTGTCAAAGAAAAGGTTCAGCATTTAGGGTCTGCATCTGTGGGATCTACAATTATTTCTCTTGGACAATTTTGCTTTGACATCCCTCTAGATCAGGGACATGGTTCTTCATCGTTTGGGGAATCATTGCCTAAACGTTTTGGTCAATGTGCCACGAAGCCAAAGATTCATTGTTCATCCGAGGCAGATCCGCCAAAAAAGGGTGTAGCGGAAGAAAAGGTAACAACCCCTAATATGGCTCCTTCCATGCATGCATGGTGTTTTTCTGTACCAGGGATCACTTTGTTGCATTTGGAAGATTTGAGATTGGCAAAATATTCTGATCAAGATATTATGGATATCCTGGATGTTCCCTCAGTGCCTCCTATGGAGTTGACTTTTAAAATTATGGGTTATTGCTCACACTGCAGTTTGCTTGATCATCAACTCAAAGATTGTCCTGGTTCATGTGATTCTTGTGCCTACCTAGGGAAAGCTTGTGCTACATGTGCTTCAAATAGAATCATTCAAAAACCTGATTGTACAAAATGTCTTGGAGTTGGACATGTTACTTCGAAATGTCAAATGGGTGGCGTCGACTATGTCTTAAATTAGGTCACTGGGCCAAGCTCTGTGAGGAGAAGCCCAAGATGGTTTGGAGGATGAAACAATGCAAATCTACCATAGAGAAGCGCAGCCGTCATATGACAAAGCAGGTTTGGGTTAAAAAGGTAAATTCACAGCAGCCGTCTATTCAAAGCAACTTGGACACATTGACGGCAGGCGAATATCTGGGAGTTATTGACACTGCCGTAGCGAGCCTTTACTCGATCCTACCGGCGCCGCCTCGTCTTCGTTTTCCTTCCCATCTGCGACTCCGCCTGCTACTCCTCCTACTGTTCATCCCCAAAAGCAGACGACAATGGCGACGTTCCCTGTCAATCCCTTGGCGTTTCTCCCGAAGGCATGACGGTGGACCATGGTCCATTGATCGGAAGGTCCGCACGGATCTTGTCGTGCCGCCTTCGCTCCGCTGCAGAACGACAAGGTCATCATCGCCGAGACAAGCAGGTTTGTGCCGATTCAGCTCAGAGAGGATATGCGCCTAGCTGTTCAGGGTATGATTCAAGAGGCTGGGTTTGTGGTTAGAGCTGTAGATGATCATCCGTTTGGGCTTGGGATCTATACTTTGGCAGATACACTAGCTGCTGATTCTGTTCGTGGCTTATCGTTTGAAGTAGATGATGAGATTACTGTGACATTTGTTAAGCATAATGAAGCCAAGAATATGAGGTTAACTGGTTTTGGTAGGGACACTTGGATTATGTTCCTTGCCTTCCCACTTGACTTTCAGACTACATATTATATTGAAAGTGCTGTGGAGGACTTTGGTCTTCTCTCTGTTTGGCATAACCCTAGAGGAAACAAGAAGTATGTGCTGGTCAAGGTGAAGGTGGTAGACCCTAAGTTTGTTCCTAAGAGTTTGGTTATGCATCAACTAGGAGGGGCTAGACATAGTTGGACTGTCCCATTATTATCTGAGGAGTTCAGACTGGAATGCACATGCACATGATCGCCTCCACCCCCGAAGATCCTGCTCCCGAGGATGGAAACCCTCATCCTTTGTATGGTCCATATGTCACTGCTGAACAGGTTTACCAACAGCAACTGCAAGCATGGTTTCAGCAGAATGCAGCTCCAGGGCATCAGTATGGCCATCACCATGGTATGCAACATCAGGGTGCTCCTATTGCAGCACAGCAGATCCAACAGCAGCACATGGAGCCTCAGCAACTGCAGCAGATGGAGTTCCAAGACATGGAAGTGGAGATGCAGCCTCCTCTCTTCAATTTCCAAACTCTTCTAGCAGAGCAAGGGGTGCCTTTTTCTTTGGATTGCCACCACCTAGGAATAATGTTGTTGATAGTCCTATGCAAGCCTGGACAGACTCTGGGGCTATTACTACTTCTTCTGATGCTCAGTTCAGGGATGATGATGACTCTGAATCTTCTGCTATCACTGTCAACTGCTGTAACTTGGGTGGAGTTTTATGATGCCAATGCTTCTGCTCTCATTGCCTTCTCTGTTGCAACTAAAGTGTGTTCTTTTCTGGCACCTAGGCTTCAGTTGGATAATAGCTTTTTCTTTGCCATGCCTCAAACTATGTCTAAATCTATGATGTATGAACTGATTGAGGAACACTTGACAGTAGTTCAGAAGAAAGCTAGAAAGATATCTGTGGGGCTTGGGCCATCAGCTGCTAGAGTTACCATCAAAAGTACTACTGAGGATAATCTCATATCTGCTATTCCTTGTATTGCCTCGATATTGTGCCTTCGATGGATTTATAGCTGGGCAGAAGAGGAAGATAGAGGTGCCATCAGATACTACTATGGTGAGAAGGAGCCCAAGGCAAAATAAATATGATGGCTTCAAAGTTCACTTGGTTTCTGATACTAAAGTGATTAAATCTAAGGTTTTACCTAGGAAAGTGCCTGCCATCAAGTACACTGCTAAGGAAAAGGGGAAGAAGATCTGCAGAATGAAGAGGAAGACTTATCTCCTACTCCTGTCCCTGTCCTTCAGTCCATTGGTGTCAACCTTTGTGGTATTCATCCTTCAGAGGTCTCCTCTCGAAGCTTCTGACAGAGGAAATGGAGAATGAAGACAATATTCAGTAGTGTCCTTTATGTATAAGTTTAAAAAGTGGTCTGTTTTGTGTTGGAACATTCTTGGTTTGAATGGTCGTGATAAACATTTAGCTCTTCGAAATGCTATCACTTCTAGTGGGTGTTCAGTGTCTGTTTGCAGGAAACCAAGAAAATGCACTTTGATTTGGCTTTTATTAAGCAATGTTGTCCCTCTAGTTTTGATGAATTTGTGTATGTCCCTTCTGTTGGGGCATCGGGGTTTAATCATCATTTGGCAAAGCTCTATGTTCTCGGAATGGTTATGCATTGTACTTCTTTTGCTTTATCTGTGTATTTCACTTCAACACATAATGCACATTCCCTCACAATTATGAATATCTATGGGCCTTGTGAAGGACAAAACAGAGAGGCTTTTGTCAAGTGGCTTTTTGAGTTGAATATACCAGATGATGAGGACTGGTTAATCATGGGTGATTTTAATTTTATTAGATCCCCATCCAATAGAAATAAAGCTGGTGGCAATATTAATGACATGATGGTTTTTAATGATTTTATCAGAGAGCAACACCTTACTGAAATCCCTATTAAAGGAAGAAAGTATACCTGGAGTAACATGCAAGATAATCCATTACTGGAACAGTTGGATTGGTTTTTTACATCTATGCATTGGACTTTAAGTTATCCAGCTACAGTAGTCTTGCCACAAGGAAAGCCCACCTCTGATCATGTTCCTTTACTGGTGTCAATTCAGTCATCAATCCCTAGCAGTAAGATCTTTAGATTTGAGAATTATTGGGTGGCACACCATGGTTTTTTGGAAGTTGTAGCAAAAACTTGGGCTAAACCAACACATAAAAATTCCAGTGCTGCAAACTTGAATGAAAAATTTAAAAGGCTGAGGTATGAGTTGAAAAAATGGAGTAAGTCAATTTCCAAGTTATCTGTTTGCATTGATAATTCCAATAAAGCTCTACTGAGGCTGGATCAGCTGGAGGATTTGAGAGGCCTAACCTTGCCAGAGAGTAACTTTAGGAAAATCTTAAAGAAACATTTATTGTGTCTGTTGGATTTTCAACAGCAATATTGGAAGAAGAGATGCACTGTTAGGTGGACTAAATTTGGTGATGAGAACACAAAATTCTTTCAGTCAATGGCTACAGAAAGATATAGAAGAAACTCCATTTCTCAACTCACTTTACCAGATGGCACTGTTGTTACTGAACATAAGGAGAAAGAACAATTGATTTTTAATACCTATAAAGAAAGATTAGGTACATCACAGGCTCCAGAGATGTTATTTGAACTACAGCAGATTATTCAGCCTGTGCCAGGGTTAGAAGAACTTTCTGTGCCATTTACTACTGAGGAGATTGATTTGGTAGTTAAACATATGCCAATAGACAAGGCTCCTGGTCCTGATGGTTTTAATGGACAATTTCTCAAGTCATGCTGGCATATTATTAAACATGACATCTATAGGCTGTGTTTTGATTTTTATGAGGGGAAGTTGGACATTGAGAGTATTAATATGGGTCATATTACACTTATACCCAAGGTAGCCTCTCCAGAATCTGTTAATGATTTCAGGCCAATCACTCTCTTGAATTGTTGTCTCAAGATTATCACAAAGATCCTAGCAAATAGGCTGCAAAAAGTGGTGCTGAGAATTGTGCACAAAAATCAATATGGCTTTCTTAAAGGGAGGACCATTCAGGACTGCATTGCTTGGGCTTTTGAATTTATTCATCAATGCTCTGAATCCAAAAAGGAAATAATCTTGCTTAAGTTGGATTTTGCAAAGGCTTTTGATACAATTGATCATGGTGCAATGATCAAAATTATGAAACAAATGGGATTTGATGAGAAATGGATACAATGGATATCTATCATTTTTGCTTCTGGGAAATCGGCTGTATTATTAAATGGAGTCCCTGGAAGACAATTTTTCTGTAAGAGAGGTGTAAGACAGGGGGATCCACTGTCCCCCCTTATATTTGTTCTGGCTGCTGACCTACTACAATCTGCCATCAACAAAGCCTTCTTGGATCATACACTGCAAGCCCCTTATTCTCCTGATTATGGTATGGATTACCCTGTGATACAGTATGCTGATGACACTCTCATCATTATGCCAGCATGCACTCAGCAAGTGATGATCATGAAAGATATACTGAACAAGTATGCAGCTTCCACTGGTCTACATATTAATTATAGTAAATCAGTACTTGTCCCAATCAATTTATCAGAGGAAACTGCTGTAAGTATGGCCCAAAACTTTGGTTGCTCCATTGGGAAGATGCCATTTACATACTTGGGATTACCTCTGGGTACTACTAAGCCTACTGATGGATTTAATGCCTCTGGTTGATAGAATTGAGAGGAAAATGTCAGCTTCCTACATGATGATGTATTACAGTGGAAGAGTGACAGTAATAAACTCCCTACTTACCTCTATTGCAATGTTTGCTATGTGCTCCATACAGATCCCCCCAAAAATCCTTGAACACATAGAGAAGTTGAGGAGACATTGTCTTTGGAATAAAAAGACAGATGAAGGAGAGAAATGTTTCTCATTAATTGCATGGGATAAAGTCTGTAGGCCAAAGAAAAAAGGAGGAGTGGGAGTATTAAATCTTAAGCTACAGAATGAAGCCCTTCTTCTCAAACACCTGCATAAATTCTATAATCATGAGGATGTACCTTGGGTCACTTTATTATGGAAATCATACTATCAGGAAAAGGTCCCTCATGCTATGCTTCCAGTAGGATCCTTCTGGTGGAGAGATATCTTCAAGCTCACCCCATTATTCAGAGGTATAGCTTCCTGTCAGGTGGGTGATGGTACAACTGTTTTATTTTGGAAAGATAGTTGGATGGAGCACATTGCCTCTGAGAAGTACCCAAGAGCCTTTTCCTTTGCACTTGATGCAGATAAATCTGTCCAAGATTTTATTACTGCTCCCACTCTTGCTGATAATTTTTGGTTACCTGTATCATCTCAAGCCAGAGAGGAAATTAGGGATCTTCAAAACACATCCAGAGATTTGATGTTGGACTCACAGGACAGAGATAGATGGGTTTATGACTGGGGAGCCACAGTTTTCACCTCCCAGAAATACTATCAATATTGCTTCAGGAATATCACAGTACATGCAGCATATGGCTGGTTATGGAAATCTAAATGTACTCCTAAAATGAAATTTTTCTGTTGGCTCCTTATTTCAGATAGATTAAACACAAGGAATATGCTGAGGAGGAGGAATATTGTCTTGAACACTGGTTTTAATTGCATGCTCTGTCATCCCCCTGAGGAAACAGTGGAACACCTTATATTCCACTGCAACTTTGCTAAGCAGTGTTGGGACTGCCTGGATTGTGTTTGGGATCAGACAGGTGATAGATTACAGATCATCACACAAGGGAAGAACAATTGGCGAAAACCAATGTTCATGGAGATCTTCATAGTGGCAGCCTGGAATATATGGAAGATCAGAAATAACTGGCATTTTAGAGGGATTAATCCAGAATTGAAGGATCATCAGCTTCAAAGAGGACTTCCATCTGCTGGTTCATAGGACTAAGCAAGAGCTACATCCTTTTATTACCTCTGTAGTTGAATCCCTGTAAAAGGTCCTTAGTAAAAAGGTCCTTAGCTAGATCCTCTCTCACACCCCCCTCCCCCACTCCACCTTTGTACATATGTAACTGTCATTGTCCCAGTTTAATGCATTAAGTCAGTAGGGTTTCTCACCCTACTGTCCAAGGTTTCAAAAAAAAAAAAGGTGGCAAGCAGGCATGGATCCTTCTTATATATATTAGTCACTCTAAAATGAAGCTTTTGGGAGGTTTTTGAAATTTCCATGTTTGAAACCCAAAACCACTTCTCTTCATGTTGTTGACTTCATAAGATAGAGTTTAGGGGTTAGGGGTATAGATACATGATTTGTCTTGTTTGAATATGTGTCTAGACCTTGTTTATCAACTTTAATGCTTACTATATGACATAAGAACACTATGTGCTTTAATTTGGTTTTTAATTTTTATATTTTTTGAATTTTGATGCACATTTTGAATCTTGGTCAAATCCTAGGTTTGACCGAGATTTGAACAAGTTTAAAACAAGAAAATAAAAGGTAAGCCCGCCAGACTGGATCCTTTCTTAGTCACTCTATAATGAAGCTTTTAGGGGGGTTGTTGAAAATGTAAGCATGTATCCTTCTTAGTACGTCACACCACAATGAAGCTTTTGGGAGGGTTTTTGAAATGTCCATGTTTGAAACCCAAAATGACTTCTCTTCGTGCTTGACTTCATAATTAAGACAAAGTTTAGGGTTAGGGGTAGATACATGATTTTTCTGGTTTGAATATGTCTAGACCTTGTTTACCAACTTGAGTGCTTACTATATGACATAAGAAGGCTATATGCTTTGGTTTTTCATTTTTTTGAAATTTTATGCCCATTTGAATCTAGATCAAATCCTAGATACGGTTTGACCAAGATTTGAACAATTTTAAAACATGAAAATAAAAGGTAAGCCCGACCTGGATCCTTTAGTCACTCTAAAATGAAGCTTTTGGGGGTTCTTGAAATTTCCAAGTTTGAAACCCAAAACCACTTCTCTTCATGCTTGACTACATAAGACAGAGTTTAGGGTTAGGGGTAGATACATGATTTTTCTTGTTTGAATATATCTAGACCTTGTTTATATCAACTTTAATGCTAACTATATGACATAAGAAAACTATGTGCTTTGGTTTTTAATTTTTCTGATTTTTTTATTTTGATGCACATTTGAATCTTTGTCAAATCCTAGGTTTGACCAAGATTTAAACAAGTATAAAACATGAAAATGAAAAGGGGAAGCCTGTATCCTTTCTTAGTCACTCTAAAATGAAGTTTTTGGGATGTTCTTGAAATTTTCATGTTTGAAACCCAAAACCACTTCTCTTCATGCTTGACTTCATAAGATAGAGTTTAGGGGCTAGGGGATAGATACATGATTTGCCTAGGTTTGAATATGCATGTCCAAACCTTGTTTATCAACTTGAATGCTTACTATATGACATAAGAAGACTATATGCTTTTGTTTTTCATTTTTCTGATTTTTTTAAAATTTTATGCCCATTTGAATCTTTTGGTCAAATCCTTGGTTTAATTTGACACGGATTTAAACAAGTTTAAAATATGAAAATGAAAAGGTGGTAAGCAGGCATGGATCCTTCTTATATATATTAGTCACTCTAAAATGAAGCTTTTGGGAGGTTTTTGAAATTTCCATGTTTGAAACCCAAAACCACTTCTCTTCATGTTGTTGACTTCATAAGATAGAGTTTAGGGGTTAGGGGTATAGATACATGATTTGTCTTGTTTGAATATGTGTCTAGACCTTGTTTATCAACTTTAATGCTTACTATATGACATAAGAACACTATGTGCTTTAATTTGGTTTTTAATTTTTATATTTTTTTTGAATTTTGATGCACATTTTGAATCTTGGTCAAATCCTAGGTTTGACCGAGATTTGAACAAGTTTAAAACAAGAAAATAAAAGGTAAGCCCGCCAGACTGGATCCTTCTTAGTCACTCTATAATGAAGCTTTTAGGGGGGTTGTTGAAAATGTAAGCATGTATCCTTCTTAGTACGTCACACCACAATGAAGCTTTTGGGAGGGTTTTTGAAATGTCCATGTTTGAAACCCAAAACGACTTCTCTTCGTGCTTGACTTCATAATTAAGACAAAGTTTAGGGTTAGGGGTAGAGATACATGCATGATTTTTCTGGTTTGAATATGTCTAGACTTTGTTTATCAACTTGAGTGCTTACTATATCAAGTTGTGTCTGAGTCGAGTCAATGTTGAGTCGTTGAGTCACCTAGTATTATTATTATGGTGGTGTATTTGTGTTCATGTACTTGTTTCAGACAGGTATTGCTGTTTTGGTGAAGGAGACATGCATCATCCATTTTTGGTGGGGTTAATTGGTTCTAGGGTTAATTGGTTCTATGCCACTCCTGAATTCACAAGTTGTGTTTATGCCATTCCAAAAACTGAAGTTGTGTTTATGCCACTCTCAATTCTCAATACCCCCTTCTATGCCATTTTCAACAATACAACATGAAAACGGTTCAATAAATAGTCGTATTTCAGTTTATACTTTCGTATTGACCAAAATAAACCTGTGCTCAGGTTTGGAGCGACTTTTGGGTGTTTCGGGCACACAAGAAATCCAAAATTTTCAAATTCTGGCAAAAATTAGAACTTCTCAGAAAAATCTATTTTTTTATAGGAAATCAAAAACACTGAAACGAGTATACTATTTTAATTTGAGCCATTTATGTGCAGATTTGCATAAAAAGGCTGACATTTTCTGTTCTGTCTAGAAATTGGTAAAATTTTGTCCAAAAAATCAAACTTCTTCGAAAAATCTGATAATTTTACAGAATGTCAAGAACACTAATATGAGTCATCCAAGTATTTAAGTTACCTTGTTTTTTTTTGAATTGTAATTCATACCCTTCCTCCCAATTTTTATGCCCATTTGAATCTTGGTCAAATCCTAAGTTTGACCAAGATTTGAACAAGTTTAAAACATGAAAATGAAAAGGTGAGCCTGAATCCTTCTTAGTCACTCTAAAATGAGAAGCTTTTGGGAGTTTTTTGAAATTTCCATGTTTGAAACCCAAAACCACTTCTCTTCATGCTTGACTTCATAAGACAAAGTTTAGGGTTAGGGGGTAGATACATGATTTGTCTGGTTTGTTGTTTAGACCTTGTTTATCAACTTGAATGCTTACTATATGACATAATAATACTATGTGCTTTGATTTTCATCTTTTTGATTTTTTCTGAATTTTTATGCCCATTTGATCTTGGTCAAATCCTAGGTTTAACCAATATTTAAACAAGTTTATAACATGAAAATGAAAAGGTAAGCCTGCATCCTTCTTAGCGCATCCACAATGTTGCTATTGCCAAATCTGATACGATGGTGAATTTGGCTTTGGTGTGAAATATAGCAATAGCTCCACAATGTAGTGGTTCCAAATATTTATAACGTGGGTCCCGCCATCAAGCTAAAACAACACATAAAGCCAATATGGAACTACTCTCACAATGTAGGGAACTAGTTCCAAATGCCAAAAGTGAAATTTGGCATCGGAGCACCTACTTGCTCCGGTTGCCTGTTTTTCTGGTTTTGGAACTACCTCTACAATGTATGGAACTAGTTCCAAAAGCCAAAAATCAAATATGGAACCACTTTTGGCTACACGTTGTGGATGCTCTTAGTCACTCCAAAATGAAAGCTTACATATACTCTTGGAATACTGTTTTGGGTGATTTGTCATTCAAAAATTTGGTATCATTCGGATCGGAGGAAGTATAGTTGGAGATGAATGGCCCACCAAGTCTCTGCCTTGAAGTTTGCTCTTTGACCAGTATTACTACTCGCGAGGTGCCGAGGAGACGGGGAGGCCAAATTTAAGGACTAACCTTTGCTCTTGCCGTCTTCCTCAGTTCACCACTTTGTTTACCTCTTGGAATACTACTTCGCCACCATGACCGGGAGCAAGTCTCGCCACAGAAGGGCTCGTGCGGCTGCGGCGAAGCTGAGGGAATCCCAGCAATGGCGTCCCTGTGCTGCTGTCGAGGTGCCTTCTGCGCAAGAGTCTTCAAGGGCGTCGCAGCCCGCGACTGCTACCTTCAGGCGATCCTCCGTTCTTGCGCATCTTTCTATGTCTTTCACAACTTATCATCCCCTCCTTTTCTTACCTTCTCTCAATCGTATATTCAGGTCGGGCGGCCTTAGTTTTCCCGCAGCCCTCCTGCCTGCGGAAACATCTTCCACGGAGCCAAGTTCTCAAAGCAGCGAGGTATAGACATTCGTGCAAATTGGGATTCCCATTTTCTCTTTCTTGGTACTTCTCTGGGTACACTTCTGATTTTGTGCTCCATCCCCATCTGATAGAAGCCCCGCTACGAGATCGGGCCCATTTTAGAAATGGTTATGGGCGATTTCTGCGTCGAGACGGCGGACAGAAGCGCCCTCGCCGATGAGTGCATGAGACTTTATTCTGAGCTCGCCACTGAGAAGATCCGGATTCGCATTCTCGACGATATCGCCATGAAATCGTTCACTGCGAGTAATGAGATCCAGCGGCGGAGCCTCGGCCAGGCGGAGACCATGGACAAACTCGCCGGACTGATCCTGAACCTCACGGTTAGGACGGACAAACTAGAGGCCGAGCTGTCACAGGAGAAGGCTCTCAACTCCGAGCTGAAGCGTCAAGCAGGCTCAAGGTAGATCTTGACCAGGTCACTGTGTACCACTAGCTGCAATCCTTGATGACTGTTGTGTCACCTGGCTTCCGAGTTTCTGAAGGTTAATTTTCGAAATTTTGTTCGTAAAATTGGCCTGTGGAAATGTAAACAAACTAGTACTCTTACTTTATTATATTAGTACTTGTGTCAATGTAGTAGTTGTGTCTGAGTCGAGTCAATGTTGAGTCGTTGAGTCACCTAGTATCTATAATATCTAAATAGGAACAAGAAATCCAAAATTTTCAAATTCTGGCAAAAATTAGAACTTCTCAGGAAAATCTATTTTTTTATAGGAAATCAAAAACACTGAAACGAGTATACTGTTTTAATTTGAGCCATTTATGTGCAGATTTGCATAAAAAGACTGACATTTTCCCTAAACTTTGTATATTATGAAGTCAAGCATGAAGAGAAGTGGTTTTGGGTTTCAAACATCCTTTTCATTTTCTTGTCTTAAACTTGTTTAAATCTTGGTCAAACCTAAGATTTGACCAAAAGATTCAAACAGGCATAAAATTCAAAAAAATCAGAAAAATGAAAAAACAAAAGCATATAGTCTTCTTATGTCATATAGTAAGCATTCAAGTTGATAAACAAGGTCTAGACATATTCAAACCAGAAAAATCATGTATATATCTACCCCTAACCCTAAACTCTGTCTTATGAAGAGAAGTGGTTTTGGGTTTCAAACATGGAAATTTGAAGAACCTCCCAAAAGCTTCATTTTAGATTGTGACTAAGAAGGATCCAGGCTTACCTTTTCACTTTCATGTTCTAAACTTGTTTAAATGCTAGTCAAACCTAGGATTTCACAAAGATTCAAATATATGGGTATAAAATACAAAAAATCAGAAAAATGAAAAAACAAAGCATATAGTCTTCTTATGTCATATAGTAAGCATTAAAGTTGATAAACAAGGTCTAGACATATTCAAACTAGACAAATCATGTATCTCCCCCTAACCCCTAAACTTTGTATTATGAAGTCAAGCATGAAGAGAAGTGGTTTTGGGTTTCAAACATGGAAATTTCAAAAACCTCTTAAAAATTCATTTTAGAGTGACTAAGAAGGATGCAAGCTTCCCTTTTCATTTTCATGTCTTAAACTTGTTTAAATCTGGGTCAAACCTAAGATTTGACCAAAAGATTCAAACGGGCATAAAATTCAAAAAAAATCAGAAAAATGAAAAACAAAAGCATATAGTCTTCTTGTGTCATATAGTAAGCATTCAAGTTGATAAACAAGGTCTAGACATATTCAAACCAGAAAATCATGTATCTACCCCTAACCCTAAACTCTGTCTTATGAAGTCAATCATGAAGAGAAGTGGTTTTGGGTTTCAAACATGGATATTTCAAGAACCTCCCAAAAGCTTCATTTTAGAGTGTGACTAAGAAGGATCCAGGCTTACCTTTTTCATTTTCATGTACTAAACTTGTTTAAATCCTGGTCAAACCTAGGATTTCACAAAGATTCAAATATATGTGTATAAAATATAAAAAATAGAAAAATGAAAACCAAAGCACATAGTCTACTTATGTCACATAGTAAGCATTCAAGTTGATAAACAAGGTCTAGACATATTCAAACCAGAAAAATCATGTATATATCTACCCCTAACCCTAAACTCTGTCTTATGAAGTTAATCATGAAGAGAAGTGGTTTTGGGTTTCAAACATTGGAATTCCAAGAACCTCCCAAAAGCTTCATTTTAGAGTGTGACTAAGAAGGATCCAAGCTTACCTTTTCATTTTCATGTTCTAAACTTGTTTAAATCCTGGTCAAAACTAGGATTTCACAAAGATTCAAATATATGGGTATAAAATTCAAAAAAATAGAAAAATGAAAAACCAAAGCACATAGTCTTCTTATGTCATATAGTAAGCATTAAAGTTGATAAACAAGGTCTAGACATATTCAACCTAGACAAATCATGTATCTACCCCCTAACCCCTAAACTCTGTCTTATGAAGTCCAACATGAAGAGAAGTGGTTTTGGGTTTCAAACATGGAAATTTCAAAAACCTCTTACAAAATTCAGTTTAGAGTGACTAATTAAGAAGGATGCATTCTCCCCTTTTCATTTTCATGTCTTAAACTTGTTTAAATCTTGGTCAAACCTAAGATTTGACCAAAAGATTCAAACGGGCATAAAAAAATCAGAAAAATGAAAACCAAAGCACATAATTTTCTTATGTCATATAGTAAGCATTCAAGTTGATAAACAAGGTCTAGACATATTCAAACCAGAAAAATCATGTATATATCTACCCCTAACCCTAAACTCTGTCTTATGAAGTTAATCATGAAGAGAAGTGGTTTTGGGTTTCAAACATGGAAATTTCAAGAACCTCCCAAAAGCTTCATTTTAGAGTGACTAAGAAGGATCCAGGCTTACCTTTTCATTTTCATGTTTTAAACTTGTTTAAATCCTGGTCAAACCTAGGATTTGACAAAGATTCGAATATATGGGCAAAAAATTCAAAAAAAATAGAAAAATGAAAAACCAAAGCACATAGTCTTCTTGTGTCATATAGTAAGCATTAAAGTTGACAAAAAAGGTCTAGATATATGCAAACTAGACAAATCATGTATCTACCCCCTAACCCCTAAACTCTGTCTTATGAAGTCAAGCATGAAGAGAAGTCGTTTTGGGTTTCAAACATGGAAATTTCAAGAACATCCCAAAAGCTTCATTTTAGAGTGACTAAGAAGGATCCATGATTACCTTTTCATTTTCATGTTTTAAACTTGTTTAATCTTGGTCAAACCTAGGATTTGACCAAGATTCAAATGGGCACAAAATTTAAAAAATCAGAAAAATGAAAAACCAAAGTACATAGTCTTCTTATGTCATGTAGTAAGCATTCAAGTTGATAAAATGGTTCATGCCGGCGTCTTAGCTGCTAAAAAAAATTATACACCAATTGATTTGACGAATTGATGATTTACTCTAGTCTGCTTCTAGACCATGCAGCTAGCGAGTATTCATATGTACTGCATGGAGCCCCCAACTTTTGACTTCCCGTGTCGGAAAAGGCCTGTTTAATAATGTGGGGCAGTGAGGTATCCCGAAGTATCTAGAGGGTTCCAGTGTTTCAGGCTTTCAGCATCGCCAGTCCAAGGGAAGGATGGGTGACGAATCCGTGCATTCACAGCCGTTAGATCTGAAGAGTCCTTGTATGATGAGCGGTAGATAGCACCTCTAAGCTGCAAATCAACAGCTTCAATTACTTCAAATGAGCATTGGCCGGAAGGCTGACAGAGTGAAAAAATTCAATTTCAAAAACTCATGTATAGAATAGAAAAAAATAAAAAACATGTAGATAGAATAGAGGTATAGATAGATTAGCCCAAAAAAGAAGAGGACGGGGAAATTTCGAACGCTCGCCTTTAACTCAGCACAGCAGACACCTCCCTCGCGCACCTAAACTTTCGAACGCGCGCCCAATATTTCGAACGCTCGCCTTTAACTCAGCACCCAGCCCACCTTGTTCTTCTCTAGACACCTCCTTCGGCGCCCTGTTCTTCTCTAGACACACCCTCGGTGAACCAGGCCGCGCACCAAAACTTCCCCACGCTGTCTATCAGCCGCGTCAGCCGGCGACTGCTGGTGGCGCCGTTCTTCTCCAGCCGCACCGGCAGGCGCGGTCAGCTGGTAGATCCTCACGGTATGCATGCTATCTTCAGGCCTGGGCAAGTACGATTCATTATAGCTCAATCGAAGTCAGTCGCCGTCGCCCAGCCCTTATAAGTTCGTTAGTTCGTTCGAATCGATCGGTTGATATTGTTTTCCTCTCGATGTGTTTGTTTGACATTGTTTTCCGCTTTACCTATTTGCTCGAATTCGTTCGTACTGTACACTGTACTGCTCACCATTGCCCAATGTCTGTAGTCGTCGCTTGGTGCCAGTCCTCTATGGACCTGTTTGTAATCTTATTACTTCTGGGTTCTTTGCACTGCTAATACATCGGTGGATTTACGGCCAAAAAGAAGAAAGAATTTGTTGGTATTATATTGCTTTCGATTGATCTGTTCGCCCCCAAGCTTTTACAGAAGCCGCAAGAGATTCAAGGATGAAATGGCTCTCCTTGTTTGCGGTGGCGGATCTACAGGGTATGCCGTATATGCCACGGCATACCCTGCGTCCAAGCCGTGCAAGATCTTTGATAGTTTAATGAGCTGAGCAATTAATCAAGATGAGTGATGTATATGTATACATGCGGTGCTAATACATGTGGCGTGCAGCCATGCGAACACTGAGCTAGTGCATGTAACCGATTGATTAGACATCCGATTGATTAATGCATTGGCTTTAGCCAACAGTCTACTTGCATGTTTTTCAAGATGTGCGATTTTGTCTCGCGTGTAAGCCTACAAGGCCAGCTATGGCCATGCACCATGACCTGATTAGATATCATGATTAATCAAAGGAAATATCTTGCTACTGTATATACGATTAATCAACTGATAATTAATCTTTGGTAGTCAAGTATATGATTAATTATATATATTTAGTGAGAATTCAGTTCAAAATTAGAGCACCCCGTCAACGGTGCATTTTTCAACAATTTACATTTTGATTATATGCAAAATCTGTTTTATTTAATCATTTTGACATACTCCCTTCAATCCAAATTAATTGACTCAACTTTGTCTAGATACTGATGTATCTTAGACAAGTTTGTTGAGTAGATACATTTATATCTAGACAAATTTGAGTTAATTAGTATGAATCCGAGAAAGTATTTTATTTAATTATTTTTATTAGGACAAAAGAAATTCAATAGAAACTCCAAAATTTTGTTGTGTCATACCCTTTCCTAAAATCCTAGGTCCGCCACTGCTTGTTTGTAAGGCAAAGAGGAAATCATATCATGGCTTATCATCATGGGTATAACCTTTTTAGCTAGATTTTGCTGTTTGGGATCTATGATCCTTTTAGTTGCTGCTCTCCAGTAACATTTTCCCTCTTTTTTATTACAGTGAAAAATACACAGCGAGGAAACCACTGTCCAGCCTAAAAAAAATAGACCTCAGTTGGTTTGCTGAAATCGGCTCAAATAACGTGGCATTTAGTTATATAGTTTTATATTCGACCTGTTTGCTCAGATATGTTGGTTTACATTCATACGCAACCTGTTGGGCAAGTATGGACACAGCTTCAGTGACTTTCAGGTCAAAATTCCAGCGGTTGAGTGATTTTTGGTTGGATCCATTCCTGTGCGTTCGATCGGCTTTTGATGGCTGTTATTGAGACAAAGTCATGGCTGGACTTTTGACGCAGCTCCAGTGACGTTCAGCTAGGTCAAAAGCCCAGCGTTGACTTTGGTTCAATATCAGCCATCCAAAGCCAATCGAACACACATGAATGTATCCAACCAAAAATCACTCTACAATAAGTCGTTTCCAGACAAAAACAATGTTTATTCCCAAACTATTTTTTTTGAATCCGACCAATCTTTCCCGGAATGCAGAAGAAATATATAAGATTTACTGGAATGTTGTTCTTTTTACTGGACAGTTTGAATTTTAAGTTTAAAGTTGGTTGTAAAACATAAAATGAGGTTTATTGATAAACAATATGGCTGAATCTGATGAAACTCCCCCAGAATGCATAACCCGACATATAAGATTTACTGGATTTTTGTTTCAAAAACTTCTAGGCAGTACGAATTTTAAGTTTAAAATTTTCTCGTGAAACTTAAAATGGGTAAATTTTGGATCCATTCTCGTGCGTTCGATTGGCTTTTGATGGCTGTTATTGAAACAAGTGTTAATTGGTTCTATGCCACTCCTCAATTCACAAGTTGTGTTTATGCCATTACAAAAACTGAAGTTGTGTTTATGCCACTCTCAATTCTCAATATCCCCTTCTATATATGCCATTTTCAATACTCCACTATAATAAATATAGCATATCTATGATAGTACTCTATGATACCACCCACTATGCACCCATGTTCCAAACACCACTCCCGCTGACTGTACCTTATTGTATCGAGCGATAAGCTTGATGAGCAACCCAAACAAACAAAAAAAAGACTGTACCTTATTGTACTTGCTCTTACCCGTATCTTCTCTTTCTCTTTCATCGCGAGTGCAGCTAATTCAGTTAGTCTTCCAATGAATATTAATATTTTGTCTCAATGATGTCATGTTTCGACTAACAATTAGCACTTTTGAATTCTTAGATTGCTTTTTCACACGATGCACTTCTTTTAATTTATTTTACCACATTTCAATGTGAACCTTGACCAAATAAATAGGACAACAATATCACGATCATATAATACATAAGCAGCATTGTTAGAATCGTGTTGGAAAATACTTTCTAATGATACCAGTTTTATATCAATTTTTTTATATACTTCATCCTGAAAAATATGTTTCAACTTCATCAAAACTTGCATGTATCTGCAAACTAAACTCATCTAAATACATGTATATCTACATAAAATTGAAACATCATTTTTAAATAGAGAGATATAGATTAATATTTTTTCGAAGATAAAATACGAAAAACAAGGGTGCATTGTTTATTGAAATGGAGTGAGTAGTATATATAAAATCATTTTAGTTGCCAATGATCATGTTGAGGGCCTCTATTTCTTGTTTTGCTCAGGCCCTCCGTATTCTCAGGTACGGCCCTGGTGGTCTATGAACCTGTATGTAATCTTATTACTTTTGGCTTCTTTGCACTGCTAATAGATCGGCGGAATTACGGCAAAAAAGAAGAAAGAATGTGTTGGTATTGTATTGCTTTCGATAGATCTGTTCGCCCCTCCCCCCCAAGCATTTATAGATGGCACAAGAGATTCAAGGATGAAATTGCTCTCCTTGTTCATAAGGCAAAGAGGAAATCATATCATGGGTAGAACATTTTATATATATTTTGCTGCTTGGGATCTATGATCCTTTTAGTTGCTGCTCTCCAGCAACTTTTGTACATATTTCCCTCTTTTTATTAATAAAAAAATACAAAGTGGGGAAACCCAGTGGTCAGCCTAAAAAAATCTGTTCGCTAGGTAGCCGTAGTTTTGCACTCAGTTTGTTTGCTGAAATCGGCTCAAATAATGTAGCATTTATAGTTTTATATTCGACCTGTTTGCTCAGGTATGCTTGCTTACATTCGTAGGTGACCTGTTTGTTGAAATAGCTTATCGCTTCTCTGACCATCTATCTCCTCAACAGATGGACAGAACTTGGATATTATTTGACTCATTAACCACACCAACATATTTGAGTGGTATTGAAGACTTCATGAAGCACGTTAGTGATTTTACTGACGGCGACAAGACAAAGGAAGTGATTTGTCCATGCCGCGTATGTTTGAATATTGGGTCCAAGCCTCAACATGTAGTCTCAGATCATTTATTCGTTTATGGGATGGACCAGACATATATCAGGTGGATTAACCATGGTGAACACTATGATCAGCCTGACATTATTGATCCTCTTTATTCTGATGGTTATCAGCCTGAAGATCTCGTCCAGGATGAGGCTACTGCTAATTTGTTACGGGATCTGTATCCATATGCAAGCCAACAGCCCCATGGTTATCACAAAAAGCCTCTTTTCCATGACCTGATAGAAGATGCTAAGCGCTTAGTGGCCCCTGGTTCTGTTGTGTCAAGATTCGAATTAATTGTGAAATTACTTCATGACAAGTCATACCAGGGGATTACCAATAAAGCGTTCAATGCAGTTGCGAAGACATACAGCGATGCACTCCCTGGGGCTGGACTGCCAAAATCCTTTTATGAGGTGAAGCAGTACATCAAGGTACTGGGACTTGGATATGAGAAGATTGATTTTTGCAAAAATAACTGTGCACTGTTTTGGATGGAGTATAATGACCTCGATGAATGTCCAGTATGTAAGGAATCAAGATGGAAACATGATGGAGCTGGTGGTAAGAAAAAGATTCCTTGGAAGGTTCTGAGATACTTTCCACTTGTACAAAGATTGCAGAGGTTGTTTGCTTCAGAACAAACATCTCGGGAAACAAGATGGCACAAAGAGATTCTCACGCCCGACCCTGATTTACTGAGGCATCCTGCTGATGGCGATGAATGGAAGCAATTCGACCTGGATCATCCAGATTTTGCTGCAGATCCAAGGAACCTGAGACTTGGCCTTGCTACAGATGGATTCAACCCATTTGGCAACATGAGCAACTCGTATAGCATGTGGCCAGTACTAGTTACACCTTACAACCAGGCTCCCTGGACATGCACCGATCAGTCGAACTGTATGATGGCCTTACTCATCCCAGGTCCCAAATCTCCTGGGAAGGATTTTGATGTGTTCATGCAGCCTCTTATTAGAGACTTGCAAACATTATGGGAGGGTGTCCCTACACGGGATGTGTGTCAACCTAAAGAACAAAATTTTCTATTACGTGCTGCTGTACTGTATTGCACCCATGATTATCCAGCTTTGGGCACTATGTCAGGCAGAGTAACATCAGGTTATAATGCATGTGTTCACTGTGATACTGATCAGCTGGCAGTGAGGATAATAAACAAGATATGCTATATGGGCCATCGCCGTTTCCTTCCATTAGATCACAGTTTCCGAAAAAATAGAAAAAAATTGCAATTTATTGGTGATCAGGCCTGTAAAAAGACTAAACCGCAGCACTTTAAGAGTCACGAGTTGGAGGCGCACCTAGAAGCGGTCAGAAATGTTAAACCAGGAAAACCACCAGCCGCCACAGCAGGTACAGCAGAGAAGAATACAGAAGATGCAGCAGCAGTAGTAGCAGATAGAAAAAGGAAGAAGAGAGGAGATGAACTGAGTCTAGCAGCTACCAAAAGGAAGATGGGAGGTGAAATAGCAGCACGTACCAAGAGGAAGGAAATGGAAAATGATAGACCGAGAATATTTTATAAGCGCAGGACCACTCTTTGGGACTTGCCGTATTGGGCTGGTAAGAAGCTTCGGCATAATATTGATATCATGCACATGGAGAAGAATATATGTGACAGCATTGTCGGCACATTACTCAACATTCCATCCAAGACAAAAGATAGCTCAAATGCTAGGATTGATTGTGCAACATTGAATGTTAACAGGCACTTGCAACTGGATCGTAATGACAAAGTGAACAAAGGCAAGGAAAAACATTATAAATTTCGAGGCGCGGAATTCACATTGCCGATGCCTAAAAGGAGATTATTTTGTGAGTACCTCCGAGGTGTGATGTTCCCGTTCGGATTTGCTTCCAACATTGCAAATTGTCTCAATGCTGAAGGAAACAAGCTCCAAGGGTTGAAAACTCACGATTGTCACATCCTGCTGCAAAGGCTTTTAGCTATTGGCATTAAAGATTTAGTGAAGCCAAATATGTACAACGTGATTGCAGAGTTGGGAAGGTTCTTTAGGGAAATATGTAGTAAAACTCTAAGCAGAGCTGTTGTAGAACGTCTTAAGGTGGACATAGCAGTAATCCTGTGCAAGCTGGAGCTGATATATCCTCCAGCCTTCTTTGATGTGATGGTGCATTTGGCTGTTCATCTACCTGATGAGGCACTTTTAAGAGGTCCGGTACAGTATGGATGGATGTACCCTATAGAACGTCGACTGTGCACTTTCAAGAATACAGTTAGGAACAAAGCTAGACCGGAGGCTTGCATTGCAGTGGCGTATATTGCTGCTGAAGCATATACATTTGCCTCAAGATATATTCCTGATATTGAGACCAGATTCAATCGGGGTCGCAGAATTTTGGAAGTTGGAGGATCTGTTTTTAATCATGGTGTTGAGCTAATAGGAAAGAGGACCGAAAAAACATTAGAGCAGTCTGAATTTGAACAGCTGTCTTGGTATGTGCTGAATAATGCTACAGAGGCTGATGAATATGTTAAGTGAGTACTATGCACACGAACTACTCAGTTCCTCGCATATACTATGAACTTGTATCAAAATGAAATATATTCAGCTGACTTGGCTATGTTTTGCAGGTTGTACATGGAAACGAATGGAAAGCTATCGGCACGTGGGAGTGGGTTTCAGGACTGGTTTGAGAAATATGTAAGATGTTCAATTGCACTCTGACTTGTCTATGTGTTTTCACATGAGATGACCTCTTGTCTATTTTGTAATCGTAGATCTCGAAACTCCATGCGGAGAATCCAGGCGCTGTTAGTGCTGATCTCCTTGTCCTATCACGTGGTCCAGATAAGAGGGTGTTGGTAGCTGCAGCTTGCAATGCCAATGGTGTCCATTACAGCTCCTATGAGCGTGAACAACATTTGAAGACACGAAATAGTGGCATCACAACCAGTGGAGATCACTTGACAACCAGAAAAAAGAGATCAGAGTCATTTGACCATTATGGTCACATAGAAGAGGTTATTCAGTTGTTCTATAGTGATAAGGTTACTGTCCGATCTGTGGTTCTATTTAAGTGTTATTGGTACAACCAAGATCCAAACAAGGGCAAAGGTGCCAGAAATGATGGGTATTTCATATCAGTCAATACTACTGCTCAGTGGTACAAGGATGATCCTTATATTTTGGTACCTCAAGCGGCCAAGGTACTTTTCTTGGAAGACAGATCTAGAAAAGGATGGCAGTATGTGCAAAAGTTTGTGGCAAGGAACATATATGATTTGGATGAGAATGCGGATCCAATAATTGGTGCCCAGCAAGATGATTTCGCTGGTTGTATGCAAACTAAAGTTGCTGACATTGATGAAACCTCGTTGGATACAGGTATCCCTGCACATGATGGAGAAGTAGATTTCACTGTTGAGGTTAGCATAGTCGACAAAGAGATGGATAAACTGAAGCTACCTGGTGAATCTCAGGAGGAGAATGGACAGGACGAGCAGGATGAGACCATGCACGAATATCAGAATGAAGACGGAGGTGATGATGATGATGATGATGATGATGATGATGATGATGATTAGACTCTTGTCTCTGTATCATGCTGTGAGATGAAGAACCATGATTTGTTTTGATTTTTCTATTTGGAAAATGTATGAGTCCTGAAGACAATTATCTGTTGGATTGTAATCCCATGATGACTAATTATTTATGTTTGTTGTCCTACTAAAAGTTGGTCAAACTTAATTGTGTGGAAGTAATCCCATGCTGTTTGATTCATAGGGTCATATCCCATAGGAAAATAGAATGATAATAGATCAAACTAATGCAGAATATCTTATAACCACAATCAAATAGAATTTCTCTTGACATAGGATTCAAGTTGGCATGGCATCCCTATCATACAGGGTTTTTATTCATACTATGCTACAAATCGAAAATAAGATGGGTCAGCACTTTATCGCGGCAGATAGGGCAGCTGGCGTTCGTTACAAACCAGGAGAAGATGCACTTCCTATGGAACGGGTGTTTGCATCCCCGGAGACGCACCGTTGTGCGCTGCGACAGCCCCAGCATGCATATGCTGCAGTGGCCGTCCTCCGGCGCAACTAGGACCCAACTGTCCTGCAGCGCCGGCAAGTTGACGATGAGCCGGTGGTCCACCCTAAGGGTGAGGTCGAAGTGGAGGCCACCGAGCCGACGACACGCCTGCTGCCACATCAGGTGCATAACATCGTAAGGCATGATGATGTCCCACTCCTCCTCCGTGAGGTTCAGGTTCTTGAGCAGCCATACACGGGCAAGAATCTCGCGCATAGTTCGCACGACATTGCCCCCACTACGCAGCTTCCTCGGAGGCAAGCCAAGATCCAGCACCACCTCTTCGCAGGGTGTAGTGGTGATATCGTCCTCATCCAGTGGGGCAGGGAGGGGGCCGGCCATCCTCCTGAGCTCGTACGTCCTCGAGAAGAAGATGTGCACTGTCATAGTGTACGGGGACGCCTCGCCCTCGCCCACGGCCGGCGGCTCGCCGACGGAGAAGTCGGTCGTGCTTGCCGACACACGGCAGGCACGGAAGACATGTGGGCCAGACTCGATGATGCGCTCGCGTGAGGAGCGCTCTAGTAGGGGCGTCGCCGCCATTGGGGATTCTTCGGAGGGCTGTAGACTGGCGGCTAGTCGACGGTGAGGTGGTTGGTGTGAGATCTCTGGGATGAGGCCAGGGGAAGTGGGCGAAGTGCTCGGGACTAGGGACTGCCCTCAACTTTCCGCAGTAGTATGATAATAATTGGTGGACGAGGGAGACTAGTCCAGAGACTACCCAAAGTTGATAAATCATGTTCGAGGGAAAATGCCCAAGATTTATTATCAAAATTCAAGCTAATTTCGCCGATTTTGTTCTGCCGTTCATTAGACATCATCCAACGGCCTTGGTCTCTGGGATTCGCTGCTACAGTGTCATCTACTATTTTCTACCCAATTCCAGAAACATCCATAAAGCTAGTAGATAGCTTTCCTGCTTGTTGGCCCCACCCCATTTTTTTAATCTTTTCTTCCTTATCCCCTTCGCTCATGCTAGCAGCTACTTGCAGCCATTGCTACACCAGCGAGGTGATCTGTATGATAGGCACGGTTTTAGTAAGACAGCAAGTTGTAGATAGCTAACCATGAGACACATGCCTCTCTGGTTGAGACTGAGCTCGCTCTTGTGATTGGGCTCCAATGGTCGAGGTGAGTCACAGCTGCAATGACAGAGGTTTGTGCTGAATTAATTAGCACAGAGGCGTAACTAGCACTAGATGGAGAAGGCATAGTACACATATCGGACACGAAGTCGCGTCTGGCGAGCAGCTCGCATTCACTTGCATCAGTGCGGTACAACAAAGATGATGAAGAAGGATTGGAGCTTTGAAGGTAGTCAGAAAAGTTACAAAAAATAATACGTGCAAAACTTAACCTGTATAAACGCACATGCATGGATAATTTTACATTTCTGCATGAGAAAGACATGTCAATTTTCAGTACGACATGGTTTGATTTGTCAAATTTGATGCTCCTTAATGCATTTTAAGTGAAAATTACAGGTTTATTCATTATAATTGCCGATTTTTAACGTTACGTGCAGCTGACTAGCAAACTATAAGTGTGTGATTGCTTGCTTCCAAAATAAGGATATGTAATCATTTTGTATAAGGTAGTACCAATTAGTCGTTATATTGCAGAACTTAAAGAGTTTTGAGAGATTCAACTCGTTGCTACTCCATAAGAATGGTCATGTTGACAAATTTGATCCAGTGTTGAACAGAGCCAGAAACATTTCAAAAACTTGAGCATGGAAGAGGCTAGGGGTAAATGCCCCAAGGCCAGCCGAGCCTATCGTAGGTGCCGTCCCGAGGAGGAAGTACCTTAATTTGGGGCGCGCGCGGACGCTGCGGTACCCCGAGCTCGAGACGCCGCCGTACCGGTAGCTCGACCCGCGACGAGGCATGGCGGCGGCGGCGGAAGCGGAGCGGCGGCGGCGGAAGGTAAAGCTCCTGCTGACAAACATATTAGGCACAAATGGGCAACCTTCAGTAACCCATGTTCCATTTTTTTTGTCAGGATAACCCCATGTACCACCTTCCCAATAGAAAAAGTACTGTTCAACCTTCCCCTGTTGGGCCCAATATTTCACTTTTGGGTTGCCAAGGAACATCTACATGGTAATTGTTATCGGTCTACTTGCTCCGGCCGTCGAAGCCCAATAACTGCAAATGGGCCTTTCTGCTCATGCAATTTCGGCCCTTTTCTAATGAAACACAGATCCTATGATTGGCAAAAAAAAAATACACGGAGATTCTACATAAAAGTTGTTTTTATTTATTTTGAATTATAGGGTTCCAATTTTTGAAACTGCTCATGCCCAATATGAAAATCCTTGATCGCTCCATACCCACATGGATAACGGTATTTTTAAAAATTCATAAAGTGGATTTGAAATTTAAAACATATCCTAATAATTCCTTGATTTAATCTATCAACTTGCAAGATCTTGGAGCCAAAGAGCTTGTATTAGTCTGCGAAAATAATACTGATAAACCTGTCGTTAACAAGAAATGAAGGTTTATCGTTCAGAGAGGATGCCATGTGGGACCCATGAGACAGTAGCGTCCTCAACGTTTCAAAGAAAAAGGCAAGTAGCCCGAAAATAGGGGTAAAAAATAAATCCTACAAAGGAAACATTTATAGTTCATAGAGGCTGACATGTGGGACCGATCTGCCAGCTGCATCCTCATCATTTCGAAGTCGGCAGGGATCAGAAGAAAAAGGCAAATAGCCAGAAATTAGGGGTCAAAAATAAATCCAAAAAGGAAACTTATATTCTTCATAGAGGATGACATGTGGGACCGACCTGCCAGCAGCGTCCTCATCGTTTCAAAGGCCGCAGGGGATCAAAAGAAAAAGGCAAATAGCCAGAAATTAGGGGTAAAAAATAAATACAACAAAGGAAAGGTTTATTGTTCATAGAGGCTGACTTGTGGGACCCATGAGCCAGCGGCGACCTCAATTTCAAAGGCGGCATATGATCGAAAAGAAAAAGGCAAGTTAGCAAAAATCAGTGGGTAAAAAAAATCTAAGAAATGAAACTTTATTGTACAGTCCCATGAGCCAGCACCTTACTCAACGTTTCAGTGGCGGCATGAGATAGAAAGAAAAAGGAAAGTGACCAAATATCAGGAGCAAAAAATAATCCAAGAAAAGAAACTTTTATTGTACATAGATGATGACATATGGGTCCCACTTATACAAGCTCTTTCGCTCCAAGATCTTGCAAGTTGATTGTACATAGAGGATGACATGCGGGCCCCTTGTGTCAGCAGCTTACTCAACGTTTCCAAGGCGGCAGGGGATCAAAAGAAAAAGGAAGTAGCCAGAAATTAGCGGTAAAAAATAACTCCAAGGAAGGAAACTTTTATTGTTCATAGAGTATGACATGCGGGACCCATGCGCTAGCAGCTTCCTCAACGTTTCAAAGGGGGCATGAGATCGAAAGAAAAAGACAAGTGACCAAATATCAGGAGCCAAAAATAATCCAAGAAAAGAAACTTTATTGTACATAAAAGATGACATGCGGGTCCCATTTTGCAGCAGCGGTGTCAACGTTTCAAATGCGGCTTGAGATCAAAAGAAAAAGAGTAGCCAGAAATTAGGGGTAAAAAAAACTCCCAGAAAAGAAAGTTGATTGTACATAGAGGATGGCATGCGGGTCCCATGACCCAGCACCTTACTCAACGTTTCAGAGGCGGCATGAGATCGAAAGAAAAAGGAAAGAGACCAAATACCAGGAGCAAAAAATAATCCAAGAAAAAGAAACTTTTATTGTACATAGAGGATGACATATGGGTCCCACTTATACAAGCTCTTCCGCCCCAAGATCTTGCAAGTTGATTGTACATAGAGGATGACATGCGGGCCCCTTGTGTCAGCAGCTTAATCAATGTTTCCAAGGCGGCAGGGGATCAAAAGAAAAAGGAAACAGCCAAAAATAAGAGGGTGAAAAAATCCAAGAAAAGAAACTTTTATAGTATCGAGGATGACATGTGGGTCCCATGAGCCAGCAGCTTCTCAACGTTTCAGAGGCTGCATGAGATCGAAAGAAAAAGGCAAGTGACCAAAAATAAGGGGGTAAAAAAAATCCAAGAAAAGAGACTTGATTGTACATAGAGGATGACATGCGGGTCCCACCAGTCAGCAGCTTACTAACGTTTCCAAGGCGGCAGGGGATGAAAAGAAAAAGGAAATAGCCAAAGATCAGAGGGTGAAAAAAATCAAAGAAAAGAAACTTTTATAGTACATAGAGGATGACATGTGGGTCCCATGGGCCAGCAGGTTCCTCAACGTTTTCAAGGGCGGCATGAGATCGAAAGAAAAAGGCAAGTGACCAAAAATCAGAGGGTGAAAAATAATCCAAAAAAAGAAACTTTTATTGTACATAGAGGATGACATGCTGTCCCAACGTTTCAAATGCGGTTTGAGATCAAAAGAAAAAGAAAGTAGCCAGAAATTAGGGGGTAAAAAAACTCCAAGAAAAGAAAATTGATTGTACATAGAGGATGACATGCGGGTCCCACGAGTTTGCAGCTTACTCAACGTTTCCAAGGCGGCAGGGGATCAAAAGAAAAAGGAAATAGCCAAAAATCAGAGAGTGAAAAAAAACCCAAGAAAATAAACTTTTGTAGTACATAGAGGATGACATGCGGGTCCCATGAGCCAGCAGGTTCCTCAACGTTTCAAACGTGGCATGGGATCGAAAGAAAAAGGCAAGTGACCAAATATCAGGAGCCAAAAATAATCCAAGAAAAGAAACTTTATTGTACATAGAGGATGACATGCGGGTCCCATTTTGCAGCAGCGGTCCCAACGTTTCAAATGCGGCTTGAGATCAAAAGAAAAAGAAAGTAGCCAGAAATTAGGGGGTCAAAAAACTCCAAGAAAGGAAAGCTTTATCGTTCATACAGGCTGACATGTGGGACCTATGAGCCAGCAGCTTACTGAACGTTTCAAAGGCGGCAGGGGATCAAAAGAAAAAGGAAATAGCCAAAAATCAGAGGGTGAAAAAAAATCCAAGAAATCAAACTTTTATTGTACATAGAGGATGACATGCGGGTCCCATGAGCCAGCAGATTCCTCAACATTTCAAACGTGGCATGAGATCGAAAGAAAAAGGCAAGTGACCAAATATCAGGAGCCAAAAATAATCCAAGAAAAGAAACTTTATTGTACATAGAGGATGACATGCGGGTCCCATTTTGCAGCAGCGGTCTAAACGTTTCCAAGGCGGCACAGGACCAAAAGAAAAATGAAGTAGCCAGAAATCAGGGGGAAAAAATTCAATTGGGCTGCATCTGGACATCTGGGCCTTCGAACTATCCTTCTGGGCCTTTTGACACGTACAATTTCAGCCCACTCCAGAACATGATAGTTCGGATTTTTCTCAAAAAAAAAACAGGAAAGTCCTATGCTTCGCCAAAACAAAAAACAAGGAGATTCAAGATATATGTTGTAAAAATAAAGATTTAATTTATCCGTTTGCAATAGCTCAGAGCGAAATACACTGTTTATTGTCTGCAAAATAATCAAGATATCACATGTTTCTTGTACGGGGAGGCTGACATCGGGGACCCATGAGCCAGCAGCGTCGTCAACGTTTCAAAGGCGGCAGGGATCGAAAATAAAAAAAAAACCAAAAATCAGTTGGTAAAAAAATCCAAGAAAAGAAAACATTTATCGTTCTGAGAGGATGACATGCGGGACCGATGAGGCAGCAGCATCCTCAACGTTTCCAAGGCGGCAGGGGATCAAAGAAAAAAAAGGAAATAGCCAGAAATTAATTAGGGGTAAAAAATAAATCCACCAAAGGAAACTTGTATTGTTCATAGAGGATGACATATGGGACCGACCTGCCAACAGCGTCCTCATCGTTTCAAAGGGGGCAGGGGATCAAAAGAAAAAGGCAAATAGCCAGAAATTAGGGGTCAAAAATAACTCCAATAAAGGAAACTTTTATTGTT
This sequence comes from Lolium multiflorum, assembly GCA_030979885.1. Taxonomy (NCBI): domain Eukaryota; kingdom Viridiplantae; phylum Streptophyta; class Magnoliopsida; order Poales; family Poaceae; genus Lolium; species Lolium multiflorum. The sequence continues at coordinate 199,099,365 of CM061750.1, forward strand.
CGTAGAGGATGACATGCGGGTCCCATGAGCCAGCAGGTTCCTCAACGTTTCAAACGTGGCATGAGATCGAAAGAAAAAGGCAAGTGACGAAATATCAGGAGCCAAAAATAATTCAAGGAAACTTGATTGTACATAGAGGATGACATGCGGGTCCCATGAGTAAGCAGCTTACTCAACGTTTCCAAGGCGGCAGGGCATCAAAAGAAAAAGGAAATAGACAAAAATCAGAGAGTGAAAAAAACCATAGAAAATAAACTTTTATAGCACATAGAGGATGACATGCGGGTCCCATGAGCCAGCAGGTTCCTCAAAGTTTCAAACATGGCATGAGATCGAAAGAAAAAAACGCAAGTGACCAAATATCAGGAGCCAAAAATAATCCAAGAAAAGAAAGTTTTATAGTACATAGAGGATGACATGCGGGACCCATTTAGCAGCAGCGGTATCACCGTTTGAGGCAGCAGGGGATCGAAAGAAAAAGTCAAGTGACCAAATATGAGGTGCCAAAAATAATCCAAAAAAAGAAAGTTTTATAGTACATAGAGGATGACATGCGGGTCCCATTTAGCAGCAGCGGTATCACCGTTTGAGGCAGCAGGTGATCGAAAGAAAAAGTCAAGTGACCAAATATGAGGTGCCAAAAATAATCCAAAAAAAGAAAGTTTTATAGTACATAGCGGATGACATGCGGGTCCCATTTAGCAGCAGCGGTATCACCGTTTGAGAGGCAGCAGGGGATCGAAAGAAAAAGTCAAGTGACCAAATATGAGGTGCCAAAAATAATCCAAGAAAAGAAAGTTTTATAGTACATAGAGGATGACATGCGGGTCCCATTTAGTAGCAGCGGTATCACTGTTTGAGAGGCAGCAGGTGATCGAAAGAAAAAGTCAAGTGACCAAATATGAGGTGCCAAAAATAATCCAAAAAAGAAAGTTTTATAGTACATAGAGGATGACATGCGGGTCCCATTTAGCAGCAGCGGTATCACTGTTTGAGAGGCAGGGGATCGAAAGAAAAAGTCAAGTGACCAAATATGAGGTGCCAAAAATAATCCAAGAAAAGAAAGTTTTATAGTACATAGAGGATGACATGCGGGTCCCATTTAGCAGCGGTATCACGTTTGAGAGGCGGCGGGGATCGAAAGAAAAAGTCAAGTGACCAAATATGAGGTGCCAAAAATAATCCAAAAAAAGAAAGTTTTATAGTACATAGAGGATGACATGCGGGTCCCATTTAGCAGCAGCGGTATCCGTTTGAGAGGCGGCAGGGGATCGAAAGAAAAAGTCAAGTGACCAAATATGAGGTGCCAAAAAAATCCAAAAAAAGAAAGTTTTATAGTACATAGAGGATGACATGCGGGTCCCATTTAGCAGCAGCGGTATCACCGTTTGAGAGGCGGCAGGATCGAAAGAAAAAGGTAAGTGACCAAATATGAGGTGCCAAAAATAATTCCAGAAAAGAAAGTTTTATAGTACATAGAGGATGACATGCGGGTCCCAGTTAGCAGCAGCGGTATCACCGTTTGAGAGGCGGCAGGATCGAAAGAAAAAGGCAAGTGACCAAATTTGAGGTGCCAAAAAAACTCCAAGAAAAGAAAGTTGATTGCACATAGAGGATGACATGCGGGTCCCATTTAGCAGCAGCGGTCTCAACGTTTCCAAGGCGGCAAGGGATCAAAAGAAAAAGGAAGTAGCCAGAAATCAGGGGGTCAAAAAATATCCAAGAATAGAAAGAATTTTCGTTCATAGAGGATGACATGCGGGACCCATGATCCTGCATCGTAAACGGCTCGATCGGAGAACGTTGAACGAGATGGCGCGATCTAGAAAAAAAACAATGCCAGAGAGGCTGCCATCTGGGCCCTACATCCCTCGGCGGTGCGGATTTGCGTTGACTCGGCCGGCGAACCCGAGATTTCGAGATGCACCACGTCCCGGGCCACCATACGCGACGTTTTGGCCGCTTTCGTCGGGCTAGGTGGCCTCAAAAACGAGAAAAAAAAAGTTTTGACATGAACCACGGAGGGACCAAAAATCGTCGGCCATGGTACACCAGCAACCACGGCGCGACTTCAACTTCGTCGGCCATGGCAACTTTTCTTGTAGTGGAAGCTTTTGGGATGTTCTTGAAATTTCCATGTTTGAAACCCAAAACGACTTCTCTTCATGCTAGACTTCATAAGATCAACATGGGGTAGATACATGATTTGTCTGGTTTGGATATACCTAGACCTCGTTTAACTTGAATGCATACGATATGACATAAGAAGACTACGTGCTTTTGTTTTTCATTATTCTGATTTTTTTGAATTTTGTGCCCACCCATTTGTATCTTGGTCAAATCCTAGGCTTGATAATGATTTAACAAGATTAAAATATGAAAATGCAAAGGTAAGCATGGATCCTTCTTAGTCACTCTAAAATGAAGCTTTTGGGAGCAAAACCACTTCTCTTCATATGCTTGACTTCATAAGACGGAGTTTAGGGGTTAGGGGGTATAGATACATGATTTGTCTAGTTTGAATATGTCTAGACCTTGTTTATCAACTTAATTGGCTTACTATATGACATAAGAAAACTATTTGCTTTGGTTTTTCTTTTTCCTGATTTTTTTCAATTTTGATGCCCATTTGAATCTTGTCAAATCCTAGGTTTGACCGAGATAATTTAAACAAGCTTAAAACATGAATATGAAAAGGGAAGCATGTATCCTTCTTTGTCACTCTAAAATGAAGTTTTTGGGAGGTTTTTCAAATTTCCATGTTTGAAACCCAAAACCACTTCTCTTCATATGCTTGACTTCATAAGACAGAGTTCAGGGGTTAGGGGGTAGATACATGATTTGTCTAGTTTGAATATTTCTAGACCTTGTTTATCAACTTTAATGCTTACTATATGACATAAGAAAACTATTTGCTTTGGTTTTCTTTTTTCTGACTTTTTTTCAATTTTGATGCCCATTGGAATCTTGTCAAATCCTAGGTTTGACCAAGATAATTTAAACAAGCTTAAAACATGAATATGAAAAGGGGAGCATGTATCCTTCTTAGTCACTCTAAAATGTAGTTTTTGGGAGTTTTTGAAATTTCCATGTTTGAAGCCCAAAACCACTTCTCTTCACATGCTTGACTTCATAAGACAGAGTTTAGGGGTTAGGGGTATAGATACATGATTTGTCTGGTTTAATATGTCTAGACCTTGTTTATCAACTTTAATGCTTACTATATGACATAAGAAGACTATGTGATTTGGTTTTTCATTTTTCTGTTTTTTATTTTTCTGCCCATTTGAATCTTGGTCAAATCCTAGGTTTGACCAAGATTTAGACAAGTTTAACACGTAAATGAGTTAACTTGGATTTCCTACCCATGAATCCATAGGAAACTTTGTTCTAATGCACTATTATAATCAACCGAGTTTTTACACCAACAGGTCTGTCACTTACGTGTGGTGCCCACGCTTGAGGTCCCACACTTCAGTGAGCACAAGTCACGTGCAATAGGTACGCAAACTCCCAGCCATCTTCTTTGTCAAGAGAAGACGCATCAGGATGCGTTTTGGAAGTCTGTGGGTCCTTCTGGATCCTTCGGTTGTCCCTCTCACAAAAAAAAATCTCTCTCATTCTCGGCCTCGCTCGACTCGCTCGCTCGCTCGCACCTCCTGCTCACTGACAAACCCTGCACAAAAGTCAACATCATCACCCGAAAAAGGGGAGACACCATAATTCTCTCCCTTCTTCTCTCCTTCCGAGTGATCCCTCTTCCTCCGAGTTTCACTCGACGGGCAAACACCCATGTGCTGCATAGTAATAATAAAAAGGTAGTACTCGTAGAAAAATCGATATACGAATCTGTAATTAAATAGGTTAAACTAGGGTTTTGCCCAGTTCTACAGATCAAGGGTTCAAAAAAATCCAACTACGGGGTTCGAACAACACGATTCTAATCCAAGAATTTTTTCGACCTAGGTCACCCAAATGGCCTCAAACTATAGGGTTAGCATCTAGTGCAGTATGTGTGAAAATGTATGCACTATGTGTGCTATAACTTGTATGTCTTTCATATTTGAACCAAATTTGAATAAGTTTGAAATATTTGAAAAGGGGCTTTTGGCTTAAACGTTTGAAACCAAAAACCACTTCTCTTCATGCATGCTTGACTTCATAAGACAGAGTTTAGCTAGGGTTAGGGGATAGATGCATGATTTTCCTGGTTTGAATATGTCTAGACCTTGTTTATCAACTTAATTGAATGCTTACTATATGACATAAGAATACTATGTGCATTGTTTTTTATTTTTTGATTTTTAAAAAATTTTATGCCCATTTGAATCTTGGTCAAATCCTAGGTTTGAACATGGTTTAAACAAGTTTAAATCATGAATATGAAAAATTAAGCATCTATATATCCTTCTTAGTCACTCCAAAATGTAGCTCTTGGGAGGTTTTTTCGAAATTTCCATGTTTGAAACCAAAACCACTTCTCTTCATGCATGCTTGACTTCATAAGACAGAGTTTAGCTAGGGCGTTAGGGGGTAGATACATGATTTTCCTGGTTTGAATATGTCTAGACCTGGTTTATCAACTTAATTAATTGATTGTTTACTATATGACATAAGAAGACTATGTGCCTTGGTTTTAAATTTTTCTGTTTTTTTTGAATTTTATGCCCATATATTTGAATCTTGGTCAAATCCTAGGTTTGACCAAGATTTAAACAAGTTTAAACATAAAAATGAAAAGGGAAGCATGTATCCTTCTTAGTCACTCTAAAATGAAGCTTTTGGGATGTTCTTGAAATTTCCATTTTTGAAACCAAAAACGACTTCTCTCTTCATGCTAGACTTCATAAGATCGACAGGGGGCAGATACATGATTTGTCTGGTTTGGATATGTCCAAACCTTGCTTGTTTATCAACTTGAATGCTTACTATATGACATAAGAATGCTTACCATATGTTTGAATTTTAAAAGCATATAGTCTTCTTATGTCATATAGTAAGCATTCAAAAGTTTTTCTTTGAGAGAGTAGCATGCATTCAAAAGTTGATAAATAAGATTTGTACATATTCAAACCAGACAAATCATGTATCTACACCCCCTAACCCTAAACTCTGTCTTATGAAGTCAAGCATGAAGAGAAGTGCTTTTGGGTTTCAAACATGGAAATTTCACAAACCTCCCAAAAGCTTCATTTTACAGTGACTAAGAAGGATCCAGGCTTACCTTTTCATTTTCATTTTTTAAACTGCTTGTTTAAATCTTGATCAAACCTAGGATTTGACCAAGATTCAAATGGGCATAAAAAATCAGGAAAAAATGAAAAAATGAAAAAACAAAGCACATATATAGCCTTCTTATGTCATATATATAGTAAGCATTCAATTAAGTTGATAATTTTAAACAAGGTCTATACATATTCAAACCAGAAAAAAGCATGTATCTACCCATGCATATATATATAACCCTATACTTTTGTCTTATGAAGACGTCAAGGATGAAGAGAAGTGGATTTGGGTTTCAAACATGGAAATTTCAAAAACCTCCCAAAACATGTATATATCTACCCCTAAACCCTAATCTTTGTCTTATGAAGCCAAGCATATGAAGAGAAGTGATTTTGGGTTTCAAACATGGAAACTTCAAAAACCTCCCAAAAGCTTCATTTTAGAGAGACTAAGAATGATCCATATGCTTACCTTTTCATTGCCATGTTTTAAACTTGTTTTAACCTTGGTCAAACCTAGGATTTGACCAAGATTCAAATGGGAGTAAAAATTCAGAAAAATTCAAAAAAAATGAAAAACCAAAGCACATATATATATAGCCTTCTTATGTCATATAGTAAGCATTCAAGTTGATAAACAAGGTCTAGACATATTCAAAGCAGAAATATCATGTATCATATCTACCCCTAACCCTAAACTCTGTCTTATGAAGTCAAACATATGAAGAGAACTGGGGTTTTGGGTTTCAAACATAAAATTTTCAAGTACCTTCATTTTAGAGTGAGTAAGGAAGGATTCATGCTTACCGTTTCATTTTCATGTTTTAAACTTGTTTAAACCTAGGATTTGACCAAGATTTAAATAGGCATAAAAAATCGAAAGAAATCAAAAAATGAAAAACCAAAGCACATATATATAGCCTTCTTATATCATATAGTAAAAAATTCAAGTTGATAAACAAGGTCTAGACATATTCAAACAAGAAAAATCATGTATCTACACACCTAACCATAAACTCTGTCTTAAGTGGTTTTGGGTTTCAAACATGGAAATTTCACAAACCTCCCAAAAGCTTCATTTTACAGTGACTATATATAAGGAGGATCCATGTTTACCTTTTGGCTTAAACGTTTGAAACCAAAAACCACTTCTCTTCATGCACGCTGCTACTAAATGGGACCCGCATGTCATCCTCTATGTACTATAAAACTTTCTTTTCTTGGATTATTTTTGGCACCTCATATTTGGTCACTTGACTTTTTCTTTCGATCCCCTGCTGCCTCTCAAACGGTGATACCGCTGCTGCTAAATGGGACCCGCATGTCATCCGCTATGTACTATAAAACTTTCTTTTTTTGGATTATTTTTGGCACCTCATATTTGGTCACTTGACTTTTTCTTTCGATCACCTGCTGCCTCAAACGGTGATACCGCTGCTGCTAAATGGGACCCGCATGTCATCCTCTATGTACTATAAAACTTTCTTTTTTTGGATTATTTTTGGCACCTCATATTTGGTCACTTGACTTTTTCTTTCGATCCCCTGCTGCCTCAAACGGTGATACCGCTGCTGCTAAATGGGTCCCGCATGTCATCCTCTATGTACTATAAAACTTTCTTTTCTTGGATTATTTTTGGCTCCTGATATTTGGTCACTTGCGTTTTTTTCTTTCGATCTCATGCCATGTTTGAAACTTTGAGGAACCTGCTGGCTCATGGGACCCGCATGTCATCCTCTATGTGCTATAAAAGTTTATTTTCTATGGTTTTTTTCACTCTCTGATTTTTGTCTATTTCCTTTTTCTTTTGATGCCCTGCCGCCTTGGAAACGTTGAGTAAGCTGCTTACTCATGGGACCCGCATGTCATCCTCTATGTACAATCAAGTTTCCTTGAATTATTTTTGGCTCCTGATATTTCGTCACTTGCCTTTTTCTTTCGATCTCATGCCACGTTTGAAACGTTGAGGAACCTGCTGGCTCATGGGACCCGCATGTCATCCTCTACGAACAATAAAAGTTTCCTTTATTGGAGTTATTTTTGACCCCTAATTTCTGGCTATTTGCCTTTTTCTTTTGATCCCCTGCCCCCTTTGAAACGATGAGGACGCTGTTGGCAGGTCGGTCCCATATGTCATCCTCTATGAACAATACAAGTTTCCTTTGGTGGATTTATTTTTTACCCCTAATTAATTTCTGGCTATTTCCTTTTTTTCTTTGATCCCCTGCCGCCTTGGAAACGTTGAGGATGCTGCTGCCTCATCGGTCCCGCATGTCATCCTCTCAGAACGATAAATGTTTTCTTTTCTTGGATTTATTTACCAACTGATTTTTGGTTTTTTTTATTTTCGATCCCCTGCCGCCTTTGAAACGTTGACGACCCTGCTGGCTCATGGGTCCCGATGTCAGCCTCCCCGTACAAGAAACATGTGATATCTTGATTATTTTGCAGACAATAAACAGTGTATTTCGCTCTGAGCTATTGCAAACGGATAAATTAAATCTTTATTTTTACAACATATATCTTGAATCTCCTTGTTTTTTGTTTTGGCGAAGCATAGGACTTTCCTGTTTTTTTTTTGAGAAAAATCCAAACTATCATGTTCTGGAGTGGGCTGAAATTGTACGTTTTCATGTTTTAAACTTGTTTAAATCTTGGTCAACCCTTGGATTTGACCAAGATTCATAAAAAATTCAAAAACATAGTCTTCTTATGTCATACAGTCAACATTCAAGTTGATAAAACAAGATCTAAACATATTAAAAGAAGAATCATGTATCTACCCCCTAACCCTAAACTCTGTCTTTTGAAGTCAAACATGAAGATACGTGGTTTTGGGTTTACAAAATGGAAATTTCAAAAACCTCCGAAAAGCTTAATTTTGGAGTGACTAAGAAGGATACATGCTTACTTTTTCATTTTCATGTTTTAAACTTGTTTAAAGCTTGGTCAAACCTAGCTAGCTAGGATTTGACCAAGATTCAAGTGCGCATAAAAAATTCGAAAAAACCCCCAAAAATGAAAAACCATAACACATAGTCTTCTTGCGTCACATATATTGTAAGCATTCAAGTGTTGATAAACAATATCTAGACATATCAAACAAGAAAAATCATGTATCTATACCCCTAACCCTAAATTTGTCTTATGAAGTCAAGCATGAAGAGAAGTGGTTTGGGTTTTCAAACATGGAAATTTCGAAAACCGCCCAAAAGCTTCATTTCGGACTGACTAAGAAGGATCCATGCTTACCTTTTCATTTTCATGTTTTAAACTTGTTTAAATTCTTGTTCAAACCTAGGATTTGACCAAGATTCAAATGGGCATAAAAACAATCGAAAAAATCAAAAATGAAAAACCAAAGCACATAGTCTTCTTATGTCACATAGTAAGCCATTCAACTTGATAACAAGGTCTAGACCTATTCAAACCAGAAAAATCATGTATCTACCCCTAACCCTAAACTCATCTGTCTTATGAAGTCAAGCATGAAGAGAAGTGGTTTTGGGTTTCAAACATAGACATTTCAAAAGCCTCCCAAAAGCTTCATTTTGGAGTGACTGAGAAGGATCCATGCTTAATTTTTCATTTTAATGTTTTAAACTTGTTTAAATCTTGGTTAAACCTATGATTTGACCAAAATTTGATTCGGCATGAAAATTCAAAACAAATCAAATAAATAAAAAACCAATGCACATAGTACATCTTCTTATGTCATATACTAAGCATTCAAGTTGATAAGCCAGGTCTAGACATATTCAAACTAGAAAAATCATGTATCTACCCCTAACCCTAAACTCGATTTGTCTTATGAAGTCAATCATGAAGAGGTGTTTTGGGTTTCAGACATGGAAATTTCAAAAACCTTCCAAAAGCTTCATTTTGAAGTTACTAATTAAGAAGGATCACTACAAGAAAAGTTTGGCAACTTTTCTTGTAGTGGATCCAGGCTTAATTTTTCATCTTCATGTTTTAAATTTTGGTCAAACCTAGGATTTGTCCAAGATACAAATGGGCATAAAAATTCAGGGTAGCATCATACCCCCCTCCTTCCCGCGTAGAAAAAGTGTTAGGCGAGTAGTAGAATGGCATGACCAACAAGTTTCAAGTAAAATTTTGAATATGACCAAAATATACCAATTGATAGATGTGTGTGACCCAAGATTGAGCCATGGTACATTTTGCCAACAAAGTAGCAATTGAGTTGGCTTTCTACCTTAGTAGGCGTGCATTGGAAGGATGCATTATGCCGGCAAAGTTTTCAAACGTTCAAACTTTTCCGGTTTCTCATACAGTATTTGGCTCCTTGAGAAGCATTGATGTGATCATATAAGGTTATCCAAAACTTCGCCTTTCCCGTATTTGCCCGAGCACTCGACACCCCTCGTCCCATGGCGACTCCTCCAGCCATAGCCCCGTGCACCCAGGCTCCACGACTCAGCCTCGGAGGGGTGTGCGCTAAAAGCTCGCAAATGTCTGTGTGCCATTGGTGTGCGATGAAGCAGGCGGCTCTGTGTCTTGCTGTGGCTAGACTCCTGGCGCCCTTTGATCTAGGAGAGGGAGAGGAGGGAGGGGGTCCCATGAAGCGGCGGTGGCCCAGGTATCGGCGGCAGCCCAGGCAGCAGCGGCAAAGTGGGCTGGTCGGAGCATAGGCATGCGCCGGGGGCGAACCTCGCCGGGTGAGGATGCTTCCATTGTGAAGAAGCACTTGCCATCCAGGGCTTCGGGTTCGCCAACAAACTCAGCGCCTCGGTCCATGGCGTTGCCGTCGTGGGGACGTCGGGGGCGGCGGCGACGTGCTGCAGCCCCAGCCTTTAGTGGGGACCAAAGTGCGACCGACCACATCACGGCGTCGGCAGCATTGGGGATGCCGATGGGCATCCACTGCCACACACAGATTTGGGAGGTTCTGGCCGGGCCGAGTTCCAAACTTCCATCATCGGAGCCGAGGGCTTGGTACTTCAAATTCCGAATCAGGCAATCCTTCGACCCCAATCAGCTTCTGCCTGTGGTCCAAATCCGAGATATCTTGGCGGCAGCTATGCTGGTTAAGCTTAGCCGGACAGCGGCAATCGACGATCTGCAAAACCTAGATGCCTTCCGAGGATTTGCAGCAGCCGTCAATGCACTCGTGGAGGCATCGCATGCTGGTAGCAGCGGCGAATGCGGGTATGTTGTTTTACTCCCTTTGTATGCTTTTGTCATAAAAATCAATTTGCTAATTCTCATTCGATTGAAAATTAGACCCATTCACCATCAACTCTCAAACAGTGGACACTAGTAATATGTAGAACTAGAAATTACACAAGATTTCTGTACTGCTAGTACTATTACTTCGACGCTACATGTTGTTTACACGAGGAAATTGCACAAACTACCGCTTATTGCTGCCTTCGTTGCGTAAAACACTTTTTAAAACTGTAATTTTTTTCCGCACAAACCACCAACTATCGTGTTCTGTTGCAGGGAATTTCAAATTTAGGATTGAGCTGTTTAAGAGCAAATCAGATGATCGGGGACCACCAACTACTATAGTTTTAATTGCAAATAGAATAGATTTTGCAAAATTATGAAACGCACATAACGTTTGAATTACTACAATTTTTTTGAAGGTTTGATATTTTCATCATTTTTGTGTGAATCTTACACCAAGTAACACAACTTTCAGACGGAATACAAAATATTTTCAAACTTCCTAGATTTGATAGCTCAAATATTTTTAATTACTAGTTTTTCAGTATTTTAAAAAGTCGAAACACTATATTTTGGCTGAATGTTAGAAAATATATTTCATGATTATCCCATATTAGTTAAGAAGTACATAAACTAGTAGTAGTAATAAAGAACAGAGGGAGTTTATGGAGATACATCCATTAAGGGCATGTTAGTGTGTGTTGGTGTATTACTTATGCCTTCTTTGGTTAATACACTTCTCAAGTGATCCCCGCAAACCCTCTATTCTTGCCTAGAATACAAAAACTCCCCATCAAAGTATTAGTGCATTTTTTGGATGAGTATTCGAGAGGATTGGGTGAACACCAAGGATTTGCATAGGGAATTGGTACAATTGAATCCTTGGCTGTTTGATTTGTAGGATTGTTTCCGATAGGAATTTTTCCTAAGGATTTCTTTGCACAGATTCCATAGAAAATTAAACATCTACTCATGCCTCTTTTTAAGAATGCTTTACTTTTCCTATGGTGGAATCAAACAAAGTTTGGATTCTATGAATTCCTATAGGATTGGAGTGGACATGACATTGCAATCCTACATTTCCCTATTCCTACATCTTTCGGTAGGCATTTGCCTAGAATAAATAACCATGTGTATTACGGAGTAGCAATAAAATATAGGTTTATTTCTCTAAAGCATCTTGCACTGTACTAGTACATGGCTTAAGAGACAATATTTTTACCATTTTTTTGCGAGAAGACAATATTATTACCATAGTTACTAAGTACATTTTATTGGATGATGAAGTGATAGCCCTCATCAATGCATTGTGAATTATTAGGGCATGGGTCGCACGTGATTTACGAGTACACCGCACGATCGAGAGCCGCCGTCCCTCTTTGCTTTCTACCGATGCGGCGGAGCTCCTCCCCACACCCACGAATAACTGAAAGCCACAACTGCTGGGGAAAAGTCTTGCGCCGAGAAAATCTACAACCGTGGTTGAGTACATGTGTTTCTTAAGATACGAGTGCTCCAATGCATTTTTTCTTTCCTTTTACTAATTTACCTTGAAAATCCCGCACGTCCACTTATTTGTGGACGGAGGGAGTATCACGCCAAGAGGAAGTAGGACAATAGTGGGCGCTTATAGCCCGCCTACGTGGTACTTTTGCCAGCTGTTGGCTCTTCTATTGTTCTTGCTCTAAAGAAACCCCGATTGTGAAAGGCCAAGGCGTACTTCTTTTGGTCACGCAAAATTCAAAATACTGCCATGGACATTGAATTGACATGACAACACATAGCTTGGGATGTCCAAATTTGCACGTTAGACCAGTGACTTGTTCTTCACCTTTTCAGAGGGAACAGTGACTTTTTATTATGGGTCTATACACTTTCCAAGAAACAGGAGGAGATGCTGTAGAGTGTAGAGGAGCGAAGTCAAGCGCCCCGCCCCCACCTGCCCTATTTCGGTTCACCTCCATCGTCTACCTCCGCCCCCGCCCGCACCAATCGACCACCTTCCATAGCACGCGCCAGTGCCGCCGCCATGCAGCTTTAGAATCAATTCCACCGCCCAGTTTGAGAGCCTCCGTTCTTCATCTTCCCCGCCACCTGCCGCCATCGAACCCAAATTAAACTCCAATCAGTTGAACCCAAACCTCATAGACCCACCCCCTGCCCTGCGATGGCGGCATCGAACAAGGAAAATGATGACTCTGAACTGTTTCAGAAGGTCTTTTCCGAAGGTCCCCTTGAAGAACTCGTAACAAGATGCGACGTCATCACCGCCGCGAGCCTCGTCGGTTCGTCCAAACTATTTTTCGACTCTGCAAATGATAGTGCAACTCTATCTTTTTCTCTCCCGTTTGGCCTCCCATGTGTTCTTCATTCTCACCCGACGAAGGTAGCACGGGATTGCAAGCTGACGCCGCTGGACAGGTTCTCCTCCGACGCTGTGATGCCAGACGGTACGGGTAAGCAGTGGGTAGGTGCCAATGGAGATTGGGTTGCCATGGTTGACACTGGCTTTCCTGCTTGCAAATGGAAACTTGTCAACGTCTACACTCGCCGTGAAATTCCTCTCCCTGTGCCGTTTGAAACCACCCACATTCCAAATATATACCACCACAACCTTCGTGCTATTATATTTCACAAGATATATATTTGCCAAGTTCCCACAGCTGCTGGGGGGTACAAAAATTTCTCTCTTGTTGCTGTTTTTGACATCAGAGTTGCCCTCCTTTGCGGCGAAGATTCTGGATGGACAGTTCTTACAGAGCCCAAGTCCCACATCTTTTACAATTACAGCGATGCAATTCTCCACAATGGGCTTGTGTTTGCCACAACTCATACTGGCACTGTTCACGCATGGAATCCTCAGCAAGCTGGTAATTTTCCTCCGGACGTAAGTAGTGTATGATGAGCTTCATTATTCATGGCTGTAAAGATAATTTTAATGCACAAACTTATTAATTTTCGAACCTGACTGATCTGACTTGGAGGCTTGGGGCATATTTGCTTCGGATGAAATTTCATTGGTATTTAGACTTTTTATTCGAGATGATTACCATAGAAAAATTTGAGGATTGTATAATTAGGAGTTTTATTCTCAGATTGAATTATGTTGGATTTTGACCTCTACTTGAACTTCTTGAAATGAATCCTTTGGTTTCCCATGTGATGTACTCAAATACACCAATATGCTGTATTATTGAATGGAAATGCCATTATATCATCCCATCTGAATCCTAATGCGTTTTCCCAATTCTTACGTTTTCAGATTTGTGCAAACCAAACATACCCTTCTTAACAGTAATTTCGTTTTCAAGCAGGTCCTCCGCTGATCGTAGAGCCACCGCCCATTGTGTTTGAATGGCGGTGTGCACTTGATGATGCTCTTGGCCATGATCACGAGGTCGATTATGGCATGTGGTGGTTAGCAAGATCTATAGATGGTTCTAGACTTCTTCTGATCCATACACTGGGCATTGCTGATGAAAGGGAATATTCCTGTAAAGTTTGCCATACTGCTTCTGATCGTCGTGTTCATCATGGTCGCACTGTTGGCAACTATGCTTCTGGGTTTGGTTGCCTGGTGTTCACGAAGGACACTAGTAAGTTAAATGAAGGTATTCCATGGGAAAAGATTGATGACCTTGGAGAATATTCTCTTTTCCTTGGAGTGAACTATCCGATTATGCTGCCATTAGGCGGTGCAGATGTTGTCCCAGGATGTCTGACGAGAAGAAATTGTGTGTACACCTTGCCGAATGAAGCATGGCTTCGCAATTCGCAGCTGCCTGAAATATGCCGATTCAGTCTGAATCGTGAAGATTGCGCCGTTGGTTTCCAAACCAACGCCTTGGAGAAAACATGCAAAACAAAAAAAGATAGGTACCTGGTAAAGACACCGCTTTGGTTCATCCCAAACTTCGCCAACGCCCCGGATTGGAACAAGTGTGATGTTTAATTCTGAAACAGGGCCTGCAGCCATTGTAGCTACTGATAGTATGTAATTTCATAGCTAATGAACGAGGCAATTGTGGTCTACTAATTACAACTGTTTTGTAAAGAGGTGGTCTATAAGTATACCCCTCTCTTCATTGATGCATTTGTGGTCTACATGATGGTACTCTTAAATATATGGGTGTGGCTCCTCAACACATAATGTGGGGGTATTATTGTGTTAAAGTTGAAGGCTTGATCAACTATAGGTTCACTTCTCTAGTTACATTACTAGGTACTCCGGTTGGCTATGTTGTGATGAACACATTGTGTTCTGTTGTTCGGTGAAGACAAAAGTAGAACTATGGTATGCTTATGTTTAAGAGCAAGCGAGGGTTTAGCTTGAGATGTTAAAATTCAGATTTGAACTATTTTTTGATATGGAAATTTGAAATATATATGGTACTGTATATGATTATGTATAACAACAAGCGACGAAAGGGCTGATGCTCCTATTCCTTGTCGGCGGGAGGACTATGTGTGCGGCGACTTGAGCCAAATTAGAAGGCCATAGCTATGTTGATTGGTCCTTGAAGTTGGAGGGGCTAGGATTTCGGATGAGCGGAGTGGGGGAAGTTGTTGCTCATGGAACAAAAGTCCTTAAAATAGTAATGTTAGTATATAGGAGTACAAGGTATATACTTGTACTATTTTAGTACTATAATAAGTATATCGGGTTCATCAAAAAGAATTATCTCGGGTTCACAACCACGTGGGGTCAAGGTGAGGGAAAGTTGGTCAATACCTCTTACCGCTATATCCCCGCCCCAAGTTCTAATGCGCAAGTGCTGTTATTTTTTTAAAGGGAAATAGTGGTTCCTCTCCCCCGGAAACATGCCCCGCATCTCCACCTCCTAGTATCGTAGTACTACTACTGCATCTTCTCCAAAAAAAACCCTCTTCTGTCTCTTTCTCCCGTTCACCCCTCTCTCCCTTGCATTGGATTACCGACTCCAATGAAGCAGAAGCGTAAGATTGAGGAGATTCCTGATTGCTACCACCAGTCCATGGGGTGGGGCAACCTCCACTACCCACTGGTGGAGAACATAGCCGAGCGGGCGGATATCCTCAGCACTGGTCGCCTCGCTCGAGGCATGATCGGCATGCGGCATGCCATCCGCGGAGCGCATAAGGTTCCGTTCGGTTTACCGAGCCTGCTCCACTGCGACCCCGAGACATGGCCAGACGACCGCGACAATACTGTAAGAGTATTTATTTATTTACTCATCTCGTTTCAGCTTGTGTTTTTTCAATCAACTTTTCTTATTGCCAAACATCATGCATGAATTTAGACTCAACATCATCACCTGATTTGGGAGTACTGTAAGGTTTGCTGCCTTCACTATGCACATGTACTCTTCGGAATTGCTTTATTTATCCATTACATCTGTGCTTCAGTTCTGCACAATCCGCTCTTCATTCTGTCGAATACCTTGCATGCATAGACAATTTTGAAACAAATCCTATTTGCAGGGCATTCACGCGTTGCTGATGCCATTAGACAAGCCGACAGTTCCAGCATTTATCCATACCAAGGAGGAACTGGATGGACATGGACCCATGCACTGGGTGGGTTGTAACGGCGACTGGGTGGCATTTGTCCAGCAGGACGGGCACTTGACGATCCGCAACATATACATATCAGATACTATTATACCTCTTCCATCTCTGCAAGATGCAGGAATTTCTTTGGGCCCTACTAGTGAATGGTGGCATGGCAGCCCACCATTCCTGTTCAAATACAAAATAGATAAAAGTTTGGAACTGCTCAAAGTACGGATCGTCAAGAGGCCGTACAAAGATGATCTAGCAGGGCCATGGCATTACGAGGTAATCGTTGTATTTGACGAATTGATCGCTATCCTACAAGCGCCCCTAGAAAAGGAGTGGAATATCCTGAGAAACCCTGAATTCTTTGATAGAAACAGCTATGTCGATGCCATGGGCATTCCTGGATATGGTACAAGTTCACACCTACATCGTGTATACGCAGTTACATATCCGTATGGAGATGTTCTGGTTTGGGAACCATATACCTGTGGTGAGTCTTTGTTTTATGTCTTAACTAGTAAATGGCATGCTGCACATGTTGGACCAATTACGATTCGCAATACTGATGTATAAAAGTTGCGTTCTAAATGTTGTTCAAACTTTCAATACAACTAATAATTTGGTTATACCATCAAAATAAGTGTGAGCATACAGTTTATAAATATGAACAAAAATTTGGAACCTTTCTTAATCACTATCAAGTGGGACGTGTGATATCGGTGTGAGACTGCTCTGATTTTTCTTCATAATGGAAACATGACGGTTCTAGAAACACGTGGACACTGGTGTGGTATTTTTTTCACGCGAATACCTCTAATCCCAACCGTTAGATTTTGGACACCAACAGTTGGAATTGCTGCTACATGTCTTGTTAAAAACTGGTGCCTTATAGTAGTAGAAAATAGAAGATAGAAGAGAAGAGATAATTTTCAGTGTAGTTCCTACTTGCTGCATTGTGGTTGATCTTTGTGCATTGCAGGGACACATGCAGCCCCGCGTCTCATTGACGCCCCTGTCATTGAAGATGAAGAAGCAGAAGTGGCTGCAATTTTCGCTCAAATCGAGGGAGATGCTGTCATGGAAGATGATGAAGCAAATGTGGCTCAAGGCGATGGAGGTGCCGATGAAGATAATGATGCTGATGAAGAAGAATTAGAAGAAGAAGAATTAGAAGAAGACGAATTCGATGATGAAGAATTAGATGATGATGGTGATAATCATAATTATGAAGATGAAGATGTATTTCTTGGATTTTCTGACCAGCGCACTTGGTTCCTGGCACCAATGAGAGCAGAGTCCATTACTGGTGAATCTGATCTCGCGTGGATTCAGGTTAAAGGTTATCGGCCCATCCTCGGTCCTCCAATATTACATATGGGTAACAAGCTGAGGTCTTATCCTTTGGTACGGTGCTACGTTTTCTTGAGATCTGCCCATACCTTGGACCCTGTAGAAGAGGCAAGGTGGGAAAGATTGAACAATTTGAAGGGGCGTTCTTTATTTCTTGGACTCAATCACCCAATTTTCATGCTACCCCCGCCAATCGACGCAGAGGCTGCAGAACCAGATTTCCAATTGTTCAAACCTGACTGTGTCTTTGCTACCCACAATCGCGCCCGTGATACATGGATACGTCCAAGGCCAAATTGGTGCAGAATGCACGTCAATGGAGGTCCTGCCATAGGCTCAAGATTGCAGTACAAAAAAGAGAAGATTGAACATAGAGCCGAAGCACCCATGTGGTTCGTCCCAACACTTCCACCTGTTTTTCCTTGAGAAATAAGAGACAGATGGTGACCTTATTTTATAGAGAAAACATAGTGTTCGTGAACTTAACCTCATGAACATTCGCTGTTCGGTTTTTGCTGAAATCAAAATTTTGCAGAGATGAAGATCTTTGTTTGAATCCCGTGCTGAACATATTTTTCACAAATTAGCTACCCGTATTGTGATGAATACATGCTGGTTTGTTGTTTGGTGCAGTAGCAGACATGAAGATCTTTGTCCTGAATACCACAATGGACATCTTTTTTTTCTTCAAAAATTAGCTAAGCTCACGCTATTAGGCGCAAATGCCTATTAAGAGATTTGGTGCTCTTGGGCACCAGTGCTCCTGCTATTTTAGAAAAAAATAAAAAATATATTTATTTGTTCAAAAAATTAGAAAAAAAATCATGGAGTAGCTAATGAATTGTCCCATAAACGTGCAAAATTTCAGTTTCAAATACAAAAAATTCTGGGCTACACAAAAGTAACAAACGTGTGGATCTGGGTATGCATATTTCAAATCTCCAAATTTCAACAGATTTTGTCTTTTTTGTGTAGTCTACAATATAAAGAATGTCATATTAAAATTTTACACGCTTGTAGGTTACTTTATTTATTATGTCTACATTCATTTTCAGATTTTTTTGAAACAAATATGTATGCTATTTGATTTTTTTTAAACAGCAGAGCACTGGTGCCCATTAGCCAAAGACACTTTTCGCAAATGCCTACAATAAAGGAACGGATGGTGACCTTATTTTATAGAGAAACCATAGTGTTTGTGAAGTTAAAGTCATGAACACACGCTGTTCGGTTTTTGGTGAAATCAAAATTTAGCAGAGATGAAGATCTTTGTTTGAATCCCGTGATGAACACATTTTTCCTAAATTAGCTACCAGTATTGTGATGAATACATGCCGGTCTGTTTTTCGGTGGAGTAGCAGACATGCAGGGGATCGAAAGAAACGGCAAAGTAGCCAGAAATCAGGGGTCAAATATAAATTCGAGAAAGGAAACGTTTATTCAACAGTCAGGCTGACATGTGGGACGTATCTTGCAGCCGCGGCCCCAACATTTATCATTCAGAGAGGATGACATGTGGGACCCACGAACCAGCATCGTTCTCGACGTTTCTCAAAGGGGGCAGGAGATCGAAAGAAAAAGGCAAGTAGCTCGAAATCAGGTGTCCAAAAAATCCAAGAAAGGAAAGGTTTATCGCACAAAGAGGCTGACATATTGTACCCAGTTTGCAGCAGCGTCATCAACGTTTCAAAGGCGGTGGAGTTCGAAAGAAAAAGGCAAATAGCCAGAAATTAGGGGTCAAAAATAAATCCAGCAAAGGAAACTTTTATCGTACAAAGAGGCTGACATGTGGGACCCAGCCAGCAGCGTCCTCAACGTTTCTAAGGTGGCAGGCAATGGAAAAAAGGCAAATAGCCAGAAATTAGGGGTCAAAAATAAATGCAACAATAGAAACTCTTATTGTTCATAGAGGCTGACATGTTGGACCCATGAGCCAGCAGGGCCCTCAACGTTTCAAAGGCGTCACGGGATCAAAAGAAAAGAACCAAGTAGTCATTAATTAGGTGTCAAAAATAAATCCAAGAAAGTAAATGTTTTACTTTTCATAGAGGCTGTCATATGGGACCCATGAGCCAGCAGCGTCCTCAACGTTTCTAAGGCGGCTGGGGATCGAAAAAAAAGCGAAGTAGCCATTAATTAGGGGTCAACAATAAATCCAAGAAAAGAAATGTTTATTGTTCTTAGAGGCTGACATGTGGGAGCTATGCGCCAGCAGCGTCCTCATCGTTTCAAAGGCGGTCGGGGATCCAAAGAAAAAGGCAAATAGCCAGAAATCAGGGGTAAAAAAAATCCAAGAAAAGAAATATTATTGTTCATAGAGGCTGGCATGTGGGACCCATGAGCCAGCAGCGTCCACAATTTCAAAGGCGGCACAGGATCGAAAGAAAAAGGCAAGTGACCAAAAATCAGGGGGTAAAAAATCCAAGAAAAAAACTTTATTGTACATAGAGGATGACATGCGGGTCCCATGAGCCAACAACTTACTCGTCGTTTCAGAGGGCCGAGGCGGCATGAGATCGAAAGAAAAAGGAAAGTGACCAAATATCAGGAGCAAAAAATAATCCATGAAAAGAAACTTTCATTGTACATAGAGGATGACATAGGGTCCCATGTTGTAGCAGCGGTCTGAACGTTTCAAAGACGGCATGAGATCGAAAGAAAAAGGCAAGTGACCAAATATCAGGAGCCAAAAATAATCCAAGAAAAGAAACTTTTATTGTACCTTTGAGAGTCGGCATGAGATTGAAAGAAAAAGGCAAGTGGCCAAATATCAGGAGCCAAAAACCTAGAAAAGAAACTTTTATTGTACATAGAGTATGACATGCGGGTCCCATGACGCTGCAGCATCCTCAACGTTTCCAAGGCGGCAGGGGATCAAATGAAAAGGAAATAGCCAAAAAGCAGAGGGTGAAAAAATCGAAGAAAAGAAACTTTTATTGTTCATAGTGGATGACATGTGGGACCCATGAGGCAGCAGCATCCTCAACGTTTCCAAGCAGCAGGGGATCGAAAGAAAAAGGAAATAGCCAAAAATCAGAGCGTGAAAAATAATCCAAGAAAAGAAACTTTTATTTTACATAGAGGATGACATGTGGGTCCCATTTTGCAGCAGCGGTCTCAATGTTTCATATGCGGCTTGAGATCAAAAGAAAACGAAAGTAGCCCGAAATTAGGGGGAATAAAACTCCAAGAAAAGAAAGTTTTTTGTACATAGAGGATGACATACGGGTCCCAAGGCGGCAGGGGAACAAAAGAAAAAGGAAATAGCCAAAAATCAGAGGGGTGAAAAAAAATCCAAGAAAAAAGAAACTTTTAGAGTTCATAGTTCATAGAGGATGACATGCGGGTCCCATGAGGCAGCAGCGTCCACAACGTTTCCAAGGCGGCACACAGGACCAAAAGAAAAAGGATGTACCCCTGCTGGGCCTTTTGATCAAAAAATAATCCAAGATAAGGAAGATATAAATTGGGGCTGCCTGGCCATCTGGGCCTTCTAACCTGCTGGACGTCTTTTGACTCGTACAATTTCAGCCCACTCCAAAACAAGAAAGTCCTATGCTTCGCAAAAACAAAACAAAAACAAGGAGATTCATATTAGTTCGTTTATGTAAAAATAAAGATTTAATTTATCCGTTTGAGCGAAATACACTTTTTATTGTCTGCAAAATAATCAAGATATCACATGTTTCTTGTACGGGGAGGCTGACATCGGGACCCATGAGCCAGCAGCGTCGTCAAAGTTTTAAAGGCGGCAGGGATCGAAAGAAAAAATAAATCAAAAATCAGTTGGTAAAAAAATCGAAGAAAAGAAACATTTATCGTTCTGAGAGGATGACATGCGGGACCCATGTGGCAGCAGCATCCTCAACGTTTCCAAGGCAGCACGGGATCCAAAAAAAAGGCAAAATAGCCAGAAATTAGGGGTCAAAATAACTCCAAGAAAAGAAAGGTTTATCGTCCATAGAGTCTGACATGTGGGACCCATTAGCGAGCAGATTCTTCAACGTTCAAAGGCGCGGGATCAAAAGAAAAAGGAAGTAGCCAGAAATTAGGGGTAAAAAATAACTCCAACAATGGAAACTTTTATTGTTCATAGAGGATGACATGCGGGACCCATGAGCCAGCAGCTTCCTCAACGTTTCAAAGGCGGCATGGGATCGAAAGAAAAAGGCAAGTGACCAAATATCAGAGCCAAAAATAATCCAAGAAAAGAAACTTTGTTGTACATAGAGGATGACATGGGTCCCATTTAGCGAGTATCACCGTTTGAGAGGCGGCAGGAGATCGAAAGAAAAAAGGCAAGTGACCAAATATCAGGAGCCAAAATAAATCCAAGAAAAGAAAGTTTTATGTTACATAGAGGATGACATGCGGGTCCCATTTTGCGGCAGCTGTATCACCGTTTGAGAGGCGGGGATCGAAAGAAAAAGGCAAGTGACCAAATATGAGGTGCCAAAAATAATCAAAGAAAAGAAAGTTTTCAACGTTTCAAAGGCGGCGGGGGATCAAAAGAAAAAGGAAGTAGCCAGAAATTAGGGGGCAAAAATAACTCCAAGAAAGGAAACTTTTATTGTTCGTAGAGGATGACATGGGGGACCCATGAGCCAGCACTCAACGTTTCAAAGGCAGCATGAGATCGAAAGAAAAAACGCAAGTGACCAAATATGAGGTGCCAATAATAATCCAAGATTTATTGTACATAGAGGATGACATGCGGGTCCCATTTTGCAGCAGCGGTCTCAATGTTTGAAATGCGGCTTGAGATCAAAAGAAAAAGAAAGTAGCTAGAAATTAGGGGGTCAAAAAAAATCCAAGAAAAGAAAGTTGATGGACATAGAGGTTGACATGCGGGTCCCATGTGCCAGCAGCTTACTCAACGTTTCAAAGGGGCCAGGGGATCAAAATTAAAAGGCAAGTGACGAAATATCAGGAGCCAAAAATCAGAGGGTGAAAAAAATCCAAGAAAACAAACTTTTATAGCACATAGAGGATGACATGCGGGTCCCATGAGCCAGCAGGTTCCTCAACGTTTCAAACGTGGCATGAGATCGAAAGAAAAAGGCAAGTGACGAAATATCAGGAGCCAAAAATAATTCAAGAAAAAGAAACTTGATTGTACATAGAGGATGACATGCGGGTCCCATGTGTAAGCAGCTTACTCAACGTTTCCAAGGCGGCAGGGCATCAAAAGAAAAAAGGAAATAGACAAAAATCAGAGAGTGAAAAAAAACCATAGAAAATAAACTTTTATAGCACATAGAGGATGACATGCGGGTCCCACGAGCCAGCAGGTTCCTCAAAGTTTTAAACGTGGCATGAGATCGAAAGAAAAAAAGGCAAGTGACCAAATATCAGGAGCCAAAAATAATCCAAGAAAAGAAAGTTTTATAGTACATAGAGGATGACATGCGGGTCCCATTTAGCAGAAGCGGTATCACCGTTTGAGAGGCTGCACGGGATCGAAAGAAAAAGGCAAGTGACCAAATATCGGGAGCCAAAAATAATCCAAGAAAAGAAATTTTATTGTACGTAGAGGATGACATGCGGGTCCCATTTTGCAGCAGCGGTCTCAACGTTTCCAAGGCGGCACAGAACCAAAAGAAAAATGAAGTAGCCAGAAATCAGGGGTGAAAAAAATCCAAGAAGAAAGATTTCAATTGGGCTGCATCTGGACATCTGGGCTTTCGAACTATCCTGCTTGGCCTTTTGACTCGTACAATTTTAGCCCACTCCAAAACAGGAAAGTTCCGAATTTTCTAAAAAAACAGGAAAGTCCTATGCTTCGCAAAGACAAAAAAACAAGGAGATTCAACATATAAGTTTGTTTATGTAAAAATAAAGATTTAATTATCCGTTTGAAATAGCTCGGAGCGCAATACATTGTTTATTGTCTGCAAAATAATCAAGATATCATATGTTTCTTGTACGAGGAGGCTGACATCGGGGACCCATGAGCCAACAACGTCGTCAACGTTTTAAAGGCGGCAGGGGATGGAAAGAAAAAATAAACCAAAAATCTGTTGGTAAAAAATCCAAGAAAAGAAACATTTTCGTTCTGAGAGGATGACATACGGGACCCATGAGGCAGCAGCATCCTCGGCGTTTATTGTTCATAGAGGTTGACATGTGGGACCCGTGAGCCAGCGCGTCCTCAACGTTTTAAAGGCTGCAGGTGATCGAAAGAAAAAATAAGCCAAAAATCGTTTGGTCAACAAAATCCAAGAAAATAAACATTTACCGTTCTGAGAGGATGACATGCGGGACCCATGAGGCAGCAGCATCCTCAACGATTCCAAGGCGGCAGGGGAAATATCCAGAAATTAATGAGGGGTTCAAAATAAATCCATCAAAGGAAACTTTTATTGTTCATAGAGGATGACATGTGGGACCGACCTGCCAACAGCGTCCTCATCGTTTCAGAGGGGGCAGGAGATCAAAAGAAAAAGGCAAATAGCCATAAATTAGGGGTAAAAAATAACTCCAAGAAAGGAAACTTTTATTGTTCGTAGAGGATGACATGCGGGACCCATGAGCCAGCAGCTTACTCAACGTTTCAAAGGCGGCATGAGATCGAAAGAAAAAGGCAAGTGACAAAATATCAGGAGCCAAAGATAATCCAAGAAAAGAAACTTTATGTACGTAGAGGATGACATGCGGGTCCCATTTAGCAGCAGCGGTCTCAACGTTTCAAATGCGGCTTGAGATCAAAAGAAAAAGAAAGTTGATTGTACATAGAGGATGACATGCGGGTCCCATGAGTCAGCAGCTTACCCAACGTTTCCAAGGCGGCGGGGATCAAAAGAAAAAGGAAATAGCCAAAAATCAGAGGGTGAAAAAATAAAGAAAATAAACTTTTATAGTACATAGAGGATGACATGCGGGTCCCATGAGCCGCAGGTTCCTCAACGTTTCAAACTTGGCATGAGATCGAAAGAAAAAGGCAAGTGACCAAATATGAGGAGCCAAAAATAATTCAAGAAAAGAAAGTTTTATAGTACATAGAGGATGACATGCGGGTCCCATTTAGCAGCAGCGGTATCAGCGTTTGAGGCGGCGGGATCAAAGAAAAAGAAATTGCCAAAAATCAGATGGTGAAAAAAACCAAGAAAATGAACTTTTATAGTACATAGAGGATGACATGCGGGTCCCATGAGCTGGGTTCCTCAACGTTTCAAACGTGGCATGAGATCGAAAGAAAAAGGCAAGTGAAAAAATATCGGAGCCAAAAATAATTCAAGAAAAGAAAGTTTTATAGTACATAGAGGATGACATGCGGGTCCCATTTAGCAGCAGCGGTATCACCGTTTGAGAGGCGGCAGGGGATCGAAAGAAAAAGGCAAGTGAAAAAATATGAGGAGCCAAAAATAATTCAAGAAAAGAAAGTTTGATAGTACATAGAGGATGACATGCGGGTCCCATTTAGCAGCAGCGGTATCACCGTTTGAGAGCGGCAGGGGATCGAAAGAAAAAGTCAAGTGACCAAATATGAGGTGCCAAAAAAATCCAAGAAAAGAAAGTTTATAGTACATAGAGGATGACATGCGGGTCCCATTTAGCAGCAGCGGTATCACCGTTTGAGAGGCGGCAGGGGATCGAAAGAAAAAGGTAAGTGACCAAATATGAGGTGCCAAAAATAATTCAAGAAAAGAAAGTTTTATAGTACATAGAGGATGACATGCGGGTCCTAGTTAGCAGCAGCGGTATCACCGTTTGAGAGGCGCGGGGATCGAAAGAAAAAGGCAAGTGACCAAATTTGAGGTGCCAAAAAAACTCAAGAAAAGAAAGTTGATTGCACATAGAGGATGACATGCGGGTCCCATTTAGCAGCAGCGGTCTCAACGTTTCCAAGGCGGCAAGGGATCAAAAGAAAAAGGAAGTAGCCAGAAATCAGGGGTCAAAAAATCCAAGAATAGAAAGAATTTTGGTTCATAGAGGATGACATGCGGGACCCATGATCCTGCATCGTAAACGGCTCGATCGGAGAACGTTGAACGAGATGGCGCGATCTAGAAAAAAACAATGCCAGAGAGGCTGCCATCTGGGCCCTACATCCCTCGGCGGTGCGGATTTGCGTTGACTCGGCCGGCGAACCCGAGATTTCGAGATGCACCACGTCCCGGGCCACCATACGCGACGTTTTGGCCGCTTTCGTCGGGCTAGGTGGCCTCAAAAACGAGAAAAAAAAGTTTTGACATGCATCACGGAGGGACGAAAAATCGTCGGCCATGGTACACCAGCAACCACGGCGCGACTTCAACTTCGTCGGCCATGGCAACTTTTCTTGTAGTGAAAGTAGACAAAGGGGATTTTTATTGTAGAATTGAATAGAATAAAGGCGGTATCTAGGTATTAGGTCTCACTAGTATTAGAGGGCCAACTATGAAGCTATCTATTGGAATTACACAAGATACATCTTTAGATAAATAAACGATCCCCAATAATTCCGGTTTGTCACAAGTGTGTACTACATAGAGTCTCACATTATTGTCACTCACACAAGTCAATAATACATTTCGTACCTTGGATAACATAAACTCATCTATCTCTTCCTTGTCACTAGAAGAGAGAGAGAGAGAGATAGAGAGTAATATAATAGATGAAGCCACAAAGTCTGGTTGCATACCATCATACCTCAACATATAACCAAATCAATTACTCAATCATAAATGAATAATAACACGAAGAATAATTCATTGAGGTCATCATCATGTTCAATCTTATAAATATTAAGTACAAGAGAGAGGGAGATGAATGTGTCGATGGAGATGGTGATGGTGATGAAGCCGGCACCCGGTGCGTGGTTGTGGTGATGGTGATGCCCTCCTTCTTCTCCTCTTATTGCTTGGATGGTGTGGAGATGTTGATGGAGATCAAGATGTTGGAGGTGTGGCGGCTATGGAGTTTGCAAGGCGGCAAGGCTCCACCGTGGAGGTATGTGGAGAGGATGCCATCTCCCTTGACTCCTCCCCTCTTTATATAGTCGTAGGAGGACTCCCAATAGCCCCTCCTACGTTGCATATGACCTAAGAAAGGTCTACGAACAAACGGGGGTAAAAACGGTGAAGAAATGTGTCAGTTTTGGTGGTTTTCGTACCTCCCGACCCGTGGTGGCGGGCAACGATAAGAAGTTAACCGTATGGTCCTTTAATACAAAGGTAAGCTAGCTAGTGATGCATCTTATTTAAAAATTTAGCTTTTTCTAGATTCTTATTCGTATCTCAACATTGGATGGCAACGTCTATTATAACGATTCTTATCATAACAAGAAGACTTACCTTTAGTGATTTGAAGAACCTTATTAGCAAGTGATTGTTCTTTCATCTGAATAATAAAAATTATTGTCACCCATATTTTGTACATCATTTTAAGGATTTTATGTTATTAATATTTTTATATCATTTCTAGCACTTCACTCGAGAGGATAAAATGCGGAGCTAATCGGTTAAACAGAGCTAACCCATCACCTGGATGTCTAGGTTAGTTTCACTAGCACTTATACTAGTGAGAGTGTATGCATGCCATATGTTAAATCTATTTTTTGTGTAATTAATGTATGAAATAATTTCTATGATCTATGTATTAGTGCCACTAGTAGCCTAATTTCGCAGAGTTATGTGGCTTCTATGTTGCCTATCATACGAACCTGATAATCGGTAGAACTTTACTAGATATGTCATTTCACTTGGTATGCAAACATCTTCTATTTATATTTTAATGTAATATTTTTCATGCTTTGTATCCCTTTTGATCATAGTTTTTTTATTACCTACCAGCCTAACTTCAGCGTAGCGGAGCACGGATTCGCAAGTAGATTTGCGGGTTTTTGGTAAGAGAGGTGCTTAAAGCCGACGGCGAATTCCACACTGCAATGCTAGTTAGAAACTTCGTCCGTTCTTCCAAAACTTTCAAACTGTAGATCGTGATTTTCAAAGTTGTAAATTGTCATGCTATCTCGTGATGCACATTTTGCAATTGCTGACTTGATGTATTTATGTATATATATATGACTTGACACAGCTTTAGATCTAGTTCCGAAGATAGGTGGTCATATCCCGTTCCCGTTGATCGAGATCAAGTTTAACGTGTGATGATCCTAGCTAGCTAGCATAATTACTATCCATATATATACTTGAACAGGTTTCGTCACTTGCAAACCGCGTACATATGCATGTCTAAATACATGGCCACATGATGCATCCCAACAAATCACCGGGGCCAAATGGTTTTACGGCGGGGTTTTATATTAAACATTGGTCGCTGATTAAGGAGGATGTGTGCGCGGCAGTACGCAATTTTTTGAATGGAGGGGACATGCCGGAGGTGGTGAATAACACAATTATTGTGCTTATTCCAAAAGTAAAGCAGCCACAGGACTTTACCCAGTATAGGCCAATTGCACTTTGTAATGTGCTCTATAAGATCGCGTCAAAGGTGTTGGCATTGAGACTAAGGCCTATTTTGGATGAGATTATATCGGAAGAGCAGAGTGCTTTTGTCCCAGGGAGGTTGATCACAGACAACGTTATTACGGCATATGAAAATATTCACTATCTAAAGAGGAGAAGGGAAAGACTGGAGCATGTGCCATCAAACTTGACATGGCAAAGGCGTATGATAGAGTCGAGTGGAGTTACTTGAGAGCCATTATGTCAAAGCTGGGTTTCACAGATCACTGGATAAATTTGATTATGAAATGTGTGGAGTCGGTCTCCTTCTCAGTGAAAATAAATGGAAGGTTTTTGGATATGTTTAAGCCTAGCAGAGGTATTAGGCAGGGAGATCCTTTGTCCCCCTACCTTTTTCTATTATGCAGCGAAGGCCTGAGCTCGATGCTGAAATTTTGTGGACAACAGTTCTTATCGAAGGGTATTCGTGTGGGGATTCATGCACCGTGGGTGTCCCACCTCCTCTTTGCTGACGACTGCTTGGCGTTCACACAAGCGTCGGCATTGGGCGCTACCCGTCTGCATGCAATTTTGGAGACGTACCTTAAAGGTTCGGGGAAGCTAGTCAACAAAAACAAATCGGCTATTTTCTTTAGCGGAAATTGTTCAGATGATCAGAAGATAGTGGTACATGCAGCTTCTGGAATTTCGACAGAATCAAAAATTGAGAAATATCTAGGGCTTCCTACAGCCCTAGGTAGGTCGACAGATGAAGAGTTTGAACATATCATCACAAGGATCAAGAAACTAGTCAAAGGGTGGTCACCGAAAACTTTAAGCAGTGATGCTAGAGAGACGCTAGTGAAAGCGATTTGCCAAGTTATCCCCACGTACTCAATGAGCTGCTTTAAATTGTCCAAGAAGCTTTGCAAAAAGATCACTAGTATTGTTGCTAGATTTTTGTGGGGAGGAGATGAGAAGAAGCGGAAGATACATTGGAGGAAATGGCAAGATATAGCCATACCAAAGTGTCATGGTGGACTAGGCGTTAGGGATTTCCAACTATTTAACCAAGCTATGCTGGTCAAACAAGGTTGGAGACTCCTAACTAAACCGGATTCATTATGTGCACGAGTGTTGAAAGGTAAATACTTCCCACATTCTGACTTTATGGAGGCGAGGAAGAAGAGGAATGCATCTCACATTTGGAATGCGATCTTATTTGGAAGAGAGGCACTGACAGATGGCCTAATCAAACGGCCAGGCGATGGTTCAACAATTCGGGTGTGGGACGACCCTTGGATCCCTAGCAACTATAACAAAACGGCGTTAGACCGGGCTCCTGGCGCTATGGTTACGATGGTCAGTGAGTTAATGGTCGATCAAGAGGCTAGCTGGAATACTGAAAAGCTTGAGGAGCTCTTTATCCCCTCAGACGTATTTGCCATTCAAGCGATACCCATCGGACGTTTCAGTGAAGATTTCTGGTCCTGGACGTTGGAGAGCTCGGGCAATTTCAGTGTACGATCGTGTTACCGGTCTATTGCTATGAAGTCGAGAGTGATTGCCAACACAGCTTCATCAGGTCAGGATGAGAATAGATACTGGAAAAAGTTGTGGAAACTCGAAGTTCCACCGAAGGTACGCAACTTCTGGTGGCGGGTCATTAATGGATATATACCATACCGACAACTTCTTAAGAGGAGGCATATGGAGGAAATTGCACATTGTATCACATGTGGAGCGGAGGAAGAATCGATATTTCATGCGTTTTTCCAATGCACCTGGGCGAAACTGTTCTGGAAAGAGCTTAAGGAGGCAGCTCGGATTAAGATCCCAGACTTACACCCTAATTCGTGGGCTATTGATTTAATCGAAGGCTCAAGAATTTGCTCGGAGAGTGCCTCTGTCATTTTATGTGGGTGTTGGGCAATCTGGACGGAACGAAATTCAGTATGGCATGGAGAAAGTTCCCGTTCGGTGGCAGCATCAGTGAAATGGGCATTGGATATTACATATGATCTAGCCCAAGTGGGCAAGACCAAACCGCCGACAACACCTAAGGAGAAGCCGGTCTGGAAGAAACCGAGAGAAGGAATAGTAAAAATCAATGTGGATGCAGGATTTATCGAGATGGATAGACAAGGTACTACAGGGCTGGTTGTTCGAGATCACATGGGCCAATTGTTACTAGGCCAGGCGTTGTGGTACGAACATGCCGCTAATTCGTTGATTATGGAGGCTCTGGCGGTACGTGATGGGGTGCAACTCGCAATTGATCGTAATCTTGTATCGGTAGAGATTGAAACCGATGCCAAAGTGGTGTTGAACCAGTTGGAAGATCCTGGGGGAAGTAGATCAGAAATTACTTCTATTTGCCAGGAGATAAAGGAGCTTAGTGGGTTTATTTCTAGCATTAATTTTAAGTTCATTGGCAGACTAGCAAATGAGGCAGCTCATCTCTGCGCCAAGAGTGCTAGTAGTAATAGGAGAAGATGTTTGTGGATTAATTATAAGCCACCCTTCTTAGAGAATGTTCTATCGAAGGATTGTAATCCCATTACTTAATCAATGAAGCTGCGTTTGATCGCAAAAAAAAAAATACATGGCCACATTAGCCAGAATAAGCTACTTAACACATAAAAGTTAAAACCGGACAATACTACCGGCAGCGTGCCAACACAGAGGCGTACCTATAAAGTAATGACAGCGTGCGGGCAAAACACACCAATAATCCTACCGGTAGCATGTGTGTTTGGCCCGCGACGTGTACCTAGACTAATGGTCGCGTGCCTGGACGGCACATAACCAGTAGCAAACACCCTTGGCACGTTAGCAGTAGTGGGTCCATAGTGTTTTTCCTACTAGTCGTCAAATAACCGTGACATTTTAATTACTGATCAACCGTGGATCACATGCACATGCATAAATATACAGTTTTTAACATGATGGTATTGGGTTGGCATGTGTGAAATTGATGTGGCTAGCAACAGTTCTAATCATAGAAAGTACGTTCTAATCTAATATATCTGACCAACGCCCCTAGCTTGGAAGGAATTAGCTAAACCAACAGCTTGAAATAATGGTGCATGGGGTTTCAACAACTGTTCTAGCAGCCATATAACCACACCCAAACTTGCCATTTGAAGACTCCTTATGAAATGTCATAAGATAAACTAAACCATGATCTTCTTCTAGTAGCCAGGTTCATGCATATCATCTAACCCAATCATATAAATCCTCTATGATTTAATAATGTCTTTTGCACATTTTTCTGTGCCAATCATTGGCAAGAAAAAATAGTTGGTGAAGAAGGGAGACAAAAATAAATACCTTGATAGGCACCGCATAGATTAAGTAGTGGAATACTTTGATGTCTCTTCCAAGCGCAAAATGGAAAGGGACATCTGTTCTAATTCCAGCTAGCCCTCTCTTCACCAATTAAAAAGGAAAGCCCTTGTGCTTGGTGAAATGGTGATAACTGAAAAGCGGCCATGCATGGTAGGATTAACACTTACAAACCAAATCTATAGTTTCTTTGTAAACATTCTGATGTGGAATCACACAATAGTGGAGCTGTCTTTGCTTTTGATTAATTACACCAATCAACGCACAATTTTCACCACTGTAGATAGTGCGAGTAAAGTGCACACATTTTCCAGTAGTCCAGGTGTGTCCAGTGTAGCTGTGTAGTGGCAGAACCCGAAACCTTTTAACTTGGGCAATCCACAAGGCACACGGTGCATGAAGTATGTGAGAATTTTAGTGCATGGATATATGTTAAGCATGTGTACATCAGAAAGGAAGATCGAGTCTCAATCCAACCTATCAATGTCAGGTGAACTAACATATATATCTGAAGGCCCCACTGATTGATTAGATACTTAGCAATGGTCTGAGGAATTAAATAAAATTCGCTGCTACCCATTGCGTGGAAATGGATATTATTGGTTTAGGTATGGTTTGACAAGGCACGGATGTTGACCCGTTAACAGGGGACACTGCCAAGCAAATTAAGTTCAGCAAGGTTTCTGGCTCCTTAGCGAATAATTGCAGATCGAATTGTTAATGCATATATGTAATGTTCACATAAGGTTGACAACACGTTTGTGTACTTCGTGTACCGCTAAAACGTCTCATTGATTATCCTATAGGTATCATGTATAGACACTGTCAAAGTCTAAACGGGAGATTAAGACGGTCATCACCCGCCGAGTAGAAAAATGGCTGCTCAAAGCACATATTTTCTTCAAACAGCACATACTATACGATAAAGATTATGTTCTCACCCGTGTAAAAATAGCCCATAGGAAGGAACATCTTTTGAACTTTGGAGCATGGAAAAGGAGAAGGGTGGACGTGGATGCATAAAATAAAGAAATTGTTTGAGGGCCAGCCAATGAGAGATGGCAGTCAGTTCCAATGTGATAAGAGTGCAGTCAGGCAGAGAGAGGGATTCCTGTGGCTTCTTGACAAAAGCCCTTCAAGTCAAGACAAGACCCCCTACTATACACATCTTTCTCCCTCTCTCCATCTTTCTTCTTCCTCCCTCTCTCTCTCCATCTTTCTTTTCACACAGACAGACACACAAGCGAAGGGAGAGAGACGAGACCAGAACAGAATCAGGCAAGAAAGGACAAGATCTCCCTCTGAACTGTGGGATTAGCAGTACACACACAGCCCAGAAGCGAGGCGAAAGCCATCACAGTGGCAGATATCAAGACAAGGAGTTGCAGGGTGTGCGAAGAAGAGCAAGAAACGGTCAAGTCCGTCTCTGCTCAACCCCGGCCTCTTTTGCGCTGTTGCTCGTGGTACAGATTAAAGCAAAGCCAGTACCCTGGTATGTTGTTTGTCTCCATATTCGGATGCCCTCTCTCTTCTCTGGCTTGTGTGTGGGTGTTGCTCATGTGATCTTTTCCTGTGTTGCTATATATCCCAGTGCATCAAGAAGCCAGGCTGCTAGGTACCTAGAATTTCTCTACTGGGAGAGGCAAGATTCTTGAGGATCATATTGGGGTGTGGTGTGCTAGCTAGGTAGCTTCAAGCTCAAGGATGGAGGAGGCGAGCAGCAGTTCAGGGCATCCAAGGCACAGGGATCCTCCTCCTCATCATGTTCTTGGCTATGGCGGCTTCCATGGCGGCGCCATGCCCAACCACTCCATGCCGTCCGCGACCTTCTTGTAAGAACAATCTCCCCCTCCCTCCGTTCTGTTGCTGATCTCTCTTCTGCTTTTCTCCCTTTCTGACAAATCAATAAACCATTAGCATGCACTTGTTCATCGAGATTCGGCAAGCTTGGGCAGGAGGAGCTCCTGATTTTTATCTGCATGTGTATCGCTGCCTTGTGTATGCATAGTTTTGTCGGCTTGCTGTTCTTGGTGCTTCCTGTCATGAATTCTGCATGTGTAGATACATACTACATATCATTTCGTCATGGTGATGAACTGATGATGGTTTTGCTTGTCCGTGCAGCGAGCAAGACGGAGGAGGAGGGGGTGCCTATTTCGGGGAGCTGGAGGAGGCCTTCATGCACCAGGTGGCCACATTCAGCAGCAGCGGCGGCAGGAGGGCTGCTCATCAGCAACAAACTCCAACGGCCACCTCCACCATAGCTCACCATCACCATGGACACAGCAACGCCATGCGTACGTACACACTACACCCTTCCTCTTTCTCTCTCTTGTAGCCAGCCAACTAGCCAAGCCAGGTCCAACAAGAAGACCAAAGAGCACAACCTTGCGAGCCACTTTACCAAGAGGTTAGGGCATCCTAGTCAAAAGTAACCATGCAGTGCGGCAGGAGTGGCAGTTCACCAGTTGTGTGTGTGTGTGTGTGTGTGTGTTGCTTCTGCTTGTGACCCTTCTCTCTCTTCCAGCCTTCTCCCTCTACCCCTAGAGTGTCCATGCATGTAGATTGCAGCAAGTCGCCATAGGTACCAAGTACCAGCTCTCTCACTCTCTGCAACTGCAAGCACACCTAGCTCAAAGGGAATAAATTCCAAGGCCACTTTCAGTTTCGCTGCCACAGTGGTCCTACACCACAGCCACCCTTGTGATCACAGTACTGCAGCCTTTTCACTTCACCTCTCTGCTGTGTCTTGATCTCCTCCTCACCTATGATATCTTCTTGCAGCCTTCCCCAGTACTGTTGCTGCTACCGCTACAGCTGTTGTTGCCACTGCCGCTGGAGGAGCTAGGCCACCTCCTACACTGGACATCTTCCCCGCTTGGCCTATGGCCTCTCTTTCTCTCCATCACACACCCAAGGTAAAAATACTACTACTCCCTATATCATGGATGGACACACACCAAAGAATTTTGCACCTGAACTTGTTTTTACAGCTTCCTTTTGCCTTGTGTAGGAGGGTTCAAATGTGACAGCAGACAGCACAGACTCAGAGAGCAGCAGCAAGAACAACATGAACAAGGAGTCATCAGACCACCACCACCATCAGCAAGGGCTGGTTGGAGTGGTAACCGTGGCAAGCCAGTTTCACCCGATTCCAGAGCAGTACCAGCCCCAGCACCACCAGCAGGTACTGCAAACTCAATGCATTAACTATCTTGATTTTCTTGGATGTTTTGCTTCTCCACATTCTCTGCTGGTCATCATCGTCATGATCTCTTCTAGATAGATAGCCTGGCGCCATGTCAGTAGCTAGCTTAGCTAGGCCACAACTTCCAAGATGCTCATGTAGCAAAATGCTCCTGCCATAGGCAGAACAAAGAAAGAATCCACTGCCGAGGGTGTGCATTTAAGATGTTGCTGCTCCCAAGATCTCCAATCCCAACACGTTAGGTGAACCCTTTTTTTTCTTTTGGTCCTATAGAAATCTGCTTGGAATTGCAACATCTTCCTTCCATTCTAGGCTAGTCACATATGGATAGGTGATTAATGTAGAGGATATGCTATATTAGTGCGTAGCTGCCGTGCCATTGGTGCAGTAAGAGACAAGGGGCCATTCTTACAATATTGCCTCTAGCATCCTTTGCAAGAAACTGTGACCTGAATTAGTTGGATGCTTGAATAATTCCACCTTGCCCGGGTCAGTGTCTACTTTAGGTGCATGCCGCTTTCTGGTCAAATTGATGAACTACCAAAATACTATGTGAATTGGATTGGATGGCAGCTAAACAAAGAGGAACAATCTTATGCACTGATCAATTCACAACTCTCTAGTAAAATAATCGATTCACACTTAGCTGAAAGAGAGCTCTGCAAATTAGGGAGCGACGCGACAGCAACACACCATCTGAAAAGAAAAGCAGAACCTAATATATGCTTACAATTTTTGTCTGTTGTTGGAGTGGGTGGTTTCCACCAAATGTACACGACTATTTCTTTATCTGTGCTTGATGTAACGTGCATGTAGTAGAGACCATACTATATACTTGTTTGATTGCACCATGGACACACAGGCATGGCATTTCTTCTTCCATCTCTCTATCATAGTGCCTTAAGTGAGCATAATGTATCAACTCATTGCACCTTCTTCACAGTCTTCTTCTAACATGTAATATAATGACACATATTTATACGCACCTTCGAGGAAAGAAGGTATTAACTGACTTTATCTCGTGCTGAACCGCTTATGTTCACTTGGCATGTGCAGAAGATGGCAACAAGTTCCACTCACAGTGACAGGACAGGCAAGGCACTTGATCCCAAGGTAACATCAAATTTTATTTTCCTGGAGAAATCAACTGCATTTGGTTTTGAGAATTATGAGATTTATAACAACTTCCTCTTCTACCTTGGTGGTCAGCAGACGACGAGGAGGCTAGCACAGAACCGAGAGGCTGCACGGAAAAGCCGGCTGCGAAAGAAGGTGGATCATGTTCTGTAATTCATTGCATATATGATATATGTGTTTGTGGTCTGAACTGAATCGATGTTTTCAGTAATGGATTTGCCAACTCGCTGACATCTTTATCTGTATTTTCCATCTCATGTAGGCCTACATTCAGCAGCTTGAGAGTGGCAAGCTGAAGCTTGCTCAACTAGAGCAGGATCTCCATCGAGCTCGTTCCCAGGTGCTTTTCATTTTTGCAGCTAGTTTACCATGTGCACCTGTGCATAGATACCATCACCACGATCACTCCAGTTGGAAAAGTACCATTCAAGTTTTTCTTTCCAACTTGTCTATTTTGCGATGGTACCGAGCTAGATTTTTTTATGTTATAAAGTTTGATCTGAACCTGTGAGTTTTGTCCAGGGCCTCTTGGTTGGAGGAGCTCCTGGTGGAAACTCCAGTGCAGGTGTGGAACCATTCTCAAGTCTCCTCTTTATTGTCCCCAACAGGACTTCAACATTACATTGTTGTTTCAACTGACTCTGAACTGTTGCTTCTACTTTCAGGCGCTGCTATGTTCGACGCCGAGTACAACAGGTGGCTGGACGATGATAGCCGGCGCATGGTTGAGCTCCGGGGAGGCCTGCACGCACACTTGCCAGACGGTGACCTCAGGGCCATCATCGATGACTCCTTGAACCACTACGATGAGCTATTTCGCCTTAAGGGTGCCGCGGCCAGGACAGACGTCTTCCATCTCATCACTGGGATGTGGGCAACCCCAGCTGAGCGCTGCTTCCTGTGGATGGGCGGCTTCCGGCCCTCTGATCTGCTCAAGGCATGTTTACTAAACTACACTGAAAATTGCATTGCTATTTCTATCAAAAAATGCAAACTATATCTGTCAATTTTATTTGGTAGTTTCTCTAATGAAAGAGAGTTCATTCGATAGTTCAACATTCCAACTGCAAAGCAAATGTTGGCCAATGAACTCAATGTCTCAATGTATCATTCTCTGAGTAAACTATGGTATCCTAATGATAGTACATACTTTTTGTTGATGTTGCAGACACTGGTACCTCAGCTTGATCCCTTGACTGAACAGCAAATGGTCGGTATCTGCGGCCTTGAGCAGTCGTTGCAGCAGGCAGAAGAAGCTCTCACCCAGGGCCTGGAGCAGCTCCATCAGTCACTAGCAATCACGGTGGCAGGCAGCGGGTGTCTTGCCGATGACGCAAACATTGGGAGCTTCATGGGTGACATGGCGGTTGCACTCGGCAAACTGTCCAACCTTGAAGGTTTTGTCATACAGGTAACTCAATATGTCTCGCTACTCTTTAGCCTTGATCCCTATAACGGTGTATAGATAGCGGCTGCTAGATTATTCTGTCATCTGATTTAAATGTGTCGATGAGCAGGTAAGTCACCTGGTAAAACTTGTTGGTAAATGTAGAAACAATCTGCATTCAGGAGAAATTTATAATTGCTCTGGCCACACCTACATCCTTTTACCTCATCAGTGCTGCTAACTGCCTGCCAACAATCTGCTAACTAAAGAGTGCCAAAAATAAGCAACTTGTCAATTTAACAGAATGTATCAGGTCAACCTCTCCACAATTTTGAAGTTATTGTTCTTATAAATTTCATCTGTTTAACCATGCCATGGAGAATTTCAAAACAAGATTACTACTACCATATACTTCTAGCTGCTAGGAATAAGATTTACTCGGCATGTACTAAAACGACATGTAGTCTCCAGGCTGATAACTTGAGTTTAGCTGCTAGTTATAAGATTTACTCAGCATGTACTTAAATGACATGTATGACATGTAATCTCCAGGCTGATAACTTGAGGCAGCAGACCCTTCACCAGATGCACAGAATTCTGACAGTTAGGCAGGCAGCTCGGTGTTTCTTGGCCATTGGCGAGTACCATAACCGTCTCCGTGCTCTAAGCTCCCTCTGGGCATCTCGCCCGCGAGAGTAAGTACCATGTAATTCTTAACTCTGTCGTCTAGTTGATTTTCTTTCGTTAAAAGTAAAATCTGCTACCTGTAGCTGTTGAAATTATTACATATCTACAATTTATTTTTTAAAGTGCATATGATTGAGCCAGGGCTTACAAGAAGCCAGAAGCATCTTAGTTATTAATACCTTGATGTGCCCTACCAAATCAGCATGGAATGGACCACCCGCCTACCAGCAATTAAAATTCGGAAGTCAGCAAGCTAGTTTTTTTACACAATAGCATCCATTAAAAACAAACAGCAAAACGAACTTGATATAAGGTGTGCAGAATAAGAACTAGACTTGCTTT
This sequence comes from Lolium multiflorum, assembly GCA_030979885.1. NCBI lineage: Eukaryota > Viridiplantae > Streptophyta > Magnoliopsida > Poales > Poaceae > Lolium > Lolium multiflorum. Next base: position 199,137,165 of record CM061750.1, read on the forward strand.
TTGTTGCTCATTCATAGGATATTTTCAGCTATTGTGGCCAACTGACCAAGTTATGTTTGGACCTAAAAGAAGAATAGGCTTAGCGACTGTAGTGTATGTTTCAAGATGCACCCCTGATATATTTATTGCTGTTGCCTGTATTGCCCACAGGATACTAATGCCAGATGAAGGGAACTGTGGACAGCTAAGCATTGCAGCACATCCATCTGAAAGCCAATATTCAGCCTTCTGATCCAAATTTATTTTGGAACTAACCTTCAAAGTAGGAGCAAAAGCAAAGCAGCTGGGAAGATTTTTTTGGATGTAGCAGATATGTGCGCAACAGAGGAGAGCTGGAAAAAAGAGGAAGCTCCAGGTCTGAGAATTTCTCAGAATGTGTAAAACTGTCGGAGTTCTCGAGTAAAATGGTTTGATGTATCAAAAAGTGGAGCGAGAAGGAAGAGCACCTAGAATTCATTGTTGAAATAGTACTTAATTATGTGTTTTGATTACTTCTGCAATGCCTGCATTTCGTAAGAAAAGTTTTTAGCATGCACCACTACCCAAATATCTTGAATTAATAGGTGGGCTATCTAATAGACCTTTGAAAAAAGATCACACCACCAGAAAATGGAGAAAAAGTTATATAAAATAGATGAATCACTGATATTCAGTCACATAATTATCATCAGGAAGGGACAAGCGTAGTCTCAGAGGCTCAGAGCATATGTGCACAAATCTATTCCAAACATCAAATTTAGTACCTCAGTAAGATTCTAAGAGTGCACACATTGCTGTTGAGTCATATCTTCAAAATACACTTTGTTTGTATACCTGTGCCATTTCGGCATCTTCCTCTACATGCAGGCTATATATAAGCAATTTGTTGAGACATGTGACAGGCGGTAGATAAACAAGTAGGAGAAAACAGCATACTAGTCCAAGATCTCAGCTTCAGTACAAGTTCAAGTTGGTTCCATTATGAATAAAATTGTACACTGCACAACAACACTGGCTATGCTGTGAAAAGGGTTGCTTACAGTAGCACTACACATACAAAAGAGTTGCCAAATGAAGGATTTCCTTGTGTCACAAATGATTGACATATGGATTGGCAAAAAAAAAATTAAGGTATTCCTAAAAAAATATGGTTTGTGGTGTTGTGAACCGTCTTTAACCTCACGGAACAAGTATATCGTGTAAGAAAGAAATCGGCTCACAGCTAATTTTCCTTTTTCTGGACAAGTCGAGTCTTGGACCAATCTTCCAAGGTTTTGCGGTGAAGAGCGTTCATTTTGATCTTCCTCCTTCCCCGGATGATATTTTCGGCGTCTTTCCAAGTTTCGGCAATCCCCATCGCCACTAGGATTGCGCACATGACACAGGCACTTCTTCCATGACCTGATGTTGTAAATCATGGAGAAAAACAGACAGCCGTTTAGTCTTTGTGCAGTATGATTTAAATTGAACAAAATTTCCAAATTTTGTATGGTACGCGGACAGTCGGAATGCATAACAAGAAGAAAAGGTTCTCATTAAAAAAAAAAAAAACAAGAGAAGAGAAGAGACAGATAGAATGCTAACCAAATGCGCAGTGGACATAGACCGGCTTCCCCTGGGCTCTCTTGTCGCACGCCCACCGGGCCGCGAACTCGATCTGGGACAGCGATGGAGCCCTGGTATCCCAGGTAGCAAGGCAAATATACTCATCCACCTTCACAAACCCACTCCTGGGCAGCTCACAGGTGCAATCGACGACAGACGGATCCCCGGGAGGCAGGTGGTTGGGCAGGAAGGGCCACCCGCCAAGGTAGAGCCCCTGGGCGATCTCGTCGAACACGTTCTCCTTCCTGAGGAACCGCTTCACCTTGGCGTAGTTGCGCGCCAGCACGAGGAAGGGGCCGAAGAGGAGGGCGGACCAGAGCGGGAACCGGCCCGCCGCGGTCTTGCCCAGGATCCAGGGCACGTTGACGGCGGTGTGGGACGCGACGGTGACCACGTAGGCGACGCAGCTGGTGGCGAGGACCGGGGCCGTGGCGGCGGTCCTCGCGCCGGCCTTCCGCAGCGCGAGCGACGCGGCGAGGAGCGCCGTCGCCGCGATGCCCGTCACCTTGGAGATCCCCATTGCTGCCCCCCGAGGATGTGGAATGCGTTTGGGTTGGCTGTCGTGGTCGAATCTGAATCAAGAAACCGGATCCGCCTGCCTACCCGTGCCGATCCATTTGGGGGTGGGTAAGGTCGATTGAACCGAAAATGGAGCGGATCGAGAAGCGATTCGGATGCGGAGTAGTTACCGGCGGTGGGCGCGCAGGCCAGGAGATGGGAGGAGGGATCGGGGTGCCGGGAGGAGTGGTCGGCGTGGGAGCGGGGAGGAAGACAAGGCGGGAAAGGAGGAGAGGAGGGAGTCCCGACATAGTCGGGGCTGAGGAGACCCGAACGTTGCTAACTTGCTACCGTGGTGAGTTCATGACTATCTCAAAGGAAAAGAAAAGGTTTAAATGGCCGAATCATTCATTTGAAATTTGAAATGTAATAAAGAATTCATATACTCATACAAATATCAAGGACTACAAACTCAATATATTAATATGCATGACAAGTTCTCTCTTTGAACTTACATAGATTTTGTTATAAAGGACAAACAACTATGTTCGAGTTCGAGTAAAATGTGCTGCCTAAAATTCGTAGTGTCGTTCTTGTCCATGTTATCGTGGACGAAAAGTTATTAGAGATTTTTCCGGAAAAAAGGAGAAAAGTTATTAGAGATGCCGCTTTTCCTCTCATACACAACACTTCACACAGAGAGAAATAAAGGATGAAAATGGTTTGCGATTTCCCGGATGTTGATCTAGGACATCTCATCTCTCACATGACCCATCGTGTTACCGATTTAAACTACCACGATAAATGTCTATTAATCCACTTGTAGTGAAGATTTAACATAGATAATATTTATCTCTATAACTACCTAAGTTCATACTACATGAATCAATCACATTTAAATCGCATTTAAACTATAAATTTAGGATAATGCCACGTGGTAGCAAGAATAAAAGTTGAATTTATGTCTTCAAAGTCGTTACATGCACCTCACATCATGACAGGTCACAAGTCAAGGAATAATCACGTGAAAATCCAAATGTGTGTGTGGTGTAGTGATTTGTGTGTTTGCAACATTTTAGCACACAGAAAGAGCGAAATGTCAGAACCCGGTAACGGGCAAGGATGATATTGCGCCCATCCCATGGTTGGAGAGTAGCAATGTATTAACCCCTAAGCGTGTATTCTGTCTTTGTCCAGTTTTTCAGTCGATGTGTATTCATGGTATTTCTTCCATGCTCTGAGCAACAAGTCATGTGCATGAGGCGACATGGCTTTAACTCTGGAAATGCTGACCTGTACCAAGGTGACGCTCTCCTCGTCTTCATAATCAACCCGCTCTGCAAGCAGCTCCTTCCCTACTCAAGTAGCAGTTCATCTCAACCTCGTATCCCTCCCTTCTCATCTAGTTTCTGCACCAGGCTTTCGCCGACGAGAGTGTTGCAGTCAAGCTCAGCTCCACCGCCGGCGCATGGACTTATCGGGGAGATTGCTCCACAGAACTAAACGCCAAGTACATTTTTCTATGTTTTTTCCTATGTTTTTCCAACACAGGGTAGACACCATATATATGAGCTATGTATCTCTATCAATGATTTTATTTTAAAAAAAATGCGTTGAGCTCTTGGGACGCTCCAGACGCAAAGGAACAGTCATGCCCCGACGGCCAATTTCCTAAGACGCCCCTCGGAAGCGGCTGTGTCGGCGTGGCGACTGGTGATGCTTTTGAAGCACTTTACGACCAGTAAGCTGATTGAATTGTACGCCCCTCGGAAGCGGCTGTTTGTGTCGGCGTGGCGACTGGAGTATCAGCATGATGCTACCTTCAGCCACGCCATCGTTCATTGCGAATTTGCGCGGCTCCGCAGGGTGGACAATTACGTTGATGATCCGTGCTACTCTCCACGATGTACTGCAAATCTCAAGCTCCAGCCGCTGCCATAGCAGCTATCTCCAATGGTCCAGTGACCCAGCCCCTAGCTGGCGATTCCCCCAGCTGCACTGCCGCAGCACAAGGAACGCAACGCATTCCTCCCAATTAATCCTTAGAACCCGCAGGAGCATTGGCCCCAATCTTGGCCTCGTCCCCTTCCGCGTCGGCCTGCTCCTCCCCCTCATGTCCCTCCTTCTTCCTCACCCCTCAGGAGCCTGTCCACCAAGTTCTCGACCAAATGCCAACCTCACGACCCCGCGCCCACCACCTTGCTCGACGCCGTGCCTTTCTGCATTCTTATTCGATGGGCGTGGCCCCTTTCGGTCATGGGAAGCAGCCACGGCTACCTACGTGATGCGGCCAGGTGCGACGACATGCATGCTGTTTGCACGGAGATGCCACGGCTTGCAGTTGAGCCGATAGCCAACCATTATTTACATGTTTGCTTGCAAGAGGTTTTGACAGAAAGGCTGGAGCATTGCAGTTGGAGATGGGGAATGTGGGCCTCATTCCCATGGTAATGGCTATTTGAGAGCATCTCCAGTCGCGTCTCCCAAAGCGTCCTCCAAACCGCGCCGGATTGAGCATTTGGGGGACGTATTTTGTTCGTGCCGTGTTTGGGGGACGTCGCTCCCCATCCGCGTCCCCCAAACGCCGCCCCAAACATTAAAAATACTTCTTTTTTTTAACACAGAACCATTTATCAAATATAGTATATGAATAAAAATGTTTGCGAGGATTATTTTCAAATTAAAATACAACAAACAATAAAATAAGTAAACAAATATAATAAATAGGGCTAGATGCTAGATCAAGGTGCCACGGTATTTCCTTTGATACTCCACAAATGCTCAACGAGATCAGCTTGAAGTTGATGATGAACATTGCCGTCACGGATCTCTGCATGCATGGCGAGGAAATCAGCAAAATCTGCAGGCAACTGATGACCCACAAGTATGGGGGATCGCAACAGTCTTCGAGAGAATTAAAACCCAATTTATTGATTCGACACAAGGGGAGCCAAAGAATATTTGTAAGCATTAACAGCGGAGTTGTCAATTCAGCTGCACCTGGAAATAGACTTGCTCGCAAGAGTTTATTAGTAGCAACAGTTTTATAGGAGTAGGAGTAGTGGAATATAAGTAGCAGTGTAATAAAGACAGCAGTAGTGATTTTAGTAAACCGCAGGATTAAAATACTGTAGGCATAGGGATGGATGAACGGGCGCTGCATGGATAAGATAACTCATGTAATAATCAAGGCTAGGCATTTGCAGATAATAATAAAACGGTATCCAAGTACTAAACAATCCATAGGCATGTGTTCCGTATATAGTCGTACGTGCTCGCAATGAGAAACTTGCACAACATCTTTTGTCCTACCAGCCGGTGGCAGGCCTCTAGGGAAACTACTACTAATTAAGGTACTCCTTTTAATAAAGGAGCAAAGCATTAACACTCCGTGAACACATGTGATCCTCATATCACAGCCTTCCCCTCCGGTTGTCCCAATTTCGTCACTTTGGGGCCTCGGGTTCCGGACAGCAACATGTGTATACAACTTGCAGGTAAGATCATAATACAATGAATATCAACATGAATCAATAACATGTTCAGATCTGAAATCATGGCACTCGGGCCCTAGTGACAAGCATTAAGCATAACAAGTTGCAACAATATCATAAAAGTACCAACTACGGATACTAAGCAATATGCCCTAACAATCTTATGACTATTACATGATCAATCTCATCCAATCCCTACCATCCCCTTCAGCCTACAGCGGGGGAATTACTCACACATGGATGGGGGAATCATGGATGGTCGATGGAGAGGCATCGGTGGTGATGATGGCGATGATCTCCTCCAATTCCCGTCCGGCGGGTGCGGAACGGAGTTTGATCCCGAGATGGAGTTTCGCGATGGCGGCGGAGTTCTGGACGTCTTGGAAATATGGTCGAACCCCTTGGCGTTTTTAGGTCGAAAGCGTTAAGTAGTCCAGAGGAGCGTCGGGGCGGCCGGCGCCCTCACCATAAGGCGGCGCACCCACCCTCCGGGCGCGCCGGCCTATGGTGTGGGGCCGTGGGCCCCCTGGCTTGCCCTTTTGGCCCCGTAAGTTCTCTGTGAAAATAGGCTCATTGCGATTATTTCCGGGATTTTCTGAAAGTTGAGTTTCGCACAAAAATAAGACACCAGTGCAATTCTGCTGAAAACAGCGTTAGTCCGTGTTAGTTGTATCAAAAATACACAAATTAGAGGCAAAACAATAGCAAAAGTGTTCGGGAAAGTAGATACGTTTTGGACGTATCAACTCCCCCAAGTTTAGCTTATTGCTTGTCCTCAAGCAATTCAGTTAACAACTGAGTGCGATAAAAGAACTTTCACGAACACATTTGCTCATATGATGTAAATATTCTCATGATATAGACTAGTACTTAGGCAATTCATGATAAGATAAATGCAAATAAAGTCATCTAATAGCTGCGTCAATCATGAAAGAGATACCAACAAACTAATAACAAGCATCATGAACACTTCTATAAGCAGGATTGTAATGTTCATAGAAAGATATGATAAAGTGGTATCTCACTTGCCCGTATTTGTACAGCAAAACATAAATGCCCAAGCACCTCTGAAGTTCATGGGAAGACTAGAAGTAAATACTATCAAAGATAAAAGCATCAAAGTTATACCACAAATATATCTGGGACAAGCATATTACACTAAGAATGACAATTATGCTCTCAAGAAGGTGCTCAAAGAAAGGATGGTGACTCAACATAAAAGTAAAAGATTGACCCTTCACAGAGGGAAGCAGGGATTAACATGTGCTAGAGCTTTTCATTTTTGAAACAGTAAAATTGTTTTGAGAGGTGTTTGTTGTTGTCAACGAATGATAGTGGGTACTCTAACTACCTTGTCAACCAGACTTCCAAGAGCGGCTCCCATGAAGAACGCTATCTCTACCAGCAAGGTAGATCATCCCTCTTCTCTTTTGTTTACACATGTACTTTAGTTTTATTATGGATGACACTCCCCCCAACCTTTGCTTACACAAGCTGTTACCGAATCCTCGGGTGCCTGACTGCCTTCCAACATTCACATACTATGGAGAAGTGTCTATTTGCAAAATTAAGTTGCTTACTGATAAATCAGGGCAAAACAAGTGAAGAGCAATATTAATGAAAGTTGTAATTAATTGAGGCTGGGCACCCCGTTGCCAGCTCTTTTTGCAAAATTATTGAATAAGCGGATGTATATGCCACTAGTCCATTGGTGAAAGTCTGACCGACAAGATTGAAAGGTAAAACACCACATACTTCCTCATGAGCTATAAAATATTGACACAAATTGAGAAATAGTTTGAAGGTTTTAAAGGTAGCACATGAAAATTTACTTGGAATGGTTTGAAATGCCATGCATAGGTATTTATGGTGGACACTGGAATAACTTGGTTTTCAGGGATTTGGAAGCACGAGCAGCATTCCCGCTCAGTACAAGTGAAGGCTAGCAATAGACTGGAAAGCGACAATCAAGAGAGCAATAACTGTCATAATCATGCTTGCGACAAAATAAAATTAACGGAGGCATAAAAGTGATACAAGAACTCTGAAGCAAAGTAAATCATCGAGGCTGACTTTTGTTTTTCAGTCATATGCATGCGTGAGCATGTGCCAAGTCAATCTAAATGAATTATTCAGAGGAGGATACCACAATGTCATACCTATCTATGAATAAAACAATGCAACCAGATATTCATGACATGCTACTCATTATTAATAAATTGGAGCTAAACATGAGAGATCATGAACTACTAGACTTTCATTAAATGACATATACCTCACATGAACCAACTAAGTATGCTCACATGGATGAGTATATGTACAAAAATGAAAAAAATAGAGTTCATACCAGCCTCTCACCACAGTCGAGTTGCTGTAGATCGTCATTATTGCCTTTCACTTGTGTAGCTTGAATAATAATATGGAATGAAAACCAAGCTCCAACCACCGGAGACCGCTGAACTCCCTAATAAACTTTACAAAACCAAAGAAGAACAACAAATATTTTTGGCGTTTTCGATATTAGAGTCACCGAATGAAAGTAAAATCTTTTTGGATTTTCTCATAGCAAACCAACAATAGCAAAACAAAGCAAAATAGGAACAAGAAACCAAATTAAAAAATAGTGAAGAGAAACAACAGAAATATTTTTTGGTCTTTTTGTGTTTTAGGAAAGAAACAAAGCAAAAACAAGAGAACGAAAACTAAAAGAATCACAGAAAAGCCAGGTGGCAGAAATCTGCCAAAACTTGACAGCAGTGCAGTAATCATTTTTACGAAAATCTTCTGCTGCTCAACTCGAAAAGTGCTCAACTAATGAAAGTTAGATAACAACCTGGGGAACATGCACAAAAATTGGCAGCTCAAAATAACGTTCTGGCTACGCACATGAATTTTTTAGTATCAGCCCAGAATCTGTTTTTAGACAGCACTTCCCCAAATATCATCTTCCTCATATTAGAGGCACCCATCGGCACACAAACGAAATAGAAAAGCAAAAGTAAAGATTACTACAGTAGTAACAACCTTCAAAAACTAATATAAAAGACCTACTAAAATAAAAATAAACGAAAGAGAAACAACCGAAAGAAATGAAACAAGTATATACACATGACCGACAATTATAATATGCAATGAATTAGTGATGCCGGCATACCTCCCCCCAAGCTTAGGCTTTTGGCCTAAGTGGAGGTCAACCCTAGCGAGGGTCAGGGTTCCACGACGGTGGATCATACATGGCGTGGTCATAATAGGATCCCTGTGCAGAAGAGAAAGATGAAGGTTCCACATGCCCAGAATACTGATGTGAAGAACTTGCTGCATCAGATGGCAAGTCGAGGGGATCCTCGGCCTCCTCTGTACCATCCCCTTCTTGATGGCTGCACCTCTCTATGTATGCATCAAGTTCCTCTTCTGTGACCGACCAATTTTCCCTGGAATCAAAGTTAAACAAAGGAGGTGCGGGCAGTCTAACTAGTCTTTCAGTTTTAGTTACTCTCCACTTCTTCTTGAAAAAGGTTATCTCATAGGACAAGTTATTCGAGTTAGACCAATTAGAAACAAAGTCATGTTTTATCATGGAAACAATATCAAGTTTCTCTACAGAGAGCTGAATATCAAGAGGGTGCGGTTCTATACCATGCATAGCTAGCAAACGAGAGGCAATGAGACCCCCACAAATTCCTCCTTTATCACGGTTAGTGGCAAGCCTAAAAGCTATCAAAGCACCCAAATTATAAGTTCTATCACGTTGCAATGCAGCAGCTAAGAAAACCAAATCATGGATAGATAACTTATTTGCATTCTTTCTAGCAAGGACGCACTTGGTGATAAAGTAAGCAAAATAGCGAATAGATGGGAGTTGAATACTACGAATTTTACCACTCTTATCCGAGAAGATTCTCCCTTGACAAATCATCTCGTAAAGTTTCAAGAGTTGCGATGGCTGCCCCCTAATCTTCTCACATGATCCCCACTGTGGCACTTTGATAGCTGCACAAAAATCATCAAGAGGCAAGTTGATAGTTTTATTGTAGATTTTATATTGAACCATGGGGTTAGGTTGGGACCAATGGTATTCAAAATCCTGCACCACTGACATGGTTAGTTTTGCATACTGGTAAGGTTCACCAACAACAAAATCTTCTAACTCTGCATTGGAAATTAGCCTTTGAACATCCTGAAAGATCCCTGCACTCTTCATAAAATCGGTGCATGGGTAGTAGGAGGGGTATACCCCCTCTTCACGGTGGACTCTCATAACTTCATGCACCTCAAATTCATGTTGATTGAGTTGATGTCTATTCCATTCCATTTTTTGCAATTTTTCAACAATCATTATAAAATTTGATTTCAAGACATATAATTGAGGGAAACTACTATAGGAGCTTGCTAGAGTACTAAACATGCATCAAAACTCATTTCTACAACTTGAATCAAGCATGCAAGCTCACTTAACATGTCACCTACAGCAGCAAATTTCTCAAGATATACTCAACCATTCAAAATTATAATTGGATAATCGAATGAGTCACATACCGGAGAGCAAATGTGCCAAGTTTCAGACAGAAATCTGGGCTGAGCAAAGAGATCGAAGAATCCTGAGCTCTTGAGCAAAAACGAGAGAGAAGTGGTACGAGTTTTTTCGGGAGAGAGAATGCAATGAGTGGAAGGGATGACTTAGTGGGGCAAGGAGGGGCCCACACCACGGGTGGCGCCCCCTCCTTGGCGCCGCACATGGGGGCCAGCCCTGGGGTGCCCCACTGGTCAGCCCCAGGCACTCCCAGGTGCATTTCGAAAAATAGGACCAACGGTATAATTTTTGTAATTTTTTGAAAATTTCGAAAAATGCACATTTCTAGGTGTTAAAATAATTATTTTAGGGCAGGAAAATGATTTCCAAAATTTTAAACAACTAAAGTATCGTGCAAAACAAATAGTACTACAATAAGTAAAACAAGTGGAGAAGGAAAGAAGTGTTGTTTAGCTCTCTCATGCATTTAAAATATACTTGTTAACAAGGTTGATCAAGTCTTGCTACCAAATAAATTTTACATGACATAAAAAGAAATAAACCTCAAATCAATCATGTTACCTTATATTGAATTGATATGGATCCAATCACAATAGTTAGATATTCTTCTTTAGGCTCATATATAGGACAATCAATAGTTCCCACCTTGATAGTTCTCAAATTAAAAATCGTGTTAACTCCATATACTTTATCAATCCTCTTGGGAATATAGACAGTATGTTCCTTGTCATCAACATTAAAAGTGACTTTTCCTTTATTGCAATCAATAACAGCCCCTGCAGTATTAAGAAAGGGTATTCCAAGAATAATAGACATATTATCATCTTCAGGCATTTCCAACACAACAAAATCAGTTAATATTAAGCAATTTTGAGTAACTTGAACAGGAACATCTTCACATATACCAACAGGAACAACAGTAGATTTATCAGCCATTTGCAAGATATATCAGTTGGTATCAACTTTTCTAAATCAAGTCTCTTGTAAAGAGAAAAAGGCATCACACTAACACCTGCTCCCAAATCACATAGAGCAGTTCTAACATAATTATTCTTGATGGAACAAGGGATAGTTGGTATAGCTGGGTCTCCCAGCTTCTTTGGAACCTTGCCATTGAAAGAGTAATTAGCGAGCATAGTGGAAATCTCCTCATTAGGAATTTTCCTTTTGTTAGAGACAATATCTTTCATATATTTTGAATAAGGAGGCAATTTAATAGCATCAGTCAAAGGAATTTGCAAAAACAAAGGTTTCATCCAATCACAAAATTTATTATAGTGTTCCTTCTCCTTTGATTTTAGTTTCTTAACAGGAAAAGGCATTTGCTTTTGAACCCAAGGTTCTCTTTCATTATCATGTTTCTTAGCAATAAAATCTTCTTTAGTGTAGTTTTTATTTTTAGCATGCTTTTCAGGTTCATCTTCAATCTCTTCTTTATCAGAAACATCATTCTTATCATTATCTTTATCATGTTCATTACCATTTTCAGTTTCATCAGAAATAGAAATACTATTAGGATCATTAACGGGTTCAGAGGATTCTACAACAGTTTTATGTTTCTTCTTCTTTTTCTTAGAAGGACCACTAGTTTCTTTAGTTCATTGAGAATCTTGTTCAACTCTTTTGGGATGCCCTTCAGGATATAGAGGATCCTGGGTAGAAGCACCACCTCTAGTTGTTACTTCATAAGCATGTTTTTCTTTATGAGTATTTTTTAACAAGTCATTTTGCACTTTAGTAAGTTGATCAATTTGAGTTTGAACCATATGAAAATGTTTAACAAGCATCTTAACATCATTGGAGGTTCTCTCCACAATATCATGCAATTTACTAATTGCTTGAGAGTTTTCCGTTAGATGATTCTCTACTCTCATATTAAAGTTATCTTGCTTAACAACATAATTATCAAATTCATCTAAACATTGATCAGGAGGTTTTGAGTAAGGAATGTCTCTTTTATCAAAGCGTTGAAGAGAATGTACCTCAATCATGGATGAAGGGGGAGTTATCTTACATAAATCTTCTATGGAAGGTAAATTCTTCACATCTTCAGATTTAATACCTTTCTCCATAAGAGATTTCTTGGCTCCCCTCATATCCATCATTTAATTCAATCATACCCCTCTTCTTCAATATTATTGTTGGGGTTGGTTCAGGTGTAGTCCAATCATCATGATTTTGGCTTATTTTAGCCAATAATTCTTCAGCTTCGTCCGGAGTTCTTTTCCTGAAAACACAACTAGCACAACTATCCAGGTATGCCCTAGACTCAATGGTTAGTCCACTATAAAATATATCAAGTAAATCATGCTTTTCCAATTCATGTCCAGGCCGAGCTCTAATAAGAGAGCAAAACCTTGCCCAAGCTTCAGGCAATTTCTCCCCATCTTTTTGATCAAAACTATAAATTCTCTGCAAGGCAATATGTTGAGCACTAGCAGGAAAATATTTTCGAAAGAAAACATCAAGCAAACAACTTGGACTATCAATAGAATCAGGAGGCAAACTATTATACCAAATCTTAGCATTATCCTTTAATGAGAAAGGAAAAAAATTTAGCAACAAAATAAGTACGCATCTTAACATCATCAGAAAACAAACTACTCAAAGTAGAAAGCTCATTCATGTGCTCTACAGCACTTTCTTTTTCAGTACCACAAAAGGTGTTTTCTCAACAATAGATATATGAGATAAATCAAGAGAAATCATAATCTTTATCCTTAATGTTTATAGGAGATGTGGCAAATTTAGGATCAGGAGACAGTTTATATCTAACAGCATGTTGTGCAATAAGCTTTTTAAGGTTACTTGTACCAGTAGTAGCATTGCATTTATCAATAAAATCATCATCAAATTCCACATAATCTTCATCAAGGTCATCAGACTCAGGTGAATTAACAGGTGTAATAATATTTTCACTAGGAGTTTCAGTATTTTCAATTTGTCTAGACCTAGCAATCGTAGCATCTAGAAAAGGACCTAATGAACCATTTTCATCAAGCACAGTAGAAGCATCATCAAAATTATCAGAGGAATTTTCAGATTCAGCAGAAGTACCAACACGTGAAGCTTGTGGTGGTGAAACAAGTTGACTTATCACAGATGGTGAATCAAGAGCAGCAGAGGTACTCAGAGTTGTACCTTTTCTTGTAGTGGATGGTAATATGGCGACTTTAGCATCGTGAGTTTTACCCATGATGGAGGATTTGCAGCGAACAATATCAATTCAGGCGATCTTGCAAATAAAGCTATGTTCCTCGGCAACGCCGGAAAATAGTCTTGATGACCCACAAGTATAGGGGATCGCAACAGTCTTCGAGGGAAGTAAAACCCAATTTATTGATTCGACACAAGGGGAGCCAAAGAATATTTGTAAGCCTTAACAGTGAATTGTCAATTCAGCTGCACAGAAATAGACTTGCTCGCAAGAGTTTATCAGTAGCAACAGTTTTATAGAAGTAGGAGTAGTGGAATATAAGTAGCAGTGTAATAAAGACAGCAGTAGTGATTTTAGTAAACAACAGGATTAAAATACTGTAGGCATAGGGATGGATGAACGGGCGCTGCATGGATAAGATAACTCATGTAATAATCAAGGCCAGGCATTTGCAGATAATAATAAAATGGTATCCAAGTACTAAACAATCCATAGGCATGTGTTCCGTATATAGTCGTACGTGCTCGCAATGAGAAACTTGCACAACATCTTTTGTCCTACCAGCCGGTGGCAGCCCTCTAGGAAACTACGTAATTAAGGTACTCCTTTTAATAGAGTACCGGAGCAAAGCATTAACACTCCGTGAACACATGTGATCCTCATATCACAGCCTTCCCCTCCGGTTGTCCCAATTTCTGTCACTTTGGGGCCTCGGGTTCCGGACAACAACATGTGTATACAACTTGCAGGTAAGATCATAAAACAATGAATATCAACATGAATCAATAACATGTTCAGATCTGAAATCATGGCACTCGGGCCCTAGTGACAAGCATTAAGCATAACAAGTTGCAACAATATCATAAAAGTACCAACTACGGATACTAGGCACTATGCCCTAACAATCTTATGACTATTACATGATCAATCTCATCCAATCCCTACCATCCCCTTCAGCCTACAGCGGGGAATTACTCACACATGGATGGGGGAATCATGGATGGTCGATGGAGAGGCGTCGGTGGTGATGATTGCGATGATCTCCTCCAATTCCCCGTCCCGGCGGAGTGCCAACGGAGTTTCTGTCCCGAGATGGAGTTTCGCGATGGCGGCGTTACGGACGTCTTACGGAAATATGGTTGAACCCCCGGCGTTTTTAGGTCGAAAACGTTAAGTAGTCCGAGAGAGCGTCGGGGGCGGCCGAGCGCCCTCACCATAAGGCGGCGCGCCCTCCAGGGCGCGCCGGCCTATGGTATGGGGGCCGTGGCCCCCACTTGCCGGCCCCGTAAGTTCTCTGAGAAAATAGGCCCATTGCGATTATTTCCGGGGATTTTCTTGAAAGTTGAGTTTCTGCACAAAAATAAGACACCAGTGCAATTCTGCTGAAAACAGTGTTAGTACGTGTTAGTTGTATCCAAAATACACAAATTAGAGGCAAAGCAATAGCAAAAGTGTTCGGGAAAGTAGATACGTTTTGGACGTATCAGTAACTCATGATCAACCTTCACAACAGGGCCCTGACACTCATAGGGATCAACATGTGTCCTAACATGATTCTTGCGGTCATCCTCGATGATCATGTTGTGCATGATCACACAAGCCTGCATCACCTCCCACATTTGGTCCTGAGACCAGCTTAGAGCAGGGCACCGGACAATGGCAAATTGTGTTTGAAGCACACCAAATGCCCGCTCGACATCCTTCCTGCAAACCTCCTGTCGCGTAGCAAAGTGGGAATTATTCAGACCTGATGGATTCGAGATTGTTTTCACAAAAGTGGCCCACTTTGGATATATACCATCGGCTAGGTAATAGCCTTTGGTATATTCGTGGCCGTTGATCTCATAGTTGCATGGTGGAGCATGCCTTTCCACTAGTCTGCTGAACACCGAAGACTGCTGCAACACGTTGATGTCATTGTGTGATCCCGCCATGCCAAAAAAAGAATGTCAAATCCACAGGTCATAATCTGCCACAGCTTCAAGCACCACACTGCAATATCCATGACGCCCTTTGTATATACGTTGCCAAGCAAGCGGGCAGTTCTTCCATGCCCAGTGCATGCAATCGATGCTTCCAAGCATTTTGTGCCATGATCCTTGCAGTCTCTTTCTGAGTTGGCCCTCTCAAATAGTATTTGCGAAAATTTTCCACCACAGCTCGGCAAAACTTGTACATGCACTCAATGGCAGTAGACTCACTCATGCGAAGGTAGTCGTCCTGTGTATCGGCAGGTGCTCTGTATGCAAGCATCCTCATGGCGGCGGTGCACTTTTGAATGGACGAGAACCCGACAACGCCTACAACGTCGAGCTTGAGCTTGAAGTAAGGGTCGAACTCTCGAACGCCGTGGAGGATATTCATGAACAGACCCTTGCTCATCCTGTACCGGCGCCGAAAATTGTCGGCATGTGTTGCCTCATCTGCGAAGTAGTCATTGTGCAGCATGGTATGCCCCTCCATCCTCTGCCGGGGCTTGGACTTCTTTCTCCCGGCCTTGATCCTCCGCGGCGCGGCCTCTTCCTCTTCTCCGCCTCGGCGTCAACCATGTCCTGGAGGGACGCGATGATCAGCAAATGCTCCCGCAGGTCGTCGTCGAAGGCTTGCTCGTCCTCCAGCAGCAGGGCAAGCATCTCATCGTCGATGTCCATGTCTAAAGCAAAATCAATGGTTAAAATAGCGCCGAGGCAGACGACGCAACGAACATCGGCCAATCGCACCTACCTGGCAAGTCGTCGAGCACCTTGTGTGCGCGGAGGTGGGCGGATTTGGCCGCGTTCGGGACGCGGCGACGGCGGCGGCGGAACGACCGGCGGGAGCGCCAGCCGCGACGACGGTGCCAACTCTCAGAAGAGATTAGACGTCGAAACGGCCGGGAAATCCAGCGGCGGCGGAGGGGTGGAAGGCGCGGGAAGGAAGGAGCGACGAGAAAAAAAGCGCGAACTAACGGTTTATGCAAATAGTCGCCGACATGTGGGAGCCCGTCTCGCTTTTCGTTGTGTCCAGCGTGCCCGGAGCTTCCCCTGTGGGACGGGAACGGGCTCGGGGCGCCGGACACCGCAACAGGGCGCGCCGGACAAAATTGGGCTTTGGGGGACGCGGCTGGAACCGGTTTTTCGTCCGGCGCACCCCAAATTACTTTGGGGGACGCGACTGAAGATGCTATGAGAGCAGGAATGCGCGTGCCGGTCTAGTTTGTGGAAATGATGGCAGTGGGATTGCTGCCGGATTTGATTACATACAGTTCTGCATTCGATATTGCAGGGAGTTTGATTTGTGAAGAAGGCACTCTGGTTCTTCTGAGTCGTGCAGGGTTAATCAGAAACATCAGTTTATAACATTCTTGTAGACGGTCATTACAGATTTGGTAAATTAGAGGGGCCTAGATTCATCAACGAGGAGATACTCAGATACCAAACCAGATCATGCTTGTGTGCCTGATTTTTGTACATATACAATTCTCATCAATGGGTCATGTAAGGTGAGGAACCTTCTATTGCATAGGGATTCTTTGATGAAATGCTGATCAAATGTTCGGGCCCATATTGCTTTGCCTACAATACAAGCATTTAGTTACAGCTGACTCTAGGCGCTATTTCTTAGGCTTTTCAGTTGAGAGGAATTTATTCTGATACAGTCACATACAAATGTTCTTACTGATGGCTGCAAGACTGGTAACCAAGCATGCCTATCTGTTGCGGATGAAGATGGTCAGTGGTTACTTACAGCCTGACAGTGCCACATACACTTCCTTGATTAATGCACATTGTGAGAGGGGAAGCCTAAGAAAAGCAAGGAACATCTTTGATGGCATGGTCTCAGGTGGGTTTCCAACCTCAGCGGTCATCTATACTGTGTTTATGACTTCACTCACACATACTGTAGAAGAGGTCTTTATTCAGTATACTGTTGATCGTATTGGCCTTGCTTGGCACAAGTCCCTGCAAAAAATTTATCCTATATTCAGTTTTTCAATTAGCGGATGACAAATGGAGCTCGAGACATAATTCTCTGAGCATGCTTTCCAACCAGTTACTGAGACAAACTGATCCTCCTTCTCATGCTTCGAATTTCGTCATGATTGTTCCTTGGATCTGCTCTCGTATAGATATGTTTTCAACGATTGTATATTTGGGAATTGGTGATCACTTTCCATCCGACAAAAATGCTCATGGTAATACTGTTGCGCTCCATTTACTTTCCATATACGATAGGTTGTCAACATGTGAATGGATTTAGGAATTTGGGACTGTCGATAGTAATATGTAGGATTTCTCTTTGTAAAAATGTACAGTACCAAGTTTCTGTAAAACCGGTTATATCAGCAATTTTTCTGATAGGAATCTTGCCATGTACCCTGTCAGATATTCTTTGTATCATTAAGGAATTTTTTTCTTAGTGTTAAGTGTGGTAGAGGGAAACTGCAGCCCTTCATTTTTTAACAACGGGTCTACCTTGTATGCTAACTTGTCCATGTTTTGAAGAATGCATGTATTATGTTAGGATTGTACTGTGCATCTCCATATTAACTAGATGCTATACTGGTGACTTAAAAGCATAAAGACTGGATGTGTTAATTTAAAGTTACACATTTCTTTTGACAACGTATGTAATGATTAATCTAAGTGTCCTTCAAGAAATACTCTAACAAAGGCTCAATATGTGAATTAGATCAAAGATTTTAGGCGTTGCCATCATCTTTTGACTGCACTAGGGCTCAATCGTATTTATCTCACAAAGATTGATTTTGATGATTTAACATAGCAACTGCAGTCTGCAGGTAGGTGATAGATCAATTCTCACTATACTATTCCCATGAGGCCTGTAGCGAAGCTACCCTGAAACCTGGAAAGGAACTGCAAACCTGTATATCATACACAGCAGGTAAGGCACTTAGAAGCGCTGGTATGAAAGCTTGCTCTCACACTGAAGGGCAGTTGGAAAGCCCATGGATGTGCTTGTTGATGGCAGCACTACAGTGCTGCAAAGTTGTGATTTCAGTTGTACAGATGACAATGCTGAAAGCGGCTGATTCATGTGCTTGTCTGCATCTATCAATATACCATGTGCACAAATGAGAAATACATTTGAGGAGCTGGATACCTTTTCTTAAGCGAAGAAAAAAAGATACCGCGTATCACAGGTTCATTGCAAAAGTTAGTGGGACTCCTCATAGTTTAATAGCTTCTCCTCGTTTGCCGACTGTCGCTGCGTCACCCGCAACTCAGTCATCACCCTCGCAAACCCGCTGCTGCTCCGACACACATGTATATAACTACTGCAGTGGACCTGCGATGGGATTAGAGAAACACAAACCAGGAAAGAAAACCAATACTTAAACATTATACCTGATACTCTTATCTGATCTTCATTAGCTGGTACAGTACTGTTTGACTAGTACTCCTCGATGCCCTGCGGCTGACACTGATTTTGCACAACGTGCCTAATTAATCGTCTTCTTGGAACTGGCACTTTGGCAGTACTAAACTAAAAATATGTGCAAGCGATCAAGCAGTTGCTGGAAAGTGTCACCTGTATCTCTGCGTGTCCAGTCACTTGAGGAAAAAGAATCACCTCCTCCACTGCTCAAGGCAAAATGCAGTCATCTTTTCACACCACGGTCAGAAAGCTCGAGCATGGCAATTGAGATATGTTCCTGTGATCTCTCAGCCTTTTTCATCTTGTTGTCGTATGCACGAGCCTGTACGCATTGTGTTCTCAGCAAGGTACAGTAGTTGTTCTGTCTCGCTGTCACTGTGCGCACCATAACAAGCGTGAGATCGTTCTATCTATGTTGCAGAGATGTGCACTCAGTGGTCGAGTGGTGCTCCTTGATCGAACGCCAGGCAGAAAAAGTAGCATGTGTTTGTGTCATTTGTATACATCAAGTTGGAGAGATTTGCTTTGATTTGCTTGGAAGACTGGTAACCTGAATGATGTTTGTGGATGCAGATGGTAAGTGATGGGTTACAGCATGACTGTCACGTACACTTGCTTGATTCATGCACTTTCTTAAACTGAAAACTACAGGAAAGGCCCCAACAGTATTCTTTTTTCAAGATGTTCCAATGTGCAGCGACCAAGACTTCCATGACTAAAGGTTTGTTGAAACCTAACTTGGCGTCTGACACAAGCGAATTTGTTTCAGCATTGGCATCGAAGGAAAATGGAGGTCCAACATTCCAAGTTAAGTCTGCATGTTGATCTTTGGATTCTGGCTGAGCAGATTTACAAAGAGCAGTCAGAAGAGATGATCCCTGGCTAAGATGCACTCGCATTGTGAGGGTACGACTAAGAGAAGCAAGATATTTTTTTTTTCTGGCATGGCCTCAGCCTCTCAGGTGGTTTTGCACCCTCAGCAGTGGGCTATACTGTTTTTATTCACACATACTGTAGAATAAGAGATCTTTATTCAGCATACTGTTGGTTTCGAAAGATGCTGGAGCAAGGCATTGAACGTAATGAAGCAACACAACATTTGCTGATATATCTGACTTGGCTTATCACCATTTTCATGAGATGATGGAAATGGGATCAGCGGTACTTTCCATTGGGTGGAGGCAATAATATTCTGTTGTGAAATGCATCAGAAAGGTATCTGTGCAGATTGTTGCACACATAATGCCTTGCTTAAGGGATTCGCTAGAGCCAAGTGCACCATGCAATTCAGTACTCGGAAAAATGTTGTTTTGGGTGCATAGACAAGTCATTGAGAAAGTTGTTCGTATTGGCCTTGTTTGCATAAGTAGTCCATGGAAGAAATTATCCTGTATTCGTATTTCTCATATAATCCTTTTTTTCCTTATTTCCCCTTCTCACTTCTTGCAGTCTATCCAGGTAAAAATAATTCAGCGGATGACAGATGGAGCCCGAGACAACATCCTCTGAGTCCTGTTAGTTCCCATGGTTGAGCACATCATAAATTTCCTTTGCTGGAATGTGAGAGGACTAAATGATCACAATAGATGCATTACTGTTAACGAGATAATTGCGGCAACCACGTGCCATATTGTTTGTTTGCAAGAGACCAAGCTCGAAACAATATCCCCCAGTGATGCTAGCTTCCTTGGTGCGCATCGGCTTCGTAGCTTCGCGGAACGCCCGGCAAATGGCACTAGAGGAGGAATTCTTATGCTCTGGGATGATTCAAAAGTGCGGGTCTCCAATGTGGTAGCTACTGAATTTTGCCTCTCTGCATCTGTGCACATCCTCAACTCCAACCGCAATTTCAAAATCACAACGGTGTATGGCCCTTCCGTGAATAACAGGAAAGATGATTTCTTTGCGGAACTGACCACCCTCAAACCACCCCCTGGGGTACGATGGCTTGTCCTCGGCGATTTCAATCAAATTCAGCGTGCGAGTGACAAAAACAAGAGGAATGTCAATAGAGGGCGCATAAACCGTTTCCGTTCGGCTTTGCAAACTTGCGAACTCAAGGAAATACATCTCCAAAATAGGCGCTTCACTTGGAGTAATGAGCGCCAAAGCCCTACCCTTTGCAAGCTTGATGCATTCTTCTGCAACTCTGCTTGGGACTTTTGCTTTGACCCCCACGTCCTTCACGCGCTCTCTTCCGCCTTGTCGGACCATTGTCCTCTCCTTCTTGCCGATGATAGTGGCCCGCGGAGGCCAAGGACCTTCAAATTTGAAAACTTTTGGGTGAGAGTGCCAGGGTTCATTGACATTGTGCAAGCCGCTTGGGACGAACCCTCCGACCACGTTGAGCCTTACCACATTCTCCACCACAAGCTCCAAAACACGGGGAAGCGCCTTATTTTGTGGAGCCGTGGGCTTTTCTCCAATACAAAAGTCCTCTTTCACGCCGCCCTACTCCTTATCCTTCACTTTGACATCGCCCAAGAGCTTAGACACCTATCCTTGGAGGAACATGAGCTTCGGAGTTGCCTCAAGAGGAGGGTGGTGAGCTTAGCTTTGATTGAGAGGGCTAGGAAAAAACAAAGCGCCCGCATCACAAACATCAAAGAGGGTGACGCAAACACGAAATTCTTCCACTTGAGAGTCAACGCTCGGCGAAGGAAAAATCACATCCACCGCATCAAGCACAACAATGGTTGGATCACCGACCATGAGCGCAAGGAGGAGATTGTTCATCCCCATTTCACCTCGGTCATGGGAAGGGGGAAACTAGGACTCGTGATTTCAATTGGGATGAAATGGTCTTCTAAAATCCGGCCTTACAACACTTGGGGGAGCCTTTTTCCGAGGAGGAAGTTCTACACGCCATCAAGCAAATGCCGGGAGACAAGGCTCCGGGACCGGACGGCTTCACGGGGCTCTTCTTCAAGAAGTGTTGGGAGGTGATCAAGGGGGATATAATGAGGGTGATTCAACAATTTGGGAACCTACATGTCTCCAACTTGCATTGGCTAAACTCCGCAAATGTGGCCCTTTTGCCTAAAAAGGATGGTGCCGAGGAGATCTCAGATCTTAGACCCATTAGCCTCATCCACTCTATTGCAAAAATCATCACCAAAGTGCTTGCCATCCGCCTCGGTCCTTCCATGGATGAGCTCATCTCCAACGCCCAAAGTGCGTTCATCAAAAGAAGGAGCATTCATGACAACTTCCTCTATGTTCAAAACATGGCAAAAAGGTTGCATAAAAACAAGACCCCAAGCCTCCTCTTCAAACTTGACATTCGCAAAGCCTTCGACTCCATTAGGTGGGACTACTTGATTGATCTCCTTCAACGTCGCGGCTTCCCGAGTGCCTTCCGCAATTGGATCACCGCCCTCTTCGCCACGTCTACCTCCCGTGTCCTTCTTAACGGCGTGGCCGGGCCTCCCATCTCCCACGGCCGCGGTCTTCGCCAAGGGGATCCCCTCTCACCTTTGCTATTCAACCTTGGCATTGACCCGTTGCAACAAGTGCTCGACCTCGCCACTTCCCATAGCCTTCTCCACAAGGTTAGGGGCCGGGGCCTGATGGCGTGTAACTCACACGTTCGTTGGGAACCCCAAGAGGAAGGTATGATGCGCACAGCAGCAAGTTTTCCCTCAGAAAGAAACCAAGGTTTATCGAACCAGGAGGAACCAAGAAGCACGTTGAAGGTTGATGGTGGCGAAATGTAGTGCGGCGCAACACCAGGGATTTCGGCGCCAACGTGGAACCTGCACAACACAACCAAAGTACTTTGCCCCAACGAAGCAGTGAGGTTGTCAATCTCACCTTGCTGTAACAAAGGATTAAGCGTATTGTGTGGAAGATGATTGTTTGCAAGAAAACAGTAAAACAAGTATTGCAGTAGATTGTATGCGATGTAAAGAATAGGACCGGGGTCCACAGTTCACTAGAGGTGTCTCTCTCATAAGATAAAAGCATGTTGGGTGAACAAATTACAGTCGGCCAATTGACAAAATAGAGAAGGGCATAACAATGCATATACATGATATGATAAATATAGTGAGATTTAATTGGGCATTACGACAAAGTACATAGACCGCCATCCAACTGCATCTATGCCTAAAAAGTCCACCTTCGGTTATCATCCGAACCCCATTCGGTATTAAGTTGCAAAGCAACAGACAATTGCATTAAGTATGGTGCGTAATGTAATCGACAACTACATCCTTAGACATAGAATCAATGTTTTATCCCTACAACAGCACATCACAACCTTAGAACTTTTGTCACTGTCCCAGGTGTCAATGAAGGCATGAACCCACTATCGAGCATAAATACTCCCTCTTGGAGTTAAGAGCAAAAACTTGGCCAGAGCCTCTACTAGTAACGGAGAGCATGCAAGATCATAAACAACACATAAATAATAGATTGATAATCACCATAACATAGTATTCTCTATCCATCGGATCCCGACAAACACAACATATAGTATTACAGATAGATGATCTTGATCATGTTAGGCAGCTCACAAGATCCAACAATGAAGCACAATTAGGAGAAGACGACCATCTAGCTACCGCTATGGACCCATAGTCCAGGGTGAACTACTCACTCATCACTCCGGAGGCGATCATGGCGATGAAGAGTCCTCCGGAGATGAATCCCTCTCCGGCGGGTGCCGGAGCGATCTCCTGAATCCCCGAGATGGGATTCGGCGGCGGCGTCTCTGGAAGGTTTTCCGTATCGCTCTCGGTGCGGGGGTTTCGCGATGGAGGCTTTAAGTAGGCGAAAGGGCAGCCTCGGAGGGGGTGGTGGGGCCGGACACTAGGGCGGCGCGGCCGGGGCCTGGGCCGCGCCGCCACCATGTGTGGGCCCCACGTGGCCCCTCTGGCGGCTCTCGGGTGTTTTGGATGCTTCCGGGCAAAATAGGAACCAGGCGTTGATTTCGTCCAATTCCGAGAATATTTCCTTACTAGGATTTCTGAAACCAAAAAGAAAACAACAACTGGCTCTTCGGCATCTTGTTAATAAGTTAGTTCCAGGAAAATGCGTAAATACGACATATAATGTGCATAAAACATGTAGGTATCATCAATAAAGTAGCATGGAACATAAGAAATTATCGATACGTTGGAGACGTATCAGCATCCCCAAGCTTAGTTCTGCTCGTCCCGAGCAGGTAAAACGATAACAAAGATAATTTCTGAAGTGACATGCCATCATAATCTTGATCATACTATTTGTAAACATATGTAATGAATGCAGCGATCAAAACAATGGTAATTACATGAGAAAACAAATGAATCATAAGGCAAAGACTTTTCATGAATAGTACTTCAAGACAAGCATCAATAAGTCTTGCATAAGAGTTAACTCATAAAGCAATAAATCAAAGTAAAGGTATTGAAGCAACACAAAGGAAGATTAAGTTTCAGCGGTTGCTTTCAACTTATAACATGTATATCTCATGGATAGTGTCAATATAAAGTAATATAACAAGTGCAATATGCAAGTATGTAGGAATCAATGCACAGTTCACACAAGTGTTTGCTTCTTGAGGTGGAGAGAGATAGGTAAACTGACTCAACAATAAAAGTAAAAGAAAGGTCCTTCAAAGAGGAAAGCATCGATTGCGTATTTGTGCTAGAGCTTTTATTTTGAAAACATGAAACAATTTTGTCAACGGTAGTAATAAAGCATATGAGTTATGTAAATTATATCTTACAAGTTGCAAGCCTCATGGATAGTATACTAATAGTGCCCGCAACTTGTCCTACTTAGCTTGGACTACCGGATCTTCGCAATGCACATGTTTCAACCAAGTGTCACAAAGGGGTACCTCCATGCCGCATGTACAAAGGTCTAAGGAGAAAGCTCGCATTTTGGATTTCTCGCTTTTGATTATTCTCAACTTAGACATCCATACCGGGACAACATGGACAACAGATAATGGACTCCTCTTTAATGCATAAGCATGTGACAACAATTATTATTCTCATATGAGATTGAGGATATATGTCCAAACTGAAACTTCCACCATGATTCATGGCTTTAGTTAGCGGCCCAATGTTCTTCTCTAACAATATGCATGCTCCAACCATTAAGGTGGTAGATCTCTCTTACTTCAGACAAGACGGACATGCATAGCAACTCACATGATATTCAACAAAGAGTAGTTGATGGCGTCCCCAGAAGCATGGTTATCGCACAACAAGCAACTTAAAAAGAGATAAAGTGCATAAGTACATATTCAATACTACAATAGTTTTTAAGGCTATTTTGTCCCATGAGCTATATATTGCAAAGGTGAATGATGGAATTTTAAAGGTAGCACTCAAGCAATTTACTTTGGAATGGCGGAGAAATACCATGTAGTAGGTAGGTATGGTGGACACAAATGGCATAGTGGTTGGCTCAAGGATTTTGGATGCATGAGAAGTATTCCCTCTCGATACAAGGTTTAGGCTAGCAAGGTTATTTGAAGCAAACTCAATGATGAACCGGTGCAGCAAAACTCACATAAAAGACATATTGTAAACATTATAAGACTCTACACCGTCTTCCTTGTTGTTCAAAACTCAATACTAGAATTATCTAGACCTTAGAGAGAACAAATATGCAAACCAAATTTTAGCAAGCTCTATGTATTTCTTCATTAATGGGTGCAAAGTATATGATGCAAGAGCTTAAACATGAGCACAACAATTGCAAAGTATCACATTATCCAAGACATTTTAGAATTACTACATGTAGCATTTTCCAATTCCAACCATATAACAATTTAACGAAGAAGAAACTTCGCCATGAACATTATGAGTAAAGCCTAAGGACATATTTGTCCATATGCAACAGCGGAGCGTGTCTCTCTCCACAAAGTGAATGCTAGGATCCATTTTATTCAAACAAAAACAAAAACAAAAACAAACCGACGCTCCAAGTAAAGAACACAAGATGTGACGAATAAAAATATAGTTTCGGGGGAGGAACCTGATGATGTTGTCGATGAAGAAGGGGATGCCTTGGGCATCCCCAAGCTTAGCAGCTTGAGTCTTCTTAAAATATGCAGGGGTGAACCAGGGGGCATCCCCAAGCTTAGAGCTTTCACTCCTCTTGATCATAGTATATCATACTCCTCTCTTGATCCTTGAAAACTTCCTTCACACCAAACTTCAAGCAAACTCATTAGAGGGTTAGTGCACAATTCACATATTCAGAGGTGACACAATCATTCTTTACACTTCTGGACATTGCACAAAGCTACTGGACATTAATGGATCAAAGAAATTCATCCGACATAGCAAATATGGCAATGCGAAATAAAAGGCAGAATCTGTCAAAAACAGAACAGTTCATAAAGACGAATTTTAAAATGACACCAGACTTGCTCAAATGGAAAAACTCAAAACTAATGAAAGTTGCATACATATCTGAGGATCACGCTCGTAAATTGGCAGATTTTTAGAATTTTCTACAGAGACTTAGGCCCATATTCGTGACAGACAGCAATGCTGTTTCTGCGATCCCAAATATAACATCAACTTTAACATAAAAACTTTACTTGGCACAAAAACATGATAAGGAGAGGTTGCTACAGTAGTAAACAACTTCCAAGACTCAAATATAAAACAAAGTACTGTAGTAAAAACATGGGTTGTCTCCCATAAGCGCTTTTCTTTAACGCCTTTCAGCTAGGCGCAGTGCAAATCAAG
This sequence comes from Lolium multiflorum, assembly GCA_030979885.1. Classification (NCBI taxonomy): domain Eukaryota; kingdom Viridiplantae; phylum Streptophyta; class Magnoliopsida; order Poales; family Poaceae; genus Lolium; species Lolium multiflorum. The sequence continues at coordinate 199,163,505 of CM061750.1, forward strand.
TAACATCAAGAGTAGAAGCATCAACATCATAACTTGTTCTAATAATAGAATCAAAAGGCAACTTCATTCTCTTTCTAGGGAAGTGTTCCATACCTTTCTTGAGAGGAAATTGATATTTAATATTACCTTCCCTCATATCAATAACAGCACCAACGGTTCGAAGAAAAGGTCTTCCCAACACAATAGGACAAGATGCATTGCATTCAATATCCAAGACAACAAAATCAACGGGGACAAGGTTATTGTTAACCGTAATGCGCACATTATCAATCCTCCCCAAAGGTTTCTTTTTAACATTATCGGCAAGATTAACATCCAAATAGCAATTCTTCAATGGTGGCAAGTCAAGCATATCATAAATCTTTTTAGGCATAACAGAAATACTTGCACCAAGATCACATAGAGCATTACATTCAAAGTCATTGAATTTCATTTTAATGATGGGCTCCCAACCATCTTCTAACTTTCTAGAAATAGAAGTTTCAAGTTTTAGTTTCTCTTCTCTAGCTTTTATGAGAGTATTTGTAATATGTTTTGTAAAGGCCAAATTTATAGCACTAGCATTAGGACTTTTAGCAAGTTTTTGTAAGAACTTTATAACTTCAGAGATGTGGCAATCATCAAAGTCTAAATCATTATGAGCTACAGCAATGGGATCATTGTCCCCAAGGTTGGAAAAAATTTCAGCAGTTTTATCACAAGCAGTTTCAGCAGTTTTAGCAATTTCAGGCAGTTTTGTACGCTTTGCACTAGGAGTAGAAACATTGCCAACACCAATTATTTTACCATTGATAGTAGGAGGTGCAGCAACATGTGAAGAATTAACATTACTAGTGGTGGTAATAGTCCAAACTTTAGCTACATTATTCTCTTTAGCTAGTTTTTCATTTTCTTCTCTATCCCACCTAGCACGCAATTCAGCCATTAATCTTATATTCTCATTAATTCTAACTTGGATGACATTTGCTGTAGTAGTAATCTTATTATCAATATCATTATTAGGCATAACTTTCAATTTTAAAAGATTAACGTCAGAGGCAAGTCTATCAACTCTAGAAGCAATAATATCAATTTTATCAAGCTTTTCCTCAACAGATTTGTTAAAAGCAGTTTGTGTACTAATAAATTCTTTAAGCATAGCTTCAAGACCAGAGGGTACACTCCTATTATTGTTGTAAGAATTCCCATAAGAATTACCATAACCATTACCATTAGCAGAAGGATATGGCCTATAGTTATTACCAGAGTTGTTCCTATAAGCATTGTTGTTGAAATTATTATTTTTAATGAAATTCACATCAACATTTTCTTCTTGAGCAACCAATGAAGCTAAAGGAACATTATTTGGATCTACATTAGATCTACCATTCACAAGCATAGACATAATCACATCAATCTTATCACTCAAGGAAGAGGTTTCTTCAACAGAATTTACCTTCTTACCTTGTGGAGCTCTTTCCGTGTGCCATTCAGAGTAATTTATCATCATATCATCAAGAAGCTTTGTAGCCGCCCCCAAAGTGATGGACATAAAGGTATCTCCAGCAGCTGAATCCAATAAATTCCGCGAAGAAAAATTTAGTCCTGCATAGAAGGTTTGGATGATCATCCAAGTAGTCAGTCCATGGGTTGGGAAATTCTTTACCAAAGTTTTCATTCTCTCCCATGCTTGAGCAACATGTTCAGTATCTAATTGCTTAAAATTCATTATGCTACTTCTCAAAGATATAATTTTAGCGGGAGGATAATATCTACCAATAAAAGCATCCTTACATTTAGTCCATGAATCAATACTATTCTTAGGCAAAGATAGCAACCAATCTTTAGCTCTTCCTCTTAATGAGAAAGGAAACACTTTCAATTTAATAATATCACCATCTACATCCTTATACTTTTGCATTTCACAAAGTTCAACAAAATTATTAAGATGGGCAGCAGCATCATCAGAACTAACACCAGAAAATTGATCTCTCATAACCAGGTTCAGTAAAGCAGGTTTAATTTCAAAGAATTCTGCTGTAGTAGAAGGTGGAGCAATAGGTGTGCATAGGAAATCATTATTATTTGTATTTGTGAAGTCACACAACTTAGTATTTTCAGGGGTATTCATTTTAGCAACAAAATAAAGCAAACTAGATAAAGTAAATGCAAGTAACTAATTTTTTGTGTTTTTGATATGGAGAGCAAGACAGTAAATAAAGTAAAACTAGCAACTAATTTTTTTGTGTTTTGTTTAGGTGCAGCAAACAAAGTAGTAAATAAAATAAAGCAAGACAAAAACAAAGTAAAGAGATTGAGAAGTGGAGACTCCCCTTGCAACGTGTCTTGATCTCCCCGGCAACGGCGCCAGAAAAGAGCTTGATGGCGTGTAACTCACACGTTCGTTGGGAACCCCAAGAGGAAGGTATGATGCGCACGGCAGCAAGTTTTCCCTCAGAAAGAAACCAAGGTTTATCGAACCAGGAGGAGCCAAGAAGCACGTTGAAGGTTGATGGTGGCGAAATGTAGTGCGGCGCAACACCAGGGATTTCGGCGCCAACGTGGAACCTGCACAACACAACCAAAGTACTTTGCCCCAACGAAACAGTGAGGTTGTCAATCTCACCGGCTTGTGTAACAAAGGATTAACCGTATTGTGTGGAAGATGATTGTTTGCAAGAAAACAGTAAAACAAGTATTGCAGTAGATTGTATGCGATGTAAAGAATAGGACCGGGGTCCACGGTTCACTAGAGGTGTCTCTCCCATAAGATAAAAGCATGTTGGGTGAACAAATTACAGTCGGGCAATTGACAAAATAGAGAAGGGCATAACAATGCATATACATGATATGATAAATATAGTGAGATTTAATTGGGCATTACGACAAAGTACATAGACCGCCATCCAACTGCATCTATGCCTAAAAAGTCCACCTTCAGGTTATCATCCGAACCATTCGGTATTAAGTTGCAAAGCAACAGACAATTGCATTAAGTATGGTGCGTAATGTAATCGACAACTACATCCTTAGACATAGAATCAATGTTTTATCCCTAGTGGCAACAGCACATCACAACCTTAGAACTTTCTGTCCCAGGTGTCAATGAAGGCATGAACCCACTATCGAGCATAAATACTCCCTCTTGGAGTTAAGAGCAAAAACTTGGCCAGAGCCTCTACTAGTAACGGAGAGCATGCAAGATCATAAACAACACATAAATAATAGATTGATAATCACCATAACATAGTATTCTCTATCCATCGGATCCCGACAAACACAACATATAGTATTACAGATAGATGATCTTGATCATGTTAGGCAGCTCACAAGATCCAACAATGAAGCACAATTAGGAGAAGACGACCATCTAGCTACCCGTACCCATAGTCCAGGGGTGAACTACTCACTCATCACTCCAGAGGCGATCATGGCGATGAAGAGTCCTCCGGGAGATGAATCCCCTCTCCGGCAGGGTGCCGGAGGCGATCTCTGAATCCCCGAGATGGGATTCGGCGGCAGCGTCTCGGAAGGTTTTCCGTATCGTGGCTCTCGGTACTGGGGTTTCGCGACGGAGGCTTTAAGTAGGCGAAAGGGCAGCCTCGGAGGGTCTGGGGCCGGACACTAGGGCGGCGCGGCCGGGGCCTGGGCCGCGCCGCCACCATGTGTGGGCCCCACGTGGCCCCTCTCTGGCGGCTCTCGGTGTTGGATGCTTCCGGGCAAAATAGGAACCTGGCGTTGATTTCGTCCAATTCCGAGAATATTTCCTTACTAGGATTTCTGAAACCAAAAACAGCAGAAAACAGCAACTGGCTCTTCGGCATCTTGTTAATAGGTTAGTTCCAGACATATAATGTGCATAAAACATGTAGGTATCATCAATAAAGTAGCATGGAACATAAGAAATTATCGATACGTTGGAGACGTATCAGGGCCCTATTATACGCACTTCCCTCTACGCCGACGATGCGGCTATTTTCCTAGCGCCCTTGAGAGAAGACACTCGGAACCTTGCTAGCATCCTTGAGGCATTTGGTGAGGTCCCCGGTCTACGCACCAACTTCCAAAAGAGCTCCTTCGTTCCTATCCGTTGTCATGGTCTTTCTTTGGATGACATTCTTGAGGATCTCCCGGTTTGTAGGCAAAATTTCCCGGTGAAATACCTTGGGCTACCTCTCTCAATATGGCACTTGAAGAGCGTCGATTTCCAACATCTCGTTGATAAGATGGCCGGAAAGATCCCTACTTGGGATGGCAAGTTCATCAACATGGCCGGCCGCACCGCCCTAGTGAAGTCCGTCATCGCCTCTCAAGCGATCTACCACCTCACCCCCCTTGTGGTCCCGCCGCCCATCATTGAGAAAATGAAGAAGATAGAGAGAGCCTTTCTTTGGACGGCCACCGATAAAGTCACGGGAGGGCAATGTAAGGTAAATTGGGAGACGGTTTGCCGCCCCAAAGATCTTGGGGGTCTTGGAGTGCTCAACATCGACAAATTCGCAAGAGCTCTTAGATTGCGGTGGCCTTGGTTGGAGTGGACGGACCCAACAAAGATTTGGATTGGTTTGGGGAACACTTGCACGGAGGTGGACATGGACCTCTTCTATGCGTCCACAAAGATTGTGGTCGGAAACGGTTTGAAAACGAAGTTTTGGGACGCCCCTTGGCTTGACGGTTCGAAGCCTAAGGACATCGCCCCCCTCATCTATGCGGACTCCAAGAACAAGAAGTGCATGGTCAACAAGGCTACAAAGGATGATGCTTGGATTGCCATGATTCACGTGGAGGGGGACTTCTCCATCGCCCACCTTGAGCAATTTGTGGACCTTTGGATTAAAGTGCATGGCTACGTGCTTGATGATGACATGGATGACTCTATCTCTTGGTCAATACACGGCGGCGTCGGCTTACAAGGCACAATTCTTTGGGGCCACTGCTTCCAAGTTTAGGAGATCCGTTTGGAGGATTTGGGCACCGCCCAAGGTAAAGTTCTTTGCTTGGCTTGCTATACAAAATCGGCTTTGGACGGCGGATTGTTTGCAAAAGAGAGGTTGGCCGAACAATGTCATTTGTCCTCTTTGCTCGAGAAGCCCGGAATCTATCGACCACCTTCTTGTTCATTGTCGTTTCACCCAAAGACTTTGGGGCCTCCTCAAGGCGTGGCTCGGGCTTTACTTCATCGACCTCCACTCTTGGCATGCGATGTCTCTTCAAGATTGGTGGTCCCTCCTCACCGGACCGTCTACGCCTAACCGGAGGGCGCTCGCCTCCGTCGTTCTCCTCACCTCTTGGGAAGTTTGGAACGAGCGGAATGCTCAGATTTTTCGCCACAAGCACGCACCACCTTCGGTGGTTTTTGGGAACATCAAAAATGAACTAAAACTTTGGGTTGCCGCGGGGGCCAAGCGTGTGAGTCTTTTGATGCCGCGAGAGTAGGCGTGTTGTAAAGTTCTCTTTTCGCTACTTTGTATACCTTCTTCTTAATTAATAGAATGAGGCAAAGCTTTTGCCTCCGTTTCAAAAAAAAAGCCAATTCTTCTGTTCGGTTGTGGAATGAAAATGAATAGTTTTTTTCCATATGCTGAATGCACCCATTCAACCGAATCAGTAGAATGTGGTGGAACGACTATTAATTGGCCGATGTTAATTAGGAAGCACTCCACTAATTCAGCTGGAAAATAATTAGCCGTTGTTAATTATTATTTTGAGATTAAAAATGCTATTTTCCATTGTTAATTACGATTTTGAGACAAAAGATAAAACTTTAATTTCATTATGTCCTGCTCGACAATTCCTCCAACCAAACAAAAAATGATGTTAATTACGTTTTTGAGATTAAAAAGGCCATTATGCGATGTTAATTATAATTTTAAGATTAAAAAGAACATTTGCCATTGTTAATTATGATTTTGAGATAAAAGATTAGTTTAACCTCATTCCGTTCGGCTCTCCAATTTCCCCAACCAAACAAAAAACATAACCATTCCGTTCCTCATTTTTGTCTGAACCGAACGCGGGGATGGAACCATTCCATTTCTCTGAAACAGAATCATTCCATTCCATTCCACACCGTACCAGAACCGAACACACCCTACACAGACAAGTCTCCCTCTTGATACTTCAAACTTTGCCATGGTTGTTCCTTGGTTCCGTTCTCGTATAGATATGTTGTCTGGCATAGCAATGCGCATAAGCAAAAGTATGAATTCATAAAACAAGTCCTATTGGGTTAAAACGTGCGCATATATTTACCCAGAATTGGCATCCTTCAAATTTCTTATCAGTTCAGGTACAAGAAATCAATCATGCCCCGACCTCCCGAGTCGCCTCCCCCCAGGCGCATCCAGAAGATCCCTCCTTCCCCAACCCTAAGAGCCCCACATCTCCTCCCTCTCCTGGCCGTCGTTGCCGCCGACGCTGGCGATGATGGCGGCGCCTATCCGTACGGTGCGGCGGTGGTTTTCTCGGCCGCTGTTCAGGGGAGTTGGTGGGCGGCGGCGGAGGGCCATGGGTGGCGCGGCTAGGCGTGGACGGGGCCTAAGCGCCTCCACCGGATCGGTGAAAAGGAAGGGGTGGTGCGCCGCCGGCACCCTCTACGCGGTGGTGCTCTGAGCCGCCTCGATCCGATCTAGGGTTTCAGCCATGATCTGGACCGGGTGGTTTGGGCAGGTGCGGTCTTGGTGTTGGTCCTTGCCACACAGTCGGGCTGTGCTGGACTGCCCTCTCCTGCTCTCCATGTCTTCTGATCTGGTTGGTAGTTGACCGGCGGCGAGGGGGTTGCTGGTCTTGCGAATAATGGTGGTGGTCCTCGGATTACTCTCACGCCAATTGAAGATCGGACGGAAGCTTCTTCCCACCGGGCTGGATGGATTGCCGCGTTCCGGAAGGCTCTGCCGGTGAAATTAATTGTGTGATCAATGCATGAAGATTGCTGGATTGTGTGTTTTTGGTCGTGCGCACCCATGTTTTTTATCTGCCATTTGGTTTCAGAGGGACGCTTCGAAGCTCTGCTGGCTGTTAATATCATGGATCTCATTTTCTTTCCATGGTATTGGCGGAGAAGGTCATGAAAGCCGAGATCGGTGGAAGAGCAATGGTGATTGGATCTTGGTGGTGAGGTGGAATTGGTGCTTTGTGACTTCAAACAACGAATTGTATGTGGGAGCGACCGCACATGAGAAGTTCAGAATTCTATCTTTCAGGGTGAAAATTCAATGTCTAGCTTTAATTGGTTGTGGCTGGCAATGTTCTTGTTTAAAATATTGTTTTAAGAGTGAGGACTTTCTTCAGGTTGAAACCTAAGATCTATGATCGGGCAACGACAGGGTTTGTGCACTGTTTTTTTACTTGGAGGCGTCATTTATGGAGAAGATGATCTTCTGGTATTGTCTTGTTGGTGCCAGTGTTGCTGTTTCAAGTTTTCGATCTCTGTAGTGGGACTTTTTTTTTGTAATTCTTGTCTTTTTTTTGGTTGTGCATCTTTTATGTCATTAGGGTATGATGTTGTTGCAAAGGTTAGGTATAATTGGTATCTCCATAATATTAATATATGCTCTTTATCGGATAAAAAAAAAGAAATCAATCATGCGAGCTCCATCTAAAGAAATGACATAAATCAGACTCGGTAGGGCGCTCCTTCATATACGTTCCTATGATCCTATGGTAGTTATGGCTGGCTAGGCTGAGCGTAGCGTAGAGCATCAATCATTTTTTAATGCTAATAGCATTAGTCTAACTGCTAACAATGAAAATATGATAACTAGTATCAGACTACTCATAGTGGGAGTAACTTGAGTAGTAACATAGAGCTACATGCAATGCCAACTAAGCATTTTGATGACATGGCACATCATTAATTGAGGAGAGAGAGCATTGTGGTAACTAGCTATGTTACCATCACATCACATTTTCCAAGATTAGATGAGTCTACAACCTAATTAATATGGTTTTGCATGACACTACATGCATGCAAAAAGCTGATGTGTCACATCAATTAATGATGAAAGAGATAATAGTGTTATCATAGGTAGATACAGTATCATAGCACGTAGAACTAAAAAAATAATACCAAACAAATGTTGTACACACTTTTATATTAAGATTTTACAAATCATTAAATACATGTAACATATTATACTAGATGATACTATTCATTGTGAAGATAGTATTGTACACTTTATCATATGCATGATAGTACCACTGGTAGAAAAAAGGCCTTCCGGACAGCCCCATTAGTCGCGGATATGCAAGAACCGCGACCAATGGGACCTTTAGTCGCGGCCCTTGTGGCGAACCGCGACCAAAGGCCTGGGCCCAGGGTGCTCGGTGGCCAGCTGGTGGACGGGAGGGGCTTTAGTCGCGGTTGGCCAGGCCAACCGCGACTAAAGGCCTTTAGTCGCGGTTGGCCAGGCCAACCGCGACTAAAGCCCCTCCCCTATATATACCATCCAGCCCACAGCACTTAGCCATTTGGTGCCACTTCTCTTCACAAACTTCACAAGGGGGTGTAGGGTTTGCTTTTGGCTCCTCTTATGCACACAAGGTGTTTGATGAAATGTCCCAAGAGCATGAAACAAACATGATATGAAGTGTCGGAGCCACACTTGATCGAGCTTCCTCATTTATTTTTTCCTCCTCGATCGCGGTTAGCAACAACTTGAACCTTTCATATATATGTGTCATTGATAAAATATGCATATGTGTGTAGTTCATTGTTTAATTTGTATTTAGTTTAACAAATGCATGATGGTTAATTATATATTTTGTATTATAATAATGCAGATGAATCGGCAATGGATGTACGCTAGCCGACTCTCCGGCGAATTCACTACGGGTTTGAAAGATTTCCTCGTAGTGGCTAATGCGAACAAGCAGGGGGGTTTTGTTATCTGTCCATGTGTTGGCTGTAAGAATCAGAAGGGTTACTCTTCCTCAAGGGAAGTTCACCTGCACCTGATTCGGCATGGTTTCATGCCAAGCTATAATTGTTGGACCAAGCATGGAGAAAGAGGGGTTATAATGGAAGAAGATGAAGAAGGGGATGACATCGATGAGAGCTATCTTGATCATTTCGGTGATACTTTCATGGATGATGCTGAAGGTGGGGAAGGTGAAGGGGAAGGTGATCAAGAAGAGGCATGTGATGAGCCCGTTGATGATCTTGGTCGGACCATTGCTGATGCACGGAGTCGCTGCGAAACTGAAAAGGAGAGGGAGAATTTGGATCGCATGTTAGAGGATCACAGAAAGGCGCTGTACCCGGATGCGATGATGGTCTGAAAAAGCTGGGCTGCACACTAGATTTGCTGAAATGGAAGGCACAGGCAGGTGTAGCTGACTCGGCATTTGAAAACTTGCTGAAAATATTGAAGAATATGTTTCCAAAGAATAACGAGTTGCCCGCCAGTACGAAGCAAAGAAGGTTGTCTGCCCTCTAGGTTTAGAGGTTCTGAAGATACATGCATGCATCAACGACTGCATCCTCTACCGCGGTGAATACGAGAATTTGAATGAATGCCCGGTATGCACTGCATTGCGTTATAAGATCAGAGGCGATGACCCTGGTGACGATGTTGAGGGCCAGAAACCCAGGAAGAAGTTTCCCGCCAAGGTGATGTGGTATGCTCCTATAATACCACGGTTGAAACGTCTGTTCAGGAACAAAGAGCATGCCAAGTTGTTGCGATGGCACAAAGAGGACCGTAAGTCGGACGGGGAGTTGAGACACCCCGCAGATGGAACACAATGGAGAAAGATCGACAGAGAGTTTAAAGATTTTGCAGCTGACGCAAGGAACATAAGATTTGGTCTAAGTACGGATGGCATGAATCCTTTTGGCGAGCAGAGCTCCAGCCATAGCACCTGGCCCGTGACTCTATGCATCTACAACCTTCCTCCTTGGTTGTGCATGAAGCGGAAGTTCATTATGATGCCAGTGCTCATCCAAGGTCCGAAGAAACCCGGCAACAACATCGATGTGTACCTAAGGCCATTAGTTGATGAACTTTTACAGCTGTGGGGAAGACCTGGTGTCCGTGTGTGGGATGAGCACAAAGAAGAGGAATTTGACCTACGAGCGTTGCTTTTCGTAACCATCAACGATTGGCCTGCTCTTAGTAACCTTTCGGGACAGTCAAATAAGGGATACAATGCATGCACGCACTGCTTACATGAGACTGACAGTGTACATTTGCCAAATTGTAAGAAGAACGTGTACCTTGGGCATCGTCGATTTCTTCCGAAAAATCATCCAGTAAAAAAGAAATGCAAGCATTACAACGGCAAGGCAGATCACCGGCCGAAGCCTGCGGAACGCACTGGTGCTGAGGTATTTGATATGGTCAAGGATTTGAAATTCATCTTTGGAAAGGGTCCTGGCGGACAATCAATTCCGAAGGGAGCTGACGGGCACGCACCCATGTGGAAGAAGAAATCTATATTCGGGAGCTAGAATATTGGAAAGTCCTAGAAGTCCGCTCTGCAATCGACGTGATGCACGTTACGAAGAATATTTGCGTGAACCTCCTAAGCTTCTTGGGCGTGTATGGGAAGACAAATGATACAAAGGAAGCACGGCAGGACCAGCAACGTTTGAAAGACCCTGATAACCGGCATCCGGAATGGTTTCAAGGTCGTGCCAGCTACGCTCTGACCAAAGAAGAGAAGGTCATCTTTTTTGAATGCCTGAGCAGTATGAAGGTCCCGTCTGGATTCTCGTCCAATATAAAGGGAATAATAAACATGGCGGAGAAAAAGTTCCAAAACCTGAAGTCTCACGACTGCCACATGATTATGACGCAATTGCTTCCGATTGCTTTGAGGGGGCTCCTGCCGGAAAATGTTCGATTAGCCATTGTGAAGCTATGTGCATTCCTCAATGCAATCTCTCAGAAGGTAATCAATCCAGAAGTTCTACCACGGTTACAGAACGATGTGGTCCAATGTCTTGTCAGTTTCGAGTTGGTGTTCCCGCCATCCTTTTTCAACATTATGACGCACCTCCTGGTTCACCTAGTCGAAGAGATTTCCATTCTCGGTCCTGTATTTCTACACAATATGTTCTCCTTCGAGAGGTTCATGGGAATATTAAAGAAATATGTTCGTAACCGTGCTAGGCCAGAAGGAAGCATCGCCAAGGGCTATGGAAATGAGGAGGTAATTGAGTTTTGTGTTGACTTTGTTCCTGACCTTAAGCCGATTGGTCTTCCTCGATCGCGGCATGAGGGGAGACTAAGTGGAAAAGGCACGATCGGAAGGAAATCAACGATATGTATGGACGGCCATTCTCTGACTGAAGCACACCACACAGTTCTGACCAATTCCAGCTTGGTGGCTCCGTACTTTGAGAAACACAAGAATATTTTACGCTCGGACAACCCGGGAAGCCTGAATCCTGGATTAGGAAGGCCCACATGGAGACTTTCGGCAGTTGGTTGAGAAAACATTTAATGAGTGACAATGCTGTTGTAGATCAGCTGTACATGTTGGCCAAGACACCATCTTCGACTATAACGACTTTCCAAGGGTACGAGATAAATGGGAATACATTTTACACGATCGCCCAAGATAAAAAGAGCACCAACCAAAACAGTGGTGTCCGCTTTGATGCAGCAACCGAGAATGGGCAAAAGGTCACATATTATGGTTACATAGAGGAGATATGGGAACTTGACTATGGACCCTCCTTCAAGGTCCCTTTGTTCCGGTGCAAATGGTTCAAGCTAACAGGAGGTGGGGTAAAGGTGGACCATCAATACGGAATGACAATGGTGGATTTCAACAATCTTGGTTACCTTGACGAACCATTCGTCCTAGCGAAAGATGTCGCTCAGGTTTTCTATGTGAAGGACATGAGTAGCAAACCGAGGAAACGGAAAGATAAGAAAACGATAAGTACATCATGCGATGATCCAAAGCGCCACATTGTTCTTTCAGGCAAAAGAAATATCGTGGGAGTGGAGGACAAGACAGACATGTTAGAAGATTATAATATGTTTGCTGAAATTCCGCCCTTCAAAGTGAACACCGACCCAAGCATTAAGTTAAATGATGAGGATGCTCCATGGATACGGCACAATCGTAAGCAAGCAGGGACACAAGGGAAGAAATGATGTGTAATAATTTATTGTACCAAACTTTGTTGAATGGATCATGTGAATTATATTACCCGTGATGTGTTTGGTGTCCATTTTCGAATGATTCAATTGACTCGAGATAGCACTGATGATACATGAAATTTGGAGTGATTCAGTCATACTCCTGCCTAGGTGTATAATATGCATACTCGTAGTCTTCATAGTCGCCGCCGTTGTACTGGTAGTCGTCGCCTTCTAAGTTGCCGCCGCGTCGTCGTCGCTGCTGTCGTCGCTGTCGTCGGGCGGCGCTCGTGGCTCGAACTGAGGGTAGCGCAGGCGGGGGATATCGCCGGCCGTGATGTAGTCCATGACGCTCTGCAGAGTCCGGCCGTACCACCATAGCCGACGGCCGGCCTCGTGGAAGTTCCCGGAGGCAGACCGTCCTCCTCATACCTGGCGAGCGCCCTCTCACGCCGATTGATGAAGAAGACGTCCCAATTATGCTGGTTATCGGGATGCCAGCGGGGATTCATCCGCTGCTCCGGCGTGAGGTCGAGGTAGTAGTGGTTCGTGATGGCCGCCCGGCGCGCAGTACCCGAGGGAGGGGAGGGACCGGCACGCCGCCGGCGCTTAGGCTCCAGCCGGCGGGGACGCGGTAGCCCGGTGGGCAAGGGTAGTTCGAGGCGCAAAGCTCCTCCACCTGCTGGTAGGTTAGAGTGGGTGCGGTGGAAGCCATGAGAGAGTGATGAGAGATTGTAGAGATGTGATAATGCTGGCCGGGCAACATATATATATGTAGTGAGAAATGGCGGGAAAAATGAGAGCGGGAAGACAGGAGGCGGGAAGAAAGTGGCGGGAAGAAAGAGGCGGGAAGAAAGAGGCGGGAAGAAATTGGCGGGAAGAAAGAGGCGGGAAGAAATTGAAAGTTGCTCCTCGGGAAGAAAGAGGCGGGAAGACAGAGGCGGGAAGGCGGCGGAAAACAGAGGCGGGAAGAGGGGTCGGAAAGACAGAGGCGGAAGAGGGCGACGGAAAACAGAGGCGGGAAGAGGGCGGCGCCGGAAAGACAGGCGGCCGGGAAGAACTGGTGGGAAGATTTTATTTTTCTGAATTTTTTGATATATTACTTGTATTTTTAAGATTTTTAAATGAATAAGTTTTATTTTTCTGAATTTTTTGATATATTACTTGTATTTTTAAGATTTTTAAATGAATTAGTTTTATTTTTCTGAATTTATTGATATATTACTTGTATTTTTAAGATTTTTAAATGAATTAGTTATATTTTACTGAATTTTTTAATATATTATTTGTATTTTTAAGATTTTTAAATGAATTAGTTTTATTTTTCTGAATTTTTTGATATATTATTTGTATTTTTAAGATTTTTAAATGAATTAGTTTTATTTTTCTGAATTTATTGATATATTATATGTATTTTTCAGATTTTAAATGAAAACTAATTTGAAAAATAGCCTTTGGTCGCGGTTGGGGTCACCAACCGCGACTAAAGGTATTTTCCGCGGGAAACGAAAACCCGAAAATATCTTTGGTCGCGGTTGGGGTCACCAACCGCGACTAAAGGTACCCCTTTAGTCGCGGTTGGTGACCCCAACCGCGACCAAAGGTCCTCCCTATTTAAACCTGCGCGTGCCGCGAGGCGGTTCACACTTCGTCTTCTGCCGCGCTTCGTCTTCGTCTTCGTCTCTGCCGAGCGCCTCGCCGTCGTCGCCGTCGCCCTCGTCGCCGCCCCTCCTCGCGCCGCCCGTCGTCGTCGTCGCTCCTCACGCCGCCGTCACCGCCGCTCCTCACGCCGCTGTCGCCGCGCCGTACGACCGCGTCCCCGACGCCAAACGCGCCGCGCGCCGATCGCGCTGCCGCGTTCCCCGTGCTTGCGGCGCCACCGCGCGCCCCCACTCGCGGCGCCGCGCCGTAGCGCATCACACCCGCCGCCCCGTGTACCGCGCGTGCGGGAGAGAGAGGCGCGCGGAGCGCGACACGGCCGCGCCCCCCTGCCTCTCTCGTTTTTTTTTTGTTTTTTTAACTTAACTAAAAAATTTATACTAATATAATTTTTACTTAACAAAATTTAACAAATATGTAATATATATTGTATAATGTATATAATTTTGTAAAAATTTACTTAACAAAATTTTGACTTAAGAAAATTTAACAAATATGTAATATATATAGTATATTAATGTATATAATTTTGTATACTTAACAAAAAATTTACTTAACAAAATTTTGACTTAAGAAAAATTAACAAATATGTAATATATATAGTATAATGTATATAATTTTGTATACTTAACAAAAATTTTACTTAACAAAATTTTGACTTAAGAAAAATTAACAAATATGTAATATATATAGTATAATGTATATAATTTTGTATACTTAACAAAAATTTTACTTAACAAAATTTTGACTTAAGAAAATTTAACAAATATGTAATATATATAGTATAATGTATATAATTTTGTATACTTAACAAAAATTTTACTTAACAAAATTTTGACTTAAGAAAATTTAACAAATATGTAATATATATAGTATAATGTATATAATTTTGTATACTTAACAAAAATTTTACTTAACAAAATTTTGACTTAAGAAAATTTAACAAATATGTAATATATATAGTATAATGTATATAATTTTGTATACTTAACAAAAATTTTACTTAACAAAATTTTGACTTAAGAAAAATTTTACTTAACAAAATTTAGACTTAACAAAATTTTAACTTAACAAAATTTAGACTTAACAAAATTTTAACTTAACAAAATATCGAGAGGGGGTGGCGAGGGTTATGTGTCCTCGGCACCGCCACCGCCCTCTCGGTCACCGCCACCGTTCTCTCGGTCACGCGCGCGGTCACTGCGTCCCCCTTTCGCCACCGCCCTCTCGGTCACCGCCACCGGTCTCTCTCTTTATATGTAGAAGAGATGTGATAGATAATGCATATACACAATTAATTTGTTTTTACTACATGTTTTCAGGACTGACATATGGCGGACGATAGAGCTGACCCGATTCTAGACAACTATGATCTGGACGCTGAAGACCATATATTCGGCATCATAAAAGGCGATATTCCATATGTGCCGACCGGACAAGAAGAAGATGATATCTCTTCTTATCTGAACCTTGACGGTGAAGATGAAGGGCGCCAGCAAGATGATGCCGAAGAAACGTCGATAAACGACGATCTTCAATTGGAAGTAGCAACCACCTCCGGCGCCGAGGTATATATATACATTGAGCCTCTGGTGATACAAACTAACTGATTTGAATAAATATGTGTGTACTAACGCGCGCGACTCTCTTTCTTATTTTAGCCCTCGGCCGGATCATCGAAACAATCGAGTACGTCGTCAAAGCGTGGCGCAACCAAGACGCTGAAACAAGGAGAAATATATACCATCGAGGTTATCGACAGTGCAACCGGCAAGCCGCTGGAGCCCGAGAAGAACGTCACCAAGTTTATCAACCAATGCGGAGCCGTTGTTAGAGACAACGTCTCGATCACCGTCCAGGAGTGGAATGAGCCAAAGAAGGCACGTCTTGGTTTCACTTTTGTCGACAAGAGAACAAAAAAGATTGCTTGCAAAAGCTTCTGCAACATGTCGTCCTACCTCCGGAATACCACAAATTGGATGAGGAGGGTAACAAGATTGCGGAAAACAAGAAGAGGAGGAAGCTACTCAAACAGTTCGCTCTTGGAAAGATGGCCAGTGCATTCCGGAAATTGAAGCAAAATCTAGCCCGTGACTATGTCAACCAGAACAAGACTCCGGATTTCAAAGGACAATATGAGAAACTGAAACATGATTGGCCAGAATTTGTGAAGCAAAAGAAATCGGAGCAGTTCCTTGAACTATCGAAAAAAATAAGGAAAATGCGGCTAAGAAGGAGTACAATCATATTATGGGGCCAGGAGGGTATCGCCTTTGGGAGCCTAGGTGGGAGAAGATGGAGAACGAGCTGAGGGCGCGAGGAATCCGTCCAGGTACGGAGGGATGGGACCCAAGGGCCAAAAGCTGGTGGTACGGGCATGGGGGATCGCTGAACCCGGAGACAGGAGAGTGTGTTTACCGGGGCAAAATAATTAAACCCACCGAAAAGCTTATTGAGGCAATAAGGGATGCTCAAGAGGGGAAGATCAAGTTCAACAGAGAGAACGACGCGCTGACGAAAGCCCTCGGGAATCCTGAACACGGAGGACGTGTACGAGGCATGGGGCACATTCCGTGGAAAATAGGGTTCCCCCAGAACGATGACCCGTACGGTTACAGAAGCCGTAAGAGAAAGATGGATCGGGATGCAGATGTTGTGGCGCGGTTGGCATCGGAAATGGATGTGATGAAGAAAACCGTGAGTGTACTAGTAGCCGAAAGAGATGCAGCTCGGGCGCAGCATGAAGATCATCCAATGGATCTCGGAAGCCAGGAGCAGAGAAGAAGCAGCGTGGCTTCCACGGAGGCCCCACCGGCTGGTGCACCGACGATCGAAATTACTGCACCGGAGCCTCTGGTGGTCGAAATTACTGCACCGGAGCCTCCTCGCTACCCCGTGGACGATATAAAGGAGATGAAAGCATGTCATCTGTATTATCCTATCGGGAACATGTCCATGAAGGTAGCCATCGGCAGTGCTTTACCACCTGGAGCACTCCACCACAACAACCCCATTCCAGATGGCTATGCTCGTGTCACGGTGGAGGACATAGTCCAAGGGTTTGAGGACCTGGACATTGACATTGCTACACCTGAAGGGGCGACAAGACTTGGAGATGTCAAGCGCCAGTTCATTCTATGGCAGAAGAAGTTTATCAAGTTTCCAGGCGAGGCGCCAAGGCAAACAAGTCCACCCCCCTCCGGTGGTGGTGGCGGCGGTGGTGGTTCACCTTCACCTCCGGCGGGTAAGCCGACGCCGCCCCCAATTCACCTCCGGCGGGTGCAGACGCCGCCCCCCTCCTCGTCCGGCGGGTGATCAGACGCCGCCCCCAATCCACCTCCGGCGAAGAAGCAGAGGCAGTCTTGGGTTATTAACCCGGAGCCTTATGTACCTGCAACCACAAAGATACCAGAGCCATCACTAAAGCCTCTCACCCCGAGGCCTTGGGAACTTAGTGTGGAGCAAAATGCAGCGGTCGTGGCTGCTCAGCATGAGAAATGGCAGGCGGACTGCAAGAAGAAAAGAGAGCCCGAGCCCAAACAAGTATTTTCTGAGAAGGAAAAGAGCTGGGCTAAGTCATTTTTGAACACACCGTCCCAGGCCGCGAAGAATCTGCCTGACGACTATGAACGTGTTCGTCAGAAACCCACCGGCGGGCAGTGACTGGTCAACACCGTAGAGCCGGGAACAACTAGGGCTGCGGCTGGCCCCTCAGAGCGACGGCCCGCATCCGGTCGCGCGCCGATGCAAATTGCAAGGGCGTGCACCTGACCTATACCTGTCAGGAAGGTGTGGATGATGCCTCGCTTAGTTTCTGCAGGGCACACACGTACACGTTAAATAAGAGCCTCGATCGGCTCTCAGGTTATCCTGTGAATCGGCTCATGGAGCCGATCCACCCATGATTCGTCCAAGGCGGCCGAATATATGGTGGTCCTGCTTGATCAAGATAAAGCGTATGAGATCCACGACGATCGGGGTTTTCACCGCATAATCGGATCATCCTACTCACGATTGGGCCTCGCGCTCACGCACGGTGATCGTAAGCCAGCCCTAGACAAGGCCTAAAAACCAACACTAGGTTGATCCTCGGAACGTCCTGTCTAGGGGCAGCAAACTACACCCTGCATGCCGCTGGATCCTCCAACCCTTTGTAAGGCCTAACTATTGCAGATATTAAACTAATCCTTGATGAATCAAGGAGCAATCGTAACGGATCAGATCTACTAAATAACGATCAAGCGGGGTGCCGCCCTGCACCCATGATGAGGTACAGGGACGGCTAGATGCGCAAGGGTTGCACTACGACAGCATATGATACTAAGAACAATGCTAACCCTAACACATCTATGATAACTACGTTGCTCGCCATCAAAAGGCTTCAGCACGAGCAACGCATGAACAACTAGGCAGGCTCGTGCTGCCTAGATCGCGAGATGCGATCTAGGCAGCATGGTGCTTACCGGAGGAACCCTCGAGACGAAGGAGTTGGCGATGCGCCGAGATTGGTTTGTGTTGAACGTTGGTTGTTGTTTATTCCATAAACCCTAGGTACATATTTATAGTCCAGGGGACTTTCTAATGTGGGCGTGCACTAAACCGTGCACGAGATAAACTCTAATTTCTAAACTAAGATGCGATCTAATATGTTACAGATACATGGGCGGTTTAGCCCAACTTGGTATAAAAGGCCGATTCACATATCCCTTCTATATGTATATCTTCACGTCCATCTCGATCGCGGCCCACCTCTGACTTGGTCAAATTCTGGTGATAACACATGCCCCCTTGTTTTGGAAATGACATTTCCAAAATCATTATGCTTTTCTCTCGTAGGGTCATGTCGTGGCAGAGCAGCACCGTCGCAGAGTCCTTCATCATGAATCTTACCTTCCTCGGAAACTGCTGTGGCATTGAATTTCCACAATATCCCCTTTTACTTAACTGCTACGAACAGTTCTCCTCTGCATCTCCTTCGCAATAGCATCCCAAAAAGCCCTCCTGTGCCACAATGTCTTCTTCTTCCTCCGCTCCATCGGATCTTTCCTCCACCTCCCGCGAGCCAACGCCTGAATGGGGTCCACAAGAGGCCCATGCGGCCGACATTCGCCGCGCCATAGCCGACGGGGACGAGTCGACCCACGACTCCTTTGTTTGGTCTGAAGACGACCAATCTTTAACGGACGGGGAGAGCGACCTTCGCTTTCTCGCTGTCGGGTAGTCGGAGGAGGAAAGCGATGACGACGGCTTCTCCTGGGACGGTTACTCCTCCACTGAGGAGGTGAAGGAAGAGGAGGAGGATACCACCTCCTCCGATGAACCGCCGGCCAAGCGTCTCTGCCCCTGGGCGGGCAACATCTGCGACTTCGACAGCGACTATGGCGACGCTAGCGAAGAAGATGAGGACAATGAAGGTCCCGCCGGTGGTTTCTCCAGCAGTGAGGATGAGCCGGCCGGGAGCAGCACCGATGATGGCGAGGATGAGGACAGCAGCGGCCTTTAGATAGGATAGAGTTAGGAGCAGTAGATGGGACAACATCCCTCCCAGCAACTCCCCTTGAGAGCAATCGGCTCTTTATGTAAGAAATCTCTGCTTATCAATGAATAAGTTCCCTTTAACTTGATTTTGCCGATTTCTTTTATACTGAGCCCGCCGATTGTCAATCCGGTAGATGCTTAATGAGCCGATGGCAAAGCATCAGCTTTCAAATGGATTGCAAAACAGATCGATCCGATTGCCTTCTCAGATGTCGACTTGCAGTCCATGGACCTCAGACCCAAACTTCCAATCGAACAGGTCCGACGCGCAGCTTCGAGACCCCAAGGCCTTTAGACTTTTAACATCATCCGAATATGATGTTCGTCCTGATAACAAAACTCCTGGGTTAACGCTCCCAGGAAAGCCTGACCTTTGACGTTGAAGCTGACACCTCTGCTCAACAAGTGTTTGCTCACAGCTTTTCCAGCGATGTCGCACTCCGTGCCGCAACGAACTGGCCTAAGGTCTAACCACCGAAGATGGCCCCTCCTTCAGACTCCTCCCGTCAACCCTGGTGGTTTTATTCTGCAAGAACTCTCTCGTTCAGCATGGTCATGATGCAGAGACAGCCAATTTTAATACCATTGGCTTGCTGCCCCCCGAGCCTCGATCAAGGCGAGAGTGAAGCCGCGCCAACTGCATTGGGCCACTATCAACCCCTTTACCGTGGTGCAGCGTCAGCCGATTCTGACCGAAATCGGTTGTTAACAGCAGAGAACTTCCCAGGTGAGCTGCCCCCCAAGTCTCTTTGGTCCGATGAGGCAACCTTTGGTGAAAAATGAAGTTCAGTCCAACTGGATGACCGCCGGTTGTTCTCGTGATCCTAGTCTGATCTGCACATCCATGCTGTTCCTGATGTTTGGCCAGGGTGGTGATCCTCAAACCTGCCGGCAAACCTCAACACCTTAAATGAGAAAAAGGGCCGTCTTGAACGCCCAAACTGATGCTCCTGTCGGTGCTGCCGAGCTTGAAGTCTTGCCGAAGGAATTGGAAGTCGTTGAAGAGAGGGCCCGAGTTGCCAGGCAATCTCAATGAAGGGCCTGCTCTGGTTAGGCTTCCGCTTAAATCTCTTAAGTCGATGGCCGTGCAAATCCTTAAGTCGATGACTACGCATCGGCTGTGCTCAAAAATTTCTGTATTTTCGGTTTTTTATTAGCCGATCGATTCATGAATCGGCTTCCCCTGGGTACATCCTTTGTGGCTTTGTACCTTCTCCGTGTATATGCCCCCCGAGCCGAATCCTTCACGTGATTGAAGATATCGGCTTTCCAGCCAATTCAAGATTTTCTCGCCACTCACCAATGCGAAATAGCACATCAGTAAACAAGGGTGGTGCGAGTAATTGTAGCCGATCGCTGGAATCGTCTCACCTTGTAGTGGTCGATCCGACTATTCACAGAATGTTGAGATTTCGAAAATCTATGGAAACGCGCCACCGGCCATCCTTTTTCTCCACAGGTATTACATTGGAAATCCTTTCAGCGTGCCTGCATGGCCTGATGAACCCGGCGTCCAACAACTTCTTGATCTCCTTCTTGACTTTCTTAATCTCTTCTGGCCCGTCAGCCGATGTAAACCCCAGCTTTCCATCGCCTTCTAGGTCAACGCTTGTCATCATTTGGGGCCGATCGTGTGGATCGGCCTCCTCTTCGCCTTTTCCGCGGGAGTGACTGTTCCCGGGTTTATCCTCGTAATGGCGATCTGCGAGCCTTGCCCTATTAACATCAGACGAGCCACCTGGCTCGCATTTTATGCAGTGGCTGAGATCGACTATGTTGACCTCCGGAAACGGCTGCGTATCAACTTTCATGGCAAACTGATCGAAGAGTAACCGGCCTTGCTCTATCGCCATCTGTATCTGTCCGCGCAAGGCTGCGCAGTCGTTGGTGGCATGGGTGAACGTGTCATGCCATTTGCAGTATGGTTTGCCGGTCATCTCTTGTAACGTGGGGATTTTGTGGCCGTCGGGTAACTTCAGCTGTTTTTCCTTCAGGAGCGAATCAAAAATTTGCTCCGTTTTGCTCAAATCGAAGTCGAATCCCTTTGCCGGCCCTGGTTGCTTTGCCCACTTGCAGGACACGGGTTTTGCCCCCCGGGCCCACTCAGCATTAGTGAACTCCCGATCTCTTGCAGAACCCTCATCTTCGTCCTTCTCGATCAGGGTGACGCGCCGTACTTGGTCTTTGCACGATTGGATGGCGCTGTTCATATGTTGTCCACTTCTGGACCATGTCTGTGTATACCGATGCGTCGCCTCGGCATCGGTCGATGCTGTGCATCGGCTTTAGCCTGCTTGGGGCGCCATACCTTCTTTGGCGGGCGCGCCTTTGTCCCACTATTTGCTGGATTTTCGCGGCCAGATCGGGCCGCGCCTCAACATGTACAGGTACTGTGCCTCGGCCTCTTTCAAGCTTCGCGGCCGCTGCACCCGGCGCTCCTGAGACTGGCTGAGTCCATCAGGGCATCCCCTTGGTTGGTGGTACCCACCTTCCTCTGTCTCCTCGAAGTCTTCTTCTTGAGATGACTCAGTCCGTTTACTCTGAGGTGGGAGAGGTCCTAGACGTTCGAACACTGCAACTTCGTTCGTCCTTCTCCTTCGTTGTGTGCATTTTGGGCAGTTGCCGATTGTTGGTAATCGGCTCATTCCTGAATCCCAGCAGTGTCTGAAGAAGGGGCAGTCCCAGTGCCTATCCACGTTGTCCGGCTCCTCAGACCTTCCCTGGCGCGACGTCCGTACCCGACGTTGTGGCCATTGTTCGACGATACCTCCCGTGCATCAGACCGATGGTCTCTTTGATCGCCTTTGCCGTAGCGGCGACGTCGGTCGTATGGCTGATCGTTTTTGCTGAGGAGATGCTCGGGAAATGGGCGTGGATGCCGTGGGTTTCTCACCTCCTCCTTGGCCAGGTACCGTTTATTGTCGTCTTGGGGCCGGTCACGTGGAACGGCCTCCTCTTTCTCTTTGCCACGCGCGTGGCTGCTCTCTGCTTTGTCCGCATCACGGCGAATCACGAACCCTGCCATATTGGCATCGAAAGAGAACCCTGGTTCCCTTATGGAGTGGCTGAGATCGACCGTGTTGACACCATCGGACGCGTGTCGTGGGAAGGGCCGACGAGGTCGGTTCCGGACCGGGCCTTGTTATGCTTCTTCTTGAGCTTGTTAGCCAGGTCCTCGTGCTTGACCGGAGTGCTTTCCGCCATCTCAGATGTAGATGGCGATGTGGTGGATGTCGAGGATGGTCCCACCGGGCGTGCCGAATGTGTTGACGTCGAAACCCACCGGCGGGCAGTGGTGGTCAACACCGTAGAGCCGGGAACAACTAGGGCTGCGGCTGGCCCTCCCTCGAGCGACGGCCCGCAAAGCCTCCTGGTCGCGCGCCGATGCAAATTGCAGGGCGTGCCACCCGACCTATACCTGTCGGGAAGGTGTGGATGATGCCTCGCTTAGTTTCCTGCAGGGCACACACGTACACGTTAAATAAGAGCCTCGATCGGCTCTCAGGTTATCCTGTGAATCGGCTCATGGAGCCGATCCACCCATGATTCGTCCAAGGCGGCCGAATATATGGTGGTCCTGCTTGATCAAGATAAAGCGTATGAGATCCACGACGATCTGGGGTTTTCACCGCATAATCGGATCATCCTACTCACGATTGGGCCTCGCGCTCACGCACGGTGATCGTAAGCCAGCCCTAGACAAGGCCTAAAAACCAACACTAGGTTGATCCTCGGAACGTCCTGTCTAGGGGCAGCACACTGCATGCTGCTGGATCCTCCAACCCTTTGTAAGGCCTAACTATTGCAGATATTAAACTAATCCTTGATGAATCAAGGAGCAATCGTAACGGATCAGATACTAAATAACGATCAAGCGGGGTGCCGCCTGCACCCATGATGAGGTACAGGGACGGCTAGATGCGCAAGGGTTGCACTACGACAGCATATGATACTAAGAACAATGCTAACCCTAACACATCTATGATAACTACGTTGCTCGCCATCAAAAGGCTTCAGCACGAGCAACGCATGAACAACTAGGCAGGCTCGTGCCTAGATCGCGAGATGCGATCTAGGCAGCATGGTGCTTACCGGAGGAACCCTCGAGACGAAGGAGTTGGCGATGCGCCGAGATTGGTTTGTGTTGAACGTTGGTTGTTGTTTATTCCATAAACCCTAGGTACATATTTATAGTCCAGGGGACTTTCTAATGTGGGCGTGCACTAAACCGTGCACGAGATAAACTCTAATTTCTAAACTAAGATGCGATCTAATATGTTACAGATACATGGGCGGTTTAGCCCAACTTGGTATAAAAGGCCGATTCACATATCCCTTCTATATGTATATCTTCACGTCCATCTCGATCGCGGCCCACCTCTGACTTGGTCAAATTCTGGTGATAACAGAACGTGAACTTCGTAGTCAAGCACTCGCGGTCGGGGGGAAACAAGTTGCCCAGCTCGGGGAACAAAGTAAACAGTCGATCGCCCCGCTCATAGTGAAAGCCGCAGGTCCGGAGGACGATGCCCCTGATGTCATAGCAGCTGCGGCAGCACAGGGATTGACTGTAGCGAGAGCCAAAGAACAAGCGGCAGACTTAGGTCTGACTCTTCGTGCAGCGTTAGGCCTTGATGACGTGGCAATGAAGGACGTAGTATTTACATATGTGAAGGATGGTCCTCTCGTCGAGCCTGCGCAGGAAGAGGATCTACCTCGACAAATGAAAGGTCTGCTAAATTGGTACAAGGGTTACATAAAACTTAAAAACGCCAGAGAATATATTTATGCGGAAGTTAGACCTGAGCATCACTTCAAACATTACTATATAACAATTCATCGGAGTGAATTGTTCCAGCTGTTCAATCTGCGCGAGCTCGACAAATCTATCATCAGTTGCTATGTTCTGTAAGTGATTTATTAATTTCTACCCCATCTCATTCATTGCCTGCACTATAAATATATATATTGTCCTAACTATCTTGTTGTGTACGCTATTATGCAGAATGAAGAAGCGGGAAATGCGAATAAGGCGCACCCATGATGTTGGGTTCATTGACCCACAAATCGTTAATTCATATGTGTTAGAACACCACCCCAAAGACGTGGAGGATGACCTGTGGCGGTTTCTTACAAAACAGGAACTCAAAAGTGATATTCTATTTCCTTACCATTTTGGGTGAGTGTTTCTATCTTGAGCACATTCTCTTTTGTTTACTCCATGCATGGTATGTGGCTAATCGATGAGTTATGCATGACTGTGCATGTATCGTGTCCGCAGGTTCCACTGGATTCTGCTAGTAATTCAAATTCAGAACTCCACAGTTCTCGTCCACGACTCTCTGAATATGGATCCGAAGCTTTGGGCCGACATGAGAAAAATGATGCAAAAGTAACTACTTTCATTCGTTTGCGCTCTATATCGATCGGCCTATTTCGTTCATCATTTCCTAATATCAAGTAACTAATTAATAACTCTCTTGTTCATTTAATTTTCCTTGCCTCGTAGGGTTTGGAGACGGTTCGTAGATCAAAAGGTCGGTGAATTCAAAAAAGAGCTACATTTTAAAAGGGCAAAGGCTGCGACCGGGGATATTCAGCCACCGGGGACCAATCTATGTGGATACTATGTTTGTGAGAGGATCCGGAGATACACCACTGAGCGGCAGCCGTCTGAGAACAACATCAGGAGGAATAACCTCCGGACGACGCTTACTCCAGAAGCTCGCTTCCGACCACTTCAAGAGGAACTAGCTGGATGGTTCGCGAGGAAAGTCATCGATCCTAGAGGAGAACACTATGTAGAGGACGTAGAACTTTATATGCACTAAATATGTATGGAAACTTGTTCAAAATTGTATATGGTCATCCGATATCGAATATATATTGTATATTCCTCTTGAATTCTTTTTGGTTCTAATTTCAAATTTGTTTGAAATTGTATATTCATATGCATGTATGTAGTACGGTAGAATATGTGAAACTCCTTCAAAATTAAAACCCAAAAGAAATAAAACAATACAAATTAAAAAGAAACCAGATTTAGGGGGAGGGGGGCTAAACCCTAAACCCTGCGGAGGCCTTTAGTCGCGGTTGGCCAGAAGAACCGCGACTAAAGGTCCTCCGCCCTGGCGCTCGCCTGCCGCCCACGTGGACGGGCCTTTAGTCGCGGTTCGTAAGGAACCGCGACTAAAGGGGGGGCCGCGCCTAATTGGTCGCGGTTGCGCAACCGCGACTAATGGCAGTTGCCAACCGCGACCAAAGGCCATTTTTCTACCAGTGTACTATAAGATACTCCCATTATAACTTGTCTAATATTCATTGTGATTGTATATTGGGAAGTAGGGATGACTTTCCATCTCAAAAAAATGCTCCGTTCATTTATTATGCTCCCATTAATTTTCTTTGATGAGGCACGAAGGAAATTCTGTTGACCATTCATTCCATATACTCCCTCCATATCAGATTTTTGTTACTTAGGACATGTCAAGAAGTGAACGGCTATAGACATTTGGGGCTGTCCCGTTGGCAGTAATATGTAGGTCTTCTCTTGGTAAATAGTCAAAAAGTTGTAAAATTAATAGTTCTTGTATCGGCAATTTTGCGATTGGCATCTTTGCACACATATTAACCTGTCAGACACGCACCATTGTTCCCATTCTTAAGGTGAGCAGTCTTACATGGTAACTTATCCATGTTTTGAAGAATGCACTTGTCACGGTAGGGTTGTATTTTATGTGTCCGCATACCATACCGGCGATTTGAAAAAGAACTGCTTGTGCTAATTTGAAGTTACACATTTCTTTCGACATCAACAGTAATCCAAGTGGCCTTCAAGTAGCATTTCTAACAGAGGTTCAAACTGTGAATTACATCAACAGTTTTAGGCATTGCAATCATGCTTTGACTAGCCTGGGTCACAATCTTATTAAGATTGATTTTGATGGTTTAGCATAACAAGTACATGAAGGTGTCCCATCAGGCCTATAGCGAAGCCCTGAGACCTGAAAGCAACTAAGTGCAAACCTGTAGCACACACCATAGGTAGGTATGGCACTTTGCATCTCCAGCCGTCGGGCTCTCGGGCCGAAATCTAGCGCTATTTAGCGTTGGATTAGACGAAAGTTTTCCCGGGAAGCGTCGAAGTTTCAGCCGTCTCCTCGGTAGACACCCGGGGTTCGGTGTTTTTGACCAGTTTTGCCAACATTTGGTATTTCATGCATAATTCGGCGAATTTGACCAGTTTTACCAATATTTGGCTTATTTTTACAAATAAACGTTATAGTTTAACAAAACAAGACAAGTTTTCAAACAAATCAAATGGAAACTACTTGGTGTTGCCTCGAAGCGTCCATATGTGCTCCACCAGATCATCCTGCAGCTGTTGATGCATTGTGGAGTCTCGAATCTCCTAACGCATAGCGATGAACGCAACCCACGATGCCGGCACCTGCAGGTTAGGCTGTGCAAGAGGACTCTCTCTGTCATAAGGTGTAGCTTATTCGCTCGGATGGACCGGATGCTTCCGCTCATCCTCGATAATCATGTTGTGTAAGCACACACAACAGTTCATCACCTCCCACATCTGATCTTTGGACCAAGTCAAAGCGGGGAACCGAACTACAACAAATCTCTGCTGGAGGACACCAAATGCACGCTCGACGTCCTTTCGGCAAGCTTCTTGTTCTTTGGCAAACTGCTACTCCTTCGGGAGGGCGGGGCTTGAGATAGTCTTGACAAATGTCGCCCACTTTGGATAGATACTGTCTGCAAGATAGTATCCCTTGTTGTACTGCCGGCCATTGATCACAAAGTTAACCGGGGGAGCATGACCCTCAACAAGCTTGGAGAAGACCGGCGAGCACTGCAAGATGTTGATGTCGTTGTTGGATCCCGGCATACCAAAGAAGGAGTGCCAAATCCAGAGATCATGGGTAGCCACTGCCTCAAGTATCACAGTGCAGCCTTTTTTGTGACCCTAAACACACAGTTCTTCCATTTTCAATGCATGTAGTCAATGCTTCCAAGCATCCCAAGAAATCCTCGAGCTTCAATGACAGCGAGGATCTTAGCAGTGTCTTCGACAGTTGGTGATCTCAAGTAGAAGTCCTCGAACACTGCTACCGGTAGAAACAATCAAGGGTGGTGGACTCCGCCATCCGAAGATAGTCATCGGTAGAACCACCAGGAGCTCCATATGCCAGCATCCGCATAGCCACCGTGCACTTTTGGAGGGCGGAAAACCCTGCCATGCCGGTGCAATCCAACTTGCATCTGAAATAGGAGTCGTACTCTCAAGGGCATACACAATTTTCAGGAAGAGCTTCCGGCTCATCCTGAAAGGACGCCTAAAAATAACATCACCGTGCAATGGATCGTCGGCGAAGTAGTCGGCGTAGAGCATGCAGTAGCCCTCCATTCGTTGCCTCGGCTTGCACTTCCGGTGACCTGGTGCCGACCCACCACGGCGACCAATGACAGACTCGGCGTACAAGCCGTACAGGCAAGCGAGGATCAGCAGTGCTCCTCGTCTTGGGCGGCGGCTGCCGTTTCTTCTTCAAGAAGCTCGGCGAACATCTGCTCCTCCTCCTCGTCGGAGTCCATGTCCGGCCAGGCAATTCACACACCTGGGCTGGTCTCATGGCGGCAAAGAATGTCTTCTTCCGCCATGGTACTTTTTCGATTAAGAATGGGGCACAGATACGGTTCTGGGAGGACGCTTGGTTAGACAATGCACCCTTAAGTGAACAGTATTCTGCTTTGTATAGTATTGTTCATCGCAAAAGTGATACCATTGCTACGGTAATGTCTACCTCACCTCTGAATGTGACGTTCAGACGAGTTTTACTTGGACAAAGGCTGTTAGCATGGAATGCCCTGATCCACCGGCTGGGAGATATACAACTATCACCAGAACCGGATGAATTCAGGTGGAATCTTAATGCAGATGGCTCTTTCTCGGTAAAATCACTATACAATGTGATCCTTCATTCTAATATACCAGTTGATAATAATAAGAAAATTTGGAAGATAAAGATACCATTAAAAATCAAAAAAAATGGATGGTACCTTCGTCGAGGAGTTATCCTCACCAAAGACAATCTTGTTAAGCGAAACTGGCATGGAAGTACATGGTGTGTTTAGGACGAAACGATTAAACACCTTTTCTTCAAGTGCCAATTTGCGAAATCTATATGGTCAGTCATCCAAGTAATATCTACCCTGTTTTCCCCGACTAGTGTGGACAATGTCTTCGGCAATTGGCTACATGGTGTCGATCCAAGGTTCAAGTTGCTTCTTAGGGTGGGGGCGCTAGTAGTCATCTGGGCGCTCTGGCTAAGTAGAAATGACAAGATTTTTAACGACAAAAATTGCTCCCTTTTGCAGGTTATATCAGATGCACATCTATTCTCCGTTCATGGTTACCTCTTCAGCGAGTGGAGAACCGAGACCTGTTTACGGAGGTCTCTACACGGTTGGAGGCTACGGCGAGGGATACTTTTTCCCTACATGGGTGGCAGCATAGTCTACGGATTGAAGCCCCATCCACACCTTAGGCGTTTTATATTTCATCGTTTCGATATGTATTTCGCCTAGTTTTGTTTTATCAGAATTTTCACTTGGACCATAAACGGCTGTGTGCATCCTGGTTATGGAGAGGCTGGATGTAATTTCTTATGAAAGTAATAAATCATCCTTTATCGAAAAAAATTGGACGAACACCTGCCGGGCGAGTCGATGAGGAGCAACGCGAGGGAGCTGCCCGGAGGCGGAAAATAGGCAGAGGGTACGACGGACGGCAGAATATATGCTGCTGGGTGGAGGAACGGCGGAGTTGAGGCAACCCACCGGCGGATTGGCAAGGGGTGGTGCCGGCGGCGAGAGAGCAATGGGAGGGGAGGAGAGATTTGCGTCGACAAAGTGGTGGGGTTCGTTTGTTCTCTCGCCGACAGAGCGGGCCCGTCCTCGCCTTTCTCTCGTCTGAAGTCCCCGAGCGCACCCCGGGGGTCAGTGATGATCTGGGCTCTCCAGACGGATGAAAGGAACGAAAACAAGAAGCCGGAGGCACGACTGAACCGTTTTCGTCCATCCGAATGAAAAAAAAAACGTCCTATGGGCCTGTCAGAGAGACGACCGAAGGTGCTCTTGGAAGGGGTGGTATTAAAGCATGTCCTCACACCGAAAGGCAGCTGGAAAGGCCGTGGCATCGACAAGTTGCTATGCACACAAAATTAACGTCAAGTGCAGTGCCTGTTGATGGTAGCACTACAAGTTGTGATTTCAGTCGCATAGCTGACAACGCTGAAAGCCACCCATTCATGTACCTCTCTGCATCTCTCAATATATTATGTGCATACATGAGAAATTCATAGGGGCGCTGCGTATGTTTCCTTAGTTGGGCTCTTAGAGCATCTCCAGCCGCGTCCCCCAAACCGTCCCCCAAACCGCGCCGGATTGAGCGTTTGGGGACGTGTTTTGTTCGTGCCGCGTTTGGGGGACGTCGCTCCCCAGCCGCGTCCCCCAAACGCCGCCCCCAAACATTTAAAATAATTTTTTTGGCTAGAAAAATACTATTTACTAATATTCAAATCGGTTGAACATAAACAAATTATATATAAAATTCGGAAAAATATAACTAATAAATACATATAAACTATCTACTTCTTCTTCTTCGCTGATGGCCCCGCCTCGTCGTCGTCATCGCGGTGGCGCTTCCTGCTCGTCACCTCTTCCGACGAGGCGGTGTCGGCGCCCGAAGCGTCGTCGTCGCCGGTGCTCCTCGGCTGCGCCTTGGCGTTGGCCTTGGCCTTGGCCTTGGCCTTGGCGGCCTTGGCCTTGGCGGCCTTCGCCTTGGCGGCCTTGTCCTTGGCCGCCTTCGCCTTGGCCGCCTTCGCCTTCGCACGGGCCACCGCCGCCGCCGCGGCCTCGCTCTCTTCTTCCTCGTCCTCCCAGCCCAGCCATTCCTCCTCGCTCTCTGGCGGCGGGGAATCGTCGCCGCTGCTCGGCGTCTTGGCTTTGTCCCACCAATGGCGCCAGCCAGCAGGTTTTCCCTCGCTGGAAGTGTCGGACGGGAGCTGGGAGATGTAGCTCATCGTCGCTGGAGCTTGGATGAATGGCGGCGTTCGTACGGGAGCTTGGATGAATGGCGGCGTTCGTACGGGTCTTTTATTGAGCGCGGATGAACGGCGGCGCAGAAGTCGAAGAGAGCAGCGGTTGCTCTTCCGAGGAGTCGGCGCTCCATTCCGGCGGGGTTGGCGCGTCGTCGACGCGGCTGCCAATGCGACGGTTCCGCTTCCGGCAACTGCACCGTCGCAACGTATGTGGCGGTTGAGCGTCCAGCCGGCGGCCCGGCCGGCTCTCGCCCTCTCTCATTTCGTCCCGTGCCCGGTGCGTCCCGTGGGACGGGGACGGGCTCGGGACGCCGGACACCGTATCGGGCCGCGCCGGACAAAAAAGGCCTTTGGGGCGCGCGGCTGGGAACGTTTTTTTGTCCGGCGCGCCCCAAATCCCTTTGGGGGACGGTTTGGGGGACGCGGCTGGAGATGCTCTTAGTTTAATAGCTTCTCCCCCTCTGCCGACTGCCGGCCGCGTCACTCGCAGCTCGGTCACCACATACGCAAACCCGCTGCTGCTCCGACATGTATATACAACTGTTGCAATGAACCGCTGATGGGATTAGAGAAACACAGCTGTGGGAAGCAAGCCAATACAACATTATTTTTGATACTCTTATAAATCCGATCTTATTTTGACTAGTGCTCGATGCTGCTGCTGCTGACACAGATTTGGGCAACGTGCCTAATCGTCTTCTTGGAACTGGCGGGCTATTAAAATATGTGCAAGCGATCAAGCAGTTGCTGTAAAGTGGCGCCTGTATCTCGGCGTGTCCAGTCACTTGAGGAAAACGAATATCCTCCTCCACTGCTCAAGGCAAAATGCAGCAATCTTTTCAGACCACGGTCAGAAAGTTCAAGCTTGCTGCGATCTGTTCTTGTGATCTCTCTGCCTTTTTCATCTTGTTGTCGTATGCACGAGCCTCTATGCATGATGTTCTTGTGATCTATCTGCCTTTTCATCTTCTTGTCGTAGTAGTTGTTCTGTCTTGCAATCACTTTGCATGCCATAACAACCGTGGGATCGTTCTATCTAGTATGTTGCAGAGATGTGCACTGGCGATCGAGTGGGTCACAAAAGGAGCTTGGGTTTGCGTCATTTGTATACATCAACTAGCAGAGATTTGCTCTTGATTTGGTTTGATCCATCTGCTCCTGGAGCGATTTGGTTTGATCCATCTGCTCCTGGAGCGATTTGGTTTGATCCGTCCGGTTCCTGCGCGCAGTGATGGTCCATGCTCTGTTTTTTCAATGGGGAAATTTTGAGAACCACACGGCTGAAGTCAAGACACGATAGAGATGAAACACAGGACATGTAAACTATCATGGGCACAGTGATCTGCCACAGCAACATGGAATTTCTATATTGCATCATGGGTCATGACAGGCTGCAAGAACAGTTGGATATCCTCGGAACAGGCAGTTCCAGTCTGATGTACACTACAGGAATGGGAGACTATGCCGAGGGCCAGGCTATACGCCGACGGCCAAAAGTCGGGGCCGTCGGCGTATGGCCCGGCCAGGTCAGCATGCCTTTTCAACCCTCGGCGAAACGTGACCGTCGGCGTAGCGACCTCTACGCCGAGGGCAGCCCTCGGCATATCTTTGGCCCTAGGCGTAGACAGGGCTACGCCGACGGCCACCCTCGGCGTAGGCCATTTTTCAAATTTATCTAATTTTGTAAAAATCATAACTAATTCATATGATGTCAGAAAAATGCGTATGTTCAGAAAAACATCCTCTATCAGTTTATGTCAAAATCATGCATATTTGAATCATGTACAATAACATGTTAACATAGAAAAATTTCAATCACTTTATTATATGTTCTCAGGTTCCCGTTTTAGCCAGATGATAATTTAAACGAAGTCAGAAAATCTCGCGGAACCGCATGGCATCATTTTATGTGTCCTAGTAACCACTCCAAAAGATGGAATTGGGATACGGCAATTATTTTAGAAAACCCTTCACGAACAGGGCTATCAAGTCCGGAGTTCTATGGCTTTTAGGGCAAATGAGTAGGAAACGGCCCGTGACACCGCATAGTTTGTCGGAACGAGGCAATATTTGGCACGTGCGTGGTACCTGGGATGGGAAGCAAGGCCCCGGGAGCGGATTTCCAATCCGACCCATGGGCGATGGTTTTTTCATTTTCGGGATGCCAAAACGGGTTTTTTTGTGAAGGAACTACATGAGGCGCATTTTAGTATTGCGCGAGACCTCTGCGTAGTGGTAGGACACCGCCTTCGCACCACATATCACATGCCATATGTGCGCGCTAGCTATATGGGAATCCATGCGGCTTCCTGCGGTGTCCCGCCGAATCCACTGGAAAGTGACCAGATTTGAACTAGGGCTACACTTTCCGTCGCTCAATAAATTCCGCAAAAAATGTTTTTAGCTCTATGACATATCAGTTTATGTGCTAATTTTTGTCCGTTTAGCGCGATGGTAAACGGGTGCACCAGCGCGCCCGGTACGGCCATACCGCATCTCCGTCGGGGCCCGTTTTGGCCAAATGACAATTTAAACAAAGTCAGAAAATCCCGCGGAGCCGCAGGGCTATCACGTCCGGAGTTCTATGGTTTCTAGGCAAATGAGTAGGAAACGGCCCGTGACACCGCATAGTTTGTCGGAACGAGGCCATATTTGGCACGTGCGTGGTGACATGGGAAGCAAGGCCCCGGTAGCGGATTTCCAATCCGACCCATGGGCGATGGTTTTTTCATTTTCGGGTGCCAAAACGGGTTTATTTTGTGAAGCAGCTACATGGGGCGCAATTTAGTATTGCGCGAGACCTCCACGTAGTGGTAGGACACCGCCTTCGCACCACATATCACATGCCATATGTGCGCGCTAGCTATCTGGGAATCCATGCGGCTTTCTGCGGTGTCCCGCCGAATCCGCTGGAAACTGACCGGATTTGAACTAGGGGTACACTTTCCGTCGCTCAATAAATTCCGGGAAAAATGTTTTTAGGTCTATGACATATCACTTTATGTGCTAATTTTTTCCGTTTAGCGCGATGTTAAACGGGCGCACCAGCGCGCCGGTACGGGCATACAACATCTCCGTGGGGCCGTTTTGGCCAAATGGCAATTTAAACGAAGTCAGAAAATCCCACGGAGCAGCATGGCGTCATTTTATGTGTCCTAGTAACCACTCCAAAAGTCGGAATTAGGATACGGCAATTATTTTGGAAAATCCTTCACAAACAGGGCTATCACGTCCGGAGTTCTATGGCTTTTAGGGCAAATGAGTAGGAAACGGCCCGTGACACCGCATAGTTTGTCGGAACGAGGCCATATTTGGCAGGTGCGTGGTCCCTGGGATGGGAAGCAAGGCCCGGGAGCGGATTTCCAATCCGACCCATGGGCGATGGTTTTTTCATTTTCGGGGTGCCAAAACGGGTTTATTTTGTGAAGCAGCTACATGAGGCGCATTTTAGTATTGTGTGAGACCTCCGTGTAGTGGTAGGACACCGCCTTCGCACCACATATCACATGCCATATGTGCGCGCTAGCTATCTGGGAATCCATGTGGCTTCCTGCGGTGTCCCGCCGAAACTGACCGGATTTGAACTAGGGGTACACTTTCCGTCGCTCAATAAATTCCGCAAAAAATGTTTTTATGTCTATAGCACATCACTTTATGTGCTAATTTTTATCCGTTTAGCGTGTTCGCGAACGGTCCACCAGCCCGCCCGATACGGCCATTTCGCATCTCGCGAGGGGGCTGTTTTGGCCACATGGCAAATTGGGCGTCATATTTGGATTCCTCTAATTTTTAGGTTCAAATTATGATATGTATGTTATATTTAGATTCCTCTCATTTTTCTGATCGATTTAGACATATTATTTGTGGAATTTTGATTTTCCGATTTAAAGATATTAATTATTCAATATTAAATAGAAAAAAGACCAAAAAATAAAATCATTTTATTTTTATTTGAATTCAATATTATTATTACTTATATATATTCATTGTTGTCTACTTAAGTAATTGTTTGTGATTCGAAAATAAAGAAGTGTGCATCACGGTTCAAGGGTTAATAGGGTTGATATGCTATTATTATCAGCAAGAGGTGTCAATTCTATAATGGAAGCTCATCCGAATGGAACCAAGAAGTTAAGCGTGCTGAGGCTGGAGTAGTGTGAGGATGGGTGACCGACTGGGAAGTTTAACCATGATTGTAATTTGACATAAGATTAAGTGTAGTTAGAGTTAAAAGTGTATTGGGTGAAAGATAAACAAGTAAAAAAAAAAGAAAAAAAGAAAAAAGGAAAAAATTGTGTAAAAGAAATTAAAATTTTAAAAAATTTAAATGTCTAAGCCTAGGGTTTT
This sequence comes from Lolium multiflorum, assembly GCA_030979885.1. Lineage (NCBI taxonomy): Eukaryota > Viridiplantae > Streptophyta > Magnoliopsida > Poales > Poaceae > Lolium > Lolium multiflorum. Next base: position 199,198,234 of record CM061750.1, read on the forward strand.
GCCGTCGGCATATAGAAAAAAAAAATTCGAATTTTTTTTTTGAATTTTTTGGAAACGGGAAATTTGAATTTTTTAAAGTCTATGCCGAGGGTTTTGCCGTCGGCGTAGCGTGCTACGCCGAGGGCCGGGCTACGCCGACGGCGATAGTGGCTTTGCCGAGGGACTTACACGCCGAGGAGCTATGCCGAGGGCGGCCCTCGGCATAGCCTACGCCGAGGGCCAAAGCATGCTACGCCGAGGGTTACCGGCCCTCGGCATATAGCCCCATTCCTGTAGTGGTAGCAGCTACAGAAGAAATGCACAAGCTATTCTATCTGTACCTAGGAAGTTGAGGAGCAGCATACAAGGGAGTGCTTCCTTTTCTCCTCGTGCCATTTCAGCACGAGATTTTTTTTTAGGAATTGTTTATTGACAGAGAATAATCGGTCAGTATTTGTTTTCCCTCTGCATATATGCTATGTCATCATAAAAGGACGCGTATATATGATAAACATTTAATTGGGTCGTTGAATATTGTCGTGAGAATAATTCAACATCGGTGATCAAGCTTAAAGTCCACGATTCCATTTATTTAGTTGAAAGTTTGAAGTTTTCTGTCGATCTTGCTCAATTGACAACAAAAAGAAAAGGTCATTTGCATCTTAATTAGGACCTTTTCTTGCCCTAGGAACCATGTTGTGGATCAAAACGTTTCTGGATGTATGTTCCACGCACGTTGTGTATACCTACTGCTGCATTTTCTTTCAGTGCAAGAGAATACTGGATTATTTGTTGACATGACATGGTCCGTTTTATTTGACCTTTTTACGTTGTCCGTCCACTGACGTTGTAGTATTAATTTCCATAAAAAGTTATACAGTACTATTAATTAATTGGAGCACGGAACTTACATGGCTAATTTTATTTGACCTGGCATATGTTGAATGTAGATGGGCTGCAGCCCAGTAAGGCAGCCCATATAGTCTACAATTCCTGAAATCTCAAGGCCCATCATGTTGGCAGCTTGGGACAGCCTTGGGGGACAAAGTTTAGTCCCACATTGCTAGTTGGGAGTGAGTTGGAGTGGTATATAAGGGCTGCTGTTCTAGTACTTCCAAGTGAGTAGAAAGAGCCCTCGCGCACTCCTCCTCCTCCGCCGCCTCGCTCTCGTCACGCACGCACGTCGCGTTTCGTGACTCGAGTTCGAGTTCGAGACACACTCAAGGAAGCCTAAATTTTTGCTTGGTGCACCAACCGTGTTGGGTACGTGTCGGCCTGCATGTGCATGCTCGCCGCGTGTCCCTGGCTTCCTACGCGTGTCAACGCGGTCGGCTCTCCTCCCAGGCTATACCAAGAGACGGATCAGATCTGGAGTCTCATACGCTACCGTTCATCTCTCTCACGAAGAAGTTCCTTTTGCTGTGCTACTCTCTAGTCTTCCCCATCCCGGCGACTGCGTGCACAGCCGTCCGGGAGAGCAGGCCTCCGAAACTCCGTCCGTTGAGATCCTGCACCGGGAGACGGGCGATAAGGTTTTTGGGGAGCGTCTCGGCGCGACTGCTCGCTGTTCGTGCTCTTCTTCGACGGATCGGCTGCTTCATCGACAGATCCGACTACACCATGGGCGACATCAACAAAACCCATGGTGATGGTGGTGCTGCTGCTGGTGCGACCTTCCCGGTCGCGATGTACGTGCTTTTCCTCTCCTACCTTGCACTGCTACTTGTTCCATGTTCAGATCTGATGCATGTGCTTAGTCTGATGTGCGTGGTTAAGTATGCTTGTGCATCTGTAATGTTGCTTTCGGTAATTAATCTCATACGGAAATTGCCTAATATTCCAACAATCCAAAAACCTTATTTGCTTAGGCAATTTTCACCGTCTGGTTTTGCTGCTGCGCTTAAACCGAGCCCGTTTACGGGATCTCATTTCAAGAGATGGCAGAATAAGACCCTCTTGTGGCTCACTGCTATGGGCGTGCACCGAGTTGCGGAAGGTACTCCCAGAGGTCCGCTTACTCCTGAAGAGGATAAAGCGTTCGGGGATGCCACCGTAATTTTTGTGGGTGCCGTTCTAAGTGTGCTTGGAGACAAGTTGGTTGATGCTTATCTGCACATCCGAAATGGGAAGGAACTGTGGGATGCACTGGACGCTAAGTTTGGTGCTGCCGATGCCGGAGGTGAACTGTATGCTATGGAGCAGTTCAATGACTACAGAATGGTTGAGAACCGATCTGTAGTAGAACAGGCTCATGAGATACAGATCATGGCAAAGGAACTTGAGCTCCTCAAGTGTGTGCTACCGGACAAGTTTGTCGCGGGATGCATTGTCGCTAAGCTTCCCCCTTCATGGAGGAACTTTGCCACTTCTCTGAAACATCAGAGGCATGAGTTCTCTGTTGAGAATATCATGGGATCTCTGGATGTTGAGGAGAAGGCGAGGGCAAAAGACAAACACACTGGAGGAACCGAGGGACGTTCTGCTGCCAATATGGTACAGAAAAATGCCCACAAGTCCAAGGGAAAGAACAAGGGAGTCTCCCAGACTACCAACTTCAAGAAGAAGGGGAAAATGGAGAAGAAAGATCCTTGCTGGGTGTGTGGCGAGACGGGCCATTGGGCTAATCGCTGTCCACAACGCAAAGGAAAGAAATGTCAAGCTGGACAGAACTCAACTTCTGTCAACATGGTCATTGGTAACACAGAGGAAGGAACTACAGGGTATGGTAATATATTACCTACTGTTCTTTCGGTGTTTCAGCCCACAGAATGGTGGGTTGATACAGGTGCCAATGTTCATGTGTGTGCTGACATCTCCATGTTTACCTCTTATCAGGCCCGAGGTTCCTCAGTAATGATGGGGAATGGGTTACATGCTACTGTTCGTGGTGTTGGCACGGTAGATCTGAAGTTTACTTCGGAAAGATCGTGCAACTGAAGAACGTGCTGCATGTCCCTTCTATCAAGAAGAATCTCGTTAGTGGCTCCCGTCTTATGAAAGATGGGTTTAAGTTGGTGTTTGAGTCCAATAAAGTTGTACTGTCTAAGTATGGAACTTTTGTTGGAAAGGGATATGAATGTGAGGGAATGTTGCGCTTCTCTCTAGAAGACTTCTGTGATAATGTTGTGAACCATGTAAGCACTAGTGTTAATGAAACTAATGTTTGGCATTCACGACTTTGTCATGTTAATTTTGGTTGTATGACGCGGCTTGATATGAGTTTAATTCCGAAATTCACCTTTGTCAAAGGCTCTAAGTGCCATGCTTGTGTGCAAGCAAAGCAGCCTCGCAAGCCTCACAAGCCTGCGAAGGAAAGAAACTTGGCACCACTAGAGCTTATACATTCAGATCTATGTGAGATGAATGGTGAGTTGACAAGAGGTGGAAAGAAATATTTCATGACTTTGATTGATGATTCCACTAGATATTGTTATGTGTATCTCCTGAAAACTAAAGATGAGGCTCTTGATTTCTTTAAAATCTATAAGGCTGAAGTTGAGAATCAACTTGAAAGAAAGATAAAAAGGGTTCGGTCCGATCGTGGTGGAGAATACTTTTCTAACGAGTTCAATTTATTCTGTGCGGAACATGGTATAATCCATGAGAGGACGCCTCCCAATTCCCCACAATCCAATGGGATTGCGGAGAGGAAAAACCGCACTCTAACAGATTTGGTTAACGCCATGTTAGATGTTTCGGGTTTATCCAAGGAATGGTGGGGGAGGCTATATTGACTTCGTGTCATGTCCTAAACCGTGTTCCAACCAAGAATAAAGAGATTACCCCATATGAGGAATGGGAAAAGAAAAGACCAACACTCTCCTACCTACGAACTTGGGGTTGTTTGGCTAAAGTGAATTTGCCAATCACCAAGAAGCGAAAGCTTGGACCAAAAACCGTGGACTGTGTCTTTCTTGGCTATGCTGCCCATAGCATTGCTTATAGATTTCTTGTGGTGAAATCTGGAGTGGACGACATGAATGTTGGCACCATCTTTGAATCAAGAGATGCTACATTCTTTGAGGATATATTTCCTATGAGAGATATGCATGGCATGTCTAGTTGGGAATCGGATCCAATACATGAAACTCCTATGGAGTCTGATGAGGAATCTGATGATGAGAGTTCAGATTCTGATGAGGATGACAATGAAGCTCCAACGAGGAGTAAGAGACAAAGGACTGCAAAGTCTTTTGGTAATGATTTCATTGTGTATCTTGTGGATGATACTCCCACTACCATTTCAGAAGCTCTCGCATCTCCTGATGCAGACTACTGGAAGGAAGCGGTTCAAAGCGAGATGGATTCCATCTTGGCTAATGGAACGTGGGAGTTAACTGAGCGTCCTTATGGGTGCAAACCTGTAGGATGTAAATGGGTATTTAAGAAGAAGCTTCGAGCTGATGGTACTATTGAGAAGTACAAAGCTCGGCTTGTAGCCAAAGGCTATACCCAAAAGGAAGGCGAAGATTTCTTCGATACATACTCACCTGTGGCGAGATTGACCACAATACGAGTACTACTGTCATTGGCTGCCTCACACGGTCTTCTCGTTCATCAAATGGACGTTAAGACGGCTTTCCTAAATGGAGAGTTGGACGAGGAAATTTACATGGAACAGCCTGATGGTTTCGTACTAGAAGGTCAAGAAAGAAAGGTGTGTAAATTAAAGAAATCTTTGTATGGTCTTAAACAAGCACCCAAACAATGGCATGAGAAGTTTGAAAGAACTTTGACATCTGTGGGCTTTGTTGTTAATGAAGCCGACAAATGTGTGTACTACCGCCATGGTGGGGGTGAGGGAGTTGTCCTATGCTTGTATGTGGATGACATACTAATTTTTGGGACAAGTCTCAAAGTGATTGAGGAGGTCAAAACCTTCTTATCTCAGTGTTTCGAGATGAAAGATCTTGGAGAAGCTGATGTTATACTAAACATCAAGTTACGAGAGATGAGAATAATGGGATTACACTTGTGCAATCTCATTATGTTGAGAAGGTGTTGAGCAGATTTGGCTATGCTGATTGCAAATCTTCTCTCACACCTTATGATCCTAGTGTCTTGCTTCGAAAGAATGAAAAGGTAACTAAAGATCAATTGAGATACTCTCAAATCATTGGTTCACTCATGTATTTAGCTTGCGCTACGAGGCCTGATATCTCGTTTGCTGTGTGCAAACTTAGCCGGTTTGTGGCCAACCCGGGAGATGATCATTGGCATGCTCTTGAGAGAGTGATGCGCTATCTAAAGGGAACCATGAGTTATGGAATTCATTATACCGGGCATCCAAGAGGACTTGAAGGGTATAGTGATTCCAATTGGATTTCTGATGCTAAAATGAAAGCCACAAGTGGATATGTTTTCACTCTTGGTGGTGGCGCTGTTTCCTGGAAGTCTTGCAAGCAGACCATCTTAACGAGGTCAACTATGGAAGCAGAACTCACAGCATTAGATACAGCTACTGTCGAAGCGGAATGGCTTCGTGAGCTCTTGATGGACTTGCCTATGGTTGAAAAACCAATACCGGCTATCCTCATGAACTGTGATAATCAAACTGTGATTGTCAAAGTGAAAAGTTCTAAGGATAATATGAAAAGTTCCAAACATATCAAGAGGAGATTGAAGTCTGTCAGAAAACTGAAGAACTCCGGAGTGATAGCATTGGATTATGTCCAAAGTGCTAAGAATCTGGCAGATCCTTTCACAAAAGGACTATCAAGAAATACGATAGACCTTGCATCGAGGGAGATGGGTTTGAGACCCACTTGAGTTGCCGAGGGGTAACCCAACCTATGTAATCGGAAATTCCGTGAAGTAGGACCTGGGAAAACAAACCGGGGTAACTGAGTTGAGAGAAAATATAATACTCCCACTCCGCTGCAGATGCAATTCTCTCATAGTTACTGTAAGGCAGGTTGACATTGTCTTAATGTGTTCTGAGCGGCTCTTAATGAGCGAAGACGCTGGCCTACAGGGCGATCCTTTGAAGAACACACCTATACGAGCGACACTACTGGTCATAGTGTGGGAGATTTGGGTGAATCTCTAGTAAGCTCATGAAGGGCCGAGGAGTATGACTTATAAGCTCCACCCGAGGGGAAGGCTATGGTAGCCTAGTACCGTGCCGGCATTGAGCGAAACTTGCTGCACAAAGACTGACAATTCAAGGCATAGTCCATTGTTCACCCTAAGTGGAAGTTCAACTTAACAGTCTCCACTGAAGTGCAGGTATATTAAACAGCAAATGGAACTAATGTGTCATCTGATGTGCATATGAGATCTGGTGGGGGATTGTTGAATGTAGATGGGCTGCAGCCCAGTAAGGCAGCCCATATAGTCTACAATTCCTGAAATCTCAAGGCCCATCATGTTGGCAGCTTGGGACAGCCTTGGGGGACAAAGTTTAGTCCCACATTGCTAGTTGGGAGTGAGTTGGAGTGGTATATAAGGGCTGCTGTTCTAGTACTTCCAAGTGAGTGAGAATAGAAAGAGCCCTCGCGCACTCCTCCTCCTCCCCGCCTCGCCTCGCCTCGTCACGCACGCACGTCGCGTTTCGTGACTCGAGTTCGAGTTCGAGACACACTCAAGGAAGCCTAAATTTTTGCTTGGTGCACCAACCGTGTTGGGTACGTGTCGGCCTGCATGTGCATGCTCGCCGCGTGTCCCTGGCTTCCTACGCGTGTCAACGCGGTCGGCTCTCCTCCCAGGCTATACCAAGAGACGGATCAGATCTGGAGTCTCATACGCTACAGTTCATCTCTCTCACGAAGAAGTTCCTTTTGCTGTGCTACTCTCTAGTCTTCCCCATCCCGGCGACAGGCCTCCGAAACTCCGTCCGTTGAGATCCTGCACCGGGAGACGGGCGATAAGGTTTTTGGGGAGCGTCTCGGCGCGACTGCTCGCTACTGTTCGTGCTCTTCTTCGACGGATCGGCTGCTTCATCGACAGATCCGACTACACCATGGGCGACATCAACAAAACCCATGGTGATGGTGGTGCTGCTGCTGGTGCGACCTTCCCGGTCGCGATGTACGTGCTTTTCCTCTCCTACCTTGCACTGCTACTTGTTCCATGTTCAGATCTGATGCATGTGCTTAGTCTGATGTGCGTGGTTAAGTATGCTTGTGCATCTGTAATGTTGCTTTCGGTAATTAATCTCATACGGAAATTGCCTAATATTCCAACAGCATATGCCATGTGTTTCTTCAGAGCGAGCAATTATCTCTGATGTGTAAAAGCAAACGCATCATGTCTAGTATTTCAAAAGATTACAAAAATGCAAGGTGTCATGCGTTGAAACCGTATGCCGCAGAACCGACCATATCTAACCCAGTGCTAATTGGTGGAATCTAACTCGTGTCAACATCAATCACGTCTGTACTCCTGTGAACTCGTTGTTACGAAGTACTCCATTGGATTCATAATAAATATTGAAGATTTAATATAAATTTGTACTATTATGATTTATGAATAGGCGGGAGACGCGTTGGCACCTCTTATTTGTTCGTGTGCAACGTTTTAAGAAAGAAATATTTTCATATCAGATTTTAAGGCCTGAAGTCCGCATTGACATTACGCTACAACCGCACTTGCAGAAAAAAAGAAACATTCTCTATGACTAGTTCCCTAGTGGCATGAATTGATAAGTGTATGAGAATTTTTTTCCCGCAAAAAAGTGTATGGGAATTTCATTAGTCTAACAATACATCTTACAAGAGAAAATCTAGAGCTTGTTAGCTTCCTAGTCCTACCGGCAAAACAAGCCCGCCACGGATGTCCAAGGCATCTATCATGATCTAAGAGGAGGAAGGTCTTTATTAAAAAAAAAAGAGTGGAGGGGGAAGGCGGGGAGAGGATGAGGAAGAAAAAAGGAGAGTGCAGTGGATGACCATCACCCTGAGGGCTAATAAGCGACAACGCCAATTGGCACCGGCTTAGATTAATTGCTTTATCGGGGTGCCAACACCTTAGATTTGTCTTGGGGGCCAATGCTAGTAAGATGTATGTGTCGTCAACAAGGTAGAAAAAAGAAGCAGGAGAAGAGTTTTATTTAATGAAGATGAGCAAGAGATGAGGGATGCGAAATTCAAGAGAGGCAACATCCTAGATTCAATAAGTGAAATAAAGAAATAAAGGGGAGGACTTTTACTCCACAAGACATAAGAGTGTACGCTAAGATATACTGCAAAATATCTTATCAGCCAAGCAATCGACATCGGTTTTGCTATATCTAGATGAATAAAAAAATAGCCATTTCTAAGTTAATACTATCATGTCTTGTTTTTTTTCTCATCCTAGCTTTCATAATTGTATATATTGGCTGCACCTTGGAGATTCTTCCAAGTTCTCTAGCATCTCTTTAGCCTTCAAAGAGCGAAAAATATACTTCTTACTTTGAGATGTGAAGTCACCTTCATGCAATGTGAACCATGCCAAGAAGTATTGTGCTTCTAAAAGATCATGGAGCCCTCATGTGTGCTTTTAGTAATTGATGATAATCTCTATGGACTAACTTTTGCATTGCACTTCTAGGTTTTGTCCATATACATTCCTTGAACCATAGGTTAGCTGCAAGGATGGAAGAAGATAAAGTGATGAACATGGCGTTATTGAAGGAATGATCCGAAGATTGGTGATGAGAGAAGTTGAGCCTATGTCAAATATGTCTTGAAGAAGGAGAAGAAGACGAAGGGAGATGTCATGTGCATCTTCGAAACATCGACAATATGAAGAAAGAATAAATGGTGTGCATTGAAAACCATGTATGAAGGCGGAGCTTGGCATCCATATGGTGATCATGGATACATGATCATATGCCTAAAAAGAAGCTCTTCCATGATGGATTATGGGGGAGAAATTCCCAAGACTTCATCAAGCAAGCACAATCATGGAAGGTGTTCCATCTTGAAACAGCCAATATCTTAATCATCTAGATCAAGTGGAATGCGCAAGGTCAAGGTTTATTCTTGGTAGGCTTCCTCTTTTACCGGTCTCTTGTTGTTTTTGGGAAACCGGGTTTTAGGATAGTTGGCCATACTACCAAGAGGGCTCTCGAGTGAGTAACTTGATCTTCAGAGAGAGCTCAAACCCTTGCATGCCTTGCATCATCTTTCTTGGTTATTCTTGGTTCTTATCCATGTGATGTTTTAAAGCTTGTGCCTCTACTCATGACAAGCTCTAGTTCATTGAAAATGGAGTTTGTATGCGCAACATGTTGTGTTTTCGAGTTTGGAGTTTTTCCGGTTCTTAGTGTTGAGATGTTTCACCTCTAAGTTCATGAAAAACTCTATGCCACTCTTTGTGGGGTAGTTCTTGTCGTTATCTTTGCAACAAAATTGGTTTCACTTTCGTAAATAGTATTTTGGACAACTTGTATGGTCGGTACTCGCTAGTACCACCCTACTTCCGGTCAAGTTCCATAAGTTCGTTTTGGGGTTACCGAAAGGGTACTGGGAGCATTTTGGGATTTTCTGGAATTTGGCTAGTAGTACCGGCCATAGGTAGTACCGTCCTCCTTCCTCCCAACACTTGCATATTTTTGACCATTGGAATGCCTTTTGGCTTGGCCGGTACTATCGCCCCAAAAGGGCAGAACTTCCGGTCCTACGATTTCTGCACCTAACAGTTGGATTTTCGAGGTACCTATTTAAGGGGTCTTCTTTCCCAATGGTACCTAGTCTTGCATAGCTCGTTCTTGCCCCCATTATTGATCTTTCTTTAGCTTGCAATCTCTCTATTCCCTCCATGATTTTTACTCTCGTTTGAGGAAAAGAGAGAGAAGATCTAGATCTACTATACTAACAATCACAATCCCCTATTTATGAGGGAATACTCTAGATCTATATCTTGGAGAAATTTGGAGTTATCCCCCTTTGTTCTTCCTCTCTGATTTTCCAATAGATTTTGTCACTTTGGTGGAATTTGAGAGGGAGGGACTTGCCATTGCATAAGGTGCATGTGTTTGAGTTCTCCACGATGATACGTGGAAGTCAGAGTTTGTGAGTTGACTTTCTTCGGGTGCTTGTACTCGGTGCTTGTTCCTCTTGGATCCTTTGATCCTAAACGGATTGTGTCCTTTGTGGCGTTGTGGCCTTTTGTGGCTGTTTAGTCTTTGGAAATTACTTGGGAGCCTCCAATTGTTGTGGAGTTCGCCTCATGCTTGTGACCTTCGTGGCGTTAACTTGGGAGGCTCCAATTAAGTTGTGGAGCTCGCTGCAAGCTTGTACGGGTTTAGTGACCACCCTCAAGGGTCCCTTAGTGTATTGAGTCTTTTTTTTTTCCTTTTGTTGGGAAGGCTCGAGGAGAATACAGTGCGCCATTGTGGCATTTGGAGTGCGTTGGGCCTCCACACCGCTCTAACAGAGAGTAGCACCCGCAAGGGTGTGACCTTCGGGATACATTGTCGTCTCCGTGTGACTCGGTTACTCCTCAACCCAAGCTTCTTTACTTAGGCACATTACTTTGTGATAGCCTTCGTGCTTGATACTCAATATCTTGTTATTACCTTGTTGCTTATCTTTGTTAGCATAGGTTGTTGATGCACATAGGCAAACCCTAGTTTATAGGCTTCGTTCTTGATAAGTTAAACGTTACTTTTATTCCGTACTTGCTCAAGCCTCCAACATAAGAAGGCTTTAAACCGCCTATCCACCCCCTCTAGGCGGCATCCTTGGTTCTTAAATTGATCAATAGATTGAATTACGTTGTACAAAATGGTTTACTTTGGTTTTTTTTCGATCAACGTTAATCTCATTTTACCACTTATAAGGAGTGGTAACTATATTTGTTCATCTGATAAGTGCCTATTTTTTCTAATAAAACAGGTGGTAATAACCGTGGATAGTAAGTCGCCCTAAGTTTGGACTTGGGTGCCATACTGACGCCATGCTCAATGACGGGAGGGCATGCGCTGTCTACACTCAAAATTAAATGGCGAGAAATTCGTTGTTTAGGATTTAGCGCACGTGCGGCATGTGCTAGTACTTCCCCGTCCACTCGCCCATTATATACGCGCACGCCTCCCTCGACTCCCCCACACCCGAAAACAAGGATATCGCTCTTTTTCTGTTGTCTTCCCCTGCTCCGGCCTCCTCCAATTCAAGGGAGAGCCATGGACGCCGTCACCTCGTCCACGGCCACAGCCACGGCCATGGAGGAGCTGCCATGGTGCACGCAGTGCGCCGGGCTAGCGTTCCTCGGCTTCTCCCTCTGCGTCGTGGCGCTCGGCGCGGTGCTCCTGCTGGCGCGCCGGTGGCCGTGGTGCAGCTGCCACGTCTGCCGCTCCTACCTCACCGGCTCCTGGGCGCGGGACTTCACCAACCTCGGCGACTGGTACGCGCACCTGCTCCGCGAGTCGCCGACCGGCACCGTCACCGTCCACGTCCTCCGCTGCACCGTCACCGCCAACCCGGCCAACGTCGAGCACATGCTCCGCACCCGCTTCGACAACTACCCCAAGGGCAAGCCCTTCGCCGCCGTCCTCGGCGACCTCCTCGGCGGCGGCATCTTCAACGTCGACGGCGACGCCTGGCGCCACCAGCGCAAGATGGCCAGCCTCGAGCTCGGGAGCGTCGCCGTCCGCTCCTACGCCTACGGGATCGTCGCCGGGGAGGTCGAGGCGCGCCTCCTGCCCGTGCTCGCCGACGCCGCCGATAATGCCAGGGTCCTCGACCTCCAGGACGTCTTCCGCCGCTTCGCCTTCGACACCATCTGCAAGATCTCCTTCGGCCTCGACCCGGGCTGCCTCGAGCTCGACATGCCCATGTCCAAGCTCGCCGCCGCCTTCGACGCCGCGTCGCGGCTCTCCGCCATGCGCGGCGCGGCCTCGTCGCCGCTGGTCTGGAAGGTCAAGCGGCTGCTCAACGTCGGGTCCGAGAGGGAGCTCAGGAAGTCCATCCGCCTCGTCGACGAGCTCGCGGCAGCAATGATACGGCAGCGCCGGAAGCTGGGCGTCGCCGGTAGCCACGACCTCCTCTCCCGGTTCATGGCTTCGGAGGCGCACGGCGCGGGCGCCGTGGACGACAAGTACCTACGCGACATCGTTGTCAGCTTCCTCCTCGCCGGCCGCGACACGGTGGCCTCCGCGCTCACCACCATCTTTATGCTGCTCTCCAAGAACCCCGAGGTGGCGGCCGCCATGCGCGCGGAGGACGCAGCCAGGGACAACACGACCCCGACGTCGAGAACCACGTACGAGCACCTCAAGTCGCTCCACTACACCCACGCGGTGCTGTACGAGAACATGCGGCTGTTCCCGCCGGTGCAGTTCGACTCCAAGTTCTGCGCCGCCGCCGACGTGCTCCCGGACGGCACGTACGTGTCCGCAAGCGAGCGCGTCATGTACCACCCCTACGCCATGGGACGTATGCCGCGCATTTGGGGCGCAGACTACGGCAAGTTCCGTCCGGAGCGGTGGCTGACTGGTGCCGGCGGGACGTTCGCGCCGGAGAGCCTGTACAGGTACCCGGTGTTCCAGGCCGGGCTCCGCGTGTGCCTCGGAAAGGAGCTGGCCGTGATGGAGATGAAGGCGGTGAGCGTGGCGGTGGTGAGGATGTTCGACGTGGAGGTTGTCGGGGAAAATGGCGCCGGCGCCGCCGCGCCCAGGTTCGCGCCAGGGCTGACGGCGTCCATCAGCGGCGGGCTGCCGGTGAGGGTCAGGCGCGTCTAGTCTAGCTAGGCGCGTCTAGGAGTAGTAGGTAGACTCTGTTCCTGTACTGTACATAGGGGAAGTAAGAGCAGAAATCAATGGAAACTGAAGTTGTTTCTGGCAATAAACCAAAAGAATACAAGTTTCTCCCGTACATTCTGCTCATAATTGATTCCACAAAATATGAGATCAATTACTGTGCGAATTCATGCAAGTAATTAAAACTTGAAACCGGAAATTACTCTACTTCACATTTTGTAACAGACACTTCCATGACGAGGTGAAGAACTGCAGATTTTAGCACAGTGACATTTGGAATTTATCTCCTTCCAAAGAAACATCCAAAATTTAAACACAGCTTGAGTTTTGCTCCATACCTCCAGGGAGTAGCTAGAAATTCAATGACTGCAAAGTTTGTTTCTTTCCCTGTTCGACGAAGCTAGAAAATGGTGTAGCTAGCGAGAGATTTACCAAAATCACTGGTGTCAGATGACACGAGTGGCAATGTAGCAGCTACGACTATCTTTTTCGCGGGCACGCGAAAAGCGTGCCATATCTTTATAGAAGAGAGTAACAAGATTTATAAGAGACCAGAAGGGGATGTGAACATCTGCCCTTGGCCAACCCACGCACACCACCCACAAAAAAACTAAGGTCCTACTCTCGCAACATGACTCGCCGCTCCACTCCCCTCGCAGCCCTCCAAAGGCTGAACTCCTCAAGAATCATGTCGATGATCTGCTCCGTGGATAGCTGCCTCTCTAAGTTCCCGAACACACAGACGTTCCTTTGCTTTCAGAGTGTCCAGGCAATCAGCAGAACGAAAGTGTCAAAGCCTCTCCTGTCCTCCTTCCGCAACCTCTTCCTGGTCTCCGTCCACCATCTCTCCAGATTTGTATTCTCCTGCGGTTCTTGTAGCTGTGATCCTACCCTTCTCAAGCAGCCGAACCAGACCATCTTGGCATACGGACACTGCGCCATAATATGGTCCACGTTATCCTCCTCCTGTAGGAAAGTGGCGCAGGGATCCGGATGATCCTGCAGCCCATGCCGAGCCCTCCGGTCCGACGTCCAAAGCCTACGTCTAATCGCCAACCAACCAAAGATTTTGCACTTAGTGGGAGCAAACGACCTCCAAATCGGCTTAGCCATACTCCAGGAGACCCTTCCTTGCCAGAGCATGTTATAGGTCGGGCGAGCCTTTCCATAAGATCTGATCCGGCCTGCTGCCATCCCGAGGCACTCTCTCCAGCTCTTCCCAAAGCCGGGTACATTGCATCCATCCCTCAATGGACAGCTCCCCAGAAACGTCAGAAAGCCAGGAATCCTCAACCAATGCATCACTCGCCTTCCTTGTGTTCTTCCTCCTCGTTGGGACTAGAGCCGCGGCCTCTGGCACAATCTCCTCCGCATTTCTCCCATTGATCCATCTATCTTTCCAAAAGAGGATACTCTCCCAATCACCCACTCGAAACTGGGCCAGACTCTGAAACACATCATTGGCTTCCTGGTCGTTGATAGCCGGCAGCCCCTGCCACGACCTGGAGGGGTCTGTGCAACGCAACCAGCACCAACGCGCTCTAAGGACCAGCCCTTGCAGCCTCAGATCCTTAACTCCCAACCCTCCAAACCGTGTTGGCTTGCATATGGTGTCCCACGCCACCAAGCATTGCCCTCCATTGATCTCCTTCTTCCCCGCCCAGAAAAAGGCTCTCATCCACCGAGCCAACTCCTCAAGCACCCAAGCTGGCGCCTCCGCAACCATCAGTTGATGTATAGGCCTCGCGCTAATCACCGATTTAACCAAAACCAGCCTCCCAGATTTCTGGATCATCCCCCTCTGCCAGGCCGGGACGCAATGCATGACCTGATCAATCATCGGCTGCCATTCCGCCTTTGTCAGAGGCCTCAAGGCTAGTTGCATACCAAGATATTTGATGGGGAACCCCACCACCTCGCAACCTAAGGTCTCCGCCACTCTCTCCGCTTCTCCTTCATGCTCTCTAATCAGCGTGGCTGAGGTTTTCCTGTAGTTTACACAGAGCCCAGAAGCCTCGCCAAAAACTCTCAGAATGGCCTTCACCGCTTCCAACTCTGTGGCCAGCGGCTTGCAGAAGATAACCACATCATCTGCATATACCGAGATCCTCTGGAGCTCTGTGATCCCCGCAAGCCCGGCGAAAAGTTGTCTCTCTTCGGCTTTCTTGACTGCCGCAGTCAGTACCTCCATAGCCGCCACAAACAACATAGGTGATGTGGGATCGCCCTGTCTGAGTCCTCTCACATGTACAATCCTACCTCCAGGAACTCCATTCACCAACACTCTAGTGTTTGCCGTGTTAAGCAGCAAGGACACCCACTTTAAGAACCTCTCTCCAAACCCCATGCGTCGAAGAACCTCAAAAAGGAAACTCCAAGAAATTGAATCGAAGGCCCTCGTGAGGTCCAACTTGAGGAGCACACCCGACTGCCTCTGTTGGTTAATCTTCCTTGCCACTTGCCTCACTAAGATGAAGTTATCATGTAGGGACCTTCCTCTAACAAACGTCGATTGGTTGGTGCTCACAACCTCTCCCAACCTGCTCCGAAGCCTATTCGCCATAATCTTGGAGAATAATTTTGCAAAGCTATGCACCAAGCTGATGGGGTGATAGTCCTTGACCTCTGTGGCATCCTGCTTCTTAGGGATTAAAGTGATGAGGGCTCGGTTTAGGCGGGCAAAGCCACGACCATCCCCTACACTCAATTTGAACAAACCAGCCAGGATATCCCCTTTGATGATCGGCCACGCCCTCTGGTAGAAAGCTCCTGTGAAACCATCCGGTCCCGGCGTCCGGTCCGGGTGCAGGTCCTTAACCACCCTCCAGATCTCCTCTTCAGTGAACATGTCATCCAGGTCCTGTAGGTGAGCTGTGGGGATCTCAAGCTCTTCCAGATCAATCGAGTACTCTCTCGGTTGCGCCTTCCCCAGCAGCTGGAAATAAGCCTCGGTGAAAACCTCCACTTTCCTCTCCTGATCCGTCACAATCTCCTCTCCAATCCTCACAGAGGCAATGTGATTCTTCGCCCTTCTCCCATTGGCAACCGCATGAAAAAGGGCTGTGTTGGCGTCCCCCTCTTTCGACCAACGTACTCTCGATCTTTGTCTCGCCATGGTACGCTCAAGCGAAGCAAGCCCAAGCACAGATTGCTTGAGAGTTCTCCTCAGCCAGACCTCCATAGGGGTCAACCTCTGTCTCTCCTAGGCCACATCAAGGCGTAAGATCAGGGTGTTAGCGATCGCAATGTTTAGCTTGACGTTCCCAACCCGTTTTTGCCCCCATGACTGCAGGCGCTCAGCCGCATTCCTGAATAGCGCGTCCAACCTCCGGAAGGGATCCACAATGCCGGGGTCACATACCCAGGCCTCCTTAACCGCCTCATCAAATCCCTCCAACTTGAGCCAGAAGCTCTCAAACTTAGACTATCAATACTTCTCGTTGCTCGGTCCTGCGCAAATCATTTCACCATATGTATATGCTATGCATAAATGATTTGGTGGTTAATCTAGACGCAGACATGAGCTGCGGCTTCAGCCTGCGAGTACATTGGACGAGCAAACTGAGTCGTAATAAAACTTTTCTTTTGAACTGAGCATAATAAAACATCGGATTTGCCTGTTCTTGGCTAAGTTGAGAACTAAGTTAGTTTTTGGTGAAATCATACACCGTTCGATTGCATCGCAATTCATGCATGTATGGATTGCATGTTAGATCGCATCTATTATTTTAGTTATACATAGGATTGCAGCTAAGACTTTTATCAGTCGTAAATGAAGATACAACTAAACTAAAAAAAAAAAAGATCAGCCCATTAGATTTGTTTTGTGATTTCCGTTAGACCGTTAGTCATGAGTTGTAACGTGACCAACTAAAATTTAATTACATCATCTAATTGAGAATTGAGTTAATTATTAGTCCACTTAAAACTCAACACAACCATAAAACATTGATTCGAAGTTTCGAACAGACCAGAGGGTGTCTGCCTGCCTGGTTGTTTTGCGGGAAGGTCGAAGGAACAAGGTAGCTGTTGCTGCTACTGGGGACGGGACCCGCATGCAGCGACCAAGTCTGTATGCGAGGTGGCGCAGAAGGAAGCATGGACCCTGCTTGCTCTTGCATTGCATTTTGCATCATGTGCTAAACAAGGATTACCGAACGTCAGGCTTAGTTGCGCGCTAGTGTCTCCTTAAGACACCGTCACGCAGGTGTGGCTAACGAGCTGCATGTCAACAGATTGAGCTGTGCAACAAAAAAAAAAGAATTTTCCTGATCACGTAGTTGCAAAACCCCACGAAAACCAAAATTACATACTCACCCACAAATTATGACGGCTAGTCCCAAGCCAAGACACAACGAGCTTACTAGGTCACAACGTTACACACAAACACTGACGTTGAGAAGATTCACCCCTCGGAACCGTCTTATAATTGCTATCGTCATCACCCATCAGCTCGCCAATTGATGACTCCGACTTTAACACACGTCACCACATCGATCGCCGTAACACTTGTACGAAACCCAGGGTATCCAATAAACGACACATGCATCGGAATTGCCGCTCTTATTTCGGCGCCTTTTGTCATGATGGAGAGAGAAGCACCACGGAAGGCTAGCGTGGGGTGGAGTCCATCCTAGTACCAAGCGTGCAACCAACTGAAGCCTTCTCGTGAATGTCATCATCGGCGTTGTTTTTGCCTAGCTTCTAGACAGAACAACTCCGACTTCAAAATGTTGACGCGATATTGATAAAAGAAAATACCAAAATAAGAGGTTGAAATCCAACACCAACCCTGCAGCCAGTACTGCCCATCAATTCTCTACATCTCCGGAAGTCCTCACCCCTCGAACATAAGTTCATAATGCTGATTCAAAAGGATTTTTATAGAAATTTTAGAGGATTGGTATATTTGCTTCGTGAGTTGTTTGTTTTATAGGATAAGAAAATTTTGCGTCTTCTTGAGCCTCTTAGAATTTTTTTACTATTGTAAACAAACTTTGGTGGAAACACAATACTATGGGCTTCGAGGAGATGTGACGATAACATCTTGTATTTCTTTGTTTCGAATGATAGGAGAGAGAAAAAATTCCCGTCGTTCTCACCATTGTTTGGAGAAAGAATTTGTGTGGTTATGCTGCAAGTCCATGAAGGCAATTAAAACTGGAGACAACAAGTAGTTAGGGTATGTACAATGGTTGATAGGACAATCTTATCTTAAGCATTGCATGTTGTTTGGAGAAGCCACAAATCATGTTGTACAATGTACTATAATTTTCTTCAATAATTATTGTTTGCATTTGGCTGATAAAGGATAACAAGAAAAGGTGTGACTAATATAAGGCATTTCGTAAAATTCATAAAAACGTCTCAACCTAAGAGAAAACGCAAACCTTTTTTTGTTTTCGTATTGAGAAAAACGTCTCTCTTAGTTAAGAAAAGATGAACTTTTTTTGTTTTCCTATTGAGAAAAACGTCTCTCTTAGTTAAGAAAAGATGAACATTTTTTTGTTTTCCTCTTCACTTTCACAGCAATTATCCTACATATCATTGTTAAGATATATAAGCATTGTACATTCATGTGACTATTCTTCGCTACCATGAAGAGCTGTTCAGCGCATTTATACATGAAACTACTAGTTTACGCAGTCACACTTGACTCCCCGTGGCATGGCAGATCAGTGTGCCTCTCTGCTAATTTCGGTACACATGCTATCGTTAGGTTTCAATACATATTTTTTGTATGTTGGATCTCCGCTTTACTATCAAGGGCCTCCTGGCTTGTTCTCCTTAATGGGGTGGCCGGTTTGCCAATCAAGCATGGGAGAGGTCTTCACCAAGGCAACCCTCTTTCACCCATCCTATTCATTATCTTCATCAATCATCTTACAAAAATCTTGGATCTTACAACCTCCCATGGCCTTCTTCACAAGCTTCCATAGAGGGGCTCGATCCTTAGAACCTCCCTCTAGGCACAGCGTTTTTTGTGGTGCCCATTAAGGAAGGTATACAAATTTTGGCATCCATGCATCATCGAAAGGTTTGGTGAGGTAAAAAATGTTTGTGGACCAACTTCTAAAAAAGCTCCGTCTTCCCCATTAAGTGTGGGGATATTAACGTCGATGACATTCTTGAGGGCATCCCGGCGAAGATAGCTTTCCCATTGAGATACCTTGGCCTTCCACTCTCGGTTTGGAGGCTAAGAAGATCTGATTGCCAAAGACAAATGCGCCTAGAAGCTTGTGGTGACCCTGCATACCACTGCATGTTGTAGTATGCCAGTCGTTGATATAACATTCGCGAAGTACCAATCCGCAAATATTACATCCCTCAGAGTAGTACAACAGAACATAGCAGGTCCATAACTCATTCATATATTATTACAAACCATATATACATATCATCTTGGAGCTCCTCTTGGGTCCAAAGAGGTTTACTCCTGGGTTCGAGGCGAACCCAGCTTAGCTTACAATATAGAAGTTTCACGAGACTTAACATTTATTCTCTCGAGCAGCTAGGTATTAAGAGTTCGCGCTGCTCGGCTACTACTACTACTACTGGGTACTTCTAGGCTTGTTCTCCTCCGGAAGCCTCCCCGGTTCCGTAGACTATGAGATAGTCTACGCCTTCAATACCTCCAGATAGGTCTGGTTCTTCATAGCCGATGATGTCGGCTCCTTCAGGGTTGTCGTGGTCCTCCTCCAGATGGTTCAGACAGTCTAAGCAGGGGATTTAAGAGTGGTATGAGTACGAGCGTACTCAACAAGTTCATATTAGGAAAGAGGTGTTTAATGCACTAACTATGGTACCAGACCAGAAAGTCTGATACCATGCAAGTTTTGATAACCGTTTCTTCAAAAGGTTGTTTTTATTCAGAAGAACTATGTCCGTCAGCCTTCACCGGTTTACTAGAACTTCATGGAGTTCCTTTCCGGCAGCGTTCGCAGTTCCAAATCCCGGAACAAGGAGTGACTGGTCACGATTCGTTACACTCTGCAGAGGTGTGTTTCTTTACCCATAAGAGATCTTAACCTTGGTGCCAACCGGGCAGCTTTCCGTCCACACTTCCTTTGGTGTGAGGCCCGGTATAAGGTCCTAGCCGTTCATATTCCTCCGCTACCTCGCACACCCACCCTTTGTTGCATACCCCGACCCTGGGTCCTCGTCGGTCCTCTTACACCACTTAAGGATGGACCCCGACCACGACAACAGTTTGGGACTCGTTAACCAAACTCCTTCGCCGGTAGCTGCAACCCATCATAGACCACTTACCGTGGGGAATTAGAATGGGATCCCCAACCCCACCGCTTGCCCAACCTGGGTCAAGTGTCTACGGTAAGCGCATCCGTTGATGTACGAGAGGTGGAAATACAATTGGCTACTCCGTCCCACTCCAGATCTCATGGTGAACACGAGTTTTACGGCACAAGAATCACTGGACGACATTTGTTGTTTAATCCTAGATGGATATAAACCCTTGCAATGGAACCTCCACCATATCAACACAATCCATGGTTCCATTGCCCACCACATAGTCATATTCATAGTTATGAAAATAGTGGTTTTTGCTTTTTATGCAATAGTGATAAACATAGTACTTTGCAAGTAATTTGATAGAAATACTCAAATGACATGAGCAAGCGATGAACTTGCCTGAACACTGCAAAGTTTTGCAGTTGGATGGTGTGGACTGACCCTTGTCCTCTGTTTCTGAAAAATAGCATCATTGTCCGATAAGGGCAATGGTTAAAGAAGCAATTATGCATGATTCCAGTTTTAGGGTTTGTCCCCCCTTTCCCGGTGTTTATTATTTTATGTAGAAGGTTAATACTAAGAACAATTTAGGGATACTCTGTTTAGGGTAAAATACAATCCTTGAAATGTTGTCAAGGTGTTTTTATAGTCCAAAGGTATTAATGGACTTATTTTCATTATTGAAAATACTATGTGTGATTTAAATGATTATTTAAATCATTAATTTAAGACTTATTCTTGATGGTCTTCAAAAATTCCTTTTGATATTTTATTCATGTAGAGAATTTTATGTTGATCAATTTTCATATTTTTAATTATTTTTTTAGAGCTATTGAATATTTATTGTGCTTTTCTAAAGTTTATGCATTTTAATAGGATTTGTGAAATGGCAGAAATGCCCCTGGGCCCCACCTGTCAGGGTGGCCCAACGGTTAACCCTAACCCGAGCCACACTTGGGCTCGGTCGGTCGCACCGACCCCTTTCTCCTCTTCCTCGCGAAACCCTACCTCTCCTCTCTCTCTCGCGACGCCGTGGTCGCCTCGCCGTCGCCGGATTAATCCGGCCGTCTCCGACCAGCTCCGGCGGCGCGGTTGGTCGCAAACGAATCACCGCTCGACGGCGCACCGTCTGGTCCGCGTCGATCTGGCTTTCGCCGCCATTCCTGCTCGCCCCCAACCTACTGCATCTCGACCGCATGGATCTGTGAAGATCCGCCGTTCACCGGCGGCCCTGGCGCTGTGGCGCCGCCGTGGTGACGCTGGCGTTGCGGCGAGGTGTTGGCCTGGCTTGGCTGGCTTGGCGCCGCCGCTCGCCCGGCGTGTGCCGCCGTGCCGCCATGGCTGTGCTTCTCCCCCTATGCCTGTAAGTGTTCACTGCCTCCTCCTATCTCTCTCCCTCTGCTACTTCTTCTTCTAGCCTACTCTGCTATGCGTATGCTGCTGCTGTGCTCTGCTGCTACGCCATGCTTGCCTGCTCATGAGCTGCTGTGCACTGCTGCTGCGTCATGCTTGCACCACTTGCTTCATACCAGCCCTGTGTCTCTGTTCTGGTTATTGTGCTTGCCAGAAGCTCAAGTGTATTCATGTTTGCTGGTTCATGAGCATCTTGTAATGCTCATGGACTGCTAAATTGCTACTGGTTATACTGCAATTTATTCAATTGCTTGCTTGCTGGCTCTAGTTGTTGCTATGGCTCATTTATATGTGTGTGTCATCCCTATATGTATTCCTAATTGGATTACTTGAGTAACTCTTGCTTGAGCAATGACAGTTATGTGTGCTATACATGTCTAGCTTTATCCAGTGGTACATCATGTATTTGATGTGCTTCTGGATACAATCATTTATTTGATTATCTGTGAAGCAACTGTTGATGAATTGGTGCTGTGTAAGATATGTGATTCATGGATTGATGCTAGGTTGGTTCTAGCATGTACTTGCATGCTCTGTCAAGCCCTGATGATCAACTGATCATCAGTTGCTGGGTGCTGATGTATGGTGATGCTTGCTCAAGCATAACCTGATGCTTGCAGTGATCCTCTGGCTCATATGCAAAGCTCTGATGTGTTGATTTCTTGTATATTCATTTATCTGTGTTATTTTGCTTGACTAAATGGATAACTGATGTGAACTGCTGGGCAGTAATGATCAAATAGATTTGATTTGCTTTGGCTAGAGGGATGCCAACCTTGGTTGGGGACCCTAGCCCACTCTGAACCCTTCTGGGTGATGATGTACTGGCTGGAAGTGTTGGCTGTGGTTGAGGTGGCCTTGACAGCCACTTGGTGCTGTCAGGGTAGCTCCCACTTTCTCTGTGAATAACTGTGGTGGATTATTGCTTACTGGCCTGACCATCTTTGGTTGCCAGCTGCTCTTGGTGTTGATAAATCTAGATAGACACATGATAGTCTATCATGTCTGATGGCTTAGCTAGCTATGGTTTGTCAAGTGAACTTGGTAGCTAGCCAGGCTTTGAATCCATGTTGGATTTCTCTGGTTATGTCCCAGTGTGGACATAACCAGTGTTCCCTGGATGATTTCTACTGGCTGTTTTCTCTGTTTGCTTCAACCAAATGACTGGATAGCCAAATGATGACACAAATAGGGTTTCCTACCCTTCTTTTGTTTCTGTGATGCATGTGGATGCTTAAGTATGAGCAAGATATGATCTTGCTCAGGCTCTTGTGTGGTATACCTCACTCCAGCTCCTAGGATGTGTTGTTGGTGTAGAGGTGTTGCTTCTGTGTTGATCTGTTGGTTAATTTGCTTGCCCTTCTCCACCTGGTGAGCTCCTGAAGCTTGATTGGATATTGTGGTTGTATAGAGCAGATTGAACAGTGAGACTGTTCTATCTGTTCTAGCTGTTCTAGGTTGTTCTTGGTGTTCTTACCAGTTCAATCCTGCCGATGGATGATGCAATTGACTAGGGTTTGGCTGAGAAAAGCTTTTATATTATCTCCTTCTCCTTCTCTGGTCGACAACAAGGCCTGGCAGCCTGTTGGTGATTCACCAGCTGTGTGTGTGTGGTGTGCTACATGCACACTGCCTTGTGAGCACTCTGGCTGTGTGTGTGTGCAGATACATGGTATTTGGCTTGGTCCTTGGTTGTGGCATGGATCTGCTCGACAGAAACTTGAGCATATCCACTTCATCTCATTTATTTGCTAAACTGCCAAGTGGCTATGCCACTTGGCATAACATCTTCTTTGTTGTGATTGTGTGCAGGAACAAGTTGATGATCAAGATGAAGATGATCTAGTAGATTAGTATGTAGTTTATTTACTTGTAATTTCCTTATTCTTTTATTATTTAAATAACTTATGTAATGAGTTGTAATATTCATTTATTTCCATTATGAATATTGTAAAGACATTGTAAATTGTGTAATGATCAATAAAGCTCAAAGTTTTCTCTAATGAGCTTTACTTTACTTTAATTGTTTATATTGTTTATAATTTATATTTTACTTAATGAATTTCCTCACAATTTAATATTTAGGGTAATTATGTAATATTTGAATTTGAAATTCAAATTCATCATTGGTTTGAATTCAACCATGTCACTTTATTTAGAATTCAATCATGCAAACTCTCCCCTCTCTTCTCAAAACCCTAAACTAGTGGAGTGAGTTACAAGTTTGTCGCACTCTCGAAACCCTAACCCTGTAAGGTGTCGAGAGAGAAACTTGTCCCCCTTCGATGCAGTTTTTGTTTAAAAGCGCGAAATTTCCCCAGAATTTACAATGCAATGCACATCCCTTTCTAAAATCTACCCCTCGATCGTCACTAAACCTGGGACATTACAGCCTTTCCCCCTTAAAGAAAACTTCGTCCCGAAGTTGTGGTGGTAATACCTGAACAGTTTGGGGTATGTTTCCCTCAAGTCTTCTTCCTTTTCCCAGGTGGCTTCCCTCTCGGGGTGATGCTTCCATTGTATCTTGCAGTATTTTATAGCTTTATTCCTGAGTTGCTTCCAGCTTTCTTCGAGAATCTTTGCTGGCTTCTCGATGTATGTCAAATTTGGTTGTAACTCGAGCTCAGCATGTGATACTGGCTCATCTGGGGTCTTTAAGCATTTTCTGAGTTGTGATACATGGAATACATTGTGAACTTGAGCTAGCCTTCCCGGTAGATCGAATTCAAAAGCTAAACCTCGGTTCTGACTCAGTATCTTGAAAGCTCCAATGTATCTAGGGCTCAACTTTCCCTTTACTCCGAATCTCTGAAGACCTTTCATCGGGCTCACCTTAAGATATACCATATCTCCAACTTGTGGCTCCCAAGTCCTTCTCTTTTGGTCTGCATAGCTCTTCTGTCTTTGGGCTATCTTCAGTCTATCTCTTATGATGTCAATGATGTGTTGCTTTTCCTTGACATAATCTGGGTTGAACTCCTTGCTTGATCCAGCTTCATACCAACATATCGGTGATCTACACTTTCTTCCATACAGAGCTTCGAATGGTGCCATCTTGATGCTGCTTTGATAGCTGTTGTTGTATGAGAACTCTGCTAATGGTAGGTGTTCTTCCCATGATCCTCCGAAGTCTAGGGCGCAGGCCCTAAGCATGTCCTCTAGGATCTGGTTAGTTCTCTCGGTTTGTCCACCTGTCTGGGGATGATAGGCGGTACTATAGTCCAATTTGGATCCTAAGGCTTCATGTAGTTGCTTCCAGAATGCTGACGTGAACACGGATCCTCGATCCGACACGATCTTCTTGGGCACTCCATGTTTACTCACGATCTCTTTGATGTAAAGATCGATGAGTTTCTCTCCTTTGTCTTGCTGATTCACCGCTAAGAAGTGTGCACTTTTCGTCAATCGGTCCACGATTACCCATATCATGTCCTTCTTTTTATTGGTCATGGGTAGTCCGGTGATGAAATCCATCCCTATCTCCTCCCATTTCCATTCTGGAATGGGTAAAGGTTGTAACTTTCCTGCCGGACTCTGGTGTTCGGCCTTCACTCTTTGGCATGTATGGCATTCCGCCACATACTGCGCTATTTCTCTCTTCATATTGTTCCACCAGAATAGCTCCTTTAGGTCCATGTACATCTTTGTACTTCCCGGATGAATGGAGTATGGTGTTTGATGGGCTTCCCGGAGTATTACTTCCTTGATCTCAGCAATATCCGGAACACAAATCCTCTTCTGGAACCACAATGATCCCATCTCTCCACGGTGAAATTCTGATGGTCTACCTTCGTCAATCCTCCTCATCTCCTCTATGATGAATGGATCATCTAATTGACCCATGATTATCTCATTCTTGAGGTTGACATTCATTTCATCGGCTACTTGCAAAGCTGATAGTCCTTCGTGAGCTTCTTTCTCCCAAAGTTGTATTTGGGCTTGGCTTATTTCCTTCTTCAACTCCGGTGAAATTTCTGGTTCTATTCCGCCAGTACTCTCAAGGCATCTGCTACAACATTAGCCTTTCCTGGAGTATAATTGATGGTCAAATCATAGTCCTTGATCAATCCAAGCCATCTTTTCTGCCTCATATTGAGTTCCTTTTGAGTGAAGAAGTACTTGAGACTCTTATGATCAGTATAGAGCTCACACTTGGCTCCATAGAGAAAATGTCTCCAGGTCTTAAGGGCAAACACAACTGCTGCTAACTCTAAATCATGAGTTGGATAATTCACTTCATGAGGTCAGAGTTGCCTCGATCCATATGATATTACTTTCCGGTCTTGCATGAGTACACATCCCAATCCATGTTTGGATGCATCGCATACACGGTGTAATCCTTGCCATCTTCCGGAACTGCTAACACCGGTGCTGTGGTGAGTTTTTCTTTCAGAGTTTGAAAACTCTTCTCACACTCATCAGACCACACGAAAGGTGTGTTCTTCCTTAGCAGCTTGGTCATTGGTCCTGCTATCTTGGAGAATCCTTCAATGAATCTCCGATAGTATCCTGCCATTCCCAAGAATCCTCGGATTTCCTTGACATTCTTGGGTGCTTTCCAGTCCAAAACTGAGGCTACTTTGCTTGGGTTTACTGCTATCCCATCCTTACTAATGACATGACCAAGAAATTCTACTTGATCAAGCCAAAACTCACACTTACTGAACTTGGCGTACAGTTGGTGTTCCCTTAGTGTTTGCAACACTATCCTAAGATGTTCAGCATGTTCGGCTTTGTCCTTGGAATATATCAAGATATCATCGATGAATACGATGACAAACTTGTCAAGACATGGCATGAAGATCTTATTCATGAGATTCATGAATATTGCTGGGGCATTGGTTAGTCCAAAAGGTACTACGAGATACTCATGATGTCCGTACCTCGAGACAAAGGCTGTTTTCGGAACGTCTTCCTTCTTGATCTTTATCTGGTGATAACCGGATCTTAGATCAATCTTGGAAAAGACTCCCGCGCCTCTAACTTGATCAAAAAGATCTTGGATTCTAGGAAGTGGGTACTTGTTCTTGATTGTAACATTGTTCAGATTCCTGTAGTCTCCGCACATCCTTCGACCTCCATCTCTTTTATCGACGAAGATCACAGGTGATCCCCATGGTGAGATACTCTCCTGTATAAATCCTTTCTGTTCCAGGTCATCCAACTGTTCCTTGAGTTCTTTCAACTCCTTTGGCCCCATCTTATATGGTGCTTTAGCAATCGGAGCTGTTCCTGGAATTAGGTCGATAGTGAATTCTATCTCCCTATCTGGTGGCATTCCAGGTAATTCCTTAGGGAATACATCTTGGAATTCATTGACCACAGGTATATCTTCTAACTTCACCTCCTTCATGTTGTTCAGCTTTAACTCAACTTCAATCTGAGTATGCTTATCTCCTTGGTAAATGATTCTATCTCCACCTGGGCTTTTCAAAGACACTGTTTTATGGGTACAATCTATAAGTGCGCCATTTTCCTCTAACCAGTTCATACCAAGAATGACATCAATGTCCTTCATCGGTAAAATGAACAGGTCTGCAAACGCACACTTATTGATCATGATGACTTGTCCAGGTTTAGTATGGGTTACTAATATCGTTCCCCCCGCAGAAAGTATGGTGATTGGTTTATCTAATTTATTGCATCTAATCCCATGTTTGATGATGAATTGCTGGGAAATGAATGATGTAGTTGCACCAGTATCAAAAAGTACTTTGCCAGGATGAGTGAGTATCTGGAGCGTACCTATCACTGCTTGATCGGAATTAATCACCTCCTCCAAGCTGGTACAGTTCAACTTGCCGAAGGGTTTCTTATTCTTCCAGTTCCCTCCGGTGTTTCCTCCTCGGCTTCCTCCTCCTCCTGACTGACCTCCTCCGTCATTTCTTCTCTTGGGGCAGTCTTTCAGCATATGCCCCTCATGACGACACCCAAAGCATATTATCTTGGGTTTCTTGCAATCCTTAGCGACATGTCCTTTAAATCCACAGCTATGACAAATGATCTGGTTTGCCGCTTGGAACCCTTGATTCCTCCTCCTGTTGTTGTTGTTGTTGTTGTTGTTGTTGTTGTTGTTGTTGTTGTTGTTGTTGTTGTTGTTGTTGTTGTTGTTGTTGTACCTTGGTTTGAAACTCAAGCCAGTACTAGGCTTGTTGATGATATACCTCTTAGGCTCATATTTGGCCTTCTTCCTCTTCTCCTCCTGCAATTGCTTGAAGTCATCTTCCAGGGTGATGGCTGCATCCACCAATTCCTGGAACTCTGTTGCCCTCATCATTCTGAGCTGCACTTTAAACTGGGGACTTAATCCCCGCAAGAACCTCTTCTTCTTTTTGCCCTCGGTATTAACCTCCTCAACGGCATACCGAGACAACTTCGAGAATTCCCTGACATATGTCAGAATAGCATTGTCTTTCTGCTCAAGACTCTCAAATTCTCGACGCTTCAACTCCACAATGCTTTCAGGGACATTGGATTCCCTGAACTTCCTTTTGAACTCTTCCCATGAGAATACTTTTTCGGCCGGGTATACGGCTACTATATTATCCCACCAAGATGCGGCGGGTCCACACAACAAGTGTGTAGCATAACGGACCTTCTCCAAGTCATTGCATCCAACTGTATTGAGCTTACGCTCAGTATCCATAAGCCAGTCTTCCGCGTCCATTGGCTCGGGCGTGTATGCAAAAGATATTGGCTTTGTGTTCTGGAAGTCTGCCAAAGTGACTCCCTGATTCTCATGTCTCTCAACTCTGTTCTGTTGCAGCAGCTCCTGGAAGAATCTATTCTGCTGCTCCAGCGTCACACGCTGTCTTTCTTCCATCATCTGCATGTACTGGACAAAGTTCTGCTGCGTCATGGGTGGTGGTGGTGGTGGAAACTGAGTTCTGGCTGCTTCATCAGCCTCAGCCTTCTGTCTGGCCTCGCGCTCGATGCGCTGTTCTTCACTCTCCTCACTCGGCGTTCCCGACATCTCCCCCTAGTTCTGCAACACAAAGTGGTACTCATAATTACTCCATGCGCAAGTTTTCTGAGCTCAACTTTGTGCACAGAACTAGTCACGCAATGGAAATCAAGAAGCAAATGCAAATCATACAAAACATATACTCTGTATATACATACATAAGTGGTCTTATTACAATACTCAGTAGCGATGTGAGTATGCAAACTCACTTATTAAAGTATATGTACAAATTTATACAAATATTACATACTACAATACATGTGGTACAACTGTATGTAGTCTCGCCTCCCGGTGGTCTCTAGTCGTGCTTCACTCCCGGTACATCCCAGGCTTCCATCCGGTCGAACGTGAAGTCCTCCTGACAAATCTGGAACATAGGGTCTTCCCGTAGGCTTGTAGTCGGAATCGGATGATGTTCCGAGGGCAAAATCTGTGTTCATGAACTGGTCATTCAGTGCATCATAGTCCACCCATCGGGTGTACTCCCCGGTGACTCCACCAAAGGTATTCCCACCTTCAGTATCAGACTCAATCAGCATCGGATACCCCTCAATATCACCTCTTTCATACTGATTGTTCTGAAACTGGGTTGTGGCATCATCATTCATCTCCGGATTATACCTAACCGAATCACTAGGGTTTCCAGTATCTTCTCCCCAACGCCAACCTGTTGAGTTTTCTATAGGAGTCACGGAACGCTGATGGTTTCCGGATTCCTCGCCACCTTCATAACCTCCATAGGAGTTATTAGGAAAATACCTAGGAGTAATAGGTGTGGTTTGCTGTTCTGGATGGTCAATACTAATGTAATCACCAGCTGAGTAAACTGGTGTAGGCACCACTCCCTCCATGGGTTCCTTTCCTTTTGTCTCCTCCTTGGGCTCGGTGAACTCTTCTAGCATTGTATCAATTGCTCCCGTCAAATGACGGTTCAACTGAAATAACAATGATAGTAAGCTACGGCTATTGTCCATGTATTTTGCAGCTTCAGCTGGTTTGCGTTTGGCGTATTTAAAATGGTTCGGCATAGGATCATCCTCTTCCTCCATGTGAGGAATGTGGGTGAATTCGGAACCCATAAGCTCTTTCGTCTTATGTTCCCGGATATCGGTTATGGCTCTCATAACAGCTATATGGTAGGCTGTGTTGATGGTTCTGGCTTCTCCTGCTGGCATAACTACGCTCATTCCCAAAGATTTGGGAAGTCGTAGCCCTACTCTACACTTTGCCAATACTGGTCCATCATAGTACTAGTATTTCGTCGCTTGGATTTGGGGATCGCACCCAAATTCAAGTAACATGGCACGTAGAATGTCTGCAAGTCCTCCGTCGTATTCACTCAAGTTTGAAGTCTTCACTTTCACATTACGTCCCGGGTGTGAACTTGCCATTGTTGGCTGTAGAAATAGAAAGAATATAAGATTAGTAATAATGCATCATAATAGAGATAATAAAGAATTATCGCACTAAAACATATGATTGTTCTATTCTCAAGTGAATATACACCATATTTTTAGAGAATTCTTTACTAATCCTATTTGACTCCTAACGTTTTCGTCCCATTTACTAGGTTCCAACCTAAGGTCAAAGCTTTTGCTCTGATACCAACTGTGGTGACCCTGCATACCACTGCATGTTGTAGTATGCCACGTTGATATAACATTCGCGAAGTACCAATCCGCAAATATTACATCCCTCAGAGTAGTACAACAGAACATAGCAGGTCCATAACTCATTCATATATTATTACAAACCATATATACATATCATCTTGGAGCTCCTCTTGGGTCCAAAGAGGTTTACTCCTGGGTTCGAGGCGAACCCAGCTTAGCTTACAATATAGAAGTTTCACGAGACTTAACATTTATTCTCTCGAGCAGCTAGGTATTAAGAGTTCGCGCTGCTCGGCTACTACTACTACTACTGGGTACTTCTAGGCTTGTTCTCCTCCGGAAGCCTCCCCGGTTCCGTAGACTATGAGATAGTCTACGCCTTCAATACCTCCAGAGGTCTGGTTCTTCATAGCCGATGATGTCGGCTCCTTCAGGGTTGTCGTGGTCCTCCTCCGGATGGTTCTCTAAGCAGGGATTTAAGAGTGGTATGAGTACGAGCGTACTCAACAAGTTCATATTAGGAAAGAGGTGTTTAATGCACTAACTATGGGACCAGAAAGTCTGATACCATGCAAGTTTTGATAACCGTTTCTTCAAAAGGTTGTTTTTATTCAGAAGAACTATGTCCGTCAGCCTTCACCGGTTTACTAGAACTTCATGGAGTTCCTTTCCGGCAGCGTTCGCAGTTCCAAATCCCGGAACAAGGAGTGACTGGTCACGATTCGTTACACTCTGCAGAGGTGTGTTTCTTTACCCATAAGAGATCTTAACCTTGGTGCCAACCGGGCAGCTTTCCCGTCCACACTTCCTTTGGTGTGAGGCCCGGTATAAGGTCCTAGCCGTTCATATTCCTCCGCTACCTCGCACACCCACCCTTTGTTGCATACCCCGACCCTGGGTCCTCGTCGGTCCTCTTACACCACTTAAGGATGGACCCCCACGACAACAGTTTGGGACTCGTTAACCAAACTCCTTCGCCGGTAGCTGCAACCCATCATAGACCACTTACCGTGGGGAATTAGAATGGGATCCCCACCCCACCGCTTGCCCAACCTGGGTCAAGTGTCTACGGTAAGCGCATCCGTTGATGTACGAGAGGTGGAAATACAATTGGCTACTCCGTCCCACTCCAGATCTCATGGTGAACACGAGTTTTACGGCACAAGAATCACTGGACGACATTTGTTGTTTAATCCTAGATGGATATAAACCCTTGCAATGGAACCTCCACCATATCAACACAATCCATGGTTCCATTGCCCACCACATAGTCATATTCATAGTTATGAAAATAGTGGTTTTGCTTTTTATGCAATAGTGATAAACATAGTACTTTGCAAGTAATTTGATAGAAATACTCAAATGACATGAGCAAGCAATGAACTTGCCCACGCAAGATTTGTGGACTGACCCTTGTCCTCTGTTTCTGAAAAATAGCATCATTGTCCGATAAGGGCAATGGTTAAAGAAGCAATTATGCATGATTCCAGTTTTAGGGTTTGTTCCCCCTTTCCCGGTGTTTATTATTTTATGTAGAAGGTTAATACTAAGAACAATTTAGGGATACTCTGTTTAGGGTAAAATACAATCCTTGAAATGTTGTCAAGGTGTTTTTATAGTCCAAAGGTATTAATGGACTTATTTTCATTATTGAAAATACTATGTGTGATTTAAATGATTATTTAAATCATTAATTTAAGACTTATTCTTGATGGTCTTCAAAAATTCCTTTTGATATTTTATTCATGTAGAGAATTTTATGCTGATCAATTTTCATATTTTTAATTATTTTTTTAGAGCTATTGAATATTTATTGTGCTTTTCTAAAGTTTATGCATTTTAATAGGATTTGTGAAATGGCAGAAATGCCCCTGGGCCCCACCTGTCGGGGTGGCCCAACGGTTAACCCTAACCCGAGCCACACTTGGGCTCGGTCGGTCGCACCGACCCCTTTCTCCTCTTCCTCGCGAAACCCTACCTCTCCTCTCTCTCTCGCGACGCCGTGGTCGCCTCGCCGTCGCCGGATTAATCCGGCCGTCTCCGACCAGCTCCGGCGGCGCGGTTGGTCGCAAACGAATCACCGCTCGACGGCGCACCGTCTGGTCCGCGTCGATCTGGCTTTCGCCGCCATTCCTGCTCGCCCCCAACCTACTGCATCTCGACCGCATGGATCTGTGAAGATCCGCCGTTCACCGGCGGCCCTGGCGCTGTGGCGCCGCCGTGGTGACGCTGGCGTTGCGGCGAGGTGGTGGCCTGGCTTGGCGCCGCCGCTCGCCCGGCGTGTGCCGCCGTGCCGCCATGGCTGTGCTTCTCCCCCTATGCCTGTAAGTGTTCACTGCCTCCTCCTATCTCTCTCCCTCTGCTACTTCTTCTTCTAGCCTACTCTGCTATGCGTATGCTGCTGCTGTGCTGCTACGCCATGCTTGCCTGCTCATGAGCTGCTGTGCACTGCTGCTGCGTCATGCTTGCACCACTTGCTTCATACCAGCCCTGTGTCTCTGTTCTGGTTATTGTGCTTGCCAGAAGCTCAAGTGTATTCATGTTTGCTGGTTCATGAGCATCTTGTAATGCTCATGGACTGCTAAATTGCTACTGGTTATACTGCAATTTATTCAATTGCTTGCTTGCTGGCTCTAGTTGTTGCTATGGCTCATTTATATGTGTGTGTCATCCCTATATGTATTCCTAATTGGATTACTTGAGTAACTCTTGCTTGAGCAATGACAGTTATGTGTGCTATACATGTCTCGCTTGATCCAGTGGTACATCATGTATTTGATGTGCTTCTGGATACAATCATTTATTTGATTATCTGTGAAGCAACTGTTGATGAATTGGTGCTGTGTAAGATATGTGATTCATGGATTGATGCTAGGTTGGTTCTAGCATGTACTTGCATGCTCTGTCAAGCCCTGATGATCAACTGATCATCAGTTGCTGGGTGCTGATGTATGGTGATGCTTGCTCAAGCATAACCTGATGCTTGCAGTGATCCTCTGGCTCATATGCAAAGCTCTGATGTGTTGATTTCTTGTATATTCATTTATCTGTGTTATTTTGCTTGACTAAATGGATAACTGATGTGAACTGCTGGGCAGTAATGATCAAATAGATTTGATTTGCTTTGGCTAGAGGGATGCCAACCTTGGTTGGGGACCCTAGCCCACTCTGAACCCTTCTGGGTGATGATGTACTGGCTGGAAGTGTTGGCTGTGGTTGAGGTGGCCTTGACAGCCACTTGGTGCTGTCAGGGTAGCTCCCACTTTCTCTGTGAATAACTGTGGTGGATTATTGCTTACTGGCCTGACCATCTTTGGTTGCCAGCTGCTCTTGGTGTTGATAAATCTAGATAGACACATGATAGTCTATCATGTCTGATGGCTTAGCTAGCTATGGTTTGTCAAGTGAACTTGGTAGCTAGCCAGGCTTTGAATCCATGTTGGATTTCTCTGGTTATGTCCCAGTGTGGACATAACCAGTGTTCCCTGGATGATTTCTACTGGCTGTTTTCTCTGTTTGCTTCAACCAAATGACTGGATAGCCAAATGATGACACAAATAGGGTTTCCTACCCTTCTTTTGTTTCTGTGATGCATGTGGATGCTTAAGTATGAGCAAGATATGATCTTGCTCAGGCTCTTGTGTGGTATACCTCACTCCAGCTCCTAGGATGTGTTGTTGGTGTAGAGGTGTTGCTTCTGTGTTGATCTGTTGGTTAATTTGCTTGCCCTTCTCCACCTGGTGAGCTCCTGAAGCTTGATTGGATATTGTGGTTGTATAGAGCAGATTGAACAGTGAGACTGTTCTATCTGTTCTAGCTGTTCTAGGTTGTTCTTGGTGTTCTTACCAGTTCAATCCTGCCGATGGATGATGCAATTGACTAGGGTTTGGCTGAGAAAAGCTTTTATATTATCTCCTTCTCCTTCTCTGGTCGACAACAAGGCCTGGCAGCCTGTTGGTGATTCACCAGCTGTGTGTGTGTGGTGTGCTACATGCACACTGCCTTGTGAGCACTCTGGCTGTGTGTGTGTGCACATACATGGTATTTGGCTTGGTCCTTGGTTGTGGCATGGATCTGCTCGGCAGAAACTTGAGCATATCCACTTCATCTCATTTATTTGCTAAACTGCCAAGTGGCTATGCCACTTGGCATAACATCTTCTTTGTTGTGATTGTGTGCAGGAACAAGTTGATGATCAAGATGAAGATGATCTAGTAGATTAGTATGTAGTTTATTTACTTGTAATTTCCTTATTCTTTTATTATTTAAATAACTTATGTAATGAGTTGTAATATTCATTTATTTCCATTATGAATATTGTAAAGACATTGTAAATTGTGTAATGATCAATAAAGCTCAAAGTTTTCTCTAATGAGCTTTACTTTACTTTAATTGTTTATATTGTTTATAATTTATATTTTACTTAATGAATTTCCTCACAATTTAATATTTAGGGTAATTATGTAATATTTGAATTTGAAATTCAAATTCATCATTGGTTTGAATTCAACCATGTCACTTTATTTAGAATTCAATCATGCAAACTCTCCCCTCTCTTCTCAAAACCCTAAACTAGTGGAGTGAGTTACAAGTTTGTCGCACTCTCGAAACCCTAACCCTAAGGTGTCGAGAGAGAAACTTGTCCCCCTTCGATGCAGTTTTTGTTTAAAAGCGCGAAATTTCCCCAGAATTTACAATGCAATGCACATCCCTTTCTAAAATCTACCCCTCGATCGTCACTAAACCTGGGACATTACAAAGCTCCCAACTTGGAATGGGAAATACATCACCACGGAGGGTGCGTCATCACTTGTGAAATCGGTCATTAGGGCATGTACAATAGTAGGGAAGACATGTCTTCACTTAGTAGTCCACGTCATCTAGAGAAGACGATAAATATTAGGGGTACAAGACATTATATCTTATTATCATCCCTTACAATAAATGAGAATTAATTTTTTTAGTTGGAAATTATGTGGTTAAGGGAAGACAAGTCGTACAATGGGGGAAATAGTCTTCTCTTATTTCATAAGAGATCATCCCTTGGCTAAGGGAAGATAACCTTTTCGTTCTTCCTTCTCTGTCATGCAACTAAGCAAAAGTCCTACGTGGCAAGCATAAGGGAAGGCTGATGTCATCCCATTGTACATGCCCTAACACTATCTATTATTTGGCGCATCTTGTGATCCCACTAGACACCGTAAACTTCATCGAGAAATTTGAAAGGGCTTTTCTATGGTCGGCTAAAGATACCGTCACCAGTGGCAAGTGCAAGGTGAATTGGGACATAGTTTACCTCCCAAATAAGTTCGGTGGCCTTGGGATTCTTAACACATACAAGTTTGGTTTGTCCCTTCGCTTGCGGTGGCCTTGGATTGAATTGAAGGACCCCAGAAAAATTTCGGAGGGCTCCGGAAATCCTTGCAATGAAATGGACACGAAACTCTTCTACGCCGCCACCACCATCACTGTTGGGAATGGTTGAAATAAGCCCTTTTAGAATGCACCTTGGTTGAATGTAAGTAAGCCCAAGGAGATTGCACCTCTCATCTTTGAAGCATCGAAGTGGAATAAGTGGAGCATTATGAAAGCTTTCCAT
The DNA here is from genome assembly GCA_030979885.1 of Lolium multiflorum. Classification (NCBI taxonomy): domain Eukaryota; kingdom Viridiplantae; phylum Streptophyta; class Magnoliopsida; order Poales; family Poaceae; genus Lolium; species Lolium multiflorum. The sequence continues at coordinate 199,233,738 of CM061750.1, forward strand.
GAGGATTGTTGGATAGAAAGATTGACTCGAGGGAAAATTTCACCATTGAGCATCTCACACAAACTATGAAGCTATGTAGATTTTTTAATGGCATGCAACTTACTGAAGACCTCGATGACGACATTTCTTGGAATCTAACATCAAATGGGAAATTCTCAGCAAAGTCAGCCTATGAAGCATAATTTTTCCGAGTTACCTCCTCCAAAATGAATATATCCCTATTTGGAAAGCCCCCTCCTCCTCCAAGTGAATTTATTTGCTTGGCTTGCAACTCAAAGTCGGGTCGTTTGGCAAAAGGAAGTTGGCCAAATATTGGTTTGCGCCCTCTATGTAAGCAAATGATGGAGTCAATGATGCACCTCTTCGTTAGTTGTAGATACACCATCCGTTTTGGGGGCTTCATTAATGATTGTATATGACTCCACAACCTCTCCCCTCGCCAACGGAAATATCACACAATTCAAAGTTTGTGGATCATGATGTCGGACAACTGTACTCCAAATCGAAAAGCTCTCTCCTCCTTCACCTTGCTTACAAATTGGGAGAGCGCAACGCCCAGATGCTTCAAAACAAGCACACACCGCCCTTTGTAATTCTAGATAAGATTAAAATGGAAGCCCGTTTGTGGGTTTTTGTGGGGGCGGAATAATGTCAGGAAAGTTGACTTTGTAAAATGTACCTTTAGTCTTGTAAAAATCTTCTTCATTAATTTAATAGGGCAAAGGTTTTACCCTCGTTTAAAAAACTGTCAGTGATACGCATGGGCTGATGCACATGCAACCCTATGCGTGGATGTATGGTTAATCGAGGATACATGCTCATAAATTAATAAAGGGAAGATCATCGTGCTTGTTTGCTGAGGCTATGCATGTGTGCTCTGTTTCATAAAAGGAACTAAACCGTTAATGGCCTTTTTGACCGAAAGATTTATCACAAGGATTTTGTATGATATAAATCTTGAAATTTCTCTCTAGCAGGCTGTTTAATTTTTAGGATTGCATCATATAGTATTCTTCATAAGGATTCTGTTGCACTCTTTCATAGAAAGTTTTCCATCCATTTCAATCGATCCCTTTAAAAATAATCCCATTTTCGTTGTTGCAATCAGATAAATTTTGGCGCGAACACAATGCTATAGATTCAAGTAGATACAAAAAATGCAATTTGTGTTTCTTCTATTTCCATGTAAATCTATGTGGCCCTAAGAAGGGAATTTATTCCTAACGATAGGATGAGGGAAACTTCTGCCATTGTGCTCATTGATTTTTCAAGAAAAATGGTGTGATTATTTGGATTATGGATGCGGCCTAATTAAGAACTGAAAGGACTATATAATTGAATTATGTGGTTATCCTTCAAAATTATGAGACTATTAGTTTTCAGCACATTGACACATGGAAGAATATTAGTTTTTTTCGAGAATACACACTCGAAGGTGTATCAATCATATGAAGCGGTGCTAATACCTGCGAGGTGTTCGACACTTTGCCTAGATGTATTCAGACGACGAGTCGATAACCGACGCTTTACTCGAGGAGACAGTTGAAGATGCTCTAAGACCCTCCTGTTGAGGAAAGGTTGATGGCCATTTGATCCGAGCAGACCCCAGAACAGAGGGGCCGTGCATTTCCTGATTGTTTTGCCAGTAATAAGAAAGGTACAAGGTTGGGCTGAGTGGCTGATTGTACACAGATTTTAGCAGTTGTTTACGAACATGGAAGAGTGCCGACAAGCCGTGGTGGACGCCGAAGGTAGCATGAACCCTGCTTGCTCTTGCATGGCAGCTAGTGGTTGCAGAAATGACGGACTCTTGTGTGCCAAATAATTGAAATTTAGGTTTTTTGAAAGCTTAACTATATTAGATTTGATTCAATATATAGAAAAGCAGATTACTCCCTCCTTTCTACGAAAATTATCTGAGATTTGTTAAAATTTGAACGTATCTAGATGCTAGGTACACTCAAATTTTAACAAATCTCACACACATTGGTAAGAACAATTTAATTTCAATATATTTATTATAAAATATATTTTATTTGACGTTGTACACATTAGTATATTTTCTATGAACCTGATCAATTTTAGAGAAGTTTTACTGATGAAAAACCTAGAATTTAGTGAATTTCAAATGGAAGAAGAACGCCCCCGCTTAACTAATGCAAAGAGTAACTCCGTGACTAACGTTATTTTGTTTATCACCTGAAAGAGTGCCGACAAGGAAGAAATTGCAAAAGCCCAACGAAAACAAAAAAAAATATACCACAACTAAAAAGACTAGAAATTACGAACTCACCCTCAATTTATTTTTCAAGGATACACCCTGGAAGGTGCATCAAGTTTCATAGAAGAAGAGGCCAAGACGGCCGAACAACGCCAACGAAGGCAACCCGATACAAACACGACGCCACACGGATTACAACACAACCCACACCAGCCGAACGACAAACTCGCCTTGCACCGTCCAGAGGAGACGATACACTAAGCTACTGGGCCGCGTCACGACCGAAGAAAGGAACTCCGGGAAGCCAACTCCAACTTCAAGATGGCACAAGCCAACGCACCGCCCACCCAAAAGTGCCCAGGAACGGCGAGTGAACGGCGGGGTTGAACCAGATCGAAGGAGGCGTCGACCACGAAGAAGAGCCGCCGACGGTGTACATAGCGCCCCGGAAGCCCAAGCTCTGAGCGGCGGCCACCACCGACTCCAAATGGCGCACCGAGGACTCCCGAACCATCTAGGCGACGCCTCCAAGAAGGAAAACGACACAGCCGTGCCGCCGCCGCCCGATCCGAAGACCGGATCAAGGTTTCCCCCGATGTTCGATGCGGGGAAGAGCGAGCAACACCATGGCGACGCCTCCAACGAGGTGACGGCGCCCGCGGGCGTCGCCGTCGCCAGCTTACGCAGGGATTTCTCCCCGGTCCTGCCGCCAAACCCAAGCCCGTCGAAGAAGCGCCGCAAGGAGCCGCCTTTTGGCCACACCGCCATCGAGAAGTGATGTCTACGGGTGCTTCTATTCTTGTAGACAGTGTTGGGCCTCCAAGAGCAGAGGTTTGTAGAACAGCAGCAAGTTTTCCCTTAAGTGGATCACCCAAGGTTTATCGAACTCAGGGAGGAAGAGGTCAAAGATATCCCTCTCAAGCAACCCTGCAACCACAAAGCAAGAAGTCTCTTGTGTCCCCAACACACCTAATAGGTGCACTAGTTCGGCGAAGAGATAGTGAAATACAAGTGGTATGAATGAATATGAGCAGTAGTACGGAAAAATAGCTTGCTGGCGTGCAGTTGATGGTAGTAATATTGTAGGAAGTAAACAAGCAGTAGTAACGCAGTAAAACAGTAAACAAGCAGCGATAGCAGTATTTAGGAACAAGGCCTAGGGATTATACTTTCACTAGTGGACACTCTCAACATTGATCACATAACAGAATAGATAAATGCATACTCTACACTCTCTTGTTGGATGATGAACACATTGCGTAGGATTACACGAACCCTCAATGCCGGAGTTAACAAGCTCCACAATTCAATGTTCATATTTAAATAACCTTAGAGTGCATGAAAGATCGACACGACTAAACCAAGTACTAACTTAGCATGCACACTGTCACCTTCACGCCATGTAGGAGGAATAGATCACATCAATACCATCATAGCAATAGTTAACTTCATAATCTACAAGAGATCATAATCATAGCCTACGCCAAGTACTAACACGGATGCACACACTGTCACCATTACACCGTGAAGGAGGAATAGAGTACTTTAATAACATCACTAGAGTAGCACATAGATAAATTGTGATACAAAACACATTGCAATCATAAAGAGATATAAATAAGCACTTCACTATGCCATTCATAACAGTGAATAAGTATTCTATGAAATATAGCCTAAGAGACCCACACGGTGCACACACTGTCACCTTTACACACGTGGGACAAGGAGTCTCCGGAGATCACATAAGTAAAACCCACTTGACTAGCACAATGACATCTAGATTACAAGCATCATCATATGAATCTCAATCATGTAAGGCAGCTCATGAGATTATTGTATTGAAGTACATAGGAGAGAGATGAACCACATAGCTACCGGTACAGCCCCGAGCCTCAATGGAGAACTACTCCCTCCTCATGGGAGCAGCAGCGGTGATGAAGATGGCGGTGGAGATGGCAGCGGTGTCGATGGATAAGCCTTCCGGGGGCACTTCCCCGCTCCGGCAGGGTGCCGGAACAGAGACTCCTGTCCCCCAGATCTTGGCTTCACGATGGCGGCGGCTCTGGAAGGTTTCTGTGGGTTTCGTCCTCCGTAATAGGGTTTTCACGACGGAGGCTTTAAATAGGAGAAAGGGCAGCCTCGGAGGGGGCCTGGGGCCACCACACCATAGGGCGGCGCGGCCCCCCTCTGGCCGTGCCAGGGTGTGGTATGGGGCCCCCAGGGCTTCCATCGGCGGCTCGGGTGTTGGATGGTTCCGGGAAAAATAGGAACCCGGGCGTTGATTTCGTCCGATTCCGAGAATATTTCGTTACTAGGATTTCTGAAACCAAAAACAGCAGAAAACAGGAACTGGCACTTCGGCATCTTGTTAATAGGTTAGTTCCAGAAAATGCACGAATATGACATAAAGTGTGCATAAAACATGTAGATATCATCAATAATGTGGCATGGAACATAAGAAATTATCGATACGTCGGACGTATCAGCATCCCCAAGCTTAGTTCTCGTCCCGAGCAGGTAAAACAATAACAAAGATAATTTCTGAAGTGACATGCCATAAACTTGATCATATTGTAAACATATGTAATGAATGCAGCGATCAAAACAATGGTAATGACATGAGTAAACAAATGAATCATAAAGCAAAGACTTTTCATGAATAGCACTTTCAAGACAGGCATCAATAAGTCTTGCATAAGAGTTAACTCATAAAGCAATAATTTAAAGTATAGACATTGAAGCAACACAATGGAAGATTAAGTTTCAGCGGTTGCTTTCAACTTGTAAAATGTATATCTCATGGATATTGTCAACATAGAGTAATATAACAAATGCAATAAGCAAGTATGTAAGAATCAATGCACAGTTCACACAAGTGTTTGCTTCTTGGGATGGAGAGAAATAGGTGAACTGACTCAACATAAAAGGTAAAAGAATGGTCCTTCAAAGAGGAAAGCATCGATTGCTATATTTGTGCTAGAGCTTTTATTTTGAAAACATCAAGAGAGTATAAAAGTAAAGTTTTGAGAGGTGTTTGTTGTTGTCAACGAATGGTAGTGGGCACTCTAACTACCTCATCAACCAGACTTTCAAGAGCGGCTCCCATGAAGGACGTTATCTCTACCAGCAAGGTAGATCATCCCTCTTCTCTTTTGTTTACACATGTACTTTAGTTTAGTTTTTCTTTATTTATGGATGACACTCCTCCCAATCTTTTGCTTACACAAGCCATGGCTAACCGAATCCTCGGGTGCCTTCCAACATTCACATACCATGGAGGAGTGTCTATTTGCAAAATTAAGTTGCTTACTGATGAATCAGAGCAAAACATGTGAAGAGAATTATTAATGAAAGTTAATTAATTGGGGCTGGGAACCCCATTGCCAGCTCTTTTTGCAAAATTATTGGATAAACGGATGTGCCACTAGTCCATTGTGAAAGTCTGTCAAAAGTAAATGACAAGATCGAAAGATAAAACACCACATACTTCCTCATGAGCTATAAAACATTGACACAAATAAGAGGTAATAACTTTTGAATTGTTTAAAGGTAGCACTCAAGCAATTTACTTTGGAATGGCGGAGAAATACCATGTAGTAGGTAGGTATGGTGGACACAAATGGCATAGTGGTTGGCTCAAGGATTTGGATGCATGAGAAGTATTTCCTCTCGATACAAGGCTTAGGCTAGCAAGGTTATTTGAAACAAACACAAGGATGAACCGGTGCAGCAAAACTCACATAAAAGACATATTGTAAACATTATAAGACTTTACACCGTCTTCCTTGTTGTTCAAACTCTTTACTAGAAATTATCTAGACCTTAGAGAGACCAATTATGCAAACCAAATTTTAGCAAGCTCTATGTATTTCTTCATTAATAGGTGCAAAGTATATGATGCAAGAGCTTAAACATGAGCACAACAATTGCCAAGTATCACATTATCCAAGACATTCTACCAATTACTACATGTAGCATTTTTCAATTCCAACCATATAACAATTTAACGAAGAGGAAACTTCGCCATGAATATTATGAGCTAAGAACACATGTGTTCATACGAACCAGCGGAGCGTGTCTCTCTCCCACACAAGGATGAACTTATTCAGAGAACTAAGATAACAAAACAAAAATAAAAGCACACACAGACGCTCCAAGTAAAGTACATAAGATGTGACCGAATAAAAATATAGTTTCAAGAGAAGGAACCTGATACTTTGTCGATGAAGAAGGGGATGCCTTGGGCATCCCCAAGCTTAGACGCTTGAGTCTTCTTGAAATATGCAGGGATGAACCACGGGGCATCCCCAAGCTTAGATCTTTCACTCCTCTTGATCATAGTATATCATACTCCTCTCTTGACCCTTGAAAACTTCCTTCACACCAAACTTCAAGCAAACTCATTAGAGGGTTAGTGCATAATCAAAAATTCACATGTTCAGAGGTGACACAATCATTCTTAACACTTCTGGACATTGCACAAAACTTCTGAAAGTTAATGGAACAAAGAAACTCATTCAACTTAACAAAAGCGGCAATGCGAAATAAAAGGCAGAATCTGTCAAAAACAGAACAGTCCGTAAAGACGAATTTTAAAATGGCACCAGACTTGCTCAAACGGAAAAACTCAAAACTAATGAAAGTTGCGTACATATCTGAGGAACACGCATGTAAATTGGCATAATTTTCTGAGTTACCTACAGAGAAAACAGCCCAGATTCGTGACAGATAGAAATCTGTTTCTGCGCAGAAATCCAAATCTAGTATCAACCTTATCATAGAGACTTTACTTGGCACAACAAAACACAAAACTAAGATAAGGAGAGGTTGCTACAGTAGTAAACAACTTCCAAAACACAAATATAAAACAAAGTACTGTAGTAAAAAAACACATGGGTTATCTCCCAAGAAGTTCTTTCTTTATAGCCATTAAGATGGGCTCAGCAGTTTTAATGATGCACTCGTAAGAAATAAGAGTTGAAGCAAAAGAGAGCGTCAAGAGGAAAATTCAAAACACATTTAAGTCTAACATGCTTCCTATGCATAGGAATCTTGTAAATAAACAAGTTCATGAAGAGCAAAGTAACAAGCATAGGAAGATAAAACAAGTGTAGCTTCAAAAATTTCAGCACATAGAGAGGCATTTCAGTAACATGAAAATTTCTACAACCATATTTTCCTCTCTCATAATAACTTTGAGTAGCATCATGAGCAAACTCAACAATATAACTATCACATAAAGCATTCTTATCATGAGTCTCATGCATAAAATTATTACTCTCCACATAGGCATAATCAATTTTATTAGTTGTAGTGGGAGCAAATTCAACAAAGTAGCTATCATTATTATTCTCATCATCAAATATAGGAGGCAAAGTATCCTCAAAGTAAATTTTCTCCTCAATGCTTGGGGGATTAAAAATATCATGCTCATCAAAGCCAGCTTCCCCAAGCTTAGAATCTTCTATAGCATTAGCAACAATAGTGTTCAAAGCATTCATATTAATATGTTCCATGGGTTTTTTAATTTTCGCATCAAACCATCCATGTCTTAAATCAGGAAATAGAATAAGAAGCTCATTGTTGTCCATTATGCCTAAATAGTGTAAACAAGAAACCAAATGTCGCAATTGCAGAGTCTAAAGGAAATAGCTTCGAGTACTTACAACGGCGCCGGAAAATAGCTTAGTAGCCGAGATCCGGAGTGTGAGTACCTTTTACCTTTCCTCCCCGGCAACGGCGCCAGAAAATAGCTTGATGTCTACGGGTGCTTCTATTCTTGTAGACAGTGTTGGGCCTCCAAGAGCAGAGGTTTGTAGAACAGCAGCAAGTTTTCCCTTAAGTGGATCACCCAAGGTTTATCGAACTCAGGAGGAAGAGGTCAAAGATATCCCTCTCAAGCAACCCTGCAACCACAAAGCAAGAAGTCTCTTGTGTCCCCAACACACCTAATAGGTGCACTAGTTCGGCGAAGAGATAGTGAAATACAAGTGGTATGAATGAATATGAGCAGTAGTACGGCGCCAAAAAATAGCTTGCTGGCGTGCAGTTGATGGTAGTAATATTGTAGGAAGTAAACAAGCAGTAGTAACGCAGTAAAACAGTAAACAAGCAGCGATAGCAGTATTTAGGAACAAGGCCTAGGGATTATACTTTCACTAGTGGACACTCTCAACATTGATCACATAACAGAATAGATAAATGCATACTCTACACTCTCTTGTTGGATGATGAACACATTGCGTAGGATTACACGAACCCTCAATGCCGGAGTTAACAAGCTCCACAATTCAATGTTCATATTTAAATAACCTTAGAGTGCATGAAAGATCGACACGACTAAACCAAGTACTAACTTAGCATGCACATTGTCACCTTCACGCCATGTAGGAGGAATAGATCACATCAATACCATCATAGCAATAGTTAACTTCATAATCTACAAGAGATCATAATCATAGCCTACGCCAAGTACTAACACGGATGCACACACTGTCACCATTACACCGTGAAGGAGGAATAGAGTACTTCAATAACATCACTAGAGTAGCACATAGATAAATTGTGATACAAAACACATTGCAATCATAAAGAGATATAAATAAGCACTTCACTATGCCATTCATAACAGTGAATAAGTATTCTGTGAAATATAGCCTAAGAGACCCACACGGTGCACACACTGTCACCTTTACACACGTGGGACAAGGAGTCTCCGGAGATCACATAAGTAAAACCCACTTGACTAGCACAATGACATCTAGATTACAAGCATCATCATATGAATCTCAATCATGTAAGGCAGCTCATGAGATTATTGTATTGAAGTACATAGGAGAGAGATGAACCACATAGCTACCGGTACAGCCCCGAGCCTCAATGGAGAACTACTCCCTCCTCATGGGAGCAGCAGCGGTGATGAAGATGGCGGTGGAGATGGCAGCGGTGTCGATGGATAAGCCTTCCGGGGGCACTTCCCCGCTCCGGTGCCGGAACAGAGACTCCTGTCCCCCAGATCTTGGCTTCGCGATGGCGGCGGCTCTGGAAGGTTTCGTGGGTTTCGTCCTCCGTAATAGGGTTTTCGCGATGGAGGCTTTAAATAGGCGAAAGGGCAGCCTCGGAGGGCCTGGGCCACCACACCATAGGGCCGCGCGGCCCCCTCTGGCCGCGCCGGGGTGTGGTGTGGGGCCCCCGGGCTTCCGGCGGCTCTCGGGTGTTCTGGATGGTTCCGGGAAAAATAAGAACCTGGGCGTTGATTTCGTCCGATTCCGAGAATATTTCGTTAGGGATTTCTATTTTCGTGCCCTCGGGTCCTTAGTTGTGCTCAGTTTTCCCCAGCTCCTTAGTTTTTCCTCAGTTTTACCCAAACCTTTGTCTGAAACCATCACACGTGATGTAACGGCCGGTTGCCCGACGGTTGACCGTTATCTTCTGACTAGTGGGGCCACGTAGAGCCCGCAAAGACACGTCAGACCATCCATCTTTGTTTGACCGTAAGCATCGCTGTATCCCTGACCAAAACGTGAACGAGTGGGGCTTCGGTATATCCAATGACAAGTGGGGCCATGACGCTGATACAAGGGGCAATACATGGGTAGGATTAGATTTTTAAATGGAGCTCTACAGCGATGGCACGGAGGAGGTGGCATGCGGGGTGCCGAGATGAGATCGACGTCCACAAAGAACTGCATGAGGCGAGACCAGACGCATTAGATAGATATGAACTAGACGCGTTTAACCATGCAAAGAAGAGAAGAAATGGTCGACGACATCGAAGACTACGTCAAAACTTTGACTGACCGTGTCGGACACGAACACGAGCAATGTAGAGAAAACTAGTGTCTCTCCTTTCTGGCGTGTATAGGTGGGTGCTAGGAGAGTGTGGTGGCGAAGGGAAAGACCTCGCGGCGGTCTGTGGCGTCCAGCATAGCGGGTCGGCGTGGCCGTGCCCACAGCGGCGTGCATGCATGTTCGGCATTGGCATCAGCATGTACGTTCGGCATTGGCCTCGGCGGTATCTCTGGTGTGTCAGTGATCGAATGAGGGGACGGGATTGAGGGTGCATCCCGACGTTGACCTAGCAGTGGCGGCGAGCATAGCCGTTCTGACCATGCCGATATCGGCATCGGCATCGTTTGGAGGCTGTGGTGCTCGAATCAAGTTGGGATTTGTTTCTCGTAGGCCAAAATGAATTTGAAACAAGTTTCATGTTGAAGGTTAGGTAACGAAAGTTTGTAACTATCCCAAAATTATACTAGCGCCATGGTGAGGTTCTTTTTGATAGAGCTATACGGTTGGGCAAACTTTTTTGACACTTTTTAGATAGGGTTCCTTGTTGTTACACGTATGGCATCATGTATGGAAAATTTGTGGTCATTTGGAGATGTTCGAAAAAATCACTTTGCTTAAGCGCATGCCGTTTCGTCTCGCTGAAACCAGCTTTTCTAACAAGGTGATTTTTTCTACCTTCTCTAAATAACCTCAAATTTCATACAGCTGATCTTCTATACATAGATAGATAGATTGTTTCGTTTTTACATTTTTCGAACTTTTTATTTCCCTTTATAATACCCAATTGATTTTCAGGTCAAAACCTCGAAAAACAGCATCATGTATGGCATCATTTCACCCTAAATTTCAAATTTTCTGAAACTTTCCCTTTTAGATATTCCTTGTTGTTATAGGTATGCCATCATGTATGCCAAACTTGGTTAGGTCTCACTGAAACCAGCTTTTGTAACAAATTAGGTGATGGTTTATCATTTTTTTGCGTGAAAAGTAATGGCAACAACAAATCGGTGATGGTTTATCATATTTTTTTGCGTGAAAATTAATGGCTACAACAAATTGTTGATGCTTTATCTTTTTTTGCGTGAAAAGTAATGGCTACAACAAATTGTTGATGGTTTATCATTTTTTTGCGTGAAAAGTAATGGCAACAACAAATCGGTGATGGTTTATCATTTTTGCGTGAAAAGTAATGGCTACAACAAATTGTTGATGGTTTATCATTTTTTTGCGTGAAAAGTAATGGCAACAACAAATCGGTGATGGTTTATCATTTTTTTGCGTGAAAAGTAATGGCTACAACAAATTGTTGATGGTTTATCATTTTTTTGCGTGAAAAGTAATGGCAACAACAAATCGGTGATGGTTTATCATTTTTTTGCGTGAAAAGTAATGGCTACAACAAATTGTTGATGGTTTATCATTTTTTGCGTGAAAAGTAATGGCAACAACAAATCGGTGATGGTTTATCATTTTTTTGCGTGAAAAGTAATGGCTACAACAAATTGTTGATGGTTTATCATTTTTTTGCGTGAAAAGTAACGCCTAAAATAGTTTATAATTTTTAGCGCGTGAAAAATAATACAGAAAACCGCCCTTCAGCATACTTAGAGGGTGGAAGCTAATTAACCGCCAACAGAGAGAGAGAGGGTTATCCTGCCCGTTCCCTATATCATACGATCAACGGTCGGCGGGCACGATCCGCGTGACATGGGCTAGACCAATCAGGGCGATGATGCACGTCTGCGAGAATTTGTGAAGAGAGAGGGCAAAACTGAGTAGTATCAAGAAACCAAGGGCACCTGAGTAGTAAACAGACTAAGGGATTCAAATTTGAGATTTAAAAAATGGAAAATGTGTGTTTTGTACAATGAAACCCATCTTGGCCTACCTCAAACTATTTGCAATACCAATATACATCAGTGTGAGAATTGTGGCCTCATTTAGACAAAGTATGATTTGGGGGAAGCTGTTTTGGGAAGGGCTTATTGTGGAAAACCATGCACCTTCATAGCTACTAGGTGATTTGAGAAGTGGCAATTTGTGGTAAAACTTGATTTATCTATGATTTATCTATGATTTGAGAAGTGGCAATTTGTGGTAAAGACTCCATGAGTAAGTGCCACTCTTTTTCGGATTTTTTTGCACATTAAATGACTCATTTAACTAGTTTATCCCATTTGTTGACTCTCTGTTGACCAGCCACTTGAGGGTAAAACTGAGTATATTGCACTAGCCAGTATTAGCACTCGAGGGAAAATTGAGCACACAAAAATGCTAGTATAAGACTCGAGGGTATACCTGAGTATATCTAAATTTCCAGGGTTAGACTCGAGGACACGTGCAATTGTTGACGCGTAGACGCGGGTCGCGGTGGAGAAGTCGAGACGTGCAATCGTGGACGCGTGTCGCGTTGCAGAAGTCCAAGACGTGCAGACGTGCACCTGTGCACGCGTAGGACGCGGGTCGCATTAACCACCCCTCGCCTTTATAGACGCCTCCTCGCACTCTCTCTGTCACTCTCACTCGCTCACGCATCGCCAACTCTCTCACGTCCCATCATCTTCTCCAAAGCAAAAACCCTCTCCCTCTCCCTCTTCCTCTTCCTCCGCCGGAGAGATGGACAAGGAGAATGCCAATCCCATTGTCGAGGTTGGCTCAAAGCGCGACGCCTCCATCTTCGGCGCCGTCCCCACGGACGACGCCGCCGCCGCCGCCGCCGTCGCCGGTGCATCGGAGGCTGCCTGCCGGTGGCGGTCAGATCCCGGCGGGATGGGACGACCCTACGACCCCGTGCCGTACGTCCCGCCCCCGAACCCCTACGACACCTCCCTGGAGGACCCATGGAACGAGGTAACTACGGTTTGCTTCCTTTTTTGTTCCCCATTCCTTTTTGAACCCTATTTTTGCTGGTGTAGATGGATCTGTAGATGGATGAGTATTGGGCTAATATTTGCGCCGATTTTATTCCATTTTGTTTTGATCACTTCTTGATTTCGTTTAAGATTTGGGGTTCGGCTGTTCGGTTAATTTATGCAAGTAATATTGGATCTCAATCAATCAGTTATTTTATGCACTAATCAAAAGATATCAACCGTTTAATTTTGCAAATAATCTCGAATGTGTTCAAGTTCAGATCTAGTTCAGATCTAGAATCTGTTTCTCTGCCTATGATGAATGGTTGGGCACAAATTTTTACAGGGAGGGTTCAGCGAACCATTGCTGTGTACAAATCTGTTGTGCATGAGCTTTAGTTCGCTAACTCCTTCCCTGTAGATATATAATCATGTCCACTCTAACTGAGGCTGACTCTGTTTTTCTTAACTTTGTTATCATGTACGTTAGTCATCGTTGCAACTCATTCACTAGTTTCTGTTTGATATGGATCAGATGTCTGGCAGCGACGTCGGCAGCGACGAAGAGGAGGAGGACGTCAAGACTCGCCAAGTCTGCGGAGGCTGGGTCGGCCAGTACATCTCCTACTTCTCCAAGGGTGTACGGGTGCCCTTCACACCAGGAGACTCGGCGCCACGGACTTCAACTGCCTCGTCACGCATGCTAAGAACATCAGCAACACCTTCCCCAACGTTGGCACGACGGTGAACGTCCACTCCTTCCGCGCCAAGCACAGGACGCTCGGCATGCACCTCCGCAGCTTCCAGCGGGTGGAGATCGCCGCCGGCGCATGCCTCCGCTCAAGCCCAAGGCTCCCAAGGGGAGCAAGAGCAACAAGTGGAGGCAGAGCCAGATGGGGTAGGCGGAGTCCTTGACGTGTGCTGCTGCTGCTGCCTCCTAGTTTGTTGTTGGGATCCCTTTGTTGTTAGCTAGGGATCCCTTGTTATGTTAGTATGATGGTGCTGTGAAGAACCTGTTACTATGTTGGCTGCTGTGTATGCAGCCTATTATCTATCCATATTATCTAGGGATTATCTATCCCTAGTCTACTATATTTTGTTGGCCGTACTTAGTTTTCTTGATTTACTATGACTGTGAATTTATCGTACATTATCCTGGAGATTTGCTTCTAGATTTAACTACATACATATGGACCAGAGGGAGTACTAGATTTGCTGCCATATTGGGCAAACAACGAGGGCCAAAAGGCACAAATAATTGAAGAAAGTCAGAAATGCAAGCTTCTCTAGATTTTATACTAATTTGGTGAAAAGGACAGAGAGAAAGAGGGGAAAAAGGTGCACTTAATAATGCCAATTTTGGGCCGAGAGAGACAGAACCCAGCTCCTGCTCACGTGCAACCAAACGCTTCTCGTCCTGTCCCACGCGGTCCCTTTCTACCAGCCCCACGCGACGCGGCCCACACGACGTGGCCCCACACGACGCGGCCCCACACGTGACAGAACGGTCAACTAAACGGGAATCCTGCCGTCCGAGCTGCTGCATTTCAGACAAACGTTTGGGTAAAACTGAGGAAAAACTAAGGAGCTGGGGAAAACTGAGTACAACTAAGGAACTGAGGGCACGAAAATAGAAATCCCATTTCGTTACTAGGATTTCTGAAACCAAAAACAGCAGAAAACAGGAACTGGCACTTCGGCATCTTGTTAATAGGTTAGTTCCAGAAAATGCACGAATATGACATAAAGTGTGCATAAAACATGTAGATATCATCAATAATGTGGCATGGAACATAAGAAATTATCGATACGTCGGAGACGTATCAAGAAGCGACGCTGCCGTCGTCGGAGAGGGAGGTGCTGACCTTCGTCTCACCGCACGAAGAACGGGGACTGGAGGGTGAGGCTCCAGCCCGCCGCCGCCCGGCCGGCCGCCGACACCTCCATGGTGCCCAGCAGCCGACGCCTACAGGTGTCCATGCGCTGGCGTGCAGCCGCGGCAGGCCCTAAGATCCCGGCCGCCGCCGCAGGGGACGCCTCCCTCGCGGGGGAGAGCAGCGCCTCCGCCGACCCGAGATGCGCCGAATGCCGGCCTCCTGCAGCACCTCGCCGCCGGAGGAGCGCCGCCGTGTCCCGCACCGCCGCCACTAGAAGAGGAGGCCGCCACCGCGCGAGGGAGAGGCCCCGCCGCCGCCGTCATCGCCCGGGCTTTGCCCGGCGGGACCTCTGGCGGCAGCGGAGGAGGGGGAGCAGGGTGGGAGCCTAGGGTTTTGTCAGGGAGCGGGAGGAGGACCCTCAATTTATGAAAGCTAGTCCCAAGCTCAGACATAACAAGCTTACTAGGTCACAATGTTACAAACCCAACACTTGACGTCGAGAAGATACATGCGCCGCAACAGTCCATAAGGGGCATCGTCATCACCCATTGTCTTGCCAATCGACGACTCCAACTTCAGTACGGACAACCATCATCACAATAAACACATTAAAGGTTGTACGAAATCCACGCTATCCAATAAATGACACGCTATGTCAGAATTGCCGCTTTAATTTCGGCGACGTTAGTCGTGATGGGGAGAGAAGCACCACACATGCCTTGAGCCGGTGGAGTCCATCGTAGTAACAAGCATGCAACCAACTAAAGCCACCTTGCGAATGCCATCATCTACACCGGCACTTTGTTGTCGTCTGGCTCCTAGACACAACAACTCAGTTATCCTTAATCGGGCAAGGCCGGGCTGGTGAGGCCTTTACGGCTTTACCTAACAGGAGCATAGCGCCTAAGGCAACGATACTACTCTCCATAGTATAGCGCCTAGCTGAATGGCGCTACTTAGCCATGGGATGGGCCCAAGCTGGCCCCGCCATGCCATGTTGGTAGGGAGTGTAGCGTCTGTCAGATGGACGCTACACCACTGAGCATAGCGCCTAGCTATTAGGCTCTACCTAAAAGGGTTAGCCTAGTGATAAAATACTTCTGCTGAAAGTTCATTATGTGAATTTCTTACGTCTTTGGGCTAGTTTTGTCCATTTTGCCTCTGTCGCTATGAGGAGAGAAGCACCACACAATCCTTGCGCCGGTGAAGTCCACCGTAGTAACAAGCAAGCGTGCAACCAACTGACGCCACCCTGAGAATGGCATTATCTACACCAGCACACCGTTTTCGCCTGACTCCTACACACAACAACTCCGATTTCATCATGCATGTTGAGGGAAAGTGATGCAAGGAATACCCAATTAAGACGTTGCAAATCCATCTGTAGAATTTGTCGGTTATTCTACAAATGGATAAAGGTAATAAAGACTTGAGACAACAAATAATTATACTATGTGGCTACTCTCCACTAGTACCATATAGGGTCACACTAATCATAACCAAATATAATTCTCCTTGTTACCAGCACAACATTCTAATGAGCACCATACCCAACAAATACAACATCTATATCAGCACGTAGGGAAATTTAGAGAAGTTTTACACATGACAAACCTAAAAATGTAATTGTTTTTGGATGGAGGAAGTACGTCTTCTTAACTAATGCGGGTCAAAATAAATAATAAGCTTACGCAGTTCATCGGTTATTCAGTTCGCCATCTCCATATGTTCTTGGCCAAGCAAGCAGACAAATAAAATATGATTTGCAACACGTGCAGATATGACATCCGGCTGCAAGCACCAGCCATATATGTGACTAAGCAGTTCTCATGCATGAGCCACGAGGGCTCATCTTCGATCGGCCACCGTTCTTTGGTGTAGGGTGCACAGGGGTGGCGAGATGACATCGAGAGACGGCAGGTCACCGATGCTATATCTTGAGTTTTTGGTCTATCTGAACTTTGGTTCCTCATTGACTTGTGGAGTTGTTGATATGCGAAAATCTGCAAACTTTGTTGCTTTCCCTGTACCTAACATCTATGCAAATCAATCCACCAGTTTTGTGGGCTATATACATAATGCTCTGGTGGTTAATCTAGACGCAAACATGAGGTACAACCTCAGCCTGTGATTCCATCCTGGACAAGGAAACCCAGCATAATAAACATAGGAAACCTAGCAGACCAGAGGGGGCCTGTCCTGACTGGTTGTTTCGCCGGGAAGAAACAAAGCAAGGTAGCTGCTGCAGCATTACTTTGTTTTTCACCTGAAGGAGTGCCAAATTTGTCTCCCTGCCTGAATGTTGGACCACAAAGTCATCCATGTCTGACAACACACCCTTGGCTTCTTCGAAAATCATTCAGAACCTTGATCTGTCCTGGTGTTTGGCTCGAAGGGCATTAGACACAGATGTGCTGTCCACCTCAAGAATCACACATGCCTGGCCTCTACGCGAGAGCCCAGATTCCCTTGCTAAGCTTTCCATTTCGTTGGGTGAAAGAGAGATGACCTCCCAATCTCTGTAAGAGATCTTGTAAATGTCAAGTCAAACTTCTGTGACATTGTCTAAGTTATAAAGATCTCTTTCTAAAAAAAACAAGGGAGGCCGATGCCTGCTTGCTCTTGCATTGCATCACATGCTAAATACTAAGGATCACGGTACAACAACTTTGGTTGCGAGCTAGTGTCTCCTTCAGACACGGTCACGCAGGGAGTAGCTAACAAGCTGCATGCATGTCAACAGATTGAGCTGTCCAGCCAAAATGAACTTTCGTGATCACTTAATTGCAGAAGTCCGACGGAAAAAGAATTACAAACACACCCCCATATTATGATAGCTAGTCCCAAGCCAAGATGCCACTAGCTTACTAGGTCACCACGTTACAAACCCAACACTCTGACATCGAGAAGATACAACCTAAGAGCTATCGACTATCGCCATCATCCATCGTCATGCCAATCGATGACTCCATCATCTCAATGATCACAATAAGGGTTGTACGGAATCCACGACATCCACTAAATGACACGCACAACAGAACTGCCACTTTAACTTCGGCGACTTTTGTCGCGATAGATAGTGAAGCACCACAGAAGCCTTGCTCCGGTGGAGTCTACCGTAGTAACAAGTGTGCAACCAACTGAAGCCACCTTGGGAATGCCATCATGCATGTACGCAAGCATGCCGTTGTCGTTTGGATCCGACACAACAACTCCAACTTCAACATGCATGTTTAGGCAAACTGACACAAGGAAATGCCCAACTAATTAAGACGTTTAAAATCTAACGGCCGCCCTAGATCAAATACCCACCATAAATGTTGCACATCTTCGGCAGTCATCGCTGCACGACCAGAAGTTAATAAGGGCCTTTTGATTTAAATTACGTTCATAAATTTTTTAGAGGATTGGTACTTTTACTACATGTGTTATTTTTTAATAATTGCTACACAAGTTGTTTGATTTGTAGGATTAAGCCCTATAGAATTTTTCATATGGATTCCATTAAACTACATTTCATAGAAACTTTCCATCTAGTCAAAAGCTCTTCGTAGTTTTTCCCTCTACTTCAGTTCAACAAACTTTGGTGCAAACACAATACTATGGGTTTCAGGTTGATATGATAGTGCAATCTTGTGTTTCTTTCTATTTCTTTGTTTCACATGAAAAGAGCAGAGAAACTTGTTCCTTCGTCCTCATCATTGTCCCGAGAAAGGATATGTGTGGCTATTCTGCAACTGGATGAACGTAACTAAAACATGAGACAACAAATAATAATACTATGTGGCTACTCTTCATAGCATTAAGAGCTGAGTAGGCAAAGAAACTCCAAGGTCCATCAATACATGAAAAATATTGGTTCACATTCTTTTAAACGCAAATATTGGTTTATCGTGTTGAAATATATAGCCCAGCTTTTCCTTCGGTTCAGACTTTCAGGTTCTTTGGCTAGTGCATCAATTTAATACGGTATATCAGAGCCTTTGATGTTTCAAGGTCTAAACCTCGATGACGCACTATTTAAATAAAAATAGTTGCGGCATTTTCATTGATCCCACCACATATGTCTAACCTAAATGCGAGGGGCAGTAATATATCCTAGCTCTTTCCATCGGTGAGACTCTAGTTTGCGTTAAATAGTGCATCAATTCAATATATCTTTGGCTGACATGGTGTCAATGTGTCCCTATGTTTTGCTTCCACATGTTGTCACTGGGTTTCAATCAATCGTTTTATGTATGTGTGTGATATGCAGGCATGCAAGCATACGCCTAGTGCACGCCCTGATGCATGGTTAGAGCGTCTCCAACGATGTACATGCATGTAAAACTACCATATACATCACCTTGGGACAAAAAAAGGTTCTAACATGATATATGACAAAGAAGGCTATTTTGTTTACATCTTTTTGCATAGTTTGTGATAGGTGATGCAAATATACATCACATCAGAGGTGTCGTATCGCAAAACCGGTCGCGCGCGTGGCTTCAACCATCACTTTGTCGTTTCCTAGCCCCCACCCACGCGGCCGTCTTACCTGTCGCCAGTCGAATCCCAGCCAAATCCAACATGCCACCATCGGGGATTGACTCGTCGTCGCTCTTCCATCGCGCTCCGGCCCTGCACCGCCTCGGCCGCCTCCTCCGGTAGCCTGAGATGGCTGGAAACGCCATGCTGCCACCGAGAAAATCCGCCGACCACCGAGCCGATTCCGGCTCGTCGCGTCCTCTGCTGGCCATCTATGGAGCCGCACCACCCCGGAGAGCTTTGACCTGAAGGACGGGAGGTACCACACTGCACCCCCGATGAGACTGTGTCACCCACATCATTGAGTGGTACCATGTGATTCACGATGAAGATACCTATGAAGATTCTTCAGAAGAATCTCATGGAGGAGTGGTAGTCATCAAGGGCGGACGAAGCTAGGTAGCTAGGTGAGCCACTGCCCACCTCGAAATTTTGGAAAATGTTCTATTTTGGTCATTTGAATATATTTTTATCAAACATGGGCAGTGCAAAAATAAAAATCAGGGATGTTCCCACCCGACAGTTTTTTGTGCATCCGCCACTAGTGGTCATGGTTTGGGAAACAAAGGAGTGGTCATCAATGAATTGTGCGATGAACTATGAGTGTTTGTGAGTTGATTCGTGTGCAACTTGATGATGAACTATTCGTGTAATAATGATGCAATTTGTGTGATGTAATATTTAGTAGTATTATTTAGATTTTTTCGTGTTTTCAAATCATTTAAATATTTGTTTTATCCATAAGTTTGCAACTGTGAAATATACATCACCAAGGGTGGTGCCATATTTTAAATCACCTTGAAATGCACAGGTATTTTACATCACCTGAAATAGCATAACTTTTTGTGATATTAAAATTGGAACACACAAAAAAATAGGTGATGTAAAACTGTGTTTTTGGTGATGTATGGATGCTCTTAAATCTAGGGAACATATTTAAACAGGTGCACTCAGGAGCTGCAGTGTCATCCTTCAAGCCCCTCCTGATGAGGAAAGATCTCGTGATGACCATTTGATTCGGCCAGACCACAGGTGGCCCTGCCTTGCCTGGTTGCTTTGCCAGGAAGAAGCAAGGTACAAGGTTGGGCCGACTGCACACAGATTTTAGTTGTTGTTTTCTGCTGTGGAAGAGTGCCGACAAGCGAGGTGGATGCAGAAGGTAGCACGAACACTGCTTGCTCTTGAATGGGAGAGGAGAATAGTGGTTGTGAAAATGACGGACTCGTGTACATCTCAAACAGATGCAGTTCACCATCAGTTTGTACGGCGGAAGAATAGTCGCCGTGTGCCAAAAGAGCTCAGTTGGTACCTGGTGGCTGGTGGTCCTCTTTGGACAGACAAGATATATACGATTTGCAACACGTGCTGAGAAATACATGTGACGAAGCTGTCCTCGTGCATGAACGGCGTGGCTTCATCTTCAGCCGCCGTTCTTTGGCGTTCGGTGCACGGGGGCGGCGAGATGATGACATCGCTGAGACAGCAGGCCAACGAGGCTATATCTTGAGCTTGGACCTATGTCTGAAACTTTGGTTCCTTATCTCTGTGCTATTCATAATGCTTTTTTTTTGCGGGGGCTGTCCATAATGCTTTAATGTTGAACAGATCTTATACTTATATTGAGATTTTATTAATTAATAAATGCGACAAAAAATTGTAGCACTAGAATATGATATCATGCTAGTACCATGTTCATGAAACTCGTGTATTATGATACTACCCACCGCGGCAAGCCTTAAGTCACGGTGATGTAGGTGGTGGCTAACTAGATGCATGTCAACAAATTCGGTTGTGCAACAATAATAGGATTTTTTTGACCGCTTAATTGCAAAAACCAAACAAAAACCAAAATTACCAGCTCATGAAAGCTAGCCACAAGCCAAGACCCCACAAGCTTACTAGTTGGTCACAACGTTTACAAATCTAACACTGACGTTTAGAAGATTCTCCCGTCGTAGCTATTCATAAGCACTAACATCCTCACCGACCATCTTGTCGATCAACAACTCCGGCTTCACTATGGATAGCGCACCACATTGAACACCGCAACAATTGTTATGAAACGCAAGGTATCCAATAAACAATTGACACGCATATCAAAAACACCGATTTAATTTTGGTCACTTTTGTCACGATGAAGAGAGAACATGAGAGCAACCAAATAAGGCCACCTTATGAATGCCATCATCGACGTTGTTGTCGCCTGGCTCCTAGACATAAGAACTCCAACTTCACCATATTGAGTCAAACTGATGAGAACGAATTTAGTTAGTACGCAGAAAACCAAATTCATATTCCTGCAAAATATGTATGATGGCCTATTGTGTATCGGTATGGACGTTTGTGGTTGCAAAACTACCCGGCCATCCATGTTTGGATCTAGAGATATAAATGGTACATACAATTTTCACTTCAAAACCGCATCCACATCATTTCTTAAGGATATGTCAAGTAATTATTCAAATTCGACATACATGGACGCGAATACGGATATTGCTCGTGCGGATATCCAAGATGGATATGGTGCAGATATGGTATTGCCATTATCCAATGGATACGGATTATCCACTATTTTTCTTAGAATATCGGACCTTCTTAATTATGATAGTCTCGATCAGATAATCTGATTAAATTACCCAATTAATCCTTGCGAGTACTTAATTAGTAAACAAATGACACTATAACCTTAGCGATCATGTCGTAATCACCCTATGTTTGTATGTGCATTCCTAGCCTCCTAGTTCCTGCCGCCCAACTGCACCAACGCCCTTATCATGCGGCGCACCTCTCCCTTCATCCGGTCGGTGATTGTCTTTGTGTAATGCTATTAAGTTACTGCTATCTTCACATTGGTGAAATTTTGAATGATTTGCCACTTTGGATTATTATTGTTCGTATTGTTTGTAAGGGTGAAAATATGTGTTGTTGCGTGCATTTATCCGATAATCTTTGTTCATTTTTTTTATCTGAATCTGCTCAGTGTCCGATCCAAATCCGTCGTCTGATATAATCCAGATTCGAGTTCACATCCGATTATTATTCGCTCTGCTACAAATCCACCAAAATAATATAATAAAATATATGAAAAGAGTATTGTCTGATCCGTTTACATCCCTAATTAGATCGGATTAATCGGTGCAATGCAAATAAAACAATTTGGCATGTGCTATATATATATGCCTGATTGATTAGTTAAACAAGAAGGAAGAATATAGGGCGCGTTTAGTAGCCTGCAGAGGCCTTTTTGCATGGGCTGAGAAGGGAAATGGGCTGTTTGGTTGTCTGCAGACCACCGCCCGTTGTTGCACGAACCGGGTTTTAAAGCACCTCCGGAACAGCCCTGGAGGAACGCCTGGAATGGCAGTTTCTGGGGATCCAGGCCCGTTGTCGTGAGAAGGTTGCACGCGTGGGGAAAGAAGATGGAAACGTCGCATCCCTTCGGGAACACGCGCGATAACTTGCCCCACCGCCCCTCTCCTTCGTCTCACTCGCGACATCGCCTCCCCCCCCCCCCAACTGTGACATCACCAAGGCGGTTCCTCTACCATCGACCAATCTGCCGCACTGCTGCAAGGAGGAGCTGCGGGACCAGAGGAGGAGATGACGGTGAGAAGCACCGCGACATTGGTCGGAACCTGCACCACGCTCTTCACTGGCATCTCGAGTTCGGCCGCGAACTTGACCTCGTCCTCGACCAGAACAATGGCGGTAAGGTCCTCTTCATTTTACCTTCGTCGTCATTGTGCGACAACTGGCCTTGCTTGAGCATTTGCAACGACATGTGGATTAGATATGCTAGGGTTTTCATTAGGATTGGGTTCAGATAGATGTTTGCTAGGTGTCGTGGTGATTGCTTGTTGTTCTTGTCGAGTTCTCGGTGTTCACGGTCGCAATTTGCTTAGATCTGCTAGTGTAATATCCAATCGCGGTATATCCTTTGTAAATCGGACTGAGGATTGGTCAAACTGTCAGATTTTACTGTGCATGCAAAGAGGGGAAGGGTTTTTTGTGCTGAAGTTTAGCATGTTGTGATTGCTGTGCGAAAGATTAAGCTGAGTCGCGCTAGTTTGTTCAGATGCAAGAGGAGATAGAGGACTTGAAGAACGAAGTTGATATGCTCAAGAATCTGGAGAGAACACAAGCACAAGTGATGAGTGCTAAGAAACAATAATGGAAGGCAGAAAGAAAGGCTTTGGAGGCTGAAAAGAGAGAGCTAGAGTATGGCATATACGATCTGCTCCAAGTGAACTTTGCAATCAAGGATAAGCTCAAGAGGATCAGCCCTATTTGTGATGAGTGATGAATATGTTGTAGATGTATTGTAGGAGATCCTGCGAAAGGTTGAGCTAGGGAGAATTCCTAATGTACCCTAAGTAGAATTTTTAATGTACCCTAAGTACCACTCGCAATGTACTCTATTTGAACTGATACTTGTGTTGTTTTTTATTGAACTGCTACTTGTGTTGTTTCTGATTGAACTATGCCGATGATTATAACCTGGGATTATAGTATGAGGAGACGATTGATCAGAACCTATGGCATGACTGAACATGATCATGCCATTGGTTCATCTCCTCCATATGCCCTCATATTATGAGGCCTATGGTACCTTGCTTAGCATGTTTCTGTTTCTTTAGTTCTGCATTGGCCAATGATTGAACAATGGCACAACGGAAGGCAAGGTGGTGCCCTAAAACTAAGTCATGTATGCCATATTCGTTGCACACTAGACTTAGTTTGTGGATAGTCCCTCTGTCTGCCCGTGTGATCCAATATATGAGGCCTCCTTTTGATTTGTCTAGTGCATTGGACAATGATTTAACAATGGCACAACGAAAGGCAAGGTGCTTCTCTCAAACTTAGTCATATGTGTCATATTGCTTGCAGACTAGACTTAGTTTGCGGATAGTCCCTTTGCCTGATGTGTGACCCTACATATGAGGTCTCTTTTTGGTTTGTGTAGTGAATTGGCCAGTGATTCAACAATGGCACAATGGAAGGCAGGGTGCTGCATTGAAACTTAGTTGTGTATGCCAGTTTCCCTGCACACTAGACTTAGTTTGGGGACAGTCCCTTTGCCTGCCATGTGACCAAATGTATGAGTCATCTTCTGATTTTTCTTCTGCGTTGGCCAATGAGTCAACAATGGCACTGATACGTCTCAAACGTATCTATAATTTCTTATGTTCCATGCTACTTTTATGACAATACTTGAATGTTTTATACATACTTTACAGCATTATTATACATTTTCCGGCACTAACCTATTAACAAGATGCCGAAGCGCCAGTTGCTGTTTTCTGCTGTTTTTGGTTTCAAAATCCTACAAAGGAAATATTCTCGGAATTGGACGAAATCAACGCCCAGGGTCCTATTCTTCCACGAAGCTTCCAGAAGACCGAGAGCCACGATACAGAAAACCTTCCAGAGACGCCGCCGCCGCCAATCCCATCTCTTGGGATTCAGGAGATCGCCTCCGGCACCCTGCCGGAGAGGGAAATCATCACCGGAGGGGCTCTACATCATCATGCCCGCCTCCGGATTGATGCGTGAGTAGTTCATCCTTGGACTATGGGTCCATAGCAGTAGCTAGATGGTTGTCTTCTCCGCTTTTGCTATCATTTTTTAGATCTTGTGAGTTGCCTAACATGATCAAGATCATCTATTTGTAATGCTACATGTTGTGTTTGGTGGGATCCGATGAATCTAGAATACTATGTCAAGTTGATTATCAATCTATCATATATGTGTTGTTTATGTTCTTGCATGCTCTCCGTTGCTAGTAGAGGCTCGGCCAAGTTGATACTTGTAACTCCAAGAGGGAGTATTTATGCTCGATTGGGTTCATGCCTCCATTTAATCTGGGACAGTGACAAAAGTTCTAAGGTTGTGGATGTGCCGTTGCTACTAGGGATAAAACATCGATGCTTTGTCTAAGGATATTTGTGTTGATTACATTACGCACCATACTTAATACAATTATCTGTTGTTTACAACTTAATACTGGAGGGGGTGCGGATGCTAACCCGAAGGTGGATTATTTAGGCATAGATGCATGCTGGATAGCGGTCTATGTACTTTGTCGTAATGCCCTGATTAAATCTCATAGTAATCATCATTGATATGTATTGAATCTTTATTTGTCAATTGCCCCTGTAATTTGTTCACCCACATGCTAGTTATCTTATTGGAGAGACACCACTAGTGAACCGTGGACCCGGTCCATTCTTTTACATCTGAATACAATCTACTGCAATCATTGTTCTTTACTGTTCTTTGCAAACAAACACCATCTTCCACTCGATACGCTTAATCCTTTGTTTTCAGCAAGCCGGTGAGATTGACAACCTCACGTTACGTTGGGGCAAAGTATCTTGATTGTGTTGTGCAGGTTCCACGTTGGCGCCGGTTTCACTGGTGTTGCGCCGCACTACACTCCTCCACCAACAACCTTCACGTGCTTCTTGGCTCCTACTGGTTCGATAACCTTGGTTTCTTTCGAGGGAAAACTTGCGCATCATACCTTTCTCTTGGGGTTCCCAACGGACGTGTACATTACGCGCATCAAGATCTTTTTCTGACGCCGTTGCCGGGGAGATCAAAACACGCTGCAAGGGGAGTCTTCACATCCAATCTCTTTACTTTGTTTTTGTCTTGCTTTACTTTATTTACTGTCTTGTTTGCTTTATATTGAAAACACAAAAAATTTAGTTACTTGTCTTTATTCTATTTGCTTAGTGATACGTCTCCAACGTATCGATAATTTCTTATGTTCCATGCTACTTTATTGATGATATCTACATGTTTTATACACATTACATGTCGTATTTGTGCATTTTCTGGAACTAACCTATTAACAAGATGCCGAAGTGCGTTCTGTTTTTTTTTTGGTTTCAGAAATCCTAGTAACGAAATATTCTCGGAATTGGACGAAATCAACGCCTGTGTTCCTATTTTGCCCGAAGCATCCAACACCCGAGAGCCGCCGGGGGCTGGTGGGCCCAGATGACATGGTGGCGCGGCACAGGCCCTGGCCGCGCCACCCTATGGTGTCGTCGCCTCGTCGACCCTCCTGCGCCGCCTCTTCGCCTATATAAAGCCCCTGCATCGAAAACCCTTACGGAGGAACTCACGATACGCAAAACCTTCCAGAGCCGCCGCCATCGCGAAGCCAAGATCTGGGGGACAGTCTCTGTTCCGGCACCCTGCCGGAGCGGGGAAGTGCCCCCGGAAGGCTTCTCCATCGACACCGCTGCCATCTCCACTGCCATCTTCATCAACGCTGCTCCCATGAGGAGGGAGTAGTTCTCCATTGAGGCTCGGGGCTGTACCGGTAGCTATGTGGTTCATCTCTCTCCTATGTACTTCAATACAATGATCTCATGAGTTGCCTTACATGATTGAGATTCATATGATTTTGTATCACAATTTATCTATGTGCTACTCTAGTGATGTTATTAAAGTAGTTCTATTCCTCCTGCACGTGTGTAAAGGTGATTAGTGTGTGCACCGTGTGGTTCTTGTCGTAGGCTATGATCATGATCTCTTGTAGATTGTGAAGTTAACTATTACTATGATGGTATTGATGTGATCTATTTGGTTATGTTGATCTATCTTACACTAAAGGTTACTAAAATATGAGCATTATTGTGGAGCTTGTTAACTCCGGCATTGAGGGTTCGTGTAATCCTACGCAATGTGTTCATCATCCAACAAAAGTGTAGAGTATGCATTTATCTATTCTGTTATGTGATCAATGTTGAGAGTGTCCACTAGTGAAAGTCTATTCCCTAGGCCTTGTTCCTAAATACTGCTATCACTGCTTGTTACTGTTTTACTGCGTTACTACTGCATGTTTACTTCCCGCAATATTACTACCATCAATTGCATGCCAGCAAGCTATTTTCTGGCGCCATACTACTGCTCATATTCATTCATACCACTTGTATTTCACTATCTCTTCGCCGAACTAGTGCACCTATTAGGTGTGTTGGGGACACAAGAGACTTCTTGCTTTGTGGTTGCAGGGTTGCATGAGAGGGATATCTTTGACCTCTTCCTCCCGAGTTCGATAAACCTTGGGTAATCCACTTAAGGGAAACTTGCTGCTGTTCTACAAACCTCTGCTCTTGGAGGCCCAACACTGTCTACAAGAATAGAAGCACCCGTAGACATCAAGCACTTTTCTGCGCCGTTGCCGGGGAGGAAAGGTAAAAGGCACTCATACTCCGGTTCCAGGTAACAGTACTTTTCTGGCGCCATTGTGTGTGTGCTCGAAGCTATTTCCTTTAGACTCTGCAATTGCGACATTTGGTTTCTTGTTTACACTAGTTAGGCATAATGGAAAACAACAAAAATATGAGAGATCTTTATGAACTTTATCTTGAATTAGGACATGATGTGTTTGAAGAAAGAATTAAGAAACCCATGGAACTTTATATGCATGCTAATGGGAATGTTATTACTATGAATGCTTTGAACACCATTGTTGCTAATGCTATGGAAAATTCTAAGCTTGGGGAAGCTGGTTTTGATGAGCATGATATTTTTAGTCCCCCAAGCATTGAGGAGAAAATTTACTTTGATGATACTTTGCCTCCTATTTATGATGATTATAATGATAGTAGTCTTTTGTTACCACCTGTTATGGAGGATAAATTTGATTATGATTACAATATACCTCCTATATTTGATAGCTACTTTGTTGAATTTGCTCCCACTACAACTAATAAAATTGATTATGCCTATGTGGAGAGTAATAATATTATGCATGAGACTCATGATAAGAATGCTTTAAGTGATAGTTATATTGTTGAGTTTGCTCATGTTGCTACTGAAAGTTATTATGAGAGAGGAAAATATGGTTGTAGAAATTTTCATGTTACTAAAACACCTCTCTATGTGCTGAAATTTTTGAATCTACACTTGTTTTATCTTCCTATGCTTGTTACTTTGCTCTTCATGAACTTGTTTATTTACAAGATTCCTATGCATAGGAAGCATGTTAGACTTAAATGTGTTTTGAATTTGCCTCTTGATGCTCTCTTTTGCTTCAAATACTATTTCTTGCAATTGCATCATTAAAACTGCTGAGCCCATCTTAATGGCTATAAAGAAAGAACTTATTGGGAGATAACCCATGTGTTTTTTTTACTACAGTACTTTGTTTTATATTTGTGTCTTGGAAGTTGTTTACTACTGTAGCAACCTCTCCTTATCATGTTTTTGTGCCAAGTAAAGTTTCTATGCTAAAGTTGATGTTATATTTGGGATCGCTGCGAGAAACAGCATTGCTGTCTGTCACGAATCTGGGCACAGTTTTCTGTAGAAAATTCGAAAAAATCTTCCAATTTACGAGCGTGATCCACAGATATGTACGCAACTTTCATTAGTTTTGAGTTTTTCCATTTGAGCAAGTCTGGTGCCAGATTTAAATTCGTCTTTACGGACTGTTCTGTTTTTGACAGATTCTGCCTTTTATTTCGCATTGCCTCTTTTGCTATGATGGATTCATTTCTTTGATCCATTAATGTCCAGTAGCTTTATGCAATGTCCATAAGTGAAAAGAATGTTTGTGTCACCTCTGAACATGTGAATTTTTGATTGTGCACTAACCCTCTAATGAGTTTGCTTGAAGTTTGGTGTGAAGGAAGTTTTCAAGGGTCAATAGAAGAGGGTGATATAATGAGATCGAGAAGAGTGAAAGGTCTAAGCTTGGGGATGCCCCGGTGGTTCATCCCTGCATATTTTAAGAAGACTCAAGCATCTAAGCTTGGGGATGCCCAAGGCATCCCCTTCTTCATCGACAACTTATCAGGTTTCTTCTAGTGAAACTACATTTTTATTCCATCACATCTTATGTACTTTACTTGGAGCGTCTGTGTGCTTTTATTTTTGTTTTTGTTTTGTTATCTTAGTTCTCTGAATAAGTTCATCCTTGTGTGGGAGAGAGACACGCTCCGCTGGTTCGTATGAACACATGTGTTCTTAGCTCATAATATTCATGGCGAAGTTTCCTCTTCGTTAAATTGTTATATGGTTGGAATTGAAAAATGCTACATGTAGTAATTGGTAAAATGTCTTGGATAATGTGATACTTGGCAATTGTTGTGCTCATGTTTAAGCTCTTGCATCATATACTTTGCACCTATTAGTGAAGAAATACATAGAGCATGCTAAAATTTGGTTTGCATAATTGGTCTCTCTAAGGTCTAGATAATTTCTAGTATTGAGTTTTGAACAACAAGGAAGACGGTGTAGAGTTTTATAATGTTTACAATATGTCTTTTATGTGAGTCTTGCTGTACCGGTTCATCCTTGTGTTTGTTTCAAATAACCTTGCTAGCCTAAGCCTTGTATCGAGAGGGAATACTTCTCATGCATCCAAATCCTTGAGCCAACCACTATGCCATTTGTGTCCACCATACCTACCTACTACATGGTATTTCTCCGCCATTCCAAAATAAATTGCTTGAGTGCTATCTTTAAACAATTCAAAAGTTATTACCTCTTATTTGTGTCAATGTTTTATAGCTCATGAGGAAGTATGTGGTGTTTTATCTTTCGATCTTGTCATTTACTTTTGACAGACTTTCACAATGGACTAGTGGCTTCATCCGCTTATCCAATAATTTTGCAAAAAGAGCTGGCAATGAGGTTCCCAGCCTCAATTAATTAACTTGCATTAATAATTCTCTTCACATGTTTTGCTCTGATCTATCAGTAAGCAACTTAAATTTGCAAATAGACACTCCTCCATGGTATGTGAATGTTGGAAGGCACCCGAGGATTCGGTTAGCCATGGCTTGTGAAAGAAAAGGTTGGGGGGAGTGTCATCTAATAAATAAAACTAAAGTACATGTGTAAACAAAAGAGAAGAGGGATGATCTACCTTGCTGGTAGAGATAACGTCCTTCATGGGAGCCGCTCTTGAAAGTCTGGTTGATGAGGTAGTTAGAGTGCCCACTACCATTCGTTGACAACAACAAACACCTCTCAAAACTTTACTTTTATGCTCTCTTTATGTTTTCAAAACAAAAGCTCTAGCACAAATATAGCAATCGATGCTTTCCTCTTTGAAGGACCATTCTTTTACCTTTATGTTGAGTCAGTTCACCTATTTCTCTCCATCCCAAGAAGCAAACACTTGTGTGAACTGTGCATTGATTCTTACATACTTGCTTATTGCATTTGTTATATTACTCTATGTTGACAATTATCCATGAGATATACATGTTACAAGTTGAAAGCAACCGCTGAAACTTAATCTTCCATTGTGTTGCTTCAATGCCTTTACTTTAAATTATTGCTTTATGAGTTAACTCTTATGCAAGACTTATTGATGCTTGTCTTGAAGTACTATTCATGAAAAGTCTTTGCTTTATGATTCAGTTGTTTACTCATGTCATTCGCTGCATTCATCTCATATGCTTACAATAGTATGATCAAGGTTTGATGGCATGTCACTTAAGAAATTATCTTTGTTATCGTTTTACCTGCTCGGGACGAGCAGAACTAAGCTTGGGGATGCTGATACGTCTCCAACGTATCGATAATTTCTTATGTTCCATGCTACTTTATTGATGATATCTACATGTTTTATACACATTACATGTCGTATTTGTGCATTTTCTGGAACTAACCTATTAACAAGATGCCGAAGTGCCAGTTCCTTTTCTGCTGTTTTTGGTTTCAGAAATCCTAGTAACGAAATATTCTCGGAATTGGACGAAATCAACGCCCAGGTTCCTATTTTGCCCGGAAGCATCCGAACACCCGAGCCGCCAGAGAGGGCCTGGTGGGCCCAGATGACATGGTGGCGCGGCACAGCCCGCCGCGCCACCCTATGGTGTCGTCGCCTCGTCGACCCTCCTGCGCCGCCTCTTCGCCTATATAAAGCCCCTGCATCGAAAACCCTTACGGAGGAACTCACGATACGCAAAACCTTCCAGAGCCGCCGCCATCGCGAAGCCAAGATCTGGGGGACAGGAGTCTGTCCGGCACCCTGCCGGAGCGGGGAAGTGCCCCGAAGGCTTCTCCATCGACACCGCTGCCATCTCCACCGCCATCTTCATCACCGCTGCTGCTCCCATGAGGAGGGAGTAGTTCTCCATTGAGGCTCGGGGCTGTACCGGTAGCTATGTGGTTCTCTCTCCTATGTACTTCAATACAATGATCTCATGAGCTGCCTTACATGATTGAGATTCATATGAGTTTGTATCACAATTTATCTATGTGCTACTCTAGTGATGTTATTAAAGTAGTTCTATTCCTCCACGTGTGTAAAGGTGATTAGTGTGTGCACCGTGTGGTTCTTGTCGTAGGCTATGATCATGATCTCTTGTAGATTGTGAAGTTAACTATTACTATGATGGTATTGATGTGATCTATTTGGTTATGTTGATCTATCTTACACTAAAGGTTACTAAAATATGAGCATTATTGTGGAGCTTGTTAACTCCGGCATTGAGGGTTCGTGTAATCCTACGCAATGTGTTCATCATCCAACAAAAGTGTAGAGTATGCATTTATCTATTCTGTTATGTGATCAATGTTGAGAGTGTCCACTAGTGAAAGTCTATTCCCTAGGCCTTGTTCCTAATACTGCTATCACGCTTGTTACTGTTTTTGCGTTACTCTTTGCTGTTACTATCGCATGTTTACTTCCCGCAATATTACTACCATCAATTGCATGCCAGCAAGCTATTTTCTGGCGCCATACTACTGCTCATATTCATTCATACCACTTGTATTTCACTATCTCTTCGCGAACTAGTGCACCTATTAGGTGTGTTGGGGACACAAGAGACTTCTTGCTTTGTGGTTGCAGGGTTGCATGAGAGGGATATCTTTGACCTCTTCCTCCTGGAGTTCGATAAACCTTGGGTAATCCACTTAAGGGAAACTTGCTGCTGTTCTACAAACCTCTGCTCTTGGAGGCCCAACACTGTCTACAAGAATAGAAGCACCCGTAGACATCACTTAGTTTACTTTATTACTGCTACAATGGGTACTCCTGAAAATACTAAGTTGTGTGATTTCACTAGCACAAATAATAATGATTTTATAAGTACTCCTATTGCTCCACCTGCTACTACTTCAGAATTTTATGAGATTAAACCTGCTTTACTGAATCTTGTTATGAGAGAGCAATTTTCTGGTGTTAGTACTGATGATGCTGCTGCCCATCTTAATAATTTTGTTGAACTTTGTGAAATGCAAAAGTATAAGGATATAGATGGTGATATTATAAAACTGAAATTGTTTCCTTTCTCATTAAGAGGAAGAGCTAAAGATTGGTTGCTTTCTTTGCCTAAGAATAGTATTGATTCATTGACTAAGTGTAAAGATGCTTTTATTAGTAAATATTATCCTCCTGCTAAGATTATATCTTTGAGAAGTAGCATTATGAATTTTAAACAATTTGACAATGAACATGTTGCTCAAGCATGGGAGAGAATGAAATCTTTGGTAAAGAATTGCCCAACCCATGGACTGACTACTTGGATGATCATCCAAACCTTTTATGCAGGATTGAATTTTTCCTCGAGGAACCTATTGGATTCAGCTGCTGGAGGTACTTTTATGTCCATCACCTTGGGCGCCGCGACTAAGCTTCTTGATGATATGATGATCAATTACTCTGAATGGCACACTGAAAAAACACCTCAAGGTAAGAAGGTAAATTATGTTGAAGAAACCTCTTCTTTGGGTGATAAGATTGATGCTATTATGTCTATGCTTGCAAATGGTAGATCTCATATTGATCCTAATAATGTTCCTTTAGCTTCATTGGTTGCTCAAGAAGAAAATGTTGATGTGAATTTCATTAAGAGTAATAATTTCAACAACAATGCTTATAGGAATAATTATGGTAACAACAACTATAGGCCATATCCTTTTAATAATGGTAGTGGTTATGGTAATTCTTATGGTAGATCTGTTTTGCCTAATGAGGAAAAGATATTGGAAATTGAAAGAACTACTAAGAGCTTTATGCAATCGCAATATGAGCAAAATCAATTGTTTACTAAAACTATGAATGAACAATCTGCCTTGTTAAAAAATATAGGAAATCAACTCGAAAATTTGAATGTGAAAATTTCTGGTTTGCAAACTAAACTTACAAATGCTGAAAATCGAATCTCATATATGTCTGAATCACAATCTTCTTTAATTAATAAAATGGCTGCTAAACCTGAGGATAATGATACAAAATTTTCTGCTACAGCAAATGCCATCCAAGTTCGAATTAATGATAATATTAGAATGTTGGTTGAATTGCATGCTAGGTGGGATAGAGAAGAAAAAAAACTTGCTAAAGAGAATAATGTAGCTAAAGTTTGGACTATTACCACCACTAGTAATGTTGATTCTTCACATGTTGCTACACCTCCTACTATCAATGGTAAAATAATTGGTGTTGGCAATGTTTCTACTCCTAGTGCAAAGCGTGCAAAATTGCTGAAACTGCTGAAACTGCTGAAATTTTTCAAAATATTGGTGACAATGATTCCATTGCTGTAGAACATAATGGTTTAGATTTTGATGATTGTCATATTAGTGAAGTTATAAAGTTCTTACAAAAACTTGCTAGAAGTCCCAATGCTAGTGCTATAAATTTAGCCTTTACAAAACATATTACAAATGCTCTCATTAAAGCTAGGGAAGAGAAATTAAAACTTTAAGCTTCTATTCCTAGGAAGTTGGAAGATGGTTGGGAGCCCATCATTAATATGAAATTCAATGAATTTGAATGTAATCCTTTATGTGATCTTGGTGCAAGTATTTCTGTTATGCCTAATAAGATTTATGATATGCTTGACTTGCCACCATTGAAAAATTGTTATTTGGATGTAAATCTTGCCAATAATGTTAAAAAGAAACCTTTGGGGGGGATTGATAATGTGCGCATAACGGTTAACAATAACCTTGTCCCGTTGATTTTGTTGTCTTGGATATTGAATGCAATGCATCTTGTCCTATTGTGTTGGGAAGACCTTTTCTTCGAACTGTTGGTGTTGTTATTGATATGAAGGAAGGTAATATTAAGTATCAATTTCCTCACAAGAAAGGTATGGAACACTTCCCTAGAAAGAGAATGAAGTTGCCTTTTGATTCTATTATTAGAACAAATTATGATCTTGATGCTTCTTCTCTTGATGTTACTTGATTTGCACTTTCTGTGCCTGGCTGAAAGGCATTAAAGAAAAGCACTTCTTGGGAGATAACCCATGTCTTATTTTATTTACTGTATTGTTGAGTCTTGGAAGTTGTTTACTACTGTAGCAACCTCTCCTTATCATGTTTTTGTGCCAAGTAAAGCCTCTATGGTAAAGTTGATGCAAGATTTGGATTGCTGCGCAGAAACAGAATTGCTGTCTGTCACGAATTCGCGCAGATCTCTCTGTAAAAAAATCAAAAAAATCTGCCAATTTACGTGCGTGATCCTCAGGTATGTACGCAACTTTCATTAGTTTTGAGTTTTTCCATTTGAGCAAGTTAAGTGTCCCTGCAAAATTCGTCTTTACGAACTGTTCTGTTTTGACAGATTCTGCTTTTTATTTCGTATTGCCGCTTTTGCTATGTTGAATGAGTTTCTTTGTTCCATTAACTTTCAGAAGCTTTGTGCAATGTCCAGAAGTGTTAAGAATGATTGTGTCACCTCTGAATGTGTGAATTTTTAATTATGCACTAACCCTCTAATAAGTTTGCTTGAAGTTTGGTGTGGAGGAAGTTTTCAAGGGTCAAGAGAAGAGGATGATATACTATGATCAAGAAGAGTGAAAGGTCTAAGCTCGGGATGCCCCGGTGGTTCATCCCTGCATATTTTAAGAAGACTCAAGCATCTAAGCTTGGGGATGCCCAAGGCATCCCCTTCTTCATCGACAACTTATCAGGTCACTTCTAGTGAAACTATATTTTTATTCCATCACATCTTATGTTCTTTACATGGAGCGTCGGTTTGCTTTTATTTTCGTTTTGGTTTGAATAAAGTTGGATCCCACCATCCTTATATTGGAGATATTACGCTCCGCTTTTTCATTTGGAACACTTGTGTTCTTAATTGTGCTTTAATGTTCATGGCGAAGGCTGAAAATTGCTTCGTTAATTTGCTATTTGGTTGGAATCAGAAAATGCTGCATATGGTTTGGAAACTTGGCAATTGTTTTGAGCTCTCATAGATCATGTTTAAGCTCTTGCATCATATAGTTTAATCTATTAATGAAGAACTACCGTAGAGCTTGTTAAAATTTGGTTTGCATGATTGGTCTCTCTAAGTCTAGATATTTTCTGGTGAAGTGTTTGAACAACTAGGAAGACAATGTAGAGTCTTATAATGCTTGCAATATGTTCTTGTGTAAGTTTTGCTATACCTGTTCATACTTGTGTTTGCTTCAAACAACCTTGCTAGCCCAAACCTTGTACTGAGAGGAAATGCTTCTCGTGCATCCAAACACCTTGAGCCAAAACCCATGCCATTTGTGTCCACCATATCTACCTACTACATGGTATTTTTCTGCCATTCCCAAGTAAATTACTTGAGTGCTACCTTTAAAATTTCATTCCTTTATCTTTGCAATATATAGCTCATGGGACAAATAGCCTAAAAACTATTGTGGTGATGAATATGTAGTTATGTGTCTTAGTTCTTATAAGTTGCTTGTTGAGCGGTAACCATGTTTCTCGGGACGCCATCAACTTTTTACCTTTGTTGGATATCATGTGAGATGCTATGCATGTTCGTCTAAGTGCGATTTCATGATTAAATGGTTTGAGTATGCATATGTTAGAGAAGAACATTGGGCCGCTAACTAAAGCCATGTATCATGGTGGAAGTTTCAGTTTGGACATACAACCTCAATCTCTTATGAGAATATTATTTGTTGTTGAATGCTTAAGCATTAAAAGAGGAGTCCATTATCTGTTGTCTATGTTGTCCCGGTATGGATGTCTAAGTTGAGAATAGTCAAAAACGAGAAATCCAATGCGTGCTTTCTCCTTAGACCTTTGTACAGGCGGCATAGAGGTACCCCTTTGTGACACTTGGTTGAAACATATGTCATGCAATGATAATCCGTGTTATCTGAGCTGATTAGGACAAGGTGCGAGCACTATTAGTACTCTATGCATGAGACTTGCAACTTGTAGGAAGTATTATGCATAGCACATATGAATTATTACTACCGTTGACAAAATAGTTTCTATGTTTTCAAAATAAAAGCTCTAGCACAAAAATAGTAATCCATGCTTCCTCTCGAAGGGCCATTCTTTTACTTTATTTTGAGTCAGTCTACCCACTTCTTCCTATCTTAGAAGCAAACACTTCTTAACTGTGTGCATTGATTCTTACATGTTTACTTATTGCACTGTTATACTACTCTATGTTGACAAATATCCATGAGATATACATGTTACAAGTTGAAAGCAATTGCTGAAACTTAATCATCCTTTGTGTTGCTTCAATGCATTCTACTTTGAATTTATTGCTTATGAGTTAGCTTTTAAGCAAGTCTTGTTGATGCTTGTCTTGAAAGTACTATTCATCAAAAGTTTTGCTATATGATTCATTTGTTTATTCATTCTCTTTGTTAGCAATCTTTTGCTTCAGATCACTCCATTCATCTCATATGCTTTACAATAATGTTGATCAAGGTTATGTTGGTAGCATGTCACTTTAGAAATTATTTGTGTTATCGTTTACCTACTCGAGGGCGAGTAGGAACTAAGCTTGGGGATGCTTGATACGTCTCAAACGTATCTATAGTTTCTTATGTTCCATGCTACTTTTATGACAATACTTGAATGTTTTATACATACTTTACAGCATTATTATACATTTTCCGGCACTAACCTATTAACAAGATGCCGAAGCGCCAGTGTTTCTGTTTTTGGTTTCAGAAATCCTACAAAGGAAATATTCTCGAATTGGACGAAATCAACGCCCAGGGTCCTATTTTCCACGAAGCTTCCAGACCGAGAGAGCACGATACGGAAAACCTTCCAGACGCCGCCGCCAATCCCATCTCGGGGTTCAGGAGATCGCCTTCGGCACCTGCCGGAGAGGGAAATCATCACCGGAGGGCTCTACATCATCATGCCCGCCTCCGGATTGATGCGTGAGTAGTTCATCCTTGGACTATGGGTCCATAGCATAGCTAGATGGTTGTCTTCTCCGCTTGTGCTATCATTGTTTAGATCTTGTGAGCTGCCTAACATGATCAAGATCATCTATTTGTAATGCTACATGTTGTGTTTGGTGGGATCCGATGAATCTAGAATACTATGTCAAGTTGATTATCAATCTATCATATATGTGTTGTTTATGTTCTTGCATGCTCTCCGTTGCTAGTAGAGGCTCGGCCAAGTTGATACTTGTAACTCCAAGAGGGAGTATTTATGCTCGATAGTGGGTTCATGCCTCCATTTAATCTGGGACAGTGACAGAAAGTTCTAAGGTTGTGGATGTGTTATTGCTACTAGGGATAAAACATCGATGCTTTGTCTAAGGATATTTGTGTTGATTACATTACGCACCATACTTAATGTAATTATCTGTTGTTTACAACTTAATACTGGAGGGGGTGCGGATGCTAACCGAAGGTGGATTATTTAGGCATAGATGCATGCTGGATAGCGGTCTATGTACTTTGTCGTAATGCCCTGATTAAATCTCATAGTAATCATCATTGATATGTATTGAATCTTTATTTGTCAATTGCCCACCTGTAATTTGTTCACCCAGCATGCTAGTTATCTTATTGGAGAGACACCACTAGTGAACTGTGGACGGTCCATTCTTTTACATCTGAATACAATCTGCAATCATTGTTCTTTCTTGTTCTTTGCAAACAAACACCATCTTCCATTCGATACGATTAATCCTTTGTTTTCAGAAGCGGTGAGATTGACAACCTCAGTTACGTTGGGGCAAAGTATCTTGATTGTGTTGTGCAGGTTCCACGTTGGCGTCGGTTTCACTGGTGTTGCGCCGCACTACACTCCTCCACCAACAACCTTCACGTGCTTCTTGGCTCCTACTGGTTCGATAATCTTGGTTTCTTTCTGAGGGAAAACTTGCTGCTGTGCGCATCATACCTTCCTCTTGGGGTTCCCAACGGACGTGTACATTACGCGCATCAGGCACCATGGAAGGCTAGGTGGTGGCCTCAAACTTAGTCATGTGTGTCACAGTCGTTGCACACTACACTTAGTTTGTGGCCACTCCCTATGCATGCCTTCTGACCCAATGTATGAGGCCTTGTGTGCTCCTTCACTTCTGCATTGGCATGTGATTCAACAACGGCACAATGGAAGGCAAGGTGCTGCCCTCAAACTTAGTCGTGTGTGTCACATTATTTGCACACTAGACTTAGTTTGAGGGCAGCCCGTTGAGCTGCCGTGTGAGCCAATGTATGAGGCCTCACCATATCCGTTTTCATCTATACTTGTGAGCACCGTCACCTCTCTAATTTCATGTGTTCTTGTGGCAGACTGAGAAGGTCATGCTTGGGTCACCTGCTAAGGTTCCCGACGAGGGACCATCAAAGAAGCGTCGTGGAAGGCTAGCTAACGTCGGTCACTTCCAGGACGAGGTAGGGCCAGACCAGTTCTTGCGCATCGTGTTCAAGCCCACCTTCGGCCGGCTCCTGATCCCTCAAGATTTTGTCAAGTGGTTCGGAGAAATCCCTTCCAACATCATCATCTGCAGCAACACTAGATGCAACTGGAGGATGACTCCGATGAGAGAAGGCGATGACGCACTCATCTACTAGGGGTGGGCGGACTTCACCATCGCCCATCAGCTCAAGGTAGGTCAGTTCCTCACCTTCAAGAAGGTGTCCTCCTTCGAGTACAGTATGGTCATCTTCGACCACACCTGCACTGAGGTGATGAGCAGGTGCCCGTACCATGGCGATGCCACCAGGTGTGTTGTCTTCGAAGATCATGTCTGAAGCTTACCTGGTACTGTCTCGCTGCTACAATGGCGTGTGTAGTGTCTAATGGTGCCTGATTGTTGTTCATTTCGTATCCTGAACTATGATCGTGTCTAAACAATGGTGTGTGCTGAACTAGTACCGTTTATGATCACTGGTAAGTTTCTTGTGCTTGCATTGTGTTCTTGCTTGTGCGGTTGATCACTGGTAACCTCAGCACTGAAGAAAGAGGTCACCAAAAGCAGATTTGGGTTGCAACCAAACAACAGTAGCGCCATTCTGGTATGCTACTAGGCCTAAAAACTGACCTACCAAGCGGGCAGAGCCTAAATCTCCACGGGGCCAAAAAAAAAAATCTGCGCAGATCACCAAATAACGTGGCTTTTCTAGCTTGTGGCCCGTCTCGAACACGCAGGTGGTGTCTTCTTACTGACGTAGTGGTACAAGAAATCAGCTCAGATAACCAAAGGCGCACATAACAAATTGGCATGCATGAGCATGAGATGCGCTATATCAGACCATCCCGATTGGGAAACAGCGCATGATCAGCATTTGATTTCAGCCAGAGGAAAGAGAGGATGGGCCCTATGCTGACTGTGTACATGTTCCTGCGCTGCTCACCGCGCACAGCACGCGGATTTGTGCCCTTGCTTTTGAGATGCAGAAGAGCACCGACAGGTGAAGTAGACGTAGAAGGTAGCATGGTCGTTTTACTCGCTCCGGCCTGCGACCTGCATTCAAGGTGGCTATGAAAATGATGGGCTCCTGCCCCAACTGAAGCGGTTCATCGTCACTGAATTTATTCAGCTGAATCGGAAGAATAGTCGTATGCCGAAACAGCTATCTTGTACGTGTGGTGAGGTTGATCTGTTGGACAAGCAGACAAGTAAACAGACAAACGAAATAGGTAGTAGTAGATGCATGGCCTCATTTCCACTTCATGTCTTCCTCTTATTCGAGACTAATTAATCAAACGTGCCGTTTTGAGTGGTTTCACATTTGAATCGATCCCATGATGAGGTTGCATCCGTACTGAATTTCAGCCAAACAGATAGATCAGGGGCCTGTTTAATTCAAAAGGATTTTGAAAGAAATTTGCAGGATTCGTACCTATAGGAAATTTTTGCTACAGAGACAATTTGATTTAAAAGAACGAGCCCTCAAAAAAAATTATGGATCACTTTTCTATATTACGATCACATAGGAGTTTCCAGTACTTAAGCTTTATAGAAACTTTCTGCATTTTTCTGACGATACAACCAAACGACTTATGCAAATAATTCTTATGTTTTTATTTCTGTAAATCTCACATGCCATGAAATACCACGCGTGCAGTTATCTAGCTAGCCATCTTTTGGTACCTACAGTGATGAGTCAAGCGTGCGTGCATGTCGATCTGCCAAATTGCCCCCCTTGCCGCTATCTACTTGTCTGTAGCAGGATCCGTGGGAACAGGAACACGTGCACATGTCTCTAGTCCGTTTGCGGCGGTGCGTGCAGTGTGTATACGTTCGGACAAACTGAGCCGAACTAACGAGGTTGTCGTCAGTTAGCTAGCTAGGCACCATCGGATTAACAAAAGTAGAAAACGCACGTGGGAATGCATGTCCCACCGATGAAGTCTCTTGGCCGATCAGCATGTCGACGTAGTACGTACTAGTACACCTACGTCAGCATCCCATGAGCTACAACATTTGCGAGCAAAGCTAAACCACGTCGTCGCCGGTGAATATGCCGTGGTAGTGTTAAAAAATGAATTTTGATGTATAGATCGGGGTTCAAGCTCCTTTCGAAATAACAGTTCTAGACCAATAATTTTTTTTAGATTTGATAGAGAAATAAAGAAGATAATAACTTAGAGGGTATATACATCTGAGATGCCTATAAGGTGTGGCTTTCTCCGGAGGAAATTGCACAAACCCGGCCACCAGCTATTGTTGTAGTAGTTACACAAACTACTCATTTTACATGATTCTGTATATACCATCAACTATTTGTGAAACAGGTTACACATAAGTTTAAATCTTAGGCTAAACTGATTAACCGGCCTATGAATAAGTAAATGACATCATTTGTGATCTCTCGTTATCTGTCCCCGTGTCATTAAGTTGGTTCAAAAAATTAAAATTTCTCCACATTTTGGTTGAATCTGAAAAAAAAAGTGAGAAGTTTTTTTTGAACGGTCGCCGTGGGAATCAATGCCTACATGAATATATTTCGTCTATTTGTCTACAAGGCTTTGAAGTCTCTATAAAATAGGTTCAGATGAATCAGAATACACATAGATTAGAAACACACACCAATCTTAACCGCTTCGCCGAGGCAACGCAGCAACACCATCGAAGGCCAAAACATATCCCAGACTGCATCAAGGCACACACACCTCGTCATGGCAAGCAAGACCACCACCAGGACAAAAGCGACAAGCTTTCAAACGGCTGATCCAAATTATTTTAAACTTTCGTAGTTTAGCTAGAGTACATTTTCGTCCGATGACATGTTGAACTACAATGGCACGTATCAGTTACTGGTGGGGTCCTAGTAGTTAGATCTGTTGTTAATCAACAAAATCTGAAATTTAGAAGGTGGTATGTGCAAAAAAAATGTAAAGGCCGGGGTAGATGATGGTTTGTGCACTGCATGTATCAGCTGTCTGCCCGTACAGAGGAGTTAATCTGTGACGGTGACCATGTGAGAGAGCAGGGCACGTACGTGAACATGTCTTTGTCGCGTCGTTTTGGAAACGTCATTATACGCGGACAAACAAACTAAACAAGGTTGCCGTACGTTTGCTAGCTATAGGTACGTACCACCGTACTTGATGAAACTGGATATCTGTAGAAAACGCACGAGCCCATGGGTTTGTGTGGCCGACTAGCAACCGCGTCGGTCTCGCCGCCGACGTAACAAGCACACGTCGGCGAGGACTACACATCCATGAAGCACGCTCCTGCTACTTTTCAGTGATGGATACTTGATGTGGCACGCTGCAATGCGTGACGTCGTGTCATAGGGAAATGGAAATCTCAAAACGGAAGCGGCGGGCGTTGTAGTAATCCGTTCGACTCGACCTGCGCGCATTGCCCTGTTCAATCTCTAGGAGTCTCTAGCACTACTCTTCAGGGCTCCAACTTGGATGGACTTAGGCCCCGACATGGGCTTCATTGGGCCTGTTGTACATGGTTTGTGACAAAGCAACTTAGGCCCGCCTAGGCATCTACTATAGCCTTTCTACAAAGTGCTTCTTCCTAATAATGTCCATGCATCATACGTGTAGGAAAAGGTGCATTCATATATTTTTAAAAAGTTTCTCATGCATGTTAGAACATATTTACATGGAATTTTTAGAAAATTCAGATATTTTACAAAAAAATAAAGAAAACATAAATGAATGTTTTAAAAAAGAGAAAGAATAGAGCTCCTTGTTGGCCCAGCCCACCAGCGGCCACGTTTGGGCATGACACAGCTATTTGGCGCAGCAGGTACCAAATAAGGATACTCCTAACTCCTGCCTTAAGCGGAAGGAAGAAGAGCTTTCCTCACATGCATTAACCATCCTAAAAAGTTTAAGCCCGACCCAATTACATAGCAGATTTATTTTCTTGAGTTTTTTTATTCTCTCTCTTAGTTTATTTTCTGTATATTA
The DNA here is from genome assembly GCA_030979885.1 of Lolium multiflorum. Taxonomy (NCBI): domain Eukaryota; kingdom Viridiplantae; phylum Streptophyta; class Magnoliopsida; order Poales; family Poaceae; genus Lolium; species Lolium multiflorum. The sequence continues at coordinate 199,276,589 of CM061750.1, forward strand.
CCTTTTAGCCTCCTTTTTTAGTTTCCTTATTTTTATAGTTTCTGTAGTTACATTTTTTGTCCCAAATAGCGCAGAGGAGAAAAGCACGAGAATCACGAGCCACTCAAAAAGGACTCAAATAAAAATGAGGTGAGAGTAAGGAAGGACATGGCGATCTTGCACTTGGGGAGCATGTGCTCCTTGTTTCTGAAATAAATTTTAAACGTATTATAAAATGTCAAAAAAATCAATAAAAACTTATGTGCATACATATTGATGTTCTATGTGTTGGCAAAGTTGTTTCACGAAAAACCAATTTTTTTGTCATTTGTAAAAAATACAAAATTTGGTGCTAAAAATAGAGTTGTCCACAAAATAGTTTTTTTTCTTTTTTGCACAAACACAAAAACTATCAGTTTTTCGCGAAACTTGGCATGCGCTCATAAAATGTCGACATCGAAATTTGTGTTCGAGTTTTTTTATACTCGGGGCCATGGTGGCCCACCACAAGGGTTCAGAACCCCGGCAGAGGTTTGAACACAAAGCATCTTGGGAGTATAAGCCAAGACCTGATCGCCGAACGCGGATTCCACGGGAAATTCATGTAAACAGATCCAAATCAGATCTAGATTACCTATTATGGTTTATCATAGGCGTTACCAGTGGTAAAACCCTTCGGCGCCCTTTGGCCCTAATTCCGACCATCTATATAAGGGAGAATAGGGGCCACCGAATGGCTAGACTGAGACACATCTCTGACAATCCCTCAATAGCCTCCATACGAAAGCACCACCACCATAATCATACATAATAGATCTAGCCATAAACATGATGTATGGTACTGGATGATGTTTTCGAGGGCCTGACACATGTATAAAGCTTTGTCTCCTTCATCTCTTAGCCCAATCGGATCTCCGTATGTACACCTTTTAGTATAATTCATTGTTGATACCCATGATACAATGCATCACTAATTAGGGTTAGATCATATCGTATTGTACCAGAAGATGGAAATCTTGGAACCAAAGGCTTACCACTATATAAGGAGCATGAAGATCAAGGTCAAAGGGCATCTCATCTTCGAAGAGCACCTATGAATGCCTCTCCAAGACCTAGATATGGAGATCTAACCTAGCTCTTGTACCTATGTGTCAGCATCATCCAAATAGATTGCTACCCATTAAGGGGCTTGACCAAATGGTAAACCACAGTACATTTGGTTCCACAAAGTGATTCCTCGATCTCCTACCCCACCTCTCTAATGTATGCATGACTTCCTTTTAGGTCCTAAGATGGGCGATAGTCTTGTTGTCGACAACTAGGGTTGCAAAAGAGTCCAAATTGAGCGATTTGGGCTTACCTTAATTCTGTTGGCATTATAAAATGAGTGACTTTAATTGACTCAAGCTAAAGGCCAAGATGTTGAGTTGACTCATAGTTTAGTTGGAATAGATATCCATAATTTTGTGTGTTCCCGTGTAAAACACTTAAAATATGCCATGGCGATAAAATCTAATAATCGTTCCATTCCAAATAAATACATCAATAGGTAAAAAAACCTTGTAATTTCAGTTATAGGTTTCAGCAATTGCATATCAAATATGCTAGTTCTAGCTATATCGAGTTAAAGTAAAGATAGCTAGCTTTGCATAAAAATGATGCGGTTTTCTCAACCAAATTACAAAAGTTGGCTTACTCTCGTCGAAATGCATCTTTGATCTTGGATGTATATGCTACTGCCATCAGAAAAAAAACATTTTAAAGTGGAAACCATTTGCCTTGGTGGGCCTACACAGTACCCATGAACTCGTCACTAACCAAATAAGGGAATCTTATCTCATCACAATGATCATATCGCACATTTAGAGCATCCATTCTTTATCCCCTCTAAGTATTTGGAATTACCCAAGCAAGCACTTGTACGTGGTCTTGAGTTGTACACATTCCTCTAATAGCTTCATAAATACTCAACGGAATTAGTCTTAATGCATAATCCATTGACCCTAGTTTATCAAAATATTTCAGAAATCAATTTACAACATTAGTGCAATAAATATTTTGTTCACATATATGTATATCAAGTTGTTTTGGTAATAGCATTTTGAACTCTTTTGACTTATTTCTAAACTTTATTGTACAAACATTTTAATGAGCTATAGTTACATTTTTGTTAAATACATGAACATATATACATAGTTGTAAAACTGTGCATCTCCACACGAAACATTACATATTCATCGAACATATTTTATACATCATGAATATTATGTTTGACATATATGAAAATGAGAAATACAAATGTACATGTACATGTGGGATACATGAGCTATCATGTGCACCAAATGGTGCTTTGAGTTCAGCAGAAGCTATGTGGGAGAAAACCTTAAGTACACCCTCCTTCCCAAAATGTAAGGCATCTTAACTTAGTAAAAAGTTAACGTATTCTAAATTTATCAATTTTATACCAAAAAATAATATAAACATATGCAATACTAGACAAATATCAATATGCACATCATAAGGTGTATTTTCTCAATATGGTCGATACCTTAAATATATGCAACATGTCTACCTTTCTATTAGCTTAAATGCTGCTAAGGTGGGTGCTAAGCTGATCCCTAACCGAATCAAATGGAAAAAACCAGGTGTTCGTGAAGAACATCGATGGCTCATTTTTTCGCGATTCACACTTCGGGTATGTTGCAACTGTCATCCAAAATTCTGAGTGAGTGTTTCTAGTGGCATCTTCTATTTTCCTCCCTAATGTTTCTTCGACAGCGGTTTCTGAAGTGTTGGCTATGAGGGAAGGTCTAGCCCTAGCTTAACTGTTTTGGTTGCAACAATGTTATAATGGAATCAGACTCGATGGAAACAGTTGATGCTTGTTCAAATAAAGTTTGGTGGGGTGAATTATCGGCCATCTTTGCAGATTGTCTTGATCTTGCAACCTTAATCGACAAGGTCTCTTTTAAATAATGTCCAAGAGAAGCCAATGAAGTTGGGGAATCATTTTTATGCTCAAATTTCTTGTAATTGGGTATGAAGTCCCTACCTTTATTATTAGCAAACTTCTAGATTATGTAACCATACTGTGATTTGAAAGCAGCAAGTTTCAGACGCACTCTTTTTCTTACCAAGGTACCTAAGGGGACCGGAAGGTTTTTAATGAGGCGGCTTGTTGACTTAATATATATTGGTTTAAAAAAAAGTATATTTTCTCAGTATGTTCATTCAATTTTGTAGATATACATATTTTTTATTAAATATTTGGTTAAAGTTAGTAGGATTTAACTTTTGATTAACCTTAGGCGCCTTACATGTTATAACGAAGGGAGTATTTTACAAAATAGAAATAAATTAACTCAGATATACAATAGTTTAACTATACTCCACCGAAGAATCCTAGAACAAACAGAATCCATAACTGAGCATACAAGCTAGCATCGCTCAATGTAGATCCTCGATACCGCTCTAGCTAGATGCAAGTGTTGCAGACGAGCTACTCCTTCAGTACTCCAACACAACTCTGTTTTTCCACCCTTGACGCCAGCATGCAGTAGCAACTCAACTTTAGTCCTCGATTCCACCCTTCATGACTGTATAGCAGACAAGGTACTGCTGGAGGGGACACGGGCGGGCAAGCGGCACAATCGTCATGTGCAGGCTGAGATAGCACAAGGGAAATGGTTCCTTTTTACCTTCCAGTGCGAATTGAGACGGTGGATCGATCATCTTGTCCAGCATATGGCGCACACCAAAGGAACTGAAGCAGCTGCTAATCGCCCCGAGGTACACCGCATTTCCTTCCACCGATGGGAACCTCTCGGTGGGGACGGAGAGGCAGGACACATCCCCGATGAACAGCGCGTCATGGCCGATGTCCGCCACCGGGATAAGCCTCTCGCCGGCCAGGTCCACCTTGAACACCTGCATAAGGTGCCATGAGTACCGGCGAGTCATGTGGCGGATCGGCACCTTGATAGCATCCTTTCTTCGCTTCATGTTCCTCCGCTCGTTGGGGCTCAGGTGCGAAGGAGGGTGTGATAGTATCGCACCATGAGCATTGTGCGGCGGCGATCGTCGGCTGGGACAAGGTAAGAGACCGCATTGCTTGGAAGCAGGTCCAATGATTGATTCGCAACCACGGGTACCAGCCGAGGCTCGGGATGGATGCTCACCTTCAGTATGTTCCCGTCCATCGACATGTCCGGATAAAATCGAGCAGGTTGCGGTCGCTGCTATTCCTCCTCGAAATAGGTTTTCGTCCCGCTTTATAAATAAAGCCACAACGACCGAACCGATACAAGGTGGAGAGGAGAACCTCATACAAAGCAGATCAAAGAAAAGAAAGAAAAAACACAGAAAACCCCACACTTGCCACCGAAGACATTGAGGTGAGACCAAGTCGACTCGGGGCTCCACAACGACGCCCCCAAGAGGGTAACGACGCATTCCGCCGCCGTCGTCGAGACCGTGAGGTCTAGGGTTTTCACCCGGAGCCGTAGCGCGGGACGGATACCCACAACGACGCCCCCAAGAGGGTTACGACACCCGCAGGCATCGCCGTCGTTGGCGCCGAGGCGCTGAACTTTCGCTCGAAAGCATCCGCACACCGCGCCCGAGAACTTAGTCGCCCGCTGTCTCCAAGATGGGATCTCCAAACACGATCTGGGGGTTGCCAAAGCCGAAGCGCCGCCAACTCCAGGAACTCCCACCGTCCGCTCCACGCCATCCTCATGACCGAAGAGTGAGACCACCACCGCTGCCACGTTGCCCGCCGTAGAGCCATCCGCGCAGTCCGCCTTCCAGGGCCGCCGCCCCGGCATCCCCACGAACTCGAGCCCGTGACTCGGCCATCACATCGCAACGCGAATTGGACAAAGTAGGAGGCACCGTTGCCAGCAGCCATCAGAGCACACGACAACCTAGGGGAGGGGATCCGCCCTCCGCCACCAGGAGGTGCCCGCCGACCGGACACAGTACCATAGCCGATTTAGCCAAGATCAGGCCCGGCCGCCTGCCAGGTGACAAAGGATTAACTTGTCAATGCCTACAGATTGTAGACTAGGGTTTTGCTAGAAGTAGAGGGCAAGTAGATCTCGAAGGTTTAGGCGAAAAGTACTCGACGATTATGAAAACTAGGGTTATGTTGACAGTAGATTCGATCCTTTCTTTGTCCCTCGACTCCCCCTTATATAGGAGGTGGAGCCGAGGGTTTCGTTTTGTACAAGTTACAGAGTCCGGGACGGTTTCTAACTCATCCCGCAAGATTACAAATAACACTTCCTATTACAACTCTAACTTTCCTTAATATATCTTGGACTCCCGAATCTTCTTATTCTTCGGGTAGCGGGCCTCCAATAAACCCCGGGTACTATCTTCGGCAGGCCCATTTGGGATGCCTATGTCAGTAGCCCCCGAGATTTTGCTTGAATCGTAGAGTCAGGGAAAATCTCTACTGTTTATTTTTATTCGAGAGCTTTTATCCATACTCCTTCACATAAAATTCTATATTGTACAGGGATAATGGTAGTTGGGGCTAGTTCATCTGACGGATCAGGTACTAGTTAACTGCTCTAGTGGCAATCCGCAAAACCTACTTCAAGATCACGTCCCTGGACATGATCTCGGGATACTGGTGTAAACTTCGACAGGTGCCGCTTAAGGTCTTACCATTCCGAGTCCCAGTCAAATTTATCGGGTACCTAACGCGTCCGTTAGGATTTTTCTTCGTATCTGTTGATACGGATAAAAGTAGCAGAGCGCAGTCTTTGGCGATGCCACGCCCAGCAGAACGGATCTGGGGTCTTACCTTCGCAAATTTGCGGCATTTAGAAATTGATCGCAACTTTGGCGTTCTGAGAATATATTGTCGAGTGCTTTTCACCTTTGGAATAGCACATTTTATCGAGTCATATTTAATGACTTATTTTGTCTTCCCGATGGGAGTATATGTAGAGTTATCTATGTAACTCGAAATATACTCACTTTTGTTTCTTTATTTTGATAAAATTCATCGGGCACGCGAACAGCGTTCCCGATGGGAGTAGCCCCCGAGGCTACATCCAAGGACTTGTGCTTGGGTGTAGGCTCCACAGATTAGTATCCATTGCCACTATATTTATAACCTTTCTCGATAGTTTTATATTTATCGGGTGCGCGACCAGCGCTCCCGATGGGAGTAGCCCCCGAGGCTATGAACAAATGCTTGCATTTGATCATAGGCTCTCGCCATTTCTATCTTGTCATACTCGAAGTTTTCTATTTCTTCAAAGTAGCCCCCGAGCATTTGGGCAAAAACTTGTATTTGATCAAAGGCTCCCGAGATAACCTTGCGTTGTCGATAAACTTTTGGAAACTCGCAGTCGAATTTTTCTGCTATTTTGACGACGTCATTGTCGATGATAGCCACGATCTCTATTTTGGAAACTGACCATTACCCCTTGTTTCGCTGCTTTGTGGGTCCCAATCCCTGATCTGTCGGAGACGTCGTGCAAGTGGGGGACACATGTTCTCCCTTTTTTCTGGCACACGTTCTGTAACCTCGTCAATGTTAAAATACCATTGTGCCCTTGTATCCACGTGGTGATCATCTACTGCATTCTTTTTTCATCCGACGGTTCCGTCGCTTCACCGCACCTGTATATAAGGTCCCCTTCTTCTTCCTCGAACACTTCCGCTCGCGCCGTTCCTCTGCTTTCCTCTGCAAAATTTCTTCCTGCGCTCCTCATCTCCCCAAGCTCTTCTCTTCGTAGCTGCCCCTCTCCGCCATTGTTGATGCCACCGCGTCGATTGACCAGGCACAGCACACCTGACTCATCGATGGCTGCCGCGGATCTAGGAGCGGCGGAGTGGGAGAGGTCCAAGATCACGAACCAGGACCTCAATCTGATGAAGAAGCTGGGGATTACCAAGAAGCCCAAAGCGGTTTGCTTTCCCAGTGAAGAGAGCTACCCATCCCCTCCAATGGGGTATCGGGTAAGTTTTGTTGATCATCTCATCCGCGGTCTTTCCGCCCCCATTCACCCTTTTCTTCGGGGATTACTTTATGTTTATGGTCTCCAACTTCACCACCTCACACCCAACTCTATCCTTCACATTTCTATCTTTATCACCCTCTGCGAAGCCTTCCTTGGTGTCCAGCCTAACTGGGCATTATGGAAGCGCATTTTCTTTTGTCGCCGTAATGGCTCTGCCAATGTCGCCTATAATATAGGCGGCGTTGTTATTTCCGTTCGCTCCTCTGTCAACTATTTCGACGTCAAACTCCCTGACTCCGTTCAAGGATGGCGCAAGAAGTGGTTGTATATTCGCGAAGAAAACGATGGCTGCGCCGAAGACAATATTCCTCCTTTTGACGGTGCCGAGAAAATCCTTCGCCGCCGTTCTTGGGACGCAGAAGCTACCGAGGAAGAAAGGACTTCGACAGAGGCCCTGATGACTCGTATCCATGAGTTGCAAAATACTCGTGGAAAAGAATTATCAGGCATCCAAATTACGCGTACTTCCTTAGGACTAGGGTGCAGCCTCTTCAGGCTCGCAAAAACCCTTTCTGGAATTACGCTGGCGATGAAGACGCAGATCGCCTGTCGACGAATTTGGAAATCAAGGATTTGGATAGACTTATCCGTAGGATTTCATCTCTCAAGAAGAAAGACTCCATCCCTTCCACTTGTCGCGTAAAACCATACAGCGCCGCCCATGCGCTTCCCAAGGTAAACATTGTCGTGTAATTTGTCTATTGCCTTGCTTTTTGTGTTGTTATTCACTTCTGACAATCCTTCCCTCTTTTTATACAGGATCATCCAAATCTTGTTTCACTTCCTCCTCTTCCTGAAGGTGGGGAGGTCGAAGAAAGGGCTGTTATCTCCGATGATAACCCAGATGCCCCCTCCTTTACAAATGAACCCGCAGAATCTCGAAAATCTGCGGGATCCGACGAAAAAGAGGATGTCTCTGAAGCCACTGCATCGGCACAATCTCTTCCTCCTGCTGTTTCTCCAAGGAACAAGAGGAAAAGGGATGATGTCGAAGATTCCGGCACCTCCAAAGTCGACGAAGCTATTCCTTCGCACCAGAAGGCAGGCTATGATCCATACCTCGAGTCTCTCATCAGTTCGTAAGTACCCTTTTTCTTGTTTACTTGTGCTCGAAGATTCTTGTCTATCTTGCTTTTTATATTGTCGACACTTGCTCGTAGTGATGATGAAGAAGAAGTACCAACTGCTGTTGTGGCTGCTCGCACGAGCACGTCACATACATTAGTCGCCTCGGATACGCCAGTCGAAAGAAGAAACGTCGCCTCCTCGACAGAATATCGGCGCTGCTACTCCTCCGGCAAGCCCCCTTGTCCCTTCTCCAAAAAGGGCAAGGGTTGAAATAAATCCAGAGCTTACTCTTCAATCGAGTAGCTCTTCTAACCCTCTCTTGGATGATGTAAGTTGCTAAAACTCTTGTCGTTGTTTCTATTTGCTCTTATGTGTCGTCATTTTTCTCATGCCAACATTTTCTTTCTTTGTCCCTTTTTAACAGCCTTTGATCAAAGAGCTTCTTCGCATCGGTGCCCAATTCGTTGGGTACCGTGATTACGCCAGCAAGAATGAAGGTACTGTTTGACTATTTTTTGCATCCTTTCTGCATGACTTGTCGACGTTTATAGCCAATCTTTTCTTCCTTTTTTCAGAGAAACTGGCAGAAGCCAACGAACGTGCTGACACGCTTGCTCTAAAGTTAGAGCAATGTGAAGAGGCTCGTAAGAAGGCCGAGTCAGATGCGATTAAAGCTAGGCAAGAAGCTGACAAGGCCAAGTCTGATGCTGCTGGTGTCGAAGATCTTCGGAAACGTCTGCATGACGCCGAGACTTCGCTAAGTGATCACATAACTGCGCAATCTGCTCGCGAAACGCATAAAGAAACAAAGTCGTCGCTTTGTCGGTAAGCATTTGCACCATTGCATACCCTTTGGATTTTCCTTTTTTGCACTTGTTTGTTGACAAAAATTTCTATTTTTATGTTGTCAGATAGGACCTCGCAAGAGTTTGAACTTGAGGATCCCGACAACGATGTTCTTCTTGACGCCGTTTCATTCCTTGAGTTTCATGGGACGGAAGCGCGTGAAGGCATGGATGAAGCCAGGGCGGGGTTGTCGAAGCTTTTCCCCTACTTCTTCCCGAAGAAAGAGGAGCCCGCAACTTTCCTTGGCCTTGCCAAGTGCTTTAATCCTCCCGAAGATCTTGGGCTGAAGATGCGCCATGAGAACATGAAGGTTGCCGTGGAAAGCACTGTTGCCCTAGTTGCTGACAGTCAACAGACTATTGACTGGGCCAAAGTTGGCGACACGGAGCAAATAGAGCAAGTAAAATGGCGATCCTTGATCAAGGCGGCAAAGCTTAACACGAAGAAGATCCTGGCCTATCTCGGGATCAAGCCATCTTCGACTCCTAGCTCTTCAAGGCCGGAGGTCTAGTTTTTGCTTTCTTTATTTCCTTTGCTATTGTCGCCATTCTAGTCTTGGCGACAAGTTCCCTGCCAGTCCCTTAGGAGAACTTCTTTTGTAATGGCCATGTAAATTTTCTACAATCAATGAAATTCCTTTTGGTGCTATCTTTGATTCGGGGATTTTCTTTTCCAGTTGATATTTGATAATTATTCAACGAATCCTTCTTCTCCCGATGCTGCTCCCGCGTCTTCCTTGTCGAAGAAAGTAAGAACCGATGACAATTGTCTTGAAGGTTCTTCCAGCACACCCTTGTCGGAAGATTTACAAGAACTTCGACAACAACTTCAGTCCACGAAGAGACAAACTCTGGCAATGATGGAACAGTCTCGGAAAGCATCTGAACAAGAACAACTTGCTCGTCGACAAGCCGAAGAAGCTATGGCTGCTAAGGAAGCTGCTGTATTGGAAGCAAAAGGAGCTAGTGCCCGTGAAAATAGTATGCTCGAGCTGATGTTGGAAGCTAGCACGGATATGTTAGGTATGTATCTCAAACTTTCTGATGCCTTTTCTTTATTTTGCTGTGCTTTCTTCCAAGTTTCTTGCCTTGTTGTCTAATAGGCTCAGTTCTTGATGTTGCGGCCGAAGATCTGAGAGTAAATGAGAGAACGAATCTTCTTGTCAACCTTTCTCTAAACCATGGCTGTTTATTTTGGGCCACTCCCGAACGAACTCAGCAGATTGTCAGGTTTCAAGATCGTGCCTTGTACCAAGACCCTGACTATGGTTTATAACTGTCTATGTTTCCTCGGAACATTCAACCGAAAACTCTTCCCGAGTTAATGGAGAAATTTAAAGATGCCCATAGGATCCATAATTTTGTCAGAGCTCAATTGGTGGCTGGCGCCAGATTTGCCCTTATCATGCTTCAGATCTGCCACTCAAAGCTTGATCTGACCCAAGTTGTTGAGAAAGTTCACGAGAAGGTACGGCGCCGAAGAGTTGGTATCGATCGTATTAACACGAAGGTTTCACCTATAGCCGAAGAAATGATTGAAGACCTTCTTCGGATGGATGCCGACTTTTTTGCAGACGGTCATTATGCTGATTTTCTTGGCGCTGCTCCTGAGGAAAACAGAGTTACCCTTGATGATATATTGAATCAAGACTAATCTTTTTTCCTTTGGTAGATAAGTTTTCCTTGTAAATCATGATTATGACTATGTTGTGAAGTAAACATCATATTTCTATATTTGTCTAGCCCCCGAGTATTTTCGGTGGCTACTCGCTGTATTTGTATAATGCGAGGTTTTGGAACCAAGGCATTTATTCAATATGTAGTGTTGTCTGAAATCAGCCCCCGAGCTGCCTTGTTGAGTACTATTTTGTGTTTTTATTGACTCACGAAGTATGTTAATACTAAGGCGAGGTTTTTCTTTTTTCGAGCAACTATATTGGCATTCGTCGGGTCAAGACTTTGAGCATATCGACAAAGGAAAATTATATTGACACTATCTTTATTATATTGCAGCACCGCGAGCCCGCCTCATTAAAAACCTTCTCCGGCCCCACTCGGTGCCCCGAAAAAGGAAAAGAGTGCGTCTGAAAACTCGCGGGCGTTTCAGTACATTGTATGTTTACAAAGTAGACTATATTTCAGCATCTAAGCGTAAAAACGCCTGAGCTGTGCCACGTTCCAGGGATTTGGCTCCGCAATCCCTGTCTTCTTGTCTTTGATTCTGTATGCTCCTCCTTCGATTACCTCTGTGACGATGTAGGGTCCAAGCCATGGTGATTCGAGTTTTTCATGACTTTTTTGATTGAGTCGCAAAACTAGATCACCGACTTGAAAAGATCTTGGCCGCAATCGTCGACTGTGGTAGTTCTTCAGGTCCTGTTGATATTTAGCGACTCGTGATAGGACTTCATCTCGAGCTTCGTCAAGTGCATCAACGTCATCCTCTAGTGCTTCTCTTGAGATTTCTTCATTATATTCGGCAACTCTTGGGGAGTCATGCTCGATTTCTATTGGCAGGACTGCTTCGGCGCCATGGACCAGAAAAAACGGTGTCTCTTGTGTCGCCGTATTTGGTGTTGTTCGAATACTCCACAAAACGCTCGGCAACTCCTCCGGCCAAGTATGTCGAGCTTTTTCCAATGGTCCTAGCAGACGTTTCTTGATGCCGTTGCAAATAATGCCATTGGCTTTCTCGACTTGTCCATTGGTCTGTGGATGTGCGACAGACGCAAAACTCAATTTGATGCCCACTTCTGCGCAGTATGCTTTAAACTCCTTGGACGTAAAGTTGCTGCCGTTATCTGTGACGATGCTGTGAGGGACTCCAAATCTGAAGATGATGCTTTTCACGAACTTAATCGCCGACGCGCCGTCTGGTGAATTTATCGGCTTTGCTTCGATCCACTTTGTAAATTTGTCGACAGCAACAAGCATATACTCATAACCTCCTGGCGAAGCTTTGTGTAGTTTTCCCACCATATCGAGACCCCATTGAGCAAAAGGCCAAGACAATGGGATTGGCATAAGTTCTGCTGCAGGGGAGTGCGGTCTGGCGGCAAATCTTTGGCACGCGTCGCAAGTTCTCACTATTTCTTTTGCGTCCTCGATTGCTGTTAACCAATAGAATCCTGCTCTGAAAACTTTAGCCGCAATAGCCCGGCTGCTCGCGTGGTGCCCGCATATTCCTTCGTGCACATCTTTCAGGATGATTCTTCCTTCTTCGGGTGTAACACATCGTTGTAGCACACCCGAAATACTTCGTTTGTACAGCTCCCCTTTACCACAGTGAAAGCTTTTGATCTCCTGATTATTCGCCTTGCTTCGACTGGGTCGTCGGGTATCGTTTTCCTTAAGATATATGATATGTAAGCCTGCATCCATGGAACTTGCACCATCATGACTAGCTCTTGTTCTTCTTCTTCCTCTGCTGTGTCTTTGGTGATACTCGAGGTTTTCTCTTTCTTCTCCTTCTTTGTTTTTGCTGGCTTTGTTGATCTCTCGCTTATCTCTTCCCAAAACACGCCTGGAGGAATCGCGAGACACTGTGACCCGATGTTTGCAAGAACGTCGGCTTCATCGTTGCTCATCCTGCTGATGTGATTTACTTCGCAACCATCGAATAACTTCTCGAGCTCGTTGTACACCTCTTTATATGCTATCATACTTTCGTTGACTGCATCGCATTGGTTCATGACTTGCTGTGCCACCAATTGTGAGTCGCCGAAAATTTTCAGTCGGGTTGCACCACAAGCTTTCGCCATCTTCATCCCGTGTATGAGAGCTTCATATTCTGCTTCATTGTTAGACGCGTTTGGGAACGTCATCCGCAGAACATACTTCAACTTGTCGCCTTCGGGTGATACTAATATCACGCCTGCTCCAGCACCTTCCAATCTTTTGGACCCGTCGAAGTTCATGGTCCAAGTTCTCGATAAATCTGGGGGTCCCGTGTTTTGTAGCTCCATCCACTCTGCAATGAAATCTGGTAAGACCTGCGATTTTATTGCTTTTCTTTTCATACGTGATGTCCCGAGGGGAAAGTTCTATTCCCCAAAGGGAGACACGACCCGTAGCTTCTGGGTTGTTCAGTATATTTGATAAGGGAGCCTCGTTGACCACTATTATCGGGTGCGCCGAAAAATAGTGTCGCAATTTTCTTGCTGTCGTGAATACTCCGTATGCTAGTTTCTGATATTGCGGGTACCGCTGTTTGGAGGGTGACAGTACTTCGCTGATGAAATATACCGGCCTCTGAACTCCGTGAAGCTTGCCTTCTTCTTCTCTCTCGACTACTAGGGCCGTGCTGACCACCTGAGGTGTGGCTGCAATGTACAAGAGGAGAGGTTCTTTTCTTTTGGTGCCACCAATATTGGTGGTGTCGAAATTGTTCGCTTGAGGTTCTCAAAGGCTCTGTCTGCTTCCTCGTTCCATTGAAATTTTTCCCCCTGTTTGATCAATGCGTAGAACGGCAGCGCCTTTTCCCCTAGCCTGGCGACGAATCTGCTTAAAGCTGCGACTCGCCCCGTTAACTGTTGTATTTCTTTCAGCTTTGTTGGCTTTCTCATAGTAACGATGGCCTGTATTTTTTCGGGATTAGCTTCAATCCCCCTTGCTGATACTAAGAACCCGAGAAGTTCTCCTGCGGGAACTCCAAAAGAGCATTTCGTCGGGTTCAGCTTGAGGCAGAACTTGTCGAGGTTGTCGAAGGTTTCCTTTAAGTCTTCGATCAGAGTTGACCCTTTCTTTGATGTTATTACGACATCGTCGATGTAGACTTGTACATTTTTCCCAATCTGTGTTGCTAGGCACTTCTGCATCATCCGCTGATATGTTGCTCCCGCGTTTTTCAGACCAAAGGGCATTGTTTTGTAGCAAAACACGCCATAAGGTGTGATGAACGCTGTCTTGGCTTCATCTTCTTCTTTTAATCTGATCTGGTTATAACCAGAATATGCGTCCAAAAAGGAAAGACGTTCGCATCCTGCCGTGGAGTCGATGATTTGATCGATCCTTGGGAGGGGAAAGTGATCCTTAGGACAATGTTTATTGAGACACGTGAAGTCGACGCACATGCGAAGGACTATTGTGTGTTTCTTCGGCACCATCACTGGGTTAGCTACTGATACGCGTAGATGCACACGTCCGTTGGGAACCCCAAGTGGAAGGTATGATGCGTATAGAAGCAAGTTTCCCTCAGTATGAAACCAAGGTTTAATCGAACCAATAGGAGCCAAGAAGCACGTTGAAGGTTGATGGTCGCGAAATGTGATGCGGCGCAACACCAGGGATTCCGGCGCCAACGGGAACCTGCACAACACAACCCAAGTACTTTGTCCCAACGAAACAGTGAGGTTGTCAATCTCACCGGCTTGCTGTAACAAAGGATTAAACGTATCGAGTGGAAGATGTTTGCAAAGAAAACAGTAAACACAATTGCAGTAGATTGTATGCTATGTAAAGAATAGGACCGGGGTCCACAGTTCACTAGAGGTGTCTCTCCCATAAGATAAAAGCATGTTGGGTGAACAAATTACAGTCGGGCAATTGACAAATAGAGAAAGGCATAACAATGCATATACATGATATGATAAATATAGTGAGATTTAATTGGGCATTACGACAAAGTACATAGACCGCCATCCAACCGCATCTATGCCTAAAAAGTCCACCTTCAGTTATCATCCGAACCCCCTCCAGTATTAAGTTGCAAAGCAACAGACAATTGCATTAAGTATGGTGCGTAATGTAATCAACAACTACATCCTTAGACATAGCATCAATGTTTTATCCCTAGTGGCAACAGCACAACACAACCTTAGAACTTTCTGTCATGTCCAGTGTCAATGGAGGCATGAACCCACTATCGAGCATAAATACTCCTCTCTTGGAGTAAAAACTTGGCCAGAGCCTCTACTAGAAACGGAGAGCATGCAAGATCATAAACAACACATAAACAATAGATTGATAATCACCATAATCATAGTACTCTCTATCTATCGGATCCCGACAAACACAACATATAGTATTACAGATAGATGATCTTGATCATGTTAGGCAGCTCACAAGATCTAACAATGAAGCACAACAAGGAGAAGACGACCATCTAGCTACTGCTATGGACCCATGGTCCAGGGGTGAACTACTCACTCATCACTCCGGAGGCGATCATGGCGATGAAGAGTCCTCCGGGAGATGAATCCCCTCTCCGGCAGGGTGCCGGAGGCGATCTCCAGAATCCCCAGAGATGGGATTCGCGGCGTCTCAGGGTTTTCGTATCGTGGCTCTCGGTGCCGGGGTTTCGCGACGGAGGCTTTAAGTAGGCGGAAGGTCAACGCGGGGCCACACGAGGGGCCCAGGGGTAGGTCGGCGCGGCCAGGGCCTGGGCGCGCCGGCCTCCTCTGGCCGCCTCGTGGCCCCACTGTTAGGTCTTCGGTCTTCGGAAGCTTCGTGCAAAATAGGACCCTGGGCGAAAGTTTCGTCCAATTCCGAGAATATTTCTTTACTAGGATTTCTGAAACCAAAAACAGCAGAAAACATGGCTCTTCGGCATCTTGTTAATAGGTTAGTTCCGAAAATGCATAAATATGACATATAATGTGCATAAAACATGTAGGTATCATCAATAAAGTAGCATGGAACATAAGAAATTATCGATACGTTGGAGACGTATCAGCATCCCCAAGCTTAGTTCCTCGTCCCGAGCAGGTAAAACGATAACAAAGATAATTTCTGAAGTGACATGCCATCATAATCTTGATCATACTATTTGTAAACATATGTAATGAATGCAGCGATCAAAACAAAGGTAATGACATGAGTAAACAATGAATCATAAAGCAAAGACTTTTCATGAATAGTACTTCAAGACAAGCATCAATAAGTCTTGCATAAGAGTTAACTCATAAAGCAATAAATCAAAGTAAAGGTGTTGAAGCAACACATAGGAAGATTAAGTTTCAGCGGTTGCTTTCAACTTATAACATGTATATCTCATGGATATTGTCAACATAAAGTAATATAACAAGTGCAATATGCAAGTATGTAGGAATCAATGCATAGTTCACACAAGTGTTTGCTTCTTAAGGTGGAAGGAGATAGGTAAACTGACTCAACAATAAAAGTAAAAGAATGGTCCTTCGAGAGGAAAGCATCGATTGCTGTATTTGTGCTAGAGCTTTTATTTTGAAAACATGAAACAATTTTGTCAACGGTAGTAATAAAGCATATGAGTTATGAAAATTATATCTTACAAGTTGCAAGCCTCACGCATAGTATACTAATAGTGCCCGCACCTCGTCCTACTTAACTTGGACTACCGGATCTTTGCATGCCATGTTTCAACCAAGTGTCACAAAGGGGTACCTCCATGCGCCTGTACAAAGGTCCAAGGAGAATGCTCGCATTTGGATTTCTTGCTTTTGATTATTCTCAACTTAGACATCCATACCGGGACAACATGGACAACAGATAATGGACTCCTCTTTAATGCATAAGCATGTAGCAAAGTTATTATTCTCATATGAGATTGAGGATATATGTCCAAAACTGAAACTTCCACCATGGTTCATGGCTTTAGTTAGCGGCCCAATGTTCTTCTCTAACAATTTTGCATGCTCCAACCACTAAAATGATAGACCTTCAGACAAGACGGACATGCATAGCAACTCACATGATATTCAACAATAGTTGATGGCGTTCCCCAGAAGCATGGTTATCGCACAACAAGCAACTTGATAAAATATAAAGTGCATAAGTACATATTCAATACTACGATAGTTTTTAAGGCTATTTTGTCCCATGAGCTATATATTGCAAAGGTGAATGATGGAATTTTAAAGGTAGCACTCAAGCAATTTACTTTGGAATGGCGGAGAAATACCATGTAGTAGGTAGGTATGGTGGACACAAATGGCATAGTAGTTGGCTCAAGGATTTTGGATGCATGAGAAGTATTCCCTCTCGATACAAGGTTTAGGCTAGCAAGGTTATTTGAAGCAAACTCAAGGATGAACAAGTGCAGCAAGACTCACATAAAAGACATATTGTAAACATTATAAGACTCTACACCGTCTTCCTTGTTGTTCAAAACTCAATACTAGATATTATCTAGACCTTAGAGAAACCAAATATGCAAATCAAATTTTAGCAAGCTCTATGTATTTCTTCATTAATGGGTGCAAAGCATATGATGCAAGAGCTTAAACATGAGCACAACAATTGCCAAGTATCACATTATCCAAGACATTTTAGAATTACTACATGTAGCATTTTCCAATTCCAACCATATAACAAATTAACGAAGAAGAAACTTCGCCTTGAACATTATGAGTAAAGCCTAAGGACACATGTGTCCATATGCAACAGCGGAGCGTGTCTCTCTCCCACAAAGTGAATGCTAGGATCCATCTTATTCAAACAAAAATAAAAACGAAAACAAACCGACGCTCCAAGTAAAGAACACAAGATGTGATTGAATAAAAATATAGTTTCAGGGGAGGAACCTGATGATGTTGTCGATGAAGAAGGGGATGCCTTGGGCATCCCCAAGCTTAGACGCTTGAGTCTTCTTAGAATATGCAGGGGTGAACCACGGGGGCATCCCCAAGCTTAGAGCTTTCACTCCTCTTGATCATAATATATCATTCTCCTCTCTTGACCCTTGAAAACTTCCTTCACACCAAACTTCAAGCAAACTCATTAGAGGGTTAGTGCATCATTAATAATTCACACATTCAGAGGTGACACAATCATTATTTTCACTTCTGGACATTGCATAATGCTACTGGACATTAATGGATCAAAGAAATAAATCCAAAATAGCAAAAGAGGCAATGCGAAATAAAAGGCAGAATCTGTCAAAAACAGAACAGTCCGTAAAGACGAATTTAAAGCTGGCACTAGACTTGCTCAAGTGGAAAAACTCAAAACTAATGAAAGTTGCGTACATATCTGAGGATCACGCTCGTAAATTGGCAGATTTTTTCGAATTTTCTACAGGGAACTGTGCCCAGATTCGTGACAGACAGCAATGCTGTTTCTGCGCAGCGATCCCAAATATAACATCAACTTTGACATAGAAACTTTACTTGGCACAAAAACATGATAAGGAGAGGTTGCTACAGTAGTAAACAACTTCCAAGACTCAATAAAACAAAAAATTGCTGTAGGTAAAAACATGGGTTGTCTCCCATAAGCGCTTTTCTTTAACGCCTTTCAGCAGAAAGTGAAAATCAAGTAACATCGAGAGTAGAAGCATCAACATCATAGCTAGTTCTAATAATAGAATCAAAAGGCAACTTCATTCTCTTTCTAGGGAAGTGTTCCATACCTTTCTTGAGAGGAAATTGATATTTAATATTACCTTCCCTCATATCAATAACAGCACCAACAGTTCGAAGAAAAGGTCTTCCCAACACAATAGGACAAGATGCATTGCATTCGATATCCAAGACAACAAAATCAACGGGGACAAGGTTATTGTTAACCGTAATGCGCACATTATCAATCCTCCCCAAAGGTTTCTTTTTAACATTATCGGCAAGATTAACATCCAAATAACAATTCTTCAATGGTGGCAAGTCAAGCATATCATAAATCTTTTTAGGCATAACAGAAATACTTGCACCAAGATCACATAAAGCATTACATTCAAAGTCATTGAATTTCATTTTAATGATGGGCTCCCAACCATCTTCTAACTTTCTAGGAATAGAAGTTTCAAGTTTTAGTTTCTCTTCTCTAGCTTTTATGAGAGCATTTGTAATATGTTTTGTAAAGGCTAAATTTATAGCACTAGCATTAGGACTTTTAGCAAGTTTTTGTAAGAACTTTATAACTTCAGAGATGTGGCAATCATCAAAATCTAAATCATTATGAGCTACAGCAATGGGATCATTGTTCCCAAGGTTGGAAAAAATTTCAGCAGTTTTATCACAAGCAGTTTCAGCAGTTTTAGCAATTTCAGGCAGTTTTGTTCGCTTTGCACTAGGAGTAGAAACATTGCCAACACCAATTATTTTACCATTGATAGTAGGAGGTGCAGCAACATGTGGAGAATTAGCATTACTAGTGGTGGTAATAGTCCAAACTTTAGCTACATTATTCTCTTTAGCTAGTTTTTCATTTTCTTCTCTATCCCACCTAGCACGCAATTCAGCCATTAATCTTATATTCTCATTAATTCTAACTTGGATGGCATTTGCTGTAGTAGTAATCTTATTATCAATATCATTATTAGGCATAACTTTCAATTTTAAAAGATTAACATCAGGAGGCAAGTCTATCAACTCTAGAAGCAATAATATCAATTTTATCAAGCTTTTCCTCAACAGATTTGTTAAAAGCAGTTTGTGTACTAATAAATTCTTTAAGCATAGCTTCAAGACCAGAGGGTACACTCCTATTATTATTGTAAGAATTCCCATAAGAATTACCATAACCATTACCATTAGCAGAAGGATATGGCCTATAGTTATTACCAGAGTTGTTCCTATAAGCATTGTTGTTGAAATTATTATTTTTAATGAAATTCACATCAACATTTTCTTCTTGAGCAACCAATGAAGCTAAAGGAACATTATTTGGATCTACATTAGATCTACCATTCACAAGCATAGACATAATCACATCAATCTTATCACTCAAGGAAGAGGTTTCTTCAACAGAATTTACCTTCTTACCTTGTGGAGCTCTTTCCGTGTGCCATTCAGAGTAATTTATCATCATATCATCAAGAAGTTTTGTAGCCGCCCCCAATGTGATGGACATAAAGGTACCTCCAGCAGCTGAATCCAATAAATTCCGCGAAGAAAAATTTAGTCCTGCATAGAAGGTTTGGATGATCATCCAAGTAGTCAGTCCATGGGTTGGGCAATTCTTTACCAAAGTTTTCATTCTCTCCCATGCTTGAGCAACATGTTCAGTATCTAATTGTTTAAAATTCATTATGCTACTTCTCAAAGAAATAATTTTAGCGGGAGGATAATATCTACCAATAAAAGCATCCTTGCATTTAGTCCATGAATCAATACTATTCTTAGGCAAAGATAGCAACCAATCTTTAGCTCTTCCTCTTAATGAGAAAGGAAACACTTTCAATTTAATAATATCACCATCTACATCTTTATACTTTTGCATTTCACAAAGTTCAACAAAATTATTGAGATGGGCAGCAGCATCATCAGAACTAGCACCAGAAAATTGTTCTCTCATGACAAGATTTAATAAAGCAGGTTTAATTTCAAAGAATTCTGCTGTAGTAGCAGGTGGAGCAATAGGTGTGCATAGGAAATCATTATTATTTGCATTTGTGAAGTCACACAATTTAGTATTTTCATGGTTGGCCATTTTAGCAACGGTAAATAAAACAAACTAGATAAAGTAAATGCAAGTAACTAATTTTTGTGTTTTTGATATAGAGAGCAAGACAATAAATAAAGTAAAACTAGCAACTAATTTTTTGTGTTTTGATTTAGTGCAGCAAACAAAGTAGTAAATAAAATAAAGCAAGACAAAAACAAAGTAAAGAGATTGAGAAGTGGAGACTCCCCTTGCAGCGTGTCTTGATCTCCCGGCAACGGCGCCAGAAATTTAGCTTGATACGCGTAGATGCACACGTCCGTTGGGAACCCCAAGTGGAAGGTATGATGCGTATAGAAGCAAGTTTCCCTCAGTATGAAACCAAGGTTTAATCGAACCAGTAGGAGCCAAGAAGCACGTTGAAGGTTGATGGTCGCGAAATGTGATGCGGCGCAACACCAGGGATTCCGGCGCCAACGCGGAACCTGCACAACACAACCCAAGTACTTTGTCCCAACGAAACAGTGAGGTTGTCAATCTCACCGGCTTGCTGTAACAAAGGATTAAACGTATCGAGTGGAAGATGTTTGCAAAGAAAACAGTAAACACAATTGCAGTAGATTGTATGCTATGTAAAGAATAGGACCGGGGTCCACAGTTCACTAGAGGTGTCTCTCCCATAAGATAAAAGCATGTTGGGTGAACAAATTACAGTCGGGCAATTGACAAATAGAGAAAGGCATAACAATGCATATACATGATATGATAAATATAGTGAGATTTAATTGGGCATTACGACAAAGTACATAGACCGCCATCCAACTGCATCTATGCCTAAAAAGTCCACCTTCAGGTTACCCCCCCTCCAGTATTAAGTTGCAAAGCAACAGACAATTGCATTAAGTATGGTGCGTAATGTAATCAACAACTACATCCTTAGACATAGCATCAATGTTTTATCCCTAGTGGCAACAGCACAACACAACCTTAGAACTTTCTGTCACTGTCCCAGGTGTCAATGCAGGCATGAACCCACTATCGAGCATAAATACTCCCTCTTGGAGTTAAGAGTAAAAACTTGGCCAGAGCCTCTACTAGAAACGGAGAGCATGCAAGATCATAAACAACACATAAACAATAGATTGATAATCACCATAATCATAGTACTCTCTATCCATCGGATCCCGACAAACACAACATATAGTATTACAGATAGATGATCTTGATCATGTTAGGCAGCTCACAAGATCTAACAATGAAGCACAACAAGGAGAAGACGACCATCTAGCTACTGCTATGGACCCATGGTCCAGGGGTGAACTACTCACTCATCACTCCGGAGGCGATCATGGCGATGAAGAGTCCTCCGGGAGATGAATCCCCTCTCCGGCAGGGTTGGGGGGATTGATACGTCCAATTTGCATCACTATTTTGTATCATAATTTGCTGTTATTCATTGATATATTTCATATTGGGACACAATACTTATGTTATTTCATCTATTTTGCATGTTTCATCATCATTGGAGGATCAAGCACCGGAGCCAGGATTCTGCTGGAAAAAGCACCGTCAGAACACAATATTTCGGAAGATCAACTGTGGAAGGGAATTTCACGAAAATTCCTATTTTTCCAGATGACGGAGGGAGCCAGAAGGGGAAGAAGAGAGCGGGGGCCCAGACCATAGGCGGCGCGGCCCAGGCCCTGGCCGCGCCACCCTGCTCTGGGGGGCCCACGACCCCTTTCGCCTCCTTTTCTTCGCGTACTCCTTCGTCCCGAAAACCTAAGCCACAGAGGGATCCTCACGAAGGGTTACAGCCGCCTCTGCGGGGCGGAGAGCACCAGAGAGAAAAGAGCTCTCCGGCGGGCAGGAATCCGCCGGGGAAATTCCCTCCCGGAGGGGGAAATCGACGCCATCGCCATCGTCATCGAGCTGGACATCATCTCCATCATCATCACCATCGTCTCCACCATCTACACCGCCATCACCACCGCAGCACCTCGTCACCGCTGTAACGATTTGGGTTTGATCTTGATTGTTTGATAGGGGAAACTCTCCCGGTGTTATTCTATACTTGTTGTAGATGCTATTGAGTGAAACCATTGAACCAAGGTTCATGTTCAGATTGTTATTCATCATCATATCACCTCTGATTGTATTCCATATGATGTCTCGTGAGTAGTTCGTTTAGTTCTTGAGGACATGGGTGAAGTCTAAATGCTAGTAGTGAATTATGGTTGAGTAATATTCAATGTTATGATATTTAAGTTGTGGTGTCATTCTTCTAGTGGTGTCGTGTGAACGTCGACTACACGACACTTCACCATTTATGGGCCTAGGGGAGTGCATCTTGTATTCGGTTGCTAATTGCGGGGTTGCCGGAGTGACAGAAACCTAAGCCCCCGTTAGTATATCGATGCAGGAGGGATCGCAGGATCTCAGAGTTTAAGGCTGTGGTTAGATTTATCTTAATTACTTTCTTGTAGTTGCGGATGCTTGCAAGGGGTATAATCACAAGTATGTATTAGTCCTAGGAAGGGCGGTGCATTAGCATAGGTTCACCCACACAACACTTATCAAAACAATGAAGATTAATCAGCTGTATGTAGCGAAAGCACTAGACTAAAATCCCCGTGTGTCCTCAGGAACGTTTGGTCATTATAAGTAATCAAACCGGCTTGTCCTTTGTGCTAAAAAGGATTGGGCCACTCGCTGCAATTATTTCTCTCGCATTTTATTTACTTGTACTTTATTTATCTGCAATATCAAAACCCCCTGAATACTTGTCTGTGAGCATTTACAGTGAAACCTTCATCGAAACTGCTTGTCAACACCTTCTGCTCCTCGTTGGGTTCGACACTCTTATTTATCGAAAGTACTACGATACACCCCCTATACTTGTGGGTCATCAAGACTATTTTCTGGCGCCGTTGCCGGGGAGTGAAGCGCTATTGGTAAGTGGAATTGGTAAGGAAAACCTTTACTGTTTGTGCTGATTTTATTTCTGCCTGCTGCTATAATCATTATGGAGAGATCTTCTCTTCAATTTCTATTTGGGAAATCTACTACTACTGCAACGGTAGTGGATGAAGCGCCAGGTGAGGAAGTAGTACCATATAAAATACCTACGAAAATTATTGAACGTGTTATGGATAACCGCTATGAAGGGGATGGAACTGTCCATCCTGGTGATCATTTACTGTTTTTGCATGAATTATGCGGTTTATTCAAATGTGCAGGTATTTCTATGAATGAAGTTAGGAAGAAACTATTCACTATATCGCTGTCTGGTAAAGCGGCGCATTGGTATAAATTGCTGAAGAATGGTGATTCTATTGATTGGGAGGACATTGTGCCTTTATTCTATTCCAAATTTTATCCTCCAAGTGAAATTCACAAAGATCGGAACCGCATATATAATTTCTGGCCTCATGATGGAGAAAGTATTGCCCAAGCTTGGGGGAGATTGAAGTCTTTAATGCTCAAATGCCCCATTCATGAGCTTCCTGGTAATGTTATTATTGATAATTTCTATGCAAGACTTTCTTTTCAAGACAAGACCTTGCTGGATACTTCTTGTTCTGGATCATTTACACGCAAGAATGAAGAGTTTAAAAGGGACCTTCTTGATCGGATCCAAGAAAATACTGAAGGATGGGAGAACGACAAAGATAGAGAATCAGGTATAATTTATGATTATAAATGCATTGAAGCTTTTATGGATACTGATAAATTTCGTAATATGAGTGCTACATATGGTCTTGATTCCCAAGTTGTTGCAAATCTTTATAGAGCTTTTGCCTCTCATTATGAACTGCCTAAGAAGAATTTTGATAAGTATCATGAACCGTATAAAGATAAAATTGATTCATCTGTAAACAAATGTGTAGTGATTGAAACTGTTGATAATGTTATTCCTGAAGCTTATATTGAAAAAACTCCTTTCCCTGCTAAAATGAAGGAGTACTCTGTCATATCTAGTGCAGGTTAATAAAAGTGAAAAGAAACCTAAAGAACCTGAAGAACAAATTAAAATTGAACCTGCTGTTGCAATAGTTAAAGATCTTGTGACTGAGAATGTGGAGGATGGTCATATTATTTTCTGTGAAGATGCTTCTAATATTGTTTCACATCCTAATAAATCCAAACAAGTTAGTGTTCCTATGCTATCTGTTAGAATTGGTGATCATTGCTATTATGGTTTATGTGATATTGGTGCAAGTGTTAGTGCTATACCTTATGAACTTTACACGGAGATTATGCACGAAATTGGTTCTTGTGAACTTGAAGATATTGATGTGGTTATTCATCTAGCTAATAGAGAAACTATTTCTCCAATTGGTATTGTTCGAGATGTGGAAGTTCTATGTGGTAAGATTAAATATCCTGCTGACTTTTTGGTACTTGGTTCTGCTGCTAGTGATTATTGTCCTATCATTTTTGGTAGACCTTTTCTAAATACTTGTGGAGCTATTATAGATTGTAAGAAAGAGAAAATTTTGACTAGATTTGCTGGTGAACCTTATGAATTTAACTTTTCTAAATTTACCAAAACTCCTTATAAAGTTGACTTGCCTAGTAATGATTTTAAAATGGAGCAGTGTGCATCTATTGTTCTTGTTCCTAATAACCCTTTGCAGCAACATTTGGAGAATAGTGAAAGTGAAGCTTTTAGGAAAGAAAGAGATGAGCTTGAGGAAATTTTTCGTCGCCAACCTATTCTCAAGCATGATTTACCGGTGGAAGATCTGGGTACAACACCACCACCGAAGGAAGATCCTGTTTTTGATCTAAAGCCTTTACCTGATAATCTTAAATATGCTCATATTGATGATAAGAAAATATATCCTGTTATTATTAGTTCTAAGCTTTCAGAGATTGAGGAAGAAAGGTTATTGGAAATATTGAAGAAACACCGAGGAGCTATTGGCTATACTCTTGATGATTTGAAAGGGATTTCTCCTTCTATTTGCCAACATGCTATTAATATGGAAGAAGATGCAAAGCCTGTTGTTGAACATCAACGTCGTCTAATTCCGAAGATGAAGGAAGTGGTAAGGAACGAGGTATTAAAACTCCTTGAAGCTGGTATTATATATCCTATTGCTGATAGTAGATGGGTTAGTCCTGTGCATTGTGTTCCTAAGAAAGGAGGAATGACTGTTGTGCCTAATGATAATGATGAGCTTATTCCTCAAAGAATAGTTGTAGGTTATAGAATGTGCATTGATTTTCGAAAAGTTAATAAAGTTACTAAGAAAGATCATTACCCTTTACCCTTTATTGATCAAATGTTAGAGAGGTTGTCTAAAAATACTCATTTTTGCTTTCTTGATGGTTATTCTGGGTTTTCACAAATTGCTGTTAAAGCTAAAGATCAAGAGAAAACCACTTTTACTTGTCCTTATGGAACTTATGCTTATAGGCGTATGCCTTTTGGTTTATGTAATGCTCCTGCTACTTTTCAAAGATGCATGTCTGCTATTTTTCATGGTTTTTGCGAAAGTATTGTAGAGGTGTTCATGGATGATTTTTCTGTCTATGGGAATTCTTTTGATAATTGCTTGCGAAACCTCGATAAAGTTTTGCAGAGATGTGAAGAAACTAACCTTGTTCTTAATTGGGAGAAATGCCACTTTATGGTTAATGAAGGAATTGTATTGGGACATAAAATTTCCGAGAGAGGTATTGAAGTTGATAGAGCTAAAGTTGAAGCAATTGAGAAGATGCCCTATCCAAGGGATGTTAAAGGTATTCGTAGTGTTCTTGGTCATGCTGGGTTTTATAGGAGATTTATTAAAGATTTCTCTAAAATTTCAAAGCCTCTTACTAATCTTCTTCAAAAAGATGTACCTTTTGTTTTTGATGATGATTGTAAGGAAGCTTTTGAAACTTTAAAGAAAGCCTTAACAACTGCTCCTGTAGTTGAACCTCCTGATTGGAATTTGCCTTTTGAAATTATGTGTGATGCTAGTGATTTTGCTGTAGGCGCTGTTCTTGGACAGCGAGTAGATAAAAAATTAAATGTTATTCATTATGCTAGTAAGACTCTTGATGCTGCTCAAAGAAATTATGCTACAACTGAAAAAGAATTGTTAGCTGTAGTCTTTGCTTGTGATAAGTTTAGACCTTATATTGTTGATTCAAAAGTTACAATTCATACTGATCATGCTGCAATTAGATACCTTATGACAAAGAAAGATGCTAAGCCAAGGCTTATTAGATGGGTACTTCTGTTGCAAGAATTTGATTTGCATATTATAGATAGGAAAGGTGCCGATAATCCTGTTGCTGATAATTTGTCTAGATTGGAAAATATTGCTTATGATCATGTTCCTGTTAATGATAGTTTTCCAAATGAACAATTGGCTGTAATAAAGGTGAGCTCGCGAGAGAGCCCTTGGTATGCAGATTATGCTAACTTTATTGTTTCGAAGTATTTGCCTCCAACCTTTTCAGCTCAGCAAAGGAGGAAATTCTTTTATGACTTGAGGCATTATTTTTGGGATGACCCACACTTATATAAAGAAGGAGTGGATGGTATTATGCGAAGATGTGTTCCTGAATATGAACAACAGGAGATATTGAATAAATGTCATGGAAGTGTTTATGGAGGACATCACGCTGGAGATAGAACCGCGCAAAAGGTTCTACAATCAGGTTTTTATTGGCCAACACTCTTCAAAGATGCAAGGAAATTTATTTTATCTTGTGATGAATGTCAAAGAGTTGGTAATATCTCCAGACGCAATGAAATGCCTATGAATTATACTCTTGTTATTGAACCATTCGATTGTTGGGGATTCGACTTCATGGGACCTTTCCCTTCTTCAGACGGTAACACTCATATACTTGTCGCTGTTGATTATGTTACTAAATGGGTAGAAGCTATACCTACAAAAAGTGCTGATGGTGAGACCTCTATAAAAATGCTTGTAGATATTATATTTCCTAGATTTGGAGTACCTAGATATATTATGACTGATGGAGGTTCTCATTTCATTCATGGAGGTTTTAGAAAAACTCTTGCTAAGTATGGTATTAATCATAGAATTGCTTCTGCTTATCACCCTCAAACTAGCGGTCAAGTAGAATTATCAAATAGAGAGATTAAAGCTATCTTGGGTAAGACTGTTAATAAATCTAGAAAGAATTGGCCTAGCAAATTGAAAGAAGCGTTATGGGCTTATAGAACTGCTTATAAAAATCCTATGGGAATGTCGCCTTATAAAATGGTTTATGGAAAAGCTTGTCATTTACCTTTAGAACTAGAGCACAAAGCTTATTGGGCTGTTAGAGAACTAAATAAAGATCCTAAATTAGCCGGTAATAAGAGGTTGTTGCAATTAAGTTCTCTAGATGAATGGAGAAGTGAAGCTTATGAAAATGCTAAACTCTTTAAAGAAAAAGTTAAGAAGTGGCATGATAGAAGGATCATTAAAAGAGAATTTAATGTTGGAGATCAAGTTCTATTGTATCGGTCTCGTCTCAGATTCTTTGCAGGGAAATTACTCTCGAAGTGGGAAGGACCATATGTTGTTGAGGAGGTGTATCGTTCAGGAGCAATTAAAATTAGCTCTCTCCAAGGCAATGCCACACAAGTGGTGAATGGACAAAGACTCAAGCATTATATCTCGGGCGATTCTTATAATGTTGATGTTGATATTATTCAAGTGGAAACACCGGAGGCTTTCATCAAAGGACAAATTGACAGTCCGCCAGAACTGGACTTTGAATAGGTAACAGTATTGGTAATGAAAAGTCCGCGTTTACCTTTCCGAACATTATTTTTGCTGTTTTTGGAAAATATGAAAAATTACGGAATCGAAACGGAGTGGAAAAGACGCGCGAGGGCCACCACAGGCCGGCGCGGGCCCCACCCTGGCCGCGCCGACCTATGGTGACGGCACCTCGGCGTCCCGTTTCCACTCGTTTTCGGCCTGGAACCTTCCTTTTGTCGTAAAAATATTTGCTATATAATCCCCCGGACCCCTGGAGGTCCGTAATATCGTTTTCTCGTCGTGTTTTGTTTCGAGCTGTTTTCTGCCAGATTTGTTTTGATCTAGAAGCACCATGGTCTCCAACAACAAGGACAAGGAACCTTTGAAGGAAAATATTCAAGACCCGGAGCTGAAGAAAGAAGATGCAAGAGAGGATGAAGAAGTGGAGGAAGCTCCGCAGGAACGCCAACAAGCCACCGTCGCAAGTATTGGCGTGATATCAAGTCCATCCAACATCAAGAGGAGTGCACGAATCGCTACCGGAGGAGCGGTTCCACGTCACTACTTGGCTCCAAGGACATCTTATCCGAGCCATTACAACCCTTACCGCAATCTAATCTACGATCGTCAAACTGAAAGGACCCCCAAGGTAGTGTTGCCAAGTAATTGGGATATAAATCGTTCTGACACTGCAGGAGAGAAGGAGCCTGAGGCTGAAGAGTGGGGAAATAACTCCAAGAGTTGGGACTCACCGTCGGACAGACTCCTTAACCGCGTCGAGCACAATTCAGAGATGATTCGCAATCTCATATACAGGATTGACGAGCTCCAGGAGCTTATTGAGAAGCTTGTCAGGAATTCATCACCACCATCACCGAAGGAGTAATTCATCATCGGTATTGGCATCCCCTTGGTTTGTTCCAAGCTTGGGGGAGTGCCGCGGTATCACATCACCACCACCTTTATCTTTTACTATTAAGTAGTGTCATATCATGAGTAGGGAAGTTATCATATAGAATAGTATGCAATGTGGAAGTATCTCTCTTAGTTAGTTATCGATGTATCCGTTGGTGTGAGTTATCGTTATGGAATATTAATGAGAAGTCTTATCATTTACTTTTTGCACACCTTATTTTAGTTTGCAATCTCCATTATATGATTACTCTTGACATGAGTATTGATATCACTTTGGGAACATTAAGTAAATCTATTTGGTTTTGGCAAACTTAGCATTGGTCAATAGCAACAACATCTTGATGTTTAATAAAAGAGAGAAATACACTTAGATACATTACTCCATTATCTCTATGCTTAGTATTCTTAAGTTAAAATTGCTTGTGCTTATGAGAAAGATGCATGATTGTTTCTATCATATGTATATTTGTTTGTTTCCCTCAACCTTTATGCTTGCTATCAAACCTTGCTAGCCAAAGACCTGTATCGAGAGGAATGCTTCTCATACATCCATAACCTTAGACCAAACCTATGCCATTTGTGTCCACCATACCTACCTACTACATGGTATTTTCTGCCATTCCAAGTAAATACTTCATGTGCTACCTTTAAATTATTCAAACTATACTACTCCTTATTTGTGTCAATGTTTTATAGCTCATGAGGAAGTATGTGGTGTTTTATCTTTCAATCTTGTTGGGCGAACTTTTCCTAATGGACTAGCGGCACATCCGCTTACCCAATAACTTTGCAATAAGAGCTGGCAATGAGGTTCCCAGCCTCAATTAATAACTTTCATTAATAATTCTCTTCACATGTTTTGCTCTGATTCATCAGTAAGCAACTTAATTTTGCAATAGACACTCCTCCATGGTATGTGAATGTTGGAAGGCACCCGAGGATTCGGTTAGCCATGGATTGAGAAAGCCAAGGTTGGGGGGAGTGTCATCCTAAATAAAACTAAAATACATGTGTAAACAAAAGAGAAGGGGGATGATCTACCTTGCTGGTAGAGATGCCGTCCCTCATGGGAGCCGCTCTTGGAAGGTTCGTTTGGCAAGGGGGTTAGAGTACCCGCTACCATTCGTTGACAACAACAAACACCGCTCAAAATTTTACTTTTATTCTCTTTATATGATTTCAAAACTTGAAAAGCTCTAGCACATGATTTAATCCCTGCTTCCCTCTGCGAAGGGCCTGTCTTTTACTTTTATGTTGAGTCAGTATACCTATTTCCCTCTATCTTAAGCAAGCAATTGAGTTGTTGTGAACCAATCATTTATGCTATGATTCAGTTGATCATGTCTTTTATACTTTCTTGTTTAGTACCAATTTTATCTGAATGAATATGACTTTGAAGTTATCAATGATTATGAAGAGATTGTCATGCTTGAATATGAAAGTTCAGCTATAAAATCTAATATGAAAGCTTTGCTTAGAAGTACAATCCGTTAGTAGTTCTCTGACCAAGAACAAAGTTTGCCATCACCAATTATGATTTCTTATGCACCTTTACTTGTGATTTCTCTTTACTTATTTCAAGATGAGTTATATGAGGAAGTTGTTTATTAGAATGTCTTGTGTGAATGAATATGATGCTTCTTGTCCGTATTTTATTTATCGACTCTTCACTCCATAAACATGTGGTCTTGTTTATCGAGCTCAGTTTCGCTTGGGGACAAGCGAGGTCTAAGCTTGGGGGGAGTTGATACGTCCAATTTGCATCACTATTTTGTATCATAATTTGCTGTTATTCATTGATATATTTCATATTGGGACACAATACTTATGTTATTTCATCTATTTTGCATGTTTCATCATCATTGGAGGATCAAGCACCGGAGCCAGGATTCTGCTGGAAAAAGCACCGTCAGAACACAATATTTCGGAAGATCAACTGTGGAAGGGAATTTCACGAAAATTCCTATTTTTCCAGATGACGGAGGGAGAAGGGGAAGAAGAGAGGGGCCACTGTGGGCCCAGACCA
This sequence comes from Lolium multiflorum, assembly GCA_030979885.1. Taxonomy (NCBI): domain Eukaryota; kingdom Viridiplantae; phylum Streptophyta; class Magnoliopsida; order Poales; family Poaceae; genus Lolium; species Lolium multiflorum. Next base: position 199,307,481 of record CM061750.1, read on the forward strand.
TAGGGCGGCGCGGCCCAGGGCCTGGCCGCGCCACCCTATGCTCTGGGGGGGCCCCCTTTCGCCTCCTTTTCTTCGCGTACTCCTTCGTCCCGAAAACCTAAGCCACGGAGGGATCCTCACGAAGGGTTACAGCCGCCTCTGCGGGGCGGAGAGCACCAGAGAGAAAAGAGCTCTCCGGCGGGCAGGAATCCGCCGGGGAAATTCCCTCCCGGAGGGGGAAATCGACGCCATCGCCATCGTCATCGAGCTGGACATCATCTCCATCATCATCACCATCGTCTCCACCATCTACACCGCCATCACCACCGCAGCACCTCGTCACCGCTGTAACGATTTGGGTTTGATCTTGATTGTTTGATAGGGGAAACTCTCCCGGTGTTATTCTATACTTGTTGTAGATGCTATTGAGTGAAACCATTGAACCAAGGTTCATGTTCAGATTGTTATTCATCATCATATCACCTCTGATTGTATTCCATATGATGTCTCGTGAGTAGTTCGTTTAGTTCTTGAGGACATGGGTGAAGTCTAAATGCTAGTAGTGAATTATGGTTGAGTAATATTCAATGTTATGATATTTAAGTTGTGGTGTCATTCTTCTAGTGGTGTCGTGTGAACGTCGACTACACGACACTTCACCATTTATGGGCCTAGGGGAGTGCATCTTGTATTCGGTTGCTAATTGCGGGGTTGCCGGAGTGACAGAAACCTAAGCCCCCGTTAGTATATCGATGCAGGAGGGATCGCAGGATCTCAGAGTTTAAGGCTGTGGTTAGATTTATCTTAATTACTTTCTTGTAGTTGCGGATGCTTGCAAGGGGTATAATCACAAGTATGTATTAGTCCTAGGAAGGGCGGTGCATTAGCATAGGTTCACCCACACAACACTTATCAAAACAATGAAGATTAATCAGCTATGTAGCGAAAGCACTAGACTAAAATCCCCGTGTGTCCTCAGGAACGTTTGGTCATTATAAGTAATCAAACCGGCTTGTCCTTTGTGCTAAAAAGGATTGGGCCACTCGCTGCAATTATTTCTCTCGCATTTTATTTACTTGTACTTTATTTATCTGCAATATCAAAACCCCCTGAATACTTGTCTGTGAGCATTTACAGTGAAACCTTCATCGAAACTGCTTGTCAACACCTTCTGCTCCTCGTTGGGTTCGACACTATTTATCGAAAGTACTACGATACACCCCCTATACTTGTGGGTCATCAATCTCCAGAATCCCCCGAGATGGGATTCGCGGCGGCGGCGTCTCTGGGGTTTTCCGTATCGTGGCTCTCGGTACTGGGGGTTTCGCGACGGAGGCTTTAAGTAGGCGGAAGGTCAACGCGGGGGGCCACACGAGGGGCCCAGGGGGTAGGTCGGCGCGGCCAGGGCCTGGGCCGCGCCGGCCTCCCTCCTGGCCGCCTCGTGGCCCCACTTCGTTAGGTCTTCGGTCTTAGGAAGCTTCGTGCAAAAATAGGACCTGGGCGAAAGTTTGTCCAATTCCGAGAATATTTCTTTACTAGGATTTCTGAAACCAAAAACAGCAGAAAACAGCAACTGGCTCTTCGGCATCTTGTTAATAGGTTAGTTCCAGAAAATGCATAAATATGACATATAATGTGCATAAAACATGTAGGTATCATCAATAAAGTAGCATGGAACATAAGAAATTATCGATACGTTGGAGACGTATCAGCTACCCATGTGGCTTCTGTAGATATTTCTCTGATGAAACCAGCGTCTTTGAGTCGATCTATTTCTGATAACATGGCTTTGCGGCTAGGTTCCGAAAAACGCCGCAAAGGTTGCTTGACTGGTCGTGCGAGAGGATCCAAATTGAGGTGGTGCTCGGCGAGTTCCCTGGGTACTCCTGGCATGTCAGCTGGACACCATGCGAAGATTTTCCAGTGCTCACGGAGGAACTCGACGAGCGCGCTTTCCTATGCGACATCCATGTTTGCGGCAATGGACGTCGTTTTCTTTGGATCTGTCGGGTGGATCTGTACCTCTTTTGAATCCTTGGTTGTGTTGAAAGTTGGCTCCTTAGATCTCCCTACCTCTGGCAGCACATCATAATCGGTGAACCGTGGTGCCGCATATTCTGCTTGCATCCCGAAGGTTTCTGACAGTCGATGAAAGTCCTTGTCGCATTTATCAGATAACGCGAAACTTCCTTTGATTGTGATAGGTCCCTTAGGTCCAGGCAACCTCCACAACAGATATGTATAATGCGGCACTGCCATGAACCTGGCATACGCTGGTCGTCCCAACAAAGCGTGATATTGCGACGGGAAATCCACAACTTCGAATTCCAGATTCTCTATCCTGTAGTTTTCTCGGGTTCCAAACTGAACGTCGAGGTTGATTTTGCCCAATGGATAACTTGGCTTCTCTGGTGTAATCCCATGGAAACGTGTATCAGTTGGTGGTTTGCCAGGGATATGTTCATCTTCCTCAATGTATCTGCATACATGAGGTTTAAGCTGCTGCCGCCATCTATGAAAACTCTCGACACATCAAAACCAGCGATTACTGCGGGTAAGATGAGTGCTGATTGTCCTGGTCGAGGAACTTGCTGCGCATGATCTGCAATTGTGAAGCCGATGTCTTGCCCCGACCAATTTAAGTACTCGACTGTTGGTGGAGGCATCTTCTCTGCCATGAACACTTGTCGAGAGATTACCTTCTGCGCCCTGTTGGATGGCCTAGCTTTCTGAATCATCGAGACCACACCGTTAGAATTAGGATCAACATATGGAGGTGGGTGTGGTGCTGCCGCTATTCTGAGCTGATGTCGATTTTCGTCGGTAATTGCGGGAGGAGGTGGAAGGTGGATCTCGCTCCTTGGCTCCCGGGGATTTCTGTTGCTTGCTGAGCATTTGCAATTCCTGCGGCTCGTAGCATTGCCTGAAAATTACGGCAGTCTTTCTGGAGATGTCCTGACTGCCTTTTTCCATTGTTATCGAGGTAAAAGTGCATTTGACATGGACCGTTCATCATCTCCTCGGGAGACACGTAAGGTCTTTGAATCCTTGGTCCACTATTTTGCCTGTTGCCGCGAAAATCACCTCTATTGTCGCCTTGTTGCTCATTACTCCTTTGATAATCATCTCGACTATTTCCTCCAGGATTTCCTCGAAAACCAGCCGATATATGGCCGGGAGCATCGTTGTTGTAGAACTGGCGAGAAAATCGCCTTCTATTTTGATAATTTCGACCACGATCCTCTTCTGGCGACCTGTGTCGCTTGTTGTATATTGCGTCTTCACCATCTGCCCATTTATTGGCTATCTCCATGAGTGATGATATGGTCTTAGGGTTAGTTCTCCCTAAGTCCTCGATGAAATCTGCTCGGCGAACTCCTGCCACAAACGCATCTATTGCCCTCTCGTCAGATATATCTTCTGCCGAGTTCTTTATGATGTTCCACCGCTGTATATATTTCCTCATCGACTCGTCGTGTTTTTGTCGACATGCCCTCAATTCTTCCAACGACGCAGGTTTCTTGCAGGTGGATCGGAAGTTTTTCACGAAGATATCCTCAAAGTTATCCCAGCTGTCGATGGAATTTAGGGGAGTTTCTTTATCCAAGATCTCGCGGCACCGCTCAGGTGAACTTGAATACTTTGCATAGCTGTTGCTCTGGTTCCTCCTACCAGCTTCACCATCTCGAGATAATCCACGAGCCAATCCTCAGGATCTTGCAGGCCGTCGAATTTCTTGAAATTCTCGGGTAGCTTGAACCCTTTTGGGACTCGAGTCTTTCGAACTCTTCTCGTGAAACACGGGAGCCCACACATATCTTCGTCGGCAACCTCTGGTGAGTGCTGACGCTCCCTTCTTTCTTGTCGTGCTCTGTCCACCCTTACTTGGACTGCTGTGTCTCTCGCTCCACTTGTCCTTGGGGGATCTTGGACTGCTGTGTTGGGTCGTGGACTATTTTGCCTAGGATTTTCTTCGGGAGGCGTTGTTGCAAACGCTGTTCCCATTACGCCTACTCCAGCCATCGCCATATTGAACAATGGTTCTCTCGGGTCCCCAGGAGGTGGTCTAGACGCCAAGATGTACGCTTGTGTTGCCATGTAACCTGCTTCTGGCGTTTTTGGGATGATATTTCCTCTTTCATCAATCGACATAAAGGACATGTCGAGATTTTGGATTATGTTTCCTCTTTCGGGTATGTTTTGCAGCCGAGACATTGCTCTCCTCCGCTTCTCTGTGACTATCTCCCGTATTTCCGAAAGGCGACTTAAATCTGCTCGGCGTGCTTGATGCAGAAGCTGCTTCTTTCCTCTGTTCAAGGATGCTGTCTGTTTCCAACTCTGCTTACTCGAGCAAGTCTATATTGATATGCTTGAAGTTCTTGTACAGTAGCAGTGGTGGTCATAGGTTCTGAACCGTCCATGGCTTTCGCAGCCCTATCCCACGCTTCTTGCGGGAGCTGTACTCTTGCGCGAGTTGATGATCCAGCATATTTAGTGCCCAATCCATGTCTGAGATCAGCGGGATCGACGTATGGATTTCCCAATTCGTCGAAAGCCTCTGACGTTTGTTGTTCTGATGTACCTGCCCCTTCTATAGATCTGATGATATTTTGTGCATTGATTTTTATCAGGATTGGTGACACCATCATATAGAGTGGTGAAGACCTTTCCGATGGCAGCAGACTTGTCGATGAAGTTGAAGTCGACGCTGTCGGAGTCGCTGCTTATAAAGGAGTCCGCAGACGACTCGAAGGATGTGTTGCTGAAGATCTTGGCGAGCTTTCCGCTTGCCTTGTTGTCGACGAAGTATGGCGACGAAAACTCCTCGTCACTCGACGAAAAGTTAGAATCGACCGCTGAAAATTCCGACGAGATCGGAACATCGAGACGGTAGGATCCTTCCTTGTTGACGCCAAATCGGAATTCTCCGAACGTCATGATGATGGGCTCCTCCAGATAGGCACATGCATCCATACGGGAGGGCGGGTGAGGAATAAAATTGAATAGATCAGTTTTTCCCTTGTTACCTCGATCCATCGCGTTGCTTGCTGTCGACGAAGTCGAAGATCTTGAACGTGCCATCGAGATCAGCTCCTTGCAACCTCTAATTCCCACAGACGGCGCCAATTGACAAAGGATTAACTTGTCAATGCCTACAGATTGTAGACTAGGGTTTTGCTAGAAGTAGAGGGCAAGTAGATCTCGAAGGTTTAGGCGAAAAGTACTCGACGATTATGAAAACTAGGGTTATGTTGACAGTAGATTCGATCCTTTCTTTGTCCCTCGACTCCCCCTTATATAGGAGGTGGAGCCGAGGGTTTCGTTTTGTACAAGTTACAGAGTCCGGGACGGTTTCTAACTCATCCCGCCAGATTACAAATAACACTTCCTATTACAACTCTAACTTTCCTTAATATATCTTGGACTCCCGAATCTTCTTATTCTTCGGGTAGCGGGCCTCCAATAAACCCCGGGTACTATCTTCGGCAGACCCATTTGGGATGCCTATGTCACCAGGCCTCGATCAAGCCTCCTTAGCCGTGCCATTGTGCAGCTGCGCCCAGGCCACCGTCGCCATCCACCTGCAACACCATGCCAACCTAACCGTGCCACCACCGAATCGCAATGCGCTAGCCAGAGACCATGGGCGGCGTCGCCGCGACCTCACTTCTTGCAAGACGGCCTCGGCCGAAACCGCATACCCCCGCAGAGAAGCACCCCCACCGCGACGCCCAGGGACAAAACAACACGGTTCCTGACGCCGCCATGTCTCTGGTCAAGCCCGACACTTTGTCGGCAACCTCGCGCTCGCCATTGCACTCCAGCAAGAACACCGCTTTGACCCCCCAAACGGAGGAGGAACGGCTCGGACCGTGCCGCCGAGGACCGCCTGAGCTGAGCCCACCTGGCCCAGCCCTGGCACCAATAGAGGAGAAGGCAGGGCGGAGCTCCGCCGGAGCTGGCCCCGACCGAGGACCGCCTGTCCCAGACCGAGGCCCTTCTGGCCCAGATCGGGGCCCGCCTGGCCCCAACTGGCGCCGCAGCCGCCGGCAGCCGCCCGCCGCTGCCGCCCAAGGCCACGAGCCGCACTAGCCCACCACCCGCCGGGACCGTCGCCGCCATGCCCTGCCATCATCGTCGGACCGAGCATGAGGCGCCCGAGCCGCACCGCGCCGACCGCTCCTGCGCGCAGGACCACGCGCGAGCGGGTAGGGAGATCCGCCGCCGCCGCCACGCGGACTTTGCCCGGCGGCCCACGCCGGCGGCGGCGGGGGAGGAGGGGAGGAGGCGCGGGTTAGGGTTTTTGCCCCTGCCGTCGCCCGCGGGAGCGACGCGCATGAGCCAATTTATGAGAATCCGTCGCTGCTATTCCATCGGGTGGAGAGGGATGTTAAAATATATAACTACAGTCTAGCCCCCCTTTTCAACAGTTCGGACTTTTATAAAATTTAGCTAGTGCATCAATCTAATAAGGGATTTCAACACTCTTGTCCATGAGCGCCCACCTCTCGTCGCCGGGCTTAGGACATCTCCAACGGGGCGACGTATTTCACGCCTAAATTGTCCGCGGGCATCCATTTCCGTCGCCTGGCGGACGCGGAAATGATCGTGCGTCCGTTTGGGCTAGCTCCAGCGGCCGACGTTCGGCGCAGGCCAGAATTCAAAAAAAGAGGTTGTAGCCTCAAATTTGCACGAAATTACAGCCGAAAATTAAGATCTGGAATAAGTTCATCACACTTTGCACATGGTACGGCGCAAAGTGGAGTCCAAAAGAGGCACAACAAGGCCTGAACAGCAATAAAAAAAATTCCAAAAGAAGGCAAAGGTGTTGGGCACATGGCGATGGCGATCAGGCGTCTCGCGCACGAATTTTGGCGCGTCTCTTCATGAACCAAGCCCTGTCGTCGTCGTTATCAAGTCAATCACGAGTCTGTCTTCTACAGCAAGTATGGCAAGCACGACGAGGCGGAAGGAGCGGACTGCTGGTGGCTGGGCGCCGGCCTCGCAGTGCCACGCGTAGACCATGCCATAATGCACACCAGGCATCTACGATGGCCGACGGCTACAGGAACTCAGATCGGGAACCATGGAAGGAAAAAAGGGCGAGAGAGAAGGGGGCTTACCGGAGATCGAAACGGCAGTAGGTGGCGGCGCCGGTCAAACTACAAGAACGCCGACGACCTGATGTGGGAGCGGCTAGGCGGGATCCATCCCCTCCTGATGTCTACGGGTGCTTCTATTCTTGTAGACAGTGTTGGGCCTCCAAGAGCAGAGGTTTGTAGAACAACAGCAAGTTTCCCTTAAGTGGATTACCCAAGGTTTATCGAACTCAGGGGGAAGAGGTCAAAGATATCCCTCTCAAGCAACCCTGCATCACAAAGCAAGAAGTCTCTTGTGTCCCCAACACACCAAATACACTTGTCAGATGTATAGGTGCACTAGTTCGGCGAAGAGATAGTGAAATACAAGTAGTATGGATGTATATGAGTGGTAATAGCAATCTGAATAAAATATGGCAGCAAGTAAACATGCAGTAGAACAGTAAATAAACGGTGTTTGCAGTATTGGAAACAAGGCCTAGGGATCATACTTTCACTAGTGGACACTCTCAACATTGATCGCATAATAAATACTTCTTCTCATATGTGCTACATACACTCTTGTTTGATAATGAACACCATTCGTTGCGTAGGATTACACGAACCCTCAATGCCGGAGTTAACAAGCTCCACAACATTCGATATTCATGTTTAAGTAACCTTAGAGCATAATAGATCTTTGCAAAATAAACCAAGAACTAACATAGCGCACACACTGTCCACATTACACTATGAAGGAGGAATAGATCACATCAATACTATCATAATGATAATTAACTCCACAATCTACAAGAGATCATGATCATAACCTACGACAAGAACCACACGGTGCACACACTAGTCACCTTTACACCATGCAGGAGGAATAGACTACTTTAATAACATCACATGAGTAGCACATAACTAGTAGCGATACAAAGCTCATCATATGGATCTCAATCATGTAAAGCAGCTCATGAGATCATTGTATTGAAGTACAGAGAGAGAGATTAACCACATAGCTACGGTAGAGCCCTCAGCCCCAGGGGTGAATTACTCCCTCCTCATCATGGAGACAGCAATGGCGGTGAAGATGGCGGTGGAGACGGCGGTGGAGATGACTCGGGGCAATTCCCCGTGCAGCGTGCCGGACAGAGACTTCTGTCCCCCGAATTGAGTTTCGCGATGGCGGCGGCGCCCAGTAGTCTTTCTGGAGTTTCGTCAATTGGTACCGTGTTTTTAGGTCACGAGGGGTTAAGTAGGCGAAGAGGCGGCGTCAGAGGGGCACCAGGGCGCCCTCCCATAGGCCGGCGCGGCCAGGGGCCTGCCCGCGCGGCCGTGTGGTGTCGGGGCCCTGGGCCTCCTCTCCGTCTCCCCTTCGGTGTTCTGGTCCGTCTCGGTGAATTAAGATGTTTGGTCTTTGTTTCGTCGAATTCCGAGAATATTGCCCGAACAGCCTTTCTGGAACCAAAAACAGCAGAAAACAGGAACTGGCACTTCGGCATCTTGTTAATAGGTTAGTTCCAGAAAATGCACGAATATGACATAAAGTGTGCATAAAACATGTAGGTATCATCAATAAAGTAGCATGGAACATAAGAAATTATCGATACGTCGGAGACGTATCATCCCCAAGCTTAGTTCTGCTCGTCCCGAGCAGGTAAAACGATAACAAAGATAATTTCTGAAGTGACATGCCGTCATAAACTTGATCATATTGTAAACATATGTAATGAATGCAGCGATCAAAACAATGGAAATGACATGAGTAAACAAGTGAATCATAAAGCAAAGACTTTTCATGAATAGTACTTCAAGACAAGCATCAATAAGTCTTGCATAGGAGTTAACTCATAAAGCAATAATTCAAAGTAGAGGTATTGAAACAACACAATGGAAGATTAAGTTTCAGCGGTTGCTTTCAACTTGTAACATGTATATCTCATGGATAGTTGTCAATGCAAAGTAATATAATAAGTGCAATATGCAAGTATGTAGGAATCAATGCACAGTTCGCACAAGTGTTTGCTTCTTGAGATGGAGAGAAATAGGTGAACTGACTCAACAATAAAAGTAAAAGAAAGGTCCTTCAAAGAGGAAAGCATCGATTGCTATATTTGTGCTAGAGCTTTTATTTTGAAAACATAAAGAGATAAAAGTAAAGTTTTGAGAGGTGTTTGTTGTTGTCAACGAATGGTAGTGGGCACTCTAACCCCCTTGCCAGACAAACCTTCAAAGAGCGGCTCCCATTTTATTTTTATTTTTGTGTGGCACTCCTTCCAACCTTTCTTTCACAAACCATGGCTAACCGAATCCTCGGGTGCCTGCCAACAATCTCATACCATGAAGGAGTGCCTTTTTATTTTAGTTTTATTTAGATGACACTCCTCCCCACCTTTGCTTTCTCAAGCCATGGCTAACCGAATCCTTCGGGTGCCGTCCAACAATCACATACCATGGAGGAGTGTCTATTTTTGTTAATTAATTTGGGACTGGGAATCCCATTGCCAGCTCTTTTTGCAAAATTATTGGATAAGCGGATGAAGCCACTAGTCCATTGGTGAAAGTTGCCCAACAAGATTGAAAGATAAACACCACATACTTCCTCATGAGCTATAAAACATTGACACAAATAAGAGGTAATAACTTTTGAATTGTTTAAAGGTAGCACTCAAGCAATTTACTTTGGAATGGCGGAGAAATACCATGTAGTAGGTAGGTATGGTGGACACAAATGGCATAGTGGTTGGCTCAAGGATTTGGATGCATGAGAAGTATTCCCTCTCGATACAAGGTTTAGGCTAGCAAGGTTATTTGAAGCCAACTCAAGGATGAACCGGTGCAGCAAAACTCACATAAAAGACATATTGTAAATATTATAAGACTTTACACCGTCTTCCTTGTTGTTCAAAACTCAATACTAGAAATTATCTAGACCTTAGAGAGACCAATTATGCAAACCAAATTTTAGCAAGCTCTATGTATTTCTTCATTAATAGGTGCAAAGTATATGATGCAAGAGCTTAAACATGAGCACAACAATTGCCAAGTATCACATTATCCAAGACATTTTACCAATTACTACATGTAGCATTTTTCAATTCCAACCATATAACAATTTAACGAAGAGGAAACTTCGCCATGAATATTATGAGCTAAGAACACATGTGTTCATACGAACCAGCGGAGCGTGTCTCTCTCCCACACAAGGATGAACTTATTCAGAGAACTAAGATAACAAAACAAAAATAAAAGCACACACAGATGCTCCAAGTAAAGTACATAAGATGTGACCGAATAAAAATATAGTTTCACTAGAAGAAACCTGATAAGTTGTCGATGAAGAAGGGGATGTCTTGGGCATCCCCAAGCTTAGATGCTTGAGTCTTCTTAAAATATGCAGGGATGAACCACCGGGGCATCCCCAAGCTTAGACCTTTCACTCTTCTCGATCACATTATATCACCCTCTTCTATTGACCCTTGAAAACTTCTGCCACACCAAACTTCAAGCAAACTCATTATAGGGTTAGTGCATAATCAAAATTCACATGTTCAGAGGTGACACAATCATTTTTAACACTTCTGGACATTGCACAAAACTTCTGAAAGTTAATGGAACAAAGAAACTCATTCAACTTAACAAAAGCGGCAATGCGAAATAAAAAGCAGAATCTGTCAAAAACAGAACAGTCCGTAAAGACGAATTTTAAAATGGCACCAGACTTGCTCAAACGGAAAAACTCAAAACTAATGAAAGTTGCGTACATATCTGAGGATCACTCACGTAAATTGGCATAATTTTCTGAGTTACCTACAGAGAATTAGGCCCAGATTCGTCACAGACAGCAATGCTGTTTCTGCGCAGCAATCCAAATCTAGTATCAACCTTCGATTAGAGGCTTCACTTGGCACAACAAATCACAAAACTAAGATAAGGAGAGGTTGCTACAGTAGTAAACAACTTCCAAGACACAAATATAAAACAAAGTACTGTAGCAAAATAACACATGGGTTATCTCCCAAGAAGTTCTTTCTTTGTAGCCATTAAGATGGGCTCAGCAGTTTTAATGATGATGCTCTCATAAGGATGAGAGCCGCAGCAAAGAGAATATCAAAAAGCAAGTATGAAACAAATTTAAGCCTAACCCTCTTCCTATAAAAAGGAGTCTTGTACACAAATAAATTCACGAAGAACAAAGTGACAAACATAAGAAAATAAGACACGAGTAACTTCAAGATTCTCAACATAAAGAGGGGAAACTTAATATTATTAAGATGAATATAACCATGTTTCCCTCTCTCATAATAACTTTCAGTAGCATCATTGATGAAATCCACAATATAACCATCACTTAAAACATTCTTATCATGGTTCATATGCATAAAGGTATCATTATTTTTGACATAAGAAAAACTCTTCTCATTAATAGTAACTGGAGCAGGATCATTATCAAGAATTTGAACATGGTAAACAAGTTGCATACTAAGGGCCCATCATAACTATGACAAGTTTCATAAGGATAATTGTTACATGTGTCATATACATCTATATAGCAATCTTATATTTACTAATTGGAGGCACCGTAAAAGACTCCACGTTAATCCACATCATCAGATTAATTACAACAGTTAGATCTAAAATTTATGGTTAAGATTAGTCAAGAAAGTCGAGATTTATAATGTACCACATGAAGTTACGTTGGCACGTTAACGGACCTTACCTGGCCGCCACAAGTTATGTAGGCACGTAACCTCACGTGAGGCAGATCTTTTATCCGCAGCACCTATCCAATCGCAACACATCTAAATTGTTTTGCCCAGTTGTATTCTTCTTGGACTCCTTCCCGTGATAGCAAATCCTAACATCCTCCTAACCTACGCATGCCAATATCAACGGAAATCAGGGTGCTTCTCAATGGTGAGGGCGACACCATCTTGGAGGCTGCTTTCTGTGCTCCTGTCGCCGGTGCCGTGGCCGCTGGTACGTGGTATATTACTACACATCAACTATGATCCCTGTGAGTTTTGTTTAATTTTTTTGTTAGACTCTCTCCACAACGATCAGTCATGCAGGCACAGCAGCAAACACCATCATAGCACAATGCAGTTCAGTATTGAATCATGTGCGATCGCATGTCAAATCTAAAATAATTTTGCTTGATGGTATTTGTAAAATATTACTGCTGCATGTCAGATCTATTTTTTGTGTAATGTTCATGGTATATTTTCCTAATTAGTACTCTGGGAATAAGCTGCTATCCCTGCATGGCTCCAGGTTGCTTATAGCCTGAACGGACGTTCTCATGGCTGCTAGGAGCAGCGTATTATGCGGATGTGGTGGCATAAATGGCGCATATATATACGGGATTCATGAGCATCGATAGCACAAAGCTTTAGGTACGGCTGGTGCTGAACAGTAATTGGTAAGAAATCTATTGATGTTTGGCTTTCTCACAGATGCAAAGTAAATTATGGATTAATTATTAAATTCAACTCTATTGTGTAATTTATTCTGATATATCATGCTGTCTCGGTGGCTCAGAAAAAGAGAAGCGTTATGGTGCAATGAGGCCTGATAGCATAAGGAGATGTATATTTTTTTTTGAAACGGAGGCAAAAGCTTTGCCTCATCCATTAATTAAGAAGAAGGTGCTCGGTTTTTAGGAGAAAACCGGGCAAAAACCTACAACAGGGCCAAGCCCACACCCACCCACACGACGCCGCGAAGGGCACATCGAGCCATCCTGGCTACCCACAGAAGCAACGCAAACGCGAAGCTCGAGTTGGTCTATGCCAAACAGATGGCTTCCCAAGAAAAGATCAGTAGCTCCGATTCTGACGACAAGCCCCAGAGAGGAGATGCACAAGACCTGCGCCGAAAAGGACCTTCATCGCCGGACCACCCCTCAAAGGTCATCGTACACCACCCAAAAGCAGCTCCGACTTCACAGCAAGAGGAGGCCAACCTGAAGACATTCGGACACGCCGGGACGGAGCCGACTAACACGATCTTGCAGCAACCAAACCATGCTCAGCACCATTGTCGTTGCCGCCAAGCCCACCGTCGAGAGTCACCTTATCGCCCACACGACCCAAGGCCAAGCACCCTCGAAGATGACGAACATTCGGAGCCGCCGCTCCGACATACCGCTGCTCCGTCGCGCCCTGCGCGCCCACCAAGACCACCACCTTCCGGGGCCGCTGCCCCGACGTACCACCGCTCGCTCCCGAGCTGCAACGCCGCACGAACCGTCCACCCGCAACCCAAGCTGCACAGGGCAAACGACCGCAGACCACGGGCATCACACCAACTCATCCGGGGCCGCCGCCCCGACATAACGTCCGACCGTCCCCTCTGGAACGCGTCCAACCGAGCCGACTACCCTGCCGCCCACACGACCAGGGTCGCCACCCAAGCTGTGACAAGCCGCATCCCCGCACCATAGAGATGCTGCCGCACCGCCTTCCGGGGCCGCCGCCCCGGCTCACAGCCACCTACCCGAGGCCGCCGCCTCGGCATCCTCCAATGCAGACGGTAAGGCAACGCAGCCCGGCAACAAGACCACCCTCGTCGAGTGAAGGACATGCCCTCCAAAGACGACGCCTTCAAGAAGGGAAGTGACGAGACCGCCACCGTCGCCCGCTCCGGCCGAGGCAAGAGCTTGGGTTTTCACCCGGAGGGCACGAATCCTTCAATGAAGGCAGAAGAGGTAGGAGCTCCACGACAATGCCTTCAAGAAGGGGAACGGCGCCCTAGGGCGTCGCCATCGCCGGCACCGACCAAATCGGGCAGAGTTTTCACCCGAGCAAGCACCCTCCCGCCAAGGCTTCCTTCACTGGCAGGCCAGCCGGAGCACGCCATCATGCGCGCCAACACCGTCGTCCACCAAATCCAACACCTCCCGCTGACCAACAGATCTGGCCAGATTGACCAAACTGCTTCCGCCACGCCGCGCAGCCCCGGGCAACTTCCACGCCGCAACCCCTGCAAACGTCGTCGTCGGGCCCTCCCCGGCCGCCGACGCGCAGCACAGCCCCGCCACGGACCGCCGCCGGCGCGAGGCCAAGGCAAGATCTGGCCGAGCCCGATCCGCCGTGCCCCGCACAACCCGGCCACGCCCGACCACCGGCGCCTCCACCCCGACGAGGGAGAGCACCACAGCTTCCCGGGGCCGCCGCCCCGGCTTCCGCGCGCCGGCGAGCTCGCCGTCGTCGTCCCAGTCGCGTCGACCAGGCCACCGGCGCCACCTCCGTAGAAGACGAGCCCCCCGAGCCACCTTTGGCAGCCGGGCCCGCCGCCACCGCGGCAAGGGCCGGCGGCAGCGGCGGAGGAGGCCGGGGGAAGGGCTAGGCGGGGCGGTGGCGGAGAGGTTCCCCCGGTGCCGCCTGGGTGCGACACGGGGGGTCGGGCTTCCCATAAGGAGATGTATAGTTCCTCTACTGCTTCAGCAAGGTACGCCTCTATATATTCTATGACCACTTGCCCTTTTCTTTCTGCAGTTTTATGTAATTTGTGATTTATTCCACTAAAGTTGTTTATTAACTTATCAGCCAAATTTTTAATGAATTAGGCTGATGGCGTGTATTTTGCTTTCTTCTAGAGCTATGTTTCTGTCATTGGAATCCCATGCTTTCTATTTTCATGTCAATGTTTAGATTTATCTCGGTCACAAGGTTTGGATCCAATTATGGCTTTAATAGTTCATACAGTCACAGCCCATGTATATAATACTTACCAATGTGCCTCCATGAATAAAGGGAGCTACTGTGGAAGCTTGACAAAAAGAAAAGAAGTCGATTGAATTGAAACCAATCAACGAGCTCTCAATCACAAAAATCTCAGGTATCAATATACTGAAGTTGATTTTGCAGTTGACATTCTAGAAACTTCCATATTAATTCGTGTTAACCGAAGAAACATGAGTTTTTATTTACTTTCATTGATTAGCGATCATGCCCATGAGCGTCCAACCCAGAAGAGATGGCTTGGAGGCGATGAGAATCCATCCCTAATCGCTGAAGTTTGCAAATGTTCATCTTTTATCTTTAATCGAATGGATGGATTGAGTTTTGTAAAATTAGTGGTGTCAGTTGGCTAATAAATGGCAGGTTGCATGTGTACCACACTCTTTCTCTTAAGGTATTTTAAAGTGTCATTGCCTCCGAGCGCCAGTATGCTCTGATTAATTGAAGCAGGACTAATAATTCCATGCAACTTATCATATTCTGTCTGCCCAGAATTAACTAACTCACATGTATCAACTCACAAAATATGTATATAAATACATATACATATGAATATAGACAAATATGAGCCAGTTAATTCCATACGAAGTGGGTATTATTTTCCACACTAAAAGAAGGTGAAAATAGCTCAACTATCTGGTGTATGGATGTATTTAATCAGGTCCAAATTCACTTGATATTTAGTACCACCAGTAGAAAAGTTATTAATTGATATTTATTGTAGTTTTCCATCTCATGTAAACAAATGTACTTATCTTCACGTGAGGACGTAACTTTGTGTGAACATATGTCCATTAAAATATAGAAATACAGTTAGGTCTTGGATAATGCCTTCCAATAGTAGTAAAATCTGGCGATTAAATTGTGGAATATTTTGTGATAATAAGAAATTTTATTAGGTAGTAATAAATATCGCAATATAAATTTAAAACAAATTTCAACAAATTTCGCATAAAATATGTGAAATGATGAAAAGCTCCTACACTTCATTAACAATCAGAAATTATAATGGAAATCCAAAACAAACATATCTCGAGTAACAAGTAAGCCATCAAAATTAAAATCCTATTGTTATGGATATTGGCATAATATACAAACCAGCCCGCGCGCAGATGCGCGGGTTGGCGACTAGTTATCTAAACCAGAATATGTAATATCATCATTTTCACTAAAAGTAGAGGTCTCAAATACAGGATCTTCAAGCACAACATCCCCAAGCTTAGAGCTTTCAATATCATCGTTTAAGGGGACATGAATAATGCTATCATCATTACTTTCATAATCAGTACCAAAGAGATTTCCAATATCAAAGGTAGTGTGCTCTTCCAAATCATGATCACTAACATGGGTACAGGGTATAGGAAGATCATCGTACTCAGATTCATTATCATAATAATTATTAGGCGCAACATACTTACGGTTACCTATTGTTACCTCATACACGCGGGGATATGCCATTGCCTCTTTCTCTTTATTCTCCTTCTTCTTCTTCTTCTTCTTCTTCGTTCCCTTCTTCTTCTTCTTTTCCTTCTCCTCGTTCCCTTCTTTAGGAGGAAGAGGCTTGAAGGGTGGCTTGTCCGCATAACCTGATTTACTTTCAGAAACAATAGAAGAAACTTGGGAAGATCCCTCCTTTTCATTAATTAGTTTGAAACACACAGCGGTCCTATCATATTTTGGCAAAGTGTCATCTTCTAAAATATTCTGTATGTAAGTATTTGTATGGCAATTATTAATGCAATAAGAAAGACACCCATGCAGGACATCATCAATATCAAGATCGCTAATATCTAACAAAAATTTTCTTGATAACTCTTCACACTTCAAAAATAAGGTAAGTTCATCATGCTGATTAGGAATAATTTCATCATCACAATACAAATTTGCAGCACTCATGGGATTCGAATTATCATTGGAGGAACATTGAAAATTAAAATGACCAACTCTATGGCAAAGTTCACAAATAAAAGGATAGAGGGCACACACTTTTTCTCCAAGATCATCTAGAGCCCTAGACCACTTTCTAGTTTTTTTCATTCCTATGATGGATACAATATTCATCTTCGATTTGATTAATTCCACAAGGTCTATGTATTCCACAAAAATTAACATGCTTATAGGAAATAGCATTTTCAGAAGTTTCAACATGTTCATTGCAATCATTAATAACAGTTTCATCCTTCATGCAAGCGTCTTTAAAAGGTTCATGATACTTATCAAAATTCTTCCTAGGCAATTCAATGTGAGAAGCAAAAGCTTTATAAAGATTTGCAATAACTTGAGAGTCAAGACCATAAGTAGCACTCATATTTCGAAATTTATCAGTATCCATAAAAGTTTCAATGCATTCATAATCATAATTTATACCTGACTCCTTACCTTTGTCGTTTTCCCAATCTTCAGCGTTCTTCTGAATTCGATTAAGAAGGTCCCATTTAAACTCTTCTTTGTTGCGTGTGAATGATCCAGAACAAGCAGTATCCAGCAAGGTTTTATCTTGAAAAGAAAGTCTTGCATAGAAATTATCAATGATGATATTACCAGGAAGCTCATGATTGGGGCATTTGAGCATTAAAGACTTCAATCTCTCCCATGCTTGGGCAATATTCTCTCCATCATGAGGCCAAAAATTATATATACGGTTTCGATCTTTGTGAATTTCACTTGGAGGATAGAACTTGGAATAAAATAGAGGCACAATATCCTTCCAATCAAGAGAGCGCCCGTCCTTCAGCAGTTTATACCAATGCGCCGCTTCACCAGATAGCGATATAACAAATAATTTCTTCCTAACTTCATCCATTGAAATACCTGCACACTTGAATAACCCGCATAATTCATGCAAAAATAGTAAATGATCTTCAGGATGAACAGTTCCATCCCCTTCATAGCGGTTATCCATAACACGTTCAATAATTTTCATAGGTATTTTATACGGAATACTTTCAGCAGGTGGATTTAAAATATCAGAAGCATCATTAGAATTATCGCATATGGGAGATAAAGCATTATCAGAGCAAAATATTTCTTCCAAAGCTGAGGAGCAAAAAAGATTATTTTTATGTAAACTAGCTTCCCCAAGCTTAGACTTCTTCATAGCATTAGCAGTAATTGCATTCATACTAATAACATTGCTACTATCATGTAAATAAGGTTCCATAGGTTTTTTAATTTTCGCATCAAACAATTCTAAATTAGGAAAAAGATTAAAAAGCTCACTAATTTTTTTTTTTTTTTATTATGCCTAACTAGTGAAAATAAAAACAAGAAACAAAAAGATGCAATTGCAGGATCTAAAGGAAATAGCTTCGAGCACTCACACACCGGCAACAATGCTAAGAAATAACTTAGTAGTCGGAGGATGTGAATACCTTTTACCTTACCTCCCCGGCAACGGCGAAAAGTGCTTGATGTCTACGGGTGCTTCTATTCTTGTAGACAGTGTTGGGCCTCCAAGAGCAGAGGTTTGTAGAACAGCAGCAAGTTTCCCTTAAGTGGATTACCCAAGGTTTATCGAACTCAGGGAGGAAGAGGTCAAAGATATCCCTCTCAAGCAACCCTGCAACCACAAAGCAAGAAGTCTCTTGTGTCCCCAACACACCAAATACACTTGTCAGATGTATAGGTGCACTAGTTCGGCGAAGAGATAGTGAAATACAAGTAGTATGGATGTATATGAGTGGTAATAGCAATCTGAATAAAATATGGCAGCAAGTAAACATGCAGTAGAACAGTAAATAAACGGTGTTTGCAGTATTGGAAACAAGGCCTAGGGATCATACTTTCACTAGTGGACACTCTCAACATTGATCGCATAATAAATACTTCTTCTCATATGTGCTACATACACTCTTGTTTGATAATGAACACCATTCGTTGCGTAGGATTACACGAACCCTCAATGCCGGAGTTAACAAGCTCCACAACATTCGATATTCATGTTTAAGTAACCTTAGAGCATAATAGATCTTTGCAAAATAAACCAAGAACTAACATAGCGCACACACTGTCCACATTACACTATGAAGGAGGAATAGATCACATCAATACTATCATAATGATAATTAACTCCACAATCTACAAGAGATCATGATCATAACCTACGACAAGAACCACACGGTGCACACACTAGTCACCTTTACACCATGCAGGAGGAATAGACTACTTTAATAACATCACATGAGTAGCACATAACTAGTAGCGATACAAAGCTCATCATATGGATCTCAATCATGTAAAGCAGCTCATGAGATCATTGTATTGAAGTACAGAGAGAGAGATTAACCACATAGCTACGGTAGAGCCCTCAGCCCCAGGGGTGAATTACTCCCTCCTCATCATGGAGACAGCAATGGCGGTGAAGATGGCGGTGGAGACGGCGGTGGAGATGACTCCGGGGGCAATTCCCCGCCCGGCAGCGTGCCGGAACAGAGACTTCTGTCCCCCGAATTGGAGTTTCGCGATGGCGGCGGCGCCCCAGTAGTCTTTCTGGAGTTTCGTCAATTGGTACCATGTTTTTAGGTCACGAGGGGTTAAGTAGGCGAAGAGGCGGCGTCAGAGGGGCACCAGGGCGCCCTCCCCATAGGCCGGCGCGGCCAGGGGCCCGCGCGGCCGTGTGGTGTGGGGCCCTGGGCCTCCTCTCCGTCCCCCTTCGGTGTTCTGGTCCGTCTCGGTGAATTAAGATGTTTGGTCTTTGTTTCGTCGAATTCCGAGAATATTGCCCGAACAGCCTTTCTGGAACCAAAAACAGCAGAAAACAAGAACTGGCACTTCGGCATCTTGTTAATAGGTTAGTTCCAGAAAATGCACGAATATGACATAAAGTGTGCATAAAACATGTAGGTATCATCAATAAAGTAGCATGGAACATAAGAAATTATCGATACGTCGGAGACGTATCACCTCCCGCCGCTAAGTTGCTCCGCCCCTCCCGTCGGTAAGTTGCTCCACCACTCCCGCAGCGGCTCCGCTCGCCTCCGGTCGCTCGCCGCCCACCGCTTGCTGCAGCGCTCAATAGGGTTTGGAGACGAAGACTGTGAGTCGGGGACGGGGATAATACGCGAGGTCTAGGTCCGGGATTCGGCCCAAGTCAAAAAATGTGTCGGGGATGGGGTTAATCGGGGATGGGCGGGGATTTTTTTGGCCCAAAACTCTTCTACCAAATGGGCTTCCGGGGATTAGCGGGGTTTCGAAAATGGGCCGGGATAATAGTCTTCCATCCCCGCAAATACGCTTGTACCAAACGAGGCCTTATCCGGCTTCGCTCGGTCGTCCTGCACGCCTCCTCGCAAACCCTCGGGGACGCAACGGCCTCCCAGGCTGTTGATCCATAACGGCGCGAAAATGGATAGGACTACCTAGAGACCAACCTCTACGAAGGAAAACTCGTCCCGAAAAAGCAACCAGCGCTTGATGCATGTCAACGTCCCAGCAAACGAGCGAGACCGGACTCGCGAATCGTGCAGGACATGGAAGTACAGCCATCGCGTGGGCGGTGCCGCGGTTAGACGCTGAAGTACAACACGAAGCGAACCACAAACCTGGCGCATCACCCATCACGCGGGACAGAGAAAATAATTTCCGCATCGCGTACAATCTCACGTCGCGTCAAGTACTTCATCGCGAGTTAAGCCCAAAGCATTCTCACGTCGCGTGCACATGCATTCATGGATCACATGCGTCCAGACGTTCACCCAATGGATCACACGAGGTAGCTAGGCACGAGCTACAACTGAGTAACACACCAGAGTACAATTACGTATAAATCACGAGTACAGCTGAACCCACTGGCGAGTACAAATACAATCATGCACACGAGTAGGTACAGTCATGCATACGAGCAAGTACAGTCGTGCACACGA
Source organism: Lolium multiflorum (assembly GCA_030979885.1). Taxonomy (NCBI): domain Eukaryota; kingdom Viridiplantae; phylum Streptophyta; class Magnoliopsida; order Poales; family Poaceae; genus Lolium; species Lolium multiflorum. Next base: position 199,328,148 of record CM061750.1, read on the forward strand.
GCATGTACATGTAAAAAAGTACAGTGCAGCACACGAGCAGGTACAGTCGCGCACACGAGCGAGTACTGGTACAGACGCGCACATAAGGAAGTACTAGTACAAAAGCACAAGTACGGTAGCGCACACCAGTAAGTACGGTTATTATAGAAGTATTTATCAATTGAAGCACGGTGTTACCACCCGATTTTGGCCAAATCAGGAGATGGGCCGTGAGCGAAGATGGGCTTTGAAGATTACACGTGGAGCGTCTTTGAAGCGGCTTTGTGCTTAAGAGTTTGGGCTTAATTGCCCGTGTATCTGTAATATAGTAGATCGCATTGTAACTTAGATTAAAAGATAGAGTCTGGCCCGTGCACGGTTAGGTGCACGCCTCAATTAGAAAGTCCCTTGGACTATAAATATGTATCTAGGGTTATCGGAAAAAGAGGACAATCATCGTTCAACCAACACAAAATCAGGCGCATCGCCACCCCTTCCTACGAGGGTTTCTCCCGGGTAAGCATCATGCTGCCTAGATCGCATCTAGCGATCTAGGCAGTATACGTTTATTCGTCTACCTTGTACTGCTCGTGCTGAAGCCTTGTTGATGGCGAGCAGTACTACTTATCATTAGGTGTTTAGGGGCTTGCATTGATGCTTTCTCGTGCATATCTGCGTGGCAATGCCGTCCCTCGACACCTAGCTGCCCTTACACCTTTACGGGTGTAAGGGCAGCATCTTGCTTGTTCGCTACTTAGTAGATCCGATCCGTTATAGTTGCTCCTTGCTCCGCAGGGATTAGTTTAATATCTGCATAGTTAGGCCTTATGTTGGGGTCTGATACGTCTCCAACGTATCGATAATTTCTTATGTTCCATGCTACATTATTGATGATATCTACATGTTTTATACACATTATATGTCGTATTTACGCATTTTCTGGAACTAACCTATTAACAAGATGCCGAAGTGTCAGTTTTCTGTTTTTGGTTTCAGAAATCCTAGTAACGAAATATTCTCGGAATCGGACGAAATCAACGCCCAGTTCCTATTTTGCCCGGAAGCATCCAGAACACCCGAGAGTCGGAGGGGGCCCTGGGCCCAGATGATAGGGTGGCGCGGCCAGGGCTGGGCCCGCGCCACCCTATGGTGTGGTCGCCCTTCGACCTTCGACGCCGCCTCTTCGCCTATATAAAGGTCCCTGACCTAAAAACCCTACGGAGGAAGCCACGGTACGAGAAAAGTTCCAGAGCCGCCGCCATCGCGAAGCCAAGATCTGGGGGACAGGTCTCTGTCGGCACCGCCGGAGCGGGAAGTGCCCCCGGAAGGCTTCTTCATCGACACCGCTGCCATCTCCACCGCCATCTTCATCACCGCTGCTCCCATGAGGAGGGAGTAGTTCTCCATCGAGGCTCGGGGCTGTACCGGTAGCTATGTGGTTCATCTCTCTCCTATGTACTTCAATACAATAATCTCATGAGCTGCCTTACATGATTGAGATTCATATGATGATGCTTGTAATCTAGATGTCATTATGCTAGTCAAGTGGGTTTTACCTATGTGATCTCCGGAGACTCCTTGTCCCACGTGTGTAAAGGTGACAGTGTGTGCACCGTGTGGGTCTCTTAGGCTATATTTCACATAATACTTATTCACTGTTGAATGGCATAGTGAGGTGCTTATTTATATCTCTTTATGATTGCAATGTGTTTGTATCACAATTTATCTATGTGCTACTCTAGCAAAGTTATTAAAGTAGTTCTATTCCTCCTGCACGTGTGTAAAGGTGACAGTGTGTGCACCGTGTTAGTACTTGGTTTATGCTATGATCATGATCTCTTGTAGATTGCGAAGTTAACTATTGCTATGATAATATTGATGTGATCTATTCCTCCTACATATGCATGAAGGTGACAGTGTGCATGCTATGCTAGTACTTGGTTTAGTCTTTTGATCTATCTTACACTAAAGGTTACTAAAATATGAGCATTATTGTGGAGCTTGTTAACTCCGGCATTGAGGGTTCGTGTAATCCTACGCAATGTGTTCATCATCCAACAAAAGTGTAGAGTATGCATTTATCTATTCTGTTATGTGATCAATGTTGAGAGTGTCCACTAGTGAAAGTCTATTCCCTAGGCCTTGTTCCTAAATACTTTATCACTTGCTTGTTACTGTTTTACTCGTTACTACCGCTGCGTTACTACTGCATGTTTACTTCCGCAATATTACTACCATCAACTGCACGCCAGCAATTTTCTGGCGCCGTACTACTGCTCATATTCATTCATACCACTTGTATTTCACTATCTCTTCGCCGAACTAGTGCACCTATTAGGTGTGTTGGGGACACAAGAGACTTCTTGCTTTGTGGTTGCAGGGTTGCATGAGAGGGATATCTTTGACCTCTTCCTCCCTGAGTTCGATAAACCTTGGGTAATCCACTTAAGGGAAACTTGCTGCTGTTCTACAAACCTCTGCTCTTGGAGGCCCAACACTGTCTACAAGAATAGAAGCACCCGTAGACATCAAGCTATTTTCTGCACCCTGGGGAGGAAAGGTAAAAGGCACTCATACTCCGGTTCCAGGTAACAGTACTTTTCTGGTGCCATTGTGTGTGTGCTCGAAGCTATTTCCTTTAGACTCTGCAATTGCGACATTTGGTTTCTTGTTTACACTAGTTAGGCATAATGAACAACAATGACCTTTTTATTCTATTTCCTGATTTAAGACATGGATGGTTTGATGCGAAAATTAAAAAACCCATGGAACATATTAATATGAATGCTTTGAACACTATTGTTGTTAATGATATGGAAAATTCTAAGCTTGGGGAAGCTGGTTTTGATGAGCATGATATTTTTAGTCCCCCAAGCATTGAGGAGAAAATTTACTTTGATGATACCTTGCCTCCCATTTATGATGATTATAATGATAGTAGTATTTTGTTACCACCTGTTATGGAGGATAAATTTGATTATGATTACAATATACCTCCTATATTTGATAGCTACTTTGTTGAATTTGCTCCCACTACAATTAATAAGAATGACTATGCTTATGTTGGGAGTAGTAATTATTTTATGCATGAGACTCATGATAAGAATGCTTTAAGTGATAGTTATATTGTTGAGTTTGCTCATGATGCTACTGAAAGTTATTATGAGAGAGGAAAATATGGTTGTAAAAATTTTCATGTTACTAAAACACCTCTCTATGTGCTGAAATTTTTGAAGCTACACTTGTTTTATCTTCCTATGCTTGTTACTTTGCTTTTCATGAACTTGTTTATTTACAAGATTCCTTTTCATAGGAAGCACGTTAGACTTAAATGTGCTTTGAATTTGCTTCTTGATGTTCTCTTTTGCTTCATTGTCTATTTTCATGAGAGCATCATCATTAAAACTGCTGAGCCCATCTTAATGGCTATAAAGAAAGAACTTCTTGGGAGATAACCCATGTGTTTATTTTGCTACAGCAATTTTTGTTTTGTTGAGTCTTGGAAGTTGTTTACTACTAGCAACCTCTCCTTATCATGTTTTTGTGCCAAGTAAAGTTTCTATGCCAAAGTTGATGTTATATTTGGGATCGCTGCGCAGAAACAGCATTGCTGTCTGTCACGAATCTGGGCACAGGCCTCTGTAGAAAATTCGAAAAAATCTGCCAATTTACGAGCGTGATCCTCAGATATGTACGCAACTTTCATTAGTTTTGAGTTTTTCCATTTGAGCAAGTCTGGTGCCAGCTTTAAATTCGTCTTTACGGACTGTTCTGTTTTTGACAGATTCTGCCTTTTATTTCGCATTGCCGCTTTTGTTAAGTTGAATGAGTTTCTTTGTTCCATTAACTTTCAGAAGTTTTGTGCAATGTCCAGAATTGTTAAGAATGATTGTGTCACCTCTGAACATGTGAATTTTGATTATGCACTAACCCTCTAATGAGTTTGCTTGAAGTTTGGTGTGGCAGAAGTTTTCAAGGGTCAATAGAAGAGGGTGATATAATGTGATCGAGAAGAGTGAAAGGTCTAAGCTTGGGGATGCCCCGTGGTTCATCCCTGCATATTTTAAGAAGACTCAAGCATCTAAGCTTGGGGATGCCCAAGGCATCCCCTTCTTCATCGACAACTTATCAGGTTTGTTCTAGTGAAACTATATTTTTATTCAGTCACATCCTATGTATTTTACTTGGAGCGTCTGTGTGTGCTTTTATGTTTGTTTTTGTTTTGTTATCTTAGTTCTCTGAATAAGTTCATCCTTGTGTGGGAGAGAGACACGCTCCGCTGGTTCGTATGAACACATGTGTTCTTAGCTCATAATATTCATGGCGAAGTTTCCTCTTAAATTGTTATATGGTTGGAATTGGAAAATGCTGCATGTAGTAATTGGTAAAATGTCTTGGATAATGTGATACTTGGCAATTGTTGTGCTCATGTTTAAGCTCTTGCATCATATACTTTGCACCTATTAGTGAAGAAATACATAGAGCTTGCTAAAATTTGGTTTGCATAATTGGTCTCTCTAAGGTCTAGATAATTTCTAGTATTGAGTTTTGAACAACAAGGAAGACGGTGTAGAGTCTTATAATGTTTACAATATGTCTTTTATGTGAGTTTTGCTGCACCGGTTCATCCTTGTGTTTGTTTCAAATAAACCTTGCTAGCCTAAGCCTTGTATCGAGAGGGAATACTTCTCATGCATCCAAAATCCTTGAGCCAACCACTATGCCATTTGTGTCCACCATACCTACCTACTACATGGTATTTCTCCGCCATTCCAAAGTAAATTGCTTGAGTGCTACCTTTAAACAATTCAAAAGTTATTACCTCTTATTTGTGTCAATGTTTAATAGCTCATGAGGAAGTATGTGGTGTTTATCTTTCAATCTTGTTGGGCAACTTTCACCAATGGACTAGTGGCTTCATCCGCTTATCCAATAATTTTGCAAAAAGAGCTGGCAATGAGGTTCCCAGCCTCAATTAATTAACTTGCATTAATAATTCTCTTCACATGTGTTTCTGATTCATCAGTAAGCAACTTAATTTTGCAAATAGACACTCCTCCATGGTATGTGATTGTTGGACGGCACCCGAAGGATTCGGTTAGCCATGGCTTGAGAAAGCAAAGGTGGGGAGGAGTGTCATCCATAAATAAAGAAAAACTAAACTAAAGTACATGTGTAAACAAAAGAGAAGAGGGATGATCTACCTTGCTGGTAGAGATAACGTCCTTCATGGGAGCCGCTCTTGAAAGTCTGGTTGATGAGGTAGTTAGAGTGCCCACTACCATTCGTTGACAACAACAAACACCTCTCAAAATTTTACTTTTATGCTCTCTTTATGTTTTCAAAACCAAAGCTCTAGCACAAATATAGCAATCGATGCTTTCCTCTTTGAAGGACCATTCTTTTACCTTTATGTTGAGTCAGTTCACCTATTTCTCTCCATCCCAAGAAGCAAACACTTGTGTGAACTGTGCATTGATTCTTACATACTTGCTTATTGCATTTGTTATATTACTCTATGTTGACAATATCCATGAGATATACATGTTACAAGTTGAAAGCAACCGCTGAAACTTAATCTTCCATTGTGTTGCTTCAATGCCTTTACTTTAAATTATTGCTTTATGAGTTAACTCTTATGCAAGACTTATTGATGCTTGTCTTGAAGTACTATTCATGAAAAGTCTTTGCTTTATGATTCAGTTGTTTACTCATGTCATTACCATTGTTTTGATCGCTGCATTCATTACATATGTTTATAGTATGATCAAGGTTATGATGGCATGTCACTTAAGAAATTATCCTTGTTATCGTTTTACCTGCTCGGGACGAGCAGAACTAAGCTTGGGGATGCGGATACGTCTCCAACGTATCGATAATTTCTTATGTTCCATGCTACATTATTGATGATATCTACATGTTTTATACACATTATATGTCGTATTTACGCATTTTCGGAACTAACCTATTAACAAGATGCCGAAGTGCCAGTTCTGTTTTTGCTGTTTTTGGTTTCAGAAATCCTAGTAACGAAATATTCTCGGAATCGGACGAAATCAACGCCAGTTCCTATTTTGCCCGGAAGCATCCAGAACACCGGAGAGCGCCAGAGGTGTGGGCCCAGATGATAGGTGGCGCGGCCAGGGCTGGGCCCGCGCCACCCTATGGTGTGGTCGCCCTTCGACCTTCGACGCCGCCTCTTCGCCTATATAAAGGTCCCTGACCTAAAAACCTTACGGAGGAAGCCACGGTACGAGAAAAGTTCCAGAGCCGCCGCCATCGCGAAGCCAAGATCTGGGGACATGAGTCTCTGTTCCGGCACCTGGGAGCGGGGAAGTGCCCCCGGAAGGCTTCTCCATCGACACCGCTGCCATCTCCACCGCCATCTTCATCACCGCTCTGCTCCCATGAGGAGGGAGTAGTTCTCCATCGAGGCTCGGGGCTGTACCGGTAGCTATGTGGTTCATCTCTCTCCTATGTACTTCAATACAATAATCTCATGAGCTGCCTTACATGATTGAGATTCATATGATGATGCTTGTAATCTAGATGTCATTATGCTAGTCAAGTGGGTTTTACCTATGTGATCTCCGGAGACTCCTTGTCCCACGTGTGTAAAGGTGACAGTGTGTGCACCGTGTGGGTCTCTTAGGCTATATTTCACATAATACTTATTCACTGTTGAATGGCATAGTGAGGTGCTTATTTATATCTCTTTATGATTGCAATGTGTTTGTATCACAATTTATCTATGTGCTACTCTAGCAAAGTTATTAAAGTAGTTCTATTCCTCCTGCACGTGTGTAAAGGTGACAGTGTGTGCACCGTGTTAGTACTTGGTTTATGCTATGATCATGATCTCTTGTAGATTGCGAAGTTAACTATTGCTATGATAATATTGATGTGATCTATTCCTCCTACATATGCATGAAGGTGACAGTGTGCATGCTATGCTAGTACTTGGTTTAGTCTTTTGATCTATCTTACACTAAAGGTTACTAAAATATGAGCATTATTGTGGAGCTTGTTAACTCCGGCATTGAGGGTTCGTGTAATCCTACGCAATGTGTTCATCATCCAACAAAAGTGTAGAGTATGCATTTATCTATTCTGTTATGTGATCAATGTTGAGAGTGTCCACTAGTGAAAGTCTATTCCCTAGGCCTTGTTCCTAAATACTGCTATCAGCTTTTGTTTTACTGTTTTACTGCGTTACTGCATGTTTACTTCGCAATATTACTACCATCAACTGCACGCCAGCAAGCTATTTTCTGGCGCCGTACTACTGCTCATATTCATTCATACCACTTGTATTTCACTATCTCTTCGCCGAACTAGTGCACCTATTAGGTGTGTTGGGGACACAAGAGACTTCTTGCTTTGTGGTTGCAGGGTTTGTTGGAGATATGCCCAAGAGGCAATAATAAAAGTGGTTATTATATATCTTTATGTTTATGATAAATGTTTATATACCATGCTATAATTGTATTAACTGAAACATTGATACATGTGTGATATATAAACAACAAAGAGTCCCTAGTAAGCCTCTTAACTAGCTTGTTGATTAATAGATGATTAGTTTCATAATCATGAACATTGGATGTTATTAATAACAAGGTTATATCATTGTATGAATGATGTAATGGACACACCCAATTAAGCGTAGCATAAGATCACGTCATTAAGTTATTTGCTATAAGCTTTCAATACATAGTTACCTAGTCCTTATGACCATGAGATCATGTAAATCACTTATACCGGAAAGGTACTTTGATTACATCAAACGCCACGTAAATGGGTGGTTATAAAGGTGGGATTAAGTATCCGGAAAGTATGAGTTGAGGCATATGGATCAACAGTGGGATTTGTCCATCCCGATGACGGATAGATATACTCTGGGCCCTCTCGGTGGAATGTCGTCTAATGTCTTGCAAGCATATGAATAAGTTCATAAGAGACCACATACCACGGTACGAGTAAAGAGTACTTGTCAGGAGACGAGGTTGAACAAGGTATAGTGTGATACCAATGATCAAACCTCGGACAAGTAAAATATCGCGTGACAAAGGGAATTGGTATCGTATGTGAATGGTTCATTCGATCACTAAAGTCATCGTTGAATATGTGGGAGCCATTATGGATCTCCAGATCCCGCTATTGGTTATTGGTCGGAGTGAGTACTCAACCATGTCCGCATAGTTCAGAACCGTAGGGTGACACACTTAAAGTTGGATGTTGAAATGGTAGAACTTGAATATGGAATGGAGTTCGAATATTTGTTCGGAGTCCCGGATGTGATCCCGGACATCACGAGGAGTTCCGGAATGGTCCGGAGAATAAAGATTCATATATAGGATGTCATTTTATGTGAATAAAATGATGCGAAGGTTCTATGGAAGGCTAGAAGGTTCTAGAAAAGTCCGGAAGAAACCACCAAGGAAGGTGGAGTCCACAAGGGACTCCACCTCCATGGCCGGCCAGCCCTAGTGGGGGTGGAGTCCCAAGTGGACTCCACCATAGGGGGCCGGCCACCCCCCCCATGGGAGGTGGGAATCCCACCTTTGGGTGGGAGTCCTAGTTGGGCTAGGTTTCCCCCTCCTATGGAAGGTTTTGGTTTCGGGTCTTATTCGAAGACTTGGACACCAACACTTGGGATCCACCTATATATAGAGGGCCAAGGGGAGGGGGCCGGCCACACCAAAGCCACAAGCTTGGCCGCCCCCATAGTGGCCGGTGCCGCCATAGTGGCCGGCCACCCTCTCCCCAAACCCTAGCGCCCCGCTCCTCCACCATATCCCGCACGCTTAGCGAAGCTCCGCCGGATTTCTCCACCGCCACCGACACCACGCCGTCGTGCGTCGGATTCAAGAGGAGCTACTACTTCCGCTGCCCGCTGGAACGGGGAGGTGGACGTCGTCTTCATCAACAACCGAACGTGTGACCGAGTACGGAGGTGCTGCCCGTTCGTGGCGCCGGAACCGATCGTGATCAAGATCTTCTACGCGCTTTTGCAAGCGGCAAGTGAACGTCTACCGCAGCAACAAGAGCCTCCTCTTGTAGGCTTTGGAATCTCTTCAAGGGTGAGTCTCGACAATCCCCTCGTTGCTACCGTCTTCTAGATTGCATCTTGGCTTGGATTGCGTGTTCGCCGTAGGAAAATTTTTGTTTTCTATGCTACGTTATCCTACAGTGGTATCGAGCCGTGTCTATGCATAGATGGTTGCACGAGTAGAACACAATGGTTTGTGGGCGTTGATGCTCTTGTTATCTTTAGTTGAGTACTTTGCATCTTTGTGGCATAGTGGGATGAAGCGGCTCGGGCTAACTTTACATGACCGCGTTCATGAGATTTGCTCCACGCTTGACATGCAACTTGTATTGCATAAGTGGCTTTGCGGGTGTCTGTCTCTCCTACTATAGTGAAGATTCAATTTACTCTTCTATTGACAACACTAGTATCACCGTTGTGGTTCATGTTCGTAGGTAGATTGGATCTTGCTCGAAAACCCTAAACCACGTAAAATATGCAAACCAAATTAGAGAACGTCTAACTTGTTTTTGCAGGGTTTGGTGATGTGATATGGCCATAATGTGATGATGAATATGTATGAGATGATCATTATTGTATTGTGGCAACCGGCAGGAGCCTTATGGTTGTCTTTAAATTTCATGTTGAGTAGTATTTCAAAGTAGTTGTAATAGTTGCTACATGGAGGACGATCATGAAGACGGCGCCATTGACCTTGGTGCTTCGCCGACGATGATGGAGATCATGCCCGTTGATGATGGAGATCATGTCCGTGCTTTGGAGATGAAGATCAAAGGCGCAAAGACAAAAGGGCCATATCATATCACATATGAACTGCATGTGATGTTAATCCTTTTATGCATCTTATTTTGCTTAGATCGCGACGGTAGCATTATAAGATGATCCCTCTCACTAAAATCTCAAGATAATAAAGTGTTCATCCTTAGTAGCACCGTTATCAAGTCTTATCGAAGCATCTCGTGATGATCGGGTGTGATAGATTCGATAAGTACATATGACGGGTGCAAGACAGTTTGCACATGCGGATACTAAGGTGGCCTTGACGAGCCTAGCATGTAAAGACATGGTCTCGGAACACGTGATACCGAAAGGTAGAGCATGAATCATATGATTGATATGATGAACACTTTGAGTGTTCGCCATTGAAATTACATCTTGTCTCGTGATGATCGGGCATAGGTGTGATGGATTTGGTTCGTGTGATCACTAAGACAATGCGAGGGATATTGTTTTGAGTGGGAGTTCACCTAGATTTTAATTATGTAGAATTAAAATTTGAACTCAATTTGTCATAAACTTAGTCTAAACTATTGCAAATATGTTGTAGATATGGCGTCCCCAATCAATTTTAACCAGTTCCTAGAGAAAGAAAAACTTAAGAGCAACGGTAGCAACTTCACCGACTGGTTCCGTCATGTGAGGATCTTCCTCAATGGCGGAAATCTGCAATATGTGCTTGATGCACCGCTAGGTGACCCTCCAGCAGAAACTGAAACCGATGAAGTAAAGAATGTTTACGCAACTCGGAAAACTCGGTACTCTCAAGTTCAGTGTGCCATCTTATGCAGTCTGGAATCCGATCTTCAAAAACGTTTTGAGCACCACGATCCTCATGAGTTGATGAAAGAGTTGAAGACTATTTTTGAAACTCATGCGGCCGTGGAATGCTATGAAGCATCGAAACACTTTTTCAGCTGTATGATGGAAGAAGGCAGCTCCATTAGTGAGCACATGCTCGTTATGACCGGGCATGCGAAGAAACTCAGTGACTTGGGAATAGTGATTCCTAACAGACTGGGGATTAATCGTGTCCTTCAATCACTGCCACCAAGTTACAAGAACTTTGTGATGAATTACAATATGCAGAACATGAACAAGGAGTTTCCTGAACTCTTTGGCATGTTAAAAGCTGCTGAGATTGAGATTAAGAAAGAGCACCAAGTGTTGATGGTCAACAAGACCACCAGTTTCAAGAAACAGGGCAAGTCTAAGGGAAAATTCAAGAAGGGTGGCAAGAAAGCTGCCACACCTCCTATGAAACCTAAGAACGGCCCTAAGCCTGATGCTGATTGCTATTACTGCAAAGAGAAGGGACACTGGAAGCGTAATTGCTCCAAGTATTTGGCGGATCTGAAGGCCTTATCAAGAAAAAGAAAGAAGGTATATCTGATATACATGTTATAGATGTTTATCTCACTAGTTCTCGTTCTAGTACCTGGGTATTTGATACTGGTTCGGTTGCTCATATTTGTAACTCGAAACAGGAACTAAAGAATAAACGACAACTACTGAAAGATGAAGTGACGATGCGCGTTGGAAACGGATCCAAGGTCAATGTGATCGCAGTCGGAACACTTCCTCTACATCTACCTTCGGGATTAGTTTTAAGCCTAAATAATTGTTATTATGTACCCGCGTTGAGCATGAACATTATATCAGGATCTTGTTTAATGCAAGACGGTTATTCATTCAAGTCTGAGAATAATGGTTGTTCTATTTTTATGAATAATATCTTTTATGGTCGAGCACCACAAAAGAATGGCTTATTTCTGTTAGATCTCGATAGTAGTAATACGCATATACATAACATTGATGCTAAGCGAATTAAATTGAATGATAATTCTACTTATATGTGGCACTGTCGTCTTGGTCATATTGGAGTGAAACGCATGAAGAAACTCCATACCGATGGATTACTTGAATCACTTGACTTTGAGTCACTTGATAGATGCGAAGCATGTCTGATGGGAAAAATGACTAAGACTCCATTCTCGGGTATGATGGAGCGAGCTACTGACTTATTGGAAATCATACATACCGATGTGTGCGGACCAATGAGTGTAGCATCGCGCGGTGGTTATCGTTATGTTCTAACCTTCACAGATGATTTGAGTAGATATGGGTATATCTATTTAATGAAACATAAATCCGAAACTTTCGAGAAGTTTAAGGAATTCCAAAGTGAAGTAGAAAATCAACGTAACAAGAAGATTAAATTTCTACGATCTGATCGCGGAGGTGAATATCTGAGTTATGAGTTTGGCATGCATTTAAAGAAATGCGGAATACTTTCACAATTGACACCGCCGGGAACACCACAACGAAACGGTGTGTCCGAACGTCGTAATCGAACTCTCTTAGATATGGTTCGTTCTATGATGTCTCTTACTGATTTGCCGTTATCATTTTGGAGTTATGCATTAGAGACAGCCGCATTCACTTTAAATAGAGCACCATCAAAATCCGTTGAAACGACACCGTATGAATTATGGTTTAATAAGAAACCTAAGCTGTCGTTCCTAAAAGTTTGGGGTTGCGAAGCCTATGTAAAAAAGTTACAACCGGACAAGCTAGAACCCAAAGCGGAGAAATGCGTCTTCATAGGATACCCTAAGGAAACTATAGGGTACACTTTCTATCACAGATCCGAAGGCAAGATCTTTGTTGCTAAGAACGGAACCTTTCTTGAGAAAGAATTTCTCACTAAAGAAGTGACTGGAAGAAAAGTAGAACTCGATGAGATTGAAGAATCTCTACGTTGATCAGAGTAGCGCAGTACCGGAAAATGTTCCTGTACCACCTACACCGGCAACAGAGGAAGCTAATGATAATGATCATGAAACTTCAAATGAGACAGCTACTGAACCTCGCAGATCGACAAGGGATCGTGCCACTCCAGATTGGTATGATCCTTGTCTAAATGTCATGATTGTGGATAACAATGATGAAGACCCTGCGACGTATGAAGAAGCGATGATGAGCCCAGATTCCAACAAATGGCAAGAAGCCATGAAATCCGAAATGGGATCCATGTATGATAACAAAGTATGGACTTTGGTAGACTTACCTGATAGCCGCAAGGCTGTCGAGAATAAATGGATCTTCAAAAGAAAAACAGATGCTGATGGTAATATTACTGTCTATAAAGCTCGACTTGTCGCAAAGGGTTTCCGACAAATTCAAGGTGTTGACTACGATGAGACTTTCTCACCTGTAGCGAAGCTAAAATCTGTGAGGATTTTGTTAGCAATAGCTGCATTTTTCGATTATGAGATTTGGCAGATGGATGTCAAAACGGCATTCCTTAATGGAGACATTGAGGAAGAGTTGTATATGGTACAACCCAAAGGTTTTGTCGATCCTAAAAATGCTGACAAAGTATGCAAACTTCAGCGTTCAATCTATGGACTGAAGCAAGCATCGAGAAGTTGGAACCGACGTTTTGATAAGGTGATCAAAGACTTCGGGTTTATACAGTGTCATGGAGAGGCCTGTATTTACAAGAAAGTGAGTGGGAGCTCTGTAGCATTCCTGATATTATATGTAGATGACATATTATTGATTGGGAATGATATAGAACTATTAAGCAGTGTAAAGGGTTATTTGAATAATAGTTTTTCAATGAAAGACCTTGGTGAAGCATCATACATATTAGGCATCAAGATTTATAGAGATAGATCAAGACGTCTAATAGGGCTATCACAGAGTACATACCTGGACAAGATTCTGAAGAAGTTTAGAATGGACGAAAGTAAGAAAGGATTCTTACCTATGTTACCAGGCAAGGTCTTGAGTAAGACTCAAGGACCGGCTACGGCAGAAGAAAGAGAAAGGATGAGTCAGATCCCCTATGCCTCGGCAGTAGCTCTATCATGTATGCCATGCTATGTACAAGACCGGATATAGCACATGCTGTTAGTTTGACTAGCAGATATCAAAGTGATCCAGGAATGGAACACTGGACAGCGGTCAAGAATATCCTGAAGTACTTGAAAAGAACTAAGGATATGTTTCTTTGTTATGGAGGTGACCAAGAGCTCGTTGTAACAAGTTACACCGATGCAAGTTGGAACACTGATCCTGATGACTCTAAGTCACAATCTGGGTACGTGTTTATATTGAATGGTGCTGCAGTAAGCTGGGCAAGCTCGAAGCAGTGCACGGTGGCGAAATCCTCAACAGAATCGGAGTACATAGCGGCTTCAGAGGCTTCATCAGAAGCGGTATGGATGAAGAGGTTCATTGTAGAGCTCGGTGTGGTTCCTAGTGCATTGGACCCATTTGTCATCTACTGTGATAATATGGGTGCCATCGCCAATGCACAAGAGCCAAGGTCACACAAGAGGCTGAAGCATATCAAGCTGCGTTACCACTCGATTCGCGAATACATCGAAGATGGAGAAGTAAAGATTTGCAAAGTACACACTGATCTGAATGTAGCAGATCCGTTGACTAAAGCTCTCCCTAGGGCAAAGCATGACCAACACCAGAATGCCATGGGTGTTAGGTATATTACAAATGTAATCTAGATTATTGACTCTAGTGCAAGTGGGAGACTGTTGGAGATATGCCCAAGAGGCAATAATAAAAGTGGTTATTATATATCTTTATGTTTATGATAAATGTTTATATACCATGCTATAATTGTATTAACTGAAACATTGATACATGTGTGATATATAAACAACAAAGAGTCCCTAGTAAGCCTCTTAACTAGCTTGTTGATTAATAGATGATTAGTTTCATAATCATGAACATTGGATGTTATTAATAACAAGGTTATATCATTGTATGAATGATGTAATGGACACACCCAATTAAGCGTAGCATAAGATCACGTCATTAAGTTATTTGCTATAAGCTTTCAATACATAGTTACCTAGTCCTTATGACCATGAGATCATGTAAATCACTTATACCGGAAAGGTACTTTGATTACATCAAACGCCACTGCGTAAATGGGTGGTTATAAAGGTGGGATTAAGTATCGGAAAGTATGAGTTGAGGCATATGGATCAACAGTGGGATTTGTCCATCCCGATGACGGATAGATATACTGGGCCCTCTCGGTGGAATGTCGTCTAATGTCTTGCAAGCATATGAATAAGTTCATAAGAGACCACATACCACGGTACGAGTAAAGAGTACTTGTCGGGAGACGAGGTTGAACAAGGTATAGTGTGATACCAATGATCAAACCTCGGACAAGTAAAATATCGCGTGACAAAGGGAATTGGTATCGTATGTGAATGGTTCATTCGATCACTAAAGTCATCGTTGAATATGTGGGAGCCATTATGGATCTCCAGATCCCGCTATTGGTTATTGGTCGGAGTGAGTACTCAACCATGTCCGCATAGTTCGAGAACCGTAGGGTGACACACTTAAAGTTGGATGTTGAAATGGTAGAACTTGAATATGGAATGGAGTTCGAATATTTGTTCGGAGTCCCGGATGTGATCCCGGACATCACGAGGAGTTCCGGAATGGTCCGGAGAATAAAGATTCATATATAGGATGTCATTTTATGTGAATAAAATGATGCGAAGGTTCTATGGAAGTTTCTAGAAGGTTCTAGAAAAGTCCGGAAGAAACCACCAAGGAAGGTGGAGTCCACAAGGGACTCCACCTCCATGGCCGGCCAGCCCTAGTGGGGGTGGAGTCCCAAGTGGACTCCACCATAGGGGGCCGGCCACCCCCCACATGGGAGGTGGGAATCCCACCTTTGGGTGGGAGTCCTAGTTGGGCTAGGTTTCCCCCTCCTATGGAAGGTTTTGGTTTCGGGTCTTATTCGAAGACTTGGACACCAACACTTGGGATCCACCTATATATAGAGGGCCAAGGGGAGGGGGCCGGCCACACCAAAGCCACAAGCTTGGCCGCCCCCCATAGTGGCCGGCCACACCAAAGCCACAAGCTTGGCCGCCCCCCATAGTGGCCGGCCACCCCCTCTCCCCAAACCCTAGCGCCCCGCTCCTCCACCATATCCCGCACGCTTAGCGAAGCTCCGCCGGATTTCTCCACCGCCACCGACACCACGCCGTCGTGCTGTCGGATTCAAGAGGAGCTACTACTTCCGCTGCCCGCTGGAACGGGGAGGTGGACGTCGTCTTCATCAACAACCGAACGTGTGACCGAGTACGGAGGTGCTGCCCGTTCGTGGCGCCGGAACCGATCGTGATCAAGATCTTCTACGCGCTTTTGCAAGCGGCAAGTGAACGTCTACCGCAGCAACAAGAGCCTCCTCTTGTAGGCTTTGGAATCTCTTCAAGGGTGAGTCTCGACAATCCCCTCGTTGCTACCGTCTTCTAGATTGCATCTTGGCTTGGATTGCGTGTTCGCCGTAGGAAAATTTTTGTTTTCTATGCTACGTTATCCTACAGGGTTGCATGAGAGGGATATCTTTGACCTCTTCCTCCCTGAGTTCGATAAACCTTGGGTAATCCACTTAAGGAAACTTGCTGCTGTTCTACAAACCTCTGCTCTTGGAGGCCCAACACTTGTCTACAAGAATAGAAGCACCGTAGACATCGGGTCGGACGATCGGTAGTGCGTTAGGTGTTGTTTACCGTCCCTGCAAGGGATGTTCCGGAATCAACGTTATGTTGGTTTTTAGGCCTCTCGTAGGGGTAGTTTGCATCATCTTCCGTATCTGCTAGGCCCGATCACGCGTAGGACGTTCCGGTTATGCGGTGAAAACCCTAAACTGTCGTGGATCGTTTTAGCTTTGTTCTGATCAAGGGGTCCCCATGCCATTGCAAATCCATCAAGGACCATGGGGCGATCGGCTCTTTGAGCCGATCCACAGGGAAACCTGAGAGCCGATAGGGCTCGTATTTAATGTTTACGTGTCTACCATGCAGGAACAATCGAAGCACTAACACCTTCGATCGGGTCTAGGTCAGGTGGCACGCCCTAGCAACCGCCAGGACGTGGCCGGAAGATTTGCGGGACGACGCGAGGTGCCAGGGATCCACTAAGCGGCCCTAGGAGCCTCCCGGCTCTTCGTGTTGCTTACCATTGCCCGCCGGTGGGTTTTGGAGGGTAACACATTCTGGCACGCCCGGTGGGACAATCTTCTGCAACATCCACGTCAACACCGACATCCGAGATGGCAGAGGAGCAGATCACGTACGAGGATCTCCCTACGGAGCACAAGAAGAAGTACGATGACCTGAAGGCCATCCTTGAACTCATCGGCTCCTTTGAGAAGACCCGGTCGCACGGCGTCAGGTTCAAACGATTCGCACCACAAGGCATCCTCGATGGGTTGGATCTGTCTCTCCCTTCGAGGAACGTACCAGAGCCCTGCGACAGGAGATCAACTACGTGGTGGCTCATTCACTGCATCGGCATTCGAGCCTGGTGAATACTTTGGAGCGCGTTGCGCTCCGTGTGGTGCAAGAAATCATGGAGCGTCGGTACTCCCCTTCAGGACCTGTTCTAGGGACTCACCAGGGAGAGATGCAACTCCACACCAGGCCACCATGCCGTACGCGATGGCAGCTCCAGCAACAAGGCTCACCGGCATACGTTGTCTACAAAGTTGGGGTGATCCGGGCGACTATCAGTTCTTATGTGACCCGCCCAAGGAGATCCCACACGGATACGTGTGCACGTTTGTGCCGGACTGCAACAACTGGACGCAGGCGATCCAGGCTCCACCAGGAAGCCTCGTAGGAAGGAGGGATTGCCGGAGCAGGAGCAATTGTTCCGCAGGAAGAACGACTGCAGCAGCGGGGAGTTTAGGAGCAGAAGCTGAGAAACAGGCGTGGCTAGCCAAGTATGCCACTGCACCAGTCCATGAAAGCTCAGCTGCTACTACCTCCACCGCGGATCAGATCAGTGCAGTCTTGAGAGACCAGTTCGGCATCCTGCCGAAGAAGAAGATAATCGGCTATTCCAAGCCGTACCCCAATGAGTTTCACCTGATCCCACTACCACCTAAGTACCGGCTTCCGGACTTCAACAAATTCAGTGGGTCAGAAGGATCAAGCTCAATCGAGCACGTGAGAGTTGGGCATGGTTTCGCATCGGATCAGCTACGAGTGAGGTTCTTCTCGCAATCCCTCACCGGTCCAGCGTTTGGATGGTACACCTCGTTGCAGCCAAATTCAGTGCAATCATGGAAGCAGCTGGAGGAACTGTTCCACACACAATACCATTCAGAGGCTATGAGGCTGGTATTGCCGAACTAGCACAGGTTCGGCAAAGCGAGGAGAGACAGTGTCGAGTACATTCAACGTTTCGAACTGTCAAGAACCGATGCTATTCGGTTCACTTAACGAGAAAGAGGCTGAGCTGGCCGTGCAGGCCTTGCAGCGTCGTTCAATGATCTGACGTTCCAAGTTGAGTACAACTCGTTGACGCACCTGGTCAATAGACTGACCTTATATGAGCAGCGCCATCCGGAACTGTACCAGACAAGTTCAAGCGCGATCAGCCTGGTCAATCCGATGAAGATGAAGATTCGCGAAGATCGGAAAGCGGTAGCGAATGGACTCGGACGCCAGTGTCCTGCAAATGGGTGAATCCACCAGGGCCTCCAAGAGGGTTGGACTTTGACGTGAACAAAACTGAATGATCTTTGATCTCGAAAGAAACATTGAAGCTACCCGAAGGCCACAAGATCCCTACGGCACAAGAGATGAACAAGAGGCCATACTGCAAATGGCATCATACATTCACGCACACCACCAACGACTGCAAAGTATTGCGCGCACAAATTCAGATGGCGATAGAATCAGGCCGATTAACTTTCGGACAGTTTGCCATGAAGGTAGACATGCGTCCGTTTCCGGACGTCAACATGGTGGACCTAAGCCACTCCATAAGAGAGCCAGGGTTCTCTTTCGATGTCAATATGGCAGGGTTTGTGATCCGCCATGGCAAGGACAAGGCAGAGAGCAGCCACTCACGTGGCAAAGACAAAGCAGAGAGCAGCCACTCTCGTGGCAAGGATAAAGAGGAGGCCGTTCCACGCGACCGGCCCCAAGACGACGATAGACGGTACCTAACCGAGGAGGAGGTGAGAATCGTGCGGTATCAACGCCCACTATCCGTGCATCTCCTCAACAAATATGAGCAGCAGTACGACCGACGTCGGCGCTACAACGGCGACGATGAAAGATATCGCCGGTCTGATGCGGAAAACAGGAGGTATCGTCAGAACGACAGGAACGTCGACGGGTACGAACGTCGCGCTAGAGGGAGGTCAAGGGAGCAAGATGACATGGATAAGCACTGGGACTGTCCTTTCTTCAAACATTGCTGGGACTCAGGAATGAGTCGATTGCCAACAATCGAGAATTGCCCAAAATGCTAACAGCAAAGGAGGAGGACGAGTGAAGTGTCAGTGTTCGAGCGTCTAGGGCCTCTCCCGCCTCAGAATAAACGAGCTGAGTCATCTCAAGAAGAAGACTTTGAGGAGTCGGATGGAGAAGAAGATAGGTATCACCGACCAAGGTGGTGCCCGATGGACTCAGCCATTCTCAAGCGTGGGTGCAACGGCTGCGAAACCTGGAAGAAGCCGAGGCACGTACACACGTTGAGAAGAGCACGGCCCGATCTGGCCGTGAAAATCAACAGACGTTGGAGACGAAGGCGCGCCCGCCAAAGAGAGTATGGCGCCCCAAACGGCGAAAGCCGATGCACGAGCAGCTTGCGAGATATCGGCTGACACAAACATGGTGTCCGTGGTCCACGAGAGTAGCACGTCCAAGACATTGAACATACGTGGCAAGGCCGATCCCTGCGATCGGCCCTCAAAAAATAAAAAGCAAAGGATCTTATCTCCAACACGTCACGTAGCTACAAATGGAAATCCAAGAAGTTGCAAACCATCGTCCAAGCATTGCAATGGAAAAGGAGGCCGATTCTGGCAATCGGCCGAAACTATCCTCGATATACCTTTTGTCTGTGTTCAGCATCGATCCAACAGACGCCTGAAGAGCCGATACCATCAAGTACTTGACAGAATCGGCTCGGGGGGCACATAAATGCCCAGCAGCTCAAGGATATGAAGCTGAGGATGCATGCCAAATGCCCAGCAGCTCAAGTATGGGGGCCGTATGGGGGACGATACGTAAACAAATCGGCTGTAAAAAATGGAAAACTCCAAAATTTCCAAAAAATTTGGGCACAGCCGATGCGTGGACATCGACTTAAGAATTAAAAGCCGATGCACGGCCATCGACTCAAGGGATACGACTGTTACAAGCAGAAGCCTAATGGAGCAGTAGCAAGGCTCTGCAAAGGACACCGGGCTCCTCAGTGGAATTGTTGGTGGCTCCGTTAGCAAAGCTCCAAGTCCAGCAGTGCTAGCGAAGCGGCAGACATGTGTTGGCAATATCGGTTGGGGCAAGTTTAAGGGATCACGACCCGATCAACAACAGGAGCAGCACAAACATGTTCAGGTTAAGGGTGAGCCCGACGAAGGAGCATGTCTCTTCTAAGACCAGGAGGACAGTCGATGATGAAGCAATCGGCTATGGCATGTTTTGATCAAGGTTTGGCTAAGGTGGTGACTTGGTCGGCGTTACTGTCAAAGGTTGTGGCGACCAAAGTTGGGGAGAGCATCAGGAAACATCCTCACCGGGAGTTGCATCAGCCTGCCAAAGATGATGAGCCAATATGATCAGCAAGGCGCAGGACTTGAACGGAAGAAGCTCGGGGGCAGTTTGCCCTGAAGGATCCTTCGCTATAGGAAGCCGATTTTTTCGGAATTCACACTTGTCTGAGGAATGGTGCTGATGTCGCAAAAATATCAGTTTCCGCATACAAGTCAATTGAGTGACAAGCCCAGAGCTCTATTGTAGACACCTGCCCAAAACCAGATTGCCAGCCCGCTTGGGGTAAGAGTCATGATCCTGTTTGAGGTGTCTCATGGTGCAAAGCCGATGCACGGCCATCGACTCTAGTACAAGTGCTCAAAGTTGCCTCATTGCCAGTTTGGCAGTGCTGTTAGGAGAGAGTTGGCATCCCAAAACAGCCTGTTGTTCATTGAGCTAGGGGTGATCATCTAAAGTATCGGCTGACAATGGGAGAAGGGTGATCGGCTGGTTGGCCCTGCGTGATATCTCTTTCAAACGTGATCAAGCCCGGGACTGTTTGTCTAAATTACGGGTCCTCATCATTGTTTTCACCTCGACTGAGGCTCGGGGGGCAGCTGGCCTCGTGGATGTTCTGTTTTTAGAAGCCGATTGGAGAGTCATCGGCTGGTCCCGCGGACATGGACTTGTTGAGCATTGACCAAGCTCACAATCACTCCGATGTCAAAAAGATGAAGAGCGGGTCATGGGGGGATCGATGCGTGGAGATCGGCTCATTAAAAATCGATCGAGTTGACAATCGGCTAAATTAGCATAAAAAAGAATCGGTAAAATCAAGTTGGAGAAATTCTCCATTGATAAACCAGATTTCTTACAAGGGAGGAGCCGATTGCTTAAGAAGGGGAGAACAAAAGAAGGGTCTGTTGACCAATCTACTACTGCTAGGCCTACACTAGTAGATCCTAATCTACGGCCGTCACCGCCTTCATCATCATCCTCGGAGCTCCCATCGGCGCTGCTGCCGACGGGCTCCTCGTCGCTGCTCCGTAGCCCTGCGGGAGCTTCGTCCTCCTCTTCATCATCGCTGTCGTCGTCGTCCCACCACATGCGGAGGCGTTTCGCTGGTGGGTAACCCTCGAGGGAGTCATCGTCGTCTTCTTCCTCCTCTTCTTCCTCCTCGTCGGAGTAAAAGCTCCCTTCCCAGGGGAAGAGGTCGTCGTCGCTTGTTACTTCCAGCTCCCCGTCAATGAGGAACTGAAGGTCTTCTTCCCCGTCGGTGAGGGGTTCGTCGTCTTCCGACTCGTTGGAGAAGTCCCATCCCGCGCGTCCCAATACTCGGGGCGCGGGCCTCGTAGATGGCCATCGGATCGACCTCCTGCTCGAGCTTGCTGGAGGAGGAGGACGGAGAGACAGGCCAGAGGAACGGAGGAAGAGGAAGAATCCATGGGGACGAGGAGGGTTTTTCGGTTTGCCGATGGCTGCTGGTGCAGGGGATGAAGAAAGGAACTACGAAGTGGCCAAATAAAAAGGGGTATAGCGATTTAATGCCTAAGCGTTTCCGAGGACGTGGTGCCAAACAAATCATGCAGAGAAGTTGAGAAGGCAAGACGTCATCATGAAGAATACTGCGACGGTTCTGCTCGCACGACATGACCCTTCGAAGAAAGCAGATGGTTTTGCAATTATCATTATCAAAACCAGGGGGCATGTGTTACCACCCGATTTTGGCCAAATCAGGAGATGGGCCGTGAGCGAAGATGGGCTTTGAAGATTACACGTGGAGCGTCTTTGAAGCGGCTTTGTGCTTAAGAGTTTGGGCTTAATTGCCCGTGTATCTGTAATAGATCGCATTGTAACTTAGATTAAAAGATAGAGTCTGGCCCGTGCACGGTTAGGTGCACGCCTCAATTAGAAAGTCCATTGGACTATAAATATGTATCTAGGGTTATCGGAAAAAGAGGACAATCATCGTTCAAACAAACACAAATCAGGCGCATCGCCACCCCTTCCTACGAGGGTTTCTCCCGGTAAGCACCATGCTGCCTAGATCGCATCTAGCGATCTAGGCGATATCGTTATTCGTCTACCTTGTACTGCTCGTGCTGAAGCCTTGTTGATGGCGAGCACTACTTATCATTAGGTGTTTAGGGGCTTGCATTGATGCTTTCTCGTGCATATCTGCGTGGCAATGCCGTCCCTCGACATCTAGCTGCCCTTACACCTTTACGGGTGTAAGGGCAGCATCTTGCTTGTTCGCTACTTAGTAGATCCGATCCGTTATAGTTGCTCCTTGCTCCGAGGGATTAGTTTAATATCTGCATAGTTAGGCCTTATGTTGGGGTCGGACGATCCGGTAGTGCGTTAGGTGTTGTTTACCGTCCCGCAAGGGATGTTCCGGAATCAACGTTATGTTGGTTTTTAGGCCTCTCGTAGGGGTAGTTTGCATCATCTTTCGTAGCTGCTAGGCCCGATCACACGTAGGACGTTCCGATTATGCGGTGAAAAAAACTCGTGGATCGTTTTAGCTTTGTTCTGATCAAGCGGGATCCCCATGCCATTGCAAATCCATCAAGGACCATGGGGCGATCGGCTCTTTGAGCCGATCCACAGGAAACCGAGAGCCGATAGGGCTCGTATTTAATGTTTACGTGTCTACCATGCAGGAACAATCGAAGCACTAACACCTTCCTGATCGGGTCTAGGTCAGGTGGCACGCCCTAGCAACCGCCAGGACGTGGCCGGAAGATTTGCGGGACGACGCGAGGTGCCAGGGATCCACTAAGCGGCCCTAGGAGCCTCCCGGCTCTTCGTGTTGCTTACCATTGCCCGCCGGTGGGTTTTGGAGGGTAACACACGGGTACAGTTAGGTACACACCACGATTACAATCACACTAGTATTGAAAGTACGAAATAAAAGTATCTCGAAATCTATCAACATGGGATCTAGTTTTAAAGATCTCGAAATGGTTCGTAATTTGGACTTACGGTTCGCAAGATATTTCATTTAAAAAAAAAAGAATCTAAAAAATAAAGGAAAAGTGGACCATCCCCTATCCTTCTCTCTCCTCTCCTATCCCACCTTCTTCTCCTGGCGACACTTAGGATGCAGGGAGACCACTTCCCACCAAAATTCTGGCACCACAACGCACCACGTGTCGCATACGGAGAGACTTTTGAACATTCGGGAAGACCAGCCTTTTTTTTAGAGAATTCGCGCGAAAACCATGTGAGGCGGAAAGAAACTTTTCAGCAGATTTCTTTGGGCCTGGCCCGCTTGGCCCGTTCGGTAGCGAGGTCGCTCCACGATGCGACGCACACGTACGAAGTTATGAACAGGCGGATTACAATTTGGACGCGGCTAGCTAGCATCCGGTGCTGGTATGTCCAACCTAGCATCCGGGTGCTGTTTTGTCCAACCTAGCATCCGGGTGCTAGCTGGTCCAACCCAGCACTCAGTCAATAAAATACAACGCACGTCACCGGCCACATGGCCCCGCACGCTCCTGAGTTCCTGATTAGTACGTTCGCCCATGTCCTGGACCACGTGACGCCTCCTCCCTAGCTTGCAAGTTCTAACCAGGCCCAACCAAGGACCACGTGACGCCTCCTAGCACTTTGTGGCAGATCTCCTTTAAACCTGCAATTTATCAGATTTTCTATGATTCAAGCTTAGCTCCAAAAGGAAAACAAAACGAATGAGGTAATTATATCAAACGACTGCATGACTACATT
The DNA here is from genome assembly GCA_030979885.1 of Lolium multiflorum. Lineage (NCBI taxonomy): Eukaryota > Viridiplantae > Streptophyta > Magnoliopsida > Poales > Poaceae > Lolium > Lolium multiflorum. The sequence goes on from CM061750.1 coordinate 199,352,238, forward strand.
TCTCTAGAGTTTTGGAACAAAACTTTTCCTTAAACACAACAATCAGATTAAAGCAAACATGAACTTCTGTGCATATTAGATACAACACACCATGGGTATAACAGATGTGCTAGACCCAAGAACTTAGCATCTACTTTGTACATAAATTAGCATGTAATCAAGGAGCAACTTAGTAGAAATTAGGGAGCAACTTAACAGTAAACAGTGACCAACTTAGCAGCACCTAAATGACATACAACTTGACATTAAAAAGAAACTATGGAACCTATACAACTTATATTTAGCAAAGTAACATGTATGAACAACTCCCAAAACTCAACTGAAGCGTTGCAACAAACTTAGTTAGATGATTTGAGCAACTAAATCATTTGCATGATTGTCTACACATAAATGTAAAAGCGCCAAGCTCCGAATAATTTGTGTCGTGAATCGGAAAGAATAATCCTGGTTCATGGATATACAAAAAATAACTTAATAAATGGATAGTAAACAACCTAAGGGAATGTGATAAACAACTTACTGTGTTTGCGTAAGATTTAGTTCCAGGAAGAACAACCTAATAACTGCTTGTCCGGCAAACTTATCGCAAGCATGGTCATCTACAGTAAAAAAGAGGAAAGTTACAAGAAGAACAAGGGGAACACACTTACGTTAACACAATTGTGTAGGTGATACAACTTAAAGAAAACAAGCACGGGTCAACTTTGAATGTAACCAGTAACAGAAACAACCTGCAGCATCTTAGTTGTACTTTGCAGGACAAAATTGGGAACTGATTATGCACTTAGCAAAAACATCTAGAAACTAACCTAGGTTGTATTCAATCATGATGTGTATTTAACTGAAAAAAGCAACAAATCTTGAAACAACATAGATGCATGGTAGACAGAAAAAAACATAATTAGTTGTTTACATATTTAGGGCATACCCATGTCCTTATCAAGAAGAAAAAACATTGGAGGCCAAAAACACCTTAGTACCTTAGTTGTATGTAGATAACAAAATATGATATGACCTAGGTTATGTATAAATCCAAGAGCATTGTCATCGAAGTAAAAACAGCCCCCCTCTGAAGTAGCTAAGTTGCTAAGTTAGTTTTCTGAAGCTAGCTTGCAAGCTATTGTGGTTTACACACCAACTTAGTAAAACCTGGTTAACCAACTTTAAAGAACCAAAAAGTTGGGACTGCGTAATTTTGAAGTAAGTAACAAGGAAAATCAACTTAATTACTGTGATTATCCAAATCCAAGTTCAGTATGAAGACAAATCCAACTTACTTAACCCAGCTATTGTGGTTTAGACACCAACTTAGTAAAACGTGGTTAACCAACTTTGCGAGACCAAAAAGCTGGGACTACTTAATGTTGAAGTAATTAGCAAGAAAAATCAACTTAATTACTTTGACTATCCAACTTTAATATGAAGACAAATCCAACTTAGTTAAACTAGTAATCGAACTTATTTATGTTGCTTAATGGAAAAGCCTATCTAGAATGTTTTTCAAGATCATTTGGAAGTTATTGTGGTTTACACAACAACTTAGTAAATTTTGGTGAAGCAAGTTTAGGATACCCAAAAAAGATGGGACGACCAAATGACAACAACTTAATTACTTTCCTTATGCAACCTTATTATGAAGGCGTGTCAACATACTTAGACCAAAAAATGTTAAAACATAGCAAGAATTCTAGCTTGACTGCAAAAACATAACTACACAATCTTGGAAGCTGTTATGCGAGTTAGGTTGGTTTAGAGACCAAGTTAGTAAAATGAGGTTAAGTAACTTCGGGGTGGCAAAAAAATGTTAGGACTATAAATCAGATTAAATATGGGACTTCTAGATAAAAACAAACGGAATTACTTTCACCATCCAACTCTAGTGTGAATTCAAATTCAACTTACTTAAAAGCAGCAACTTATTTATGTTGCTTAATGGAGAAAGAAAACCTAGCTATATTGCATAAATATAGCTAGAATTTTCTGAAGATAATATGCAAGCTAGGTTGGTTTAGATACCAACTTAGTAAAAAAGAGTTTAAGCAACTTAGTTTGAAGAAAAATTTGAAGTTATTTAGAGAATCAAATCAGGTCATGCCAGTATGTAACTTAGTTGCTATTTAAAAAGCAACTTACATCAGGAGAGGAAACAACTAAGCACCATAACTACAAGGACGTGTGATTTGTTAGGATAATCAACTTAGTTCTATGTTGAAAGCAACTTAACTACAATGACAAGACAACTTAATTGGGAAAAGGGGAAGTGAATCAAAGAAAAACAATTCCGCACCGCAAAATTAGAATCCAACTTAGGCTAATCTGGCTAATCAAGTTAGTTCTATGCTAAAAGCAACTTAACTATGGTGACAAGACAACTTACAAATAACAGTATATAACGATATATAATGCTATATTTCTATCTCAGCACATAACAACATAGTAATAGAAGAATTACAATAGTTGCAGAATAACTAACTAAAAAACGAAAGAAAAAAACTTGGTTAGATGTGCCGACCACACCTCATGCGCACCTGCACTTATACAAATACGCCTCACGCCAAAGAAGATCGCAACTGCATGATAGGGCAGTAGATCAAGCCAGGGGGAGGCAGGTTCGGATTGCTCCATCACAGAACTATTAGACTCGTTTATTTCTCTGCATTGAAAAATCTTCGTGGTTATGGATCTCCCTAGTTTAACCATCCCAAGATGGCCAGAATATAAAAACACTAACCATATGAAGTATCACTGAATCGTCCAAACCAAATGTGCCGTATTCGTAGACCAATGACACTAGCACAACTCAACAAGGTGCCAAATAGTAGACATCCAGACTATTAGGCCCCCGAAAATAATTCAACGAACACCTAGTGCACGCCCAAATATGTTGCAATACACAACCAACTTACTCATTAGAGATATATCAGAAGGTCTTCTGGCCGGTGCAGACTCTTTAGAGAATTGTCGTGCCAACCTTGAATGGGTGTTATCGGTGACCAAGGTGTCAACTCAGCATCCCGCGGACGTGAGGCACTGCTAGCCTAGGCCAACATCAGCGCCACAAGACTATACAGCCGAGGCAGCACATGCAACCAGGGGAGGCCGAGGCAGCATGGCCGATCTGGGGCTCGAGGTTAAAGGAGGGGTCTTCGGGGTGAAGTAGGAGCACTAGAGGGGTGGGAAAGGGTGGAGTAGTAGGAGCACTAGAGGCATTCAACTTAGGCTAATCTGACTAATCAATTTAGTTCTACGCTAAAAGCAACTTAATTAAGGTGACAAGACAACTTATATATACTGATATATTTCTCACTCAGAAAATAGCAACACAGCAGTAGTAAGAAGTACTATAGCTGCAGAATCACTAACAGTACAAAATAGGCTCCCAAAACACAACAAGCACTGCAGCGATTGAAGCTAGCTCTGAAGGTAAAGATCACATATCAATAGCAGCACTTAGTGCAGCATTACAATATTACATTGATTTGTAGCATCGAGTACTCGAGCGTTTGTATGCCATGGTGAGGTGTAAACAGATTTGTTTAATTTCTCTTTGATGAGCTTATACATGAAATCCAAGCTTGAACCAATTTTTTGCAAGGAAATCCAATGCTACCGTAAATGCCAACTAGCAATGCATATAAGTTAGCAGTGGACTGTGCAGGACGTGAATCAACACATGGCCAGACATCTAGATTGGCGGGGAAAGGGGAAGTGTCAGATTTTGACTGGAAAAAAATGGCCTTACCACTGCCAACCAAGGTGCTGCACTTCCTATGGAGATTGGCTACGTACAGCTTACCACTTAGAACAAGGCTGAAGCGTAGAGGTATATATGGATATAGACACCCGATATCCTGTATGCTACCGATTTGATGAAGTCGGAGGACACTTGTTTTTGAAATGCAAGAAGGTAAAAAATATATGGAGAATAGCTCAATTGGAACAGGTTAGACTAAAGGTTGTTCAATGCCCTGATCCCCTCAGCATTTTTGAAGTAGTGTTCCAGCTGGATGAACAGGAACGCATATTATTCAGGATAAAGTGGCATGAAAGAAATAAAGCAAATGCAGGGGATGAAATGAGAGCCCCTGAAGGTAATTCATCTTCTATGAACTACCACGTTGTTGAATTCAGGAATATCAAGCATAGGAGAATTCAGGAATATCAAGCATAGGAGGATGACCCAGAAGCAAGCAACTAATCAGAGATGGTCTCCTCCCCAACGCGAGTTTCTGAAAATAAACATAGATGGTGCTTATCATGAAACAACACACTCAGGTGGATGGGGTTTCACAATTAGAAATGATGATGGTAATCTACTTGCTGCGGGAGCATGTTTCCAACACCCTTAACGTTGAAGCCCTCGCCATGTTGAATGCAACAACTGCCACAGCGAGAATGGGATACAATCGCGTGATCCTAGAGGCTGACTCCAAGGTGCTGAAGCTGGTTGTTTCAACTAAAGATTACAATCTTGCATTGCTAGGGGATCTGTTCGAGGAAATTAGGCTTCAGTTAAAAATGTAGCTTTTGATGTTGTAAAACTCTATGCTTGCCAAGATCATTTCATATGGCAGCGGAAACTTTAGCTGCGCGCGGAGTTGGGTTACCGCCTGGCTAGTTTGAAACATGGGTCAGCCAGTTCCCTTAATTTGTAACAACCTCTGTAGATGGCGGCTCTGCCAGCGTGTTGTAGTAATGGAAAACTTGGTGTTCCTCAAAAAAACAAAGAAGAGAAAATTGTTACAGGGAGATGAAATAGTAGACATCATGGACACCATGAACATTTAGACGAGATCTACTTCTCTATTGTTTGAACCAGCAGTACGCGGCATGTAGACACAAAAACGAACGGCACATAGTCACAGCCAGATAAATCCCCACCGAACTAGTGCAGATATGGGCGTCAATTGCATCTCAACACACCGAATAGCATGTGATTGAAGGAGATTCGCAATGGGGAATACCTCTGTAAATCGACATCGTCAAAATCCTTCGCAGATCTTCGTCAACTAGCACCCCGCCGTCACGGGTGGTTATATCTCCGCAGTCTCGCTCCCCCACTGGCGCGCGCTTCTCGCTCTCTGCCGCAAAGCTCGCCGCCAGACCGGTAGCCTCGCTCCCCCACGCAGACTCATCGCACGACCGCGCGGCTATCCCTTCGCCGACGAGCGAGGCTTCCTCCTGCGCGCTCTCGCCCTCCGCCGACGAGCAGAACGGCTCCTCCCGCGCGCGCCCTCGGCCTACGAAATCGCCGTCCTAATAGCCAAGCAGAAACCCTAGGGAGAAATGGGGAACGCTTCTGCGGGAGAGAGAAGGGGCGCTGCTCTGGGATTCAAGCTCCACGACGACTGCCACGTAGGACCCAGGCGGGATTTTGTCTAGGCCCAAGTGCTTTTTGGTCCGGTCGTGTCTCCTCTGCGCGGCGCGGGATCGAGCCATCGAGGACGCATCCAACGACCGAAAATCGAGTGCTCCGATCGACAAGTGGCATCCGAGCACTTTTTAGCACTTGGGTTTAATAGTAGAGATAATTGGGTGATACAGCCATACAGGTGCAGCTTTGCCATCTGATGGCAGCTGAAAGAAGAGACTATCATGCTCCAGTCTGTTTGATCCATTCGAGAACACAATTGCACCGATCATACTTTTTACTGATCCAATGACGGAAATTACAGATGTACTTGAAACTCTCTTCTTTTTATGTGTGACCAGGGGTTGGTGTGAGATGCGGCTAGGGCTGGAAGCCTGGAACGAACGCGGAGGGGTGAGGAGTGAGGGTGCAGAGATTTTGTTCGTGCGGTTGCCGGATTGGATTGGGGCCTCGGGGAGATTGTTGGGCCTCTTCCGTCCTCTAAGTTTGTCTCAGGCGCAAGGTTGTCGGGCCGGGCCGGGCTTAATTCGGGCTGATTTTCAGGCCCGAACCCAGCCCGATTTTCCATTCGGACTCATTTCCCAGGCCTGAACCCGGCCCGACTGGCAAGCCCAGCCCGGCCCGGGATTTTCGGGCTGGGTCCGGGCCGGGCTGCCCATGCCCAGATGTACTTGAAACACTTACCACTACCCAGCATTTGCTTTTCTACAATTGAATCTGAGAACGAGGTGACTGCCTGGTGGGTGACTTCCCAGGATATCTGAATCCTGAACCTGCTGTGAATCACAACACGTTTGTGTCCCAACAAAGTTATCCAGATTGATGCCGTGAGAGTTATGCCTTTCTAGCATGCGGTAGCCCTGTGCTTGGGAGTCCCATTTCAGCAAAAGAAACAGCAACAAGTTAACCTGAATGGATACGTATCAGGTCGGACACTCATAAGAGAACCCTCTGTGTTGCGTTTCAATTTAAGACACTGTTTCAGGTCCCAATTTCTGAGATGTTGTTTCAATCTGCAGTTTGCAGGCAGTTCCAAGCCATGTCATACGTGGTATTTCCTGAAGAAATTCCATCCTTTCCCATGTCTCTGAACCTATAATAATTGGATCGTTTGTGAGCTTTGTCTAAAAGCCCATGAAGCAACCTGAAGTTATGGAATATTGTAGAATTCTACACCTAGTATGAGCATATTCTGAGTGCAAGAAAAATAAATCCAGATCATCGGAACAAAAATCATATCAGTCTAGTGAGTATTCCAGCAAAACAAAGTTCAATAGCTACAAAATATATTTCAGTATTCAACTGTGTTTCAGATTTTAACATATTCACTTGTGAGCCCGATCTTTTTTATCGACAAACTAACCATCAGTGCAAGCCGATGCAGCCGGTAAACCTAGCTAAGAATTTTCTATGTTGCACAATCACGCACCTTTTTTTTTTTTGCGGGTAAAACATGCACATCCTTAATGAACATCTAGCAAGGTCAACTAGCTTTAGTAACGCTCCTTGCAAAAAATCCCCTATGATGAAACCCATTGCTAGTCAGTTCCATAACACCACTCATTTCCACCACAGTTTAGAGCATCTCCAGTTCCAGTCGCGTGCCCCAAAGGCCGCTTCGGTCCGGACGTGCTCCAAATATTGTCCGGCGTCCCTAGCCCATCCCTGTGTATAGAGGCTCTATCAGGGACGCCGGACACGACTTTTACACTTACTTTTTGTTTGGAGGTCGTGTTTAGGGGACGTGGCTAGAAAAGGGACCTCATCAAACGCAAATTTGGTCCGAACGTTCCCCAAACGACTAATCCGGCGCTTTGCCCAGACGTCGTTTGGGGGACGCGACTGGAGATGCTCTTAGCACTCCCAGAACTACCAAAATGCCGCTACTGAACTGATACCCTATTTCAACGATGGTAAACAACTTGATTCAGCATTTCGACCCTACCATGTAAACGTTAAGCAGGTATTGCTGACAAATACCATAAGAAAATCACAAGATATCCTCACGTCATACTTTAAAGCATATATCTGTTGCGGTATAGATAGGAATAAAAATAAAAAATGAATAATTCGATGTAGAGCGAACGCAAAATCTAATTAAGTTTATGAAACTGAATAAGTATCAGGTTCAACATGTATATTTTGAAACCTGTATGACTTCAAAAGTGATGTGTTCTTCAAAATAAATACAAATCTCAGATCACCCCAAAAAATATATTTACATATGCAGGCTGTTAATAACAGTGATAATGAAATGCTGGAATGTGTAACTGACCAAACATTTCTTGAGAAATTCCACAATGACAAAAGTTGGTGGTGCCAAATATAACTATTTAAAATAATAGCTTGTAGTGGCTTATGCATGGTCTCTATTGTTACATGCCTACAGAAGTTTCACACATAGAAAAAGCTGAAACTGAATTCAATGTTAAAAACTAGAAACAAACCTCTAATACAGTTATTTCGCACAAAATAAGAGTGTGAATATTGGTGTAAGTAGTGATACCACTCCTCACATGATACCATGATACCACTTCACAAAATTTAAATTTGTAAGTGACAAAAAAAATTTAAAATAAATTTGTGGCTGTTCACAAGATGTGTGTTTACATTGTCTAGAATTTCCAAATCCAAATTTAAAATACATAAAGAGAAACAAAAAAGACAAATATTGTGTGAATAGTGTCATTTTGTGTTTTTGTCTTTATGTGACACTATTCATGCTGGATTTCTCTTTTTTGTTTCTCTAAGGATATTTCGAATTTGGTTATGAAAGTTACAGGGTATGTAAACACACATCTTGTGAACACCCAAAAATTTTGTTCCGGATTTTTTGACACTTATAATTTAAATTTTGAAGAGTGGTATCATGGTATCAAATAAGGTGTGGTATCACTAGATATGTTCTCGGTGAAAGTAGAAGCTCAGCTGAACCTACAGGTTGCTATGCATGGGAACTGCAATGCTGAGTAACGAAAATACCCATATCGGGGATCTACATATCTATACTTCTATAATATCTCTATCTCTACTACTATAATACACGAGTTTTGAATTTGGATTGGCCACCTACAACAATGCAGACCAAATATTAGCCGTTGATTTGTTCCACTAGGTGGATATCTGCCATCCATTGGTACACAATCAAAGTGATCCAACGGCTGAAATTTCATAGATTCGCTCTGAACCTCGCGGCGCCAAAGCAAAAGCTGCCTGCTCGCGGCGCTCCTAGGACTTTCTAGACTTCTCGTGGTGCTGCCTGCTCCCTCCGCTCCTGCTCGGCCGACTCCCCTATTCTCGCTGGCCCAGGCACAGGGGCGCTCGGCCATTGCACGCGCATGCGCAGGAGCACTGCAGCAGGTTGTGTGGATGGGCAGCTCGCTGAGTCGAACTGCGGCCGGAGCATCGGATGAGAGCTGAGCACGAGTTCGGTGCCGTCCGTCAGAGCAACGCAGCATCCGCCGGCCAACCGGTCGTCCGGCCCAAGCTCGAGGCCGTTGGAGCAAGACGTTGCATCCGTCGGTCGTCCGAGTGCTCCGGCCCGAGTTGGAGGCATCCGCAGTCATTGGTCTTCTTGGTCCTCCGATCCACAAAGATTCAGATCTTGTTTCTTGGCCTTCCATCTCTGCAACCCCGAGGTTCCCATTCCTGCATGGGCATTCAGCCGGCCACGCACACAACAATTAGCCGATTCCACGGCTCGATTTGGCAACATTCTGTGAGGTTCATAAGGGAAAAGGGGAGAGGATTTTTTTTTTGACTCGATTTCACCGGAAGAGGCTGAGGAAGAGATAGAAACACAATTGTTTTATGCTTAGGTCCAGTACAGAAGACGGCCAATACTGCAGAGCATTTTCACTAAGCTAAATTGGAACCAACATGTTAGAATAGCCATCCAGAAGCAGAATAAACGCTGTGCTTGCTCTTACAGCAATTCAGCAAATTGCCTCAATTTTTGTGTGTACTGTCAAGTCACTGGATTCCGTACTCTCTAAATAAGAATTGTCGATTTCTGTTAATAAATGGCAAAGAGTAGCTTATATATGTGTTGTTTTATTTGTTGATTCTGAACTTTTATAACTACTAGAAGAGTGCTTTTTTTTTTTGAAGTGCGGCAATGAAGTTTTTACAACCAAATTACTTGTTGTAGCTGTATTATTTTAAGGTCTGCACAATAAATTTTGAAAATCCATCCAATTCAACAATAAAAAAATATCGTTGATCTTTAGCAAGACTCGGCCAAATTTGGAAAATCCATCCATAAACGAATTTTTCTTGTGTCATTAATCTTCCTAAGTTCATAATAATTATATAACGGATGCAGTATTTTTAAATCATATTCGTAGGCTTATCATAGAACGCTACGTGCATAGCACGTACCTTCTACTAGTACTATATAATGAGTCTCTTTTTGAACTTTTGAATTGACACAACTTCTTTCTATGGAACATACATCAGCCGTTGATAGGTAGTCATCTGACGGTCCAGGCCTGTGGGATTCGCTGCTACGGTGTTCCCGCGCACAGCATCCGCTGGGTTTGGAAGCAAGTCACACTAAGAGCTTCATTTCCCCCCCTCTCAGCTCTCGCCTCTCTACAGTAAACTTGGTCGTCTTCTTCCTCTGACAGGGCCGTCGACGGCCGCTCCGCCGGAATAGCTGGCCGGAGCTAGTCTAGGTTAGGTGCCGGAGTAATTAGGTTTAGATTTGTAGGCTTTCTTGCTGGTTTTCGGCTTCATGCCGCGGTTTGAGCGTATGCCCTGTAGTGAAGGCGGTGGCGTGGATCTCGGTCGCCGGATCCAGGCCATGGTAGGGCTGCTTCTCCCCCTTCTTCTGCTCCTGTGGCTGGAGGGAAGTTGGGGCGGCGGCAGCGCCGCCTTCTTCAATAAGCTGGTGGCTGGATCTTCTGGTTCCCGATCTACCTGCATCGATGAAGCACTCCTGCCCAGCCGTGGTGGCGAGGGGGATGGCCGATCTGATGAGGTGAGGTGCTCTCTTGCTCATCTCCTTGGCAGCCATGGTGGTCTGGAGGAGTGGGTGCGAGATCTGCCATTTTTGGATCTGGGAAGCGGATATCCTTGTCGCCGGAGCTGCTCGAGGTGCTGGAAGAATTCGCTGCATGATTTCCCGACCTGTCGTGGAGGCAAGGAGGAAATTGGTGGTCGAATTGCTTCCTTCCAAGATCAGCATCGGTGTCTGCCTGCGTGGTGCTATCTACGGATCTTCTTCGACGAGCTCAATCACACGGACGGCCTTCTTGCCTCCGTGATCTTCTGCCGGTATGGCGGCACATCGACAACCTCCAGTGAGGAGGCCCTTCTTCCTAGCCGCTGGAGCTCGGCGCCTGGCTTCTACCAAGTGGTTCGTCCCCGGTGGATTCGAGGCGTCCGGCGGCGAAGGATCTTCGCCGGAAGTGGGTGTTCGGGCATCTGCGCCCTGCTCCTCGGCAGCGACGTCTTGAGGACACCGGCGACTGGTGGCGGAGGCATCCAGGGACTTGATTGCATTCCTTGTCTTAGTTCCAGGATGTTTTATGTAATTTGGCAGGCCTTATCCTCTAATTTGTGGTTCTTTAGTGCGAGAGTTGAAAAAGGGCATGTCTGTAAAATTATCCTCTAATTTGTGGTTCTTTAGTGCGAGAGTTGAAAAAGGGCCTGTCTGTAAAATTGTAACCCGCCAGGTGTTGGAATGAGAAGTTCTTCTGGGGTCTTCCAGACCCCTTTCTTTGTGCAAAAAAAAAAAAAAGCATCCGCTGGGTTTGCGTGAACGTCTGAACGAGCTCAGATTCTGCTAGGCGCTTCCCGATTATTCTTTTTAAAAAAATACCTTCACGATTATTCTCTATGCGGTCATAAGTTTCCCTGCGGCCACGACCCTGCAGCAATGTAATTTATTTGTTCTCTCACATGTTCAAATCGAAAACTGTTTTGCAACCCAAACGATAATCTCACTTGCGTCCCGCTGTGCATCCGCACCACCGCGTTGAACCCTTGCCGGCGTCGAGGAACACGCGAGTCAACTTTCAGTTCCACAGTCAACTGCAGGGTCGATCTGGTGCGAGCTTGACCCCTTCCCCGCTCGAGCTAGGTGGCCTTGAAGCCCCTACCTCTGATTCCTTAACGCCCATTGCTGCAGGGGTCAAGTTGGTGCGAGCTTGCCGCCTCCTCCCGCTGTAGCTAGGCGACCTTGGGCTTGGCTTCCTTGCACGAGTCAAGAAATCGGAACTGCTACAGCCTACGGCCAGTGAGTCTCTTTCACATTTGATTATTGCCGATTTTGTTTATGCGTGATAAATTGATTCAAAGAAAATTGCATTGGTCGTTGTTTGTGGAACTGCACACCATGTGTTTGTATTTTTGTCCAAGTCAATATATGATGTCCATGACACATCTTTGTAGAGTTTCAAAGGATAACAGTTACTAAAATTATTGTTTAGCTGCACACTCTGGATTGCCTGTGAATGGCAGGGCCATTTGGTAGTATATACGGAAATTCATTCTTCAACAACATATTGCTTATGCATGTTTCTCTACTACTATAATACACCAATTTCAAAATTCAGCTACGGTTTCATTATAAGCTCACTACTATACAGTAGAAAAGGGGATTTTCTTACCGTACTTGCTTTTCACAAGAGAGAAATGTAGAGACGAGTGTGGCTGCTTCCCATGATTGCTCTTACTTTTGTTTCATGCGTGATTTTTTCTTACAGGGGGCGGCCATTGACAATGGTATTTTACCATGTTGAACATGAGCATGAACTGAACAAATAAGTGAGAAAAAAATGGTTGGATAAATTACAAGTAAGATGTACTCCCTCCGTCCTCAAGTACGTGTACCTTAGGACATGTCTTAAGTCAAAATTATTAATTTTGACTTTTTTTTTTTGAAAAAGTAGCAATATTTATGACATGAAATTAATACCGCTAAATTCATATCGACATATGGTTTAATAATATAGTAATTTGATGCCACATATATTGTTGTGTTTGTATAAAACTTTGGTCAAATTTAAAAATATTTGACTTCCATAAAAGAGAACTATACACTTATTAGCGGACAGAGGGAGTATGGAATAAGATTGGAAAAATTAACCATAGCAAGAGGGAAAATATTGGTACATAGATGTATTTCAGAAAATGAATAATGCCAACAGAAATAATGTGGCTAGCGGAAAATAGCATCTAAAGCATAGAAATATCCAAAGTTGAATTGTGAGTTCAGTAGAACTCAGTTCTTAATGTTAAAACTCAGGTAACTCAGTTCTTAAGTTTTTCAATCATACTCCATATATCTATGTACCATTTTTTCTGCTCGGCATGGTTAATTCCCCCGCTCAGTATGGAGATGAGGAAGAAGATAAGAAAATAGATATATGAATCAGCACAAGATTTTATTGGACGCAGACGACGGTAAAAAAAATGGAACTAAATAAATCTACGAAATATGTTTAGGCCACGTATTTTAATTGAACACTAATGTCGATGAAACAGATGTCGCAATGTGCAAAGCACATGCTACTTACTAGTATTAACTGGTAGTCGACTAAAACCTATGTGATTACTACAGATGCTGCAGAACCAATTAATAGGTAACATTATTGTGTACAGAAAAATATGCAGAGAATGAAAAATCAAGTGAGTAAGACCACTATATGGTTGCATGACACCAAATTATCACCAGAAAGCTGAAACCATCTGCAATGATCTTGGACAGCCCACCGATACCGTTGCTTTATGTTGCAGTTGGAAAATATTAAACTCTATGTTAACTAAATCATCACCTGTTTTTCTTGAGGATGGTTGTCAGTGCGGTCAATTGTAATGTAGTGGGGACAAAAACTCAACATCTTAATTAGAACTAATTGGAATGTGAGATTTTACTTGACAGGGGAAAAAAACATTGAGGACAGTTTGAATTGTGAAGTAGCAGCACAACCACATTCATCAGTTATCCACGGTAGGTATTGGACGAAGATTTGGTACGCATGAGCACCCTGGTTTTTGAAATATTTGAAAACTGTATTTTTATGTTTCAAAAAATCGTAAAAAATATTCCATGAATACATACATATGTCATGAATACTCGTGCAAAGTTTCGGTAAAAATTATGTTGTATTTTTAGCTACAGAAAAAAACAAATTTATGGCTGTGTATAGGGACATTTTTTGTCAGAAATTTTTCTTTTTTATATAGTTCATAATACAACATGTTTTCTTCCAAAATTCTTACAGTACATTCAGAAAATTTCTATGTATGTGCAGATTTGAGCTCAAATTTTTTGGAATCTCAAAAATAAGTTTTTTTAAAACCGGGAGCACTGGTGCTCATGTGCCAAAGTCACTTTTCGGGTTTTAAACTATTACTACGGCATCACATGATTGATCAGCACCAAATGCCTCTCTATTTGCAAGAAAACCACCTGTTGAAACTCATTAATGATTTCACTAACAAGAATTGTCAGGGTGCTCTTAAGAATTGATTGGAACAAACAACAGATTCTTGAACAAAAATGCACAACTGGCACTTAGCAAATGTAAAACAGACAGTTCAGTACGGCTTGGAATAGAACGATAAGATGCAATTTAATATAGTCACTAAGAATTAAAGCTTATTGAATTTGATTCTGTTTGGCTTACATGAGCCCAACTACCCAAGAAAATATTTCTTCACGAAAGGAAGAACTTCATATGTATATGTGTCACATCACAATCTTAATAAACTGAACATGGCGAAATACTGAGAAGAATCATGCATACAAATAAAAAAACTGAACTTCCCTACACACAAGCACAACTATGCATCATTCCTAAGATAAATTCCAATCAATCAAGTAGCTAAATATGAGCTAGTATAGTTGCTCTACTAACAAAATAAGCAGGCATATGCCCCTCAAATAGTCAAATATCTGAAGGAGCAACCCTCCAAGTATACAACGACATAATTCAACCAAGCATCTGTTTATTTATTGAATCCAAGAAAGTTACACTAAAGTCGGAATGATGTCGGAAAATATAGAGATCAAAAGTGTTCATAACTTTACCTTTTTTATGACACCCTTACAGATGTAAGTAAACCAAAAGATCAACATTCAAACAAATGCTATTATTCGTAAGAATGAAAGAAAGTTAGGATAAATTTAAGGGGAGAATTCCAATTGTGAGTAAAGAAACACTTCTATAAGCCAAAAAGATGCATTATTCACTGAAGCTAGCAAAAACAAGATCACAAACATCCTGTCATGAATTGCAAAGGAATAAATTTGAGACAAAGGCAGACCATCCTTCTTCACTAAAGCAAGTTATATGATACATAAGTATAGTAGCTACTGGTGTAGCAGCTTAACAGATAACGACAAACAGCTAAAAATAAAAGATTTATACTACCATTAAAGCGCAATAATACATAACATGAACTACTAACAAACTCCTTCAAGCGGCAAGTTCAGATTTGAAGCTTGAGCTTAGACACTACCCTCCTTGGCTTAGGTATAATCCTGAGTAGGCCACAAAGCATTCCATTGCCGAATGAAGTAGATCCTTAGAGCATCAGAACTCAGAAGGTTGGGACAACAATAGGCTAGAAAAAGAAGCAGCCACATAACACTTGGGCTTTGAACAGAAGACAAGGCAATCTTCAAAATGGGGATCCACTACACTTGAAGCATCCACCGGAGGGCACGTCAACAGTATCAGTCATTGACAAATCATGAGTATGCCTGCTGTGTGTGAAATAACCCTTAGTACCACATTTCAGTTCAATTCGAGCATCTCTAGAAGCTCTATCTCTGGTTCGTAGCAGCCAGTGTTGATTAGCAAACCAGTTACACTGCCGGTGGTAAGGCAGTGTGATTTTCATTTCCTTCAGCACTTTCGCATTCAAAACAAAGAACTTGGCAAAGTTAATAGATAGACTCTTTGTGCCGTCATAATTCATTAACTCCACCTTTTTAAGATGGAGCTCAAGACATTCAATTGGGTCCAGTGGGTCATACTTCCGGACATTATTCATAACCATCCCTGACTGGAACTGGAAATAGAGAGAACAAACAATACAAAAGAAGTTCCCAACAGGTTAGCACTGCGGAAGTTGGGTAGATTATACGTCAAATCAAATGAGCAAGCAACTATGTTTTATACTCACACTGACATAGAGCCTCTCCAAGCAGGGGAAGCATTTGAGGAAGTTAACCACTGCATCCAGATTAGGGCCAGCAGAGTCAAGAACCAAAACTCTCATGGCATGTATTTTGGTTGTCAAGCCAACAGCGATCATTTCCAGCTGAAATGTAAAACAAGTAGAAATAAGAAGAATAGCCTGAATATAGCAATGCTGAGTGTGCAATGGATGAAGGCTGCTGCTACCTGAAAAACTGTGGTTCCAAAGTGAAGTTCCGATATGTCTTCAGAGAGCATACCCAATATCTTCAGTTTAGGTGCCGAGATTACCCGTATGGCCGCTGGGCCATTCTTTGGATCAAGTGGTAGCAATCTCTCAAGGCACGGGGCATCCTCGATGACCAACTCTTGTAAAAACAGACCATCCTTACTCCAGTCAGTGCAAAAGCCTATACTCTTGACAGTTTGCGAGCTGATGCAGAGGCGACCAAAGCCGAAATTTTTCTTCAGCTCAAGGCTTTCCAAGGCAGAGCAGCCAGAGAGCATGCTCTGGAGAGCATCCTCCGAGATGGTGACTCTCTCCAGGGTCAGCTGCTTGAGGCACGGAAACTTGAGCGACAGCATCACAATCAAGTTGGTGAAACGGCAGCCGACGAATTTGGCCACACGGAGTGTGGGCGCGAAGCGGTACACGGACGATGGCAGCAGGTACAGGTTTTCCCTGCAGTTGTACCAGGTATCATTGGACAGCTCCAACTCATGTAGCTTGTCGAGAGCTTGGGAAGAAAGCCAGCCTTTGATCTTGTCATAACAGTCGATTTCAGAGAGGCAGAGCGAGAAGCGGCGTGCAGGGCCGAGATGCTCAGAGAGGATCTTTCGAATCAACTCGACAGTCTTGTGACCCTTGCTCTTGAGTTCACAATCCACCGCAAGGTTGAGAGGAGCGGAGCGCCAAAGCGGCCGCCACCGGCGAGATATGACTTGTGTGCGGACAGCTTCCTTGGTGGGGAGAAGAGAGACGATACTGCCGAGGAGGGTGACAGGGAGGCGGCTGATGAAATCCCCATCATCAAAATTCCCACCCCCCAGTGGATCTTCATCGTCAACGCGATGAATCATACGTTTCTTGGAAGCTTGCGATGCCACCGCTGCCTCCACTGCAGTTGACACCACTGCCGCTGTCTCCTTCTCATTTAACGCCGCAGCCAAAGCCGGCATGGCCGCTTCCTTGGCATTTAACGCCCCAGACGAAGCCGTCACAGCCACCTCCTTGGCGGGGAGTCGGCTGATGAAATCCCCACCATTGGTGTTTCCACTCCCCGGTGGATTTTCGTCATCGGTGAGATGGAACTTACGCTTGTTGGAAGCTTGCAATGCCGCCGCTGCCTCCCCTGCAGTCGCCGCCACAGCCGCTGCCTCCTTCCCATTTGACGCCGCAGCCAAAGCCGCCACAGCCGCCTCCTTGGGATTTGACGACGCAGACGGAGCCGTCACAGACAACTCCTTGGCGGGGAGGCGGCTGATGAAATCGCCATCATTGAAGTTTCCACTCCCCAGTGGATCTTGGTCGTCGACGACATGGAACTTACGCTTCTTGGAAGCTTGCATTGCCGCCGCCGCAGCGGCCGCCGCCGCGGTCGCCGCCTCCCCTGCAGTCGCCGCCACGGCCGCTGCGTCCTTCGCATTTAACGCCGCAGCAGAAGCCGCCGCAGCCGCTTCCTTAGCATGTAAGGCCGCAGCCGACATCGCCGCAGCCGCGTCCTTCACAGCATCCATCGCCTCCCTGGCTGTCGCCGCAGCCATCGCCGCGTCTTTCGCAGCAGCAGCCGCCGCAACCGAAGCGGCCAACGCCGCATCCTTGGCAGCCGCCGCAGCAGCCGAGGCCGCCACCACCGCCGCCTCCATGGCTGGCGAGACGCGGGAGCGAGGGTTTGGGCTTGGTGGTGGTGTCTGGCGTGTAGTTGGGGAATTCGGGGGATGGGGAATGATTTTCCTTTTCCTGAAATGGTGGATGGGGAATGAATCGAGGGTTTTCAGCGGCAACCTGTGCGGGAACCGAAAAGATTTTCGCGCCAACTTACCTCTTTATTTTTACGTTATTTGCGCCAACATACCTCTCTTGGTCCAGATATTATTTTCTTTTTCCAAAACGGCCCACAGCATGCGGCCGCATGGGCCCAAAAATTTGAAGGCCCCCAAATTTGCAAATAGGTCTTATATATCGGGTCCTATGCATTGCGTTTAGCCATGTCGAGGAGGACGCTGCCTACCACTTCGTAGACTCATCTTATTCTTCCTATCATTTTTCCTCCTTCTCTTCTTGGTCGACGATGGAGATAGCTGATACGTTACAAAGTTACAAACGTATCTATAATTTTTGATTACAAACGTATCTATAATTTTTGATGTTTTATGTTTTTTTACATAAATTCATATATATTTTGTTTACATTTCGTTGCACTTTTACATGATTTTCGGCACTAATCTATTAACAAAATACTACAATGTCAGTTTCTTGTTTTCTGTTGTGTTTTATTTCAAAAAAGTTGTAGGAAATATTTTTGAAATTTGACGAAACAAAAGCCGAAGTTAATATTTTGCCGAAACGAAGACGAAATCCGGAGGGGGGACGAAGAGGCGCACCAGGGCGCCTAGACCACCCCTAGGCGCGACCTGGACGTGGCCCGCGCCTAGGGTAGGTGTGGGGCCACCAGGCGCCCCACCTGAATCCTCCGTCTATTTATACATCTTCTCGGGAAAACCCTGGATACCCGAGCCTCCATCCATGAAAAGTTTCATCGCGGCCGCCATCGCAGAACCCATCTCGGGTGATTCTGAAGCTCTTCGCGGCACCCTGTCGGAGGGAGAAATCATTGCCGGAGGCATCTACATCGACATGCCCGCCTCGAAGTGATGCATGAGTAGTTCATCACTGAACTATGGGTTCATAGCAGTAGTTAGATGGTTGTCTTCTCCACTTTGTGTTTCATGTATCGATCTTTGTGAGCTGCTCTACATGATCAAGATCATCTTTATGTAAACCTCTATGTTTGGTTTGCTAGGATCCAATGAATGTTGAATACTATGTTAAGATTGATTATATATATTCATGTCATATGTTATTTGTGATCTTACATGCTCTCCGTTGCTAGTAGAAACTCTGGCCAAGTGGATACTTGTGACTCCAAGAGGGGTATTTATGCTCGATAGTAGGTTCATGCCTCTAGTTTCTGGGAGAGTGACTTTATGACTTCTAAGGTTGTAGATGTGTTGTTGCTACTAGGGAGAAAACAACAATGTTTTATCCAAGAGTAACTCTATTGTTTACTTTACACATATTGCTTAATGCGATAGTCTGGTGCTTGCAACTTTATACTCGAAGGGGTGCGGACGCTAACCTGAAGGTGGATTGTTAGTCATATACGCAGTTGGATTACGGTCTATGTATTATGTTGTAATGCCCAATACCAAATTATCATAGTAATCATCTTGTCATGTATCGATCGATATTTCGTCAATTGCCCAGCTGTAATTTGTTCACCCAATATGCTATTTCTTTATGAAGAGACACATCTAGTAAACTGTGGACCCCGGTCCTATTTCCTTTACTGATAAATTCAACTGCAATCATGTTTTGTTTACTTTCTGCAAACATCTTGATGAGGGTGCTCCTCGGCAATGCCCACCTTTTGGGGCTTAGGGTTGATGGAATCCTGCAGGCTGACACGAGACATCGGATACCAAACAAACGGGGAGAGAGATTTACCCATGTTCGGGGCCCTCGATAAGGTAAAACCCTTGCTTCCTGCTTGTCTGATCTTGATTATCGAAATTATCGGGTTACAATGGGGTAGCCGAAGGCTCAGACTATGATCTCGTGGAGAGGCTAATATTTCTAATGACCTAGCTTTAGACTTGCGGTGGTTTTGGCTGTGGTGATTGTGTGTCTCTCGGCAGACCCTCTCCTGGCCCTTATATTGCAGGTCAGGTCTCGAGAGTTCTGTCCGGGTTCGACTAGTTTACAAAGAGTTCTACATCTAAAATTTCCTTGTTTCTTCGTCTTCTTGCCTTGTTCGTCAAGAATCCTTCTTTGGAACCGAGATAACGGCCCGCCTTGGTTGATGGATGATCTTCATGGGTCCCTGGTTGGGCCGTAGGAGGTAGCGTAATAGTGGTTACCCGAAGGGTAATGCCCACATCAGTAGCCCCCGAGTGACGGCGAGTAAAGCTTCGGGGACTATAATTGTCTTCTGTCGAACATTCATAATTGTCGGAACATCTTGATCTCTTTGAAACGGAAAGGTCATTTTTATCGGGTGCACGTCCAGCGCTCCCGATGGGAGTAGCCCGAGTCTAGGCACGGATGCTTGCCGTGTGTAGACTCAAGTTGTACTACTCAAATGTTTTAGTGTCGATGTTTTTTTGGCGTGGTCATCTGATATCTTCGAATAAGGTCACGCCAATTGACAGTACGTAAAGGATTTTGAGTAACGTGTCCAGTTTTACTTGATAAATCGATGTTGGTTAACTACTGATGGCAAAACAACGTTACTCTACTCAGAATCAAGTCTCCGGGCATGATCCTGGATCTTCTCAAATTATCAAATCCATAGTTTTTATCAGGTGTGCGTCCAGCGCTCCCGATGGGAGTAGCCCCGAGTCTAGGGACGGATGCTTGCAACCGTGCGTAGACTCAAGTCAAGCATCTCGTTATTATAATTTCCTTCGGATGCTTCATGACGAGTTGATAATTTTTGTGACATCATCAGTGACGTTGCCACTGCGACGGTTCGATTGACAGGACGTGACCTGACGGCCCCACCCTACTTCTGCACGGTCAGTTAGGAAATGACTCGTCCTTGCGCATTGACCGAGGCGCCTCCTCGATTTTCATGCGTGTTGTAGAAAATGTCCTTTGTTATGATGGATGCAACGACACGTGGTGATCTAATCATAGATCTCTTTTGGTAACTTCTTTTTTTATAAAGGAGAAGGAAGAAATTTACTTCCTATGTTCCCCTCTTTCACAGCCTTTCTTCTTCCTTCGTTCTTCTTCCTCAAAGCTGTCGTGCTGCCGCCGCCATTCTTCAATCTTCTTTCGCTTCCCAAATGCTCCTGGAGATGGTGAAGAAGAAGAACCCCACTGTTGCCGCCGGCGCCACATCCAGCAGCGTCACTGCCAAGGTTACATCTAGTGCGCCAAAGAGGGGCGCATCGGAAGTCTCCGCCGTGGTGCCTGTGCCGGAAGTTTCTATCGCGGCGCTTGCGCCCGGCGACTGGCCTGCCTCAATGACGACCAAGCGCGATGAGATTAAAGCTCGTAGCCTTGGTCTAATTCCTGCTGATGATGGGAACGTCATTCTTCCAGGTTTGGCCTCGCGCCCCAATCCTCCTGCCGGTTTTACTGTGATGTTCATATCGTTCTTGTACCGTGGTCTTTCTCTTCCTGCCCATGAGTTTCTCTGGCGTCTTCTTCATGTGTATGAGATCCAGTTATGGTGACTCCCAATTCGATCCTTCATCTCGCTATTTTCATCACCCTCTGTGAGGCCTTTCTGGGC
Source organism: Lolium multiflorum (assembly GCA_030979885.1). Lineage (NCBI taxonomy): Eukaryota > Viridiplantae > Streptophyta > Magnoliopsida > Poales > Poaceae > Lolium > Lolium multiflorum. The sequence goes on from CM061750.1 coordinate 199,373,285, forward strand.
ATTGAACCTCACTGGGGTTTGTGGAAAAAGATCTTCTTTGTCAAACGTTATAACAGTAGTGGCGGTTCCTTTGTCACCGGTGGAGTTGGATTCGTTGTCCGCAAGGAAGCGAATTACTTCAATTTTCCAATGAGAGAGTCAGTTCAAGGGTGGAGGCTGAAGTGCAAGGAAGCGAATTACTTCAATTTTCCAATGAGAGAGTCAGTTCAAGGGTGGAGGCTGTGTCGAAGAAAATGCGTCTTCTTCATGTGTATGAGATCCAATTATGGCAACTGACTCCCAATTCGATCCTAATTTCAACCATCTATATAAGGGAGAATATGGGCCACCGAATGGCTAGACCGAGACACATCTCTGACAATCCCTCAATGGCCTCCATACGGAAGCACCACACCATAATCATACATAATAGATCTAGCCATAAACATGATGTATGGTACTGGATGATGTTTCCGAGGGCCTGACACATGTATAAAGTTTTGTCTCTTTCATCTCTTAACCCAATCAGATCTCCGTATGTACACCTTTCAGTATAATTCATTGTTGATACCCCATGATACAATGATCATTAATTAGGGTTAGGTCACATCGTATTGTACCCGGAGATGGAAATCTTGGAACCAAAGGCTCAACACTATATAAGGAGCATGAAGATCAAGGTCAAAGGGCATCTCACCTTCGAAGAGCACCTATGAATGCCTCTCCAAGACCTAGATATGGAGATCTAACCTAGCTCTTGTACTTGTGTGTCAGCATCATCCAAATAGATTGCTACCCATTAAGGGGCTTGACCACATGGTAAACCACAGTACATTTGGTTCCACAAAGTGATTCCTCGATCTCCTACCCCACCTCTCTAATATATGCATGACTCCCTTTTAGGTCCTAAGATGGGTATAGTCTTGTCGTCAACAACTAGGGTTGCAAAAGAGTTCAAATTGTGCAATCTGGGCTTACCTTGATTCTGTTGGCATTATAAAATGAGTGACTTTAATTGACTCAAGCTAAAGGACGAGATGTTGAGTTGACTCATAGTTGAGTTGGAATAGATATCCATAATTTTGTGTGTTCCCGTGTAAAACACTTAAAATATGCCATGGCGATAAAATCTAATAATTGTTCCATTCCAAATAAATAAATCAATAGGTAAAAAACCTTGTAATTTCAATTATAGGTTTCAGCAATTGCATATCAAATTTGCTAGTTCTAGCTATATCGAGTTAAAGTAAAGATAGCTAGCCTTGCATAAAAATGGTGTGGGTTTCTCAACCAAATTACAAAAGTTGGCTTACTCTCGTCGAAATGCACCTTTGATCTTGGGTGTATATGCTACTGCCATCAGAAAAAAAACATTTTAAAGTGGGAAACCATTTGCCTTGGTGGGCCTACACAGTACCCATGAACTTGTCACTAACCAAACGAGGGAATCTTATCTCCTCACAATGACCATATCTTACATTTAGAGCATCCATTCTTTATCCCCTCTAAGTACTTGGAATTACCCAAGCAAGCACTTGTACATGGTCTCGAGTTGTACACATTCCTTTAATAGCTTCATAAATACTCAATGGAATTAGTCTTAATGCATAATCCATTGACCCTAGTTTATCAAATTATTTCAGAAATAAGTTTACAACATTAGTGCAATATATATTTTCTTCACATATATGTATATCAAGTTGTTTTGGTAATAGCATTTTGAACTCTTTTGAGTTATTTCTAAACTTTATTGTACAAAACATTTTAATGAGCTATAGTTATATTTTTGTTAAATACATGAACATACATAGTTGTAAACCTGTGCATCTCCACATGAAACATTACATATTCATCGAACATATTTTATACATCATGAATATTATGTTTGACATATATGAAAATGAGAAATACAAATGTACATGTACATGTGGGATACATGAGCTATCATGTGCACCAAATGGTGCTTTGAGTTCAGCAGAAGCTATGTGGGAGAAAACCTTAAGTAAGTACACCCTCCTTCCCAAAATGTAAGGCATCTTAACTTAGTAAAAAAATTAATGTATTCTAAATTTAATCAAGTTTATACCAAAAAAATATATAAACATCTGCAATACTAGATAAATATCAATATGCACATCATAAAGTGTATTTTCTCAATATGGTCGTTACCTTAAATGCAAGATGTCGATTCTTTCCGTTACCTTGCTAAGGTGGGTGCTAAGCTGATCCCTAACCGAATCAAATGGGAAAAACCAGGTGTTCGTGAAGTGAAGGTTAACATCGATGGCTCATTTCTTCGCGATTCACACTCCGGGTCTGTTGCAACTGTCATCCAAAATTCTGAGGGAGTGTTTCTAGCGGCATCTTCTATTTTCCTCCCTAATGTTTCTTCGACAGCGACTTCTAAAGTGTTGGCTATGAGGGAAGGTCTATCCCTAGCTAACTCATTTTAGTTGCAACAATGTTATAATGGATCAGATTCGATGGAAACAGTGGATGCTTGTTCAAGAAATGAAATTTGGTGGGGTGAATCATCGGCCATCTTTGCATATTGTCTTGATCTTGCAACCTTAATCGATAAGGTCTCTTTTAAATAATGTCCAAGAGAAGCCAATGGAGTTGGGGAATAATTTGTGTGCTCAAATTTCTTGTAATTGGGTCGATGAAGCCCCTAGCTTTATTATTAGCAAACTTCTAGATGATGTAACCATACTGTGATTTGAAAGCAGCAAGTTTCAGACGCACTCTTTTCCTTACCAAGGTATCTAAGAAGACCGAAAGGTTTTTAATGAGGCGGCTTGCTGACTTAATATATATTGATTTTAAAAAAAGCATATTTTCTCAGTATGTTCATTCAACTTTGTAGATATAGATATTTTTATTAAATATTTGGTTAAAGTTAGTAGGATTTAACTTTTGATTAACCTTAGGCGCCTTACATGTTATAACGAAGGGAGTATTTTACAAAATAGAAATAAATTAACTTAGAACAATAATTTAACTATACTCCACCGAAGAATCCTAGAACAAACATAATCCATAACTGAACGTACAAGCTAGCATCGCTCAATGTAGATCCTCGATACCGCTGTAGCTAGATGCAAGTGTTGCAGACGAGTTACTCCTTCGGTACTCCAACACAACTCTGTTTTTCCACCCTTGACGCCAGCATGCAGTAGCAGCCCAACTTAAATCCTTGATTCCACCCTTCATGACTATAGCAGACAAGGTACTGCTGGAGGGGACACGGGCGGGCAAGCGGCACAATCGTCATGTGCAGGCTGAGATAGCACAAGGGAAATGGTTCCTTTTTACTCCCTCCGTTCTCTTTTAATTGACTCAATTTAGTACTTTGAGTACCTTCCAGTGCGAATTGAAACGGTGGATCGATCATCTTGTCCAGCATATGGCGCACACCAAAGGAACTGAAGCAGCTGCTAATCGCCCCGAGGTACACCGCATTTCCTTCCACCCATGGGAACCTCTCGGTTGGGACGGAGAGGCAGGACACATCCCCGATGAACAGCGCGTGATGGCCGATGTCCGCCACCGGGATAAGCCTCTCGCCGGCCAGGTCCACCTTGAACACCTGCATCAGGTGCCATGAGTACCGGAAGAGTCATGTGGCGGATCGGCACCTTGATAACATCCTTTCTTCGCTGCATGTTCCTCCGCTCGTTGGGGCTCAGGTGTTGGAGGCCGTCGGTGTACGTCTCGAGGCGGTGGCCTGAGAGCTCCGGGAGGTCGACGTGGACGAAGGCGCCGGTCGAGGTGTTGATGAACTGGCGCCGCGTGCCCTGGGGAGCTGGATCCAGTGGCGGGGGCGAAAGCGGCTATCCAGGTCGCCGCTCGTGCGCGGGTCAGCGGTGCATGCCTCCACTATTTGGATTTTTTTTGTCAAAACAGACCACCCTGCCCAATTCATTGACAAAAATGACCACCTGTGAGCAGAAATGACAAAAAGGACCACCTCCGGTGTGGCGGCACATCCCCATGCGACAATGGCAGTTGTCTGCAAGGTATCCCAAACCTTAATGTATTGCGCGAACTGGATCGGAGAGGTAATCCCGATAACCGAGCGGATCCAGTTGTTATGTCGCAACTCTTTTGCAACTGTGTGGTTTTTCCTGGTGACAATTTTGAAGAGATCAGGCGCCCATTGACATAGCGGACCACAGTCACACCAGTTGTCGTGCCAGAAGGAGGTAATCTCCCGTTGCCAATGACGATCTTGGTCGAGGCTCTAAAAAGAGCCATGTCTACATCATCACAAGGAAGCTTGGATCCAGCCAAAGCGTGTCTGGGGTACTTTCATTGGAGCCAAGGCCATCTAAGACGTAGCGCGTGTCCGAATCGCTCAATATCTAGCATTATGAGCCCTCCAAGATTTTTGGGCTTGCATACCATTTCACCGGCGCCTTTCCCTAGGGGCATGCTCCCCCTCGTCCCCCGCCCACACAAAATTCCTCGCAATATTGTGATCACACTGACTTTGACAAAGAACACCTACCCCTAAATAGACTCATAAGTTAAGCAATGATATAGATTTTCCATCCTGTGGATGCAAGTGAAATGAGCTTCTCGATTATCTCTGATGATAGAGAGAAAATGGTTGTGCTGATCGACAACCTGTCCAAAGTCCAATTGTTTATGCCAGGGGCCTTGAGCTTGGGCAGGATATAAATGTCGAGTACCACATCAGAGAGATTCAGTAATAATAATTATAGAAAGGGCGCATCGGAGTAGCCCAATTTGACATTGAGAGACAAAAAAAATTTTGTTGTGGTGGCCGGGGATGGAACGCACGGACCGAGCCAGTTCCACCCTTAGACAACGGGTGCCGTTGGGTTCAGGAGTGCGTCCAGGGAATACCGAGTCGATGCGTTAGCACCGGCGAAGGGCTCGTCCACTGCACATTCTGCACGTTATGGAACTCAGCCCCTACAATGCGCCCCGCCGGCGATCAACTCACGGATTGGCGTCTATTTGAACCGCTTCATCCAACCATGCCAAAGCAGTATGGGACTAAAAAACTGATGCATACGCCTGTGTGTTTTTATTTTGGCCTTGTATTTCAGAAGAAAACGTATAAACGGAACGGAAGCCCGACTTTTAAACGGTTTGCGAACAATCCGGCCGGATTCTCCAACCGTATAACTTACTGACTGCACAGGGGAGAAGGGCCGAGGAGGGGATAGAGAGCCAGCCGCGCCGGCGAGGGCGCCGCCTCAATGGTGTCGGCGAGCACGGTGCTCACGCTGCTGGGCTTCTGCGCCAGCGTCCTCTTCATCGTCTTCGTGTGCTCCCGGCTCGTCTGCACCCTCATCCGCCGCCTGCGCCGCCGCCCCCGCCACCCCTCCCCGCCGCTCCCCCGCTTCCCTCCCCTCGCGGCCAGGGCCGGCTATTCCTCCCACATCCTGCCCGGCCGCCAGGGCCCCGCCGCTGGATCGGGAGGGCTCGACTCCGCTGCGGTCGCCGCCTTCCCCACCCGCGCCTTCTCCTCCGCTGGCGGCCCCCGCGGCGAGGCGGCGGACGCCTCCGCTATGTAAGTGATGATCTCCCATTCTTTTCTACCGATCTCGATTTGCTTGGCGTTCTTCCATAACATTGCATCGCCATCGCTACAACCAATCTCGCAGTTTGGAGGGAACTGTAGCAGGGCTCGATCCATCGCGCGCATTGTTTGGTAGGTCCAGATCGGTGATTCGTGGATCCAGTTAATGTTGCAACCAGTAGTAACCGATGCTTTCTCTTGCGTCCTCCCGAGATAATCTACCCATCCAAGAAACAGCTGTAGATGAGTGTTACTAACAAATCTTTGAACAAGCAACGTCACGTTGATACATTCTTTGGTTGCCCTTATGGATGTTGGAAACCATGCCACTTTTTAGTACTCCAATATGGACGGCTGTGTTTAGCTAGATCTTGACTACTGCGCCATAAGGTCACTCAGCTTGCATTGTTATTGTCTCACTGGACAGCAACAGCGAATACCACATGATCGATTGCATCACACCGGGTAGCGCACTAATTTGATATGCAGGTCGACTGGTTGCCTTAGTACTACCAGTTGTTCTGGTTTAGCTGGGAGTTGGGAAGGCACATCGCAATTCCGTTCTGCAAAAAAAAAAAAAAAAAAAAAAAAGTCTCAAACAAGCATCAAAGTGACAGTCATTGTGTACTAAAAAGGATGTGCCAAGAAGACAAGAAGGCACAAGAGTATACCGAGTCCAAAGGCCAAAAAAAATGTAAAAGGGCAAAAAAGAACAAAAGGAAGAAGCAAGAACAGCAAAACCTTCTAAATTATGTCATTTAGGTGAATGCCGTATTATACTGTTGCTTGATCTTGAGGAGCTCTCAGCTTTCTCCTGAATAACCAACTGCTGAATGTGTTGCTTCGTGCTATGCAATGGAGCTAGGGGTGCGTCACTATCCCTCTGTAGTGGGATACCATGTAAATATTTAACTGTTCCTGAAACAGATGAGGAAAATGAGGACACTGTCACCAAGTAGGGTTAGATCATTGTCTATGCTCGATGGAGAGGGAAGAGGGTAGTAATAGTTGATTCTGAATTCCCACTTTCTGTTTTATGTTGTTGTTTAGCAATTCTCCCCTGATTACGCAAAACCTATATCCTGAACCATCTGCATCCTCTTTTTCAGGTGTGTTGTCTGTCTCGCAGAATATGAGGATGACGACTTTCTCCGTGTCCTTCCTTACTGTGGCCACGATTTCCATGTGGCCTGCGTCGACATCTGGCTAAAGCAGCACTCGACATGTCCTGTCTGTAGAGTTTCGCTTCGCGGCAATCCTGGAATCAAGCACACCGTGCCGCCTCGACCAAGTGAAGTGATAGTAATTCCCCCATGCTCTCATGAAGTGTCAGGATCCGATCCATGCCGCTGCCTCTTTGGCGGCAGAGGGCATTCACCAAGGACATCGTCGGAGGTTCTTACAAATGAACCCGACCAGGCGAATCAGATTCAGGTAGTGTGCCATCCTCCATCTGAGGATCGGGGAAACAGTCTGACACCATCTGAGGTTAGGTTTCCTGGTGAGAATAACAATCAAACGGTGAAACTGAACATAGAGAGTCCTTGTGTTGTTGGCATTCCGTGATGTAACCCTAGCTAGTACTCTACAGGGGTTCAAGGTATCCGCTTGGAGTTCCTTTGTGCACGTGTGCAAGGATGGCTGTTATATGTTAGTTTTCAGGGAGCTGATGTAAATATGAGAATTCATTCGTTCAGGTTTCTTCTTAAAAGTGCCACAACATTTGTTGATCACACTGGAACATCTCATTGAGTATCACACTCAAATACTGAAGCAGGCATATCAGAGTCTGTTCCTGAATAACAACTGTTCACATCTGCTTGGAACTGGGCTGACATCAGAGTGTATTTCTGGTGAAGCATCATTTGGCCCCAGTGTCCTTTTCTAAAAATATTAAGAGGCACCCAATTTCATTCAATCCATAGGCAGTTTACAACATGAATTACACCATATGGATCTTACAGAAATTATAGGACAGGGAGAGTTTCTATGAGCTAAATTATAGCAACTATAGATCGGCCGAGACAAATTTTATGTGTGTGTCAAATGCCATGACTGTTCTCACGATGATAACATGCCCATGAGAAGGACATTCCATCAATTACTTGTAACTTGTAAGTGTATCGATGATACTGCTGCATTGCATGAGAACGTCAGGAGTGATGCAGGTAACTGAAGCTGTGCAACAAGCGGAAACTATTGCCCCACACCTTCGCAACCTCACTACTCAACAAAGAAGGATCTAAAGAAAGATTGCCATTCAACACAGAAGGATCTTATACACATTTTACACAGTAAACTATTTTGCTGTTTCTTCCCCGTCAAAAGAAAAAACTATTTTGCTGTTCTTTGTTAAATGTACTTGCATATGCATACGTCACTAAAAAATGGGAGATGAGATTTAGGAGAAGGATCCAACACATACACAACAATGCATATCACCTGTTATGTTCATGATGTTGTTGCTCGTAAACTTTACTGATCCCTTCAATCAAAGAAACGAAAAGAATCTCATCTTAGTTTGCTAAATTCCACAAACCTTCTCTTTTGAGTGGTTGAGTAGTCGATCGCTGCTGTATCATCGGTGGGCAGATGATAGGTCATCAAAGCGGGACTTGAAGGCCTGGACAACGAGCGAGAACCCCGGCGCGGCGGCAGCCTCCTCCTCCTCCAGCCATAGCCGGCTCTCGAGCGCGCTGCGTGCCCGGAGCATGACGACGGCGCATCCGACCGGCGGCTTCCGGAACCACCAGCCGTGCAGGTCCCACATGACGTCGACGGGGTCGCCGTCGACGAACACGGTCTGGTTCCCCCTGAAGTTGAGCCGCGGCTGGCGCGCCTGCACGGCGCGCTTCCCGTCGACGCTGACCCACAGCTCCTCCTCCGCCCCGTCGCCGCCACCGCCGCCGCCGGAGCACCCCACGCTGACCTCGTGCTCCGGCCCGCCCTCGGCGAACCGGACGCGCCGCGCGGTGTGCATCGCCGCCTGGTCCGGCGCCACGACGCGCTCCCTGCGCGCGACCGGGAGCGACAAGGCCGCTGCCGCTGCCTCGGGGAATTTATCCTCGACGAACTCCGCGGCCAGGTCGCCCACGGCCAGCACGACCTCGTCGCCCGCGATGGCGACGAAGTAGTACCCGGAGTGCGGCTCCGGGGAGGCGTCGTACCGCGCGGCGGTGAGGTCCCAGAACACGACGACCTGCGAACAAGACCCCGGCCCAGCGCCGTCGCCGATGCCAGCCCCGAAGTCGTCGAGGGAGACGGAGCGTGTGCCCTTGCGCCGGCGGAGGTGTACGGCGGCGGAGGAGGCCGAGGGGTAGAAGGAGAGGGTGGGGCCGAGCGGGGAGCGGGTCCAGGTGAGGCGCAGATGCCGTCCGGGAAGGATGGCGGTTGCGCGGTAGGATACCGTGACGGAGAGCGAGGATGTGGAGCCGGAGCCGGAGGAGGATGAGGTGAGGGTGGAGGCCGGGGTGGTGCAGGCGGCGACGTCGGCGACGACGCAGGAGGCGAGGTCCCGCACGGACGACGGCAGCAGCAGCAGACTGGACGCGCTCACCATTGGTGACGAGATCCGCGCGCGGTGCCAATGGTGGCCTGTGATTCTCTCAGCTCATAATGGCGACCCGTCGGCGAGGGTCAACTCTGAGCTGCCAACTGCCGCAGCGGTGGTGAGAGAGAGGCGCGTTCGATCCTACTTAATTTAAGTGTGTTGCTGAAGAGCGCTGCACCGTCGGATCACGAATGGGGAGACCTGGACCGTCCGATCAGGCGGCGACGTCGTTGCCTAGCGATGCTGGCTCATCGGTCATCACGTGGGCTGAAGCCGTGAAGTCTGCCGAGTGAGGTGAGACATCTCCACTCGTTGGCGCTGGCCGCTCCCAACGTTTAAATTCGACGAAATTTTTCTCCGTATTGGAGAAAAATTTGGCCTGGGGAGCGTCGAAGTTTCAGCCGTCCCCCCGGCAGGACACCCCCAACTCCGGCCATTTGACATATTAAACAAATTCGACATAAAATTTGACAAGTTCAGCAAACAAGATTTAGAAAATTGCTGAAATAAATTCGGCGAAAATCAGTACAATGTTTAACAAGTGCTGAAACAAATGAAGCACACAATTTTACAAGTTTTGAAACAAATTAATAAAGACAGACTAGTTGGCGTCGGCGTTGGCGTTGCCTCGGAGCGTCCATATGTGCTCCACCAGATCATCTTGCAGCTGTTGATTGTGTAAGTCTCGAATCTCCGGCGCATAGCAATGAAGGCGGCCCATGATGTCGGCACCTGGTGATTAGGCTGTGCAAGAGGACCCTCTCTCTCATATGGTGCTTTCTTGCTCAGCCACAAGAACCGGATATTTTCGCTCATTTTCAATAATCATACTGTGTAGGCACACACAACAGTTCATCGCCTCCCACATCTGATCTTTGGACCAAGTCATAGCGGGGAACCGGACGACAACAAATCTCTGCTGGAGGACACCAAATGCATGCTCGACGTCTTTTCGGCAAGCTTCTTGTTTCTTGACAAATTCGCAAAGTTTGGGGGTGCTTGGTCTCGAGATAGTCTTCACAAATATTGCCCACTTTGGATAGATACCGTCTGCAAGGTAGTATCCTTTGTTGTAGTGCCGACCATTGATCACATAGTTCACCGGGGGAGCATGACCCTCAACAAGCTTGGAAAAGATCGGGGAGCAGTTTAGAACGTTGATGTCATTGATGTCATTGATGTCATTGTTGGATCCAGGCATACCAAAGAAAGAGTGCCAAATCCAGAGATCATGGGTAGGCACTGCTTCAAGTATCACAGTGCAGCCTTTTTTGTGACCCTTGTACATTCTCTGCCACGCAAACGGACAGTTCATCCATTTCCAATGCATGCAGTCAATGCTTCCAAGCATCCCTGGAAAACCCCTAGCTTCATTTGTTGCAAGGATCCTCTGAGTGTCTTCTACAGTGGGTGATCTCAAGTAAAAGTCCCCGAACACTGCTATGATGGCCCTGCACCGGTAGAAACAATCAAGGGCGGTGGACTCGCCATCCGAAGATAGTCATCTGCACCATCACCGGTCCATACGCCAGCATCCTCATATGCACTTCTGCGGTGTCCAACCAAGCCGTGCAATCCGCCTTGCATCTGAAGTAGGGGTCAAAAATCTCGGATGGCATACACAATTTGCAGAAATAGCTTTCTGCTCATCCTGAAACGACGATCATCCTGAAACGACGCCTGAAAACAGTCTCACCGTTCAATGGATTGTCGGCGAAATAGTCGGCGTACAACATGCAGTAGCCCTCCATTCGCTATCTCGGCTTGCACTTCCGGCGACCTGGTGACCCCCACGTCGACCAGTTGCCACCCCGGCGTACATGATTGATAAGCAACCGAGGATCATCATGTGTTCCTCGTCTTGGGCGGCGGCTGCCATCTCTTCTCGCATAAGCTCGACGAACATCTGCTCCTCCTCTTCGTCCGAGTCCATGGCCGGCGAGGCAAATGGACGAACACCTGACGGGCGTGGTCGAGGCTAGCCGAGACGCGACCGACGAGAAGTAGGCCGCCGTTTTACAAACAAAATCGAAATCGGTATTTACACGTTTCAAAAAGTTGTGATTTTTTTTTTGGCTGCAGGTAATTATGTATTTCACAATCGGCAAAGTTTCAATCAAAAACTCATTGTAATCTGGGCTACACAAAAAATAATAAATTCTGATAGTTTTGGGGATTTGGAAAATGTGTATTGTTCATTATTCCCAGATCTACATTTTTGTTATTTTTCTATAGACCAGATCACAACGTATTTGGTACTGAAATTTTACATACTTGTGACATATATCACCAACTACATGCAGATTTAGTTTCGATTTTTTTAAAACTTTAAAATATGATTTTCAAATTTTCCAAGAAAACGAGCTACATGTAGCTCATCCTCTAAAATGCTGCACTCCGGCGACGCCTACCAAACAAAACAACGAACACCTTGCGAGCATGGTGAAGTTTCGAATGGCCACCGCGATTGGCTCCCAGCCGTCGTCCAACCGGTGGTGAAATGGGTAGCCAGGCGAGAGGAGGCGTTGTGGAATCAGGTGTAGCCGAACTAATCCGTCGAAATGTCTGGCAAAATCAGCGGCGGTGGAAGGGGAGGCGTGTCGCGAAATAGAGGTGACGGAAGAGGAGGCACGTCGCGAAATAGAGGTGGCAGGAAATTGCAGTGGCTTTGGTCGCTGGTAGGTAGTACTCGCGTTGCTTTCACCGGGGCGTGTCTTCCACCCGGAGGGCCCACAACAACCCCTGTGTAGTGGGGATAGGCTCGGACCGTCGGACACCGGAGATACTCTAATGAAATTGCAATATCAGAAGGCAGTTGGCAATCTTACGGCCATGATGCTACCAACGGTGTTGAGTGTTATTCTCATCCAATCATCTAGCGTTACTTCTTGAAGCCAATTCTAGAGCAGGGAGGAACTTTTCAGATCAAGATTTTTGCCCTCTTTGTAGGTTGTTTGTTTCTTGTGAGTTTGTGGGTTGATCCTTTGGAGGAATCCATAAAGGTTTGCAACAAAATGCTCTATATTTCTTGGCAAACCTGTCAGCAATGTCCCCTTCAAAAGATCATTGAAAAAACAGAGAGGATCGCGGTCATGTCACAAATCCTAAAATCCTCAAATATGCTTCATGCTATATAATGTGGATCTGCGGAAAAAAAATCATGCAAACATATGATTAAATGTGTCATGTACAAAAAAAAAGGGACATAGTTGTAGTTTCACTGTTCATTAGTTAAGATGATTTTTTCTCTCTTCTTTGTGCAAGGTATATTTGATCAAAATAAAATTACATGCTACTTTTGCAGTTCTACATCTTATCACATGATGCACATTGTGATACTTTCTGTAAAATAATATATATGTATAAGTACCAAAACCCAAGCATCTCATTACTTCCTAAGAACTTTTCTTGGATAAATAGTAATAAAAGAATCCTGAAATCCCAAGATGCCAAATGGTTTGATAGAAACTAACCAGTCATTTCAAGATCTCAGATGTAGGTGCAGCTCTCCTGCATTCAGTTAGTTTTACATGTTCGACCATGTGACCATAGTTCGAGTTACAAACATTGGTCAGATAAAACTAACTGAATGCAGGGAGAAACAAATGCTATGCTAGGACGATCAGGTCCATGTCTAAGACAACAAAATTTTGAGAGGGAGAGGAGTGAGGGACCAATGGATCATGCACGCATCACTGTCCATGGTCCCATGACAACATGCATTGATGCATATATGAATATGTGATCCCATACCAAAATACTAAAGTTCCATCTTGTTAGTTGCATTCTTTTATAGCAGAAAAGAAAGTTTCAACCTCTTAATGATTGGGGATTAGCTAATAAAAATATAATATCATAGAGGGTAAGATGAACGAATACAAGTGTGTAGCAGAAGACTTTTTCTACCTTGTACTTGACCAGTGTGTCTCCAATAAACACATGACATAAGATTAGTCGCACCGAAATGCAACGGCGATCTCTGGAATAGCCCATGGACCATGCTCCATCAATTAAGCATCCACTGCTCCTGAGGCAATGAGGAGGATATGCAACTCACTGGTAGCACTTGATCCTAGAAACACTGTCAAATATTGGTACTGCAGATCAGCTAATTCTTTCTTGTGGTAGATTAAATTATGTGGGTCTTCACAACAGAAATCACCATATTTTAATCTCCAAAGTACAATTTTTCTTAGTGGAACGTTTAGCAAGAGCAAGCTTGCGACGAAGGTTTTCTAAATTCTAAATGCAGCAAACACAAGTTGACAAAAGAGGCCTTTCTGTCTCAAACTCACTATAAAACTTACTGACAATATAATATTATGCAATTGGGGAGAGGATATATTACACTAACCAACAGAAGCAAGGCAGTTGAAGAAGGTAATACATACGTGCATCAGGAAGGAGGAGAGCAGGTTGCCCTGTTGGAACTGAACTTGGCTTCTTCCTTCCATGTTGTGGTTGGATGTTGGAACAGGCCCAGAAGGTACTGCTCAAAACAATATGATTTCTATCAATATCAGAACTTCTGTTCCACCACCATCCTACTTGGTTCTTGTTTAGCATTGAACACCTAGACTTTGAAGAATCTTTCTAAGTGACTCAATCGATCTCACTGCTAGAGTACAGACATGTCACTGTCCGGAGCTCAACACTTGCCGACAGACAAGTTGAGCTGCTCATGCTAGGCTTTGATCAGTGCATATCCTCCTATGAAATTCACAGATTTATGAGGAACTCAATTCAGTTGCCTAATGGTAAGAGAACCCGATATTCAACAATTCTTTTTATCAATGCATCCAGAAGCAGATTTTTTGCATTTTCTCGGAAACAATTGGAGCTCAAATGCACAATGCAACGGAACAAATATATGTGTGCAGTGAGTAACCCCGATCACTAAGAAATCATGGTGGCAAGATCATCGCATGCATGAGCACTGGGCACAATAAGACATTATCGATACATAGGAACAAGTAACTTCAACCCGGTTCTTTCCATATCAATAACACACAGTTTCCCTGTCATGAAAAATTAACACTTAAGCTATCACTGGTAAGCCATGATACTTAATCACATATAACCTAAAGGAAACTAGCATATGCGGTGCACATAAGTATTCCCTATTCAATATTTCCTTTGATGGACATAGAGTGCTCTTGGCGGATAAAGGATGAGATTTGGATCTTTGGACATTAGCTAGCCTAACGAAAAGGGCACAGTAGGTATATGTTAATGAGTTTTAGGACAGCATGTGCTACTTGGTCCAGCGCTATAAATGATGAGGATAAGAAGTTCTGTACATCAATTTTTATTTCAAGTGTCTTAACTCTAAACCAACAAATCTAAAAGGTATAAGATGTTTATCTATATACCCCCAAAAGGATGCAGCTCCCTGTTTTCAAATTGTCCTTGTCATCATTATATCTCTACAGGAAGTTTGCTCCAAGGAACTACATGATTCCTACTGACATACAGCCGGTCTACAAGATGGCCATTTCTCAATCTCACACAAAATTACATGACTTGACAACCTGAATGAATCAGTAATTTTAATGACAGCTGAATTAAATTTTCAAGCATCTTCATTATCTGAGTTACACCATTATATTCCCCATTTTGGTGCCTTAAGCCGTACAATTGGAAATTAGTTTATGTGTGTTTTTTTAAGTGATTCAACTAGGTGTGGAGCCTGCATAAAAAGAGGCGCAAAATTGCAAGCTCCATGACTAGGATGTGTGCAAGGATACAGTACATTATTGCTGAGAGACTGACCTGAAATATGAGCATGTTGCTCCATGCTCATCTGTTCAACATCTGTAACCATGAAGGAGACGATACACAGTTCCTGCAAACATAAGTTAACGAAATACTAGAAGCGTGGAAGCAACATGAATAAGGAACACAAATTACATGACTCCCGGCAGACTATCAGTTGGCATTGTTTGCATTACATTACGTGCGACGAACGTGATAAACAGTCAACATAAACCTTAGAGCAAACTACTTTGACTGAACTAACTGGACACGGACACGGCCGATCAAGCAGTATGAGACTCCCCATGATCGCCGTCGATGACTTCATCAGTCTCGGCCGCAGCAGCAGTAGAAGCTGAGCCTTCATCGAGCTTGAGCTCAACCATTGGGTCATGCAACGCTTCTTGTGCTTTCCTCTTCCCTCTCCTATCCCTCCACTTCACAACACCTCTTGATGGTTCCTCATGTGAGCTCTGACCTTTATCTCTTCTACCCAGATTAGCAGTTGTCTTCCCCTTGACTTGATGATCAGATAATCTCCTGTCCCACTGCCACGCAGATAGCACGAGTGTCCGGACCCAATAAACGGCGAAAACGGAGAGGATGACATAGATGCAGAAAGACACCCATACACACATTGTCCATTTCAAGCTGCGTGCCATGGCCTTCAACCATGGAAGCGAGGTCTGCACGGTGATCTCTGCTCTGTACACCTGGGGCAGATGCACTGTCAAGGCTCTCGGCTGCAGAAAAACTCTGATGAGACCTGTTTTCTTGTGGCGGCCATGGCCTTCCCTGTACTGCAGCATCTTGAGTGTCGCGGACTGGCTCTCGCTGCGCACGCCCATGACGAGCGGCACGATCGTTAGCGCCGATTGCGCTAGCCGCACCGGAGCGCTCTTGTACCTCAGCATGTACGGCTGGGTGGTGGACACTATGGTGGTTCCACTTGGAGCGATCGCTTCTGCTTTGATCTGAATGTGAGTTTGTGAGATGGAAGATTCAGTAAAATTTAGATGATCAAGTTCATAAAATTTCAGGGGAACTGCAAATGAACATGCAAATTTCAGAGAAAATCGGAGTGGACTGATGATGTGATGTACTAGTATATACCTGGAAGACGCCGATCTGACGGTTGTGGTCGGAGTCCGGAAGGATCAGTGTCAGGGACACCGTGACGAAGTGCCCCCCGGGAAGCAGTGGCGCCGCGGCGCCCCACCCGCCGCCAAGGGCTACGGCGGCGCTCGGCTGTGGCTCTGTGTAGTCGAAGTAGAGCGGCTGGCGCACGGTGACCGGGTCCTCGACGCAGTGCCGGACAAGAACGAAGCCGAGCAGCAGGGACACGACGAACACGGAGGCTAGGGCCGCGAAGGTGAACGCCGCGGCGAGCAAGCCGACGGCGGCGCGCCGAGCGAGTGAGGACGCGGTCGCTGGGACGGCGCGCAGCTCGCCGACGACCGCCGCGACGGGGATGACCACGAGGGTGAGGACCGCGGAGATGACGCGCTCGCCGAGGAAGGCGACCAGCCGGATGAGCCAGCCTGCCGGGATGGCGAGGAAGAGGAGGGTGTCGCTGCCGCCGGTGGGCTGTTCGGCTGCCGGCAAGAAGCGGTAGTCGTCGTGGTAGTCGTACATGGACGGGTGGTGGCGCACTGGATCCATTGTTGGGGATGAACCCTGTACACCAGGTCACCGACACCGCACGAAGGGGAATGGAGCAAAACTAGGCGGCGAAGGTTTGCAGCAGGAGCCATGCGGAGCTGGCCGAGGATGACGAGGTACGCGTGGCATGAGGAAGACACGTCTCGCATGCAGATCGATCATCGCAACCGCTTTTGTCACCACCACCCATGACCCAATGCCTCTTTCTGTCCAGCTTGGGCGTTGGGGGCACACATCACAACTGCAAACTTATTACTTATCCATGCACAAACGGTAGTACAGTACAGTATATTGGAACAACATGACACTGCAGCATAAATGCTGAGCATAACTTTTTTTTTGTAAACTTATAGTATACTGCTGGGCATAGTACATTAATGCCAATGTGTATATTAATCAGTGTATGATATCTACAGACTCGGTTCATTTTCCTGAAGGAGGAGGATACTCACCCCAAGAAACTGAAGATCTTTTTGAGAGAAAAACTGAAGATGTTAACAATATATACATTGTAGACAAAAAAAAATCATAATTCATCACTGTTCTCTGTTGTTCTTGTGACGGGTATGGACCATCTACCCAAATGGGCCGTGTAATTCGTGCATCTGACGACAGCTCCTCCTTTTGGCCCATCCGGGAAATCGATCACGCTGATGCTCCCGTCGTCTAGATGGAAAGACGGCATGTATTCCCTTGTTAGATTCAGGCACCTGCAGAGGAGTGCCAAGTGAATGGCGGGATGACCGACTGCGACGACGACTCTGTCTGACTCGGCAGCATCATCGGCTGGCAATTCTTTTACCAACGCTTGCCATGCTTCCTCTGATTGAGCCCATAATGTCTTCAGTTTTTGGTGTTCCATGCCGCCCATCCAACCTGACTGGACCATCTGTCCAAGGCTCTGCAGAAAGGGTGAAGGAAATTGTTACTTTTTAGCGCCGAAAATGCGAAATATTTACATTGTTTTACAAAGCTTCCAGGTAACTGTCTGATTTCCCTTGGGAAAGGGTAACCTGACAATGTGCACATGTGATAGTTTTAACAAGAACAAGGAACTGGTTGCTAATTGTAAATCTGAGACTCCAGATGTTGCGGTTTGTGGTGCCTTCACAGCAAGACCATTTCCATGAGACCATGACACGAAAGCGGTTTCTCAGGACATATAAAAGACCCTCAAAGTAGAGATAGCACGATGCCAATGCCTTTGATAGACCAAAGAAACTGGAGATGATCTAACCTTTTGCTTTGTCTGAAAGGCATCATCAATTTCAAGTCCAAGCAAATTCTTCATCTCAATGTCACGAGGAACACAGTCAGCACCTAAGCAATCGGCAGACTCTTGGACCTGCAAATGACTCCATGAGATCAAATCGTGCCGGTGAAAATTGGTTGAAATAAGATACATAACACAATTAACTCAATGTTATGGTAAATAAAGAGTATATTCACCTCGCATATGGCAGTTGCGGTATCAACAGCTGCAACTTGTGGGCTACAGATAATACTGTTCACTTTCAGATCTAAAAGCAGTTCTGCAGTCTTCTGAGCCTGAAAGTATTGGTCAGAAAATAAGCTCAGCTATTGTTTTGGAAATAAATTGTCCACGTGAGACAAACAAAACGTGAATTACCTGTATAACCCCAAGCATGTTCAGAGGTGCATAACCCACTCCGCCTAAACTGCCCTGGAATTCAGAAAGTAAATATATGTAGCTCAAATAACTAAAAATGATGAATTGTGTGGTTCTATTTATTCTGAATCTATAAACAAACTCAAGTCACATAGTTTTCATTGCCATCAGGCTCTAGATCCTTTATTCCAGGAATTATAAAATAAGTTCATAAAATAACAGTTAGTGTGTCTTCATGAATTTATCCAAGAACACGTCCAATTTTGTTAATGCACTCATGCAGTGTGCACACAAGGAAAACCCATACCTCAGAACTGTTCTGAGTAGCCCCTTGACAGACCAGAATGATCTTCTTGCTCGATTTTCTACCTGCAGAACTTTCAGCAGAAACAGGAGAGTTCGGCGTCTGTATGACATACAAACATGGGAAAAGAATTAATTTACATGGTTTCATTTTTTATTACTTCAATTTTGTCTTTCCTAGATGCTGCATATATGTTCCCTTATTATAGCAATGTTGAATTAAGCCACCGCAGTTGCTATCAAGGGCTAGAAATTGCCACATTAAACAAAAACTAGCATTTGATCTATAAGTTAGCAAGAATCCTCAAAACCAAAAGGAAGAAACCTCACAACAAGCCAATGTTATCAAACAAAGTAGATCATGGATGACTGCAAAGTAATGCTGAGTGGTTGAAATATGTCATTAGATACTGATAAGCACAGTTCAATGAACTAATTTCATTAACTATTAATTGCATTCTCTAGCAGCTGAGGAAGTAATATACACAATAAAAAAAGGGAAAATTTGCTAGAGGACACCATTAACACACCGCCCGATTGTGTTTTTGTCAGGTACCATTATAATTCTGCCACCTGCCTGAAAACGGAAAGTTATGCATTTTGTCTTCAAAACCAGTCATCCTAGGTAAAAGTGCAAAACTTTCCGTTTTTAGCCAGTTGGTGTGTTCTGACAAATGTTCCACAAAATTGCAATGGTACCTGGCAAAGACACAATCGGGTGGTGTGTCTTGGCAAACGCCAGAAAATATCGGTGTCGTGTGGCAAATTTTCCCAAAAAAAAAATCATAATGGCGGTGTATTGTTGTTCAAAGTTCAAACTTCCCATACCATTTCGTGTGTTTTATTGAAAATGCCTAAATATCCTGCACATCAGCTCTAAAGCACTTGCGCCGATGCTAAAAGGATTGTAGAAAACCTAGCCATGCAAATCAAGCAGACTATCCAGCTTACTTTTTTAAGCTCAAAGTTGACATAAAGTACTTAACAGTATCTTGCGCAAATGCAAACATGCAAGGAGTAGAAGGTCCATTTTAATAGTGCACATCTTACTTCAGTAGGCACGACAATGAAGCTTTAGCGAACTGTGTGTCAGAAGAAATTTTCCTCTTCCAGAAAAAACAAAATTCGGCGATCCAAACAAAGGTACCCTCACCTGATTTAAGCGGTTAAGGCATACACTTGGAGGGCGTCCACTAGGCTGTGGGGTGAAATCCAGCACACTAGCACCACAGTTGCTCTGGAGCAGAGTCCGAAAGTACTCTATGCCGAGTCCTAAAACACAAACACCAGGATGCACTCATCATCATTTGTGAACAAGCACTTGGCATTTCAAAATCCTCTCGTAGCACCTACCTAATGAGGTGGCGATGAGAGCTTGGTTAACTGCATTGTGTGCAACCACAAGCACCGACTTCCCCTCGTGTGCCAGGATCCTCTCCCAGCAGCTCTGCGCGCGGTCCCAGAGCTCCCGCACTGGGTAGTGCCCGTCGATGCTGCAGCTTGGCGCATTGGTCTGCCACTGCTGGAAAAGAGCTCCGTACTTCTCCTTCCCTTCATGCTTCAAGAGTCCCTGCGAACCAGAATCATCAGCTCGTCGGTACGGCATTTCCACAAGCACCTGCCGGGTGCCAAGCATTTGCGCAAACACCGAGCAAGCAGTAGCCTACCTGGAAGGAGTAGAGGTCAATCTCGCGGAGGTCGTAATCCGGGATGAGGTCCTTATCGCGGCTGTCCCAGATGATCTCAGCGGTGCGGCGGGACCGGGCGAGCGGGCTGATGAAGCAGGCGTCGAAGGTGTCGGAGAGGAGCATGAGGCGGGAGGTCTCGGCCTGGGACTCCCCCTTGGGCGTGAGCACGGAGAGGTCGGAGCTCCCCTGGATGCGCCCCTCCGCGTTCCAGGTGCTCTGCCCGTGCCTCACCAGCACCACCCGCTTCGCCTCCAGCAGCGGGGGCAGCGCCCCGCGGCTCGGTGACGCATCAAGCTCCCGCACGCTCGAGCAGCGGACGCGTGAGGCAGGGCTGCCGCCGGGCGTCCGGCGAGTGTTGGTCGCCGACGGCGGCGGGGCGGGAGCGAGGAGGAGCATAGGTGGAGAAAGGCAGGATTTTTCCCGTCACTCAGTTTTGGACGTCAACCAGAAGGATGTGTGTGGTTTGGGATGAGTTTCCCGCGAAGATGTTTCTGAAGAAAAAACAGTCGGTAGGATGCGGATTTTATAAACTGTGCCTTACAGTTTAGAAGGCCTACATCAGAAATGACAAAAACTTCTACTCCAGAATGTTTCCAGCAAAAAAATTATATATCGTCTAGAAAACTCATTACAGCTGTTCCTTTCTATTACAGAATGCACATCGGTTCTTACAGAAAGGGCATTTGCCGCATTTGCAATAGGAAGTCAAATGCATTACACATCAAGGCAAGACATGATTGCTACGCGACACATGAGAATTACACGAAAAAAGGAACGGAAAACATTGGAGGCTGACAAAATTGCTTGGTGACAGGAAGAGTTGTGGATGGCAGATACTTCGACGACCTGTCCGAGCGACCATGATTAACCATCGCTACCAGGAGTAATTCTGGCCAATTTTGTTAGCGACTCAGGAACATTCTGTCCGCAGCTTGCAAGAACATCGGACAAGGGCTTTGCAAGAGCAGCATCAGAGTTAGAGAAGATAACATGCACCTCCCCTGCAACCACATGACGAGCTGTCCTACCGAGGATCTCAACATAATCATCAAATGAAGGAGGCAAGTCCGCAACCAGCACAATCTCAAATTCCTCGACACCTGTTGTTGCCAAGCTCTTCCAGTCCTTCACAAGGACATTGATAAGCCCCATGCTGCAAGTAGAGAAAAAAAGATAAGTTGTCACCTACAGCAGAATTTATCTCAATCAAAAAATGGTGCAGGTAAAACTATCTGAAAAGAGAAAACCAGACTGGCACTATGGCTTCAAAGTGAAAAGTTTGGGGAAAAGTACTGGCTATGTTTCACATGTTCAGTTTGTCTTCTGAGATACGAAATGTCATAAAAAGATGTGTTGGAATTCACTGCACCTGCTGCAAATGGTAAACGTGCTGCTCGAGTCACCAGGCACTGTGCATATTTCCAGTTTGAGGGATGAAGTGAGTTTCTGCGCTTCAAGATCATTCGCAGCTACTAGCAAAACATCTGCCGTCTTACTAGCATGCTCTACTAAAACATGCTCAAGAATTTCCTTAACCTGGAAAAAAGACAGAACTTTATCAATGTCCTGAATAACCAGCAAAGCATTTTGGACATTAAACAACTGCAGCTGAATAAAATATGAACCATGAATTCACCACATGCATGTAAGTAGTATACTACAAGGGCACAGGATCCAAATGCCTATTCAGGTCAAACTGTTACTACCTCTGTGACGTTTTGGCAAGTTAAAAACAGCTTACCACAACATCTATATTATGGGATGGAAGGTGTACTCTACACCTACTGCTTGACCAACCTAAAAACTAGCATACTTGCAGTGCAACCAAAGAAAGAAAGATAACAAATTACTCTTCACTGAAGTAAGAAAGAATGAGACATCTCTCTCAGCACACTCCAGTTACCTTTGATGTCTTCTCCTCTGGAGTACAACATTGTACATGTTGTGCTATGAATTCACTTCGAGAAGTAACTGAATCATTCGTAGTAAGCTTTGTAATTCTTCCATGCAGAAGATTTCTCGCCACTGTTGCCGAACTCTGGTCACATTGACCACCGAAGATAGTAACCTGAGCATCACTTGATATGGTACGGCAGACAGAATTAATTATGGGGCTCAAATTAAGGGCCTCAAACTCCCTTAGCCCATCAATGACCTGTTAAATGAAGGTACTCTTGATGTTAGCATACATAAATTACTGGCCATACTGTAATTGCGCAGTACTGCAAAGCACATAAAGGCTATAGGGCTGGCTAAAACTACTACTGCAAAGCACATAACTTTCAGAGTGAAATACTGACATCACACTACGATAGAAAATACAAGTGAACTAATATAATTCATCATCAGGAGGATACCAAAGAACATTTACTCACCAGCATTGATACATTTGATATGTCAATTGCCTTTAGCGAAACCAATTCAAGAAGCCTCTCAGGAGTAGATATAAGAAACTCCGGCTCACAACTCTTTAGTCTGATAGAGAAGACAAGACGATATTCGTATCATTACATGGTAGATGGCACTGATGATTCTATTTCACTTTTGCTGGGAACATGGTACTAGTGATTGAAGACAGCATACCCAGAAATCTGATGTTCTATGGAAGCGCCAGGATGCAAGCTCACTGAATGGATGCCAAGAGACTTCAGAGGTTTGCATATCGAACGCACCTGTTATGAAGCAGTACCAAATGAATTAATAGGTGAGTATGACATTTTTGTTCATACTTTACTTTCCAGCAATTACAGCATCATGAACAAAAAGGTGGAGAGAAGTTGTTGGTACTCACTTGCACGGCCTTTTCCTGGGAGGGGACGAGGTAGAGCAGGAAGGGGCAAGAGACTACCACCCCGAGCTTCTCCTTCCTAGCGACGATGTCGCAGGCGGTGGAGACGAGCCACGACGTCTGCTCCCGCGTGGCGTATGCGGAGCTGGTGTCGAGCACGTCCACGGGCGGTGACGCGGCGCAGGACTTCCAGAGCTCCATGCCCCATGAGGAGGTGTCGTGGATGCTGCCGCTGTCACCGTCGGACGCCCCCGCCGCGTCCCGGATCGCGTTGAGGCAGACCACCAGGAACTTGGACGGCCGGTCATGCTCCACGCGGTCCTCCTCCGTCTTCGTCTTCCGCACGGGTATGGCATTGGACCCGGACATGGCCCGCTCCGTCGGCCGCTTCTTGGAATCCTTGCCCTTCTTCTTATGGTCGCCGTCGGCGTCGGCGGCGGCGTCGTCGTCGTCGGTCCTGCGCTTCTTGCCGTGGCGCTCGTTGAAGGGGTCCTCGGGGCAAGGGAGGGAGAAGCACATGCCCTCGCAGCCGCGGCGCTTGCCGGTCTTGCGGCGGCGCTTGGAGGCGATGATGGCGGCGACGCGCGTGGAGACGGCGTTCTCGCTGCTGCGCATCCGCTTCCGGCGCACCTTCCCGCGCTTACGCGCGAGCGCGTCGTCGCCCTTGGCCATCCCGGCTGCTCGCTCCGGCCAACCTAACACTCAACGGCAGGACCCCGCCGCCGCACCTGCGCTGCTAAAACCTAGCAAGAGCCTCCCTCTCCTCTGGCAGACGATTCAGGGCCGGCGAGAATGAGATTGACCAACAAGAACGGGAGATGATGTAGCAACAAGCCCGCACGCTGGACGTGGGCTGCATCCACGTCACCGTGAGGCCCATTATGTGAGGTTTCGGGTCCAACAAGTTAGAAGGCCTAGCACAGCCAGAACTCTTTTTTCCCCTAAAAAAAGCTAGACCCCTCCAAAAAAAAAAAAGCTAGAACTCTTTTTTTTTTCCTCAAAAAAACTCTCCCCCAAATTAAATTAGTTGTCCAATTTTTTTAAACATGGATGTATCTAGACATATTTTAGTGTCTTAATGCATCCATATTTTAACAAATTTGAGACAACTAATTTGGGACGGTGTTACCACCCGATTTTGGCCAAATCAGGAGGTGGGCCGTAAGTGAAGATGGGCTTGAAGGACATACACGTGGAGCATCTTCGAAGCGGCCTTGCTAAGATTTGGGCTAAGTTGCCCATGTATCGTAACATATTAGATCGCATTGTAATTTAGATTAAGAGATAGAGTGCCCGTGCACGTAGGTGTGCACGCTCAATTAGAAAGTCCCTTGGACTATAAATATGTATCTAGGGTTATCGGAAAAGAGGACAATCATCGTTCAACCAACACAAATCGGCGCATCGCCACCCCTTTCCTACGAGGGTTTCTCCGGTAAGCACCATCTTAGATCGCATCTAGCGATCTAGCGGTCATTTATTCGTTTACCTTGTGCTTGAAGCTTGTTGATGGCGAGCGGTACTATTTATCCTTAGGTGTTTAGGGGCTTGCATTGATGCTTTCGTGCATATTTGCGTGGCAATGCCGTCCCTCGACACCTAGCTCTTACACCTTTACGGGTGTAAGGCATCTTGCTTGATCGCGCTTAGTAGATCCGATCCGTTATAGTTGCTCCCGCACTGCAGGATTAGTTAATATCATAGTTACGCCTTATCTTGGGTCGACGATCCGTGTTAGGCGTTGTTCGTCCCTACGGATGTTCCGGGAATCAACGTTATGTTGGTTTTAGGCCTCGTAGGGGTAGTTTGCATCACCTCTCGTAGCGCTAGGCCCGATCGCACGTAGGACGTTCGATTATGCGGTGAAAACCCTAAAGTCGTGGATCGTTTTAGCTTTGTTACGATCAAGCAGGATCCCCATGCCATTGCAAATCCATCAAGGACCATGGGGGCGATCGGCTCTTTGAGCCGATCCACAGGAAAGAGAGTCGATAAGGCTCGTATTTAATGTTTACGTGTCTACCATGGAACAATCGAAGCACTAACACCTTCGATCGTCTAGGTCGGGGCACGCCCAGCAACCGCCGGCGTGGCGGAATTTGCGGGACGAGCGAGTGCCGGGGATCCACTAAGCGGCCTGGAGCTTCCGCTCTTCGTGTTGCTCAAAGTCGGGGTTTGGAGGGTAATATTCCGCACGCCTGGACCCCAACATCCACGTCAACATCCACGTCAACATCCACGTCAACATCGGCATCGATGGCAGAGGAGATCACGTACGAGGAACTCCCTCCGGATCACAAGAAAAGTACGACGAGCTGAAGGCCATCTAAGCCGAGCTCATCGGCTCCTTTGAGAAGACCCGTTCGCACGGCATCGATTCAAAGGATTCACGCCACAAGGCGTCCTTGAAGGGTGGATATGTCTCTCCCTTCACGGAACGTACCCAAGCCTGCGACGGAGGATCAACTACGTGGTGGCTCATTCACATCGGCACTCTGAGAGCCTGGTGAACACTTTGGAGCGCGTTGCGCTCGGGTGGTGCAAGAGATCATGGAGCGTCGGTACTCCCGGGACCTGTTCTAGGACTCCCCAGAGAGAGATGCAACTCCACAGGGCCACCTCGCCGTACGCAATGCGGCTCCACGGCAACAAGGCTCACCGGCATACGTCGTCTACAAAATTGGGGTTGACCCGGGCGACTATCAATTCTGACCCGCCAAGGAGATCCCGCACGAATACGTGTGCACGTTTGTGCCGGACGCAACAAGCGGGCGCGAGCGATCCGGGCTCCACCGGGAGGGATTGCAGAGGAGCAATTGTTCCGGCAGGGAAGAACAAGCTGCGGCAGTCTAGGAGCGAAGCGAGAAACAAGCGTGGCTAGCCAAGTATGCCACAACACCGGTCCATGACAGCTCGTGCTACTACCTCCACCGCAGATCGGATCGGTGCGGTCTTGAGAGAGTTGGCATCCTGCCGAAGAAGAAGATAATCGGCTATTCCAAGCCGTACCCCAATGAGTTTGACCTGATCCCACTACCACCTAAGTACCGGCTTCCGGACTTCAACAAATTCGGTGGGTCGGAAGGTCAAGCTCCATCGAGCACGTGAGCCGATACTTGCCCAGTTGGGCATGGTTTCGACATCGGATCAGCTACGGGTGAGGTTCTTCTCGCAATCCTCACCGGTCCAGCGTTTGGGTGGTACACCTTGCAGCCAAATTCGGTGCAATCATGGAAGCAGTGGAGGAACTGTTCCACACAATACCATTCGGAGGCTACGAAGGGGATTGCCGAACTAGCACAGTTCGGCAAGCGAGAGACGTGTATACATCCAACGTTTGGGGTCAAGAACCGATGCTATTCGGTTCACTTAACGGAGAAAGAGGCGATCGAGGTGTGCGAGCCTTGCAGCGTCGTTCAAGGATCCGACGTTCCAAGTTGAGTACAACTCGGACACACAGGTCAGACCACTGTGAGCGCCATCCGAACGTACCAAGACAAGTTCAAGCGCGCCCCGATCAACATGAAGATGAAGATTCTGGAAGATTAGGAAATAGCGGTAGCCGAATGGACTCGGACGCCGTGCACTGTCTGCCAATGGGTGAATCCACCAGGCCTCCAAGAGGGTTGGACTTTGACGTGACCAAAGCGAACGGATCTTCGATGCAAAAGAGAAACAGTTAAAGCTGAAGGCCACAAGATCCCTACGGCACAAGAGATGAACAAGAGGCCATACGCAAATGGCATCATACGTTCACGCACACCACCAACGATGCAAAGTGTTGCGCGCACAAATCGAATGGCGATAGAATCAGGCGATTAATTTTCGGACGGTTTGCCATGAAGGTGGACGAGCGTCCGTTTCCGGACGTCAACATGGTGGGCCTAAGCCACTCCATAAGAGAGCCGGGTTCTCTTTCGATGTCAATATGGCGGGGTTTGTGATCCGCCATGGCGTGGACAAAGCAGAGAGCAGCCACTCTCGTGGCAAAGATAAAGAGGAGGCCGTTCCACGCGACCGGCCCCAAGATGATGACGGACGGTACCTAGCAGGAGGAGGTGAGAACATACGGTATCAACGCCCATTATCCGTACATCTCCTCAACAAATATGAGCAGCGATACGACGACGTCGGCGCTACGACGACGATGAAAGATATCGTCGGTCGATGCAAACAGGAGGTATCGTCGAGCACGGAAACAACGACGGGTACGAACGTCCGTGGAGGGAGGTCAAAGGAGAAAGATGACATGGACAGGCACTGGCCTCCCTTCTTCAAACATTCTTGGGACTCGGAATGGCCGTTGCCAACAATCGAAAACGCCAGAATGCAAACAGCGAAGGAGAAGGACAAACGAAGCCGGTGTTCGAGCGTCTAGGACCTCTCCCACCACATAACAAGCGAGCTGAGTCATCTCAAGAAGAAGACTTCGAGGAGTCGGATGGAGAAGAAGATAGGTATCACCGGCCAAGGTGGTGCCCGATGGACTCAGCCATTCTCGAAGCGCGAGTGCAGGGCTGCGAAACTGGAAGAAGCCGAGGCACGGTACACGTTGAGAAGAGCGCGGCCGATCGGCCGCGAAAATCCAAACACTGGAGACAAAGGCGCGCCCGCCAAAGAAAGTATGGCGCCCAAAAACCGTGCACGGCATCGGCGATCGATGAGAGGCATCGGCTGACACAAATATGGTGTCCGTCATCCTGACAGAGTAGCAAGTCCAAGAAATTGGACATACGTGGCAAGACCAATCCCTGAGATCGGCCCTCAAAAAATAGAATGTAAGGATCTTATCTCCAACACGTCACGTAGCTACAGTGGATATCCAAGAAGTTGCAAACCTTCACGAAGCATTGCAATGGAAAAGGAGGCCGATTCCCGCAATCGGCCAGAATTATCCTCAACATACCTTGTCTGTGTTCAGCATTGATCCAACAGATGCCTGAAGAGCCGATGCCATCAATTACTTGCAATCGGCTGGGGGGGCACATAGATGGATGAGATACGAGGATACGGAGCTAGGAACGGATGTCAAATGTCCAGCAGAGCAGCTCAAGTATGGGGGCCGATACATAAGCAAATCGGCCATAAAAAATACATAAATTTTTTAGCACAGCCGATGCGGAGACATCGACTTAAGAATTCAAAGCCGATGCACGGCCAGCGACTCAAGGGATGCGACCGGTACAAGCAGGAGCCTAATGGAGCAGTCGTCAAGTAGCGAGGCTCTACTGAAGGACAAACACGCCGGCGGCTTTCCTCAGTGAGCATGGTTGCTCCGTTAGCAAACCTCCAAGCGGATCATGCGTTGGCAATATCGGTTGGGGTAAGTGTAAGGGATCACGACCCTGATCAATGACAGGAGCAGCACGAACATGCAGCTCAGGTTAAGGGTGAGCCCAACGGAGGAGCATGCCTCTTTTAAGACCAGGATGACAGTCGATGATAAAGCAGTCGGCTATTGGCATGTTTTGATCAAGGTGTGGCCAAGGTATGACTTGGTCGGCGTACTGACAAAGGTTGTTGCGACCAAAGTTGAGAAAGCATCAGGAAACATACTCGCCAAGAGTTGCGTCAGCCTGCCAAAGATAAGGAGCCAATCTGATCAGCAAGGCGCAGGACTTAAACGGAAGAAGCCCGGGGGGGCAGTTTGCCCTGAAAGATCCTTCGCTATAGGGAGCCGATTTTTTCGGGATCGGCTGGCTCTGCGTCACCGCTTGTTTGAGGAATGGTACTGAAGTCGCAAAAATGTCAGTTTCCGCATACAAGTCAATTGAGTGACAAGCCTAGAGCTCTATTGTAGACACCTACCTAAAGCCAGATCGCCAGCCCGCTGGGTTGGCTGGTAAGAGTCATGATCCTGTTTGAGGTGTCTCATGGTGCAAAGTCGATGCACAGACATCGACTCTAGTACAATTGCACAAGATCTACCAGCTGCGTGTTCAAGATGCAAATTCGGCAGTACTGTCAGAAGAGCTGTTGGTGATTCATATACCACATCGGCTTTCAGCGGAGGGGAGGTAATCAATGGGGGCAAGCTCGGCTGGTTCTGCGTAATGATTGCTTCAGATTACCTGCGGAGTCCTTCGTTCGATCTGCGCATCCTCACCGCTAGTCTCGCCTTGACTGAGGCTCGGGGGGCAGCTGGTCCGATGAATGTTCTGTTTTAGAAGCCGGTTGGGATGTCATTGGCTGATCCTTTGCTGCAACTTCCTTCAACGAATGGTGAATTCTTGAAGATTACCAGGTCTCAAAGTCGACAGTTGAGGAGTGGGAGGATAAATTACGTAGGGCCGATGCGTTAACATCGGCTTATGAAGCATTGGTTAAGGAGAATCGGCTAATCGGTTTGAGGAAAATCGACAAAGTTAAATTAAGAGGAATTTCTTCATTGATAAAAGGGATTTCTTACAAGGAAGAGCTGATTACTCAAACAAAAGGGGAATGGCTACTGCTAATCTCATGCTAGTGAATCCCTACTCTAAGGGTTGTTCTCATCTTCGTCGTCGCGGGTAGCCGCCCTCGTCGCTACTATTGACGAATTCCTCGTCGCTGCTCGTGACCTTCAGCGAGGCCTCCTCTTCGTCATCATCATCGTCCTCATCAGACCAGGCCCAGCCACGGATGCGCTTTGGCGGCGGTTCCTCGGAGGAGGTGTCTTCCTCTGGTTCCTTCTTCGTATCGGGGAGACGTCTTCGTCTTCATCGTCCTCTTCTTCTTCGTCTACCTCTTTGGTGGAGGAAGTGAATTTACCCCGGAAGAGGGGGTCGTCGCTGTCACTCTCCGCCTCTAGTTCTCCATCGATCAAGAACCGAAGGTCCTCTTCCCCGTCAGTCAGGCATGTTACCATCCGACCGGACGAGATCTTCGGGGCGACCTTCGGCACGAAGTCGAAATCGAATTCTTGCTCATCCCAATGCTCGGGAGCGTGCCGGTTGTATGCTTCCGTCTGATTGACCTCCGGCTCTCCCTCGCTTGCGGAAGAAGATTGGGAAGAGGGAGAAGAAGACATTGCTATTGGAGGAGGAGGGTTTTTTGGCTGACGGCTGGTTTGGAGCAAGAAGGAGGAAGAGGAGAACTGTTCGATGTGGCCGAATAAGGGGAATATATGGTTTAATGCCTAAGCAGTTCCCGAGGACATGGTGCCGAAACCGTCAAATCGCGGCGAGGAGGCAAGACGTCATCATGAAGCATACTGCGACGGTTCTCCACGACATGACCCTTCGAAGAAAGAAGATGGTTTTGCAATTATCATTATCAAAACCAGGGGGCATGTGTTACCACCCGATTTTGGCCAAATCAGGAGGTGGGCCGTAAGTGAAGATGGGCTTGAAGGACATACACGTGGAGCATCTTCGAAGCGGCCTTGCGCTAAGAGTTTGGGCTAAGTTGCCCATGTATCTGTAACATATTAGATCGCATTGTAATTTAGATTAAGAGATAGAGTGGCCCGTGCACGGTTAGGTGCACGCCTCAATTAGAAAGTCCCTTGGACTATAAATATGTATCTAGGGTTATCGGAAAAGAGGACAATCATCGTTCAACCAACACAAATCAGGCGCATCGCCACCCCTTTCCTACGAGGGTTTCTCCGGGTAAGCACCATGCTGCCTAGATCGCATCTAGCGATCTAGGTAGCGTACGTTATTCGTATACCTTGTACGCTCGTCGAAGCCTTGTTGATGGCGAAGTACTATTTATCCTTAGGTGTTTAGGGGCTTGCATTGATGCTTTCTCGTGCATATTTGCGTGGCAATGCCGTCCCTCGACACCTAGCTGCCCTTACACCTTTACGGGTGTAAGGGCAGCATCTTGCTTGATCGCGCTTAGTAGATCCGATCCGTTATAGTTGCTCCCTGCACCTGCAGGGATTAGTTTAATATCCATAGTTAGGCCTTATCTTTGAGGTCGGACGATCCGGCGGTGCGTTAGGCGTTGTTTACCGTCCCTACGAGGATGTTCCGGGAATCAACGTTATGTTGGTTTTCCTCTCGTAGGTAGTTTGCATCACCTCTCGTAGGGCCCGATCGCACGTAGGACGTTCCGTTATGCGGTGAAAACCCTAAAGCCGTGGATCGTTTTAGCTTTGTTCGATCAAGCAGGATCCACATGCCATTGCAAATCCATCAAGGACCATGGGGCGATCGGCTCTTTGAGCCGATCCACAGGGAAACCTGAGAGCCGATAAGGCTCGTATTTAATGTTTACGTGTCTACCATGCGGGAACAATCGAAGCACTAACACCTTCGATCAGGTCTAGGTCAGGTGGCACGCCCTAGCAACCGCCGGGACGTGGCCGGAAGATTTTGGGACGCGAGGTGCCAGGGATCCACTAACGGCCCTGGGAGCTTCCCGGCTCTTCGTGTTGCTCAGCCAAAGCCCGTCGGGGGGTTTTGGAGGGTAACAGACGGAGGATAGTAGAATTCTTTTTTCCACTTTACTGAAACTGACAAATGGATCAGGAATGCTAAACAGGAAGGTGGCAATGAGTGTGCCGTAAAAAAAAGGCGGATTAGTTGCTCCAAGGTGGACGACGAGGCGTTAGTGGTTGAAAGATTCTTCGAGGTCCTGGATGAGGGTGTTGATGCAATGGTGTGGGTGGGTGGGGAGGTGGGGGTGGAGGAATGCATCTCAAACTTCGACATGTATGAAGAGTGACAGGAAAGAAATGTCCCAAACCCAATTCCGGTGATGTTTAGAAGGAAGAGCTCAACCTGACTGGCAATGGAACTTCTCCATGGGTATCCAATCAAAATGATTGAACTAAGGAGGAAGAGATAAGATGGCGAGAAAATCGTACTGCTACATACCATATTATTTATTTATTGATTTATTTATTCATTTGGATAAAATGTTCATGCTCTTGTGTTGGGTGTGCCTCTAGCCCTACATTCAGGCATACATAGAGATATTTATCATCTTAATGTTATGAATCAACAAGCATGTACATGGTTTGTCACCTCCTTTCGACACCGCCGCCGTTCTACCTCGTCTCTGTGGCCTCCAGGCCATGGAGGCAGAGTGGATCTAGGTGAAAGGATCGTATGCCGCACCTAGAGGGGGGGTGAATAGGTGCTAACCAAATTTTAGTTCTTTTTCAATTTAGGTTTGACACAAAGGTAAATTCTCTAGATATGCAACTAAGTGAATTTACCTATATGACAAGGTTATCAACTAAGCAAGATATAGCTACGCAAGATATAGGAGATAGAGTGGGATAGAGGTAACCGAGAGTGTAGCACGCGTTGACACGGAGATGATTCCCGTAGTTCCCTTCCTTTGCAAGGTACGTCTACGTTTGGAGGAGTGTGGTTGCCGCAAGCCAAACCAACAGCCACGAAGGCTTCACTCAGATCTCCGTGAGCAACGCCACGAAGGCCTAGCCCACTTCCACTAAGGGATTTCCTCGAGGCGGAAACCGGGCCTTTACAAGGTTCTTGGGGCACACATCCACAACTGAATTGGAGGCTCCCAAATCTGTAACAATACAACAATCAACAACAATACATCAACAACAAATCAACTAGGGAACCAAATAGGAACACTAGCATGAGATCCCTCAAACAAGTGAGGGGAAATGAAGAACGCTTCGGTGAGGATGTAGATCGGTGGCTTCTCCTTCGAATCCCCAAAGATCAAGAGCTTTGGTTGGGGGAGGAAGGAGATCTTGCAAATCTTGTATTTCTTGAGGTGGCTCTAATGGTGGTGTAGCTTGGCAGATTCTTGAGCAATGATTGAGCAAAGCACAAAGGTAGGAGAAGGGGGTATTTATCCCTTCAAAATCGAGCCGTTGCACTTCCGGGGCGGATATTCCGGCCTAAGTAAGGGGATAATCCGCCCCGGATAATCCGGCCTACGGGACAAAAGTGTGACATTGTCCGGCCAAATCCGGCCCACAGAGAGCCAATTCTTCGGTCCTTAGCCAAATTCGAGGGGCCGGATATTTTCAAAATATCCGGCCCGGATATTCCGGCCCTGGTACAATACCGGGACAATATCCGGGCAAATGTCCGGCCCCCATACTGAGCTGCTTTTCCTCGAAGACTTAGCGAAATCGGGGGCCGGATATTTCAACAATATCCGGCCCGGATTATCCGGCCTACCCATCATTTTCTGAAATCTTTTGGCAGATGATCAAATCCAACATACATGTATGAATATCTATGTAATCCCTGTACCACTTAAACACTCATTAGTGTATCACATACATTGACATCAAACACACAAAACATAATATGAGAGATGTTCTTTCACTAGGCTCCCGCCATTGGGAGGGCTCCATTTTTCTTGTTTTTAGGGTTCATGTTTGGTGGAGCGGTGCTCAGGTTGTGGTGGCGGCATCTCTTCCAATAAGGCCTCCCGGCTTCAGCCCCATCTCGATGGTGACGTCGAGAAGCTTGTGGGAGTGGTGTTGTCCTCAAGGGCTTCTTCTGGCTGTGAGGATCTTCGGATTATCAAGGAGCTTCATCGGCAATTCATCCTTCTTATTCGTCTCCGTGACGAATGTGGCCTTCTTGATCCGTTCAACGACTTCTTATCCGTAACCAACAACGTCAGGCCGGCCTGGGGAAGTGCGGCAGCGGAGGCGCGTCGTCGACACGGTCTAGAGGTTGAAGATGAAGGGCTTCTCAAGGATCTTGTTATAATTTTTTTTTTCTTGAGATGCTTTGTGATGTTCGTCGACGTTTCTTTTAATGTGAGGTCTTATTCGCAAAAAAACTTGTACAATCTTATTTTTGTTATTATCCTTGGTTAAAAAAAGGTATTTCATGCCATTGGGTTAGCAACTATATGCACTATATGATGGTTATGAGTTTTGACCGAGTGGCCCAAACTTAGATAGGAGGGAACTAATGTTTTTTTAGAGAATACCATTCGGCTAGCTTTATTCCATACCAAACATGATTACATCGTTTATCAAAGAGGGGAGAATAAAACTAGGAGGATCATCGGTCCCAAATAGAAGAATTGAAAGTCTGAAAACAGTTTCTAGCTAGCTCGTGAGCCACCGAATTTGATTCCCTTGGACAAAATTCATACGGCACTTTGCTCAAACCTGAAGCTAAAATGTTGCAATCAAGAAAAATTGAAGCTGCAAATGTAGCCGAGAAACCACACACAACATTTCTTCCACCACTTGATTATTATCAGATTGGATGATAAATCTATTGCAACCATTATGTTGTGACAAACATAGTCCTTATCTTAGCGCATATGCTTCT
Organism: Lolium multiflorum; assembly: GCA_030979885.1. Classification (NCBI taxonomy): domain Eukaryota; kingdom Viridiplantae; phylum Streptophyta; class Magnoliopsida; order Poales; family Poaceae; genus Lolium; species Lolium multiflorum. Next base: position 199,407,412 of record CM061750.1, read on the forward strand.
GCCATCATGGAATCTGCAACAAAAGGCAGACTTTTGCTTTGAGCTGCAATAAATTCCTCTATAATCTCTTATGACAACACCTACACTTCCTCTACCTTCCTCTTCGTTATATGCAACATCAACGTTAAATTTAGGAAACCCTCCAGCGGGCACTTCCATGCTTCCTTGTCATGACATGCCAACTTCTACTTCGATCTCTAGTAATTTGTTGCTAGAGCTTCGATATCCATGGCCGGTGGGTGAGGAACTTGGATGCTCTCTCCATGTGTGTATTGTCTATGCTCTCACCATATATACCAAGCACCCGTCAAAAGGAGGGAACTGGAGATCTTAACAGCTCTCTTTTTTTGCGAAACCAATACAAACAGAAATGTTCACAAGAAAGTACATACACTCACATCTATGATCGCACACACGTTCTACCGATATGAGCACCTCTGAGAGACTGGATCCAAGAAACTCATCTGGTGGGTCTTAATATTGACGAAGTCATCATAGACAACTCGTTATCGACGGCAACATCGCCTTCTACTAAAAGAATATTCTGCATTTATAAGACACCAAAGTGTTAAATCTAGATTTTGTCCCTTATAGGCTATCGTATCAATGCCCCTCCTAACAATCCAACCACAGAGGTTGGTTCTTAGGTGGAACTGTCATTAATATTTATAGAAAAAATCTCAAAAATGTTAAAGGAAACAATTTGGGATATGTGTTGTCCCGGGAAAATATAGCAACACATTGATGCATCTTGAAATTCACATCACATTCAAATTAGTTGATACATTTTTCGTGTCCCCTTTTTTCGAGCCAAAAAATGAACCAAGTTGCAAATTAGAAACCAAATTAAAACCGAAACTAAAAAGCCCTCGACTAGGGCATTAATTAGTTGGACGTGGGCACGTGGCTAATTCCCGGTTAACCTGGAACTAGCTTAATTCTCGATCACCTGGTTTCATGTGTAATTCTCGTATGCACAATCACGATCACAATGCAAATCTAACGATTATCAAGTTGATCTAGAACTAACTTAATTCTCAATCAACCTAGAATTAGCAAAAAAGTAATTAGTTAACTCGAACCATAGTGATCGAGCGGCTCGTTGGTCTCAACGTAGGCGAACGTCTGGTAACCTTCATCGGAGCGGTGAGGAGCCATCATGTTGGCGACCAGCGTCCCCTCGTCGCGATAGCCGACCCGCATCGCGTCGTCGTGCCGCAGCCTCCGGCCCGATGACATGGGCGAGCCTTTCCACCAGTGCGCGTAGAACGCCGACTCGTCGCGCACCGTGAGGACGCACTGGCCAGGGTATGTGAACTGCGGCCGCGGGACAGGCTGCCCAAGAATGTACCGGAGGCTCCACCGCCGCCCCTCCTCCAGAACCCACACGTCGGCCCGGTGGCCGCCTTGCACGAACCCCAACCTCCCGAGCACCTCCGTTAGGTGGTAGCTCGCGTCCCTAGCCAGCGGCGTGGGTAGCGGCGCGGCGGCGGCGGCGACGCGCTCGTCGCCGAGGTCGAAAGACACGACATCCACGGCGAGGCCGCTCGGCATGACCCTCACCCAGTGCGTCGTGCCGTCGATGCTAACGACGCCGGCGGCTAGGTTGCACCTGGCACCGCCCGGGCCGACCGGCGCCTCCCGCCACGCCGTCTCCCCCAGCGTGAACACGTGAACGGCGTTGAAGCTGCATACGGGGTCGAGGCTGCACGGCAGGTGGACCACCTTGTACCGCCCCGTGATCGGGTGGTAGGCGAAGCTGTATTGCTCGTGCCATCTCTTCCGGTTCCGGTCATGCCACCGGCGCGGCGGCGGGGGTACGGCTAGCGTCTCGCAGGTGGACGGGTTGACGACCGTGACGACGGCGCCGCCGCCAGGCGCCCGCTCGTCGCCACACAGGCAGAGGAGGCCGTTGCACGTGCCGACAAGACTCTTATGGCAGCGGTAGAGACGGCGCGGTCTCCTCCTCGACGACATGTCGTCGACGACGTAGGCGGTGGTTGTGAGCGTGTCCCATATGAGGAGCTTGGCGCGGCTCCGCATCTCCGTGGTGCGGCCGTCCACGAGCTGGCGCCAGTGCCGGCAGACGAGGCGTGCCCGGCGCCGGCTGCTCGGCGGCAGCCGCTTCAGGATGTCCACCAGCACGTCCGTGGAGAAGTACCGCTCCATAGCCACCACGCCGATCTGCAGCTTCTTCTTTTCCATGAACCACCACGATCGTCTTTCGCGTCTCCTTTTCAAGTGGATCTGATCCGAGTCTGACTTGGTTGGTTAGTTCCTCGGCCTGGTCGGCTTTTTATTTTCTTCGAAATGGAGGATTGATCCGATCTCTACACGGAAAATATGCATACGACCTCACAAGTAAAGATCATCCCTTGAGAACTGAGTTCTAGCTCAGTGGCAAGGCAACGAGTGCGCAGCCAGCCCACCCGGGTTCGAATCCCCATCCGCGGTAATTTCGCAGGAGGGGCGAATAAACCGGGTTATCATCCATCCGCATCCATCCGGGGAGAGTCTCATTCCTAACAACGTATAGGGAGGATCATTCATTGGTCCTTTTTTTTTAAGTAAAGATCATCCCAACAAGATTTTATACCTCAAAATGCGAAAAACCCCATCAACGCAGATTTTCCCAAAATTTGGAACTCTGCCAATCAGTAAGGGCATGTACAACGCTGTGAGTCAGCCTTCCCTTAATAGCTCCACGTAGGACACAATTTGACGTGGAGGAGAGAGAGAGTCAAGAAAGGCCCAAGTCTTCCCTTGCGTAAGAGATCTTCTCCTGTTAAGAACGAGAAGGCACATGCCCTAAAGTACTTTTGCATCCGAAACTTGCTTGGATGCCGAGTCTTAGTGGAATTTCAGAGCATCAAGTATTAGTAAACAAATTTATAACTAACTACTGCAAATATTTATGGAGATGGAGACCAAACTGCATCCAGCTTAGAGCAGCCCATAAAACAGGCCGAAACTGAAAATCTCCGGCGGAAATACGGGTTCGGGCCGAAACTGGGCCAGAATGAAGCCCGAACTCGCGGCCTGTCCCGTATAACGAGTTCGAGCCCCCGAGAAACTAGACGGCCGCCCCGTATTAAAAGGAGCCGCGGAGGGGAGTTCGGTTTACAAACCCTACTCCCCTCCGCCGCTTCCACTCCCTCCGCCGTCGCCTCACACATATTCCAGCGAGCAATGGCCTCCCGTGGTGGCTCAGCAGGCCGCGACGTGGGATTGGACGTCGGGGACTCGCCGCCGCGTCCCCCCGTGTTCTGTACCGAGGCGGAACGCCGGAAGTGGAACCGGTCGAAAGGCGCGCGCAAGCGCACCGCCCATCGGTGGACGAACTGGAGGCTCACGCCCCCAGGGAAGCTGGCGAGGTACGCCAACAACGGTGAGGGATCGTCTTCTGGCGTCTCGAGTCGCGCACTGCGGCCCCCCGTCGCCGACAGCTCCGACGACGACGAGCTCGTCCCCGCGCGATCGCCCACGTTCTTGGCGGGCGACTACGTCCACGGCTCCGACGAGGAGGACGCCGTGGTCGCGCAGACGAAGGCGATCTCCGAGGCGGAGGCCTGCACTCGCTTCCGCCGAGAGGAGGCGGGCGCCGTCCGCCAAGTGCGCAAGTACGAGGCGGCGCGCCGGGAGGAGCGCGTCCGTCGCGTCAAGCTCGAGATAGTCGAGCTTGACACCGAGGAGGAGTGAAGCTCCTCGACGCCAGCGTCGACGCCGTCTTCCGCCTCGACGCTCTGCCACCACCGGCACCGTCGCGCGCATAGGCCATTAGGCTGCATTTTGGTTAAAAATAGTAGTGCCCGCCGGTGTACTAAGTAATTTAGGTTTTATTTATTGAATTATATAAGTTTTGATGCTCAATCGGAGCATTAAATCTATCTATATATGATCATCAACCAATATCCCCGCGATATTTCGAATGCATTTTTTCAGTTCTTGTTTTACGGGTTCTGCTCTCTCATAACGTTTTTCTGACCCGTAAACACGAGTTCGGTGAACTGAACTCCGAGTGTTTACGGGCTCTGCTAAAGATGCTCTTAGGGATGCAAATGCGGGATCTGCTATATCCCGCAAATCAAGGTAATTAGTATTACAGGAAACTAATCCGCATCTACCTAATTTGTACTATTTGGAATCCAATCCGACCCGCTTAGTTCGCTACTTGGAGCCCTAATCCAACTGTTTGCAAGCGTTTATCTTCTGGAAATTTTCGCCGTATGAAATCCGGGGGTATTTTGCTTTTGAATTGCTGACACATGTCACGGGTGTTGGACCATGTCCCTCCACATGGAGGGTGTGTTGGCAGACTAACATCAGCTTATGAAAGCCTATGAAGTTTAAAACGTATCAAACGTTGATCGACGTTCGCATCCAACGGCTGTGTTGCCTTCTTGAGAGATAGAAACGAGAAAACCCTAGCCACTGTGGCTGCTGCTGTAAGAGGGTGAGAGAATATACTAAAACACCACAACCAACTGAGAAGAGAGAAAGGAGGAGAGGTGATTTCCTGAGATCTGGCCGGTCTTCAAGCTAGTGTTTGGAGGCTCAAATATTAATTCGTGGATTGGCTCCAAACTCGATAAGTTTGTTCCTTGCTTTGGGTGCTTCGATCTGTTAGTTGGTTTAAGTTTTAGATCATTGGAGAATCAGATTTAAGAGTGGTAATTCGATTTGGGTTGCTGCAGTTTTAGAACAGAGCAATTTTTGGGAGACGAACAGGTTGGGCAGGCAGACGGTATTTGATTGAGCTGATTGTTGGTCTGTATAGAAAACTCATATGTCTTGACTCTTGTGCTTGTTGTCGTTGCCGGTGGGCAATGAGGAGAAATGTTGTAATATATAGATGTTCTAGAGAACACTTTGTTCTCATGTTGCTCATATTGAAACTTGCGTAGATTGGTTGGTTCACACTGTGATTTTTCCCTCCTCACGTTGAGGAGGTCTTTCAATAAATTATTGTGTCATTTGTGCGTGTGCTTGTGTTTGTTTTTCCGTTGCATATTTATGGTTAAAGCTATCCTCAAAGTTTATGTATTTCACATAAGCATAGCGGGGCTGCGAGGTCCGTGTGCCTCCGCAACGTGTTCCACTGTCAGCTCGTTTATATATAGAACTCAAGGCATTAGAATTTCATGTACTCGTACAAAGGGGGAAATGCGGGGTCTCTCACTGTGTTCACAAATGTTCCAATCCTGTAGATATTGCCTGTTTGCATTGCATTCGATTGTCAATCTACGCTGCAGTCGGTAGTTCTGCAATTCCTCGTCACAAACAGAAAATAAAAAATAAAAAAACAAATCACACAAGTGTCATACTGCCATCAATTTATAGACTTGTGGAATTTATAGAGGCACGAACTATCTACAAATAAGGGAAACTCAATGCGATCAGAAAACATTCGGTCTGGAAGAAGCAAAGCGATTTTCACATGTCAGCAGAAGCCTCGCTGTGCTTCAGATGCGGAAGTTGGCAGGTTGTAATAACGTCTTGTATTGCAGCGGGGAGGGATTACATCTTGTATGTACTATTGACGCTCTAAGATTCTTTTGTCTTGCACCTACAAATTGCATCTCTTAGCACTAGGGCTAGCCAACTTCTTTCGCATCTAGCATCTCCTTGGCGTTTTGGCATGCAGATGCACTTTGGAAAAACTGTGCTTCGCCAAGTTGTAAAATGGTTCAGTTATTCAATCGTTAAATTTTACAAGGTACTACATAACAAAAACAAAATTATAGCGCACATATATAACTCCTTCCGATCCATAAAAAGTGTTCAAAGTTGAACTAAAGCACCGACACTTACTATGCATCGGAGGGAGTACTGTACAATAACCAGATAAGACGCCAAAAAGAAAACTTACATAGTGGTGGCAGGTAGATCAAACACTGGACAGGGTTACATCACAGACCAGAAGCAAAATAATAATCTTCACAAAGAAAAAATTGTTCTTCGCAAAGGTATTGCTACCACATTTCATATGAATAACATTTTTCCGAGGTAGCATCACATACAAGATAAGACATACACCGCCTTATCAGATGCAACTAAGTGCCTTCGCAGGATGTAAAATGCTCTGAATCTTCTCAAGCAACTGAAACATTTTCAGTCATCATATTTGACATTTGAAAGGTACACTCGAGCCTGTATGACACTAGTCCCGATCATGAAACCAGGCATCACCATCAAACCAACTTTAGGCCTCTCAGCACCTTCATCCAAGACGATGTTCTTGACAACACTTTCCATGTGAATCTCCGAGAACTCGCTTCCCTTTTTCACTTGGAAGACCCTGACCTTTGGATCGAAAGAGTACGCCAGCCTATGCAATAACCATATGGACTTCGCCAACTTGAGAAATGCCTGGTAGAAAGGTGTCCTTGGATGGCCACCGCTCATGACGTAGTTTCTCTGATCCATGTTACCAAAGAAAGAACCTTCCATTTTTGGGTGCACAAGCAACAGGTATTTGCTTCTGCAGAACTTCCCGAAAACTGAATCTGGGTTTTGGCTCAATACATCCAGAGGATCCATGGCTCGTACTGCAAGGAACTGGTGGAAGAAAGCCTCATTGGAAACAGTGGCAGTAGCATCCTTCACGGAGAAGCTCTCTTCATGGAAACCACTGAACATTCTTTGGCAAATATAGGACTCAAATGCATACTTCTTGTGAGCTCTCCTTGCATAAACTACATCAGGTTCAATTGCATTTGCAGCAGCGTCAAGATCCCACCCAGCAGCTTTCATCATGTTAATCAAGGGCTTTGAGAAATCATGTATTGATTGGTATGAATTATCAGCAGCAGATGTAAATAAACTAGGTGTCAGTTCAATGGAGAAGTAGTTCTCTTCTTCATCAGATTCCTCGGATTCCTTGTTAAGTAAGCCCCTTTGTTTCAATTTCTTCTCCAGCTTTGATTTTCGATGTTTGGCCTCATCAATTTGCTGTTGTAAATGGGTAATCTCGGTATCTCTATTCTGGATCTGGGACTGGAACTTCTTTACCATGACCTCATATGTCTTTAACAAGTTCTGCTGCTCTTGTATTTCGGAAAGCAAACGTGAATCTTGAGGTGATGCTGCTATTGGTTTAGGATTTTTCTCTCTATAAGTATGCTTAAGTTCTGAAAGCCTCGTGAGCTCATCTATGACACGCTTATCAGCAGTTTGAATCTTGTCTGGGTCATATGGGGTGTGAGCTTCCTGCAGCTGAATGTATGCAGCCTTTAAAGAGGATATGTTGTTGAATATTCTTCCAATCATACTGTCCATCGAGTCCATGTTCTGATTCATATTTTCATCAATGGGCTGAGGATAAACTTTCTGGCTATTGTTGTCATAAATTTGTGATTCCTTGGAGCCTGCTCGGATCATTACTTCTTGCCCTCAGGATCAACCAAGTTAGTTGTCTCCAATCGAAGTACAAGTGGACATCAACCTGCAAGAGCAACAGGTTCAGGTCATAACTCAGGATACGACATGAACTGCATAAATGGCCAGAAAAGGTAAGGGCTCAAAAGCGACCTTTGCAAGTATTTCACGTCCTAGAATAAGAGAGAGATTTTCGCGCAAAGTAAACTACACCACGCTTTGGGTTGTTCTAAAACAGATACCCCTCTGCCAAAATGAAGTGCGTATTGAGTTTTGTTCAAAGTACATAGAAAAAAATTCAACGTATACAATATCAAATACATTTAATATGAAAGTATGTTTGATGACGGTTCTAATAAGATTGATTTGATGTTGTAGATGTTAAAATTTTGGTATAGATAGAGTATCATATAACCAGACCACCAGATACTCAAACTTGAACAGATGTTTCTTAATATGGCCTCCACGCCATCCAAACCAAAAGCGAAGAAGATAAGAAAATATATTGAGTGCTCATGCGGGACAGCTAAGAATAATCAATTGATCAGTTGACCTCTCCAAGATGAATGGTGTGAACCACATTTTACTCATTAGATTTATATACCATATGCAAGATGCTGACTTTATCAAGAGAAAATTCATTTCGAGTCATATGATCCATGGAATTGTAAATACACCAAACTGCAATGCAAGTAGCATATGTGGGGAAAACCAATGGCATCACTAGATACCAATCACAACCTCACTACACCTTATATCGTATCAACTCCAAGCCTCTTACAGGTTCATGACTCAGATTAGAAAGCTTCATTGTCACACATCCTATACTGATGAAGATGTTGTTGATTGCCTTCTAAGCAAGAACCATGTGAAGCCTACTCATACCTTGCTTTCCTCCCAAGTCTTTGCTAGAGAAGGCCATTTTGATAATCTTAGTATAAATACAAAGAGAGTGACGATTGTCTGAACTATACTCGACTTTTCCCCCTTTGTGCCAACTGTCTACTGCAAACTCCAGGCTGTAAATATCATATTTAGCAAACCCCCCGAGAACTAAATCGTATAACATGTTCTTTCAACCATATGACAGGCATGTTGGGAGGCTAAATCATCCCCATGAGTGACTTCTCGCTGGCTAACCAGGGAAGTGGCAGGGCTGGCTTTTCGTTAGGGTGGTTCCTGGGCTAATTACAGTACAAGATGTCTGGAATACCCCTGAGGAAAAAGCTATCAAGTTTTTTGCGGACTTGCAGTATGATGTGTGTATTCTTTTGAAGTATAAATCAGTAAGGTAGTTCAAACTGGGAGTACATGTTGACATTAGTAATTAAAAGATGGTGTCTTGACGCCTTTTAATTAGTCTGATTGAGCTTCTCAAGCATAGGACACTCCAAAGTTTCTACTGGAATTTGGCAGGCACGGAGCTCGCCTTGCCTGACCCGCTTCGAGTCGAGCAAGACCATGAGGGAGGGGTATTTGGCGTCCATCACAGATCAGAGCAGCACGGCTGGGTTTGATCTTGTGAAGCACTGGCAATGTCAGTTTGGTGTAACGCTGACCTGTGCATCCCCGGCTATTTTTGCGTCGTCTACCAGGGCACCAGGCTAAACCATGATTTCCAGCTTACTACTTGCCCAGATGTATAATTTTCTTTCTTCCATCCGCAGTAGCACATACATAAAGTAAAAGAACTAGCACACGGAGACAAATCTACGGTTGAAATGTAGGCACGAAGTTTCGGATCCACTAAAACCAAACCTCAGTCCAAGGCGAGTAGGCACATGTAGCCATGCTAACCTGATTTCGAGGGTGCGGAGTTGGGAGGTAGCACGCCACGAAGGGGGCTCCAGCGGTGAAGAGCTGGGAGGGGAGTAGGCGAAAGAGGTTGGCTCCGGCGGTGAGGACGCCAGCTGCTCCGTGGATGTGGTGCGTCCCGGCGATTTGGACGCGGAGATCCGGGACGGTGACCAGCGGCTAGGACGCGGCCAGGCAGGAGTCGAGTAGGGGGTAGGGGAATTGGGAAGCTCCGGCGACGGAGGGGGCGCAGTGTGGAGGAGAATCTCAGGCGGCCGAGGAAAGTGGGTCGCGGTTTGTGTCCAGTCCAGCAGACCAGCACAAGGAGTGTTTGGTTCCCGCACCTCCCATCTAGGTCCTCTGGGCTTTTTGGTTATCAAAGCATCTCTATCTCCAGCGGCGTTGGACAATTTTTTCCTTCCAAAATCGCGCACCCTTGCTTTTTCCGGTGCGACTCAATACCGTGTTCGGCGGCCCGAATCCGTCTCCGGTCCAAAGGAGAGGCTCTGGGCGCGCCAGACAGAGTGAGAGGCGAGGCGGGGAGTGGCGGGCCCGATGCGTCATTGACACAGGAACGACGCTCAACCGTCGCCTACCTAGCGATGCTGCAGTTGTCGGGAAGAGAAACCGTCTTAGTGGAAACCGCGTCGATCGACGCGCGAACCGCCGGAATGGAGCGTGGATTCCGCGGAAGAGCAATCGTAGCCCTCTTCGATATCTGTGCCGCCATTCATTCCCGCTCAATAATACCCCTACGTATGTGCATTTCGATCTCCAACCGGTCAGCGCCCTTCATATGTCCTCTCCCTCTTTGACCATCAGCAACCTCTCTTTGCCATCAGACACCGATAGCGAGGGGAAGCCGTCGGGATAGCGCCATTAGTGGGACAGAGCTGCGACGCCTAGCAGCTCTAGTTCCCCGCCAACGGACGACCACGAGGAGGAGTAGGAGGCCAACAACGGCCTTGAGGAGGAGGTGGAGGCCGACGCCGACGAAGGCCATGAGGAGGAGGAGGAGGAGGAAGATGATGGAGATGGAGATGGCAGGTGGAAACGGCTAGATGCGGAGGAGGCGGCTGAGGAGGCGGCGGCGGCAAAGAAGGAGGAAAGGGACCGGGCGAAGACGAAGGCATCGGCGGAGTCACATCCGGCGAGCACCGACGACGGCGAATACACCAAGGACTACTCGTCGGAGGGGGACACAAGCTCCTCTGACTCGTGGATCGCTACTACCTCTTCGGAAGAGGTGACGAGCAGGAAGCGCTTTCGTGAGGATGATGAGGCGGGGCCATCAAAGAATAAGTAGTTTAAAAATTAGTTCATATTTTTCGAAGTTTTTATGTGTAATTTGTTACAATATGTTGCATGATGAGTGCATTTTTAGCATGTTTTTGCATTACTGTTTCATCAAGTTATCATCAAGTAGTGGTAGGATTTTTGTATTTCACCGCGCCACCGCACCCTTTTATGCTTGTCTACATAGGATCCTAAAATAATAAGTCAATCATGAAATATCAATGAAAACTGTCATTTTCTGGCATTTTGACGTGATAGAAATTATTTTTGCACTTAATAATGCGTCTGGGCGAAAGGACAATGTGAGGAAAACTTCCAGGGAGTTTAACGGGCATCGATACGGGCAGAGCCCGCCCGTACCATCCGTCGTACCACCCTCCAGGAACACCGCCTCATCAAGACGGATCAGAGATCACACACTCCGCGAAATCGAGAAGCACCGCCCCAGATCAGATCTCGAGAAGGAACTTTGGAGAAGACAAGATCTGAGCTGCTACGTGAATCCTCGGAGGACAAGGCATCATCCCGTTCATCATCATCAACCGCTGCACCGTCATCATCATCATTCTCCAACCATAGTTGTAATATTGATTTCTATTGTGGATTTGTATTTGAATTCGTTCCATTTCTCTCATTTGTTCCACAAGATTATAATGATGTTCTTGATTGTCTCCATGTGTGAGTAGTCTTATTAGTTCTTGGGAAGATGGAGAAACCCTAGAATGAATATGAGACGAATCTAAGATGATTTATATTTTTAAGTATTAATGTGTGTTAGTTTGCTCTCTTGTTATTACATGTTGTGCACCATGTAATATTGCCTATTGGTCTTGAGAGGGAACTACTCTTTGAAGTGTGGTAAAGCGAACGGCAAGAAGTAACATTACCGTATCGGCGCTTTGACACATGGACAAGGGAGATAAGAGGGATTCATAAAGCTCATATCGATGACCATGGGGTTTACCCCTTAATAGCACTAGTCCATATGTGGCTGCATAAGGCTAGATGTTGTGGTTATTTCGAGATGCGATGACCGATGGCTTTTTGGCGCATCTTATTACGGAGCTCTCCCACACACAACATGATTGAAAGAATATTTCAACTTGATTAACATGAGTTCTAGTGCTAGTGGTGGATCCAATAATCGCTGAGAACACTTTATCTTATAAAGTTCCAACCCTTTTTATATAACATTTTTACTTCTTTATTTACTTTTCATGTAACCATTTACAACACCCCCCCCCTTTATAATTTTGAGATTAGAAACAATTATTAAGTAATCTATTGTAGAAAGTAGCAAGAGATATCAAGATCATTACTAGTAGCTTCTCGTGGTTCGATACTTTTATTTTGAAACTAGCTACAACTAATTTGTGTACTTTCAGTCATCAAGCTATTTTCTGGCGCCGTTGCCGAGGAGCTCGGCGCTTTTGGTATTTATTCTAAGTTGCTTATCTATTATTTTTACTAAACTTGTTTGATAGTTTCATATAGTGTCATGGCTGCTCTTGGGCTTATGAATAAGCTTGACGCAGTTGAATATCTCGGAAGGTTCAACCGAGGGTTTATTAAGGAATTCCCAAATGGGAATGATATTGAATATTCTATTCATCCATGCTTTATTGCTCTTATGAAGGAGAGGAGTTTCGCAGGAGATGATTCCGATGAGGATCCTTACACTCATTTGCATTCTTTTACTGAGTTGTGTTAGATAATCAAATTGAGAAACTATACTAATGATGAACTTAAGCTTAAATTGTTTAGTCAATCTCTATCCAACACTGCATTATCATGGTATAGAACTTGCCCTGCAGAAAAGATCGATACTTGGGAGAATCTTAAGAAGGAATTCATATTTCGGTTCTATCCCAAAGTCAAGTCCGCGGAAGCAAGAAGAGATATAACCAATTTCAAGAATCGCCACGGTGAAAGCTTAATGAGAGTCTATCTTAGGTTCAAAGGTACTGTTCAAAAATGTCCCCATCATGATTTACCACCTTGGTATGTTTTACATGTCTTTTATGGAGGACTAGAACAAGATAATAAAAGAGAATTAGACTTGTTATCCGGTGGATTTTTCATGGAACTCACAGCCGAACAAGCTTGGATACGTCTAGATAAAGTTCATAGAAATAGAATATCTTGGGGCTTTGATCTTGGAAGTGAGGGAAAAATAGAAATAGAACATGACTGTCTAAACTCTTATAAAAACACAAGATTCAATATTCTTCGACTGATCCAGACGTTTGGAGGAAGACACCTTTAGTGTCTGCCCGAAGTTTCGTGATACATTGCAAACGTATCTATAATTTTTATATAATTGATCTCAACATAGTATTCAATATTCAAGGGTCCTAGCAAACACAATGATACGTTGCAAACATATCTATAATTTTTGACGCTCCATGCTTGTTTTACACCAATTTATATATATTTTACTTACACTTTGTTGCACTTTTATACATTATCCGACACTAAACTATTGACAAGATGCCACAGTGCCAGTTCCCTTTTTTCTGCTATTTTGTATTTCAGAAAAGTTGTACAGCAAATATTCTCGGAATTGGATGAAACAAAAGCTGAAGTTAATATTTTACCGTAACGATGGCGAAGTCCGAAGAAGAGATGGAAGTGCGCCACAGGGCGCCCACACCACCCCATGGCGTGGCCAAGGGTGGGCCCGCGCCATGGCATGGTGTGCGCCCCCCATGCGTCCACCGACCTCGCCCTTCTGCCTATTTATTCACGATCTCGGGAAAAACCTAAACACCCGAGCCTCTATCCACAAAAACTACCGTCGCGGCCGCCATCGCAGACCCTAGCTCGGGAGGGTTCTGAAGCTCTTCCCGGCACCCTGCGGGAGGGGGAGATCATCACGGGAGGCCTCTATATTGCCATGCCCGCATCCGAAGTGATGCATGAGTAGTTCATCCCTGGACTATGGGTCCATAGCAGTAGCTAGATGGTTGTCTTCTGCAATTTGTGCCTCATGTTTAGATCTTCTGAGCTGCCTATCATGATCAAGATCATCTTTATGTAATGCTACATGTTGTGTTTGTTGGGACCCGATGAATATTGAATACTATGTTGAGATCGATTATATACTTGTCACATGTTATTTGTGATCTTGCATGCTCTCCGTTGCTAGTAGTTGCTCTGGCCAAGTAAATGCTTATGACTCTAAGAGGGAGTTTTATGCTCGATAGTAGGTTCATGCCTCTAGTTTTCTGGAAGAGTGACAATAACTTCTAAGATTGTAGATGTGTTGTTGCTACTAGGGAGAAAACAACAATGCTTTATCTAAGGGTAATTCTATTGTTTACTTTACACACATTGCTTAATGCGATAATCTGTTGTTTGCAACTTAATACTAGAAGGGGTTCGGACGATAACCTGAAGGTCGATTATTAGTCACAGACGCAGTTGGATTATGGTATATGTATTATGTTGTAATGCCCAAACGAATCTTATATTAATCATCTTGTCATGTATGGTCTTTATTATGTCAATTTCCCAACTGTAATTTGTTCACCCAACATGTTATTTATCTTTATGGAGAGACACCTCTAGTGAACTGTGGAACCCGGTCATTTCTTTTACGCGCAAATACTTGTTCTTGTTATTGCCAACTCCCACGGCAACAACTCTTTTACTGTTCTCTTTAATTCCACTTCAAACAAACCTCTCTTTCCACACTATACATTTAATCCTTTGTGTTCAGCAAAACCGGTGAGATTGACAACCTCACTGTAAGTTGGGCCAAAGTATTTGGTTGTGTTGTGCAGTTCCGTTGTTGCTTGGCCGGTAGTGCATCCTGCCACAAGTGAGCTAGCAACACCTTCGAAGTCACGCCTTTCTCCTACTTCGATTAAATGTTGGTTTCTTACTGACGGAAAACTTGCTACTGTGCTTATCATACCTTCCTCTTGGGGTTACCCAACAGTGTGCAATCTGCGCTCATCACTTCGCTTCGGCCAGTCACTCGGGGGCTGATACGTCCATTTTGCATCACTATTTTATATCATAATTTGCTGTTATTCATTGATATATTTCATATTTAGAGATGATACTTATGTTATTTCACCTATTTTGCATGTTTCATGATTATTGGAGAATTATTCACCGGAGTCAGGATTCTGCTGGAAAAGCACCGTCAGGACGCCATATTTATGAAGATCAACAATTGACGGAAATTACGTCATCTTATTTTTTAGACGAAGCCAGCAAAAGGAGGGACCGAGGAGGGCCGCCATGCCCCCCATAGGTCGGCGCGGCCCGGCCTGGCGCCGCTTTGTGGAGGGGGCCCACGCCCCCTCGCCGCCTCTCCTTCGCGTGCTTCTTCATCCCGAAAACCTAAGGCACGGGATAAGAGAGAATAGACACAGCCGCCTCTGCGGAGAAGCACGAGAGAAAAGAGCTCTCGGCGGGAGGAATCAGGGAAATTCCCTCCCGGAGGGGGAAATCGTCGCCATCGTCACCGTCATCGAGCTGGACTTCATTGGGATCATCATCATCATCATCTCCACCATCTACACCGCCATATCCACCGCTGCACCTCGTCACCGCTGTAACATCTAGGGTTGAATCTTGATTGTTTGATAGGGGAAACTCTCCCGGTATTGATTACTACTTGTTATTGATGCTATTAAGTGAAACCATTGAACCAAGGTTTATGTTCAGATTGTTATTCATCCTTATTTCACCTCTGATCATGTTCCATATGATGTCTCGTGAGTAGTTCGTTTAGTTCTTGAGGACATGGGTGAAGTCTAAATGTTAGTAGTGAACTATGTTGAGTAATATTTTTTTGCGGGGAAAAGAGATATATTAAGCCACAGGTGGGTTACAATCGTTGGCTATCGCATCAGCGACAGTCAGAGGTACATTGCTCAACCAGAGCTCACTCCGATCCTGAACCCTACCAGATTTAGCTAACTCATGGCTTACTGTGTTAGCCTCGCGACTAACCTTTTCGATCTTTACATCTCTCTCCCGAATTAAATCACGAATGACACTGACTCTGAATGCATATGCCGAGGTATTTGGAGTACTCTTCTTGATCAGCTCAATTGCCTCGGCACAGTCAGATTCAATCACGATCGGCGAAGTCATCCATTGGAGAGCTAGATTCAGCCCCTCCTCAATGGCCAGGAGCTCCGCTTCAGTAGCATCACTGCAATGCCGCAGAACACGGCAGGCAGCGAAGATCATGTTCCCTTGATGATCACGGAGCACCATCCCGGTCGCTGCACCGTTACTCGCAAAGGCGCCATCAGTATTGAGCTTTGTCACACCAGGTTCCGGTCGCTGCCACTTCTTACGTACCTTCTGTCGGCCATCACCTTTATGATCTGCTCTTTTGAAGCCTAGCTCCGGCCTCACCACCATCTTCCCCTTGGTCACATCTGCATCAGAGGTTTGTTTAAGTAACATTAAGGAATTCAAGTAGCTTACCAGGAAACGTCGGGAACCCTCAATGTACGGACATGGTTTATCATGGGTCAGCTCATTGTGTGCATGCCATATGCGCCATAGCGTCATGAGTGTAGGTGCGCGCTGCTCGCCTGGTATGTTCAGTAGCAGGTGGAGAAGCCATTCAGGCCCCGTGGCCTCCAGTTTTTCATCAGGTGGCAGGTCCTAGACTTCCGCCATTGCACACCATAGACTTCATGCATGGGGGCATTGTAGGAACACATGGAAGGTATCCTCCTCTGCCCGGCCACAGATGGTACATGTCCCAACGGTGGCGATGCCCCTCCGCACGAGATTCGTTTGGGTGGATATCGCATTTCTGCAAATCTTCCAAGCTAGGACCCTGACCTTTGGCGGCACTGGGCATTGCCAAATAACCTTCCACGCGGGCCTCAACCATCTGGCCTAGAGTTGGACTCTCCTCTATCTTGTGCCTGCATGGCCAATCCAAGACCCATTCTGTAAGCGCTTCGGACGCTGAACATACCCCGTTTATCTGGATACCAGGCAATGAAGTCACTCTCATTCCGCCTTGACGTTTTGATTTTCAAAATGTCTGCTACATCGTCTTGGCTAAAAAATTGCCTTAACCTTTGTTCATTCCACTGGCCATCTGGTAGCAGGAAGTCCGAAACCCATCGGAAGCGGCAGCGCCCTTGAGCCGATCGGGGAAAGCGTCCAGATTCCCTAGGTATCCAAGGATCACGCCACACCCTTATGTTCGCACCATTGCCTACCCTCCAGATTGCCCCCTTCTTCAGCAGTTGTAGGCCATGCTCTATGGCGTGCCATGTTGATGAACCATTCCCTGTAAAGACGGTGTCCATAATGGAACCGTTGGGGTAGTATTTTGCTTTCAAGAGCTGTGCACATAGCGTCTCGGGAAACTGTATTAACCTCCATGCCCGCCGAGCCAACAAAGTCTGGTTAAAGAGGCGCATGTCTCGGAAACCCACTCCACCATAGTCCTTGGGTCTGAGCATAATATCCCACGCCAACCAATGAGTCTTCCTCTTCCCATTCTCCGCGCCCCACCAATAACGTCGGATCATCTTTGTCAGTTCATCACAGAGACCGAAAGGTAGTTTAAACACACTCATCACATACACCGGGATCGCATGTGCAATGGACTTGATCAGGACTTCTTTGGCTGCTTGAGATTTGTGGTTATCATCCCACTCCACAAGACACTTTGCTAATTTTGCCTGCAAGCTTTCGAATTTCCCACCATTCATTCTACCCTCTGGCGTCGGAAGTCCAAGGTATTTCTTTTCAAACAGCTCTTGAGTAATTTGCAGGGCTTGTTTGATCTCAGTACGTCGTGTTAAGGGGCAAGAATCTCCAAACAAAACGGAACATTTCCCTGGATTAATGAGCTGGCCTGTACTTGATGCATAGGTGTCCAACACTTCCTTTATCTTGTTTGCTTGGTTCACTTCTGCCTTAAAAAATAATAAGCTATCATCTGCAAATAGCAAATGAGATATGCCTGGTGCATTCCTACAGATTCTGATCGGCTCAATCATATGGGCAGCAACTTCCTTCTGCAGGAGGGTTGATAGACTGTCTGCAACAAACAAAAACAGAAATGGCAAGAGAGGGTCACCTTGTCGGAGGCCCCGAGAAGGCGAAAATGAATCTAGGAGGGTTCCGTTAAATTTAACCTGGTACCTCACCGATGTGACACATGACATTATCCAGTCAACCCATCGATGAGCAAAACCCAACCTTTGCATCACTTTCTTTAGAAAATCCCAATCCACTCTGTCATAGGCTTTAGACAAGTCCAATTTGCAGGCACAGAAGTTCTTTGACGCGTTTGTGTTGTTCTCAATGAAATGTAAACATTCAAAGGCAACCAGTGCATTATCTGTTATCAGTCTACCCGGTACAAATGCACTCTGATTCACAGAAATGAGCTCCCCAAGCATTGGCCGCAATCTGTTCACCATGCATTTAGATATTACTTTGTAGACAACAGTACATAAACTGATGGGGCGGAAGTCCTTGAGGGTCTCTGGCTGGTTGATTTTCGGAATTAGGACAATGGCAGTATCGTTCACTCCCTCTGGCATACTTCCTGTAGCAAAGAACAGCTTAACAGCATTGATCACCTCATATTTAATTGTACCCCAGTTACGTTGATAGAACCGAGCAGGGAAGCCATCCACTCCTGGCGCTTTAAGTGGGCCAATCTGGAATAAAGCATCACTGATCTCATCATCTGTGAAGTCCATGCATAGGGTGTTATTCATCTCTGGAGTAACTTTTGTCTGTGTTAGCTCAATGAGGTTATCAGGAGCTAGGAGGTGGTCGCGAGTAAAGAGCTCTTGAAAATACGAAGTGGCCATTAACTCCATATCTGTTGGTACATCCTTCCAGACACCTTCACTATCTTTAAGTCTTTTTATTTTGTTCCTCCTAGCTCGCCACACAGCCTTCTGGTGAAAGATCTTGGTATTTTTGTCTCCCTCTTTCAGCCATGTTATTCTGGATCGTTGAAGCCACATTAATTCTTCTCTATATAAGAGCTCTTGCATGTGGTCTGTGACTTGCCGAATTTCATTTTGGTCCGCATTATTGATTCTTAGCATCTCAAGTTTCTTCCTGGCTTTGTCAATTTTCCCTCAGCACATTACCAAACTTTTTCCTACTCCATTTTTGCAAGGTATTCAAGACGCTATTCAGACCTTGCATAACATCCCCGGGATCTTGTTTTTCTCCTGCCTCACGCCACGCATAAGCAACCCGCTCAGCTAGCTCATGTTCCCGCTCCCATAGGATCTCATACTGTCGCCTCGGCTGTCTACCCTGTACTCGTACCTCCTGCTCAATCTGAACAAGGATTGGGCAGTGATCAGAAACAGGAGAAGTTAAGTGTTGTACCCTTGTATCTGCAAATCTGTCCCGCCATGATGGGCATGCCACTGCTCTGTCGAGTCTAACCCGTAAATTAGCTCGGCCAGCCCTTTTGTTGTCATAAGTATAAGGTACACCTGCAAAGCCAAGATCCATAAGATTGCAATCAAAAAGAGCTTCACGAAACGCATCCATTTGGGGTACAGCGCGCGGAGTGCACGATAGGTGTTCTTCTTGCCAAAGAGCTTCATTAAAATCACCCACCACAAGCCATGGTAAATCAGATTTAGTTTTTAGAGCGCGCAGCATGTTCCACATGCGATACCGGTGCTCCACCCGCGGTTCTCCGTAAACACAAGTAATACGCCATTGTGGGGAAGTAGGGGATTCACGGACATACGCATCAATAAACCTTTCATTAATATCTTGCACTGCTACATCGATTTGATCATGCCAAAAGAGGGCTAATCCCCCACTTAAACCATCACTACTGCAACCAGCAAAACCCTTAAGACCTAACCTATGACACAAGCGACGCATCTTATTATTATTTTGCCTAGTCTCACAAAGAAAAACAAAACGAGGACGCCAAACTTGGGAAAGGAGTGACAAGTCTCGAACTGTTGGGGCATTCCCAGCTCCCCGACAGTTGAAGGATAAGAAATTCATTGCTCCTGACGGAACCAAACATTAGGTCCCGTCAGGTTACCGGCAGGCTTGTGTCCGGTCGATGTTACCTTCTTGTTTCTCCTATAGAACTTCTCAGCATTGCGCTTCTCTTGCGGCTTAGTCTGATCCTCCTCCGTCCGTCCCTTCTTTGGAGTGCCTCCAGCTAGCTTGCCCCCATAATCAAGGCCTAGGGACAGCTCCAAGCATCCGCCTTGCACCTCCTGTTCGTCCGCTAGTTGCTTCCCGAGGACCGTATCGGCTGGTATCATTGACTCATCATTCACCGAGCCAAAGGAGACTTGAAGACTAGATAGACCTTGGAGTGCAGGGATCATGTCACTATGTCTTGGTCCAAAGCCGCCACTGCCATAGCTAGCACTTGCACTCTGCCTAGCTTGGAGACGTTGCATATTAACCAGCATGTCTTCCGTCACCGAGAGCTGAACATCACCAGCCGGTTTAGTCTCACCTTGGCCATCCTCTTATGGGAATTGGATGATTGGCTTGGACGCATCATGGCCTCTCCGTTGGATACCCAACTCGGTAGCATGAACCTGTTCTACCAGCAGCGCTCCCACCTGTTTAGCGAGCTGGGATTCCACCTCGTGCATAGCCGGCGTCACCCCCTGCATACCTCCATCAGGAGTTCCATAGGCCGGTTCCTCCACTTGCTGCGGCGCTATGACCTCCTCCTCCAAGGGTGGCATCGCATTCTCTGATGTATCAGACCTACCATTTGCATATTCAGGGGTAACATTGTCCCGCCGCGTCCTCCCAGGCCTTCTCTGCTCAAATCTCTTGAAGGATTCTGCACTTCCAAAGCTTGAGTAGCTGAGTTCACGCCGTGTGGAGGCTTGTTCCGCTGGCTGGGCGAAGAAGGTACGGTGCTCAAACTTCTTATACGGGCTGCACCGCAATTCATGTGCATCATAATCCAGGGACGGAGCTCCTAGCCTCTTCTTTTCACATTCATCCTTCTTATGCCCCATGAAGCCACAGTGAGAGCAGTAATAAGGCACCCGCTCATATTTAAGCTTAAACACCTTGACTTCCTGAGGCTTACCCTTCACACCCGTTGTGATTTGAGTTTGCAGCCGTCGACTGTAGGGTAGCTCAACACGCACCCGCAGAAATTCCTTCTTGTCTTGCTCGGTTGCCGGGACATCTACCTCCAGGGCCTTCCCCAATCCATCTCCATACCGCCTCCCCCATACCTCTGTTTGCTTACCCCATGGAACATCATATATCCGAACCCATCCCTGTACCGAGTTAAGCACAATCTCAGATGGTTGGGCAGCATCATTCAACTCCTTAACCAGCATAGCATTCTGGTTAAAAATCCAGGGACCTCCTCGCCGCACAAAGTCATAATCTCCCTTGGAGAAGAGGGTGAACATATAGTAATTCTTCCCTTTTTCTGAGTACTCAATACCGTTGCGTAGACGCCAGACATCATCAATGAAGTACTTAAACATGGCTTTGGTGTTCGGCTTGAAGCTTGCCATGTATCTTTCAAGCAAGGTCCAGGACGTCCTCTCCACTGGCTCCGGCTTGATCTCTTCTTCCTCCTCAAACTCCATGTAGACGTCATCCTCCATGTCCACAACGCCCCCAATCTGTGCTTCCGCACCACGTCGGAAGCCCATCTCTTCCTCCACGTTCCCCTTGTTCCAATTGCCATCTCCTTCCAGAAACATGTCAGCACTCATCAACGCTTTGCGACGGGGCAGTCGGGTTACAGCAGCACCACCGGTGGGCTTCGGGTGGGCAGGTCTCTCATCAAGACCCCCTTGATCACCCCCACCCCTCGGCGGCGCCATCAGCAGCCCTACTTGCCATGGTGTCGCGTACATACGCTCCTGCAAGGCAGGGTCAGATGCTGCCATCCCCTGGATCCTTGGAGTCTTCGGCTCAGAACCACCGATCCCATCGCCATGGCTTGAGCCCTCGAACGACGAAGCTCTCTTACCTTACACGCGCGACATCCTTACCCTCGAGGTGCAATCAGATCCGTGCGCAGATGAGGCTGGCGGACGATCTTTATGCCTCAGGTTGTTTCGATCTAGGTCATCTGGAGGGTGTAGTTTTATGGCAGCAAGCGCCGCCTCCTCTACCTCGTATCGGGGACGGACTCCCCTCGATCCTTCCTTCCCTCCACGACGCGTGACGCGTTTTGACTCTCTGTTCGCCCGGCGGCATTCCGATGGACTCTCGTAAGGCGGCGGCGGCGGGAGGGCTGGGTCGCCCATATCGCCAGAGCCAAGGCTAAACAGAGTTGACGCTTATGTTGAGTAATATTTAATGGTTTGATATTTAAGTTGTGGTGTTATTCTTCTAGTGGTGTCATGTGAACGTCGACTGATACTTCACCTTTATGGGCCTAGGGAGTACATCTTGTATTCGTTTGCTAATTGTGGGGTTGCCGAGTGACAACATGAACCCCGTTGGTATATCGATGCGGGAGGGATAGCAGGATCTCAGAGTTTAAGGCGTGGTTAGATTTATCTTAATTACTTTCTTGTATTTGCGGATGCTTGCAAGGGGTATAATCACAAGTATGTATTAGTCCTAGGAAGGGCGGTGCATTAGCATAGGTTCTCCCACACAACACTTATCAAAACAATGAAGATTAATCAACTATATGAAGCGAAAGCACTAGACTAGATCCCCGTGTGTCCTCAAGAACGTTTGGTCATTATAAGTAAACAAAACGGCTTGTCCTTTGTGCTAAAAAGGATTGGGCCACTCGCTGCAATTATTACTCTCGCATTTTACTTACTTGTACTTTATTCATCTGTTATATTGATACGTCTCAAACGTATCTATAATTTCTGATGGTCCATGCTAGTTTTATGACAATACCTACATGTTTTGTTCACACTTTATGATGTTTTGATGCATTTTCCGGAACTAACCTATTAACAAGATGCCGAAGTGTCAGTTCCTTTTCTCTGTTTTTGGTTCCGAAATCCTACAAAGGAAATATTCTCAATTGGACGAAATCAACGCCCAGAACCTTATTTTCTTTGGAAGCTTCCGAGCACCGAAGAGGGGCAGAGATGGGCTGGGGGCCCCACACCACACGCGGGCCCACTCCTGGCCGTGCCACCTGGTGGTGAGGGCACCCTGGTGCCCCTCCGACGCCGCCCTTTCGCCAATAAAGTCTCCCTGACGTGAAAACCCTAAAAACATAAGCCACGATATGAGAAAAGTTCCAGAGCCGCCGCCATCGCGAAGCCAAGATTCGGGACAGAAGTCTCTGTTCCGCCACCGGACGGGGAATTGCCCAAGGCATCTCCATCGACACCACCGCCATCTCCAACGCGCTGTCTCCCATGATGAGGAGGGAGTAGTTCTCCCCGAGGCTAAGGGCTGTACCGGTAGCTATATGGTTAATCTCTCTCTTTCAATACAATGATCTCATGAATTGCGTTGCATGATTGAGATCCATATGATGAGCTTTGTAATCTAGATGTAGTTATGTTATTCAAGTGGATTTTACTTATGTGATCTCCGGAGACTCCTTGTCCCACGTGTGTAAAGGTGACAGTGTGTGCACCGTGTGGGTCTCTTAGGCTATATTTCACGAATACTTGTTCACTGGGTTATGATTTGAGTTGGATGTCTCTATGAAATTGTGGTGTGTTAGTACCTCCTATGAATGCTCAAAGTGACAGCGTGGGGTGTTTATTAGAACTTGGGAATACATCTTTAAGGGTTGCTTTGCATCCCTACATGGTGAATTAGTGTTCGTTATCCAGCAGAGAGTTCAGAATAGCATAATGAAGTGCTTATTTATATTCAATTATGATTGCATTGTTGAGAGTGTCCACTAGTGAAAGTATGATCCCTAGGCCTTGTTTCTAAGCATTGAAACACCGTCTTCAACAAGTTCTGCTACATGTTCGCTTGCTGCAATATTTACTTCATATCGCAATTACTGTTTACTACCATCTATACCACTGTGTTTTACTATCTCTTCGCGAACTAGTGCGCCTATACATCGACAAGTGTATTAGGTGTGTTGGGGACACAAGAGACTTCTTGTATCTTAATTGCAGGGTTGCTTGAGAGGACTATCTTTGACCTCTACCTCCCGAGTTCGATAAACCTTGGGTGATTCACTTAAGGGAAACTTGTCTGCTGTTCTACAAACCTCGCTCTTGGAGGCCCTACTCTACAAGAATAGAAGCACGTAGACATCAAGCTATTTTCGGCGCCGTTCGGGGAGGTAAGGTAAAAGGTATTCACATCTTCCGACTACTAAGCTATTTCTAGCACTGTTGCCGGTGTGTGAGTGCTCGAAGCTATCTCCTTTAGATTCTGCAATTTTATCTTTTTGTTTCTTGTTTGTATTTTCACTAGTTAGGCTTAATGGAAAACAACAAAAAATTAGAGATCTTTATGAACTTTATCTTGAATTAAGACATGAGGTGTTTGAAGAGAAAATTAAAAAACCATGGAACTTTGTTTGCAAAATAGTTGTAGCAATGTTATTAGCATGAACTCTTTGAACACCATTATTGCTAATGCTATGTAAGAATTTAAGCTTGGGGAAGCTGGTTTTGAGGAGCATGATATTTTTAGTCCCCCAAGCATGGAGGAGAAAATTTACTTTGATAATACTCTGCCTCCCATTTATGATGGTTACAATGATGAATATGATATTTTCAGTCCACCTACTATTGGGGAGAAAATTAATTATGATTACAATATGCCTCCTATATATGATGATTATGGTGATGAGAATAATGATCGCTATTTTATTGAATTTGCTCCCACTACAAAATAGTAATGATTATGCTTATGTGGAGAGTAATAATTTTATGCATGTAGCTCATGACAAGAATGTTGTATGTGATAGTTATATTGTTGAGTTTGTTCATGATGCTACTGAAAGTTATTATGAGAGGGAAACATGGTTATATGCATCTTAATAAGTTTCCCCTCTTTATGTTGAGAATCTTGAAGTTGCGCGTGTGTTGCCTTCCTATGCTTGTCACTTTGTTCTTCATGAATTTATTTGTGTACACGATTCCTTTTCATAGGAAGTGGGTTAGGCTTAAATGTGATTTGAATTTGCTTCTTGATGCTCCTTTTGCTCCATTTTCTATTTTCATGAGAGCATCAATAAAATTACTGAGCCCATCTTAATGACTATAAAGAAAGCACTTCTTGAGAGATAAATCATGTGTTTATTTTGCTACTGTTTTGTTGAGTCTTGGAAGTTGTTACTACTGTAGCAACCTCTCCTTATCATGTTTTTGTGCCAAGTAAAGTCTCTATGGTAAAGTTGATGCTAGATTTGGATTGCTGCGCAGAAACAGAAATTGCTGTCTGTCACGAATTTGCGTAGAACTCTCTGTAAAAAAATCAAAAAAATCTGCCAATTTACGTGCGTGATCCTCAGATATGTACGCAACTTTCATTAGTTTTGAGTTTTTCCGTTTGAGCAAGTTAAGTGCCTCTGGAAAATTCGTCTTTACGGACTGTTCTGTTTTGATGATTCTGCCTTTTATTTCGCATTGCCGCTTTTGCTATGTTGAATGAGTTTCTTTGTTCCATTAACTTTCAAAGCTTTGTGCAATGTCCAGAAGTGTTAAGAATGATTATGTCATCTCTGAATATATGAATTTTTGATTATGCACTAACCCTCTAATGAGTTTGCTTGAAGTTTGGTGTGGAGGAAGTTTTCAAGGGTCAAGAGGATGATATACTATGATCAAGAAGAGTGAAAAGTATAAGCTTGGGGATGCCCCGTGGTTCATCCTGCATATATTAAGAAGACTCAAGCATCTAAGCTTGGGGATGCCCAAGGCATCCCCTTCTTCATCGACAACTTATCAGGTCACTTCTAGTGAAACTATATTTTTATTCCATCACATCTTATGTACTTAACTTGGAGCGTCTGTGTGCTTTTATTTTCTTTTGTTATTTTCATTCTCTGAATAAATTCATGCTCATGTGGAGAGAGACACGCTCCGCTTTTTCATTGGAACACTAGTGTTCTTCGCTTTTACTTTTAATGTTCATGGCGAAGGCTGAAAATTGCTTCGTTGATTGCTATTTGGTTGGAAAAAAATGCTTCATATGTTTGGAATAACTTGAAACTTGGCAATTGTTTTGAGCTCTCATTAGATCATGTTTAAGCTCTTGCATCATGTAGTTTAATCTATTAGTGGAGAACTACCTAGAGCTTGTTGAAATTTGGTTTGCATGATTGGTGTCTCTAAGGTCTAGATATTTTCTGGTGAAGTGTTTGAACAACAAGGAAGAAGAGAGTCTTATAATGCTTGCAATATGTTCTTGTGTAAGTTTTTGCTGTACCTTCATACTTGTGTTTGCTTCAAACAATCTTGCTAGCCCAAAGCCTTGTACTGAGAGGAAATGCTTCTCGTGCATCCAAACACCTTGAGGCAAAACCCATGCCATTTGTGTCCACCATATCTACCTACTATGTGGTATCTTTTCGCCATTCCAAAGTAAATTACTTGAGTGCTACCTTTAAAATTTCATTCCTTTATCTTTGCAATATATAGCTCATGGAACAAATATTAAAACTATTGTGGTGATGAATATGTAGTTATGTGTCTTAGTTCTTATAAGTTGCTTGTTGAGCGGTAACCATGTTTAGGGACGCCATCAACTTTACCTTTGTTGGATATCATGTGAGATGCTATGCATGTTTGTCTTGTCTGAAGTAAGGGTGATTTATCACGATCAAATGGTTTGAGTATGCATATGTTAGAGAAGAACATTGAGCCGCTAA
The DNA here is from genome assembly GCA_030979885.1 of Lolium multiflorum. Taxonomy (NCBI): domain Eukaryota; kingdom Viridiplantae; phylum Streptophyta; class Magnoliopsida; order Poales; family Poaceae; genus Lolium; species Lolium multiflorum. The sequence continues at coordinate 199,433,648 of CM061750.1, forward strand.
CCAAAGCCATGTATCATGGTGGAAGTTTTCAGTTTGGACATACATCCTCACTCTCTTATGAGAATATTATCGTTGTTGAATGCTTATGCATTAAAGAGGAGTCCATTATCTTGTCTATGTTGTCCGGTATGGATGTCTTAAGTTGAGATCTATTAAAAACGAGAAATCAAATGCAATTGATCTCCTTGGACCTTTGTACATGCGGCATAGAGGTACCCCTTTGTGACACTTGGTTGAAACATATGTTATGCAATGATAATCCAAATCCAAGCTAATAGGACAAGGTGTACTATTGGTATTCTATGCATGAGGCTTGCAACTTGTAGAAGTATTATGCATAGCACATATGAATTATTACTACCGTTGACAAAATTGTTTCTATGTTTTCAAAATAAAGCTCTAGCACAAAATAGTAATCCATTCTTCCCATCGAAGGGCTTTACTTTATGTTGAGTCAGTTACCTACTTCTTTCTATCTTAGAAGCAAACACTTGTGTCAACTATGTTCATTGATTCTTACATGATTATTTATTGCACTTGTTATATTACTCTATGTTGACAATTATCCATGAGATATACATGTTACAAGTTGAAAGCAATTGCTGAAACTTAATCATCCTTTGTGTTGCTTCAATGCTTCTACTTTGAATCTATTGCTTTATGAGTTAGCTCTTATGAAGTCTTGTTGATACTTGTCTTGAAAGTACTATTCATGAAAAGTTTTGTTATATGATTCATTTGTTTAGTCATTATCTCTTTGTTAGCAATCTATTGCTTTGAATCACTCCATTCACTTCATATGCTTTACAATAATGTTGATCAAGAATATGTTGGTATGTCACTTCAGAAATTATTTGTTGTTATCGTTTACCTACTCGAGGCGAGTAGGAACTAAGCTTGGGGATGCTTGATACGTCTCAAACGTATCTATAATTTCTGATGTTCCATGCTAGTTTTATGACAATACCTACATGTTTTGTTCACAATTTATGATGTTTTGATGCATTTTCGGGAACTAACCTATTAACAAGATGCCAGTGCCGTTCCTGCTGTTTTTGGTTCGTAAATCCTACAAAGGAAATATTCTCGAATTGGACGAAATAAACGCCCGAACCTTATTTTGGGAAGCTTCCGAGCACCGAAGAGGGGCCGAGAGATGGGCTATGGGGCCCCCACACCACACCTGACGCGGGCTCCGGGCCGCACACTGGTGAGGCACCCAGTGCCCTCCGACGCCTCTTCGCCTACAAAGTCTCCGACGTGAAAACCTAAAAACATAAACCACGATACGAGAAAAGTTCCGAGCCGCCGCCATCGTGAAGCCAAGTTCGGGGGACAGAGTCTCTATTCCGGCACGCCGCCGGGGAATTGCCCTAAGGCATCTCCATCGACACCACCGCCATCTCCATCAACGCTGTTGTCTCCCATGATGAGGAGGGAGTAGTTCTCCCCGAGGCTAAGGGCTGTACCGGTAGCTATGTGGTTAATCTCTCTCTCGTACTTCAATACAATGATCTCATGAATTGCGTTGCATGATTGAGATCCATATGATGAGCTTTGTAATCTAGATGTAGTTATGTTATTCAAGTGGATTTTACTTATGTGATCTCGGAGACTCCTTGTCCCACGTGTGTAAAGGTGACAGTGTGTGCACCGTGTGGGTCTCTTAGGCTATATTTCACGAGGTACTTGTTCACCGGGTTATGATTTGAGTTGGATGTCTCTATGAAATTGCGGTGTGTTAGTACCTCCTATGAATGCTAAAGTGAAAGCAGTCGTTGTATTAGTACTTGGGAATACATCTTTAAGGGTTGCTTTGCATCCCTACATGGTGAATTAGTGTTCGTCCTCCAGCCGAGATAATTCGGAATAGCATAATGAAGTGCTTATTTATATTAAATTATGATTGCATTGTTGAGAGTGTCCACTAGTGAAAGTATGATCCTAGGCCTTGTTTCTAAGCATTGAAACACCGTTTCCAACAAGTTCTGCTACATGTTCGCTTGCTGCAATATTTACTTCATATCGCAATTACCGTTTTACCCATCTATACCACCTGTGTTTTACTATCTCTTCGCCGAACTAGTGCGCTTATACATCCGACAAGTGTATTAGGTGTGTTAGGGACACAAGAGACTTCTTGTATCTTAATTGCAGTGGTTGCTTGAGAGGACTATCTTGACCTCTACCTCCCCGAGTTCGATAAACCTTGGGTGATTCACTTAAGGGAAACTTGCTGCTGTTCTACAAACCTCTGCTCTTGGAGGCCCAACACTGTCTACAAGAATAGAAGCACACGTAGACATCATATATCAAAACCCCCTGAAAACTTGTTTGTGAGCATTTACAGTGAATCCTTCATCGAAACTGCTTGTCAACACCTTCGCTCCTCGTTGTTCGACACTCTTATTTATCAAAAGTACTACGATACACCCCCTATACTTGGGTCATAAAGACTATTTTCCGGCGCCGTTGCTAGGGGAGTGAAAGCGCTATTGGTAAGGAATTTTTTCCGTACGTGCTGATTTTGTTTCGCTTCTGCTATAAGTCATTATGGAGAGATCCTCTTGAATTTCTATTTGGGAAATCTACTACTATTGCAACGGTAGTGGATGAGGCGCATGTGAGGAAGTAATTCCGTATAAAATACCTATGAAAATTATTGAACGTGTTGGGATAACCGCTATGAAGGGGATGGAACTGCTCATCCCGAGATCATTTACCGTTTTTACATGAATTATGCAGGTTATTCAAGTGTGTATTTCAATGGATGAAGTTAGGAAGAAATTATTTGTTATGTCGCTGTGGTAAGCGGCACATTGGTATAAATCAAGGATGGGCATTCTCTTGATTGGAAGGATATTGTGCCTCTATTTTATTCTAAGTTCTATCCTCCAAGTGAAATTCACAAAGATCGAAACCGTATATATAATTTCTGGCCTCATGATGGAGAGAGTATTGCCCAAGCGTGGGGGAGATTGAGTCTTTAATGCTCAAATGCCCCATTCATGAGCTTCTGCAATATCATCATTGATAATTTCTATGCAAGACTTTCTTTTCAAGATAAAACCTGCTGGATACTACTTGTTCCGGATCATTCACACGCAATAAAGAAGAGTTTAAATGGGACCTTCTTGATCGAATCCAAGAAAATACCGAAGGATGGGAGAATGACAAAGGTAGAGTGTCGTATAAATTATGATTATGAATGCATTGAAACTTTTATGGATACCGATAAATTTCGTAATGAGTGCTACATATGGTCTTGACTCTCAAGTTGTTGCAATTTTTTATAAAGCTTTTACCTCTCATTTTGAATTGCCTAGGAAGAATTTTGATAAGTATCATGAACCTTATAAAGATAAAGGTGATTCACCTATAGGTAAATCTATTGAAATTAAAATTGATCATGTTCTTCCCGAATCTTATATTGAAAAAATCCTTTCCCCTCGCTAAAATGAAGGAGTATTATGTTATAACTAGTGTAGTTAATAAAAGTGCAAAGAAACCTATAGAACCCGAGGAGCAAATAAAGGTTGAACTGTTGTTGCAATAGTTAAAGATCTTATTACTGAAAATGTAGAAGATGGTCATATCATTTTCTGTGAAGACGCTTCTAATATTGTTTCGTATCCTAATAAGTCTAGGAAAGTTGTTCCCATCTCTCCAGTAATTGGTGATCATTGTTATTATGGTTTATGCGACATTGGTGCAAGTATTAGTGCCATTCCTTATGAGCTCTACACGGAAATCATGCATGAAATTGGTTCTTGTGAACTTGAAGATATTGATGTGGTTATTCGGCTAATAGAGAAACTATCTCTCCTATTGGTATTGTTCGAGATGTTGAAGTTCTATGTGGTAAGATTAAATATCCTGGTGACTTTTTGGTACTTGGTTCTGCTGTTAGTAAGTCTTGTCCTATTATTTTTGGTAGACCTTTTCTGAATACTTGTGGAGCTATTATAGATTGCAAGAAAGAGAAAATTGTTACTAAATTTGCTGGTGAATCTTATGAGTTTAACTTCTCTAAATTTGCCAAAACTCCTTATAAAGCTGATTTGCCTAATGGTGATTTTAGAGTTGAACAATGTGCATCTATTGCTCTTGCTGCTAATAATCCTTTGCAGCAACATATATTTGGAGGATAGTGAGAGTGAAGTCTTTGGGGAAGAAAGGGATGAGCTTGATGAAATTTTCCTTGTCAACCTATTCTTAAACATGACTTACCGGTTGAAGATCTAGATGTAACGCCACCACCAAAGGAAGATCCTGTATTTGATTTGAAACCATTACCTGATAATCTTAATGGCTTATATTGATGATAAGAAACATATCTTATTATTAGTGCTAAGCTTTGATTTTGAAGGAAGAGGGTTATGAAATATTGAAGAAACACCGAGGAGCTATTGGCTCTTGATGACTTGAAGGATTTCTCCCGCTTTTGCCAACATGCCATCAACATGGAAGATGATGCAAACCCGTTGTTGAACATCAGTCGTCTAATTCAAGGATGAAGGATGTGTAAGGAATGAGGTATTAAAACTTCTTGAAGCGGTTCATATTGCTATTGCTGTTGAGTAGATGGGTTAGTCCTGGCATTGTGTTCCTAAGAAAGGAGGAATAACTTTTGTACCTAATGATAATGATGAGCTCATTCCTCAAAGAGTAGTTGTAGGGTATAGAATGTGCATTGATTATGAAAAGGTTAATAAAGTTACTAAGAAAGACCATTACCCTTTACCTTTTATTGATCAAATGTTAGAAAGGGTTGTCTAAAAATACTCATTTCATTTTCTTGATGGTTATGGTTTCTGGAGTTATTTGTTAGAGCTAAGATCAAGAGAAAACCACTTTCACTTGTCCCTATGGAACTTATGCTTATAGGCGTATGCCTTTTGGTTTATGTAATGCTCCTGCTACTTTCCAAAGATGCATGTCTGCTATTTTTCATGGATTTTGTGAAAAGATTGTTGAGGTATTTGATATGTCTCCGACGTATCGATAATTTCTTATGTTCCATGCTACATTATTGATGATATCTACATGTTTTATACACATTATATGTCGTATTTACGCATTTTCCGGCACTAACCTATTAACAAGATGCCAGAACGATTCTTATTTCTGTGTTTTTGAGGCTGAAGTCGCAGTGAGAAATGGGGTTTGGACGAAATCACTTGTAGTGTCTGTTTTTGGAAGCTGGAAGACAGGGAAAGGTGGGGCCACGGCGCACCACACTAAGGGGCGGCGCGGCCCTGGGCAACGGCGCCGAGCACCTGGGCTCTTAGGGCCCTCGTGTGGCCCCCGCATTGCCCTTCCGCCTACTTAAGGTCTTCGTGAGCTCTCTGTCCGAGAGCCACGTCCCGGGAAAACCTTCCGGAGACACCCGCCCGCCCGTAATCCATGTTGGGGACCAGGAGGATCGCATCCCGACGCCTGCTGAAGAAAATCATCTCGGAGAGCTGCAAAACTAGCCGTGATGCTTCTCCGGAGTGATGAGTGAGTAGTTCACCCCTGGACTATGGGTCCATAGACGTCCTAAATGGTCGTCTTCTCCTAATTGTGCTTCATTGTTGGATCTTTTGAGCTGCCATGGTCCAGATCTTGTCACGTGGTATTCTGCATGGTGTGTTTGTCGGGGGATCCGATGGATAGGAGTTTCTTTATCATTATGGTGATTATCAATCTATTACCTATGTGTTGTTTATGATCTTGCATGCTCTATAAGATTATTAGTACGAGCCTACGCTTAAATTTTATCTTTAACTCAAGAGGGGAGTGACTAATAATATAGTAGGTGATTGTGTCGTGACTCTGGGGCAGCGATGAGAAGGTTCTAAGGGACACAGCCAGAACATGTTTTATTTATACTGGATGAGGAGCATTGAGTACTATAATGTAGCAGGATGTAGTTGTTGATTACATTACTGTACCATACTTAATGCAATTATCTGTTGCTTACAGCTTATCTCTTTGGAAGGGTTCGGATGATAATTTGAAGGTGGACTTTTTAGGCATAGATGTCTTTGGATATGAGTCCTATATGCTTTATTACGTAATGCCTTTGATTAAATCTCACTATATTTATCATATCATGTATTAGTGTGTGTTTTCTGTTTGTCAATTGCCCGAGCGTAATTTGTTCACCCAACATGCTTTATCTTGTAGGAGAGACACCTCTAGTGAAGCTTGTGGACGGTCCTATTCTTTATCTGCCGTAATCAGCAATTGTTCTTTCTGCTGTTGGACGATGTGTGTTTCCACACGATACGGTTAATCCTTTGTTACAGCCAATAGGTGAGATTGACAACCTCCTTGTTACCGTTGGGAAAAAGTACTTTGGTTGTGTTGTGCGAGTTTCCACGTTGGCGTAGGAATCCCTGGTGGTCATCACGCATCACATTTCGCCACCATCAACCTTCAACGACGTGCTTCTTGGCTCCCTCCTGATTCGATTAAACCTTGGTTTCTTTATAAGGGAAAACTTGCTGTATGCGCCTCCTTACCTTCCTCTTGGAGTTCCCAACGGACGTGTACATCTACGCGCATCAAGTGCATTTTTAAGCGCCGTTGCGCAGGGAAAGGAAAGGTAAAAATTACTCACACTCAGGTTCAACTGGCATCTTCAGCTATTTTCAGCGCGTTGGCAAAAGTACTCAAAGCTATTTCCTTTGGATCCTCCAATTGCATCTTTTGGTTTCTTGTTTACACTAGTTAGGCATAATGGAAAGTAACAGGCTGCCATTTTATTTACCGAGTTAAGACATGGATTGTTTTAAATACGAGAATTAAAAAACCTATGAATCTTATTGCATACTAGTAGCAATGATATTAGTATGACGCTTTGATACCATTGTTGTTAATGATATGAAATTCTTTAAAACTTTGGAGGCTTTAGTTTTGATTGAGCATGATATTTTTTAATTCTCCCAAGCATTGAGAGAAAATTTTCTTTGATATTTTTGCAATATATGGTGATTATAATGATAGTGGTCTTTTTAGTCAAAGCCTACTATGGAGAGCTAGTTTATATTATGATTATACTATACCTCTTACACTTGATGGAGGTGGCTAATGATAGCTACTTTGTTGAATTTGCTCCCACTACAACTAATAAAATTGATTATGCTTATGTGGAGAGTAATAATTTTATGCATGTGGCTCATGACAAGAATGTTTTATGTGATAGTTATATTGTTCAGTTTGTTCATGATACTCTTGAAAGTTATGAGAGAAGGAAACATGGCTATATGCATCTGTAATATTAAGTTTCCCCTCTTTATATTGAGAATCTTCAAATTGTGTTGCTTTTCTCTGCTTACCACTTTGTTCTTCATGGTTGTGTACAAGATTCCTTTTCATAGGAAGTGGGCTAGGCTTAAATGTGTTTTGAATTTGCCTCTTTATGCTCTCTTTTTGCTTCAAATACTATTTCTTGCGAGTGCATCATTAAAGCTACTGAGCCATCTTAATGAATATAAAGAAAGCACTTCTTGGGAGATAACTTCAGACATGTATATGTGGACGTTTGTTTGTGATCCTTAAATTATTGCATGACATTTCTCTTATCTGTTTGAACAAATAAATTCTATATTTAAATTGATAGTAGATTTGGATTCTTGTGAGAAACAGATTTGCATATACATCCACGAATTTGAGCAGAGCCACATGAAAATCAAAAAAAATCTGCGATTTACGTGTGTGATCCTCAGATATGTACGCAGCTTTCATTAGTTTTTGGTTTCAATTGGTAGTTAAGTGCCCCTGTCAGATGCATCTTTACGGACTGTTCTGTTTTTGACAGATTCTGCCTTTTATTTCGCATTGCCGCTTTTGCTATGTTGAATGGGTTTATTTGTTACATTAAAGTTTTGTGCAATGTCCAGAGGTATTAAGAATGATTGTGTCACCTCTGAACATGTTGAATTTTGATTTGTGCACTAACCCTCTAATGAGTTTGCTTGAAGTTTAGTGTGGCAGAAGTTTTCAAAAGGTCAATAGAAGAGGGTGATATTAGGATTGAGAAGAGTGAAAAGTCTAGCTTGGGGATGCCCCGTTGGATCTATGCATATTTTAAGAAGACTCAAGCATCTAAACTTGGGATTTGAATATTTTCTTCATTTAATCAGCAGCCATGGAGTTTCTTTACAGTGAAACTATATTTTTATTCGATCACATCTTATGTATTTACTTGGACGTACGTATTACTTTGTTTTGGTTTTATTATTTTTAATTCTCTGAATAAATTCATCCTTGTGGGGGAGAGAGACGCCCAGCGTGAGTTCATATGAACACATGTGTGATGATGTAACTCACTGATTAGATTTAAGACCCAAGAGGAAGGTGCTGATCGCCTGATGTGAAGTTTCCTCTGAAGAGAAACCAGGTTTAATGGCTGAGGAGGGAGCCAAGAAGCACGTTGAAGGTTGATCGTTGTGAAATCACGATATGAGTGCGAGGATCCAGGCGCCAACGTGAATCTGCTAGTGACTTTAAATGCAGCCAGCAGCTGATGAGGTTGTCAATCTCACGACACAACATAACAAAGGATTAAAGCGTGTCACAGTGGAAGATGATTGTTTGCAAGAAAATAGTAAAACACAATTAGTAGATTGTATGTAAAGAGACGGACAGGGGTCCACAGGTTCACTAGAGATGTCTCTCCCATAAGATAAAAGCATGTTGGGTGAACAAATTACAGGTCGGGCAATTGACAAGTAGAGAAGGGCATAACAGTATGCATGATATGATAAATATGGTGATTTTAATCGGAGCATTACGACAAAGTACATAGACCGCCATCCACGTGCATGCCTATAAAGTCCACCTTCGGGTTATCATCGGAACCCATTTCGTATTAAGTTGCTAAGCAACGAGACAATTGCATTAAGTATGGTGCGTAATGTAATGCGACAACTACATCCTTAGACATAGAATCAATGTTTTGTCTCCCTAGTGGCAACGACACATCACAACCTTAGAACTTTGCATCCTTGTCCCGGAGTGTCAATGGAGGCATGAACCCATTCTCGAGCATAAATACTCCCTCTTGGAGTTAAGAGTACAAACTTGGCGAGCCTCTACTAATAACGAGAGCATGCAAGATCATAAACAACACATAAACATATGAAACAGATTGATAATCACCATAACATAGTATTCTCTATCCATGGATCAGAGCAAACACAACAACAGAATTGAGATAGATGATCTTGATTCCTTGTTGGCGACTCTGAGATCCAACAATGAAGCATGAAGTGGAAGACGACCATCAGCTGCGCTATGGACCACATGGTCCGGTGAACACTCACTCACGTGCGGGCTTGATCATGACGATGAAGAGTCCTCGGGAGATGAATCCCTCTCGACGGGGTGCGGGAGGCGATCTCCTGGATCCCCAGAGATGGGATTCGCGGCGGCGTCTGCGGAAGGTTTTCCGTATCGTGCTCTCGATGCGGGGTTTTCGCGACGGAGGCTTTAAGTAGGCGGAAGGGTAGGTCGGGGGCGACGAGGGCCCACTGCATAGGGCGCGGGCCCCCCTTTAGCCGCGAAGCCCTATGGTGGCGGCGCCTCGTCGCCCATCGTTATCTCTTCGGTCTTACGGAAGCTCCATTTGAAAATAGGACCCTGGGCGGTGATTTCGTCCCAATTCCGAGAATATTTCCTTACTAGGACTGCTGAAACCAAACGAGAAAGTAACAGGCGCTGCGGCATCTTGTTAATAGGTTAGTTCCGAGAAAATGCGTAAATACGACATATAATGTGCATAAAACACAATGAGTATCATCAATAAAAGTAGCATGGAACATAATAAATTATCGTCACAGTTCAGACGTGTAAGGCATCTCTAAACTTGGATTACGCTCGTCCCGAGCGAGTAAAGCGATAACAAAGATAATTTACGAAGTGACATGCCATCATAATGTGGATCATACTATTCTTAAACATATGTAATGAATGCGACGATCAAAACAAAGGTAATGACATGAGTAAACAAGTGAATCATATGACAAAGACTTTTCATGAATAGTACTTCAAGACAAGCATCAATAAGTCTTGCATAAGAGTTAACTCAAAAAGCAATAAATCAAAGTAAAGATATTGAAGCAACACAAAGATGAAGTTTCAGCGGTTGCTTTCAACTTACAACATGTATATCTCATGGATATTGTCAACATAAAGTAATATAACAAGTGCAATATGCAAGTATGCCAGAATCAATGCAGTTCACTGATTTGCTTCTTCAAGGTGGAGAGAAATGAAGTGGCCCGACTCAACAATAAAAGTAAAAGGTCCTTCAAAGAGGAAACATCGATTTTTTGTATTTGTGCTAGAGCTTTTATTTTGAAAACATGAAACAATTTTGTCCACGGTATTAATAAAGCATATGAGTTATGAGAATTATATCTTACAAGTTGCAAGCCTCATGCACAGTATACTACTAGTGTACGCACCTCGTCCTACTTAGCTTGGACTCTCAGGATCTTTGCATGCCATGTTTCAACCAAGTGTCACAAAGGGGTACCTCCATGCCGCACGTACAAAGGTCTAAGGAGAATGCTCGCATTTTGGATTTCTCGCTTTTGATTATTCTAAACTTAGACATCCATACCGGGACAACATGGCAACAGATAATGGACTCCTCTAAATGCATAAGCATGTAGCAACAATTATTATTCTCATATGAGATTGAGGATATATGTCCAGACTGAAACTTCCACCATGATTCATGGCTTTAGTTAGCGGCCCAATGTTCTTACTACTCTAACAATTTTGCATGCTCCAACCACTAAGGTGATAGATCCTTCGGACAGAGGAGACGGACATGCATAGCAACTCACATGATATTCAACAATAGTTGATGGCGTTCCCCAGAAGCATGGTTATCGCACAACAAGCAACTTAATAAAGATAAAGTGCATAAGTACATATTCAATACTACGATAGTTTTAAGGCTATTTGTCCCATGAGCTATATATTGCAAAGGTGAATGATGGAATTTTAAAGGTAGCACTCAAGCAATTTACTTTGGAATGGCGGAGAAATACCATGTAGTAAGTAGATGTCTGGTGGACACAAATGGCATAGTGGTTGGCTCAAGGATTTTGGATGCATGAGAAGTATTCCCGCTCGATACAAGGTTGAGGCTAGCAAGGTTATTTGAAGCAAACTCAAGGATGAACAAAAACTCACATAAAAGACTATTGTAAACATTATAAGACTCTACACACGTCTTCCTTGTTGTTCAAAACTCAATACTAGATATTATCTAGACCATAGAGAGACCAAATATGTAAATCAAATTTTAGCAAGCTCCCTAACTATTTCTTCATTAATGGGTACAAAGCATATTATGCAAAACATGAGCACCATAATTGCCAAGTATCACATTATCAAGACATTTTAGAATTACTACATAGCATTTTTCAATTCAAAATAACATAACAGATTGTGAAGAAACTTCGCGTGAGACATTATGAGTAAAACTATAAAGGACATGTTGTCCATATGCAACAGCGGAGCGTGTCTCTCTCCACAAAGTGAATGCTAGGATCCATTTTATTGAAACAAAACAAAAACAAGACGCTCCAAGTTAAGAACACAAGATGTGATTGAATAAAAATATGGTTTCATTAGGAAACCGATGATGTTGTCGATGAAGGATGGGCATCCCCAAGCTTAGACGCTTGAGTCTTCTTAAAATATGCGAGGGGGTGAACCACGGGGGCATCCCCAAGCTTGAGCTTTCCTCCTCTTGATCATAGTATATCATACTCTCTTGACCCTTAGAAACTTCTTCACCAAACTTCAAGCAAACTCATTAGAGGGTTAGTGCACAATTAATAATTCTCATATTGAGAGGTGACATAAATATTCTTTACACTTCTGGACATTGCACAAAGCTACTGGACATTAATGGATCAAAGAAATTCATCCAACATAGCAAAAGAGGCAATCACGAAATAAAGCGAGAATCTGTCAAAAAGCAGAGCAGTCAGCTGAACTGAATTTAAAAAGATGGCACCGAGACTTGCTCAAATGGAAAAACTCAAAACTAATGAAAGTTGCGTACATATCGAGGATCACGCATAAAATGGCAGATTTTTTGAATTTTCTACAGAGGCTTTGTGCCGGGTCGTGACGGAACAGCAATGCTGTTTCTGCGCGACGATCCCAAATATAACATCAACTTTGACATAGAGGCACTTGCTTTAAAAAACATGATGAGAGGATTTGCTACGGTAATGGCTCTTCTTCAAGACTCAAATATAAAACAAAACATGTAAACAAAAACATGGATTTGTCTCCCATGCAGCGCTTTTTCTTAACGCCTTTCAGCTAGGCGCGAAAGTGCAAATCAAGTAACATCGAGTAGAAGCATCAACATCATAACTTGTTCTAACAATAAATCACAAGGCAACTTCATTCTCTTTCTAGGGAAGTGTTCCATACCCTTTTGTGAGAGGAAATTGATATTTAATGTTACCTTCCCTCATATCGTGGCATCAACGGTTCGAAGAAAAGGTCTTACAACACAATAGGACAAGATGCATTACATTCAATATCAGGAACAACAAAATCACAGGGACTTCAAGTTTATTGTTAGTAATGTGCACATTATCCAATCCTCCCAAAGGTTTCTTTTTAACATTATAGAGATTAACATCCAAATAACAATTCTTCAATGGTGGCAAGTCAAACATATCTTTAAATCTTTTTGAACAAGAAGCCCTTTTCCAAGATCATAAGCGACACATTCAAAGTCATTGAATTTCATTTTAATGATGGGCTCCCAACCATCTTCTAACTTTCTAGGAATAGAAGTTTCAAGTTTTAGTTTCTCTTCTCTAGCTTTTATGAGAGCATTTGTAATATGTTTTGTAAAATTTATAGCACTAGCATTAGGACTTTTAGCAAGTTTTTGTAAGAACTTTATAACTTCAGAGATGTGGCAATCATCAAAATCTAAATCATTATGAGCTACAGCAATGGGATCATTGTTCCCAAGGTTGGAAAAATTTAGTTTTATCACAGCGGTTTCGAGTTTTAGCAATTTCAGCGGTTTTGTTAGCTTTGCACTAGGAGTAGACTTCCAACACCAATTATTTTACCATTGATAGTAGGAGGTGCAGCAACATGTGAAGAATTAACACTACTAGTGGTGGTAATAGTCCAAACTTTAGCTACATTATTCTCTTTAGCTAGTTTTTCATTTTCTTCTCTATCCCACCTAGCACGCAGTTCAGCCATTAATCTTATATTCTCATTAATTCTAACTTGGATGGCATTTGCTGTAGTAGTAATCTTATTATCAATATCATTATTAGGCATAACTTTCAAATTTAAAAGATTAACATCAGAGGCTAGTCTATCAACTCTAGATGCAATAATATCAATTTTATCATTTTCCTCAAAATTTGTTAAAAGCAGTTTGTGTACTAATAAATTCTTTAAGCATAGCTTCAAGACCACAGGGTACACTCCTATTATTATTGTAAGAATTCCCATAAGAATTACCATAACCATTACCATTAGCAGGATATGGCCTATAGTTATTACAAGAGTTGTTCCTATAAGCATTGTTGTTGAAATTATTGTTTTTAATGAAATTCACATCAACATTTTCTTCTTGAGCAACCAATGAAGCTAAAGGAACATTATTAGGATCAACATTAGATCTACCATTCACAAGCATAGACATAATCACATCAATCTTATCACTCAAGGAAGAGGTTTCTTCAAGGAATTTACCTTCTTACCTTGTGGAGCTCTTTCCGTGTGCCATTCAGAGTAATTTATCTTCATATCATCAAGAAGTTTTGCCGCCCCCAAAGTGATGGACATAAAGGTACCTCCAGTCAATAAATTCCGAGAAAAAATTTATCCTGCATAGAAGGTTTGGATGATCATCCAAGTAGTCAGTCCATGGGTTGGGAAATTCTTTACCAAAGTTTTCATTCTCTCCCATGCTTGAGCAACATGTTCTTTATCTAATTGCTTAAAATTCATTATGCTACTTCTCAAAGATATAATTTTAGCGGGAGGATAATATCTACCAATAAAAGCATCCTTACATTTAGTCCATGAATCAATACTATTCTTAGGCAAAGATAGCAACCAATCTTTAGCTCTTCCTCTTAATGAGAAAGGAAATACTTTCAATAATATCATCTACATCTTTATACTTTTGCATTTCACAAAGTTCAACAAAATTATTGAGATGGCCAGCAGCATCATCAGAACTAACACCAGAAATTGATCTCTCATAACCAAGTTCATTAAAGCAGGTTTAATTTCAAAGAATTCTGCTGTAGTAGCAGGTGGAGCAATAGGTGTGCATAGGAAATCATTATTATTTGCATTTGTGAAGTCACACAACTTAGTATTTTCGGGGTATTCATTTTAGCAATAATAAACAAACTAGATAAAGTAAATGCAAGTAACTAATTTTTTTGTGTTTTTGATATAGAGAGCAAGACAGTAAATAAAGTAAAACTAACTAATTTTTTTTGTTTTGTTTAGGTGCAGCAAACAAAGTAGTAAATAAAATAAAGCAAGACAAAAACAAAGTAAAGAGATTGAGAAGTGGAGACTCACAGGGCGTGTCTTGATCTCACCGACAGGCGCTGAGAAGAGCGGCACGTGGAGGCAATTCTGCAATGTGTAACTTTTCTTGGGTCCCAACGCAGCTCGAAAAGAAGCTTGATGGCGTGTAACTCACGTTCGTTGGGAACCCCAAGAGGAAGGTATGATGCGCACGGTACAAGTTTTCCCTCAGAAAGAAACCAAGATTTAATCGAACCGGGAGGAGCCAAGAAGCACGTTGAAGGTTGATGGTGGCGAAATGTGATGCGGCGCAACAGCAGGGATTCCGGCAACGTGGAATCTGCACAACAAAACCAAAGTACTTTGTCCCAACGAAACAGTGAGGTTGTCAATCTCACCGGCTTCTGTAACAAAGGATTAAGCGTATCGAGTGGAAGATGATTGTTTGCAAAATAGTAAAACACAATTGCAGTAGATTGTATGCTATGTAAAGAATAGGACCGGGGTCCACATTCACTAGAGGTGTCTCCCATAAGATAAAAGCATGTTGGGTGAACAAATTACAGTCGGGCAATTGACAAATAGAAAGGGCATAACATTGGACATACATGATATGATAAATATTGTGATATTTAATCAGGCCATTACGACAAAGTACATAGACCGCCATCCGAATGCATCTATGCCTAAAAACTCCACCTTCGGGTTATCATCCGGAACACCTTCCGGTATTAAGTTGCAAGCAACGAGACAATTGCATTAAGTATGGTGCGTAATGTAATCAACAACTACATCCTTAGACATAGCATCAATGTTTTATCCCTAGTGGCAACGACATCACAACCTTAGAACTTGTCACTGTCCCAGGTGTCAATGAAGGCATGAACCCACTATTTAGCACGCTCCCTCTTGGAGTTAAGAGTACAAACTTGGCCAGAGCCTCTACTAATAACGGAGAGCATGCAAGATCATAAACAACACATAAACAATAGATTGATAATCACCATAACATAGTATTCTCTATCCATCGGATCGACAAACACAACATATAGAATTACGAGATAGATGATCTTGATCATGTTAGGCAGCTCACAAGATCCAACAATGAAGCAAAATTAGGAGAACGACCATCTAGCTACTGCTATGGACCCATGGTCCAGGGGTGAACTACTCACTCATCACTCAGGAGCGATCATGGCGATGAAGAGTCCTGGGAGATGAATCCCCTCTCCGGCAGGGTGCCGGCGATCTTCTGAATCCCCGAGATGGGATTGCGGCGGCAGCGTTTTTAGTATCGTGGCTCTCGGTCTGGGTTTAGGAGGAGGCTTTAAGTAGGCGGAAGGGTAGGTTAGGGGGCCGCAGAGCCCACACCATAGGGCGGCGCGGGCCCCTACGGCGCGGCCCTATGGTGGCGGCCTCGTACCCCGCTTCGTTATCTCTCGGTCTTGAAGCTCCGTGCAAAAATAGGACCCTGGGCGGTGATTTCGTCCAATTAAGAGATATTTCCTTGCGGTTTACGAAACCAAAAAGAGAAAACAGCGGCTCTTCGGCATCTTGTTAATAGGTTAGTTCCGAAATGCGTAAATACGACATATAATGTGCATAAACCATGTAGGTATCATCAATAAAGTAGCATGGAACATAAGAAATTATCGACACGTTGGAGACGTATCATAGGTTTTAGTTTTAATGTTCATGGCGAAGGTTGAAACTGCTTCGTTAATTGTTATATGGTTGGAAACGGAAATGCTACATGTAGTAATTGGTAGAATGTCTTGAATAATTTGATACTTGGCAATTGTTGTGCTCATGTTTAAGCTCTTGCATCATATACTTTGCACCTATTAATGAAGAAATACATAGAGCTTGCTAAAATTTGGTTTGCATAATTGGTCTCTCTAAGGTCTAGATAATTTCTAGTATTGGGTTGAACAACAAGGAAGACGGTGTAAAGTCTTATAATGTTTACAATATGTCTTTTATGTGAGTTTTGCTGCACCGGTTCATCCTTGTGTTTGTTTCAAATAACCTTGCTAGCCTAAACCTTGTATCGAGAGGGAATACTTCTCATGCATCCGAAATCCTTGAGCCAACCACTATGCCATTTGTGTCCACCATACCTACCTACTACATGGTATTTCTCCGCCATTCAAGTAAATTGCTTGAGTGCTACCTTTAAATTTCCATCATTCGCCTTTGCAATATATAGCTCATGGGACAAAATAGCCTTAAAACTATTGTGGTATTGAATATGTACTTATGCACTTTATCTCTTATTAAGTTGCTTGTTGTGCGATAACCATGTTCTTGGGGACGCCATCAACTCTTTGTTGAATATCATGTGAGTTTATATGCATGTCCGTCTTGTCGAAGTAAGAGAGAGATCTACCACCTTAATGTTTGGAGCATGCATATTGTTAGAGAAGAACATTGGGCCGCTAACTAAAGCCATGAATCATGGTGGAAGTTTCGGTTTTGGACATATATCCTCAATCTCATATGAGAACACTAATTGTTTCCACATGCTTATGCATTAAAGAGGAGTCCATTATCTATTTTCCATGTTGTCCCGGTATGGATGTCTAAGTTGAGAATAATCAAGCGAAATCCAAAATGCGAGCTTTCTCCTTAGACCTTTGTACGGCGGCATGGAGGTACCCCTTTGTGACACTTGGTTAAAACATGTGTATTGCGATGATCCGGTAGTCCAAGCTAATTAGGACAAAGTGCGGGCACTATTAGTATACTATGCATGAGGCTTGCAACTTGTAAGATATAATTTACATAATACATATGCTTTATTACTACCGTTGACAAAATTGTTTCATGTTTTCAAAATAAAAGCTCTAGCACAAATATAGCAATCGATGCTTTCCTCTTTGAAGGACCTTTCTTTTCCTTTTATTGTTGAGTCAGTTTACCTATCTCCACCTTAAGAAGCAAACACTTGTGTGAGCGGCATTGATTCCTACATTTGCACTTGTTATATTACTTTACATTGACACTATCCATGAGATATACATGTTATAAGTTGAAAGCAACTTATTTGAACTTAATCTTCCCATTTTCACAACCCTATACTTTGATTTATTGCTTTATGAGTTAACTCTTATGCAAGACTTATTGATGCTTGTCTTGAAGTACTATTCATGAAAAGTCTTTGCTTTATGATTCATTTGTTTACTCATGTCATTATCATTGTTTTGATCGCTGCATTCATTACATATGCTTACAATAGTATGATCAAGGTTATGATGGCATGTCACTAAGTATCCTTGTTATCGTTTACACCCGAACGGAGACGGGGATGCTGATACGTCTCCGACGTATCGATAATTTCTTATGTTCCATGCTACATTATTGATGATATCTACATGTTTTATACACATTATATGTCGTATTTTCGGTCTCGCACTAACCTATTAACAAGATGCCGAAGGGCCAGTTCTTTGTTTATTGTTTTTGGTTTCAGAAATCCTAGTAAGAAATATTCTCGGAATTGGACGAAATCAACGCCGGGGGTCTTTTGCACGAAGCTTCAGACCGAGGGGAAAGGAAGTGGGGCCACGAGCGCCGCCACACTAGGGCGGCGCGCCCAGGCCTTGGCCGCGCGGCCCTAGCGTGTGGGGCCTCGTGTGGCCCCCGCGCCAACCCTGCCAAAGTCTTCGCGGGAAACCTCTGTACGAGAGCCCGATACGGAAAACCTTCCGACGCCGCCGCCGCCAATCCCATCTCGGGGGATTCAGGAGATCGCCTCCGGCACCCTGCCGGAGAGGGGAATCATCTCCGGGAGGACTCTTCATCGCCATGATCGCCTCCGGATTGATGTGTGAGTTCGCCTGGACTATGGGTCCATAACAGTAGCTAGATGGTCGTCTTCTCCTAATTGTGCTTCATTGTTGGATCTTGTGAGCTGCCTGATCAAGATCATCTATCTGTAATACTATATGTTGTGTTTGTCGGGATCCGATGGATAGAATACTATGTTATGGTGATTATCAATCTATTACCTATGTGTTGTTTATGATCTTGCATGCTCTCCGTTATTAGTAGAGGCTCTGGCCAAGTTTTTGCTCTTAACTCAAGAGGTAGTATTTATGCTCGATAGTGGGTTCATGCCTCCATGAAGCTGGGGGAGTGAGAAAGTTCTAAGGTTGTGGATGTCTGTTGCCACTAGGGATAAAACATTGATGCTATGTCTAAGGATGTAGTTGTTGATTACATTACGCACCATACTTAATGCAATTGTCCATTGTTTGCAACTTAATACTTGGAAGGGGTTCGGATGATAATTTGAAGGTGGACTTTTTAGGTATAGATGCATGTTGGATGGCGGTCCTGTACTTTGTCGTAATGCCCGATTAAATCTCACTATATTTATCATATCATGTATGTCCAATGTTATGCCTTTCTATTTGTCAATTGCCCGATGTAATTTGTTCACCCAACATGCTTTTATCTTATAGACACCTCTAGTGAACTGACCCGGTCCTATTCTTTACATCGCATATAAATCTGAATTGTTCTTTCTTTTATTTTCTTCGCAAACAATCATCTTCTTTTAATCTATTAATCCTTTGTTACAAGAACGGTGAATTGACAACCTCCGTTCCGTTGGGCAATGTTTGGTTGTGTTGTGTAGGTTACACGCTTGTGAGTCCACGGTGTTCGCCGCATCACATTTCGCCACCATCAACCTTCAACGTGCTTCTTGGCTCCTCCTGGTCGATTAAACCTTGGTTTCTTTCTGAGGGAAAACTTGCCACTGTGCGCATCATACCTTCCTCTTGGGGTTCCCAACGGACGTGTACATCTACGCGCATCAGTATTCATGGATGATTTTTCTGTCTATGGGAATTGTTTTGATAATTGCTTGCGAAACCTTGATAAATTTTTGCAGAGATGTGAAGAAACTAACCTTGTTCTTAATTGGGAGAAATGCCACTTTATGGTTAATGAAGGAATTGTATTGGGACATAAAATTTCTGAGAGAGGTATTGAAGTAGATAGAGCTAAAGTTGAAGCAATTGAGAAGATGCCTATCCTAGGGATGTTAAAGGTATTCGTAGTATTCTTGGTCATGCTGGTTTTTATAGGAGATTTACTAAAGATTTCTCTAAAATTTCAAAGCCTCTTACTAATCTTCTTCAAAAAGATGTACCTTTTGTTTTTGATGATGATTGTAAGGAAGCCTTTGAAACTCTAAAGAAGCCTTAACAATGCTCGTAGTTGAACCTCCCGATTGGAATTTGCCTTTTGAAATTATGTGTGATGCTAGTGATTTTCTGTAGCTCTGGTCTTGGACAACAGTAGATAAAAAATTGAATGTTATTCATTATGCTAGTAAAACTCTAGATCTTGCTCAAAGAAATTATGCTATAAGTGAGAAAGAGTTATTAGCCGTATCTTTGCATGTGAAAATTTAGATCCTATATTGTTGATTCAAAAGTCACAATTCATCGATCATGCTGCAATTAGTACCTTATGGAAAAGAAAGATGCTAAGCCAAGGCTTATTAGATGGGTGTTCTTTTGCAAGAATTTGATTTACATATTGTAGATAGAAAAGGTGATGATAATCCTGTTGCTGATAATTTTCTAGATTGGAAAATATTGCTTATGATCCTGTTCCTGTTAATGATAGTTTCCAAATGAACAATTGGCTGTAATAAAGGTGAGCTCGCGAGATAGTCCTTGGTATGCAGATTATTCTAACTTTATTGTTTATACTTGCCTCAACCTTTTTCAGCTCAGCAAAGGAGGAAATTCTTTTATGATTTGAGGCATTACTTTTGGGATGACCCACATATAAAGAAGGAGTGGATGGTATTATGCGAAGATGTGTCCCAGAATATGAACAACAAGAGATATTGAGTAAGTGCCATGGTAGTGTTTATGGAGGACATCACGCGGAGAGATGAAGCACAAAAGTTCTACAATCAGGTTTTTATTGGCCAACACTTTTTATAGATGCAAGGAAGTTTATCTTATCTTGTGATGAATGTCAAAGGTTGGTAATATCTCTAGACGCAATGAAATGCCTATGAATTATCTCTTGTTATTGAACCATTTGATTGTTGGGGATTTGACTTCATGGGTCCTTTCCTTTTTTTAGAAGGTAACACTCATATACTTGTCGTGTTGATTATGTTACTAAATGGGTGGAAGCCATACCTACAAAGAGTTGCTGATGGTGAGACCTCTTTAAAAATGCTTTTAGATGTTATTTTTCCTAGATTTGGAGTACCTAGATATATTATGACTGATGGAGGTTCTCACTTTATTCATGGTGGTTTTAGAAAAACTCTTCCTAGATATGGTATTAATCATAGAATTGCTTCAGCTTATCATCCTCAAACTAGTGGGCAAGTAGAATTATCAAATAGAGAAATTAAATCTATCTTGCAAAAGACTGTTAATAAATCTAGAAATTTTTTGGACTAGTAAGTTAAAGGAAGCATTGTGGGCTTATAGAATTGCTTATAAAAATCCTATGGGAATGTCTCCTTATAAAATGGTTTATGGAAAAGCTTGTAACTTACCTTTAGAATTAGAGCACAAAGCTTATTGGGCTGTAGAGAACTTAATAAAGATTTTAAACTTGCGGTAAGAAAAGGTTGCTACAATTGAGTTCTTTAGATGAATGGAGAAGTGAAGCTTATGAAAATGCTAAACTTTTTAAGGAGAAGGTTAAGAAATGGCATGATAGAAGAATTATTAAAAGAGAATTCAATGTTGGAGATAAAGTCCTATTGTATCGGTCTCGTCTCAGATTTTTTGCAGGGAAATTATTTTCAAAATGGGAAGGACCATATGTCATTGAGGAGGTGTATCGTTCGGGAGCAATAAAAATGCTGAAAGATGATGCTACACAAGTGGTGAATGGACAAAGACTCAAGCATTATATTCCAAAATTCTTATAATGAAGATATTGATGTTATTCAAGTGGTGACTCCGGAGCTTTCATCAAAAACCAAATTGACAGTTCTGCAGATTCGACTTTGAATAGGTGCAATTTAGTAATAAAAGTCCGCGTTTAACTTCGAACAATATTTCTACTATTTATGGAAAATATGAAAAATACGAGATTGAAACGGAGTGGAGGAGACACACGAGCGTGCCCCATGGGTCGGGCGGGCCCGGCTGCGCGCCTGTGGGGACAACCCGGGTAGTTTCCACTCATTTTCGGCATGGTGCCTTCCTTTTGTCGTGAAAATATTTGCTATATAATCCCCGGATCCCAGGAGGTCCGTATATCGTTTTCTCGTCGTGTTTTGTTTCGAGTTTTCTGCCAGATTTGTTTTCGGATCTAGAGCCACCATGTCTTCGTCGGAACCTCCGAAGGACAACTTCTTTGAGAATGTCGTCAACCCGTACATGAACGAGTTGAAGATGCATCCCAAGGAATTCTGCTCGTAGGAGAGTTGCAGATAGAAGATGTTCGGGGACCTAAAGAAGAAGGAAGCTTGGAGGACAGGATGGAGAAACTAGAACAAGAGGTCTTCACCTACAAGAAGATGGCTGGCGTGAAGTGGACATCTTCCACGAATTGTGTCCGAGCTTATTGGTGAACACGAGAAGGAGACAAAGCTGTGGGCGATATCCTCTCACTTCACAACACTACCAACCAACACGCAACTTTATGATGTTCAAAATCAAAGTGAGTATGAAAACGAGGTTTAAACGCATTAGCTATGCTGCTAGTTTCGGGATTCACGAGACCAAGACATCGTTTTGATGGAGAGCCTCTTCCTTGGAAGTTTGGTGACGAGAAGAATCCACCACCATCACCACCGAAGGAGTAATTCATCATTGGTATTGGCATCCCCTTGGTTTGTTCCAAGCTTGGGGGAGTGCCGCGGTATCATATCATCACTATATTTATCTTTTTACTATCATGAGTAGGGAAGTTATCATATAAGATGGTTTGTAGTGTGGAAGTATCTCTCTCTTAGTTGGTTGTCTATGTATCCGTTGGTGTGAGCTATCGTTATGGAATATTAATGAGAAGTCTTATCATTTACTTTTTGCACACTTTATTTTAGTTTGCAATTTTTTATATGATTACTCTTGACATTAGTATTGATATCACTTTGGGAGCATCAAGTAAATCTATTTGGTTTTGCAAACTTAGCATTGGTCAATAGCAACAATACTTTGATGTTTAAATAGAAAAGGGAAATACATGTAGATATATTACTTTATTATCTTTTGCTAATGAGTTTAGTATTGAAGTTAAAATTGCTTGTGCTTAAAACGATGCATGATTGTTTCTATCACATGTATATTTCTTTGCTTCCCTCAACTCTTATGCTTGCTACCCAACCTTGCTAGCCAAAGACACGTATTGAGAGGAATGCTTCTCATACATCCAAAACCTTAGACCAAACCCATGCCATTTGTGTCCACCATAACTACCTACTATGTGGTATTTTGCGCCACTCCAGTAAATACTTCATGTGCTACCTTTAAATAATTCAAACTATATTACTCCTTATTTGTGTCAATGTTTTATAGCTCATGAGGAAGTATGTGGTGTTCTATCTTTCAATCTTGTTGGGCGGACTTTCACCAATGGACTAGTGGAACATCCGCTTATCCAATAATTTTGCAAAAATTGCTGGCATTAAATAACTTTCATTAATAATTCTCTTCACATGTTTTGCCCTGATTTATCAGTAAGCAACTTAATTTTACAATAGACACTCCTCCATGGTATGATAAATGTTGGAAGGCACCCGAGGATTTGGTTAGCCATGGCTTGTGAAAGCAAAGGTTGGGGGGAGAGTGTCATCCATAATAAAACTAAAATACATGTGTAAACAAAGAAGGGGATGATCTACCTTCTAGAGATGACATCCTTCATGGGAGCCGCTCTTGGAAGGTCTTTTGGCAAGGGTGTTAGAGTGCCCACTACCATTCGTTGACAAACACCGCTCAAAATCTTACTTTTATGCTCTTTATATGATTTCAAAACTTGAAAAGCTCTAGCACATGATTTAATCCTGCTTCCCTGATGGCGTGTAACTCACACGTTCGTTGGGAACCAAGAGGAAGGTATGATGCGGACGCAAGTTTTCCCTCAGAAAGAAACCAAGGTTTAATCGAACCGTGGGAGCCAAGAAGCACGTTGAAGGTTGATGGTGGCGAAATGTGATGCGGCGCACAACAAGGATTCCGACGCCAACGTGGAATGCACAACAAAACCAAGTACTTTGCCCCAACGAAGCAGTGGGGTTGTCAATCTCTGGCTTGCTTTAAACAAAGGATTAAACGTATCGAGTGGAAGATGATTGTTTGCAAGAAAATAGTAAAACACAATTGCAGTAGATTGTATGCTATGTAAAGAATAGGACCGGGGTCCACAGTTCACTAAGTGTCTCTCCCATAAGATAAAAGCATGTTGGGTGAACAAATTACAGTCGGGCAATTGACAAATAGAGAGGGCATAACAATGCATGTACATGATATGATAAATATAGTGAGATTTAATTTGGGCATTACGACAAAGTACATAGACCGCCATCCAAGCGCATCTATGCCTAAAAAGTCCACCTTGAGGTTATCATCCGAACCCCTTCGGTATTAAGTTGCTAAGCAACAGTTGCATTAAGTATGGTGCGTAATGTAATCGACAACTACATCCTTAGACATAGAATCAATGTTTTATCCCTAGTGCAGCACATCACAACCTTAGAACTTTACTCACTTGTCCCGGTGTCAATGAAGGCATGAACCCACTATCGAGCATAAATACTCCCTCTTGGAGTTAAGAGTACAAACTTGGCCGAGAGCCTCTACTAATAACGGAGAGCATGCAAGATCATAAACAACACATAAACAATAGATTGATAATCACCATAACATAGTATTCTCTATCCATCGGATCCAGACAAACACAACATATAGAATTACATATAGATGATCTTGATCATGTTAGGCAGCTCACAAGATCCAACAATGAAGCACAACAAGGAGAAGACGACCATCTAGCTCTGCTATGGACCCATGGTCGGTGAACTACTCACTCATCACTCCCGGAGGCGATCATGGCGATGAAGAGTCCTCTGGAGATGAATCCCCCTCGGCGGTCTGGGAGCGATCTCCTGAATTCCCGAGATGGGATTCGCGCGGTGGCGTCTCGGAAGGTTTTCCGTATCGTGGCTCTCGGTGCTGGGGTTTCGCGACGGGGCTTTAAGTAGGCGAAAAGGGTAGGTCGAGGGGCGACGAGGGCCACACCATAGAGGCGGCGGGCCCCTCTGACCGCGCGGCGCTATGGTGGCGGCGCCTCGTCGTCCCACTCGTTATCTCGGTCTTGGAAGCTCCGTGCAAAAATAGGACCACAGGCGAAGATTTCGTCAATTCGAGAATATTTCCTTACTAGGATTTGAAACCAAAAAGACAACAGCAACCGGCTCTTCGGCATCTCGTTAATAGGTTAGTTCAGAAAAATGCATAAATATGACATATAATGTGCATAAAACATGTAGTATCATCAATAAAGTAGCATGGAACATAAGAAATTATCGATACGTTGGAGACGTATCAGCATCCCCAAGCTTAGTTCTGCTCGTCCCGAGAGTAAACGATAACAAAGATAATTTAGAAGTGACATGCCATCATAATCTTGATCATACTATTTGTAAACATATGTAATGAATGCAGCGATCAAAACAAAGGTAATGACATGAGTAAACAACTGAATCATATAGCAAAGACTTTTCATGAATAGTACTTCAAGACAAGGATCAATAAGTCTTGCATAAGAGTTAACTCATAAAGCAATAAATCAAAGTAAAGGTGTTGAAGCAACACAAAGGAAGATCAAGTTTGGTTTGCTTTCAACATGTATGTATATCTCATGGATATTGTCAACATAAAGTAATATAACAAGTGCAATATGCAAGTATGTAGGAATCAATGCAGTTCACACAAGTGTTTGCTTCTTAAGGTGGAGAGATAGGTAAACTGACAACATAAAAGTAAAGAAAGGTCCTTCAAAGAGGAAAGCATCGATTGTTGTATTTGTGCTAGAGCTTTTATTTTGAAAACATGAAACAATTTTGTCAACGGTAGTAATAAAGCATATGAGTTATGTAAATTATATCTTACAAGTTGCAAGCCTCATGCATAGTATACTAATAGTGTCCGCACTCGTCCTACTTAGCTTGGACTAGGATCTTTGCATTCCATGTTTCCACCAAGTGTCACAAAGGGTACCTCCATGCCGCACAAGGTCTAAGGAGAATGCTCGCATTTTGGATTTCTCGCTTTTGATTATTCTCAACTTAGACATCCATACCGGGACAACATGGACAACAGATAATGGACTCCTCTTAAATGCATAAGCATGTAGCAACAATTATTATTCTCATATGAGATTGAGGATATATGTCCAAATGAAACTTCAACCATGATTCATGGCTTTAGTTAGCGGCCCAATGTTCTTCTCTAACAATTTTGCATGCTCCAACCACTAAAATGATAGATCCTTCAGACAAGACGGACATGCATAGCAACTCACATGATATTCAACAATAGTTGATGGCGTTCCCCAGAAGCATGGTTATCGCACAACAAGCAACTTAATAAAAGATAAAGTGCATAAGTACATATTCAATACTACGATAGTTTTTAAGGCTATTTTGTCCCATGAGCTATATATTGCAAAGGTGAATGATGGAATTTTAAAGGTAGCACTCAAGCAATTTACTTTGGAATGGCGGAGAAATACCATGTAGTAGGTAGGTATGGTGGACACAAATGGCATAGTAGTTGGCTCAAGGATTTTGGATGCATGAGAAGTATTCCCTCTCGATACAAGGTTTAGGCTAGCAAGGTTATTTGAAGCAAACTCAAGGATGAACCGGTGCAGCAAAACTCACATAAAAGACATATTGTAAACATTATAAGACTCTACACCGTCTTCCTTGTTGTTCAAAACTCAATACTAGATATTATCTAGACCTTAGAGAGACCAAATATGCAAATCAAATTTTAGCAAGCTCTATGTATTTCTTCATTAATGGGTACAAAGCATATGATGCAAGAGCTTAAACATGAGCACAACAATTGCAAAGTATCACATTATCCAAGATATTTTAGAATTACTACATGTAGCATTTTCCAATTCCAACCATATAACAATTTAACGAAGAAGAAACTTCGCCTTGAACATTATGAGTAAAGCCTAAGGACATATTTGTCCATATGCAACAGCGGAGCGTGTCTCTCTCCCACAAAGTGAATGCTAGGGTCCATTTTATTCAAACAAAAACAAAAACAAAAACAAACCGACGCTCCAAGTAAAGAACACAAGATGTGATTGAATAAAAATATAGTTTCGGGGAGTAACACGATGATGTTGTCGATGAAGAAGGGGATGCCTTGGGCATCCCAAAGCTTAGATCTTGAGTCTTCTTAAAATATGCGAGAACCACGGGGCATCCCCAAGCTTAGAGCTTTCACTCCTCTTGATCATAGTATATCATTCTCTCTCTTGACCCTTGAAAACTTCCTTCACACCAAACTTCAAGCAAACTCATTAGAGGGTTAGTGCACAATTAATAATTCATACATTCAGGTGACACAATCATTCTTTACACTTCGGACATTGCATAAAGCTACTTGGACATTAATGGATCAAAGAAATAAATCCAACATAGCAAAAGAGGCAATGCGAAATAAAAGGCAGAATCTGTCAAAAACAGAACAGTAAAGAAAGACAATTTAAAGCGGCACCAGACTTGCTCAAATGGAAAAACTCAAAACTAATGAAAGTTGCATATGAGGATCACGCTCGTAAATTGGCAGATTTTTCGAATTTTCTACAGAGGCTGTGCCCATATTCGAGACAGCAATCTGTTTCGCGCACG
The DNA here is from genome assembly GCA_030979885.1 of Lolium multiflorum. Classification (NCBI taxonomy): domain Eukaryota; kingdom Viridiplantae; phylum Streptophyta; class Magnoliopsida; order Poales; family Poaceae; genus Lolium; species Lolium multiflorum. The sequence goes on from CM061750.1 coordinate 199,461,072, forward strand.
ATCCCAAATATAACATCAACTTTGACATAGAAACTTTACTTGCACAAAAACATGATAAGGAGAGGTTGCTACAGTAGTAAACAACTTCCAAGACTCAACAAAACAAAAAATTGCTGTAGTAAAAACATGGGTTGTCTCACATAAGCGCTTTTCTTTAACGCCTTTCAGCTAGGCGCAGAAAGTGCAAATCAAGTATTATCGAGAGTAGAAGCATCGACATTATTACCTTGGGTGTTGGGAGTTTTCTCAACAATGCATGTTATCTCGTCTATGTAAGTTTCAGAGGCTCCTTTTTCATTATTCTTAGGCTTGCTATTCTCATCAAACAAATTTTCAGGAACAAGCCAACCATAGTTATTTTCTAGAGCTTCATGCATTCCTAGGAGTTTACAAGGTATTGTTGTCTTAACCTCCCCACCATCATTAATATCATTAGTGTACTTTACTCTCTCCATGTCCATCTTTTCAAGGAGACTAACAAAATTGGTGTAAGAACCAAGCATTTTATATTTAGCAAAGACTTTTCTAGCCTCTCTTGCTACACCACCAAATTCTTTAAGAAGGGTTTCTAAAACAAAGTCTTTCTTCTCTCCTTCCTCCATATCACCAAGTGTGAGAAACATGTGTTGGATTATAGGATTGAGATTAACAAATTTAATTTCCAGCATGTGTACTAAAGAAGCAACAGCAATTTCATAAGTAGGAGCAAGTTCTACCAAGTGTCTATCCTCAAAATCTTCAGCTGTGCTAACATGAGTGAAAAATTCCTCTATATTATCTCTTCCAATTATAGACCCTCGGCCTACCGGTATGTCTTTTAAAGTAAACTTAGGAGTAAGCATGATGAAATAAGCAAAAAGTAAACTAGGCAAACAAAGTAAAGACAAGTAACTAATTTTTTGTGTGTTTTTGATATAGAGAGCAAGACAGTAAATAAAGTAAAACTAGCAACTAATTTTTGTGTTTTGTTTAGGTGCAGCAAACAAAATAGTAAATAAAATAAAGCAAGACAAAAACAAAGTAAAGAGATTGAGAAGTGGAGACTCCTTACAGCGTGTCTTGATCTCCCGGCAACGGCGGAAAAAGAGCTTGATGGCGTGTAACTCACACGTTCGTTGGGAACCCCAAGAGGAAGGTATGATGCGCACAGTAGCAAGTTTTCCCTGAAAGAAACCAAGGTTTAATCGAACCAAGGAGCCAAGAAGCACGTTGAAGGTTGATGGTGGCGAAATGTGATGCGGTGCAACAACGGGGATTCCGGCGCCAACGTGGAATGCACAACAAAACCAAAGTACTTTGCCCCAACGAAGCAGTGAGGTTGTCAATCTCACCGCTTGCTGTAACAAAGGATTAAACGTATCGAGTGGAAGATGATTGTTTGCAAGAAAATAGTAAAACACAATTGCGGTAGATTGTATGCTATGTAAAGAATAGGACCGGGGTCCACAGTTCACTAGAGGTGTCTCTCCCATAAGATAAAAGCATGTTGGGTGAACAAATTACGGTCGGGCAATTGACAAATAGAGAAGGGCATGCATGTACATGATATGATAAATATAGTGAGATTTAATTCGGGCATTACGACAAAGTACATAGACCGCCATCCAACTGCATCTATGCCTAAAAGTCCACCTTCGGTTATCATCCGAACCCCATTCAGTATTAAGTTGCTAAGCAACAGACAATTGCATTAAGTATGGTGCGTAATGTAATCGACAACTACATCCTTAGACATAGAATCAATGTTTTATCCCTAGTGCAACGACACATCACAACCTTAGAACTTTCATCCTTTCCGGTGTCAATGAAGGCATGAACCCACTATCGAGCATAAATACTCCCTCTTGGAGTTAAGAGTACAAACTTGCCAGAGCCTCTAAATAACAGAGCATGCATCATAAACAACACATAAACAATAGATTGATAATCACCATAACATATTCTCTATCCATCGGATCCCGACAAACACAACATATAGAATTACATATAGATGATCTTGATCATGTTGGCAGCTCACAAGATCCAACAATGAAGCACAACAAGGAGAAGACGACCATCTAGCTACTGTGGACCCATGGTCCGGGGGTGAACTACTCACTCATCACTCCGGAGCGATCATGGCGATGAAGAGTCCTCGGAGATGAATCCCTCTCGGTCTGGGCGATCTCTGAATCCCAGAGATGGGATTCGCGGCGGCGCGTCTCAAGGTTTTCGTATCGTGGCTCTCGATCTTGGGGGTTTCGCGCGGGGGCTTTAAGTAGGCGAAAGGGTAGGTCGGGGTGACGAGGCCCACACCATAGGCGGCACGGGCCCCCGGCCTGGCCCTATGGTGGCGGCGCCTCGTCGCCCCACTTCGTTATCTCTTCGGTCTTACGGAAGCTCCAAAAATAGGACCACAGGCGAAGATTTCGTCCAATTCCGAGAATATTTCCTTACTAGGATTTACGAAACCAAAAACAAACAATGGCTCTTCGGCATCTCGTTAATAGGTTAGTTCAGAAAATGCATAAATATGACATATAATGTGCATAAAACATGTAGGTATCATCAATAAAGTAGCATGGAACATAAGAAATTATCGATACGTTGGAGACGTATCACCCTCGGCTTCTTTTATCTTTTACTTTTAGTGTAAACCTATTTCCCTCTATCTTAAGCAAGCAATTGAGTTGTTGTGATCCAACCATTTATGCTATGATCTAGTTAATCATGTCTTGTATTCTTCCTTGTTTAGTACAAATTTTATCTGAATGAATATGACTTTGAAAGCTATCAATGATTATGAGGAGATTGTTATGATTAAGGATGAAAGCCCTGCCATATAAATTCTAATATAAAGGTTTTGCTTAGAAGATAAGTACAATGTTAATAGTTCTTTGACCAAGAACAAAGTTTGCCATAACCAATTATGATTTCCTATGCACCTTTATTTGTGATTTCTCTTTACTTATTTCAAGTTGAGTTATATGAGGAGGATGTTTACTAGAATGTATTGTGTGAATCAATATGATGCTTCTTGTCCGTATTTTATTTATCGAATCTCCACTCCATAAACATGTGGTCTTGTTTATTGAGCTCAGTTTCGCTTGGGGACAAGCGAGGTCGAAGCTTGGGGGTTGATACGTCCATTTTGCATCACTATTTTATATCATAATTTGCTTTTATTCATTGATACATTTCATATTTAGAGATGATACTTATGTTATTTCACCTATTTTGCATGTTTCATGATTATTGGAGAATTATTCATAGATCGGATTGTTGGAAAAAGCACGTCGGACCCATATTAGAAGATCAACAATTGTGGAAATACACAGAACATCTTATTTTTCCAAAAGACGAAGCCAACAAAAGGAGGGACCGAGGAGGGACGCCATGGGCCCCCCATAGGTCGGCGCGGGCCGGGCTGGCCGCGCCGCCTTGTGGGGAGGGGCCCACAGCCCCTGGCCGCCTCTTCGCGTACTTCTTCGTCCCGAAAACCTAAGGCACGGGGATAAGCGAGAATAGACACGGCCGCCTCGGGGCGGAGAAGCACCAGAGAGAAAGAGCTCTCCGGCGGCAGGAATCCAAATTCCCTCCGGAGGGAAATCGTCGCCTTCGTCACCGTCATCGAGCTGGACTTCATTGGGATCATCATCATCATCATCATCTCTCCATCACCCATCTCCACTGCACCTCGTCACCGCTGTAACATCTAGGGTTGAATCTTGATTGTTTGATAGGGGAAACTCTCCGGTATTGATTACTACTTGTTATTGATGCTATTGAGTGAAACCATTGAACCAAGGTTTATGTTCAGATTGTTATTCATCCTTATTTCACCTCTGATCATGTTCCATATGATGTCTCGTGAGTAGTTCGTTTAGTTCTTGAGGACATGGGTGGAGTCTAAATGTTAGTAGTGAACTATGTTGAGTAATATTTAATGGTTTGATATTTAAGTTGTGGTGTTATTCTTCTAGTGGTGTCATGTGAACGTCGACTACATGATACTTCACCTTTATGGGCCTAGGGAGTACATCTTGTATTCGTTTGCTAATTGTGGGGTTGCGGAGTGACAACAACCTGAACCCCCGTTGGTATATCGATGCAGGAGGGATAGCAGGATCTCAGAGTTTAAGGTGTGGTTAGATTTATCTTAATTACTTTCTTGTATTTGCGGATGCTTGCAAGGGGTATAATCACAAGTATGTATTAGTCCTAGGAAGGGCGGTGCATTAGCATAGGTTCACCCACACAACACTTATCAAAACAATGAAGATTAATCAACTATATGAAGCGAAAGCACTAGACTAGATCCGTGTGTCCTCAAGAACGTTTGGTCATTATAAGTAAACAAACCGGCTTGTCCTTTGTGCCAAAAGGATTGGGCCACTCGCTGCAATTATTACTCTCGCATTTTACTTACTTGTACTTTATTCATCTGCTATATCAAAACCCCTGAAAACTTGTTTGTGAGCATTTACAGTGAATCCTTCATAAACTTGTCAACACCTTCTGCTCCTCGTTGGGTTCGACACTCTTATTTATCGAAAGTACTACGATACACCCCCTATACTTGTGGGTCATCAGGGGCTACTGATGTGGGCATTACCCTTCGGGTACCCAACATTGGCCTACCTCCTTTGGCCCAACAAGGGATCCATGAAGATCATTGCAGCCCCTGACGGACCAATACGTCGGTTGCGATGAAGTGAAGGCAGAAGGAGACAAATTCTTGGTGGACAAGACGAGGACACGTCAAATAAGAAAAGATTAGATTAGATGTCATTGTAAATTAGTCGAATCCGAGAGGACTCTCGGGACTTGGTCTCCTATATAAAGGCCAGGAGAGGGCCTGCCGGAGGACATCGAAATCATCCTACACAATCCCGCATACACCAAACCTTAGAGACATTGCTTTCCGGCGAGTTCACCACACCGCAGTCTATCGGCTGCCCCATTGTAACCTTTTTCATCGATAAATCAAGATCAGACAAGCAGGAGTAAGGGTTTTACCTCATCGAGGGCCCCGAACCTAGGTAAAATCTCGCCTTCTGTTCTTTTGATATCCCATGTCTCGTGCTAACTTGCAGGATTCCGTCAACCCTAAGCTCCTTATGATGAGTATTGCCGAGAAACCCCCTTGTCAACATTCCTTCCCTTTTCCAAGGTAATACGGGAAACCAAACAATGTGCACAATGTGGCTCTAGTCCTGCATGAGTGGAACCAATCCCACCTTGGCTATATGTTGCACTGGTACCAAAAAGGGCCCAGGTAAACAAACATGCCCCAAGAGTTTGGGTATATACAATGGTGCTTAGTCAGTTGTCACTTATCCACGAGGGTCTTCATGTGAATTTAGGTACCGTTTGAATAGAGAAAAAACATATAAACTTTTAAGGGTGAGATTACCTGCAGAAAATCTCATGTTACCATTTGAGAAAAAGGAATCCCTGCATTCCACCGAAGCTTCTAGGGAATATGCAATTATATATATACCATGAATTTTGGAGGAACATGTTTATTTGTGTGCTTCTGATTCTTATGTTTTTTTGCTTGTATGATGCGGTTTTCCGTTAGCTTTGGTTACCCTAGAAATTCATCCCACATGGTATCTCAATTCATATGATTTTCCAGTTCGTACGTTTTGAGTTTATGCGTTTCAAACGGGACCTTAGTAACGACATGGAAGAAAGAACGGGGAACAAAAGAGTTTGTATGAAAATATACCTAGCCTATAATTGTTTTTTACATATAGTTCACAAACTGCGAAATTTGCCTATGGACGTCTTCTATAACTTAGAGGTGTTGGGATATGGTTTGGGGGATGAGGGCATCCCAACCACCTAGCTAGATATAACCATTTTTATAGTTTAGTTGAGTGGATGGGATGTGTAAGTTTCTTTCACCACTTGGTTCAATTTGTACACAATTTCGATAAAGTTATGCCTTTAACTTGAAGCACTATATTTGACATGTGCAAATTGTCTTCCATCACATTTTTTTTCTGTTTCCATGTGATCACATTCATCATGTCTTTGTGTAGCTTTTATTTTGTTTAATTGCTTGAAGCTTTCTAGTTAGTACATCTGGAAATAAATTTTGTAAACGCCTATTGACCCCCTCTAGCCATCATATCACCATCTTTCACATCCCTACTTACTACCCCACAACATTTTCTTACAATATCAAGAAGATAACGATGATGAATATGGTGGCTAAACTGCAAACCGTAGAGTAGGATGTAGGTTTTGAAAGTGCTTTTTTTTTTCTGCCGTGGCCCCTGAGTTTCTTAAATATGCAAGTTGTCTTGATTTCCAAGTTGGTGGAGACCCGACTCTGTAAGGAGAGCAAACATAACTAAGAAAATAATCCTTACTCGTCATAAGCCCATAGATCCAACATTATATGTTATGATGCAATAACGAGCGCGATTCATGTGGAACATGTGTAGCATCGTATCTTGGATATATAGGGATACATATTTTGTACAATACACCCATACACCCACTGATAGTAACTACCAAGCGATGCATTTGGACACCCTAAGTGTCTAAATGTTAATGCCCCGCGTTATCACAGCTAGCTATCTATGGTACGGCGAGCCAAAGGTTGGTGGTAGAATGGTGGGAGGCCGTGTCACCCCGAGTTAGATATGGAAGGTTGGATCTAGGTTACCCGCAAATTTAGCACGCTAGGTGCGCCCCGAGAAATGGGCCAACGAGGGTAGTACGAGGCTTATGAGCCGCACCCATTCATTGGGCCCAAGGCATGCTGTTTTGGCGCACCCTAAACCCTCGCACTTTCTACTGTTCAGATCAAAACCTATGTTTGGTAAGAAGGAATGAAGCAGTCTCGCTGTCCATAAACCTTGTTACCGTGCACTATGGTTCTCGGGGAGTGCATCCTCTTGCAAGTGACGCCATAGTTTTGAGAAAACGAAACATGGGCAATTGGGCATGAACCCTTTGTGTAGATCGTCCAAGATAACAAGGCAGGCAGCCAGCGAGCTGAACCGGGCCGTAGGAAAGAGCATACGTGCGTGCGTAGGTGGACGTAAGCACTACACTCCGTTGGCGCAAAGCAACAGTCATGCAATGCAAGTAGGCCGGGCGTGTTGTCACTCGCTCCCTCCACCCTTTTGAATTTGAAAAAACTGCAACGCCTCCCTCCCTCCATCATGCGCACGCCGCCGCCGGTCGTCGCGCCCGGTGACGTGATGGCGTGATGCCGCCGCCCGCCGGACTCCCCGAACCCACACCACCTGGTCCAGCCAAGCCAGGTCAAGCCCCGGCCTCGACACGTACGACCCGAGCCGCACGCACCCGGCGCGCGTCCCCGCCGGGTCGGTTCGGCTCGCAACCGACTCCGGGTGCGGCTCGCTTTCCCTTTTTCTGCTCCGCTCGTGCGCGTCCTCCCCGTAATCCCGTCCTCTGCCCTGCCCCCTCCCCTCACCCTCGCCGCCGCCGCCGCCGCCGCCCACCGCAATAGGGTTCGCGACGCCGATCCGCCGATCAGACTCCACCACCCGCTCCTCCTCCTAGCCACCGCGCACCGCACCCGGCTCCGCGGATTCGCCCTACCTGTTGCTCCTGGCGGCGCGCCCATCCGCATCTGCTCCGGCACGCGCCGCCACCACCGCCCGCCCGCTTCCGTCCGGGTTCCCGGCCCGGAGCGGCTTATTCGTCTCTCGGTGCGTATGATTGCACCGCTCTAGGCGCTAGGGTTTTTTCTGTACGCGATGGACCCTGCGGCGGAGGTTTCTCGTCGGATGCTCCGCGCCGCCTCGCCTCCTCCCGCCCAAGAGGCGGCCCGGGTGGAGATCGCGCAAGATGGCGTGCCAGACGCGGCGGGAGAGCCGGGAAATCCCCCTGCCGTGTCGCCATTGCAGACCGAGGGCAATGGGGACGCCGTCCTGGCCAAGCGGCAGGACGCGGCGGCGCCCGCGGCGGGCGAGGCCAACATGGAGGTGGATGATGCGCCCCTAGCCAGCGAGGGCGCAGAGGGCCAGTCAGCAACCGAGTCCGAGACAGAGGTGAACGACACTAGCCTTCTGGAGAAGCAGCAAGATGTGGTGAGCGAATCCAAGATGGAGGTGGATGAGATCAGCGCTTCAGAGAAACAACATGCCGCCGCCGCGGTGGTTGCGCCAAGCGAGGTGAAGACGGAGGACCCTGTGTCAGAGGTTTCTCCCCGGATGCTTGGCAAAGTGAAGATCGCCCAAGTTGGCCTGCCGGCTGCCGTGGGACAAGCACAAAATACCCATGCGGTGATGCCATTGCTGACCAAGGGCAACACGGATGCCGTCCTGGACAAGCAGCAGGGCGGGATGGCGCCTGCGGTGAGCGGAGCCAACATGGATGTCGATGAGTTGCCCCAGGGCAAGGCGAATGTGTGTGGTGTTCTGGAGAAGCGGCAAGATGTGACGGCGCCTGTGGTGAGCCAATCCAACATGGAGGTGGATGCTCCGAAGCAAGAACATGCCATGGCGGTGACGCCAAGTGAGGTGAGGATGGAGAAAGGTGTCAGCAGAGTCGTGGATCAACAGCCCAACACATCCGGTGGTGGCCCTCCGGCCAAGGAAAACGAGGAGGGGGGATGCTTTGTGGGCCGCTACATCACCAGGAGTTCTTCAGGTGATGGAGCGACTCACCTTGGGAAGGTTGCATCCTATGATGCCAGCATCGGGCTGTACAATGTGCTGTTTGAGGATGGGCAGGGCGAGGAGCTAGCGCTTCCTCAGCTCAGAGAGTTACTTATGGACGATGAGAATGGCGCGTCTGCCATGAAGGTGAGCCGCAGGAAGAGGAAGCTGGACCTGCTGGTTTCAACAGGGACTGTCAAGCAGGCCAAAGGGCCACCAAGTACTAGACAGAGGGTTGATGCGTGCGAGGTGCCGGCCAGGCCCGATGTAACCCAGCAGACTGGGTGTGATCCAGATCTTTCTGGGAATGTGAAACCTTCGAGCAATTCGTCAGATTTCGCTAAAGCATTACAAGCTGAGCTGGTGTCGCCAGGGACTGTCAAGCAGGCCAAAGGGCCACCAAGTACTAGACAGAGGGTTGATGCGTGTGAGGTGCCGGCCAGGCCCGATGCATCGCAGCAGACTGTGTGTGATCCAGATCTATCTGGGAATGTGAAACCTTCGAGCAATTCATCAGATTTCGCAAAAGAGCTGCCGGCTGAGCTGTCCCCGCCGTTGCAGGGCCCCGAGTTGCCTCCATCATCGGCAGACATTGCTGTCCCAGAGGAGTCTATAAGCCACCTCTTTTCTGTTTACAACTTCCTTCGATCATTCAACGTGCAGCTCTTCCTCAGTCCATTCGGGCTTGATGATTTTGTTGCGTCCATTAATTGCACCGTGCAGAATACATTACTGGATGCTGTACATGTATCGCTACTTCGGGCGCTGAGGCGGCATCTTGAGACTAAATCCTCTCGCGGATCACAACTTGCTTCAAATTGCTTGAGGTACGCAATCTTTTTGCCCTTGCTTAACTAGAATAATATTATTATTTTCATGAATGTCGTGCTTTGTTAGTTCAATACTGATTTTCCTACTTTCCTTGAATCGTGCACAGGTATGTAGATTGGGCATTACTAGATCTGTTGACTTGGCCAACTTTCTTACTGGAGTACCTCTATCTTATGGGTTACATTAAGAGTCTAGGGGGCCGGAGTTTTGGTAGAACCCTCCTAGGCATGGAATATTATAAGATTCCTGTTACAACGAAGCTTAGAATCCTCCAAATACTCTGTGACCATGTCACTGAATCAGAAGAACTCAAAGCTGAACTGGAGGCTCGGGAAGGCTACAATGAGGAAATGGAATATGAGGGGGACTCTACTATTTCGTCAGAGGCTGGGTCAAGAGCAGTCCTGACTAGAGCCTCAAAAGCTTCTGTGTGCGAAAAGATCAAAGGTTTACAAAGCTCCAAAACTGCTCCAAATGCGACAAACCCAGAAGCTGTTTTACCGAATGCTTCCCAGGATGGCAACAGTGATGATTGTCGAATATGTGGAATGGATGGGACTTTGGTATGCTGTGATGGCTGCCCATGGGCATACCACTCAAGATGTATTGGCCAGAACAAAGCATTCCTGCCACAGGGACTTTGGTTTTGTCCAGAATGCGTGGTTAACAAGCTTGGACCAGCTTCTTCAAGAATAGAGCGTGGGGCAAGAGGAGCTCAAATGTTTGGCATTGATATGTGTGGGAGGCTCTTTCTAGGATCCTGCAACTATTTACTGGTGTAAGTTTGTGCATCTTCATTCTACACTACCTTGGAATTCATTTTGCCTCTCCATTCTGCTATTGCAAAATCCTACAGTTTCATTTTGAATATCACTACTTGCATTTTATATCATGAAATGATTATAAGCATGTCAGTAGCAGAAAGTCGGATGCTATAATAACAGGGCAAGAATCATATTCTGTTTGACCTCATAATTAAGAGGCGAGCAAGTTTTCTGGAATCCTATCTCCTTTCTATTCTCATGAAGTAGTAGTTCAGCCTTTTTCTCTGTTACCTGTCCTATAATTATAGTTGTATATGTATAGTTTCTTTTAATCTTAATTCTGCAAAACAATGCAGGATTGGAACGTCTATGGATGCAGGGTCATATGCAAGATATTACAATCAATATGACGTAGCCAAGGTCGTGCAGATACTTGCCTCTTCGGATGCATACACAGATATTTGTAGGAGAATGACAGAGTACTGGAGGCATCTGCTTGATATATTTCAGAATGAGAGATCAAAAATAGTTAAAGAAGCTGGTGCAAAGCATACCACACAATCCAATACATCGTTAAGTGCTACTCCAATAAAAGCAGGGGTTGAAATTGTTCTGATGACAATGTTGACAGATGGTGGGGACAGTAAGACAGTAGTAATTCCTCAAATAAATGCGCAGCATGAATCTGTCGCCAAGCAGTCTACACTATGCTCAATGGAACACCTGGCAAAACAAAAATGCATGACGACTGATGTAGGCTCTGCCACTGAGAAGACCAATGGAGTATCTGTGAAAACTCCATTACCTCCGAAGCACATGCATAATACACCCAGAAATGGAGCTTTTGAACCCGCTGGGATATCCTCAATCTCTCATCAGAACGGGCCTGTGGTAACAGGTGTGTCTAGCGTAACGCGCACACAGCCATCACATGGGTTAGTTCGTTCAGACTTCTCCGCGAGTGGTGGGAAGTCTTTTAAACCTCGGGCTTACACGAATCTGTACAATCATGGCAATGTTGCAGCATCTGCTGCCGCCAATCTAGCTGTTCTTACATCTGATGAAGGTAAGGTTTCGACATCCCAATTGACCACAAACCTAAGAAAGAAAATGGCTGCTGACTGTGCTCTACAAGTGAAAGCATTTTCCTCACCAGCTGTACAATTTATTTGGCCAAGTACTGAAAAGAAAATTATGGAAGTTCCAAGGGATAAATGTGGTTGGTGCCTTGCCTGTAAAAGTTCAGCATCTGGAGGTAAAAAAGGTTGTTATCTTAACTTGGCCACAGCAAATGCTATGAGGGGATCTGCTCGAGTTCTTAGTCTCATGCATGTAATTAAAAGTTCTGAGAGCCACTTCCCCAGCATTGCGGCTTATCTGGTGAACATGGAGGAAAGTTTGCGTGGCCTTTTAGTCGGTTCACTACAAGACATGCAACAGAGACAACGGTGGCATAAACAACTACAGGAAGCTTCCAACTGCAAAGCTATAGTACCCCTCTTGCTTGAAGTGAGTTTTCGTGTTTCTTGAAGCATTCCTTTGAGGCTTTTGTATTTTCCAATAATAAATTTGAAACAGGAAGCCTTTTAGCAGACTATTAGTGCTTATAGTTATGTGAATGCTGTTTTGTTTATATTGAAGTATTATAATACAAAGTAAATTACTGAAAACATGTACTAGCATTTATCTTGTTAATTGGCATGTAGTGTAACTATATTCCGTGCTAACTACTTCTGGGGGGATCAAGTTGGACGTGCAACGAATAGCATGAAGAATGTTGAAATCCTTTGCAGAAAATTATTGCAATGAATGACAGTGATCTTTTTTATAATCTTATTAATGTTGTCTCATGTTGGTTGCAGTTGGAGAGTAATATTCGTTCAGTAGCATTTTCTCCAAGCTGGGTGAAGCTATTAGATGACTGGCCTGTGGAATCCCCTGCTCCATCTGCGGGCACATCCCATCCTGCAGCATATCAAAAACGTGGAACTGGTGGAAGGCGAGGCAGGAAACGTTCACTGGCGACCGAATCTGCTGCTGTTACCGACAATGGCAAGAGTTGGAAAAAGGTTAATTGGTGGAGTGGAGGAAATATTTCTAAACGTATTTTGCAGAGGGGGGCTTACCTTAGTTTGGCCATAAGAAAAGCTGCTCGTCAAGGTATTTGCACATCTTGAGTGCTGCTATTATTTTATTAATTAGTATTATTGTTGTCATTACTATTCCATTTATGTTTCTTGAGAAAGAGAACAACTTGACGTGTTCTTTGTTCACTAGGTGGTAAAAAAAGGATAGCAGGTCTGTCTTATCATGAGTCTTCCAATCTTCCGAGACGAACTCGACAATTTGCTTGGAGAGCATGTGTTGGTTTAAGTGAAAATTCATCTCAACTTGCTCTGCAGGTTAGCACCTTCTATCATTATCTTATAGACAGTTAGATTCACCTATAGTTTATCCATGATCTTAATATCGATCTCTCTCAGGTTCGGTGTCTTGATGCCCATATAAGATGGAAGGAATTCGTACCTCCAGATCAAGCTCTTTCAGATGGGAAAAGTTCAGATCTTGACTTCCATGCTCTGAGAAATGCAGTACTTTGTGATAAAAAGATAGTTGACAATAAGATAAGATATGCACTTAAGTTCCCCAACCAGAAGCATCTCCCTGTTCGTGTAACCAAGAATATTTTGGAAGCAGAAGATAATCAGGATCAAAATGGCAAATTCTGGTTTTCTGAAAACCATGTCCCACTGTCCTTGGTCCGAGAATTTGAGCAGAAACTTGGGGTTACCTCCTTGCCTAATGCAGGAATTGTACAGTCTAACTGTTTCACCAATTTGTACCAAAGGCGAGTAAAAGCATCAATGGGAGATGTCTTTTCTTATCTATTTCACAAGGGGGATATCTATCCCTGCAGTTCATGCAAGAAAGATGTTCCCTTCAGGTTTTTCCCTTCACTACTTCGTTGTGCTCATTCAGTTATTGTTGTTAGAAGATACTGACTTTTTCTTCACTTCTCATATCTGCCTTTTTTACGAATCACATGTAGGCATATTGTAAGGTGTACCTCTTGTCAAGGTATGGACTACTGACACTACTAATTCCCTCTTTTTTCTTCTTTCTCATTATGCAGTGAAAAAGATAATCAATCATTTTCTGAGCTGTCCAATACTTGGTTACATTATTGCTAACTAACTCGTACTATTTATCAGGTAATTGTCACAATGAGTGCACAGTAAGATCTGTTGGTGGCAAAGGAGGCAATGGTACTTCCACTTTGATATGCAAGCTATGTATTCAGAAGCGTAGTCTTATCCTTACAAATTACAGTACAAATGCAAGACACGTCTTGCCTCAAAAGAAGAGCACTGGCCAATTGCCAGTGAGTGCTCCCAAAATAGTCTTCAAAGTTAGTTCTTCCATTTCTGCTGAGCCAGCGGTGACGGATCAAGCCCAGCCAATAGCTAAGGCTGAAGTCCATCCAGTTGCTAAACCCTGGTCCTCTTTTAGTGTTGCAGCATTGCGGGCTCGGCCAAAAATTGAAGGTAAAAAATCCAAGTCAGAGAAAAAGAGGAAAACTCGAGAGATCAAATACTTTGGTCTCTCTTGGAGGAAAAATAGTAATGACAATCGTGGAAGTGATTTCAGGGCGAATGATGTAATCCTAAAATGCAAGGATGGTAAGGGATCGGCAATAAAACCAACTTGCTGTCTCTGTAAAAAATCTTATTGTCCGGATTTTCTATATGTCCGTTGCCAGCAATGTAAAGGTAACTCCGTTCGCCATAATTGTTATGCAAAGCTATACCTCTGTGTTATCTTTCAGGTTTTCTAACTTCTGTTGTTCCCCTTCATATAGCTTGGTTTCATGGTGATGCCTTGCGACTAGAGGAAGAAAGAATACTTGACGTGGTTGAATACAGATGCTGCAGATGCCGAAGGCAAGCCATACCAACATGCCCTCATTCAGATGATTTTGAACCAGAATTCAGTGAACAAACAGTTGCTACGTCGTCCCAATCAAGCATGCTGTGTAGTGAGGACACTGCTTCATATGGAATATTTGAACCGGCTGGGGAAGAAACATTTGATGCTGATTTATCAATGAACGTGGCTAGATTTAACCCAGGAGCTAATCAGAAGCTATCCATAAGAAGGGCACAAGGTAAAACTAGTGGATATGTTGATCAACCTCCAGCGGATGCAAACGTCCATATGGGCAAATTTTCTTTGTCAGAGCTTGACGGTGTGGATGCTTCAGAGCTACCGGACTGGGATCATTCCCAGGGAAGCCAGTGGAATGAAGCAAGCCGTGGCAGTTCTGCAACTGAGACTTCTTCCCCATTCACTGACTTACTTGAAGCTGAGGATGCACGGTTTGCTAATACTTTTGGGATGCCATCTGGTATGCAAGACAATGGTAATTACACAGGAAGTTTCATCCGCGAGCCAGTCAGTATTGATGATGTGGATGTCATGATAGAAGGCGGGTCTTCAAATACGCACTTCCCAGCAAATGACCCCCCTCCTGACAAGGCACCATGTATCAAGTGCAAGGACTCTCTGCCGCCACCTGATCTCAAATGTTCAGTCTGTGGCCTGCACATACACCGTCAGTGCTCACCTTGGGATGAAAATGACCTGCCTTCTGAGAATGCCGACTGGGCCTGTGGTGCTTGCCGGGAGTGGCGATGATGAGATTTATTGTTTACTGAATTAGCAGATCAACATCTGCTACTTTCAGTATATTTTTGCCCGATCTTGCTTTGGTTTTAGGTTGGAGGTATCTCAGGAGATCTGGATGGAAAATTCCCCATCTGGATTGTTTGGATGTTGGCAATTATCGGACAAGTAGACATACTTCTTCTGGCAACCATAAAGATAGAATAGCATTTTGCAACGATCGCCACAAAACAGACATTGTAGATATAAAAAGGATGAGTCACTGTTTTCCGTTCTTTATGTGGGTTTGTTTTGGAGGAAATTCATAGAATTAGGATGCTGCTAGCTACAGGTTGTATGGAACTACAAAGCAATTCCATTTTCCTGTGATCATTAGATTGTCCTTCATGTTCTTCTTCTGGTCATCAACGTTGCAAATACTCGCAGGCGATGTATGTGAATCATGTGCCCTGTAAATCTAAGGGTGTGCTTCAACTGTGGCGATCTTTGGCCGGAATACGGTTCTGCGTGTGTTAGGAGGTTTTAGAGCTGAACCTCTCTCTCTCTCCCAAGTCCCAATGATGCTGTGTGCCTGGCCATGTTTCGAGGAACCTCATTTTTATAAAACCTGAAACCTTGTGGGTTTTATAAGAAAAAGAAACTGGTTGGCATTTGGAACCTGGTTGGTTCCTTGCGAAGTTTCCCGCACGCGCTGAGTCAAGTTTGGCCCGATTGGTGCACCACCGCGTTCGGCTTATGTGCATCGCAGGGTTTTCAAAAAGCGGTGAGATGAAGGAAAAGAGGAGATAATCTGGTACACATCGAGAAGTCGCACCATAAATCGTCTCACCCCCCCTCTCGCCTCTCGCTCCCTCATCTCACCTGACCTCTCCGCTCCTCTTCTCTCCCTCCTCTCGTCGTTGGCGGTTTCACTGCCGCCGGTAATCGAAGGAAAATGCTATGACGGTGGAATAGCAGGCACTCGAAGCCCTTAGGTGGGAGGACTTCATCGACTGGGACACCAACGCAATTTCTGTGCTCCTTGAGGTTCATCAATGGCGGTAAGCTCTCAAATCACTCTGATGTGCTTAAATCCTTGTTAGCAAGCTTAGTTCCCCGCGTAATCATTGCATGCATGACCGATTTGTAAGTTTTTGCCGATTTAGATGGTTAAGCTGGCTCTTCCCGTATAAGTTCATATTTTCTATTTGTGCGATATTATATTACCAGATTTACATATTGATATATGTGAAGAACGGTTTAATTTTGCCCGATATGGTCAGATTCGGTTTTTAGGGTTAGATCTACTCAAATTTTTTTACTACACATGCTGATGATATGGATGTAGCACTTGTTCGGGAGGGTGTTCCTCCTCAACCTAGTGGCTTCCTCATCGACCATGATTTGTTCATGGCCTAGGTTGAATGGGAACATCTCTTACATGTAGAATGGATGTTTTACCGAACCTAGTACTATGATCATAAAACATTGTTGATCACGCTCCGGGATCAGTAGATCATCTCTTCCCTCCGTTTATACGAGGCTGATTTTTTGAATGTCATTGCACTTGATTTTCTGCATCGGCCAATGATTATAATATGGCACAAACCTAGAGAAGGGGTAAGTGAACCATGTACATTTGTGCTAACAACATTGTTTGCAGTGTACTAGGTTCACTGACCCCGTCTGTAGGATTATTATGGCCACTTCTAGGAAATGAGGCAGATTTTTTTTCCATGTCCTTCCTATGATTGTTTATTTTTTCTCATCTTAAATGCCAATGATTAAAATGTGACCAATCATGGTTGCTGGATGATCCTTTCTGACCTTGAGAAATGTACAATTAGTATCTCCTGTGCATTGCTTTTGGTTAGAAAGGATCATTCGTGCGGTTAGTGATATGAGGCTCAAAGTTTGGTTGCAATTGTGTGCTTAACAAAACATGTACCATCAGTATGTCTCAATTGCTTGTTTTTGTGGCAGTACTCCATGGCTGCTCCTGGTGTCCCTAACCCGGGAGAAGGGTGCTTCAACGCAGCTGCACAAGGTAGCGCCCGAAAGATGCCGAGGGGAGGCCTATGAAGGTGGGGCACTTTCATGACGATGCTGGTCTAATCCATTTCGCGAAGGTCGCCTGGAACTGTTGCCAATTCCTAAAGGCTTCAAGCAGTACATTGGCAACATCCTCAGGACTATTGTGCTGAAGACCAACACCTCAGTGGCGGAGCATGTCGGAAAACGAAGGGTGGGCCAGTCAGTAGAGATTGGGCTATTTGTGTGCTATTTATTGCTAGTGGCCTAAATTTATGACAAAATATAAGGGAAAGCTAGCAGAAAAGGGTGGGCCACGGCCCAGTATGGCCCACCCGTAGCGCCGCCCCTGCAACACCTGCTGCTCATGGATGATCAAACCGAGAGAAGTGGATGGAAAGATTTCCATGGATCAAGTATGGGTAGGATTTTCCATTGCTCGCGAAATCAAGACTGGGTACTTCCTGACCTTCAAGGCGCTTAGGGGTGATGCCTAGAAGGTTACGATCTTTGACTACGACTGAGATCCTGAAGAAGTGTCAAGAGTATGATCCAACCCTTGCCATGATGGAAGAGTGAAACCTGTTACCATCGTGTCCTAAACTTGTTGCTATTGTTGTGTCCTGAACTTGGTACTTACCGTCGTATCGTGAACTTGGTTGATACCTTTGCGCCCTGAATTTTCTATAATAATCGTTGTGTCTTATGCTATATTCTAAATTACTTATGCCATGTGATGTGTTTATTTCGATGTGCTTCTTATTATGTGTTGTCGCTATGGGTTGGTATCCTCACCACTAAGGAAAGAGGTTATCGTACCCTGTCCTTCTGTACATACCCTCTTTATTTCCTCCTAGCCTAAAACATCTGACCAAACGCTGTGCGTGTTTTTCTCCCACGATACGCAAATGGGATTGTTAGCATCCAAATTAGATGAAAAACATGATTTTGGATCTCATCCGAGCAACCAAACTGACCCTTGGAGAAGGGAGAAAGAGAGCGAAAAGTCACTTTAAAGGATAGGTTTAGAGGACCAGCTCTCTTTTTTGATTTTTTTTTAAATCGGCATTTAAAAGTTTCAAAAAAATCCAGAAAAATCTTGCATGTCGATAATGATGTCTTCTAGCTGTGTGTAAAAATCAATTGGAATTATGATGTATTCTGGACCGTGTGAAAAAGACAGGTTTCAAGATCTGAGATGGTGAAGTATTTGTCATTTTCGGCTAGGCCGGAATATAACCTATTTTTTATTGATAATTTTTGAGACTGTATAATACGTCATTTTGAACATCTAGGATCTTTTTAGAAAATTTAAAAAATTAAAAATGCCAATTTCAAAAAATCTATACCTACCTACTAATAAAGGAAGTAAGGTTTCTCCCCAACATTTTCGTCCGTTTTTACATTGCCCATACTTTCCAATGAAAATTACTGTTGCGGTCACCACTTAGTTAAAGTGATAAGAAAAAAGTTTCATACGGTCCGATCTTTTCTACCCGTGCATATGTTGATGGATCATCTAATATTTACTATATATCAAAGTTGAACCTGTTTGCCGTTACCACATCGTTTTGGTAACTGTTCACGCACACTTCAAAGTTGAACCTGTTTGCCGTTACCACATCGTTTTGGTAACTGTTCACGCACACTTTTACTTCAATCAGCGATGGACGCGTCTTGTTTTCAGTTTCCATTTTCTTTAGCGGTGCAGTATTTTTAGACGGTGGTTTCTCGGGAATTATCTCGAATTCTTCATGACCAGAAGCTCCACGATCCACGATTGCTACGTGGTTACGTGTGCGAGTTGATTAAGGCGCAGGGGTCACAGCCGGCCAGATGAAAGCGGTGCCTACTGGATCCCTCGGTCGAGCTCTCCGTTCCCAGAAAATTTTCCTGCTCAAGCTTCTCCGCCCATCGGCGGGCTGTGGGTCAAGTGCTCCTCTGACGTCGTGGACGTGCTCGAGGCGCCACCGCGTCCTTTCATCTACCTCTACCTCCGCCTCGGCCGATGACAACGACCACCCGCGGTGTTGTGGATATACTTCATAGGTATACCATCGACATGGTCCGATTCCGGCAAGCCGGGTGGCCTGAGATGGTGGTGATGGCATATGGCCCATCGGGCAGCCTTGTTGATCAAGATGGAAGATGTCCAACCCGGGAACAGAGTCGGATCCCAACCGAGGTAGCCGGATCCGAACCGCCCTACGAAGGTAGCCGGATCCGAACCGCCCTACGAAGGTAGCCGGATCCGGGTACCTGGGTTCGGATCCTACCATAGGCGGTTCGGATCCGGCTACCTCGTAGGGCGGTTCGGATCCGGCTACCTTCGTAGGGCGGTTCGGATCCGGCTACCTTAGGCGGTTCGGATCCGGCTACCTCATAGGTCGGTTGGGATCCGACTCCTTGTTCTGGGTTGGACATCTTCCATCTTGATCAACAACTGCCCGATGGCCATCACCACCATCTGTGGGCTGGTCATGTCACCTATGAATATCTTAACCCGAGTTCTCCAAGATTCACCGTTCTTCCATCCAGCTCAGCTTGCGCATGTATCTTCATCCTTTGGCTGAACGAATAATAGAGAATCTTGAAGGACTCCAAACTTCATATCTCCATCCAAGTATTGGTCGAAAACTTCATGATCCAATGGTCAGATTCTTTGAAGACACCATCCAACGTAATCTTCGGTATGGATCCGACTAGCCAAATGTAGGTTCGGATCTGACTAGCCAAAATATAGGTGTGGATCCGACTACCCAAAATATAGGTGCGGATCCGACTAACAAAAAATGAGGTGCGGATCCGGCTACCAAAAATTGAGGTGCGGATCCGACTACCAAAAATTAGTTGCGGATCCGGCTACCAAAAAATAGTTGCGGATCCGGCTACCAAATATATAGGTACGGATCCGGCTACCAAAATTCGGTGCGGATCCGGCTACCAAAAATTCGGTGCGGATCCGGCTACCAAAAAATTAGGTGCGGATCCGACTAGTTAGCCAGATTTTCGCCATCTTTGAAATTTTCTTGACATAACCATATGTATGTAGCCCCCGAGCGTTGAGTCAGCTTGCTCCAAGGAGACTCGATGCTCAGAAACTTAGCCCCCAAGCGTCAAGGTGGAAATTTTTCGGTTAGTTGCTCCAAATAGAACTTCATCGATGTAGCCCCCGAGCGCCAAGGTGAATTTACTTGAAAATCCGGCTTGGAGCTCTTAGAGTAGCTTTATCTTTATATGTGACTAAGGAATAGTGTAAATCCCAAGCATCTAGGCGGAAATTTCCAGCACTAATACTCGAAAGGAAACACACTTTTCACTTAAGATCAAAATCGCAGCCCCCGAGGGTTGGTTCCGGCTAAGCATAGTGGAATCAAGACTCAAGTTGCTTTTCCAGCTGTGCATGCTACGGATCCGCCTAACCTTATCTCATATGGATCCGGCTAGCTTCCCCTGGGTTTCTCGCGATTGCTAGGTCTGCTTGAAATCACCTTAGTTCGAGGACTGTTGAAGGTCCAAGCATCATGTACCTGATATATAAACACAAAAACACATTTGTATTAAATTGTTTCTTTGACCATGTTCAACAAACAAATGTAAGGCAGAACAAAAACGGCCTTTGAACAAATGTTTTGAAGCTGAAACTATGCAGCAGTTGAACAACATAAAACTGTCAAGGCGGAAACAACTCGACTATCTTGAACATTTAATGCAATTTATATGTTTTAAGCAAGATCTGGTTTATCCGTTCTTCGGTTTATATGCTTGACTTTTCGTGAGACGGCAAACTTTAAACACAGAACATCTGCTGAGGCGATAGCGCTTAATAGCGAAACAATCAAGAACCTCAGAAACAGAGGCCGGTTTTAAGTACCGAAATGTCACTACTAAGGAATCCACATATAAACAACAGAAAAGTGTAGGCCAGAAAACTCAAGCTAACGCCCGAAGACGGAAATTTTGTAGCGTACTGGAGCCTTAATTAGGCGGCAAAAACAGTACAAAGTTCTTCACGAGCGCGAGGCAAATCGTGGAAAAATATGATCAATAGTGAAAGCGGTAAAAGACTCAGGACATGAGTGAACCAATCTTAAACTCATGATCATAAAATATTAAAATATTAAATATAAAAGAGACTTATCTGTTTTGAGCAGAGTCAACAGTGGTCGTGACGGAGAAAAAATCAATCCGCGTTAGCGGCGATGCCAGCCATAACGGAGAAAAGTTAGTCTTTGGTGCATGCAAAATCTCCGCCTGATGCTAAACGCGACAAGCAGAGCTGCCGCTGTCTTTTCCGAAAACAGCAGGCGAACAACAGCTTGCAGGTTCTAGCTAGCAGCTTCATTCATCTTTTGCTTCACGTGAAGAATTAACAATTGATACGGTCGATGCACAGTGCATGTGGCTCATGCTTCCGCCTACCAACTCTGACGGAAATTGTCTTGGTCCCTGTATGCCATGCAACATCGGCGGGTATGTCTCCGCCTTGGTTTCTTCGCTTTGCTTTCCGTTGAGCTGGTGTGTGATAGATTACCGCGACTGCAAATTCGATCACCAAAATAAAGGTACGGATCCGACTACCAATAATTAGGTGCGTATCCGGTTACTAAAATATATGTGCGAATCCGGCTACCAAAAATAATGGTGCGAATCCGACTACTAAAAAAGTAGGCGCGGATCCGGCAACCAAAAATATAGGTGCAGATCCAACTACCAAAAATGTAGGCGCGGATCCAACCAAAAATATAGGTGCGGATCCGACTATCAAAACGTAGGCGCGGATCCGGCAACCAAAAATATAGGTGCGGATCCGACTACCAAACCAGGATTTGAATTTTTCGGATCTAAGGCGGAATCTTCCTAGGAAACTCTGCGACTCGAGATCGGATCTTCGCGACTGCGTCCATTCGATGTCGGCGTTACTTACCGACGTTCTGTCGGAATCGACGGTTTCGCCGTTGAAGATGTGGATGCCGCCGATTGGGACGATGGAGAGCTTGACGGTGTCGGTCCTAGCTGGAATTCGCACTCGGAGGGATCGGAAAGATCGTAAAAAGAACATCGAAGGAACGCCCCACCTCGCTCCGGCCCGTCGTCGCCCACGCCGCGGGCGGTTGGTTCGGAGGAGGGGAGGAAGAAGGTAGGCCAGTCATCGTGGGTGTTCGAGGCTGGGCTGCCGTCGGTGTGCGCTCATGGCCCTACTTCTTCTCCCCCTCGTGAGGATCCCTACTCCGAGGTATTGTCGATTAGGCAACGACACGCAGGCCGCAGACGGGACAGCTATCCCGCGGCGGAGGCGGCGCTCGACGTGTGGGCGTCCGTGCGGGAGCGGCATAGGACCATTCTCCGGCTGATGGGCCTTCAGAGGGACACCTCCTCGCCTGTCTCGAGATGGTCCATCGGTCTCCTACGACGGGCCCATCCGGCCGCCGGCGGTCTCGCCTATATCCTGATCCAGATCGGACGCCGCTGTGTTGGCCTCCGCTACCAAGTCGGCGCTCGGGAGCTGCACGCGTCCGACGTCGTCCGGCTCCTCCGAGGCCACGCCAAAGGTGCCATGGCTGCCGTCCTCGCGTCGTCTTTTGATGCGGCTAGGACCGCACTCATGCCGGCGCTAGGTATGTCGTCTCCGAGCTGCACGGCCTCTGCTTGGGCCGCTTCCCCTGCTGGCCACCGCGCAAGATGCACTGCGAGCCGTGCCACAGGCCAGCCAGCCACCTCATGCTGCCGACCGCCGCCGTTGCGCTCATCTGCTACCTCTGCCGTCGCACCCGTCCGATGAGTGGCTACTTGCCTACTTCGTCAGGTCAGTACTCTGTCCCTTTTAACTTTTTTTTAATCATGCTGGAGGTAATTTGGTGCTATGTGTGAAACATGAAACATTGTTACAGACCGGAATGGCTTATGGTTGCCTTTTATCTAGATGGTGATGTTTATTTGTTTGGAATTCTGCATCCCGTGTTGTTGTTCTTTTTTATCATCAATGTATCTATAGGTATCCTTCTGCAATGTCGTCAGCAATTCTGAACGTTTATCCTGTGGAGCATAACCATTCTATATGGACCGACAAGATGATATAGTAATAACACATGCATAGTCCTTCAGGATATTCATTTAGAATTTCTCAATCATTGGCCCTTAATATTTTGCTCACGTGGATAAGAAGGATATAAAAAATCATTATTGCAGGATGTCTTCCATATACAATAGAAATTCAGACATTCTACATGCAATTTTTCCAGAGAATTTAAAGAATATCTAGGTTTCTCCAGGGTTTAAGTTTCAGACATACGTTGATTCAAAGGAAGGGATGCAGGTACAATGGTCATATCTATAGTAGTTAGGGCTCTTACCTTATTTGATCTGCTGAAAATTGTCCTTGGCAAAGAAACTGAGAATTCATATGCTAGGAAGAGAGTATGGTTTCCAATTTCACAATTATGAAGAGAAAGTATATTCTTTAATCTCAGAATTATGCAGAAAGATTATATTCTTCGACTGCATACAAGGGTAAAATTAGAGGTTCCAGCATGGACTCCGAATAATGTTTTCTATGTTTGGATCACGTGCAAAGAAATTCTGCTTTTTGTAGGTCTTAGGGATACTCTACTTGACTAATTTCCTTCTGCATGTTTTGGTTCTACCATCGGCATATAGTTCTGAAATATGGCACGTCTATTCTTAAAATAGGTGTCGAGGTAAGTAATATAATACTCTCTGTAGTGCAAAATTTAAGTTCTCGCTGAATCACTAACCATAGAAATATATACAAGGGCCATATTGACAATGATTAATCAAAATAAAAATCATGAAGCAAGACTCAGTTTCGTCTCATTTCCCCCTACCGTTGATTTCATAATTGCCATTCCTCTTCTTAGCACTTATATGAATAAAGAGTGAGCAAATATATATCTCAATGGACCGTGGCCTTCATCTTATTTTTATAGATGTTCATGTGAGATCCCATGAAAAATATTCCCTATTTTCAGTTGAGATGTTTTGTTACTACTTTTCTAGGAAGTTCATGTTCCATGTGGAAAGCACCATAGACAAGAACACCATATCTTTACCACTGGCAGTACTGTAGTCATGTTCTCGGAAATTCATGTCGCATGCACAGATATAATAACATCGAATATGATATCTCTTATTTGTTATTGGGAGCATAATAATCAGGTTATGTAAAGATAAGCTTCTAACAGTGTTTTTGCAGTGAGTTGATCAAACTTCCTCAATTACAGGAGGTCTGTTGTGATATTGATACCGCTATCGAATATATTGTGGTCATTCTCAGTTTTAACATCTGACTGGAACTGTTCCTGGAGTATGATAAGACTGTTCTGCTGATAATACTGTTATGCTGAGCATGGTCAATCCTTCTAATGTGTAGTAACGTCCAAAGAGGTATTTACAAGCTCTTTCTATATTTAAAATTTAAGATATCAGTGCAATTTACAGTTAGTGGATTTCGCCGTCATATGTTGTAAATATCACTAGCATCCTTTTTCCGGACTGCAATGCTTAGTACTGCACTACTTCTGCAAGCAATTTCATACCTGGTGAAAATCCTATCGAGTGATTTGTCTGTATGAGATGACAACTCTGATCCAAATCTGCTTGGATTTAAGTGACAACAAAGAATATTCTCTGATTATTCGAAGTGGAAAACCTGATGGAAGTAGGCAAGCCAATTCTTTTTTCTGGCTATTCTTTGTGCGTTCTTTTCTGTCTCCTCATTCATGTCTTCGTTATGCTTTTGGTAGGTCCACCGATTGTGTCAAAGTTCCTGAAAATGGCACACCACAAGGTTCATCTTCACATGATGCACTTACATCTCTATTTTTCAACAAGTATACTATTTTTGTGGACAAGGGTCAGTATCTTCATGGGATAACTAACTAGAAGGTATAAATATAAGACTGCCCCTGCTACATCTAGAAGCAGCCTAATTCAACTGGCTGAATACTATATTTCGCCAAACTTGCTTGACCTGGGGACTATTCAGAAGTACTCTTTATGCGGTGGTTCTACACCCCAACCATCATACTTACTTTGCAAATCATGTGTGCGTTTATTGAAGAAAATGTGGATGTTCTGTTTAGGTGAAGCTACTAAGCGAATGCATTTTTGCTGTATTTTGCCCAACATTATCACAGATAAATAAGATTAATACAGTGAACACCCAACTGCATTTTGGTTGGGGCGGATGTGAGATGCAGCATATTCCGTTTAAGTGAAAAGTGTAGTCAACTATTATATACTCAGTGCAAGTTTCAATCCGCTTATGACGTGCTTTCTCACTTCCGTCTTTGTCCTTTATAGATGCAATCAGTTTATGTTTTCCCTTATGCTCTTTTTTCCAGTTACTTTGCGGTGTACTTCTCATCAATTTAATCAGCATAGCTATACTGTTCTGAGTGTGACGCAAGTGAGCAGTTCTGCATCTCGAATAGTTGGACGGCCGTGTCTCTTCTTTTTGTTTACTTTTCATCTGAAGTTTTCTCTGACGGATTCTCCTTTGTATGGAAGTACACTCAGATTTTTGGGTGCCACTTCTTCAAATCGAAGACTAAAATGGTTCAGGCAGCCTCACATCTTATATTAGGGAAGAGGCTGTATTTGTGTAAAGTATCATGGGTGAAGCACATGATTTTTTCTAACCAAGCTACCCTGCATTCTTCGACAGCTCTACCAATATTTTCTTTGTCCACGCACGCGGCGCATTTCCTAGTATTATTCAACCGTGCTGGACAGGCCGGGTCCGCATAAATAGGCTGCAAGATAAACAATTTGGCTCCGAGCTAGAGGCATCACCGACGTTGACGTCCGAAATTGGGGAGCGAACAATGCGAGGACACGCGGGTTGCTGCGCCTCGTGGCAGGAGGCAGGTCGTAGTGCATCCTCATGTACGTGAGCGGCCGGCCCGTGCTGGAGTGCGCGTGTGCATTCCAGGCTCTGGTGCTAGACTTTGGAACTTCTTTTATTGCTAAACCATAGCTAGCTCACAGCTCAGCGAAAAGAACCACCTCACGTTTGCTCGTGTTTTTTTTAACAAATCAAGCTTATGTTTAATTTGCTTTACATTTTTAGTTTTAAATTTATGTCAATTTGTAATATGCCAATTATACTTGATATTTTGTTGCACCGGACCACCGGTCTTTTTTTTATCGTGCGTTGCGCCCCGTCTCAAACTTTCAATCGGTGCTAACACCATCCGGTCGCCCCGTCCTATCGCACTGATGTTGTGGAGACAAGGTCCCGAACGTGGCTCTTTATCGTGAACGACAAACTCACTCCAGCTTGACTTGTCTTCGTCGACGAGTCGTTCATCAACCGTTACTCGCAAGCTTTCGCATCCATGATCACACGAGGTGGTCAGAGCAGATGTTGCGCGACCACAAATGCAACAAGAGCTATGTCCGCTTCGTCAACCAGAGGAAGATGGCGGTGGCGGCAACCGATGAGCATAGTGTCATTATTTTAACATTTACGTAGATTATCACCTTCATGCGACTGGCATTGGTGGTCCAATTGTGACATGAAAACAAGGACATATCCAGATTTTATTATGGAATGGTCTATTGTGGTGACCCGGCATATCACTGCATGGTGCAGTATGCAAGTCTGATATAACACCAATGAAACACCGTTCCACTAGTATTATATCGCTCAGAGTGGTACAACAGAAACATATGCGGGTCCAAGGCATGTCAATAGAATTACGACTCCGACTCTGTTACAGAAGATCAGCATGACCTCCTACTTTACAATGAGGTAAAGCTGCAAATAAATTCCAGAAGAACGACTCGTAGTCTAATCCTATCACGAACTCTATTTGTAGAGTATTTAACTAGCTATAGAGGCTAAGAATAGATTCTAGCTAAATAGGAGCTAGGTTTAGGAAGCTAGTTCCTTTCTATTGCTAATCTAGGTTTTCTCCTTGTTGAATGTGGTATCGACTCTCCGACATGGTCTGTCTTTGAAGTGGTTGTCGACTCCTCGGCCTTCGAGTTGCTTTGTAGATCCTCCTTTGATGCATCCATACCTAAGCGGGATTTAAGAGTGGGATGAGTACGAGCGTACTCAACAAGTTCATTTTAAGAAAGAGGTGTTTAATGCACTAGCTACGGCCATAGACCAGAAAGTCATAGGCAATGCAAGTTTTTGTAAACATTTCTTCAAAAGGTTGCTTTTATTACGAAGAGCTATGTCCGACCTTCACCGGTTGACTAGAACTTCATGGAGTTCCTTTCGGCGCGTTCGCGATTCCATATCCCGGACGAGGAGTGGCGGGTCGATTCGTTACACCTCTGAGAGGTGTGTTGCTTTACCCATAAGAGATCTTAACCTTGGTGCCCGGCAGTTTCCGTCCACACTTCCTTTGGTGTGAGGCCCGGTATAAGGTCCTAGTCAATCATGTTCCTCCGCTACCTCGCACCCACCCGTTGTTGCATACCCCGACCCTGGTCCTCGTCGGTCCCATTATTCCCACTCACGGGTGGACCCCGACCACGACGACAGGTTTGGGACTCGTTAACCAAACTCCTTCGCCGGTAGGCAACCCATCATAGACCGCAATACCGTGGGAACTTAAGGCTTCCCTACCGCTTGTTCCTCGGGCAGTGTCTACGGACTATGCGTGGGGACTTAAGGCTTCCCCTACCGCTTGCCCAACGATACAAGTGTCTACGGTAAAGCGCGTCGTTGATGTACGAGAGGTGGAAACACTTTTGACTACTCCGTCCCACTCCGGATCTTATGGTGAACACGGGTTATACGGCACAAGAACAAGGACGACATTTGTTGTTTAATCCTAGATGGATATAAACCCTTGCAATGGAACCTCCACCATATCAACACAATCCATGGTTCCATTGCCCGCCACTAGTCATATTCATAGTTATGAAAATAGTGGTTTTGCTTTTTATGCAATAGTGATAAACATAATACTTTGCAAGTAATTTGGTAAAAATACTCAAATGACATGAGCAAGCGATGAACTTGCCTTTCTTGACTGCAAGATTATTCAGGTGTGATTACTTGGTATCATAAACAGGTTATATAATAAAGCATAGTAATCAATGTAGCACACAAGGAATGATAATTGGCATAATGTTAATATGTAAACAATAGTTGTCAGTTTTAGTACTATATGTCATGGTTAATGGTTGCTTGTTATATTCTTCAAAAGAATAACTTTTGAAGAACATGTTCTTTAATAAGGAACAAGTATGACAATTGGGTTTGCGGGGTTCTATGGTTTCCTATGGTTTCAATTGGTTTCTGGAATAAGTATTAGATGGATCCCAACAGAGTTGGATTCATCAGTAACTAGGGCTTGTATGGTTTTACTTAAGCAATTAAGTGTATATGATTGCTATCAAGGTTGGGTATATCTTGCTGAGGATAGCTGGTTAGGGTTTATAGATCTTATGAAGCAGGTTTGAGAGCTACTCTCTATTTATTTCAAAAGAATATCTTTTGAAGAATATACTTCTTAAGTAATAAGAAGTATTACAATTAAGGTTGAGGTTGTCTTGCATTAGCTATTGGATCTCTAAGTAGAGGATGGTTGGTTCCTAAATAGGATGGTTCATAAGAATCTCACACTAGTAGGGTTTAGTGGGTATGGAATAGGATGCACCATATTGGCATGGTTGCTATTGGAGTTCATCACAATGGTGTGATGCTAAGCATGGATGAATAAGGATGATGGTTTTGGCATTAGGAATTAGGTTTTAGACTAGGTTGATCCTAATTTGATCATTTAGGTTGGATAGGGATGCACACCTAGAATACTAAATTATGGATAATAGGGCTCCTACATCTCATGTGAACATGTCAAATATTTAATTGCTAATTATAGTTTTATGGTTCAAAAGGAAGTACATAATCTCATGTTATATCTAGGGTTTAGGGTTTTGAACTTATTTAGGGTTCACACATAAATTAGTGGAGCTAGTGTTCCTAATGGAATTAGGGTTTTAGGGATTACATGAAATGATAAGGTTATCATTTTATTTATAATGGAATTAGGGTTTCCTAATTACCATATAGTTCTTAGGTTAATAACTTCATTATAAAGTTGAAGTTATTATAACTTTGAAATAAAAATAATACTGGATTTAGAATTTTATTATTTTTAAGGATTTATAATAATTAAGGTAATTATTAATCAGGGTTTAAATCCCTCTAATAAGGATTTAATAAAATAACAAATAAAGAAAATTAGTTTTAATATTTTATTTATTTACTTACTGGTTTTTATTTAATTTGGAATGTTTTCCTAATTATTGAATTTTAATTGAATTCAGAATTAGAAATAAAGGCTTAATTATTAATGGTTAAATAATTAAATTTTTATTAAAAATAAAAATTTCATATTATATTTTTATTGGATAGATCTTATTTTTAGGATCATTTTGATAACTCATTTATAATTTTCTGAGTTTTTATGAATTTCCTATGTATTTGCAAAGTTTCAATAAATTCTGGAATTTGAATCAAACAGTAAATACTAACTACACCCGAACTAGTCTACACCCAGTGGCTGTCTGGTGGGCCTTAGGCCACGTCGTCTGCCACGGGGCGTGGACTGTGGTCAAGGTTGCCAACGTGGTAATTGGCACGGTGGCCGGCGGTCTGTGGTGATGGTCGCCGGAGCTAGAGCGTTCCCGCGGGGCTGCGCGGGTACTCGCTGGAACCAGCAGACCGAGGCGAAGTTAGTGGTGGCAGCGCCGCCCCCTAATGGTCGCCGGAGTAGCTCCGGCGAGCACGAACAACGGCGGCGCACGGTGGCCGACGGTGCGAGCGAGTCACGGTGCGAGCTAGGATGCAATATGGGGCTCTCGAGAAGCGCATGCTCACCTAGATGCTAGAGGAAGGCTTGACGGCGGCGATTGTCGATGGTGGCGACGCCATGGTCCGTTTTTCTGTGGAACACCAGCGGAAGGAAATGGTCGATTGCGCCATATCCCGAGCTCCCCTTGACGCGAAACTCTACCAGAGGACCGAGGACGTCAAGGCGCTCCTCCTGCGCCCAACGGCGGCCTCTGGGGTGGTCGGAAACGGTGGGGCAAGGTGGTCTCCGGCGAGCTAGGGTTTCGGGATTGGGGAAAATGAGACGAGGAGAGGTCAAATTGGGAGCTTCTATGTGTTTTATAGCCTCGCCGGCGTGTGCTGGCAGTCAATTTCGGCGGCGGCGACCGTGGGACGTGGAGGCTGGCCGGCGCCGTGGCGCTCTCCCGTGCGTGCAGAGACGAAGACGAAGACGTCGTGCTCCTCTTCGGGCTTATCCAGTGAAGAGATACGTGGGTTCTGGGCCGTACTGGGCTGCTGATGGGCTGCTTACTGGGCTGTGGTGCTGGGCTACTGGCTGGGCTACACGACCAGGTAAGGTCTGGTAAGTTTTCTCTCATTTTCTATTTTTTCCATTTTCTGTTTTATATTTTCTGTTTTCAATTCTATTTGTTGAATTCAAATTTGAATTCAATTCTGCCTTGCAGATATTTGCAAATACTTTTAACTTGGCAATTACCTCTTAAGTAATAATTCTACTTGAGACTTACTATTGTGATTTTTAATGTAATGATAGGTTCAACATACACAATATTTCAAATATGTATGTTAATAATAATAATCTTCCATCCTCTTTCTTTTTAAATTCCAAATATTTTTATGATTTAAGGAGATGACCAAATGATAGGCTTTATGTACCTAAATATTTCTAGGGTCTTGATTTAGTCACTTAGGTATGATTTTATGTGAGCTCCAATGTATTAGGGTTTTATAGTTTCTATCCTAACCCCTCTTATTAAGGGTGATACTATCATTATATTTGAGAGTATCTAAGTATGTATTGTTTCAATCATGGTTTATCTTGGTTACAAAGTTAAATGGTTGTTAACTACACATGGTTTTGATTATAGGACTTAACATTAGGTGGCTCTTTTGTTTTATAATTAAGCATGAGAGTGCAATGCTAGGGTTCTAATTCTATGTGCTTACTGACACATGGTTTGAAACTCAAATATGGCTTCATTGGGTTTTAATTGTGCTCACCCAAGTGGTATACAAACTAGGTTGAGATACAATTCTAGGTTGTAGATATGGGATGACACCATTTTGCATTGGCTAGGGTTTAATCTCCCCTAACCATGGTAATGTGGTTACTTGCTTCATATATTATGTGCTTCTCTAATTACTAAGGATTTGAGAATTGGTTTTATCTTCTACCAATTAACTTCTATTATTATCCTCAATTAATCATTAAAGTAACTATAGTGGTTATAGTTCTTTTTATAGTTAACTTTGGTCATATGGATGGATGGGTTCTCACCATTTAAAGTATAGAGTTTGGCTCTAAATGTTTTCTTGTGGTTCTTAAGTGAAGAATAGGTGGAATGTAAATGTGGTAGGATTCTACTTATGATCACCAAGTGATTCACAAGTTAGGATTGAGATATGGTTATAGGTTTTATATATAATTTATCACCACATTAGTTTAGCCAGGGTTTCTCTTCCTCACCTCTAATAGGATGATTCAATCCAAGATTATTTGGATTGATATAGGGCTGAACTAAACAAGGTTTGTTATTATTCAGTTGTTTCTCCAAGGTAATATATTGGAAATGTTTAGACTTGTTCCACTAGTTCTTAATATCTTCCACCTCAAGTTCTTAGGGTTTATGATTGATACGTCCATTTTGCATCACTATTTTATATCATAATTTGTTGTTATTCATTGATATATTTCATATTTGGACACAATACTTATGTTATTTCATCTATTTTGCATGTTTCATCATTATTGCAGGATCAAGCGCGGAGCCGGGATTACTGTTGGAAAAAGCACGTCGAATACAATATTTGGAAGATCAGCGTGGAAGGAAATTATACCAAAACCTATTTTTCAGATGACGGAAGCGAGAAGGGGAGAGAGAAGACTCAAGGTGGGGCGGACCACGGCGGCGGCCCATGGCATGGCCGTGCCACCTTGTGGTGTGGGTCCCCACAGCCCCTTCGCCTCCTTTTCTTCGCGAAATCCTTCGTCCCGAAAACCTAAGCCACAGAGGGTACCTCACGAAGAGTTACAGCCGCCTGCGGGCGGAGAACACCGGAGAAAAAGCTCTCCGTGGGCAGGAATCCAGGGGAAATTCCCGAGGGGAAATCGCCATCGCCATCGTCATCGAGTGGACATCATCTCCATCATCATCATCATCATCTCCACCATCTACACCGCCATCCACCGCTGCACCTCGTCACCGCTGTAACGATTTGGGTTGGATCTTGATTGTTTGATAGGGAAACTCTCCGGTGTTGATTTCTACTTGTTATTGATGCTATTGAGTGAAACCATTGAACCAAGGTTTATGTTCAGATTGTTATTCATCATCATATCACCTCTGAGCATATTCCATATGATGTCTCGTGAGTAGTTCGTTTAGTTCTTGAGGACATGGGTGAAGTCTAAATGTTAGTAGTGAACTATGGTTGAGTAATATTCAATGTTATGATATTTAAGTTGTGGTGTCATCTTCTAGTGGTGTCGTGTGAACGTCGACTACACGATACTTCACCATTTATGGGCCTAGGGAGTGCATCTTGTATTCGGTTGCTAATTGCGGGGTTGCTGGAGTGACAGAAACCTGAGCCCCCGTTGGTATATCGATGCAAGAGGGATCGCAGGATCTCAGAGTTTAAGGCTGTGGTTAGATTTATCTTAATTACTTTCTTGTAGTTGCGGATGCTTGCAAGGGGTATAATCACAAGTATGTATTAGTCCTAGGAAGGGCGGTGCATTAGCATAGGTTCACCCACACAACACTTATCAAAACAATGAAGATTAATTAGCTGTATGAAGCGAAAGCACTAGACTAAATTCCCGTGTGTCCTCAAGAACGTTTGGTCATTATAAGTAAACAAACCGGCTTGTCCTTTGTGCTAAAAGGATTGGGCCACTGCTGCAATTATCTCTCTCGCACTTTTCGTACTTTATTCATCTGTTACATCAAAACCCCTTGAATACTTGTACGTGAGCATTTACAGTGAATCCTTCATCAAACTGCTTGTCAACACCTTCTGCTCCTCGTTGGGATCGACATTCTTACTTATCGAAGATACTACGATACACCCCTATACTTGTGCGTCATCAAGACTATTTTCGGCGCCGTTGCCGGGGAGTGAAGCGCTATTGGTAAGTGGAATTGGTAAGGAAAACCTTTATTGTTTGTGCTGATTTTATTTCTGCTATAAGTCATTATGGAGAGATCTTCTCTTCAATTTCTATTTGGAAATCTACTACTCTGCAACGGTAGTGGATGAAGCCCGGTGAGGAAGTAATACAGTATAAAATACCTATGAAAATTATTGAACGTGTTATGGATAACCGCTATGAAGGGGATGGACTGTTCATCCTGGTGACCATTCTTGTTTTTACATGAATTATGCGGGTTATTCAAATGTGCAGGTATTGCTATGGATGAAGTTAGAAAGAAACTATTCTCTATATCGTTAAGCGGCGCACTGGTATAAATTGCTGAAGAATAGGGATTCTCTTAATTGGGAGGACATTGTGCCTTTATTTTATTCCAAATTTTATCCTCCAAGTGAAATTCACAAACCGCATATATAATTTATGGCCTCATGATGGAGAGAGTATTGCCCAAGCTTGGGGAGATTGAAGTCTTTAATGCTCAAATGCCCCATTCATGAGCTTCCTAGTAATGTTATTATTGATAATTTCTATGCAAGACTTTCTTTTCAAGACAAGACCTTGCTGGATACTTCTTGTTGGATCATTTACACGCAACAAAGAAGAGTTAAAAGGGACCTTCTTGATCGGATCCAGGAGAATACTGAAGGATGGGAGAACGACAAAGATAGAGAGTCAGGTATAATTTTTGATTATAAATGCATTGAAGCTTTTATGGATACTGATAAATTTCGTAATATGAGTGCTACTTATGGTCTTGATTCCCAAGTTGTTGCAAATCTTTACAAAGCTTTTGCCTCTCATTATGAATTGCCTAAGAAGAATTTTAATAAGTATCATGAACCGTATAAAGATAAAATTGATTCATGTAAACAAATGTGTAGTGATTGAAGCTGTTGATCATGTTATTCTGAAGCTTATATTGAAAAACTCCTTTTCTGCTAAAATGAAAGAGTACTTGTTATCTAGTGCGGTTAATAAAAGTGAAAAGAAACCTATAGAACCGAAGAACAAATTAAGGTTGAACCTGTTGTTGCAATAGTTAAAGATCTTGTGACTGAAAATGTGGAAGATGGTCATATTATTTTCTGTGAAGATGCTTCTAATATTGTTTCGCATCCTAATAAGTCTAGAAAAACTAGTGTTCCTATGCTATCTAGAATTGGGGATCATTGTTATTATGGTTTATGTGATATTGGTGCAAGTATTAGCGCCATTCCTTATGAGCTTTATACGGAGATCATGCATGAAATTGGTTCTTGTGAACTTGAAGATATTGATGTGGTTATTCGGCTTGCTAAT
Organism: Lolium multiflorum; assembly: GCA_030979885.1. Classification (NCBI taxonomy): domain Eukaryota; kingdom Viridiplantae; phylum Streptophyta; class Magnoliopsida; order Poales; family Poaceae; genus Lolium; species Lolium multiflorum. The sequence continues at coordinate 199,495,503 of CM061750.1, forward strand.
AGAGAAACTATCTCTCCAATTGGTATTGTTCGAGATGTGGAAGTTTTATGTGGTAAGACTAAATATCCTGCTGACTTTCTGTACTTGGTTCTGCTGCTAGTAAGTATTGTCCTATTATTTTTGGTAGACCATTTCTAAATACTTGTGGAGCTGTTATAGATTGCAAGAAGGAAAAAATTGTTACTAAATTTGCCGGTGAATCTTATGAGTTTAATTTCTCTAAATTTGCCAAAACTCCTTATAAAGCTGATTTGCCTAATAATGATTTTAGAGTTGAACAGTGTGCGTCTATTGCTCTTGCTCCTACTAATCCTTTGCAGCAACATTTGGAGAATAGTGAGAGTGAAGTCTTTAGGAAGAAAGAAATGAACTTGATGAAATTTTCCTTCGTCAACCTATCCTTAAACATGACTTGCCAGTTGAAGATTTAGGTACAACACCACCACCAAAGGAAGATGTGTTTGATTTAAAACCATTGCCTGATAATCTTAAATATGCTCATATTGATGATAAGAAAATATATCCTGTTATTATTAGTTCTAAGCTTTGAGAGATTGAGGAAGAAAGGTTATTGGAAATATTGAAGAAACACAGGAGATTGGCTACACTCTTGATGATTTGAAGGGGATTTCTCCCTCTATTTGCCAACATGCTATCAATATGGAAGATGATGCAAAGCCTGTTGTTCAACATCAACGTCGTCTAATTCCGAAAATGAAGGAGGTGGTAAGGAATGAGGTATTAAAACTTCTTGAAGCTGGTATTATATATCCTATTGCTGATAGTAGATGGGTTAGTCCTGTGCATTGTGTTCCTAAGAAAGGAGGAATGATTGTTGTGCCTAATGATAATGATGAGCTCATCCCTCAAAGAGTAGTTGTAGGGTATAGAATGTGCATTGATTTTCGAAAAGTTAATAAAGTTACTAAGAAAGATCATTACCCTTTACCCTTTATTGATCAAATGCTAGAAAGGTTGTCTAAAAATACTCACTTTTGCTTTCTTGATGGTTATTATGGGTTTCACAAATTTTTAAAACTAAAGATCAAGAGAAAACCACTTTCACTTGTCCTTATGGAACTTTTGCTTATAGGCGTATGCCTTTTGGTTTATGTAATGCTCCTGCTACTTTTCAAAGATGCATGTCTGCTATTTTTCATGGCTTTTGCGAGAGTATTGTAGAGGTACTCATGGATGATTTTTCTGTCTTGGAATTCTTTTGATAATTGCTTGAAACCTCGATAAAGTTTTGAGATGTGAAGAAACTAACCTTGTTCTTAATTGGGAGAAATGCCACTTTATGGTTAATGAAGGAATTGTATTGGGACATAAAATTTCAGAGAGGTATTGAAGTTGATAGAGCTAAAGTTGAAGCAATTGAGAAGATGCCCTATCCGAGGGATGTTAAAGGTATTCGTAGTGTTCTTGGTCATGCTGGGTTTTATAGGAGATTTATTAAAGATTTCTCCAAGATTTCAAAGCCTCTTACTAATCTTCTTCAAAAAGATGTACCTTTTGTTTTTGATGATGATTGTAAAGAAGCTTTTGAAACTCTAAAGAAAGCCTTAACAACTGCTCCTGTAGTTGAACCTCCTGATTGGAATTTGCCTTTTGAAATTATGTGTGATGCTAGTGATTTTCTGTAGGTGCTATTCTTGGACAGCGAGTAGATAAAAAATTAAATGTTATTCATTATGCTAGTAAGACTCTTGATGCTGCTCAAAGAAATTATGCTACAACTGAAAAGGAATTGTTAGCTGTAGTCTTTGCTTGTAACAAGTTTAGATCCTATATTGTTGATTCAAAAGTCACGGTTCATACTGATCATGCTGCAATTAGATACCTTATGACAAAGAAAGATGCTAAGCCAAGGCTTATTAGATGGGTACTTCTTTTGCAAGAATTTGATTTACATATTATAGATAGGAAAGGTGCTGATAATCCTGTTGCTGATAATTTGTCTAGATTGGAAAATATTGCTTATGATCCTGTTCCTGTTAATGATAGTTTTCCAAATGAACAATTGGCTGTAATAAAGGTGAACTCGCGAGATAGCCCTTGGTATGCCGATTATGCTAACTTTATTGTATCCAAGTACTTGCCTCCAACCTTTTCAGCTCAGCAAAGGACGAAATTCTTTTATGACTTGAGGCATTATTTTTGGATGACCCACACTTATATAAAGAAGGAGTAGATGGTATTATGCGAAGATGTGTTCCAGAATATGAACAACAAGAGATATTGAGTAAATGTCATGGTAGTGTTTATGGAGGACATCACGCTGGAGATAGAACCGCGCAAAAGGTTCTACAATCAGGTTTTATTGGCCAACACTTTTCAAAGATGCAAGGAAGTTTATCTTATCTTATGATGAATGTCAAAGAGTTGGTAATATCTCTAGACGCAATGAAATGCCTATGAATTATACTCTTGTTATTGAACCATTCGATTGTTGGGGATTGGACTTCATGGGTCCTTTCCCTTCTTCAGAAGGTAACACTCATATACTTGTCGCTGTTGATTATGTTACTAAATGGGTAGAACCTATACCCACAAAAAGTGCTGATGGTGAGACCTCTTTAAAAATGCTTTTAGATATTATTTTCCTAGATTTGGAGTACCTAGATATATTATGACTGATGGAGGTTCTCATTTTATTCATGGAGGTTTTAGAAAAACTCTTGCTAAGTATGGTATTAATCATAGAATTGCTTCCGCTTATCACCCTCAAACTAGTGGTCAAGTAGAATTATCAAATAGAGATTAAATCTATTTTGGGAAAGGCTGTTAATAAATCTAGAAAGAATTGGGCTAGCAAATTGAAGGAAGCACTATGGGCTTATAGAACTGCTTATAAAAATCCCATGGGTATGTCACCGTATAAAATAGTTTATGGAAAAGCTTGTCATTTACCTTTAGAACTAGAGCACAAAGCTTATTGGGCTGTAAGAGAACTTAATAAAGATTTTAAACTTGCCGGTAAGAAGAGGTTGCTACAATTGAGTTCTTTAGATGAATGGAGAAGTGAAGCTTATGAAAATGCTAAACTTTTTAAGGAGAAAGTTAAGAAGTGGCATGATAGAAGAATTATTAAAAGAGAATTCAATGTTGGAGATAAAAGTCCTATTGTATCGGTCTCGTCTCAGATTTTTTGGGAAATTACTCTCAAAATGGGAAGGACCATATGTTATTGAGGAAGTATACCGTTCAGGAGCAATAAAAATTAGCTCTTTGGAAGGTAACGCCACACAAGTTGTGAATGGACAAAGACTCAAGCATTATATTTCTGGAGATTCTTATAATGAAGATATTGATATTATCCAAGTGATAACTCCGGAAGCTTTCATCAAAGATCAAATTGACATTCGAGTCCGACTTTGAATAGGTAACAGTTTTAATAATAAAAAGTCCGCGTTTAGCTTTAGAACAATATTTCTGCTGTTTTTGGAAAATATGAAAAATCACGGGATCGAAACGGAGTGGAAGAGACGCGCGAGGGCCCGTCACCATAGGCGGCGCGGGCCCCACCACTGCGCGCCGCCCTATGGGGACAGCCCCTCGGCGTCCCGTTTCCACTCGTTTCGGCCTGGAACCTTCCTTTTGTTGTAAAAATATTTGCTATATAATCCCCGGACCCCTGGAGGTCCGTATATCGTTTTCTCGTCATGTTTTGTTTCGAGCTGCTGCCAGGATCTGTTTTGATCTAGAAGCACCATGGTCTCCAACAACAAGGACAAGGGACCTTTGGAGGAAGATATTCAAGACCCGGAACTGAAGGAAGAAGTCGCGAGTGAGGATGAGGAAGAAGTGGAGGAGGTTCCGCGAGTACACCAGCGTGCCACCATTGCAAGCATTGGTGTGATATCAAATCCATCCAACACCAAGAGGAGTGCACGAATCGCTACCGGAGGAGCAGTTCCACGTCGCTTCTTAGCTCCAAGGACATCTTCTCCAAGCAATTACCACCCTTTCCGCAATCTAATCTACGATCGTCAAACTGAAAGGACCCCAAGGTAGTGTTGCCAAGTGGTTGGGATATAGACCGTTCTAACATTGCGGGAGAGATGAAATCTGAAGCTGAAGGATGGGGAAACAACTCTAGGAGTTGGGACTCGCCACCTGACATGATTATGAGCCGCGTTGAGCACAACTCAGAGCTGATTCGCAACCTCACTTATGAGATTGAGGATTTAAAGGAGCTTGTTAAGAAGCTTGTCGAGAAGAATCCATCACCATCACCACCGAAGGAGTAATTCATCATCGGTATTGGCATCCCCTTGGTTTGTTCCAAGCTTGGGGAGTGCCGCGGTATCACATCATCACTACCTTTATCTTTTACTATCAAGTAGTGTCATATCATGAGTAGGGAAGTTATCATATGGAATAGTTTGCAATGTGGAAGTATCTCTCTTAGTTGGTTATCTATGTATCCGTTGGTGTGAGTTATCATTATGGAATATTAATGAGAAGTCTTATCATTTACTTTTTGCACACCTTATTTTAGTTTGCAATCTCTATTATATGATCACTCTTGACATTGGTATTGATATCACCTTGGGAGCATTAAGTAAATCTATTTGGTTTTGGCAAACTTAGCATTGGTCAATAGCAACAACATCTTGATGTTTAAATAGAAGAGAGAAATACATTTAGATATATTACTCTATTATCTCTATGTTAATGAGTTTAGTATTCTGAAGTTAAAATTGCTTGTGCTTATGAGAAAGATGCATGATTGTTTCTATCATATGTATATTTGTTTGTTTCCTTCAACCTTTATGCTTGCTATCAAACCTTGCTAGCCAAAAACCTGTATTGAGAGGGAATGCTTCTCATACATCCATAACCTTAGACCAAACCCATGCCACCATAACTACCTACTATGTGGTATTTTGCGCCACTCCAAGTAAATACTTCATGTGCTACCTTTAAATAATTCAAACTATCTTGCTCCTTATTTGTGTCAATGTTTTATAGCTCATGAGGAAGTATGTGGTGTTTTATCTTTCAATCTTGTTGGACTTTCACCAATGGACTAGTGGCACATCCGCTTATCCAATAATTTTGCAATAAGAGCTGGCAACGGGGTTCCCAGCCCCAATTAATAACTTTCATTAATAATTCTCTTCACATGTTTTGCCCTGATTTATCAGTAAGCAACTTAATTTTGCAATAGACACTCCTCCATGGTATGTGAATGTTGGAAGGCACCCGAGGATTCGGTTAGCCATGGATTGAAAGCCAAGGTTGGGGGAGTGTCATCCATAATAAAACTAAAATACATGTGTAAACAAAAGAGAAGGGGGATGATCTACCTTGCTGGTAGAGATGCCGTCCCTCATGGGAGCCGCTCTTGGAAGGTTCGTTTGGCAAGGGGTTAGAGTGCCCGCTACCATTCGTTGACAACAACAAACACCGCTCAAAATCTTACTTTTATGCTCTTTATATGATTTCAAAACTTGAAAAGCTCTAGCACATGATTTAATCCCTGCTTCCCTCTGCGAAGGGCCTATCTTTTACTTTTATGTTGAGTCGGTAAACCTATTTCCCTCTATCTCAAGCAAGCAATTGAGTTGTTGTGAACCAACCATTTATGCTATGATTCAGTTAATCATGTCCTTTATACTTTCTTGTTTAGAACAAATTTTATCTGATTGAATATAACTTTGAAGGTTATCAATGATTATGAGAAGATTGTTATGATTGAGAATGAAAGCACAGCTATATAAATTCTAATATGAATGCTTTGTTTAGAAGATAAGTACAATCCGTTAGTAGTTCTCTGACCAAGAACAAAGTTTGCCATAACCATCTATGATTTCCTATGCACCTTTACTTGTGATTTCTCTTTACTTATTTCAAGTTGAGTTATATGAAGAGAATGTGTATTAGAATATCTTGTGTGAATCAATATGATGCTTCTTGTCCGTATTTTATTTATCGACTCTTCACTCCATAAACATGTGGTCTTGTTTATCGAGCTCGGTTTCGCTTGGGGACAAGCGAGGTCTAAGCTTGGGGGGAGTTGATACGTCCATTTGCATCACTATTTTATATCATAATTTGTTGTTATTCATTGATATATTTCATATTTGGACACAATACTTATGTTATTTCATCTATTTTGCATGTTTCATCATTATTGGAGGATCAAGCGCCGGAGCCAGGATTCTGCTGGAAAAAGCACCGTCGAGAATACAATATTTCGGAAGATCAGCTGTGGAAGGAAATTATACCAAAAACCCTATTTTTCCGGATGACGAAGGAAGCGGAAGAGGGAGCGGAGAAGACTCAAGGTGGGGCGGACCACGGGCGGCGGCCCATGGCTGGCCGCGCCACCTTGTGTGTGGGGGCCCCACCCCTTCGCCTCCTTTTCTTCGCGAAATCCTTCGTCCCGAAACCTAAGCCACGGAGGAGTGGGTGTCTACGGGTGCTTCTATTCTTGTAGACAGTGTTGGGCCTCCAGAGCGAGAGGTTTGTAGAACACAAGTTTCCCTTAAGTGGATTACCCAAGGTTTATCGAACTCGGGGAGGAAGAGGTCAAAGATATCCCTCTCATGCAACCCTGCAACCACAAAGCAAGAAGTCTCTTGTGTCCCCAACACACCTAATAGGTGCACTAGTTCGGCGAAGAGATAGTGAAATACAAGTGGTATGAATGAATATGGCAGTAGTACGGCGCCAGAAAATAGCTCGCTGGCGTGCAGTTGATGGTAGTATTGCGAAGTAAACATGCGGTAATGTGCAGCAGTAGTAATTCGGTAAAACGGTAACAAGCGATGATAGCGATATTAGGAACAAGGCCTAGGGATTAGACTTTCACTAGTGGACACTCTCAACATTGATCACATAACGAGAATAGATAAATGCATACTCTACACTCTCTTGTTGGATGATGAACACATTGCGTAGGATTACACGAACCCTCAATGCCGGAGTTAACAAGCTCCACAATTAAATGTTCATATTTAAGTAACCTTAGAGTGTAAGATAGATCAATACGACTAAACCAAGTACTAACGTAGCATGCACACTGTCACCTTCATGCTTATGTAGGAGGAATAATACACATCAATACTATCATAGCAATAGTTAACAATCTACAAGAGATCATGATCATAGCATAAACCAAGTACTAACACGGATGCACACACTGTCACCATTACATCGTGCGGGAGGAATAAAACTACTTTAATAACATTGCTAGAGTAGCACATAGATAAATTGTGATACAAAACACATTGCAATCATAAAGAGATATAAATAAGCACTTCACTACGCCATTCATAACAGTGAATAAGTATTCTGTGAAATATAGCCTAAGAGACCCACACGGTGCACACACTTCACCTTTACACACGTGGGACAAGGAGTCTCCGGAGATCACATAAGTAAAACTCACTTGACTAGCATAATGACATCTAGATTACAAGCATCATCATATGAATCTCAATCATGTAAGGCAGCTCATGAGATTATTGTATTGAAGTACATAGGAGAGAGATGAACCACATAGCTACCGTACAGCCCCGAGCCTCGATGGAGAACTACTCCCTCTTCATGGGAGCAGCGGCGTTGATGAAGATGGCGGTGGAGATGGCAGCGGTGTCGATGGAGAAGCCTTCGGGGCACTTCCCCGTCCGGCGGCGTGCGGAACGGGAGACTCTGTCCCCCAGATCTTGGCTTCGCGATGGCGGCGGCTGGAAGGTTTCGCGTACCGTGGCTTCTTTCGTCGGGGTTTTAGGTCGGGACCTTTAAATAGGCGAAAGGGAGCCTCGGAGGGGCCTGGGGCCACCACACCATAGGCGGCGCGGCCCCCTCTGGCCGCGCCGGGTGTGGTGTGGGGCCCCCAGGGCTTCCCTCTGGCGGCTCTCGGGTGTTCTGGATGGTTCGGGAAAAATAGGAACCTGGGCGTTGATTTCGTCAGATTAGAGAATATTTCGTTACTAGGATTTCTGAAACCAAAAGCAGCAGAACTGGCACTCGGCATCTTGTTAATAGGTTAGTTCCAGAAAATGCACGAATATGACATAAAGTGTGCATAAAACATGCAGGTATCATCAATAAAGTAGCATGGAACATAAGAAATTATCGATACGTTGGAGACGTATCAGCATCCCCAAGCTTAGTTCTGCTCGTCCCGAGCGAGGTAAAACGATAACAAAGATAATTTCTGAAGTGACATGCCATCATAATCTTGATCATACTATTTGTAAACATATGTAATGAATGCAGCGATCAAAACAAAAGTAATGACATGAGTAAACAAGTGAATCATAAAGCAAAGACTTTTCATGAATAGTACTTCAAGACAAGCATCAATAAGTCTTGCATAAGAGTTAACTCATAAAGCAATAAATCAAAGTAAAGGTGTTGAAGCAACACAAAGGAAGATTAAGTTTCAGCGGTTGCTTTCAACTTATAACATGTATATCTCATGGATATTGTCAACATAAAGTAATATAACAAGTGCAATATGCAAGTATGTAGGAATCAATGCACAGTTCACACAAGTGTTTGCTTCTTAAGGTGGAGGAGATAGGTAAACTGACTCAACAATAAAAGTAAAAAGAAAGGTCCTTCAAAGAGGAAAGCATCGATTGCTGTATTTGTGCTAGAGCTTTTATTTTGAAAACATGAAACAATTTTGTCAACGGTAGTAATAAAGCATATGAGTTATGTAAATTATATCTTACAAGTTGCAAGCCTCGGGCATAGTATACTAATAGTGCCCGCACCTCGTCCTACTTAGCTTGGACTACCGGATCTTTGCATGCCATGTTTCAACCAAGTGTCACAAAGGGGTACCTCCATGCCGCTGTACAAAGGTCTAAGGAGAATGCTCGCATTTTGGATTTCTCGCTTTTGATTATTCTCAACTTAGACATCCATACCGGGACAACATGGACAACAGATAATGGACTCCTCTTAAATGCATAAGCATGTAGCAAAAATTATTATTCTCATATGAGATTGAGGATATATGTCCAAAACTGAAACTTCAACCATGATTCATGGCTTTAGTTAGCGGTCCAATGTTCTTCTCTAACAATTTGCATGCTCCAATCATTAAGGTGATAGATCCTTCAGACAAGACGGACATGCATAGCAACTCACATGATATTCAACAATAGTTGATGGCGTTCCCCAGAAGCATGGTTATCGCACAACAAGCAACTTAATAAAAGATAAAGTGCATAAGTACATATTCAATACTACGATAGTTTTTAAGGCTATTTTGTCCCATGAGCTATATATTGCAAAGGTGAATGATGGAATTTTAAAGGTAGCACTCAAGCAATTTACTTTGGAATGGCGGAGAAATACCATGTAGTAGGTAGGTATGGTGGACACAAATGGCATAGTAGTTGGCTCAAGGATTTTGGATGCATGAGAAGTATTCCCTCTCGATACAAGGTTTAGGCTAGCAAGGTTTATTTGAAACAAACACAAGGATGAACCGGTGCAGCAAAACTCACATAAAAGACATATTGTAAACATTATAAGACTCTACACCGTCTTCTTTGTTGTTCAAAACTCAATACTAGAATTATCTAGACCTTAGAGAGACCAAATATGCAAACCAAATTTTAGCATGCTCTATGTATTTCTTCACTAATAGGTGCAAAGTATATGATGCAAGAGCTTAAACATGAGCATAACAATTGCCAAGTATCACATTATCCAAGACATTTTACCAATTACTACATGTAGCATTTTTCAATTCCAACCATATAACAATTTAACGAAGAGGAAACTTCGCCATGAATATTATGAGCTAAGAACACATGTGCTCATACGAACCAGCGGAGCGTGTCTCTCTCCCACACAAGGATGAACTTATTCAGAGAACTAAGATAACAAAACAAAAACAAAAATAAAAGCACACAGACGCTCCAACTAAAATACATAAGATGTGACCGAATAAAAATATAGTTTCAAGAGAAGGAACTTTGTCGATGAAGAAGGGGATGCCTTGGGCATCCCCAAGCTTAGATGCTTGAGTCTTCTTAAAATATGCAGGGATGAACCACGGGGCATCCCCAAGCTTAGAGCTTTCACTCCTCTTGATCATAGTATATCATTCTCCTCTCTTGACCCTTGAAAACTTCCTTCACACCAAACTTCAAGCAAACTCATTAGAGGGTTAGTGCATAATCAAAAATTCACATGTTCAGAGGTGACACAATCGTTCTTAACACTTCTGGACATTGCACAAAACTTCTGAAAGTTAATGGAACAAAGAAACTCATTCATCTTAACAAAAGCGGCAATGCGAAATAAAAGGCAGAATCTGTCAAAAACAGAACAGTCCGTAAAGACAAATTTTAAAATGGCACCAGACTTGCTCAAACGGAAAAACTCAAAACTAATGAAAGTTGCGTACATATCGGAGGATCACGCTCGTAAATTGGCAGATTTTTTCGAATTTTATACAGAGACTTGTGCCAGAATTCGTGACAGACAGCAATGCTGTTTCTGCGCAGCGATCCCAAATATAACATCAACTTTAACATAGAAACCTTACTTGGCACAAAAACATGATAAGGATAGGTTGCTACAGTAGTAAACAACTTCCAAGACTCAAATATAAAACAAAGTACTGTAGTAAAAAAAAACACATGGGTTATCTCCCAAGAAGTTCTTTCTTTATAGCCATTAAGATGGGCTCACAGTTTTAATGATGCACTCGCAAGAAATAGAAGTTGAAGCAAAAGAGAGCATCAAGAGGCAAATTCAAAACACATTTAAGTCTAACATGCTTCCTATGCATAGGAATCTTGTAAATAAACAAGTTCATGAAGAGCAAAGTAACAAGCATAGGAAGATAAAACAAGTGTAGCTTCAAAATTTCAGCACATAGAGAGGTGTTTTAGTAACATGAAAATTTTTACAACCATATTTTCCTCTCTCATAATAAATTTCAGTAGCAACATGAGCAAACTCAACAATATAACTATCACTTAAAGCATTCTTATCATGAGTCTCATGCATAAAATAATTACTACTCCCAACATAAGCATAGTCATTCTTATTAATTGTAGTGGGAGCAAATTCAACAAAGTAGCTATCAAATATAGGAGGTATATTGTAATCATAATCAAATTTATCCTCCATAACAGGTGGTAACAAAAGACTACTATCATTATAATCATCATAAATGGGAGGCAAAGTATCATCAAAGTAAATTTTCTCCTCAATGCTTGGGGGACTAAAGATATCATGCTCATCAAAGCCAGCTTCCCCAAGCTTAGAATTTTCCATATCATTAACAACAACGGTGTTCAAAGCATTCATATTAATATGTTCCATGGTTTTTTTAATTTTCGCATCAAACCATCCATGTCTTAAATCAGGAAATAGAATAAGAAGCTCTTTGTTGTCCATTATGCCTAACTAGTGTAAACAAGAAACCAAATGTCGCAATTGCAGAGTCTAAAGGAAATAGCTTCGAGTACACACACAATGGCGCCAGAAAAGTACTGTTACCTAGAACCGGAGTGTGAGTACCTTTTACCTTTCCTCCCCAACGGCGCCAGAAAAGTACTTGATGTCTACGGTGCTTCTATTCTTGTAGACAGTGTTGGGCCTCCAAGAGCGAGGTTTGTAGAACAGCGCAAGTTTCCCTTAAGTGGATTACCCAAGGTTTATCGAACTCGGGGAGGAAGAGGTCAAAGATATCCCTCTCATGCAACCCTGCAACCACAAAGCAAGAAGTCTCTTGTGTCCCCAACACACCTAATAGGTGCACTAGTTCGCGAAGAGATAGTGAAATACAAGTGGTATGAATGAATATGAGCGTAGTACGGCGAGAAAATAGCTGCTGGCGTGCGGTTGATGGTAGTAATATTGCGGGAAGTAAACATGCGGTAGTGCGCGACGTAGTAATTCGGTAAATAACAAGCATGATAGCAGTATTTAGGAACAAGGCCTAGGGATTAGACTTTCACTAGTGGACACTCTCAACATTGATCACATAAGAATAGATAAATGCATACTCTACACTCTCTTGTTGGATGATGAACACATTGCGTAGGATTACACGAACCCTCAATGCCGGAGTTAACAAGCTCCACAATTAAATGTTCATATTTAAGTAACCTTAGAGTGTAAGATAGATCAATACGACTAAACCAAGTACTAACGTAGCATGCACACTGTCACCTTCATGCTTATGTAGGAGGAATAATACACATCAATACTATCATAGCAATAGTTAACTTCGCAATCTACAAGAGATCATGATCATAGCATAAACCAAGTACTAACACGGATGCACACACTGTCACCATTACATCGTGCGGAGGAATAAAACTACTTTAATAACATTGCTAGAGTAGCACATAGATAAATTGTGATACAAAACACATTGCAATCATAAAGAGATATAAATAAGCACTTCACTACGCCATTCATAACAGTGAATAAGTATTCTGTGAAATATAGCCTAAGAGACCCACACGGTGCACACACTGTCACCTTTACACACGTGGGACAAGGAGTCTCAGGAGATCACATAAGTAAAACTCACTTGACTAGCATAATGACATCTAGATTACAAGCATCATCATATGAATCTCAATCATGTAAGGCAGCTCATGAGATTATTGTATTGAAGTACATAGGAGAGAGATGAACCACATAGCTACGTACAGCCCGAGCCTCGATGGAGAACTACTCCCTCTTCATGGGACAGCGGCGTTGATGAAGATGGCGGTGGAGATGGCAGCGGTGTCGATGGAGAAGCCTTCGGGGGCACTTCCCCGTCCGGCGGCGTGCGGGCGAGACTCTGTCCCCCAGATCTTGGCTTCGCGATGGCGGCGGCTGGAAGGTTTCGCGTACCGTGGCTTCCTTCGTCGGGGTTTTTAGGTCAGGACCTTTAAATAGGCGAAAGGGGAGCATCGGAGGGGGACTGGGGCCACCACACCATAGGGCGGCGCGGCCCCCTCTGGCCGCGCCAGGGTGTGGTGTGGGGCCCCCAGGGCTTCCCCTCTGCGGCTCTCGGGTGTTGGATGTTCAGGAAAAATAGGAACACAGGCGTTGATTTCGTCCGATTCGAGAATATTTCGTTACTAGGATTTCGAAACCAAAAACACGGAAAACAGGCACTTCGGCATCTTGTTAATAGGTTAGTTCCAGAAAATGCACGAATATGACATAAAGTGTGCATAAAACATGCAGGTATCATCAATAAAGTAGCATGGAACATAAGAAATTATCGATACGTTGGAGACGTATCAGGTACCTCACGAAGAGTTACAGCCGCCTCTGCGGCGGAGAACACCAGAGAGAAAAGAGCTCTCCGGGGGCAGAAATGGGAAATTCCCTCCCGAGAAATCGACCATCGCCATCATCATCGAGCTGGACATCATCTCCATCATCATCATCATCATCTCCACCATCTACACCGCCATCGCCACCGCTGCACCTCGTCACCGCTGTAACGATTTGGGTTGGATCTTGATTGTTTGATAGGGGAAACTCTCCCGGTGTTGATTTCTACTTGTTATTGATGCTATTGAGTGAAACCATTGAACCAAGGTTTATGTTCAGATTGTTATTCATCATCATATCACCTCTGATCATATTCCATATGATGTCTCGTGAGTAGTTCGTTTAGTTCTTGAGGACATGGGTGAAGTCTAAATGTTAGTAGTGAACTATGGTTGAGTAATATTCAATGTTATGATATTTAAGTTGTGGTGTCATTCTTCTAGTGGTGTCGTGTGAACGTCGACTACGATACTTCACCATTTATGGGCCTAGGGAGTGCATCTTGTATTCGGTTGCTAATTGCGGGGTTGCGGGAGTGACAGAAACCTGAGCCCCCGTTGGTATATCGATGCAAGAGGGATCGCAGGATCTCGAGTTTAAGGCTGTGGTTAGATTTATCTTAATTACTTTCTTGTAGTTGCGGATGCTTGCAAGGGGTATAATCACAAGTATGTATTAGTCCTAGGAAGGGCGGTGCATTAGCATAGGTTCACCCACACAACACTTATCAAAACAATGAAGATTAATTAGGTATATGAAGCGAAAGCACTAGACTAAATTCCCGTGTGTCCTCAAGAATGTTTGGTCATTATAAGTAAACAAACCGGCTTGTCCTTTGTGCTAAAAGGATTGGGCCACTCGCTGCAATTATTTCTCTCGCACTTTACTTACTCGTACTTTATTCATCTTACATCAAAACCCCTTGAATACTTGTCGTGAGCATTTACAGTGAATCCTTCATCGGCGCTTGTCAACACCTTCTGCTCCTCGTTGGGATCGACATTCTTACTTATCGAAGATACTACGATACACCCCCTATACTTGTGGGTCATCAATGATCATTACTCAATCTATAAGGATCAAGGTTTGGCTTCCTAAGTTATCTCTCATGAAATGGGTTCTCACTTCCATGATCAAGCATTATCTTGATCAACTAGGGTATAGCACTTCTATTTTACTTTCTTGCATGGAACTACTATGGTTGCCTCAATAATTTATATCCCAGGAGAATGCCTGAGATATTACTTAGGGTTCTTTCCAGGGAATGATGATATAATCATCTGGGTATATAGATAGTTCTCTCCCTCAAATCCAAGTGTTGCCTCAACTAGTTTGAGTGTAACATCATAGCTTGAGTTCTCTCATATAGGAATAGTTATTCTAGGGTTTATGGTGTACTCCTGCTTAGTATCTAAGCTAAGACTCCACTTGTCTATCTTAAATGGATTGGTTTCCTCCTTACTTTATCATTTCATGGATATAATCTTATTCCATGTGATATTAGGTTATCTCACCACTCCAAAATGAAATGGTTTATCTCCTAATATTTTAGTTCTAAGTTTGTACTTGATTCTTAAATAGGTAAAACTAGGATTAGTATGAATGGTCTCTCTCATTTGAGAAGGATTTTAATACCATCCTAAGGTTAGGCTCCATAGAGAATGATGTGATCATCACTATCTCTAATTATCATAGATGGTTTCTCTCTCTAGGAAATGTCTTGAATAATATCCTAGGGTTCCTCTTGAAGATGATGTTGTGATCATATGGATATTTATATCCAAAGTTTGCCTCAAGGTTTGTCATTGCTTCCTTAAATAAAATAGGACTCTCACCTCTTTAGGTTTTATGTAAGGCTATTTGTAATAAAGAGGAATGTACACTTCTTGAGTGGATCTCCTTGTTATAATTCCAATGTGGAAGTGGAATGAATACCATGAGGTTTCATGGTATGATCATAGATTATTATTAGGACATGGAAAAGATAAGTGAAGAATGGTTTCTTCATTTATTGTTACTTGATTTCCAATTAAATGGATGTTCATATGTTATGTCAAGGAATATCATGTTGTGATCTTTAATAAGATCAAATAGTTGATCCTTGATTAATAAGTTCTTGTGTTGATTTTAATTCCATTTGATCTAACCCCTTAGATCAAATTATCTCTACCAAAAACAAGGTTTTAGCAAAGTCACATTGAGGTTTATAGCGCTTGACTTGATGAGCTACTTCAATTCCACCAAGGTCAAGTGAAACTTCGTTACTGTGACTGTTTTACTTTAAAGCGCGAAAATTCCCCGGATTTTCTATGCATGAATGCAATGCACACATCTATTTCCTCTATTTTTGTAACCCCAATACCTGGGATATTACAGTCTCTACCCCTTAAACTAAACTTCGTCCTCGAAGTTTGAACTCTCTCACGTTTCCGGAGTGTGGATCTGACTTGTGCAGACTACGACTTTTCTTGAACTCCGTATTAATCTTACTGGATATAATTGAATATACCCCTTGTCCAGATTCTACCTGGAATCCATTATGGTTTGTCTCTGAACCATGGTAATTACTTTGATTCTTTGATTTCTTCCCACTCTATAAGCTTGTTTCCTTTCTCATTGAAGATTCAATGATTGAGACTTCTTCTGGTGCTGCTGGTCTTATTTGAAGGATAATTTGATAATAAACTCCTAATTGCTAAATAGGTCTTTGTTTTCCCTTACTACCAAAACTGCAATAATGGTACTTAGTAAGGTACTTACCATGGAAATGATTTTAACGGTTTCTTTTACTAAGAAGGTTAGACTCATTTAGACTTTCCAATCATGATTTATAGTTGATACCTATAACTATTTTGGGTTATTTAGGTTCCATGAAAGGAATCATTCAATTAGTCTGTGGTTCTGGTATGGTCAATTTCCTTCGGTCTTTGGCCTTCTTGGGCTGTATTTGGTCTATGATATTTTCTTCGTCCAACTTCTTTATGCTTGACTTACTTGAGCTTTCGTACTTCTGAGTAAACACTACTCACTTTCTCAAGTTATAGTCCACTTCTTACTTCCTCGAGGTATAAACCTCGGCTTCTGGTCTGACATACTTCTTAAAGTAATGTTCAACAATCTTATGAAAATAAGATCGAACTTCCTCTCAGTTCAGACCTTCTTCTATATAGCTTAAAGTATTGAGTTACTGTACATCCAACTCAATCTTTACTCTACCCCTTAGAGTTTTCTTATGTCTTCAACTCCTTTTCTTCCAACCATTGGATTGATGGTTGGAATATTGGTCTAAGTATAGCTTATGGTTTGTACTCTTCTAGATCTTGTGAAGAATATCTGTGGTGCATCCACTCAATTGTGGACATCCAATGTTAATTCTTCGGCTAAATGATTATAGGTCATTGCTATTTGGTTGACAAAATTTTATTTGTTCCCAACTTCTTGGTATGAAGAATCCAATTATGGACTAGTTGATATCAATTGTGGCTATTTGATATCTAAAAATGGATTCTATTATAGGTTCTGATCAACTGGACGAGACACCTTCTACTTTATCTCGCAGTATTGATCCTATATCAACTATGGTCTTCTGATATCAACTATGGTCTTCTTATATCTGCTATGATTTCATCTATAATCTTCCTTCTTTTCAGGGTTTATTGTGCAAGAAAACCACCAGCTGACACTATGAATATAGTATCCTGAGTGATTTCCCATGCATTCCCTCTTCCATAATGATTATGGTTCTTCTTCTACTTCTCCATAATCACCAAATTTCTCACCTTCATGCTTCTTTCGTACTAAAGTACTCCTCTATTGAGGCTAAGCATGAGTTTTGGATTGGTACTTCCCTCAGAGTATTGTGGTTACTCCCCACAATTTTGCTTCCTTCTTCTGATGAACCTTCATCTTGTCTTCAAAATCTTCAGAATTTGTCACTTCCTCACACGAATACCATTACCCTCTAGATCTATAGCATCAAGTAAGAACTTGATATTGCAACATGCATTTGCATATCAAGGTCAAACTTCATGTATGGATCTAGTCAAACAATGAAAATCCAATAAAATCCAAGAAGATTCAGCTTTGTGCTTATAATACACACCAGTATAAGCCTGAATATAATAGTTGAGTAAGACATCTCTAAACATCAGGCTCTGATGTGTAGTATATAACACCACATAAGATAGGTTTATATCGTGATACTTAGCACTTATATATGGAAGTCTACTATTTGTCTCAACCTTTACCTTAATTGCACATTTGCAATGAGATAAACTTGAAACAAAGTGGCCTGGAATAGTTGAAGTTAACCTAGTTTTCTTTGGAAGTTCTAACAAAATAGTCTACCATATATACGTGCTATTGAGGACTACTTCCTATGATACTTTTAGTTCTAACATGGCTACTCTGAATACATATTTATTAGGATATAACTCCTATTCTTCCAAGTGTTTCTATCATAAGACTATGGTCATGATGTGCTTGACACACTTCCCATGGTTTTGGAACACAATTCTTGCACTATGCTATGAACAACTGGCTTCTTATTGTTCTCCTCCTAAATATTTATGATGTTCCACTTCATCACGTAATGATTCTCAAGTGAATCTTATATGATTACTATCTCTACCATATAGATAGACATATTTTATTCCTATCTCTCTTCCTTAACTCCCATGATTGACTCATCATGGTCTATACTACCTCATATCACTTGTTTTTATCACTTACTATCAGTTGTTTCACAAGTTTAGATAAATTTTACTTACCCATTACTTGTCTTGCTATACACCTTCTAGTAGAATATTTTTCTTATATACTTATATTTATCACTTGATATTACTCTTATTTCAAGTCTGGATAACTCTTACTTTAACCATAACATGTGTTGGTATACATCTTCCAATAGGATATCTTCCTTTTGGTTGTATCCTCTCTTTGGACTACCATGTATTGTATACCAACTATGGTCTACTCATCTATTGTTTTAAGGAATTAATGATGTGCTACATATTTGGGATTAGCTCACTAACCTCACTTAAGAAAGGTAGGTAAGAAAAGTTGACTTAAGTGTGTCAGGATTATTCTCAAGTGAATATCCATCTCAAGTCATAAGAAGATTTGGTTTTATCTAAGACAACTTCCTATAGACACTACCAATCCTATAGGTCTCCTTTAAAGGTTTTTAATCCTAAGGTCAAAGCATTTGCTCTGATACCAAGCTGTGGTGACCCGGCATACCACTTGCATGGTGTAGTATGCAAGTCGATATAACACCAATGAAACACCGTTCCACTAGTATTATATCGCTCGAGTGGTACAACGAAACATATGCGGGTCCAAGGCATGTCTATAGAATTACAACTCCGACTCTGTTCAGAAGATCAGCACAGCCTCCTACTTTACAATGAGGTAAAGCGCAAATAAATTCCGGAAGAACGACTCGTAGTCTAATCCTATCACGAACTCTATTTGTAGAGTATTTAACTAGCTATAGAGGCTAAGAATAGATTCTACCTAAATAGGAGCTAGGTTTAGGAAGCTAGTTCCTTTCTATTGCTAATCTAGGTTTTCTCCTTGTTGAATGTGGTATCTGACTCTCCTGACATGGTCCTGTCTCTTGAAGTAGTTGTTGACTCCTCGGCCTTCGAGTTGCACTGTAGATCCTCCTTTGATGCATCCATACCTAAGCAGGGGATTTAAGAGTGGGATGAGTACGAGCGTACTCAACAAGTTCATTTTAGGAAAGAGGTGTTTAATGCACTAGCTACGGCCATAGACCAGAAAGTCATAGGCAATGCAAGTTTTTGTAAACATTTCTTCAAAAGGTTGCTTTTATTACGAAGAGCTATGTCCGTCAGCCTTCACCGGTTGACTAGAACTTCATGGAGTTCCTTTCCGCAGCGTTCGCAGTTCCATATCCGGAACAGGGAGTGACTGGTCACGATTCGTTACACTCTGCAGAGGTGTGTTGCTTTACCCATAAGAGATCTTAACCTTGGTGCAAATGGCGTGTAACTCACACGTTCGTTGGGAACCCCAAGAGGAAGGTATGATGCGCACGTAAAGTTTTTCAGAGAAAACCAAGGTTTAATCGAACCGGAGGAGCCAAGAAGCACGTTGAAGGTTGATGGTGGCGAAATGTGATGCGGCGCAACAACAGGGATTCCGGCCAACATGGAACTGCACAACACAACCAAGTACTTTGTCCCAACGAAGCAGTGAGGTTGTCAATCTCAGCTTGCTGTATTAAAGGATTAACCGTATTGTGTGGAAGATGATTGTTTGCAAGAAAACAGTAAACAAGT
Organism: Lolium multiflorum; assembly: GCA_030979885.1. Lineage (NCBI taxonomy): Eukaryota > Viridiplantae > Streptophyta > Magnoliopsida > Poales > Poaceae > Lolium > Lolium multiflorum. The sequence goes on from CM061750.1 coordinate 199,515,086, forward strand.
ATTGCAAGATTGTATGCTATGTAAAGAATAGGACCGGGGTCCACAGTTCACTAGAGGTGTCTCTCCCATAAGATAAAAGCATGTTGGGTGAACAAATTACAGTCGGGCAATTGACAAATAGAAGGGCATAACAATGCATATACATGATATGATAAATATAGTGAGATTTAATCCGGGCATTACGACAAAGTACATAGACCGCCATCCAACTGCATCTATGCCTAAAAAGTCCACCTTCAGTTATCATCCGAACCCCATTCGGTATTAAGTTGCAAAGCAACAGACAATTGCATTAAGTATGGTGCGTAATGTAATCGACAACTACATCCTTAGACATAGAATCAATGTTTTATCCCTAGTAAACATCACAACCTTCTGTCACTGTCCCGGTGTCAATGAAGGCATGAACCCACTATCGAGCATAAATACTCCCTCTTGGAGTTAAGAGCAAAAACTTGGCCGAGCCTCTACTAATAACGGAGAGCATGCAAGATCATAAACAACACATAAACAATAGATTGATAATCACCATAACATAGTATTCTCTATCCATCGGATCGACAAACACAACATATAGTATTACGAGATAGATGATCTTGATCATGTTAGGCAGCTCACAAGATCCAACAATGAAGCACAATTAGGAGAAGACGACCATCTAGCTACTGCTATGGACCCATAGTCCGGGGGTGAACTACTCACTCATCACTCCGGAGCGACCATGGCGGTGTAGAGTCCTCGGAGATGAATCCCCCTCTCGGCAGGGTGCCGGCGATCTCCTGAATCCCGAGATGGGATTCGCGCGTCTCGGAAGGTTTTCCGTATCGTGGCTCTCGTGGGGTTTTCGACGGAGGCTTAGGCGAAAGGGCAACGTGGGGGCCACACGAGGCCACCCACAGGTCGGCGCGGCCAAGGCCTGGGCGCGCCGCCCTATGGTGTCGGCCCTCGTGGCCCCACCGACTCCCCTCGGTCTTCTGGAAGCTTCGTGCAAAAATAGGACCCTGGGCGGTGATTTCGTCCAATTCCGAGAATATTTCGTTACTAGGATTTCTGAAACCAAAAACAGCAGAAAACATCAACGGCTCTTCGGCATCTTGTTAATAGGTTAGTTCCAGAAAATGCGTAAATACGACATATAATGTGCATAAAACATGTAGGTATCATCAATAAAGTAGCATGGAACATAAGAAATTATCGATACGTTGGAGACGTATCATCAGAGCTGCTCGTCCCAGCAGGGCGATAACAAAGATAATTTCTGAAGTGACATGCCATCATAATCTTGATCATACTATTTGTAAACATATGTAATGAATGCAGCGATCAAAACAATGGTAATGACATGAGTAAACAAGTGAATCATAAAGCAAAGACTTTTCATGAATAGTACTTCAAGACAAGCATCAATAAGTCTTGCATAAGAGTTAACTCATAAAGCAATAAATCAAAGTAAAGGTATTGAAGCAACACAAAGGAAGATTAAGTTTCAGCGGTTGCTTTCAACTTATAACATGTATATCTCATGGATATTGTCAACATAAAGTAATATAACAAGTGCAATATGCAAGTATGTAGGAATCAATGCACAATTCACACTAGTGTTTGCTTCTTAAGGTGGAGGGAGATAGGTAAACTGACTCAACAATAAAAGTAAAGAAAGGTCCTTCAAAGAGGAAAGCATCGATTGTATTTGTGCTAGAGCTTTTATTTTGAAAACATGAAACAATTTTGCCAACGGTAGTAATAAAGCATATGAGTTATGTAAATTATATCTTACAAGTTGCAAGCCTCATGCATAGTATACTAATAGTGCCCGCACCTCGTCCTACTTAGCTTGGACTACGGATCTTTGCATGCCATGTTTCAACCAAGTGTCACAAAGGGGTACCTCCATCTGTACAAAGGTCTAAGGAGAAAGCTCGCATTTTGGATTTCTAGCTTTTGATTATTCTCAACTTAGACATCCATACCGGGACAACATGGACAACGATAATGGACTCCTCTTAAATGCATAAGCATGTAGCAACAATTATTATTCTCATATGAGATTGAGGATATATGTCCAAAACTGAAACTTCAACCATGATTCATGGCTTTAGTTAGCGGCCCAATGTTCTTCTCTAACAATTTGCATGCTCCAATCATTAAAGTGATAGATCCTTCAGACAAGACGGACATGCATAAACTCACATGATATTCAACAATAGTTGATGGCGTTCCCAGAAGCATGGTTATCGCACAACAAGCAACTTAATAAGAGATAAAGTGCATAGGTACATATTCAATACTACGATAGTTTTTAAGGCTATTTTGTCCCATGAGCTATATATTGCAAAGGTGAATGATGGAACTTTAAAGGTAGCACTCAAGCAATTTACTTTGGAATGGCGGAGAAATACCATGTAGTAGGTAGATATGGTGGACACAAATGGCATAGTGGTTGGCTCAAGGATTTTGGATGCATGAGAAGTATTCCCTCTCGATACAAGGTTTAGGCTAGCAAGGTTATTTGAAGCAAACTCAAGGATGAACCGGTGCAGCAAAACTCACATAAAAGACATATTGTAAACATTATAAGACTCTACACCGTCTTCCTTGTTGTTCAAAACTCAATACTAGATATTATCTAGACCTTAGAGAGACCAAATATGCAAATCAAATTTTAGCAAGCTCTATGTATTTCTTCATTAATGGGTGCAAAGCATATGATGCAAGAGCTTAAACATGAGCACAACAATTGCCAAGTATCACATTATCCAAGACATTTTAGAATTACTACATGTAGCATTTTCCAATTCCAACCATATAACAATTTAACGAAGAAGAAACTTCGCCTTGAACATTATGAGTAAAGCCTAAGGACATATTTGTCCATATGCAACAGCGGAGCGTGTCTCTCTCCCACAAAGTGAATGCTAGGATCCATTTTATTCAAACAAAAACAAAAACAAAAACAAACCGACGCTCCAAGTAAAGAACACAAGATGTGATTGAATAAAAATATAGTTTCAGGGGAGGAACCGATGATGTTGTCGATGAAGAAGGGGATGCCTTGGGCATCCCCAAGCTTAGACGCTTGAGTCTTCTTAGAATATGCAGGGGTGAACCACGGGGGCATCCCCAAGCTTAGAGCTTTCACTCTTGATCATAGTATATCATACTCCTCTCTTGACCCTTGAAAACTTCCTTCACACCAAACTTCAAGCAAACTCATTAGAGGGTTAGTGCACAATTAATAATTCACACATTCAGAGGTGACACAATCATTATTTTCACTTCTGGACATTGCATAAAGCTACTGGACATTAATGGATCAAAGAAATAAATCCAACATAGCAAAAGAGGCAATGCGAAATAAAAGGCAGAATCTGTCAAAAACAGAACAGTCCGTAAAGACGAATTTTAAAATGGCACCAGACTTGCTCAAATGGAAAAACTCAAAACTAATGAAAGTTGCGTACATATCTGAGGATCACGCTCGTAAATTGGCAGATTTTTCGAATTTTCTACAGAGACTTGTGCCCAGATTCGTGACAGACAGCAATGCTGTTTCTGCGCAGCGATCCCAAATATAACATCAACTTTGACATAGAAACTTTACTTGGCACAAAAACATGATAAGGAGAGGTTGCTACAGTAGTAAACAACTTCCAAGACTCAAATATAAAACAAAGTGCTGTAGTAAAAACCATGGGTTGTCTCCCATAAGCGCTTTTCTTTAACGCCTTTCAGCTAGGCGCAGAAAATGCAAATCAAGTATTATCGAGAGTAGAAGCATCAACATCATTACCAGGGGTGTTGGGAGTTTTCTCAACTAAGCATAGTATATTGGATACATAAGTTTTAGCGTCTCCCTTTTCATTAGTCTTGGGCTTGCTATTCTCATCGAACAAATTTTCAGAACAAGCCAAGCATAGTTATTTTCTAGTGCATCATTCATAGCTAGGAGTTTACATGGTATTGGTGCTTTGATCTCCCCACCATCATTAATATTATTAGTGTACCTTATTCTATCCATGTCCATTTTTTCAAGGAGACCAACAAAATTAGTATGAGAACCTAGCATATTAAATTTAGCAAAAACCTTTCTAGCCTCTCTTGCTAGACCACCAAATTCTCTAAGAAGAGTTTCTAGAACAAAATCTTTCTTTTCCCCTTCTTCCATATCACCAAGTGTAAGAAACATGTGTTGGATTATAGGATTGAGATTAACAAATTTAGTTTCCAACATGCGAACTAAAGCAGCAGCAGCAATTTCATAGGTAGGTGCAAGTTCTACCAAGTGTCTATCTTCAAAATCTTCAATAATACTAACATGATTGAAAAATTCTTCTATATTACTTCTCCCAACTATGGACCCACGTCCTACCGGTATGTCTTTTGTGGTAAAATTAAAAGGAAACATGATGAATCAAGTAAAGTAAATGCAAGTAACTAATTTTTTGTGTTTTTGATATAGAGAGCAAACAGTAAATAAAGTAAAACTAGCAACTAATTTTTTTGTGTTTTGTTTAGGTGCAGCAAACAAAGTAATAAATAAAACAAAGCAAGACAAAAACAAAGTAAAGAGATTGGGAAGTGGAGACTCCCCTTGCAGCGTGTCTTGATCTCCCGCAACGGCGCCAGAAAAAGAGCTTGATGGCGTGTAACTCACACGTTCGTTGGGAACCCCAAGAGGAAAGTATGATGCACACGGTAGCAAGTTTTCCCTCGAAAGAAACCAAGGTTTAATCGAACCAGGAGGAGAAGCACGTTGAAGGTTGATGGTGGCGAAATGTGATGCGACGCAACAACAGGGATTCCGGCCAACGTGGAACACAACACAACCAAGTACTTTGTCCCAACGAAACAGTGAGGTTGTCAATCTCATGCTTGCTGTAACAATGGATTAACCGTATTGTGTGGAAGATGATTGTTTGCAAGAAAACAGTAAACAAGTATTGCAGTAGATTGTATGCTATGTAAAGAATAGGACCGGGGTCCACAGTTCACTAGAGGTGTCTCTCCCATAAGATAAAAGCATGTTGGGTGAACAAATTACAGTCGGGCAATTGACAAATAGAGAAGGGCATAACAATGCATATACATGATATGATAAATATAGTGAGATTTAATCCGGGCATTACGACAAAGTACATAGACCGCCATCCAACTGCATCTATGCCTAAAGTCCACCTTCAGGTTATCATCGAACCCCATTCGGTATTAAGTTGCAAAGCAACAGACAATTATTAAGTATGGTGCGTAATGTAATCGACAACTACATCCTTAGACATAGAATCAATGTTTTATCCCTAGTGGCAACGCACACAACCTTAGAACTTTCTGTCACGTCCCGGTGTCAATGAAGGCATGAACCCACTATCGAGCATAAATACTCCCTCTTGGAGTTAAGAGCAAAAACTTGGCCAGAGCCTCTACTAATAACGGAGAGCATGCAAGATCATAAACAACACATAAACAATAGATTGATAATCACCATAACATAGTATTCTCTATCCATCGGATCCCGACAAACACAACATATAGTATTACGAGATAGATGATCTTGATCATGTTAGGCAGTCACAAGATCCAACAATGAAGCACAATTAGGAAGACGATGATACGTCTCCAACGTATCGATAATTTCTTATGTTCCATGCTACTTTATTGATGATACCTACATGTTTTATGCACATTATATGTCATATTTATGCATTTTCGGAACTAACCTATTAACAAGATGCCGAACCATTCTGTTTTCTGCTGTTTTTGGTTTCAGAAATCCTAGTAAGGAAATATTCTCGGAATTGGACGAAATCTTCGCCAGGGTCCTATTTTTGCACGAGCTTCCAGAAGACCGAAGAGGGAAGGAAGTGGGGCCACGAGGCGCGCACACCATAGGGCAGCGCGGTCCCGGCCCTGCCGCGCCGACCTAGGGTGTGGGGCCCTCGTGTGGCCCCCGCGTTGCCCTTCCACCTACTTAAAGCCTCGTCGCGAAAACCCCAGTACCGAGCCACGATACGGAAAACCTTCCAGAGACGCCGCCATCCCATCTCGGGGGATTCGGAGATCGCCTCCGCACTGCCGGAGAGGGGATTCATCTCCGGAGGACTCTACACCGCCATGGTCGCCTCCGGAGTGATGAGTGAGTAGTCCACCCCTGGACCATGGGTCCATAGCAGTAGCTAGATGGTCGTCTTCTCCTTGTTGTGCTTCATTGTTGGATCTTGTGAGCTGCCTAACATGATCAAGATCATCTATGTAATTCTATATGTTGTGTTTGTCGGGATCCGATGGATAGAGAGTACTATGATTATGGTGATTATCAATCTATTGTTTATGTGTTGTTTATGATCTTGCATGCTCTCCGTTATTAGTAGAGGCTCGGCCAAGTTTTTACTCTTAACTCCAAGAGGAGTATTTATGCTCGATAGTGGGTTCATGCCTTCATTGACACTGGGACAGTGACGAGAAAGTTCTAAGGTTGTGATGTCTTGTTGCCACTAGGGATAAAACATTGATTCTATGTCTAAGGATGTAGTTGTCGATTACATTACGCACCATACTTAATGCAATTGTCTGTTGCTTAGCAACTTAATACTGAATGGGGTTCGGATGATAACTGAAGGTGGACTTTTAGGCATAGATGCAGTTGGATGGCGGTCTATGTACTTTGTCGTAATGCCCAATTAAATCTCACTATATTTATCATATCATGTATATGCATTGTTATGCCTTTCTCTATTTGTCAATTGCCCGTATTTGTTCACAACATGCTTTTATCTTATGGGAGAGACACTCTAGTGAACTGTGGACCCGGTCCTATTCTTTACATAGCATACAATCTTTGTGTTTTCTTGTTTTCTTTGCAAACATCTTCCACTCGATACGTTTAATCCTTTGTTACAACAAGCGGTGAGATTGACAACCTCATTTCGTTGGGACAAGTACTTGGGTTGTGTTGTGCGGGTTCCGCGTTGGCGCGGAATCCTGGTGTTGCTCACATTTCGCGACCATCAACCTTCAACGTGCTTCTGGCTCCTACTGGTTCGATTAAACCTTGGTTTCATACTGAGGAAACTTGCTTCTATACGCATCATACCTTCCACTTGGGGTTCCCAACGGACGTGTGCATCTACGCGTATCAAGCTAAATTTGGCGCCGTTGCGGAGATCAAGACACGCTGCAAGGGAGTCTCCACTTCTCAATCTCTTTACTTTGTTTTTGTCTTGCTTTATTTTTTTACTACTTTGTTTGCTGCACCTAAAAAAAACACAAAAAAATAGTTGCTAGTTTTACTTTATTTATTGTCTTGCTCTCTATATCAAAAACACAAAAAAATTAGTTACTTGCATTTACTATATCTAGTTTGTTTTATTTACCGTTGCTAAAATGAATACCCCTGAAAATACTAAGTTGTGTGACTTCACAAATGCAAATAATAATGATTTCCTATGCACACCTATTGCTCCACCTGCTACTACAGCAGAATTCTTTGAAATTAAACCTGCTTTACTAAACTTGGTCATGAGAGATCAATTTTCTGTTAGTTCTGATGATGCTGCTGCCCATCTCAATAATTTTGTTGAACTATGTGAAATGCAAAAGTATAAGGATGTAGATGGTGATATTATTAAATTGAAAGTGTTTCCTTTCTCATTAAGAGGAAGAGCTAAAGATTGGTTGCTATCTTTGCCTAAGAATAGTATTGATTCATGGACTAAATGCAAGGATGCTTTTATTGGTAGATATTATCCTCCCGCTAAAATTATATCTTTGAGAAGTAGCATAATGAATTTTAAGCAATTAGATACTGAACATGTTGCTCAAGCATGGGAGAGAATGAAAACTTTGGTAAAGAATTGCCCAACCCATGGAGTGACTACTTGGATGATCATCCAAACCTTCTATGCAGGACTAAATTTTTCTTCGCGAATTTATTGGATTCAGCTGCTGGAGGTACCTTTATGTCCATCACATTGGGGCGGCTACAAAACTTCTTGATGATATGATGATAAATTACTCTGAATGGCACACGAAAAGCTCCACAAGGTAAGAAGGTAAATTCTGTTGAAGAAACCTCTTCCTTGAGTGATAAGATTGATGTGATTATGTCTATGCTTGTGAATGGTAGATCTAATGTTGATCCAAATAATGTTCCTTTAGCTTCATTGGTTGCTCAAGAAGAAAATGTTGATGTGAATTTCATTAAAAACAATAATTTCAACAACAATGCTTATAGGAACAACTCTGGTAATAACTATAGGCCATATCCTTCTAATAATGGTAATGGTTATGGTAATTCTTATGGGAATTCTTACAACAATAATAGGAGTGTACCCCTTGGTCTTGAAGCTATGCTTAAAGAATTTATTAGTACACAAACTGCTTTTAACAAATCTGTTGAGGAAAAGCTTGATAAAATTGATATTATTGCTTCTAGAGTTGATAGGCTTGCCTCTGATGTTAATCTTTTAAAATTGAAAGTTATGCCTAATAATGATATTGATAATAAGATTACTACTACAGCAAATGCCATCCAAGTTAGAATTAATGAGAATATAAGATTAATGGCTGAATTGCGTGCTAGGTGGGATAGAGAAGAAAATGAAAAACTAGCTAAAGAGAATAATGTAGCTAAAGTTTGGACTATTACCACCACTAGTAATGCTAATTCTTCACATGTTGCTGCACCTCCTACTATCAATGGTAAAATAATTGGTGTTGGCAATGTTTCTACTCCTAGTGCAAAGCGTACAAAACTGCCTGAAATTGCTAAAACTGCTAAACTGCTTGTGATAAAACTGCTGAAATTTTTTCCAACCTTGGGGACAATGATCCCATTGCTGTAGCTCATAATGATTTAGATTTTGATGATTGCCACATCTCTGAAGTTATAAAGTTCTTACAAAAACTTGCTAAAAGTCCTAATGCTAGTGCTATAAATTTAGCCTTTACAAAACATATTACAAATGCTCTCATAAAAGCTAGAGAAGAGAAACTAAAACTTGAAACTTCTATTCCTAGAAAGTTAGAAGATGGTTGGGAGCCCATCATTAAAATGAAATTCAATGACTTTGAATGTAATGCTTTATGTGATCTTGGTGCAAGTATTTCTGTTATGCCTAAAAGATTTATGATATGCTTGACTTGCCACCATTGAAGAATTGGTATTTGGATGTTAATCTTGCTGATAATGTTAAAAAGAAACCTTTGGGAAGGATTGATAATGTGCACATTACGGTTAACAATAACCTTGTCCCCGTTGATTTTGTTGTTTTGGATATCGAATGCAATGCATTTTGTCCTATTGTGTTGGGAAGACCTTTTCTTCGAACTGTTGGTGCTGTTATTGATATGAGGGAAGGTAATATTAAATATCAATTTCCTCTCAAGAAAGGTATGGAACACTTCCCTAGAAAGAGAATGAAGTTGCCTTTTGATTCTATTATTAGAACAAGCTATGATGTTGATGCTTCCACTCTCGATGTTACTTGATTTGCACTTTCTGCGCCTAGGCGAAAGGCGTTAAAAGCGCTTATGGGAGACAACCCATGTTTTTACTACAACAATTTTTTGTTTGTTGAGTCTTGGAAGTTGTTTACTACTGTAGCAACCTCTCCTTATCATGTTTTTGTGCCAAGTAAAGTTTCTATGTCAAAGTTGATGTTATATTTGGGATCGCTGCGCAGAAACACATTGCTGTCATCACGAATCTGGGCACAGTCCTCTGTAGAAAATTCTAAAAAATCTGCCAATTTACGACGTGATCCTCAGATATGTACGCAACTTTCATTAGTTTTGAGTTTTTCCATTTGAGCAAGTCTGGTGCCACTTTAAATTCGTCTTTACGGACTGTTCTGTTTTTGACAGATTCTGCCTTTTATTTCGCATTGCCTCTTTTGCTATGTTGGATTCATTTCTTTGATCCATTAATGTACAGTAGCTTTATGCAATGTCCAGAAGTGTAAAGAATGTTTGTGTCACCTCTGAATGTGTGAATTATCAATTGTGCACTAACCCTCTAATGAGTTTGCTTGAAGTTTGGTGTGAAGGAAGTTTTCAAGGGTCAAGAGAGGAGAATGATATACTATGATCAAGAGGAGTGAAAGCTCTAAGCTTGGGGATGACCCGTGGTTCACCCCTGCATATTTTAAGAAGACTCAAGCGTCTAAGCTTGGGGATGCCCAAGGCATCCCCTTCTTCATCGACAACATCATCGGGTTCCTCCCCTGAAACTATATTTTTATTCAATCACATCTTGTGTTCTTTACTTGGAGCGTCGGTTTGTTCTTGTTTTTGTTTTTGTTTGAATAAGATGGATCCTAGCATTCACTTTGTGGGAGAGAGACACGCTCCGCTGTTCGTATGAACACATGTGTTCTTAGCTCATAATATTCATGGCGAAGTTTCCTCTTCGTTAAATTGTTATATGGTTGGAATTGAAAAATGCTACATGTAGTAATTGGTAAAATGTCTTGGATAATGTGATACTTGGCAATTGTTGTGCTCATGTTTAAGCTCTTGCATCATATACTTTGCACCCATTAATGAAGAAATACATAGAGCTTGCTAAAATTTGGTTTGCATAATTGGTCTCTCTAAGGTCTAGATAATTTCTAGTATTGAGTTTGAACAACAAGGAAGACGGTGTAGAGTCTTATAATGTTTACAATATGTCTTTTATGTGAGTTTTGCTACCGGTTCATCCTTGTGTTTGTTTCAAATAAACCTTGCTAGCCTAAACCTTGTATCGAGAGGGAATACTTCTCATGCATCCAAAATCCTTGAGCCAACCACTATGCCATTTGTGTCCACCATACCTACCTACTACATGGTATTTCCCCCATTCCAAAGTAAATTGCTTGAGTGCTACCTTTAAACAATTCAAAAGTTATTACCTCTGATTTGTGTCAATGTTTTATAGCTCATGAGGAAGTATGTGGTGTTTATCTTTCAATCTTGTTGGGCAACTTTCACCAATGGACTAGTGGCTTCATCCGCTTATCCAATAAAAAGAGGGCAATTTCCCAGTCCCAAATTAATTAATAAAAATAGACACTCCTCCATGGTATGTGATTGTTGGACGGCACCCGAAGGATTCGGTTAGCCATGGCTTGTGTAAGCAAAGGTTGGGAGGAGTGTCATCATAATAAAACTAAAATAAAAAGGCACTCCTTCATGGTATGAGATTGTTGGCACCCGAGGATTCGGTTAGCCATGGTTTCGAAAGAAAGGTTGGAAGGAGTGCCACCCAAAATAAAATAAAATGGGAGCCGCTCTTTGAAGGTTTGTCTGGCAAGGGGTTAGAGTACCCACTACCATTCGTTGACAACAACAAACACCTCTCAAAACTTTACTTTTATACTCTCTTGATGTTTTTAAAACCAAAGCTCTAGCACAAATATAGCAATCGATGCTTTCCTCTTTGAAGGACCTTTCTTTTACTTTTATTGTTGAGTCAGTTTACCTATCTCCTTCCACCTTAAAAAGCAAACACTTGTGTGAACTGTGCATTGATTCCTACATACTTGCATATTGCACTTGTTATATTACTTTATGTTGACAATATCCATGAGATATACATGTTATAAGTTGAAAGCAACCGCTGAAACTTCATCTTCCTTTGTGTTGCTTCAATACCTTTACTTTGATTTATTGCTTTATGAGTTAACTCTTATGCAAGACTTATTGATGCTTGTCTTGAAGTACTATTCATGAAAAGTCTTTGCTTTATGATTCACTTGTTTACTCATGTCATTACCTTTGTTTTGATCGCTGCATTCATTACATATGTTTACAAATAGTATGATCAAGATTATGATGGCATGTCACTTATTATCTTTGTTATCGTTTTACTGCTCGGGACGAGAACTAAGCTGGGATGATGCGTCTCAACGTATCGATAATTTCTTATGTTCCATGCTACTTTATTGATGATACCTACATGTTTTATGCACATTATATGTCATATTTATGCATTTTGGAACTAACCTATTAACAAGATGCGAAGAGCCAGTTGATGTTTTCTGCTGTTTTTGGTTTCAGAAATCCTAGTAAGGAAATATTCTCGGAATTGGACGAAATCTTCGCCCAGGGTCCTATTTTTGCACGGAGCTTCCGGACCGAAGAGGGAAGGAAGTGGGGCCACGAGGCGTGCACACCATAGGGCGGCGCGGCCCGGCCCTGGCGCGCCGACCTAGGGTGTGGGGCCCTCGTGTGGCCCCCGCGTTGCCCTTCCGCCTACTTAAAGCCTCGTCGCGAAAACCCCACAGAGCCACGATACGGAAAACCTTCCGGAGACGCCGCCGCCGCGAATCCCATCTCGGGGGATTCGGAGATCGCCTCGGCACCCTGCCGGAGGGGATTCATCTCCGGAGGACTCTACCGCCATGGTCGCCTCGGAGTGATGAGTGAGTAGTCCACACCTGGACCATGGGTCCATAGCGGTAGCTAGATGGTCGTCTTCTCCTTGTTGTGCTTCATTGTTGGATCTTGTGAGCTGCCTAACATGATCAAGATCATCTATATGTAATTCTATATGTTGTGTTTGTCGGGATCCGATGGATAGAGAGTACTATGATTATGGTGATTATCAATCTATTGTTTATGTGTTGTTTATGATCTTGCATGCTCTCCGTTATTAGTAGAGGCTCTGGCCAAGTTTTTACTCTTAACTCCAAGAGGGAGTATTTATGCTCGATAGTGGGTTCATGCCTTCATTGACACCGGGACAGTGACAGAAAGTTCTAAGGTTGTGATGTCTTGTTGCCACTAGGGATAAAACATTGATTCTATGTCTAAGGATGTAGTTGTCGATTACATTACGCACCATACTTAATGCAATTGTCTGTTGTTGCAACTTAATACTGAATGGGGTTCGGATGATAACTTGAAGGTGGACTTTTTAGGCATAGATGCGGTTGGATGGCGGTCTATGTACTTTGTCGTAATGCCCAATTAAATCTCACTATATTTATCATATCATGTATATGCATTGTTATGCCTTTCTCTATTTGTCAATTGCCTGTAATTTGTTCACCCAACATGCTTTTATCTTATGGGAGAGACACCTCTAGTGAGTTGTGGACCCCGGTCCTATTCTTTACATAGCATACAATCTGCAATTGTGTTTACTGTTTTCTTTGCAAACATCTTCCACTCGATACGTTTAATCCTTTGTTACAGCAAGCGGGTGAGATTGACAACCTCCTGTTTCGTTGGGACAAAGTACTTGGGTTGTGTTGTGCAGGTTCCGCGTTGGCGCCGGAATCCCTGGTGTTGTGCCGCATCACATTTCGCGACCATCAACCTTCAACGTGCTTCTTGGCTCCGGTTCGATTAAACCTTGGTTTCATACTGAGGGAAACTTGCTTCTATACGCATCATACCTTCCACTTGGGGTTCCCAACGGACGTGTGCATATCGACGACCATCTAGCTACTGCTATGGACCCATAGTCCAGGGGTGAACTACTCACTCATCACTCGGAGGCGACCATGGTGGTGTAGAGTCCTCCAGGAGATGAATCTCCCGGTGCCGGAGGCGATCTCCTGAATCCCCGAGATGGGATTCGCGGCGGCGCGTCTCGGAAGGTTTTATCGTGGCTTTCGTCTGGGGTTTCGCGACGGAGGCTTTAAGTAGGCGAAAGGGCAACGTGGGGGCCACAGGGCCCCACGGGCGCGGCCAAGGCGGCGCGCCGCCTATGGTGTCGGCCCTCGTGGCCCCCTTCGACTCCTCGGTCTTCGGAAGCTTCGTGCAAAAATAGTACCGGCGGTGATTTCGTCCAATTCGAGAATATTTCGTTACTAGGATTTCTGAAATCAAAAACAAGACGACAGCGGCTCTTCGGCATCTTGTTAATACGTTAGTTCCAGAAAATGCGTAAATACGACATATAATGTGCATAAAACATGTAGGTATCATCAATAAAGTAGCATGGAACATAAGAAATTATCGATACGTTGGAGACGTATCAGTGCCAACCGGGCTCGAGTTTCCCGTCCACACTTCCTTTGGTGTGAGGCCCGGTATAAGGTCCTAGTCAATCATGTTCCTCCGCTACCTCGCACACCCACCCGTTGTTGCATACCCCGACCCTGGGTCCTCGTCGGTCCCATTATTCCCACTCACGGGTGGACCCCGACCACGACAACAGTTTGGGACTCGTTAACCAAACTCCTTCGCCGGTAGCGCAACCCATCATAGACCGCAATACCGTGGGAACTTAAGGCTTCCCCAGCCTACCGCTTGTTCCTCGGGCGACAAGTGTCTACGGACTATGCCGTGGGGACTTAAGGCTTCCCCAGCCTACCGCTTGCCCCGACAGATACAAGTGTCTACGGTAAAGCGCGTCCGTTGATGTACGAGAGGTGGAAACACTTTTGACTACTCCGTCCCACTCCGGATCTTATGGTGAACACGGGTTATACGGCACAAGAATCACTGGACGACATTTGTTGTTTAATCCTAGATGGATATAAACCCTTGCAATGGAACCTCCACCATATCAACACAATCCATGGTTCCATTGCCCACCACTTAGTCATATTCATAGTTATGAAAATAGTGGTTTTGCTTTTTATGCAATAGTGATAAACATAGTACTTTGCAAGTAATTTGGTAAAAATACTCAAATGACATGAGCAAGCGATGAACTTGCCTTTCTTGACGCAAGATTATGCAGACAAGGTCTTCGATCGCAATAACTCCAAATTCTGAAATAGCATCATCGTCCTAAGGACGATGTTTAAAAGATTGGCAAGGATGCAATAATGCATAAGTATGAGATGCAATCGTTCTAAGCGTGACCTAACCGATGATTTAGGAATAGTGAGTGGTAATGATTAGTTCGGGTGTGTTGCACTTTTAGAGTGATTCACAAACAGGGTTCTTATTCAGGTGTGATTACTTGGTATCATAAACAGGTTATATAATAAAGCATAGTAATCAATGTAGCACACAAGGAATGATAATTGGCATAATGTTAGTATGTAAACAATAGTTGTCAGTTTTAGTACTATATGTCATGGTTAATGGTTGCTTGTTATATTCTTCAAAAGAATAACTTTTGAAGAACATGTTCTTTAATAAGGAACAAGTATGACAATTGGGTTTGCGGGGTTCTATGGTTTCCTATGGTTTCAATTGGTTTCTGGAATAAGTATTAGATGGATCCCAACAGAGTTGGATTCATCAGTAACTAGGGCTTGTATGGTTTTACTTAAGCAATTAAGTGTATATGATTGCTATCAAGGTTGGGTATATCTTGCTGAGGATAGCTGGTTAGGGTTTATAGATCTTATGAAGCAGGTTTGAGAGCTACTCTCTATTTATTTCAAAAGAATATCTTTTGAAGAATATACTTCTTAAGTAATAAGAAGTATTACAATTAAGGTTGAGGTTGTCTTGCATTAGCTATTGGATCTCTAAGTAGAGGATGGTTGGTTCCTAAATAGGATGGTTCATAAGAATCTCACACTAGTAGGGTTTAGTGGGTATGGAATAGGATGCACCATATTGGCATGGTTGCTATTGGAGTTCATCACAATGGTGTGATGCTAAGCATGGATGAATAAGGATGATGGTTTTGGCATTAGGAATTAGGTTTTAGACTAGGTTGATCCTAATTTGATCATTTAGGTTGGATAGGGATGCACACCTAGAATACTAAATTATGGATAATAGGGCTCCTACATCTCATGTGAACATGTCAAATATTTAATTGCTAATTATAGTTTTATGGTTCAAAAGGAAGTACATAATCTCATGTTATATCTAGGGTTTAGGGTTTTGAACTTATTTAGGGTTCACACATAAATTAGTGGAGCTAGTGTTCCTAATGGAATTAGGGTTTTAGGGATTACATGAAATGATAAGGTTATCATTTTATTTATAATGGAATTAGGGTTTCCTAATTACCATATAGTTCTTAGGTTAATAACTTCATTATAAAGTTGAAGTTATTATAACTTTGAAATAAAAATAATACTGGATTTAGAAGTTTATTATTTTTAAGGATTTATAATAATTAAGGTAATTATTAATCAGGGTTTAAATCCCTCTAATAAGGATTTAATAAAATAACAAATAAAGAAAATTAGTTTTAATATTTTATTTATTTACTTACTGGTTTTTATTTAATTTGGAATGTTTTCCTAATTATTGAATTTTAATTGAATTCAGAATTAGAAATAAAGGCTTAACTATTAATGGTTAAATAATTAAATTTTTATTAAAAATAAAAATTTCTATTATATTTTATTGGATAGATCTTATTTTTAGGATCATTTTGATAACTCATTTATAATTTTCTGAGTTTTTATGAATTTCCTATGCATTTGCAAAGTTTCAATAAATTCTGGAATTTGAATCAAACAGCAAATACTAACTACACCCGAACTAGTCTACACCCAGTGGCTGTCTGGTGGGCCTTAGGCCACGTCGTCTGCCACGGGGCGTGGACTGTGGTCAAGGTTGCCAACGTGGTAATTGGCACGGTGGCCGGCGGTCTGTGGTGATGGTCGCCGGAGCTAGAGCGTTCCCGCGGGGCTGCGCGGGTACTCGCTGGAACCAGCAGACCGAGGCGAAGTTAGTGGTGGCAGCGCCGCCCCCTAATGGTCGCCGGAGTAGCTCCAGCGAGCACGAACAGCGGCGGCGCACGGTGGCCGACGGTGCGAGCGAGTCACGGTGCGAGCTAGGATGCAATATGGGGCTCTCGAGAAGCGCATGCTCACCTAGATGCTCGAGGAAGGCTTGACGGCGGCGATTGTCGACGGTGGCGACGCCATGGTCCATCTTTCTGTGGAACACCGGCGGAAGGAAACGGTCGATTGCGCCATATCCCGAGCTCCCCTTGACGCGAAACTCTACCAGAGGACCGGGGACGTCAAGGCGCTCCTCCTGCGCCCAACGGCGGCCTCTGGGGTGGTCGGAAACAGTGGGGCAAGGTGGTCTCCGGCGAGCTAGGGTTTCGGGATTGGGGAAAATGAGACGAGGAGAGGTCAAATTGGGAGCTTCTATGTGTTTTATAGCCTCGCCGGCGTGTGCTGGCAGTCAATTTCGGCGGCGGCGACCGTGGGACGTGGAGGCTGGCCGGCGCCGTGGCGCTCTCCCGTGCGTGCAGAGACGAAGACGAAGACGTCGTGCTCCTCTTCGGGCTTATCCAGTGAAGAGATACGTGGGTTGTCTGGGCCGTACTGGGCTGGTGCTGATGGGCTGCTTACTGGGCTGTGGTGCTGGGCTACTGGCTGGGCTACACGGCCAGGTAAGGTCTGGTAAGTTTTCTCTCATTTTCTATTTTTTCCATTTTCTGTTTTATATTTTCTGTTTTCAATTCTATTTGTTGAATTCAAATTTGAATTCAATTCTGCCTTGCAGATATTTGCAAATACTTTTAACTTGGCAATTACCTCTTAAGTAATAATTCTACTTGAGACTTACTATTGTGATTTTTAATGTAATGATAGGTTCAACATACACAATATTTCAAATATGTATGTTAATAATAATAATCTTCCATCCTCTTTCTTTTTAAATTCCAAATATTTTTATGATTTAAGGAGATGACCAAATGATAGGCTTTATGTACCTAAATATTTCTAGGGTCTTGATTTAGTCACTTAGGTATGATTTTATGTGAGCTCCAATGTATTAGGGTTTTATAGTTTCTATCCTAACCCCTCTTATTAAGGGTGATACTATCATTATATTTGAGAGTATCTAAGTATGTATTGTTTCAATCATGGTTTATCTTGGTTACAAAGTTAAATGGTTGTTAACTACACATGGTTTTGATTATAGGACTTAACATTAGGTGGCTCTTTTGTTTTATAATTAAGCATGAGAGTGCAATGCTAGGGTTCTAATTCTATGTGCTTACTGACACATGGTTTGAAACTCAAATATGGCTTCATTGGGTTTTAATTGTGCTCACCCAAGTGGTATACAAACTAGGTTGAGATACAATTCTAGGTTGTAGATATGGGATGACACCATTTTGCATTGGCTAGGGTTTAATCTCCCTAACCATGGTAATGTGGTTACTTGCTTCATATATTATGTGCTTCTCTAATTACTAAGGATTTGAGAATTGGTTTTATCTTCTACCAATTAACTTCTATTATTATCCTCAATTAATCATTAAAGTAACTATAGTGGTTATAGTTCTTTTTATAGTTAACTTTGGTCATATGGATGGATGGGTTCTCACCATTTAAAGTATAGAGTTTGGCTCTAAATGTTTTCTTGTGGTTCTTAAGTGAAGAATAGGTGGAATGTAAATGTGGTAGGATTTTACTTATGATCACCAAGTGATTCACAAGTTAGGATTGAGATATGGTTATAGGTTTTATATATAATTTATCACCACATTAGTTTAGCCAGGGTTTCTCTTCCTCACCTCTAATAGGATGATTCAATCCAAGATTATTTGGATTGATATAGGGCTGAACTAAACAAGGTTTGTTATTATTCAGTTGTTTCTCCAAGGTAATATATTGGAAATGTTTAGACTTGTTCCACTAGTTCTTAATATCTTCCACCTCAAGTTCTTAGGGTTTATGATCATTACTCAATCTATAAGGATCAAGGTTTGGCTTCCTAAGTTATCTCTCATGAAATGGGTTCTCACTTCCATGATCAAGCATTATCTTGATCAACTAGGGTATAGCACTTCTATTTTACTTTCTTGCATGGAACTACTATGGTTGCCTCAATAATTTATATCCCAGGAGAATGCCTGAGATATTACTTAGGGTTCTTTCCAGGGAATGATGATATAATCATCTGGGTATATAGATAGTTCTCTCCCTCAAATCCAAGTGTTGCCTCAACTAGTTTGTGTGTAACACCATAGCTTGAGTTCTCTCATATAGGAATAGTTATTCTAGGGTTTATGGTGTACTCCTGATATTTCCTTAGTATCTAAGCTAAGACTCCACTTGTCTATCTTAAATGGATTGGTTTCCTCCTTACTTTATCATTTCATGGATATAATCTTATTCCATGTGATATTAGGTTATCTCACCACTCCAAAATGAAATGGTTTATCTCCTAATATTTTAGTTCTAAGTTTGTACTTGATTCTTAAATAGGTAAAACTAGAATTAGTATGAATGGTCTCTCTCATTTGAGAAGGATTTTAATACCATCCTAAGGTTAGGCTCCATAGAGAATGATGTGATCATCACTATCTCTAATTATCATAGATGGTTTCTCTCTCTAGGAAATGTCTTGAATAATATCCTAGGGTTCCTCTTGAAGATGATGTTGTGATCATATGGATATTTATATCCAAAGTTTGCCTCAAGGTTTGTCATTGCTTCCTTAAATAAAATAGGACTCTCACCTCTTTAGGTTTTATGTAAGGCTATTTGTAATAAAGAGGAATGTACACTTCTTGAGTGGATCTCCTTGTTATAATTCCAATGTGGAAGTGGAATGAATACCATGAGGTTTCATGGTATGATCATAGATTATTCTTAGGACATGGAAAAGATAAGTGAAGAATGGTTTCTTCATTTATTGTTACTTGATTTCCAATTAAATGGATGTTCATATGTTATGTCAAGGAATATCATGTTGTGATCTTTAATAAGATCAAATAGTTGATCCTTGATTAATAAGTTCTTGTGTTGATTTTAATTCCATTTGATCTAACCCCTTAGATCAAATTATCTCTACCCAAAACAAGGTTTTAGCAAAGTCACATTGAGGTTTATAGCGCTTGACTTGATGAGCTACTTCAATTCCACCAAGGTCAAGTGAAACTTCGATTACTGTGACTGTTTTACTTTAAGAAACCCCATTTTCTATGCATGAATGCAATGCACACATCTATTTCCTCTATTTTTGTAATCCCCAATACCTGGGATATTACATCTATCCTCCTACCAAATCACATATAATGCACCATGACTCGTTTTAGACAGGCATGAATAGGTCTTCTTCCCCAATCCGCCTGACCTTTCTCTCCCGAGAACTGAGCGCCGCCTCAACGCACTCCATCCGTACCTCACGCTGCAGCTTCAGGATGACCCACAACTCACGAGTAAGGTCTGTGACCACGAGGCGGAGCGTGTTGGCTGGTTCCAGCGAGTGAGAGACGAGGGAGAGAGCTGCCTCTGCTGGATGACGGAAGCGGCCCGAGGTGTCAAGGATGTGTGGGAGAGAGGGAGGTGGGCCGAAATGGGCCGCCGACTTTTGAGTTGACGGTAGCCAAGACGGGCGAAGTGGGAAACAAATAGTAGTGTTGGAAGCCGATAGAAGAGAGGGAATTGCGGGGCTGGCGCGTGCTTGGCCAGAGCCGGGTGAAAGAGGGACTCAACCATGTTTGGTATTTCGCGGCAACACCGTGGGCATTTTGTCCTATATTAAAAAAGGCTCTAGGGAGGAGAGAGTCGGTAATGTAGAGGCGTCAACCGTGGTCTTGAATGAATCGCAGGCAAAGCAGGCCGTGAGCTGTGCAGGCCCAACTAGAGAAGAGTTTATGAAACGCTCTCTCCCGAAATGAGAAAAACAGAAGCTCAGTCCCTCGTCCGGCCGCCTCGTTACTTGGTCAGCCAGCCACTGTGATCTGTCCCACGGCGGCGATGGCGCTCTCCTCCTCCCGGCCGCACCACCTCCTCCGCCGCTTCCACGCCTCCGCGCAGGCTCTCGCGCGGGTAGACCCGCACGAGCACTCGCAGCCAAGCGCCTACCTCGGGAGCTGGGGCCAGTCCGCCCCCGCCGCCGCGGCCGCCGCAGCGGGCGGCGGCGACACGCGGGAGGCGTGGGCGAGGCTCGAGCGGCTGCGCAAGGGTTACGCGCGCGACGTGGGGAAGCTGCGCAAGCAGTACGCCTACGAGGCGCAGCTGCTGGAGGCCGAGCGGCAGCGCAAGGCGGAGGCGCGCGCCGAGGCCGTCCGCGCCGCCAACGAGGAGCGCAAGGCCGCCAAGGCCGCCGCCGCGCAGACCAGGGCCGCTGAGCGCCGCGTCTTCGAGCTCGACTTCCGCCAGGCCCTCGTAATCCATCCTCTCATCATCCTCGTTTATTCCCCTACTCGCACCGTTTCATCGTTGCATTGAACCTGTTCGACGAATTTCCTCGTCCATTCAGCTTTAATTAATGGAGACCGCTAGTATCACCAATTACTATTACCTTGATTTTTTCATATGGATCTCTCAAAAGAGACATGAGGACAACTTTTTTTGTTTGTAGAATTGCCCATGTTTACCCAACATTGTTTTAGCGCACTAGCGTGTTCGTGCCCAGTAAAATACATCTTTAGGCACCGATAGGTTAGTCTCGTAAAGCTAAATGAGATCTGTACAGTAGAAAAATACCCTGTAACGCGCATGTAATGATGTGCAGATGAGGGAAAGAGCTGAGAAGCTGGAGAGCTGGAGGAACAAGGAGAAACTCAAAGCACAGAAGAAGACGGACAGCAGGGAGCTCTTGCGCAAGAAGAGCTCTATGTGGATCTCCGAGGATAAAATGGAAACGAAAATTCTCCAGGCTATCATGCATACCACGCCTCTCTGAGAGTTCATGCTGTGAGGTCAGGTTCAATTTCTATCCCTGTGGTAATTAAGCGTGTTCTGAAATCAATCAACCATTCATGTTGTTTCTAAATCACCGCTCTAATATTTGGCACAGAAAACACTTTGTAACTTTATTTTCTTTAACTTTCAGTTAACAATTAACATGTAGTGCAAGGGTTTATAGATTTATGGAGGACTGCTTACAGATTTGTAGTGTTTGGCTTTGATCCTAATGGAACTGTAATTTTTGCGTCAAAGATGTTCTATTCTAGGCATTCTGCTTACTCAAGAACCAAAACTTGAGAAATAAAGGCTTGATCTTATTCCCAGTCATGTTTGGCTGTATGCTGTATTTTACTCACAATGAGGACTGAGGTCCTCGAACTAATAAATACACAAATAGTGTGAGGCTGCGGAAGTCCTATGTACTATTGCCTATTAGTCTAGGTTCCAACTAATATTGATAGAAGTTAAATCCTCTGTACTGTGAAACTGTACAAAACTTGCTTCAAAATAATAGCAAACTTATGGAATTCTGAAGGTCCAAAACTTTGCAAGTTATATAGGTTTAGATAACCCTACTACTAAATGTATTTTACTGGTAACGAGGAATGAGATGGCACAAATTTTATGTGGTTCCCAAAGCATACTATTGCCTCCTAGTCTAGGTTCCAACTGATAATATTAATATAACTTAAATACTACTGCTGAACCATACCGAACTTGCTGTGAAACAATACCAAACTTGGCTAACTCAGAAGATCCAAACTTAACAAGCTATATAGGTTTAGAGAAGCTTACCAATGTTTTGTATGTAAAGATTGCTCCAGTCCCTGACCACCAGGTATTTATAAGTAAATGTCTCAGCTGTACATCACTGAGCCATGCTGCATTTACGGTAAAATTTCAGTTCTATGTTTCTTCCAGGGCTATCGAAATCCAATAGCTCAGGCACTTAACTTTCAATTGCATGTGTAAAGAAACAAATTAAATGATTGAAACCATACTATACCAGCAAGTTCAGTGTGCATGATATCCTTTGAGATTCCTAAAGAGTTGAGACTGTAACTGTAATCAACAGTAAAATGAAGTATGGTTTGCACTTGTGTGCCTATACATACAATACGAAGTCCGGAAGTATAGGTGCTGTGCTGTTGATCCCAAGGTTTCTAAGGACAGAGATGTTTGACTTTAGGCTATCTTAATGAAATTTTGGTGCAGAATACTCTAGCACGAGGTAGCCCCCTAGTAATTGCACAACTACTCCTTGTTGACTATGTTTGATGCATCTTCTTTTTGTGGTCGCATCTTTTTGATACAGGCCGTAGCACTAGCACATAGGGTTTGTGCTACGGGGCTTTCTTCTTTTCTGGTCTTTACATGCCCAATCTGCTTCCCCCGCAAAAAAAAAGCCCAATCTGCTTCGATGCATTTGCTTTTGAACTGAACTAGTCCAGTTTCTGACAGATACTGATGGCCATCAAATGTTTTCCTTGGTGCAGGTCTGCAGGAAACTGATGATCTGTAGGAATGAAGCTTCTTTGCCATTCCCTCCTAGAAACTACTCTATCACAGTTGTCTAAGAAATAACAACCAACTATTGGAATTCTGTGCTACTCTGAAGCTTTCTGTTTTTGAACTTGTCCTATAATGTTCATCTAAAAACTTGTGCTGTAATGTCAAGTAACATGGAGCTCACATTGAGTATCAGAATTGATTTTCTTCATAGAAACTGTTCTCAACTTTGGTACTAGCATCTTCCACAAATAGCGACCATGATTTGCTGGAATTACCAAATCTGTAGTGTGCCGAGCTCGTTCTCTCTCCTGTGAACAGCACCTGCAGCTTACTAGTGTTTTATAATCCTGCGTTCTATGGGAAACAAACCTGGGTTATCTAGAATTGTGGCGTACACATGTTTCCTTTATTTGCACACGAAAATATGCTACCTTACTAAGAGATAATAATTAATTCAGGAGTACAAGTGTAAATTATTCACGAGTACAATTCTAGATAACCCAGGTTTGCATGATTGCCGACCTTCTCAATTTTGTTCTCCTTCCGTTCTAGAAAGAAATTCATAAATGTATCTAGACACTATTTAATGTATACATACGTTCGAATTCGATAAATCTGAACATAATTTTTAGGACGGAGCGAGTATTCACATTTATTGCCCACACAATTCGAAAGTACCTCTCCATATGTGTAGTAAATCTACCATCATTTAGAATTGTGCATGAAACAAAAAAGAAAAGATATGTGCCCAGCTTTTTCATATCTAGAATTTTTTTGGTCCCATTTTAATAATTAGTGTCTTTTACCGGAGGTGGCGTTTTGGCTCATAGGAGCAAATGCTCCCATTATATAAAATAATAAAAAATTAATTTTAAAAATGTCAAAAAAAGTTGACATAAAATTTTTGGTGTACGTCGTGACATTTTATGTTTGTACACAAGTTTTCGTGGGATAACAACATTTTGTGTGGTGTGTACAAAAAAGACAAAAAAATGTGTTGTACGTAGTCGTGTTATAACATCAAAATTTGTCTTTATTATAGGAGCCACAGAATTTTTTTTCTTTTTTTGAAAATTTGTGTACCAACATAAAATGTCCAGATGTACATCTAAAAATTTAGTTTAGAATTTTTTGACACTTCGAAATATGGATTCGCACAATGGGAGCAAATGCTTCTATGAGCCAAAGTGCATTTCCCGTCTTTTACCATCTTACAGAACATTTTGTATGAAAAAAGATGTTTTCACAGAATTTTTTCCATCGCACTGTAAAACAATGTCTTCCCCGGCAAGAATAAATGGCACAAGAAATGGTTTTCCATCACATTAACAATACAGAAGGACGTGATGTTTAATTCTTAGTGACTCTCTAATCTGTAATGAGAAGTATATGCAATGAACACGTCAATTTTATTTGCAATTGCTGGATGCAATTATTTGATTCAAAAAATGCACACCATTCCATCGATGTACTTTCTACATATGAAAACTTTGTAGAATTGCAATCTTGTTTTGACAATTAATTATGGTAATTACATTCAGGGCGGTCAATAGGGTGGGGCAGAGGGGCGCACTCCCCGGGACCTAGTTATACACAGGGGCGGATCCACGTTGGCTCATCAGGTAGTTGACCGCTTTGAGGCCATGGAAGAACGTAGGAAACCATTTTAAAGGTAATAATCTTAATTTATTAATTTAGTACACAAGTTTATTAAATATGTCTGTAAGTATTATTTTTCTTATTTCCCTTGTAGGCAATTGAGATGTACTAGTGCATCTTGGCGGTTCCGTTTGGACTCTTTTCAAGTTTGTAATTTTTGGCATTTTATTATTCATTCTTCCTATGATGAACTACTAGCAAAGAAAGGCGCGGCGGCACGCCCCGCCCTGAACATGAGTTGAAGAATAACCGATAATTTCATGTTAAATTACGATGACAACAATGACGTTCTCGGGTAAGAAATTAAAGAATAAAGGATGTTTCTATGTTTAGTTCCGTCCCGTTAGGGATGTGGAGGCGTGGTACAAACAATGGAGGCGTGGTAGAAACATGGATTAAGCAATGTGTTCTGCATTCGGAACTAACATTTAATTGTTGCAAATACGCTCTACTTTACCATGAACCGAACGCACATTGATCATAGGAAATACAAAATAAGCAAAAGTTACAACGTGCAAGTTGAACAGTATCACACATAAGAACAAAAATGAATTGTAATGGAAATTTTACATAAGAACACAAACAGACCAAAAGTTTTTTAAAAAATGGACACACATGGAGCCCTATATACAGATGGAACTGCCATCTACAACACCCTAGAGTAGACGTTTTGAATTGTTTATTTCCTCCAGTAACATGCCCTTAATAGATAAGATCATAACTGAAGGCAATGAAATCAGGTACATAACACACATGTAGTAGATAAAACTCAAAGGAAACAACCAAATACTAAGCTAGGATAAGTGCCTCCTTAGCCCAGGGACATCACCGCTTGCTGTCATCATCCTCATTGTCAAATAAGAAAAGTATTGACAGAGTGATTACGGGCTGGCGTGGCTCATATTTCCCCTAAGGAGGATACTGCCTCATCACCACTGGCAAAGACATCACCATCCCACCAGAGGATCCTTTCGATCGCCATCTGGTTGGCTGACATAGAGAGCCCATGCGGCTTCCCTGGTGTGTTTGGACCGGGTGAACTCCACGGTGATTCCCTTGATGTATTCGATGACTTAAAAAAGATCAGACTTCGAAGTTTGGACTAATAGTAGAGGTAAAGCAGTATAATGATTCAATGAAAACCCCACCAGTCTAGTTAATGAATGTGTTATTTGCAATTAAAAATTGTTTAACAATCTAGAACTATAGTGTTGTGTCATGATTCAAGAAGATGGAACTTAGAAGTTTGAACTGCATGGAGAACAAACTCAACATAGAGGACTTTTGCTATCTTTGAGAGTTCTAAATTGAAGTAGGTTTAAACTTCTAAGTTCATGTTATACCTCATTTGCATTCATGTCCTTGTGTACCAGGTTGTCAATTCGCAAATGAAACCCAGAGAAGGATTAGGACAATAATAGAGAAATGCAGCTATAATCAGCGTCAACTTCAGTAGATGAAATGAGAAACTATATTGGTTTCCAAAAATGTAACTTCCTAGCCCAAAACATTAATAGCTTATTCAATAAATTAGCAGTACATAAGTAACTAAATAGAAGAAATAAAAGAAAAGGCCAAAATGTTCAAGAAAGATAGTAGGCTAAAATGACATAGCAATACATAAGGAACAAAATAGGAGAAGGAAATAATAAGATCAAAATGTTCAGGATCCAGCCTAATTTACTGGGAGGATTTTTTTTGATACCTGAAGAAGAGTATGTACTAAATGAAATAATCCTTGGATAAACACGTGACATCGGAATAGGATTATTGCTAACTTATTTTGTAGCACTCAAGAGGACTATCGCTTATTTGTTTCACTAAACATAGCGAACACATGGCACCATGGCAGAGTAACATTATATCATAATATGGAAGCTAGCATAATTGAATTGGAATTTTTTTAGTTTCAATGAACTAAAAAATAAGTTGGCATCTTTGTTTACTTAATGTCAAACGTGCAATGGACCTCAAAGAAAGTATCATATTGATGTAGAATACAGATTTGATGAGAAAAAGAACATATTGTAAAGATGTATTGCTTCCCTTTGCATATACATAAGAGTGTTTCTCCTCTTCATGCTTCCTGGACCCAGAATGAAAAGTACTATCCAAAGGTAAATGTAGGTATTCAGGGTTTGAAACAATTCACCAAGTATGTATTTGACTTGAATGTTCTCCCAACAAGGGAGGGGGTGTTATACGTATATGAAGTATTTTCATAACATGATGTCTAGAAAACACATGGAAATAGCTTGTAACCTGTGTATCAAGGACAAATAAAAAAATCAGTGATATATACATCAAAAGACCACAATGTCAAAGCAATAATCTGCAAATCTATGTATGAGCCCCTCTAACAAAATTTATCGTAATCCATATTCTGCGTAAACAATTCAAGTCGCATGTAGTGCAAAGTGGAAGATAATGATAAAAGGAGATACATACAACTTCTCAGGGCTAAACGTTGCAAAGCTTCTCAACTTAAAATCAAACTCTACATTTTTAGGGCTGACTAATGTAGTTCCAGTTAATTTTTCAGTTTAGGCTGACTATCAAACTCCCTCGAAATAAAAGCCTCCTAGATAGTTTTTTCAGAAGCTGCGATAATGCGTTGTTATAGAACTAAGTTGACACCGTTCCCGAACCTTTATCTATGGTGTACCCAGTGGCAGAGATATTGAACTAATCACAAAAGCAATACATTATGAAAACACCTTGCCGAGCATATTGCTTCACAGGAGAGATACTTTTAAACGAAAGAACACCCATTTTTCCCAATTGCTGAGTCTGGTATATTTTATCACATGTTCTCCAACCATTTAGTGACTATAGTTCTTAAAGTTTGAGTTCTCACAACGTAGAGACAGGAAATAAAATTTTCAACACCAAGTGGCACGACGATCAAAGGGTCTTACGGGTTCTATTAATGGCATAACTATGAAGCAATATGATGTGCTGACCTTATAGATGAACTTTCTTTTCAGTACTTGGGGTGTCTACATAAAATGCCTTAGTGGACTCAAGCATTTTACTTCCTTTTTTCGGAGCAGTTGCAAAATTAATTGTTTTCCAAAACATCAAAATAGAGGAACAAATCGACACTTGTTTAATCTTTTTTGTTCAGGAACAGGATACAGCACTTGTGAAGTTAAGAACGGGAGGGAAGGTTGTAATGATGTTGATGTACCTTGTTTTTGCTGTATGTTATTTTTGAGCATTCTTTGCAAGCTAGATACGACCAGTGCTCCCTAGTGATCAGCTTGGTGAGTAGAATGTTCAGTACGTAGCTCTCTCCCTGAAAATTGGTACTTTGTGTAAGTATGATCTGACCAATACGTTAAACTTGAGCCGGTAGTAAAGAGAAAAGTTACAAAATGTATTGATATAACATCTAGCTCTTGTTTCTTATGCTGAGAAAAGAAAAATAGAGCAGACGTTATATACTAAAATCAGATATATAAAATGCCTAGTAAACTAATCAGGTCTTCATCTGCATGGCACCAGTAATGATGTCCATTAATTTTGATTTCCCTAGTCAACTACTGATGGAACAATATTTTAGCAAAAAATAATGAGGTTTTCTCATGCATTTTGTTCCTCTTTTCTTCTAATCAATTTTAGCAAAAACTGAAATAATAATGTAAAAAAGAATTGAAAGATTATGAGCATGCAACGGGCAAACATCTTTCGAATCAAAGTTTATCTAGATAAGCTACAAAGTCATTTGTATAGATGCTTAGTGCTATCTAAACATTGGAATCATATCCTAAAAAGGAGAATTCTCCAAAGCATTCCTAACAAAAAGAGATATGATAACTTTCTACCCAAGAAAATGCCAAAGTTAGTAAATTACTTATCTGCTCTTTGTAGTTTTCATAAAAAAGGAAAAATCACAGCATGCATAGTATCAGTGATTGTGTGTGCCATTACTGGAAGATATGGGTCTAACAGGATATCTCATATAGCTGTGAAATAAGAGTTCATAAACTCTGTGAAATCCTCAGCTAGCTCTTCCAAGTAGGAAACTAACTATCGCAAAGTAACTGCATCATGCATCATGGATATATTAAAAGACATCTGAAAAAAAAAAACTGATATACTGAGTAATTGAGAGAGTAAGATGAAATACTCAGATTGCTACACCAATAAAAGTGAACAATTACCTAAGTTGGTCCAGTGTCCATCCATGTTTTAACATGAGAAGTTATGAACCTATGCATTAGTTGCTAAAAACAACAGATTATTTCTAGGCATAGCAAAGCAAAGTAAATACAGATAATTTTGTACTACTATTATTTCAACAATCGGCTCACCATGGGGTGTATTATGAACTTCAGTTTCTTACACTGTAATTAGTAAGAACATATAAATAATGGATGGTCTGCGTTGGTTGAT
This sequence comes from Lolium multiflorum, assembly GCA_030979885.1. Taxonomy (NCBI): domain Eukaryota; kingdom Viridiplantae; phylum Streptophyta; class Magnoliopsida; order Poales; family Poaceae; genus Lolium; species Lolium multiflorum. The sequence continues at coordinate 199,544,167 of CM061750.1, forward strand.
ATAATCTAAGAATAGTAGCTAATGATTTGTCAAAATGAAAATCCAGGAAACAGCACTTCATAAACTCACAAAGATAATTTTATAAGAGAAAATCACGATGGCTCAGCTTTTGCAAATTATTATGAACTCACAGGTTGAGGTTTAGCATGCTCTCCATGCCAAATATTAAAAAAGATATCCCTAGTATTATAAAAGGTTTCCATGCCAAAGAACATATACACAAAGAGAAAAAAAAAAGAGGTGCTCCTGCGGGAGTGAAGGAGCATGTTGGTGCGTCGGTAGCAGGTGTAGTTTCTGTTTGGTACTCTGTTGTATTGATCTCCTAAGTTGTTGGGTCACTGGGCTGAACCTGGAAGCAGCAATAACATGTACTTAGTGTATCAGTGGTCAGCTCAACAAACTAATTCTTCTTTGCCAGATAGCTTCCCCATATTATATGGAAATTTCAACCATTAAGTCTTCTCAAAACCATTTGTAAGTCCAATATAGAATGAACTTAATAAGGCATACATATTAGTTAGCTAGCTCTCAGATGCCATCTCATTCCAAAGATCTTGGGCAAATCCAAAGAGGGTTTTCCCGTCTGCTCATCAGAGAATATTTCTAGGTCACATATTTTCTCATATATTGTTCTCTGACTATGTGATAAATATTTTGAAATGCAGCTGCGATAGTCTAGCGTTCTCGTTCTGTAAAACTACCTTCCCTGACCCGTTTGAGATCCAACCGATGTGCCTTGGGAAAAGCTGAAAATCTGCTTTAACCTGCATTTTTTTCCATCCTACGGTGGAAAAATATTTATTCTCAGTCCCTTGTGATGACTTTGTCAGACTACTTGTTCGCATAGCTTACGAATATGGAATAAATAATAGATACTTGATTGTGGTTGCATGAGGACATAAATAGTTTTATTTACAAAGGATGCTATTTTAGTAGCACTAAACGGATAAAGCAGCCTGTAATGTGTAGGCATGGTAGTCATGGATAGCAATATGTCTGCCGGGGGAAAAACTATAAACTGTTCTTACGCCGAGAGAGCCTTTTATTCGTTTAAAAGTATGGATCAGTAAATTTAGTGTTTTGATCTTAGAAGAAGTACCTCACGCTCAGCAATGATGAAGTCCGGCTTGTATAATATCTGCTTTGTTTCCTGATCCATGTATTCCCGGATGCATCCAACGCACACAGATTACCCTCCTATTTAGAAACAAGAAACAACGAATTACAACATTAGAGTATGTGATAGAAGAATATTCAAGCTAAACCTAAAACATAAGTTCTGATTTATCATTTTTTTTCACTATATAGAGGACAACTACATCATCACCTGGAATAAGAGAAATCGCCAAACTATTTCGGTCATGGGAAACTAAAATGGCGACTAATAGAGTGTTGAATGCTCCACCTCAGTCCACAATTATTGCAAGTAATTTTACATAACTTGAGAAAAACTAAGACAACATATGCTGCCATTTTGTTGTACGAAATGAACAACATGGTTTCTTATGCACTAAGCACCATGAGAAGAACAGGAGAATAATTTGAAAAACACGGAATGTAGTTGATCTAGATTAGAACTTGTGGCGCCGTACAAATCAGTCAATTGGAGGACAATGCAAGTTGTTTCGTTATTTCCAATTATCCGCCTACCCTTGTAACGAAAGCCAAAAACAGTGCAGAAACCTGCATTTTATAATTTTTTCAGTAGCAAAGCTAGTTAGGCCTCCATACATTTTTGCATTCTTAAAACCATTTATAAGTCCAATATAAATTAAACTAAATAAGGCCTAGTATTAGTTAGCTAGCTCTCAGATTCCATCTCTCTCTTTCTTCGGTGAATTAAAAGTTCAAAACCACAACAAAATGTAACTCTCGAGGGCATTGCGTGAATAACCTATTACCACATAGTAAAACTGATAACCCAGTGCAAAGAGAGGACTAAGAAAGATTATTTGAATGACGGTTTAGCAAAAGTATCCTTTGACCATGATTCAGCTTTGTGATTATTCTTAGCCAACGGAAACTGATTTAATCATAAATATCAAGCTACCGTGTCTGCAAATTTGCAAACAGAAAAGTTCCTGCAATGAAGTTATGGCAACACATCCAATCTAGATCGAGGGAAAACAAATCGCGACTACGTGATCCTACTCTCACCTGCACAGGAACTTGAACGGCCACCTACTACATCCAAACGTACTGAACGACAGATACCTGCAGTCACGACGAACAAAACGCGGAATTCCCGTGGTCGCCGACCGAACGATGATCTCCACTCTCCAGTGGCTGGAATCCATTAGTGGAAGCATTGGGTTGCCGTCACGGGAGAGATCTCGCCAGCGGCTAATCGTCCAGCAACGGCGCGTGGCGGACCAGCACATGATCAAGCCGCTCTTGACGAACTCGATGGACTGGTAGGCCGGTCGTCGAGGAGCCGCCACTTGCTGGCAGGAGGAGATCGAGGTGAAGCGTGAGGGTTTGGGGATCTGGGAAAGGCGGCGGGTGGTGGATCCTCGTCGCCTCTTCCTCAGACTCCTCACCCTCTTCCAATCTGGTGGTGGTGGGTGATGGCCAGAGGCGGCGTGGTACTCCATGGCTCCAAGGGCCGGCCGTCGAACGCCTCCGATCCAGCCGGCTGCCGCCTCCAGCGGCGAGCAAGTCCGACTCCCGTGTCCAGGGTCGGCCCCCTCCGTTTCCTCGCATGGATCTTGCCCAGTGCCGCTCTAACCTCGCCACTGACCCCGCACACGTCCGCCGCTACACCACCAAGAGAGGAGATGCAGTAGGAAGTCAGATCAGGGACGACGGTAGCGACTCGGGAATGGCCATGACCGACGCCAACCGACCGGCCATGGAGGAGGTGGGCTAGGGAGCCCGGGCAAGAAAATTTTTGGGGCAGGCGGAGGCTCGAGGAAAAGGGGGCGGTGAAGCAGGGGGCTAGTTAATTAAGATGGAAAAGTATCGGTATCTAAAGGTATAATTGCTGCACCCCATGGGGATCTCACAGCGATTTGCGATTCTTGACCGTCAGATCTTGCCAACTAGAGTCACTTGGTGGATCTCATCCATTCATTTCAGCCTCCAATTTGTTGTCCTCCCTAGCTGAAGCCATGCAACAGCCAATTTCTACCCGCTTTCTTCTATGTTTGGGACCCGCAGCTCGGCTGGTCCACTCGTCAGTGCTTGGGGTGGGTTTCTGGTTGGTTAAACGTGGTTGTGGGCGTAGGGTCCGCCACCCACCCAATCCCCACTCACGTTCCTCTTCCCCAATCCCCACTCACGTTCATCTCCTCATCCCTCAAACCCTAGGCCAATCCCCACCCGCTCGCCGCCATCTCCCGCCCCTCTCTCTTCCTCAGCTCCGATGGAGCGCAGCCTGCAGCGCGACGCCACCTCGTCGTCGGTAGCAAGCGGGCACGCACGCGCGCACGCAAGGGCATGCGCGGGGCGAGCTGGCAACGATGGAGGCACGGGCACGAAGGAGCGGCGCCGGCACGGTCGCCGGCGGAGGCTCAGCGCGACGGCGGAGCTGGGCTGGTTGCACACGCAAGGTCAACTTCCGCCTCCTACCTCGCATGTCCTCAGGGCCCTCCACGAGCAGATCCTGGGAATCCACCTCAAGGCACGTCCTTCTCTGTTTCCCCCTTTACATCTCACTGTTGCCTCCATTGTTGAGGTACAAGGTGTTTGATTTCGGTGATGATTCACACAGATCTCCAAAAAAAAATTGTCTTGGGGTCTCTCTGGTGATTGATCTTAGAATGAAAAGATGGTTGATGTTTTGTTTGGCTTGCTGCTAATATTTTCAGTTTCGACATGGATCTGAGGACATTTATCTGAGTATGGAGAGAAGTCCTAAGAAGGGGATTTGTAGAAGGGAGTCAACCATGAACTGAAGGATGATTTTGATGGAATATAGGTACAGGGCTTCACATTAATTTTCTTTTATCCATATCTTTCTGTGCATGTTATTCATCATAATTTTGATACGCAATCGTATATATGTTAGCAAAGATGTATCCAGTGATATGTGCTAAGTGAAAAAGCCTATACCTGCAAGGAATTATCTTCCCCAAGATGATTTAGCATTTCAAAATTGGGTTGTGCTTGTGACAAAGCCATCTCGATGTACACTTTGTGTTTTGAGTACATCTAGATAAGATGCACCACTTTAATAATCAAGGGTGAGACTACCGACGGTAGAAAGGGAGATGAGTTTGTTCTATTAAGTTTTTTGTTCATTCTATTTTGATAAAACAATTACAAAAAGTTTATTCCGAAAAGCTAAATTATATTATTATAACTGTTGATGGTTATTTCCCTAGCAGCAAAAAATCTCATCAACTTCTTTATTTGTTGAAACTCGACCAAGGTCAGAGGAATGAGTTCAATGCCCACTGCTATTTGATAAAACACAGGTACTGGATGTTCTCTTTTTTGCTTTGTTTCTCTTTATATTTATGATGTTTTCCTTTGATGTATTCTTGGTTCTCTGATTGTTTACCAGCTGATGGATGGAAGCACACGGAGGCGGCGGGCTATTGCAATGCCACATGACAGCAACTTGAGTTCATCGCCAAGGTAACTTTCCTCCCTAGCATTGAGTTTTTTTAGGAAAAATTGCAGCCACAAACCTATAGCAATTATGATTGTACATTCTATAACTGTGTATTTCAAAATTTAGTATTAGTAGCAGACATTGCTAAAAGGTCAAGTATGATTCGAAAGTTCTCTGTGTGGAGCATCATGCACATTCAACATTGAGCATCAGGTACATGGCTGAAATTCTGTAAGTATAATCGGAGTTACAAACGTCACATATTAGATTTTATTAGCCTCTGTGTGGAGCCATGCCACTTGTATTTTTTCGTGCCCAAACTGAATACACCATGCGATGTGTCTCATCCACCAGTTTAGTTTTGATCTTATACAGGTACATGTTTTAAATAAGTTGAGAAATCAGAGGTGAATATATGACTGAATCTAACCATGTGTTGGTGTTTCTGCAAGCTTTTAAGGTTTGCTGACCAATTTGTTCTCATTTCCCCCTTATCTTGCTGCTTTAGCAATGCCTACTCTTTCAATGTTTAATTTGGTTTCTTTTTTTGCTCTTCTGTACAGATTGCCACTAATAGGCCTGAGCGTCTCCATGCCTACTGCTTCTATCTTCTTATTTAGAGCTCATATGTGTTGGTGATTCTTTTTTATATGCAATGGATATGAGGACAGTCTGCTGACCAAAGTAGGATTTTCCTTCTATGAAGATATGTAGGATGTTGCTGGGCAACTGTGTCCAATGGGCAACATGGATTATGTTGCTGGACAACTGTGTCCAATAGCTATTTACTTACTAGTGCCATTCCACCTAGGCGCTCAATAGGAGAAGTGTAGGATGCCGCCGTAGTTGAGCTCTCACCCGGATGAGCATCTGACCTTGCCGCCATGGTCAAGGGGCCTCTCACGGGTATACCAGTTTTTATTGTCTTGATGCTCTGTTTATACTGATATATGTTTATTGAGCAGGTTAAAAAAGGAGAAGCCTGACTTTTATTTTGTGCTGTTGGTGGTTTGTTCAAAAGGAAGATATGATATCTAGGTAGCTGCAACGCATTTCTGTGTCCAGTATTGACTTCGAAACTTATTTGGGCCATTGGTTAACCATTATAACATTGGTTTGTTCCAAAACATCATTTAGTATTTATCATGGTCTGTACTCAATTTCAACATTTTCCCGAGCTGATTACTGTCATTTCCATCTAGAGTTTATCTAGATGTCATTTCTGCTAATATATTCCAGGCGTATTGTTTGTCTGTATCGTTTTATTGATTAAGTTCACTTTTGCATCAAGGTAAACGTTCCGCTTCCCGTTATGTGTTTGTGTGGGTGCATCTGACGGTTTAAGTCAGGCATTCGTTTTTCTTAGCAATTTGAAATCCATATTGGGATATCATCAAATCAAATGATTTGAGAAATACAAACTGCAGTTATATCATACTTTTAGGTTTGAAAGCATTTATAAGAACACTCAACTTTAAATTATTTCCCTTTTTGGTGTGTACAACTTTTTGCATGTACTTCGTTTGCAGCGTGGGATCCAGTTAGATTAGTTTATAGCTTTATGCAGACCTATTTATTGTAATACTGCTTGCCTCGACACTGGTCGTGCAAAGGTAGACAACCTCCTCTGCATCTGCTCTCTCGGTTGATGATGGTAATCTAATCAGCTCTATGTGTAGGCTGTTGCCGGGAGTTAGCACCTACCTCGCAGCCGAGAAGAGCAAGGTAATTCATTACCTATTGATTAAGCACGAATCCATCTAGCAGGAAGTGAGCAAGTGCCTTCCCATGATTCATTAAGATTTCTAGGAAAAAGTGCACGTTTTGGTCTATCTGCTATGCTACAGGTTGGTATGCTCGGTTTTCTTGAGCTTTGTATATAAAAATTGGGTGTTTCTATTCAAATAATATGAAGTATGTTTGGTGCTTTCAGGTCTGAGGAGTGGTAGGAAAGTATGATATTGGGTCTAATGGTCTGGATGGAAGAGCTGGATTTATTTCATAACTTTGGAGGGAAGACAGTAGCTTCTTTGAATGCAAAGATGATGTCAGATGCGATGTGGATGACGAGGCTCTAACTTACTCCCATTCCACCTGGTATCTTGTCTAACAACTATTATGGTACCCACATTGGGATGTTTATCTATTATTTTCATAAGCACTGTATTATTTTTATTATGGGATTGTATTCCCTTCTTTATTTACTTGTTTGTTCTGTGTCGTGCAGTGATGGAGGTTGAGAACCCAATTTGCAACTATAGTCTTCTAAAGGAGTTTCTGGGCGCTTGTTTACGTCAGCAGAGGCCGTTCACATATACCTATGGTTAGTGTCGTTGGTTATGGAGCTCACAAGTCTTGGTATTCACTCACATGCAATAGTCCTAAATCATAGGGCTGGGAAATAGAACTGTAGGATTTCTTTGACATACTATAATTTATTTTGAAGCAGTTCGCTCCATCTAATATTTGGAACGGATCATGGCTTATTAAAGTGTACTTCATTGATTCTTGCAATTAAAGTTAGCTGTTTTTAATGTACATTATAGTTTATTTGCAAAAAACATGGCCATGAAAGAAGGCTGGAGCAAAAATACTGGTGTGGCTGCTCTTCCATACAAATGTCTTCAATTCCTACAATTAAATTTGCATTTTATTTTGTCTCTTACAAGGACTAGACGCATGCTTTTTAAATTTACCTTATAGTGTATGTCCAGGTTTCACTATACCTTTAGTGTTTCCTTTTTTATCTTTCTCATTTTACGGAGAGAAATAAAGAGAAGAAATAATAATTTTTATTTGTCGCTTTCAGTTTGTATTTAAATTTGGACTACACTACCAATGCAATGAAAACCAGATATGATATGCCTCTTTGATATGCGATCGGTATTTCTGGTGTGTCGCAGCTAACATAGATGTTTGTGAGTGCATCTTTAGTTTCTACTGCTAATTGAAAAGTTCCCTGCTGGTGCAGTGAATGCTTAATTGAAGTTATAGCATAACTTGAGACCGTATCAATTTTTGCAAAAATCTGTAAAGAGGAAAGCTTTTAATCTGTTCATTGAACTTTCTTTCCTACGTTTAATTGTCAGCTATCTCCTACCATCTATTAGCAAATTTAAATTTATTATGCTCAATAGTGTGTTTGATTTATAGTTAAAAGGCTAGCAAAATCCTCCCAGATGTTCAAAATTTATATTCTTATTGCCTTTTCCAATTGCACTATGGATTTGCCTTAATTTTTGGTAAAAAATGATCCGAACTATCCACTCGAGCTTTTGTTTCATTTTCTTGGTCATGATGGCTCTATCATGATGGTGGTGATGCTACGATCTTGACTCTTGATCAAGCTCACATCATGCGCGGGCAGTAAAGATAAACCTACGCATTGGTTTGGATTAATCATTCTTGTGGTGGTTCATTTACTCAAACCAGTTCACACCTGATCTCTACAATTATCTTGCAGGAAACTTGAGAAAGAAGTAATGCATGCTATTCCGGTAAAAGATATCTCACCTTGATCTCAACGGAATGTTCTTGTGTGTGTTTCGCAGATCTGGGAGAACAATGACTAAGAACATAATGTGTATGAATTGGGGTTCATTTTTGTTGACCAACTGGTACCTCCTGAACGCTCAGTTTCTTGATCCCTTCATGATGACCTACATATGAGATTCATGCAGTTAGCTTAGCCGTCTCATTCTGTTATCCGTAGATATTTACTCAACCTTCAAATGATAAAATCTATGACAATATCTTTCATCCGAGCATTCAGATTTTTTTGTTCCACGGTTATCATCTACATATGAAACGCTTACAATTACCTCGACTTGTTCATCTTTTTTTTACTAGCCGCCACTACATAATCTTCTAGAGAGGTTTGATCGAGGTATATATCTTGGCATTCCAGATGAGCACGGAAGAAATAAAATTCTAATGATGCTTACACAAAACTGTAAACTGAAAGCAAATGGCTGATTTGACCTACTAAAGATGGCACGAGCTATACCAGGATTTATTCGACACCATGCGATGTCATGCTCGACACCAAGGTCTGCTACCCTACCTAACCTCTGTCTGCATGCCCCTATTACATGTTCAAGTTTTTGCTCTATCTTTGATTGTCTTGCATAATTGTGTGAATTACTTTGTATGGATGGACCGTAATATATTCAAATTTGCACTTATTAGTTTCATTAACGGGGACTTCCACAAAGTGTTGGTTCGGTAGCTTTCAGAAAAGTAGCATATTTTGCTCGGACATACATCAAATAAACATACTTTTTTATATAGTTTTAAGCATCTAAATTGTTACTGTGATCAAGGTAGTTACTTGTCGTGATTTGTACACTAATGCTCTTAAAATTAGATTTATTCCTTTTGGTATAGTAGCCCCCAGATCTAGCAAAATTAATTAGGATTCTTGTTAAATTTTGGTGTTCAAATTGGTTGATTACAATTTGTCCCTTTACCACGTTGCATCTGCTGCACTATGATGTACCAACTGGGTTTCTGTCATCTTCATTAATAATGGGCATTCTAACCGATTTCCTAATGAAATTTTCTGCGCTATATTTGAATTAAAAAATCTGTTAGTATGCTCAATAATAACAAGTCCTTTTCTATAACAATAAAATCCATCCATATTCCTAATGTTATATGGTCTACTACACATAGATCATGTCACCATGCATCTCCCTTGATCACAGGTAATTGGTATTAGTTATTTAAAACTGAAAGAATGTTTTTTCTCTGCAAAATCCACTAATATTTTTCGCTCAGGTTGGTTGCAGCAAGGCATGATAGTTTTTTTTTGCAATATGTATTACACATGTTCGTTTGAGGCTTGTGCCGTTTGGTAGAAAATAGAAGTTGAAATCAGATTTGCGATTCCACGAGGCTTTAATTTTTATTTTGACCTTACGTTTCATGTACTCATTTTGTTCCACTTGCAGAGGATACAAAAAAAGATCAATTATTACTTAATGGGTGCCATAGATGAAAGTTCTTTCATCAGTTCAACATCTCTGCAGCCTACCAGCAACTTGCTCTCAGGATAATCCCAATAAGGTGTTTCAGTAATAGATACCATTTCTTCCTCTTTTTTTTTTTGAGATTCTACCATTTCTTCCTTAGTACAGTATCCGGGCCGGATGGGCGTGAAGGCTTTTTTTCATCGGTTCAATATATATCTTTGCCACATGTGTATGAAATCGAATAGGCTACAGGTTCGTGAAATTTTTGATTGTGTTGTAACAACGCATTATTACTACATTTAAAGAAATAACTTGGTGTTTCGAGTGATTATCTTCTTTATGTGTATCCGCAGTTGGTAATACAAGCAATCTGAGTGAAAGAATTCATACCTCGAGGGTCTCAAAGGAATGTTGTTGTGCGTGTACCCCAGATCTGGGAGAACATGGATCAAGAACAAAATGTCTCTGAACTAGGGTTCATTGTTGTGGAGAAACTGGTAGCTTCTGAACATTGAGATACTCGATCCCTCCATCATTACCTACACATGTGGTCCATGAGTTAGCATGGCCTTATCATCAAATTATTCATCAGTACTTACTCATCCTTTAGATAATGAAAACTATAACAGTATATATCATCTAAGCTCATTTAGTTATCTATCAGTGTTTGCTCTACTCTAAAAATGCTTTACCTTTCAATATGTTGTACAATTTACTTGCTAGCTGAATATTTACATCAATGGTTTTGTCATCATCGCTTGCTAACTGAATATTTACATCCTTGATTTTGCCATCATCCTCTGCACACAAAATGCATGCAATTAGCTTGGCCTGGATGCTCTATTTTTTTAAGACACAACACAACTAGCAGTATGTTTCAACCTATAGTGCCACTAATTGTCAGAAGAGTTGTTGGTTGTTTATACAGGATGCACACAACGGCTAGACTGCATGGAAAATTTCAAGAAGAAACTGAAGAAGGTCCCGATCTACAGGCTCGAATCTTTCATGATTGTTGCTGCCCGACCCAAATACAAGACACCACATCACCGTACAAAATAAGAATTACTCAGAACACAAAAGTCATTGAGGTTGTACCAGAGCCTGAAAACTTTACTCTGTATAAACAAAGTAGAGCATCCCACACATACATGGTAGAGGTAGGTATTCTTTATAGACAACCGATGTATAATTAAGCTCTTATGTAATGATCCTTAAGGCGTATGATAACTACAACTTAATGTATAATTAGCCAGCTTAGTTAGCAATGTGGTACCAGTCTATTAGATGTACCTCAAGACTATCTTACGTGATGCTACTTAAAATAGGTGCTGTTGCAGGCTTCTGAGATTCAGCACCTAGAAGAATTTTATGTATGCTTATTCAGCTTAGTAGAATTGTAGTACCAGTCTACTAAATATGCTTCCTCTAGGCTCTTTTTTTTTAAGTGCTACAGACTTTGCATGTCCACTTACAGATCTTACAAGCGTTTACCAGATCAGCTGAAGAAACACATAAAAGTGGTGCAAACTTTGGCGTGTTCATTTACAGACTCTGCAAACATCTATCACATCATCTAAACAAGCTTACATTCGCCTTCAATAAGCTGCTACTGAATGTAATTCAGAAACATGTCGCCTTAATAAAGCTAAAATTGGATGTCACTGCCATTCCATAAACTTGTGAAATGAGAAAGAGTTCATCCCATTTCCGTTAGTTGCTTTGTTGCTGCTGGTTGTGAATGTTCAGCTTATTTATTTTTCTTTTCTGCTTTCACATTCCACCAAATTACTGAAGATGTTTGTGTGTTTACTTCCTTTCCTTTTCTTCTTGCTCTCTTCTTGAGGATCGATCTAATTTGTTACTTTGTTGTTTATGTCTACAAATATTTACGTTCTTCTGGGTATCACAAGTTTAATGTAGAAAAAATGAAGACACACAAATTTGTTTGCTTTCAGTAGCATAAGAAGGAAGAACATACCTATCAGCCGATTGACTGATAAAATTGGTGCCCACAGGAAATAGCATCTCGGCCTGACCTTTAGTCCTCGCGTTGCCGACTTGCCGCCCTTCGAAGGCCTCCCCAGCACCCAGTAGCGCAAGTAGCTGCCAGACAAGTCAGCGTGTGCGCTGCTTGCCATCCCCAGCAGCTCCGGTCACGCATGACTGTTGGCAATCGAGATTGAGGCCATAGTGCCGGTGGACATTGGGGATGGTCCACGCTGGTGAGATGGCCTCCCTAGGCACGGCAGCCGCCCTTGCAGGCCGGCTACATGGCTGCCTCCATCCTTCCTAGCGACCTTCTCACTCAAATTGGTGATGATTTTTGCGTCCTGAAGACAGATGGTGCCGACGAAATATTGAATCATATTGATGTGCATTGAAGGCATGCTCACCTGCAAATACTAGAATCAGCGGAGGTAGAGTGAGAAAGTGGATCTGGAGAAGAAAAGGAATCTTGGCGTACGCTCTGTATTGTGCCTGACTGCCTGCAGCGGTGCAGCCCACGTGTCAGGTGCAGGTTTTATCCTCCGCTTCTCCTCCTCTGTTATATAAGGGTGTGTTCGTTTTTGGAACCGGGTGGAACGGAATGGAACGATTCCATTCCACTGTCACGGAACCGTTCCATTCATGTGTTCTTTTTTGACAATTTTTTTGTCACGGAACCGTTCCATTCTTGTGTTCTTTTCTCGGATGGGGTGGAATGGAATAAGAATGGAATGGAATGAGAACAGCATCAAACTCAATTAATTATTTCCTAATCTAGATTAATAATTGCTAAACTTAATTAATTATTGCTAATCTTGATTAATTATTCCTAATCTTGATTAATTATTCCTAATCTTGATTAATTATAATTAATCTTGATTAATTATTGCTAAACTTGATTAAATTAGAGTTAATCGCCCATCATTACTGTGCCGTTCCACCTCGTCCGGCCGAATCGGCCGGACCGATCGGTTCCGCATATTGAGGGAATATTCCCTTTTCCGGAACCATTCCATTCCACTCCATTCTAGAAAATAACACAAGAATGGGTTCTGGGAATGGAACCGTTCCATTCCATTCCACCCGGTTCCAAAAACGAACACATCCTAAGGGCAGGTCGGGCGACGCAAATAGATCCGCAAATAGATCTTGAGCGACGCACGCGCGGTTAGAAAATGCGCTGAACACTGTTCCAGCGTGGTGAGGCATACTGACCGAGTCATCTGCGTATACGCAAATATGGTCCAAATATGCGCCACGTTTGTCACGGGCGCTGCGCGATCGCGCCGAGCGTCCGCTCGCTTCTCCCACGGGCCTCCTGGCAGCGATCCTGGCTTGAGCTGGCGCGAATATAAGCACAACAACTGCTGGAACGGCAACCGCCGCGCGAACTGCCGAACTGGAGCGCGAACCGCCGCGGAAGAGCAATCGCAACCCTCTTCAGTATTTGCGCCGCCATTAATCCCGTTCAATAAGACCCCTGCATCTGCGCTAAGGATCTCGAACCGGCATGCGCCATTCATCTCTACAACTGAGCCATGAGCAACCTATCTTTGCCATCGAACACCGATAGCGAGGGAAAGCCGCCGGGATGACGCCACGCCGAGCAGCTCTAGCTCCCCCCGACGAACGGCCAGGAGGAGGAAGGGGAGGCCATCGCCAATGACGGCCAGGATGAGGAGGGGGGATGTTGTTGCCGACGATGGGCAGGACGAGGAGGAGGAAACCTTGATTCTACCTAGACATGTATGTTTAATTTCTTGGCAGTTCGTATGTTTAATTTGTACATGACCATACTGTAACAATCTCAAACTTATGTAGATGATGATTTTGATGTTCCTTTTTCAACCTCATTTTTATCATTATTATACAGATTTTTCATCGGCTCAAGTTTCACGGGATCGTGCGCCAAGGCGCACATCTAAATCTAGTGGAAGATAAGCGGCAGACGGTGGGGTACACATCGTGGTAATCGAGCACCGCTTTGGAGGAAGAGGAAAGACAAACCCACAGGATAACCATGTTGCAGCTACAGCCACACAAGCATGCTGATCATGTGTCCCAAAAAAATTGCAAAGGGTACCCCAAACCAGGCAATACCGTCAAAGGAAAGCAAAACAAATAAGACACACGAGTCAGCATGCTGTAAATTCTCAGCCTCTCCCAAAATTCTGAGAAAAAAGATGTTTGTTCATCTTTAATATAGTAGTTATTATTTCAAGTGGACATCTCAAATTCGAATTTCATGTAAGCATTTTCTTGGTTACATCTCCATAATTTATATTGAACTGTTCTGGTACTAGAATTCATAGTTTTGCTTAATATATTATTGGAGTGGGACACCCGGACATTTTTCTCCTGGGTCCACCCCTGGTTATACAAGTAAGAAATCTTTCTTGGCTTATTATATTATGAACTCATTCTGAATCCACTCTAGGAAAGTATTTCGATTTAATGTTTATTAAAGGTATTGATCTATCTCGATAGACCTTCAATGTTTTAATAACTTCATTCATTCACAAACTTAAATAATCAAAAGTACCACCTATAACATTCTCAATATATCGTCTTATAAGGACGTTGTTAGGCTCCCACCCAAATATTGCAGCCACATATAAGATTAGGCAAACGCGCTCAGCTTCCACTCAAAATATGTTAGTCACATATGAGGCGAGGAGACTCATTTCGCTCCCACTCAAATTGTGTCATCTCCATATAATGACCGGGAAAGACTACATAGCTCCCACTCAACATGTGTCCTCTACACATAAGATTAGGAAGGCTATTCAGCTCTCCCACTCAAATGTGTCATCTACACATAAGATCGGGAGGGCTTTATTAGCTCGCACTCAATTTCTTGAAAATGCAAGTCTTCTCGATATCTTGGGTATTCCAAAATCTTTTGATCATCCATCAAATCGAAAATTTCAGCTACGATACACTAGGATCCATGTGATTTGGCAAATCCTGCTTGTTGTACCAATTACAATTCTTCTACATACAAGTATTGAAGGAGATGCAGTTTCCGACAAATTTTTATCTATTCTGAAGTTGAATTAATTGATACTACTTAAAATCCAAATGACTAAAGCATCGCTACGAATTTGTAGTCAATCTTTTGAATTTGACAAAACATCCTTTGTGACAAATCGAGCTTTATGTCTTTATTAATGTTTCATTTCTTCATAGAAAGATCAAGTAACATATTTACTTAATAAGATCTAGTATCAAAATATATTGCAACCTTAAATGTAACTTAATACAGGATTTTATGACTCCAAGTTATTTTCGTATTTAGGTCCACCATCGATTCTTTGTAGTTCGTAGGTATGTCTTATTCCAAGACAAGTAAATCATCAATATCATTCCGCGAAGAGGCAGAATGTATTCTTCAATCCTACCCACTTTTGTAAAACTTTTAATTCAGGCGCCATGAACATATTCCATACGTCACTCTGACACTTGGAGGTAAGGTCAATTACCTTGGTTTTAGGTTTACTTTCTTCCATCAAGCACCCTTAACGAGAACCTCTTTCTCCAGAAGGTGCCACGTTTAGAAATACAAGCTTTGCCCCTTTGGTTTTATGGAAGATTTATTCATAATTACTTGAGAATACTTTACAAAGACTTCATTCATCTGAAACCAGTTGACGGGCTCAACGAATTTCAGAATGAAGAAGGGTATTAATAAACAAGAAAAACAAGGATCTGCGATTTAAAAAGTGACAAAGTTTTGAGTTAAGATTTTGTGCATACAGGACTTGTGAAAGTTGTTCCACAAATTGCAATGTTTGGATTATATCAAAATGTTGATATGACTAAAGTATTGTAAATCATACTCTATTGGAATATTGTATGGTCTAAATCATCTCTTATCATGTTACCCTTATTATATTATTATTATTCAGAGTTATCATTTAAAGAATAAAGTCTCATTCAACAAATAAACATATTTACTTAAATCAACAATGAAGGTTACACAATAATGATATCCACTAATTGTTGAAACATAATACATTGTTATGCATGATAATCAAAAATTCAAGCGCACATTCCGTTTTACCTGAATGCAGAGGTTTTATTCATGAGGTGTAATTTGCATTTTTTTATCAAGATAACAAATATCTAAAGACTTCACGATTCATCGGTATGAAGTGCATATTATACCAACATGAATTTAATGGTAGTTTCATTCGAAATGATGTCATTATTAAGTTTGGATATCTTTTGGCATTTAAGTGTTTTATAAATTTTCAATCTATCATCATCCGGATTACAATAAGAATAACTTATTTATAACCAAATTATGAATATAAAAGACTTTATTCATAAGAAGGAAAAATGACTTGTCACTGACTCATATGAACAATTTTCTCGCGAGATGCAAGGCATGCTAATAAGGTTCACACTCATAACGATTACAAATAGTTAATCAAATTCATGTAACCAATTCAAATGATAGATGTAGAAGGAGAATACCATCGGCCATCAACAATCTTGATTGCCTTTCAACATACAATGTCATCTAATCTCGTCCAAACAACTTTCAAGCAGTAGGCTTTGTAAACCACGATAAGAGTTTGTATACCAACTATCAAAATACTTTGTAACGATAAGAGTTTGTAGGAAAACATTCATTATGCATATATCATATATACCTTCACCGTCAATGACTTCCCCTGCTATTGGTTCTACTTTTCGAGCTCTTTTAACTCAGCCAGGGATTCATGAAAGGTGAACGATTCCTCTCTCATTGCATGTTCCAAGACATGATCTTTGTAGTTGGGGAAGAAGCGAACGCAACGCCCCATCTCACACAAATTGCTTTGTTGTCCAGTAGACAAAAAATATGCACTAGGCGTCCATGAATTCCATGCATGTTCGCCAAGTGATGTAAACAGGTGTTCTCTTCCAACTTAGATGAAATAAACTTGTCTAGCCACTCATCCTTCATTCTTCTGATTAGCGACATAAACAACGCCTCAAGCATCAATCACATCAAAATGCATTGGTGTTCCAAAAGCGCACTCGCAGCTCGGAATCGAAGGAGTAAAGCATAGCTTGTAGATCACGCGGAGAAGGTCACGTACAACCGGGGCAGCTCAAATAAACGGCGACGACATGGAGTTCGTCGTGTTGTCGAGCATTCGTGAGTGGAGAAGAGTAAGACAACAGTACTGACCAGTGGGTCTCACCTCTTTGATAACTGAACCAGTATCTTGGGCTGGACTGGCTTCTGGACTCGAGTGGAATGTTGTTGGGCTTGCGCTGACCTGGTTCGACTGGTATCGCTCTTTCTCCTTTTTTCTTTTCTATTTCTTTCATATTTTTTTGTCAATTCTAATTTGAATTCCAGTCTTCTCTGAAATATTTGTGAAGATTTTTATTCTTTACAATTTTCACTGATTATTTCCTCAAACAGAACTATAGTTTCAAGAAACATTTTGATGAGTAGTAGTGTCTTTGTTATTTAATGTTATTTGAACTAACCTAGGCCTCTTAAGAGACATAATTCTAACTTTTGGTACTTTCATATTTGAATTATTTTTCGGAAGCCTATAAAAATAACTAATGTATTGTATTGGTTTGGTTTGGTATTCTTTTGTAAAAGAATATTTAACTTGGTTTCTTTATTGTGTTTATGTTCCAAAGGAACATTGTTTCGATACATTTTTTATTTCTAATAACTTGGAAATCATTTAGGACTATTCCAAAGTCATTAGCGATGTGTTTATATTTACTTAGGACACTTAGAATTAACTCTTGTCCAAGTTAAAAGAAACATTTATTTGCACATGGTTGACATGTTGGTTATTGCTAGCGTGTAGAAGCTTCCTTGTGACGGTACAACACACGTCCGTTGGGAACCCCAAGAGAAAGGTATGATGAGCACAACAGTAAGTTTTCCCTCAGTAAGAAACCAAGGTTTATCGAACTAGTAGGAGATGAAGGCCACGTGAAGGTTGTTGGTAGAGGAGTGTAGTGCGGCGCAACCGGTGATTCCGGCGCGTGGAACCTGCACAACATAATCAAAATACTTTGCCCCAACTTAACAGTGAGGTTGTCAATCTCACCGACTTGCTGAAAACAAAGGATTAAACGTATGGTGTGGAGAATGATGTTTGTTTGCGAAAAAGAACAATGATTGCAGTAGATTGTATTTCAGATGTAGAAGAATGGACCGGGGTCCACAGTTCACTAGTGGTGTCTCTCCAATAAGATAAATAGCATGCTGGGTGAACAAATTACTGGTGGGCAATTGACAAATAGAGATTCATATACATATCATGATGATCACTATGAGATTTAATCAGGGCATTACGACAAAGAACATAGACCGCCATCCATGCATCTATGCCTAAAAAGTCCACCTTCGGGTTAGCATCCGCACCCCGTATTAAGTTGCAAACAACAGACAATTGCATTAAGTATGGTGCGTAATGTAATCAACACAAATATCCTTAGACAAAGCATCGATGTTTTATCCCTAGTGGCAAAAGCACATCCACAACCTTAGAACTTTCTGTCACTGTCCCAGATTCAATGGAGGCATGAAACCACTATCGAGCATAAATACTCCCTCTTGGAGTTACAAGTATCAACTTGGCCGGAGCCTCTACTAGCAACGGAGAGCATGCAAGAACATAAACAACACATATATGATAGATCAATAATCAACTTGACATAGTATTCCATATTCATCGGATCCCACCAAACACAACATGTAGCATTACAAATAGATGATCCTGATCATGATAGGCAGCTCACAAGATCTAAACATGATAGCACAAGAGGAGAAGACAACCATCTAGCTACTGCTATGGACCCATAGTCCAAGGATGAACTACTCACGCATCAGTCCGGAGGCGGGCATGGTGATGTAGAGCCCTCCGGTGATGATTCACCTCTCCGACAGGTGCGGAGGCGATCTCCTGAACCCCGAGATGGGATTGGCGGTGGCGGCGTCTCTGGAACTTTTCCGTATCGTGGCTCTCGGTACTAGGGTTTTACGACGGAGGGATTATAGGCGAAAGGGCGAGTCGGAGGGCGCTCGAGGGCCCACCCCATAGGGGGCGCGCCGCCCCTTGGCCGCGCCGCCTTGTGGGGTGGGGCCGCCTTGGCCCTCACCGTCTCTCCTTCGGTGCTCGGAACCTTCCGCGGAAAATAAGACCGTGGGCTTTTGTTTCGTCCAATTCCGAGAATATTTTCTGTAGGATTTCTGAAACCAAAAACAGAAAACAGGAACTGGCGCTTCGGCATCTTGTTAGTAGGTTAGTGCCGGAAAATGCATCAAAACATCATAAAGTGTGGACAAAACATGTAGGTATTGTCATAAAACTAGCATGGAACATAAGAAATTATAGATACGTTGGAGACGTATCAAGCATCTGTAGGAGAACGTAGCATAGAAAACAAAAATTTTCCTATCGCGAACACGCAATCCAAGCCAAGATGCAATCTAGAAGATGGTAGCAACGAGGGGATTATCGAGTCTCACCCTTGAAGAGATTCCAAAGCCTACAAGATGAGGCTCTTGTTGCTGCGGTAGACGATCACTTGCCGCTTGCAAAGCGCGTAGAAGATCTTGATCACGGCGCCACGAACGGGAAGCACCTCCGTACTCGGTCACACGTTCGGTTGTTGATGAAGACGACGTCCACCTCCCGTTCCAGCGGGCAGCGGAAGTAGTAGCTCCTCTTGAATCCGACGACGACGGCGTGGTGTGGTGGTGGTGGAAATCCGGCGGAGCTTCGCTAAGCGTGCGGGATATGGTGGAGGAGCGGGCGGCTAGGGTTTGGGGAGAGGGTGGCCCGGCCTATAGGGGGCGGCCAGGTTGTGGTCTTGGTGTGTACGGCCCCCCCCTTGGCCCCTCATTATATAGGTGGAAGCCCCAAGTGTTGGACTACAAATCTCCGAATAAGACCCGAACCCAAAACCTTCCATATGGTGGGAAACCTTCCCAAGCTAGGACTCCCACTAGAGGTGGGAGTTCCACCTTCCATATGGGGGGGGGGCCGGCCCCCTAAGGGGGCCCACTTGGGACTCCACCCCACCTAGGGTTGGCCGGCCATGGAGGTGGAGTCCCATGTGGACTCCACCTTCCTTGGTGGTTTCTTCCGGACTTTTCTAGAACCTTCTAGAACCTTCCATAGAACCTTCCGAATCATTTTTATTCACATAAAATGACATCCTATATATGAATCTTATTCTCCGGACCATTCGGAACTCCTCGTGATGTCCGGGATCTTATCCGGGACTCCAAACAAATATTCGAACTCCATTCCATATTCAAGTTCTACCATTTTAACATCCAACTTTAAGTGTGTCACCCTACGGTTCGCGAACTATGCGGACATGGTTGAGTACTCACTCCGACCAATAACCAATAGCGGGATCTGGAGATCCATAATGGTTCCCACATATTCAACGATGACTTTAGTGATCGAATGAACCATACACATACGATACCAATTCCCTTTGTCACGCGATATTTTACTTGTCCGAGGTTTTGATCATCGGTATCACACTATACCTTGTTCAACCTCGTCTCCTGACAAGTACTCTTTACTCGTACTGTGTTATGTGGTCTCTTATGAGCTTATTCATATGCTTGCAAGACATTAGACGACATTCCACCGAGAGGGCCCAGAGTATACCTATCCGTCATCGGGATGGACAAATCCCACTGTTGATCCATATGCCTCAACTCATACTTTCCGAATACTTAATCCCACCTTTATAACCACCCATTTACGCAGTGGCGTTTGATGTAATCAAAGTACCTTTCCGGTATAAGTGATTTATATGATCTCATGGTTATAAGGACTAGGTAACTATGTAATGAAAGCTTATAGCAAATAACTTAATGACGTGATCTTATGCTACGCTTAATTGGGTGTGTCCATTACATCATTCATATAATGATATAATCTTGTTATTAATAACATCCAATGTTCATGATTATGAAACTAATCATCTATTAATCAACAAGCTAGTTAAGAGGCTTACTAGGGACTCTTTGTTGTTTACATATCACACATGTATCAATGTTTCGGTTAATACAATTATAGCATGGTATATAAACATTTATCATAAACATAAAGATATATAATAACCACTTTTATTATTGCCTCTTGGGCATATCTCCAACAGTCTCCCACTTGCACTAGAGTCAATAATCTAGATTACATTGTAAGGTACCTAACACCCGTGGCATTCTGGTGTTGGTCATGCTTTGCCCTAGGGAGAGCTTTAGTCAACGGATCTGCTACATTCAGATCAGTGTGTACTTTACAAATCTTTACTTCTCCATCTTTGATGTACTCGCGAATCGAATGATAACGCAGCTTGATATGCTTCAGCCTCTTGTGTGACCTTGGTTCATGTGCATTGGCGATGGCACCCATGTTGTCACAAGATGACTAGTGGGTCCAATGCACTAGGAACCACACCGAGCTCTACAATGAACCTCTTCATCCATACCGCTTCGATGAAGCCTCCGCTATGTACTCCGATTCTGTTGAGGATTTCGCCACCGTGCACTGCTTCGAGCTTGCCCAGCTTACTACAGCACCATTCAATATAAACACGTACCCAGATTGAGACTTAGAGTCATCAGGATCAGTGTTTCAACTTGCATCGGTGTAACTTGTTACAACGAGCTCTTGGTCACCTCCATAACAAAGAAACATATCCTTAGTTCTTTTCAAGTACTTCAGGATATTCTTGACCGCTGTCCAGTGTTCCATTCTGGATCACTTTGATATCTGCTAGTCAAACTAACGCATGTTCTATATCCGGTCTAGTACATAGCATGGCATACATGATAGAGCCTACTGCCGAGGCATAGGGGATCCGACTCATCCTTTCTCTTTCTTCTGCGTAGCCGGTCCTTGAGTCTTACTCAAGACCTTGCTTGGTAACATAGGTAAGAATCCTTTCTTACTTTCGTCCATTCTAAACTTCTTTAGAATTTTGTCCAGGTATGTACTCTGTGATAGCCCTATTAGACGTCTTGATCTATCTCCATAAATCTTGATGCCTAATATATATGATGCTTCACCAAGGTCTTTCATTGAAAAACTATTATTCAAATAACCTTTTACACTGCTTAATAGTTCTATATCATTCCCAATCAATAATATGTCATATACATATAATATCAGGAACGCTAGAGCTCCCACTCACTTTCTTGTAAATACAGGCCTCTCCATGACACTGTATAAACCCGAAGTCTTTGATCACCTTATCAAAGCGTCGGTTCCAACTTCTTGATGCTTGCTTCGGTCCATAGATTGAACGCTGAAGTTTGCATACTTTGTCAGCATTTTTAGGATCGACAAAACCTTTGGGTTGTACCATATACAACTCTTCCTCAATGTCTCCATTAAGGAACGCCGTTTTGACATCCATCTACCAAATCTCATAATCGAAAAATGCAGCTATTGCTAACAAAATCCTCACAGATTTTAGCTTCGCTACAGGTGAGAAAGTCTCATCGTAGTCAACACCTTGAATTTGTCGGAAACCCTTTGCGACAAGTCGAGCTTTATAGACATAATATTACCATCAGCATCTGTTTTTCTCTTGAAGATCCATTTATTCTCGACAGCCTTTCGGCTATCAGGTAAGTCTACCAAAGTCCATACTTTGTTATCATACATGGATCCCATTTCGGATTTCATGGCTTCTTGCCATTTGTTGGAATCTGGGCTCATCATCGCTTCTTCATACGTCGCAGGGTCTTCATCATTGTTGTCCACAATCATGACATTTAGACAAGGATCATACCAATCAGGAGTGGCACGTTCCCTTGTCGATCTGCGAGGTTCAGTAGCTATCTCATTTGAAGTTTCATGATCATTATCATTAGCTTCCTCTGTTGCCGGTGTAGGCGGCATGGGAACATCTTCCCAACTGCGCTACTCGATCAACGAGTAGAGATTCTTCAATCTCATCGAGTTCTACTTTTCTTCCAGTCACTTATTTAGTGAGAAATTCTTTCTCAAGAAAGGTTCCGTTCTTAGCAACAAATATCTTGCCTTCGGATCTGTGATAGAAAGTGTACCCTATAGTTTCCTTAGGGTATCCTATGAAGACGCATTTCTCCGCTTTGGGTTCTAGCTTGTCCGGTTGTAACTTTTTTACATAGGCTTCACAACCCCAAACTTTTAGGAACGACAGGTTAGGTTTCTTATTAAACCATAATTTATACGGTGTCGTTTCAACGGATTTTGATGGTGCTCTATTTAAAGTGAATGCGGCTGTCTCTAATGCATAACTCCAAAATGATAACGGTAAAGTAAGAGACATCATAGAACGAACCATATCTAAGAGAGTTCGATTACGACGTTCGGACACACCATTTCGTTGTGGTGTTCCCGGCGGTGTCAATTGTGAAAGTATTCCGCATTTCTTTAAATGCATGCCAAACTCATAACTCAGATATTCACCTCCACGATCAGATCGTAGAAATTTAATCTTCTTGTTACGTTGATTTTCTACTTCACTTTGGAATTCCTTGAACTTCTCGAAAGTTTCAGATTTATGTTTCATTAAATAGATATACCCATATCTACTCAAATCATCTGTGAAGGTTAGAACATAACGATAACCACCGCGCGATGCTACACTCATTGGTCCGCACACATCTATGTATGATTTCCAATAAGTCAGTAGCTCGCTCCATCATACCCGAGAATGGAGTCTTAGTCATTTTCCCATCAGACATGCTTCACATCTATCAAGTGACTCAAAGTCAAGTGATTCAAGTAATCCATCGGTATGGAGTTTCTTCATGCGTTTCACTCCAATATGACCAAGACGATAGTGCCACTTATAAGTAGAATTATCATTCAATTTAATTCGCTTAGCATCAATGTTATGTATATGTGTATCACTACTATCGAGATCTAACAGAAATAAGCCATTCTTTTCAGGTGCTCGACCATAAAAGATATTATTCATAAAAATAGAACAACCATTATTCTCAGACTTGAATGAATAACCGTCTTGCATTAAACAAGATCTAGATATAATTTTCATGCTTAACGCGGGTACAAAATAACAATTATTTAGGCTTAAAACTAATCCCGAAGGTAGATGTAGAGGAAGTGTGCCGACATCGATCATATCGACTTTGGATCCATTTCCAACGCGCATCGTCACTTCATCCTTTAGTAGTCTTCGTTTATTCTTTAGTTCCTGTTTCGAGTTACAAATATGAGCAACCGAACCAGTATCAAATACCAGTACTAGTACGAGAACCAGTGAGATAAACATCTATAACATGTATATCAGGTATACCTTCTTTCTTCTTCTTGACAAGGCCGCTCTTCAGATCCGCCAAATACTTGGAGCAATTACGCTTCCGGTGTCCCTTCTCCTTGCAGTAATAGCACTCAGAATCAGGCTTAGGGCCGTCTTAGGTTTCACGGAGGCGTGGCAGCTTTCTTGCCACTCTTCTTGTTCTTGCCTTTAGACTTGCCCTGTTTCTTGAAGCTGGTGGTCTTTTTGACCATCAACACTTGGTGCTCTTTCTTAATTTCAATCTCAGCAGATTTTAGCATGGCGAAGAGTTCAGGTAACTCTTTGTTCATGTTCTGCATATTGTAATTCATCACAAAGTTCTTATAACTAGGTGGCAGTGATTGAAGGACACGATTAATCCCCAGTCTGTTAGGAATCACTATTCCCAAGTCATGAGTTTCTTCGCATGCCCGTTCATGCGAGCATGTGATGCCTTCTTCCATCATGCAACCGAAGAAGTGTTTCGATGCTTCATAGCATTCCACGGCCGCATGAGTCTCAAAGATAGTTTTCAACTCATTGATTAACTCATGTGGATCGTGGTGCTCAAAACGTTTTTGAAGATCGGCTTCCAGACGGGATGGCACACTTTGAGAGTACCGAGTTTTCCGAGTCGCGTAAACATTTTTTACTTCATCGGTTTCAGTTTCTGCAGGAGGGTCACCTAGCGGTGCATCAAGCACATATTGCAGGTTTCCGCCATTGAGGAAGATCCTCACATGACGGAACCAGTCGGTGAAGTTGCTACCGTTGCTCTTAAGCTTTTCTTTCTCTAGGAACTGGTTAAAATTGATTGGGGACGCCATATCTACAACATATTTGCAATAGTTTAGACTAATGTTTATGACAAATTGAGTTCAAATTTTAATTTAACAAAATTAAAACCTAGGTGAACTCCCACTCAAAACAATATCCCTCGCATTGTCTTAGTGATCACACGAACCAAATCCATCACACCTATGCCCGATCATCACGAGACAAGATGTAATTTCAATGGCGAACACTCAAAGTGTTCATCATATCAATCATATGATTCATGCTCTACCTTTCGGTATCACGTGTTCCGAGACCATGTCTGTACATGCTAGGCTCGTCAAGGCCACCTTAATATCCGCATGTGCAAAACTGACTTGCACCCGTTGTATGCACTTGTTGATTCTATCACACCCGATCATCACGAGATGCTTCGAAACGACAAGTCTTGGCAACGGTGCTACTAAGGATGAACACTTTATTATCTTGAAATTTTAGTGAGAGGGATCATCTTATAATGCTACCGTCGCGATCTAAGCAAAATAAGATGCATAAAAGGATTAACATCACATGCATTCATATGTGATATGATATGGCCCTTTTGTCTTTGCGCCTTTGATCTTCATCTCCAAAGCACGGACATGATCTCCATCATCAACGGGCATGATCTCCATCATCGTCGGCGTAGCGTCAAGGTCAATGGCGCCGTCTTCATGATTGTTCTCCATGTAGCAACTATTACAACTACTTTGAAATACTACTCAACATGAAATTTAAAGACAACCATAAGGCTCCTGCCGGTTGCCACAATACAATAATGATCATCTCATACATAGTCATCATCACATTATGGCCATATCACATCACCAAACCCTGCAAAAACAAGTTAGACGTTCTCTAATTTGGTTTGCATATTTTACGTGGTTTAGGGTTTTCGGGTGAGATCTAATCTACCTACGAACATGAACCACAACGGTGATACTAGTGTTGTCAATAGAAGAGTAAATTGAATCTTCACTATAGTAGGAGAGACAGACACCCGCAAAGCCACTTATGCAATACAAGTTGCATGTCAAGCGTGGAGCAAATCTCATGAACGCGGTCATGTAAAGTTAGAGCCGCTTCATCCCACTATGCCACAAAGATGCAAAGTACTCAAGCTAAAGACAACATAAGCATCAACGCCCACAAAACCATTGTGTTCTACTCGTGCAACCATCTTTGCATAGACACGGCTCTGATACCACTGTAGGAGAACGTAGCATAGAAAACAAAATTTTTCCTATCGCGAACACGCAATCCAAGCCAAGATGCAATCTAGAAGATGGTAGCAACGAGGGGATTATCGAGTCTCACCCTTGAAGAGATTCCAAAGCCTACAAGATGAGGCTCTTGTTGCTGCGGTAGACGATCACTTGCCGCTTACAAAAGCGCGTAGAAGATCTTGATCACGGTGCCACGAACGGGCAGCACCTCCGTACTCGGTCACGCGTTCGGTTGTTGATGAAGACGACGTCCACCTCCCCGTTCCAGCGGGCAGCGGAAGTAGTAGCTCCTCTTGAATCCGACAGCACGACGGCGTGGTGTCGGTGGCGGTGGAGAAATCCGGCGGAGCTTCGCTAAGCGTGCGGGATATGGTGGAGGAGCGGGCGGCTAGGGTTTGGGGAGAGGGGGTGGCCGACCACTATAGGGGGCGGCCAGGTTGTGGTCTTGGTGTGTACGGCCCCCTCCCCTTGGCCCCTCATTATATAGGTGGAAGCCCCAAGTGTTGGACTACAAGTCTCCGAATAAGACCCGAACCCAAAACCTTCCATATGGTGGGAAACCTTCCCAAGCTAGGACTCCCACTAGAGGTGGGAGTTCCACCTTCCATATGGGGGGGGTGGCCGGCCCCCTAAGGGCTCATTTGGTTGCAAGGGCCCATAAACCCAGGGAACCAAAGGCCCACCCGATATATCCCTGGCCGCTCGGGATCCGGGGGAAAACGCGTCCGTTCCCTGTGTACGTTTGGTAGCAAGGGGAGGGGTAGTATCTCCAGCCTCCCAGAACAAAAGTATCAGCAAATCTGGAACGAAGGGTGATAAATGAAATAATGTAGCAAACAATTCCGATTTTTTTCTACAGTTTCAGACATAAAACAAATAGACAATCGTTCATTCATTGAGAAAATCAAAATAATAGCAATTCTACAAAACTGGAAGTCCGAGACACAACATTATACAAATAATTTAAACAAGAATCTAGACAAATGCGCACATCAACATTTGTAGCGTCATGATTATCTAAATTTCAGCGATCATGGTAGCACCAATTGAACTCTTTCAAGAAGCATAAATTTCTGACATGCTTTCTTAGGCATAATTGATACCGACATTCAAAACTGGATCAATTACACCCATTCAAAACATAACCAAACGAGGAAGAGTCACTCTGCTAGAACTTGAACCATCAACTTCTTTTGAATATCACCATCGTCTTCTTGATCTGCAGCTCACCAACTCGCTGTGCTCATCGCCGACGAAGCCGCTCGTCATCATCATCTGCAGCCACAACAGCATCACCAGCTCGATGCGCTCGTCGCCGTCGACACATCAGTTTGTAGTGCTCATCATCTCGGTCTCCAAACTCCGCGATTCGCAGCCTGTAGAAGAGGAGCTCAATTATCAGGCATCATAACGCAGCAGCACCTCGGCACGGATACAACAGCTTGCCATGCTCATCATCTGCATAAGAAGCAGCAAAACAGGAAAATGATGGTCAAGAACTAAACTAATATGGTTGCATCATTGTTCAAATTGGCTTTTAAATTCCATTGAGTGTTTATGATATTTATTAGCAGCCTGTACATGCAACAGTGCCAGAGCTTCAAGCTCTTACTCCCTCTACATGCTCTACATAAACTACTGCTGTAACTAATTTACCATGTACTACTGGTAAAAAGGTGAAAAAAGGTAAAATATAGTACTCCGGGAGTAGTAACCAAAAATAAAGAAGATATGCAATACCTGCAAGATCGTCGAGCTTCTTCCTCCAAGACCGGTTGACAGTCTGCAAGATCAGGACCAACGGCTCATCAGCGCGGGGGACAGGTAAGGCATGAACTAATAAAATGGATATTCACAAATAAACACACAGCTAACTTTAACCAAGTGAGATGACAATCGTTATATTCCTTCCTTGACAATAACTTTACTCAGCCAACTTGAACCAAGTTGATATATAACATTTATATTGAGCTTATATAAAGTATAATGCCAGTGCAACAAATGACTTTGATCTGTACAAAACAAAGCAAGAATGTCTGAATATATTATTCCTACCTGATCTTAACAAAGAGCAACATTACAACAATAATTCACACTTCTTTTTATTTTGCCAAATGGGGTCAGCAAGAAGTACAATCAGACAATCACACTATCAAGTAGTAGTTCAGTTCACTTTTTTCATGCATTTGCTAGGAAATCTTGAAGAAGATACTTTTGTATCGAGAGCCCAACTATTAATCTATCATGACAGATCATGGCCAAAGTTGACCACATATTTCTGGAGTGCGATGTGCTGTTCAGTTACTACCAGCAGGACTGACTACCACTAGATTGATATAAAACCAAACATCAGTGCAGGAGGTGGTGCTCACGTTCCTAGATTTCTAGATCTGGAGCAGTACAAAGATGTACAGATCCACGGCAGGATAGTGCAGAGTGGAGAAGCAAACCAAGGACGGGAGAAGGAGTAGGGGTTAACCTTCGTCAATCCCGACAGCCGGCCGTCGCCGTCGCCGTCGCCGGAGGGGACAGGAGAATTGCAGCGGAGCAGATCTTGGGAGATGGGGAAGGACGGACGCCGGCGAGGGGATAGGCAGTAGAGGGAAGAAACGTGCAGGCGCAGCTCTCGGGAGCGGGGCCTCGCTCGTGGTCGCCGGAGTGGACGCGCCGAACGCCTGCACACGCCGCCGTGCCGTCGCCTGGCATGCGAGAGAGAGCGAGCGAGCCAGAGGATTTCGTTCCCGACCTCTAGACTCGTGGATAGCGCTCCCAGGGAAAAGTCGCGGAAGGGAACGACAACTTTCCCCCGCGTACAACCAAACGGTACGGTGGGCCATCCCGGGCCAATTCTACCCGGCTTTATTTCGGCCGGGGATAACGCGGGGAACCATCCGGGATCCCCTGCATCCAAACAAGCCCTAAGGGGGAGTCCACTTGGGACTCCACCCCACCTAGGGTTGGCCGGCCATGGAGGTGGAGTCCCATGTGGACTCCACCTTCCTTGGTGGTTTCTTCCGGACTTTTCTAGAACCTTCTAGAACCTTCCATAGAACCTTCCGAATCATTTTTATTCACATAAAATGACATCCTATATATGAATCTTATTCTCCGGACCATTCCGGAACTCCTCGTGATGTCCGGGATCTTATCCGGGACTCTAAACAAATATTCGAACTCCATTCCATATTCAAGTTCTACCATTTTAACATCCAACTTTAAGTGTGTCACCCTACGGTTCGCGAACTATGCAGACATGGTTGAGTACTCACTCCGACCAATAACCAATAGTGGGATCTGGAGATCCATAATGGTTCCCACATATTCAACGATGACTTTAGTGATCGAATGAACCATACACATACGATACCAATTCCCTTTGTCACGCGATATTTTACTTGTCCGAGGTTTTGATCATCGGTATCACACTATACCTTGTTCAACCTCGTCTCCTGACAAGTACTCTTTACTCGTATTGTGTTATGTGGTCTCTTATGAACTTATTCATATGCTTGCAAGACATTAGACGACATTCCACCGAGAGGGCCCAGAGTATATCTATCCGTCATCGGGATGGACAAATCCCACTGTTGATCCATATGCCTCAACTCATACTTTCCGAATACTTAATCCCACCTTTATAACCACCCATTTACGCAGTGGCGTTTGATGTAATCAAAGTACCTTTCCGGTATAAGTGATTTATATGATCTCATGGTTATAAGGACTAGGTAACTATGTAATGAAAGCTTATAGCAAATAACTTAATGACGTGATCTTATGCTACGCTTAATTGGGTGTGTCCATTACATCATTCATATAATGATATAATCTTGTTATTAATAATATCCAATGTTCATGATTATGAAACTAATCATCTATTAATCAACAAGCTAGTTAAGAGGCTTACTAGGGACTCTTTGTTGTTTACATATCACACATGTATCAATGTTTCGGTTAATACAATTATAGCATGGTATATAAACATTTATCATAAACATAAAGATATATAATAACCACTTTTATTATTGCCTCTTGGGCATATCTCCAACAGCATCCCCAAGCTTAGTTCCTACTCGCCCTCGAGTAGGTAAACGATAAAAACAATAATTTCTGAAGTGACATGCTACCATCATAATCTTGATCAACATTATTGTAAAGCATATGAAATGAATGAAGTGATTCGAAGCAATATATTGCTAACAAAGAGATAATGACTAAACAACTGAATCATATAGCAAAACTTTTCATAAATAGTACTTTCAAGACAAGTATCAAAAAGACTTGCATAAGAGCTAACTCATAAAGCAATAGATTCAAAGTAAGAGGTTTCGAAGCAACACATAGGATGATTAAGTTTCAGAAATTGCTTTCAACTTGTAACATGTATATCTCATGGATAATTTTCAACATAAAGTAATATAACAAGTGCAATAAGTAAACATGTAAGAATCAGTGCACACAGTTGACACAAGTGTTTGCTTCTAGGATAGAAAGAAGTAGGTAAACTGACTCAACATAAGGTAAAAGAAAGACCTTTCGCAGAGGGAAGCATGGATTACTCTTGTGCTAGAGCTTTTTATTTTGAAAACATGGGAACAATTTTGTCAACGGCAGTAATATTTCATATGTGTTATGCATAAAACTTCCTACAAGTTGCAAGCCTCATGCATCGAATACCAATAGTGTTCGCACCTTGTCCTAATTAGCTCGGATTTCTATGGATTATCATTGCATTACATATGTTTCAACCAAGTGTCACAAAAGGGTACCTCTATGCCACCTGTACAAAGGTCCAAGGAGATAGATCGCATTTGATTTCTCAGTTTTGATAAATCTCAACTTGTGGACATCCATACCGGGACAACATAGAAAACAGATAATGGACTCCTCTTTAATGCTTAAGCATTCAACAACAGATAATATTCTCATAAGAGATTGATGATTAATGTCCAAACTGAAAACTTCCACCATGATACATGGCTTTCGTTGGCGGCTCAATGTTCTTCTCTAACAATATGCATTCTCAAACCATTTAATTATGATAAATCACCCTTACTTCAAACAAGACGAACATGCATAGCAACTCACATGATATTCAACAAAGGTGTAAAAAGTTGATGGCGTCCCCAGAAACATGGTTACCGCTCAACAAGCAACTTATAAGAACTAAGATACATAGCAACATATTCATCATCACAATAGTTTTTAAGCTATTTTCCCATGAGCTATGTATTGTAAAGACAAAGGAATGAAATTTTAAAGGTATCACGCAAGCAATTTACTTTGGAATGGCAGAAAAATACTACATATAGGTAGTTATGGTGGACACAAATGGCATGGGTTTTGGCTCAAGGTGTTTGGATGCACGAGAAGCATTTCCTCTCAGTACAAGGATTTGTCTAGCAAGGTTGTTTGAAGCAAACACAAGTATGAACAGGTACAGCAAAAACTTACACAAGAACATATTGCAAGCATTATAAGACTCTACACTGTCTTCCTTGTTGTTCAAACACTTTACCAGAAAATATCTAGACCTTAGAGAGATCAATCATGCAAACCAAATTTCAACAAGCTCTACGGTAGTTCTCCACTAATAGATTTAAACTACATGATGCAAGAGCTTAAACATGATCTATGAGAGCTCAAAACAATTGTCAAGTATCAAATTATTCAAGACCATATGAAGCATTTTTTGATTCCAACCAAATAGCAATCAACGAAGCAGTTTTCAGCCTTCGCCATGGACATTAAAGCATAAGAACACAAGTGTTCAAATGAAAAAGCGGAGCGTGTCTATCTCCAATACAAGGATTGCTGGGATACAAATTTATTCAAACCAAAACAAAAACAAAAATAAAAAGACGCTCCAAGTAAAGAACATAGGATGTGACGAAATAAAAATATAGTTTCACTAGAAGTGACCTGATAAGTTGTCGATGAAGAAGGGGATGCCTTGGGCATCCCCAAGCTTAGATGCTTGAGTCTTCTTGAAATATGCAGGGATGAACCACGGGGGCATCCCCAAGCTTAGACTTTTCACTCTTCTTGATCATATTATATCATCCTCCTCTCTTGACCCTTGAAAACTTCCTCCACACCAAACTTAAAGCAAACTCATTAGAGGGTTACTGCATAATCAAAATTCACATGTTCAGAGAGGAAAAAATCATTCTTAACAGTTCTTGACATTACCCAAGGCTACTGAAAGTTAATGGAACAAAGAAATCCATTCAACACAGTAAAAGAGGCAATGCAAAATAAAAAGGCAGAATCTGTCAAAACAGAACAGTCCGTAAAGACGAATTTTTCTGAGGTACTTAACTTGCTCAGATGGAAAAACTCAAAACTAAGGAAAGTTGCATACATATCTGAGCATCATGCATGAATTTTCGCTGATTTTTTTGATTCTTCTACAAAGAGAAGGACGCGAATTCGTGACAGACAGCAAATCTGTTTCTGCGCAGAAATCCAAATCTACTATCAACCTTCTATTAAAGACTTTACTTGGCACAATAACATGATAAGGAGATGTTGCTACAGTAGTAACAACTTCCAAGACTCAACAAAACAGTAGTAAAAATAACATGGGTTATCTCCCAAGAAGTGCTTTTCTTTAACGCCTTTCAGCTAGGCGCATAAATTGCAAATCAAGTAACATCCAGAGAAGAAGCATCAACATCATAATTTGTTCTAATAATAGAATCAAAAGGAAACTTCATTCTCTTTCTAGGGAAGTGTTCCATACCTTTTTGAGAGGGAATTGATACTTAATATTTCCTTCTTTCATATCAATAATAGCTCCAACAGTTCGAAGAAAGGGTCTTCCCAAAACAATAGGACAAGATACATTGCATTCAATATTCAAGACAACAAAATCAATGGGGACAAGGTTATTGTTAACCGTAATGTGAACATTATTAATTCTCCCCAAAGGTCTCTTTATAGAATTATCAGCAAGATTAACATCCAAATAACAATTTTTCAATGGTGGCAAGTCAAGCATATTATAAATTTTCTTAGGCATAACAGAAATACTTGCACCAAGATCACATAAAGCATTACAATCAAAATCATTGACTTTTATCTTAATGATGGGCTCCCAACAATCTTCCAACTTCCTAGGAATAGAAGCTTCAAGTTTTAATTTCTCTTCTCTAGCTTTAATGAGAGCATTTGTAATATGTTTTGTAACGGCTAAATTTATAGCACTAGCATTAGGACTTCTAGCAAGTTTTTGTAAGAACTTAATAACTCCAGAAATATGACAACTATCAAAATCTAAACCATTATCATCTACAGCATTCTTAAAAATTTCAGCACTTTTATCACAAACAGTTTTAGCAGTTTCAGGCAATTTTACACGCTTTGCAGTAGAATTAGAAACATTGCCAACACCAATTATTTTACCATTGATAGTAGGAGGTTTAGCAATATGTGAAGCATCAACATTACTAGTGGTGGTAATAGTCCAAACTTTAGCTACATTATTCTCTTTAGCAAGTTTTTCTTTTTCTTCTCTCTCCCACCTAGCATGCAATTCAGCCAGCATTCTAATATTGTCATTAATTCGAACTTGGATAGCATTTGTTTTAGCAAACTTAGTATCTTTAACTTCATCAGGCATAACTTTCAGTTTTAAAAGATCAACATCAAGAGCAAGACTATCAACCTTAGAAGCAAGAACATCAATTTTACCAAGCTTTTCCTCAACATATTTATTAAAAGCAGTTTGGGTACTAATAAATTCTTTAAGCATGACTTCAAGACCAGAGGGTACACTCTTATTATTGTTGTAAGCATTACCATAGGAATTACCATAACCACTACCGTTATTAGAAGGACATGGCCTATAGTTGTTATTACCATAATTATTCCTATAAGCATTGTTGTTGAAATTATTATTCTTAATGAAGTTCACATCAACATGCTCTTCTTGAGCAACCAATGAAGCTAAAGGAACATTATTAGGATCAACGTGATATCTACCATTAACAATCATAGACATAATAACATCAATCTTATCACTCAAAGAGGTTTCTTCAACAGAATTTACCTTCTTATCTTGAGGAGTTCTTTCAGTATGCCATTCAGAGTAATTGATCATCATATCATCAAGAAGCTTTGTTGCAGCACCTAGAGTGATGGACATAAAAGTACCTCCAGCAGCTGAATCCAATAGGTTCCTCGAGGAAAAATTCAATCCTGCATAAAAGGTTTGGATGATCATCCAAGTAGTTAGTCCATGGGTAGGGCAATTCTTTACCAAAGATTTCATTCTCTCCCATGCTTGAGCAACATGTTCATTATCTAATTGCTTAAAATTCATAATGCTACTTCTCAAAGATATAATCTTAGCAGGAGGATAATATTTACCAATAAAAGCATCTTTACATTTAGTCCATGAATCAATACTATTTTTAGGCAAAGACATCAACCAATCTTTAGTTGTTCCTCTAAAGGAGAAAGGAAACAATTTCAGTTTTATAATATCACCATCCATATCCTTATACTTTTGCATTTCACAAAGTTCAACAAAATTATTAAGATGGGCAGCAGCATCATCAGTACTAACACTAGAAAATTGCTCTCTCATAACAAGATTCAGTAAAGCAGGTTTAATTTCATAAAATTCTGCTGTAGTAGCAGGTGGAGCAATAGGACTACTTATAAAATCATTATTATTTGTGCTAGTGAAATCACACAATTTAGTATTTTCAGGAGTATTCATTTTAGCAGTAATAAAAGTAAACTAAGCAAACATAATAAAATCAAGTAACTACAAGTAACTAATTTTTTTGTGTTTTATCCCTAGTGGCAACAGCACATCCACAACCTTAGAACTTTCTGTCACTGTCCCAGATTCAATGGAGGCATGAACCCACTATCGAGCATAAATACTCCCTCTTGGAGTTACAAGTATCAACTTGGCCAGAGCCTCTACTAGCAACGGAGAGCATGCAAGAACATAAACAACACATATATGATAGATCAATAATCAACTTGACATAGTATTCCATATTCATCGGATCCCACCAAACATAACATGTAGCATTACAAATAGATGATCCCGATCATGATAGGAAGCTCACAAGATCTAAACATGATAGCACAAGAGAAGAAGACAACCATCTAGCTACTGCTATGGACCCATAGTCCAATGATGAACTACTCACGCATCAGTCCGGAGGCGGGCATGGTGATGTAGAGCCCTCCGGTGATGATTCCCTCTCCGGCAGGGTGCCGAGGCGATCTCCTGAACCCCGAGATGGGATTGCGGTGTGGCGTCTCGGAACTTTTCCGTATCGTGGCTCTCGGTACTAGGGTTTCGCGACGGAGGGATTATATAGGCGAAAGGGCGAGTCGGAGGGCGCTGGGGCCCACCCCATGGGGCGCGCCCACCCCCTGGCCGTGCCGCCTTGTGGGGTGGGGCCCCTGGCCCTCTCTCCTCCTTCGGTGCTCTGGAACCTTCCGGAAAATAAGACCGTGGGCTTTTGTTTCGTCCAATTCCGAGAATATTTCTGTGTAGGATTTCTGAAACCAAAAACAGCAGAAATGGCGCTTCGGCATCTTGTTAATAGGTTAGTGCCGGAAAATGTATCAAAACATCATAAAGTGTGAACAAAACATGTAGGTATTGTCATAAAACTAGCATGGAACATAAGAAATTATAGATACGTTGGAGACGTATCAGTTATATGATACTTGGTAAGTTGATCTAGGTCAATTAGCTTATCCTCAATTTTAAGGTTGGTCACTGGATCGAAGTACTTGAGTTTTAATGTAGGGCATGATTTTAGGGTTGGTTTATGATCACAAGATTGGACACAATCTTGGAATTAAGTCATGGGAATGGTTTCCAAGTGTATGGATGAAATATATGGAGTATGGGTACACACCATGGTGGTGTGTTCATTATTTATTTTACAACTTGTGTTGATCTCCATGAGTAGTGGTGTGATTTCCATTCTCAGAATGAGATATAATACATAATGCTAGGGCTTGGTGATGATCACAAGCATAAGTTTGAATTGGAATTATAGATTAGGGTTCCAAAGTATCTGTTGTTACTATATTGTTATGACTTAGGGATTGCTCTTGCTCCCAATAATATGATGGTTTCTTCAAGATATTATTAGTGTGGACATAGGTTCTATACTAAGCAAGGTTCACTTGCTTCTGTACTAAAGATGTTGAGGATATGCTATGGTTGCTAAATATTAGCCTTTCCATTATTTCTTGTGAAGGATGATATCTGCTTATCACATTACAATTTCTTAGAATTCTTATTAACATATCTCTCCAAAGCAAAATAATCTTATTTATTTCTAATTTATCTTTATTATTTCCCTCTTATTATTTTCACTTCTAGTTCTTAGAGATTTGACATTAAGGATCTTTATTTACTACTATAGACACTCATATGTATTCCCAAGTTTATCTTGATGGATCATCATTCATTAGGGTTTTTCTTACTTAATTCATACTAGTAATAAAGATTATATGATTAGCACTTAATTGTGTTGATAATGGTCTTAACTTCCTAAAGGCATCACTAATGAAGTGTGGCTCTCACCTCCAATATTAAGTTTCACTTGTCTATTCATGGCCATGGTTACCCTAGGTTCAACTTGTACTGTCCTATTCTCTTAGGACATCATTTGGCTAAGAGAACTTGTTAGTACTTTTTTGTTCATCAAAAGTATTCATTGGAAATATTCCTAAGATTTTTTTGGCCTCAAGAGGGTGTACTTATTTCCTAGGGACAAGATTATTGTTCTGAGAGCTCAAAGCTAACGAGTACCATGCTTTTTGGAAGGTTTATAAAACTTGTTAATCTTGCTTCCTCTGCAAAGATCCTCTCTTTTACTTTTATGTTGAGTCTTCACCTTCTTCTTTATGCACCGATTAAGAGAGCATAGTTGTCATTCTTAGTATAATATGCATTGTCCCAAAATTATTATTGATTGATTCATGATTATGATATTTCTTGTTCTTAAATTACTTGTATCTAGCCACCCTTTGAAATTTAAAGGTGTCCTAGCATTTATGTTTTGCTACTTCATAAAGGACATGTTGAGTACCACTTTGCTATGTTTTCTCTATGCTCATAAACAAACAATTGCTTTCAATACACAATTATTCATGATCCTTTGTTTGAGTTACTTCTCATGTTATAACATAGTTGCTAAGTTCTATTGTTAGAATTATATCTATCATGCCTATGTTTAGAGTACTTTGATCCCAGCTTAGAATGCTTTACAATAACTTGATCAAGATTGTGTTGGCTTCATGTCACCTTAAAAATTATTTTTGTTATAACTTACCTACTCAAGGACGAGTAGGAGTTAACCTTGGGGATGCTGATACGTCGCAAATGTATCTATAATTTTTGATGATCCATGCTTGTTTCACACCAATTTATATATGTTTTGCTCACACTTTGTTGCACTTTTATACATTTTCCGGTACTAACCTATTAACAAGATGCCACAGTGCCGGTTCCATGTTCTCTGCCGTTTTGTATTTCAGAAAAGTTGTATAGGAAATATTCTCGGAATTGGACGAAACAAAAGCCGAAGTCAATATTTTACCGTAACGAAGACAGAGTCTAGAGGGGAGACGAAGAAGAGGCGCAGGTGGCCAGACCATGCCTTGGCGCGGCCTGGCCTGGGCCCACGCCAAGGGTGGTGTGGGCACCCTGGCCTCCACCGACCTCGCCCTTCCGCCTATTTATTCACGATCTTGGGAAAAACCTAAACACCCGAGCCTCCATCCGTGAAAAGTTCCATCGCGGCCGCCATCGCAGACCCTAGCTCGAGAGGGTTCTGAAGCTCTTGCCGGCACCCTGCCGAAGGAGGAGATCATCACCGGAGGCCTCTACATCGCCATGCCCGCCTCCGAAGTGATGCGTGAGTAGTTCATCCCTGGACTATGGGTCCATAGCAGTAGCTAGATGGTTGTCTTCTCCAATTTGTGCCTCATGCATGGTTAGATCTTGTGAGCTGCCTATCATGATCAATATCATCCTTATGTAATGCTACATGTTGTGTTTGCTGGGATCCGATGAATATTAAGTACTATGTTGGCATTGATTATATATACTTGTCATATGTTACTTGTGATCTTGCATGCTCTCCGTTGATAGTAGTTGCTCTGGCCAAGTAAATGCTTGTGACTCCAAGAGGGAGTATTTATGCTCGATAGTAGGTTAATGCCTCTAGTTTTCTGGAAGAGTGACAATAACTTCTAAGATTGTAGATGTGTTGTTGCTACTAGGGAGAAAACAACAATGTTTTATCCAAGGGTAATTCTATTGTTTACTTTACACACATTGCTTAATGTGATAATCTGTTGCTTGCAACTTAACGCTGGAAGGGGTTCGGACGATAACCAGAAGGTGGATTATTAGTCATATATGCAGTTGGATTACGGTCTATGTATTATGTTGTAATGCGCAAAGATCTCATAGTAATCATCTTGTCATGTATGGTCTTTATTATGTCAATTGCCCAGTGTAATTTGTTCACCCAACATGTTATTTATCTTTATGGAGAGACATCTCTAGTGAACTGTGGACCCCGGTCCTTTCTTTTTCACTGATAAATTCATCTACTGCAATCCTGTTCTGTTTACTTTCTTCAAGCACTCTTCTCTTTCCACTCGATACGTTTAATCCTTTGTGTTCAGCAAAACCGGTGAGATTGACAACCTCACTGTTAGTTGGGGCAAAGTATTTTGGTTGAGTTGTGTGCAGGTTCCACGTTGTTGCTGACGCCGGTAGTGCGCCCTGCCACAAAGTCAGCTAGCAACACCTTCAGAAGTCACGTATTTCTCCTACTGGTCGATTAAACCTTGGTTTCTTGTTGAGGGAAAACTTGCTGTTGTGCTCATCACACCTTCCTCTCGGGGTTCCCCAACGTGTCAAGTGATGTCTACGGGTGCTTCTATTCTTGTAGACAGTGTTGGGCCTCCAAGAGCAGAGGCTTGTAGAACAGCAACAAGTTTTCCCTTAAGTGGATCACCCAAGGTTTATCGAACTCAGGGAGGAAGAGGTCAAAGATATCCCTCTCATGCAACCACCACAAAGCAAGAAGTCTCTTGTGTCCCCAACACACCTAATAGGTGCACTAGTTCGCGAAGATAGTGAAATACAAGTGGTATGAATGAATATGAGATGTAACGCGCGAAAATAGCTCGGCGTGCATTGATGGTAGTAATATTGAAGTAAACAAGCAGTATGCAGTGGTAGTACAGTAAACAAGCACGATAGCAGTATTTAGGAACAAGGCCTAGGGATTAGACTTTCACTAGTGGACACTCTCAACATTGATCACATAACAGAATAGGTAAATGCATACTCTACACTCTCTTGTTGGATGATGAACACATTGCGTAGGATTACACGAACCCTCAATGCCGGAGTTAACAAGCTCCACAATTCAATGTTCATATTTAAATAACCTTAGAGTGCATGAAAGATCGACATGACTAAACCAAGTACTAACATAGCATGCACACTGTCACCTTCACGCCATGTAGGAGGAATAGATCACATCAATACCATCATAGTAATAGTTAACTTCATAATCTACAAGAGATCATAATCATAGCCTACGCCAAGTACTAACACAGTGCACACACTGTCACCATTACACCGTGTAGGAGGAATAAAACTACTTTAATAACATCACTAGAGTAGCACATAGATAAATTGTGATACAAAACATATTGCAATCATAAAGAGATATAAATAAGCACTTCACTATGCCATTCATAACGTGAATAAGTATTCTGTGAAATATAGCCTAAGAGACCCACACGGTGCACACACTGTCACCTTTACACACGTGGGACAAGGAGTCTCCGGAGATCACATAAGTAAAACTCACTTGACTAGCATAATGACATCTAGATTACAAGCATCATCATATGAATCTCAATCATGTAAGGCAGCTCATGAGATTATTGTATTGAAGTACATAGGAGAGAGATGAACCACATAGCTACCGATACAGCCCCGAGCCTCAATGGAGAACTACTCCCTCCTCATGGGAGCAGCAGCGGTGATGAAGATGGCGGTGGAGATGGCAGCGGTGTCGATGGAGAAGCCTTCCGGGGCACTTCCCCGTCCCGGCGTGCCGAACAGAGACTCCTGTCCCCCAGATCTTGGCGCGATGGCGGCGGCTCGGAAGGTTTCGCGTACCGTGGCTTATTCCATAAGGGTTTTCGACGCGGGGCTTTATATAGGCGAAAGGGCAGCGTCGAAGGTCGAAGGGCGACGACACCATAAGGCGGCGCGGCCAGGGCCTGGGCCGCGCCGGCCTATCATCTGGGGCCTGTGTGGCCCCTCGGCGACTCTCGGGTGTTCGGATGCTTAGGGCAAAATAGGAACACAGGCGTTGATTTCGTCCAATTCAGAGAATATTTCGTTACTAGGATTTCGAAACCAAAAAACAGGAACTGACACTTCGCATCTTGTTAATAGGTTAGTTCCAAAACGCATAAATATGACATATAATGTGCATAAAACATGTAGGTATCATCAATAAAGTAGCATGGAACATAAGAAATTATCGATACGTCGGAGACGTATCATCCCCAAGCTTAGTTCTGCTCGTCCCGAGCAGGTAAAACGATAA
This sequence comes from Lolium multiflorum, assembly GCA_030979885.1. Lineage (NCBI taxonomy): Eukaryota > Viridiplantae > Streptophyta > Magnoliopsida > Poales > Poaceae > Lolium > Lolium multiflorum. The sequence goes on from CM061750.1 coordinate 199,584,653, forward strand.
CAAAGATAATTTGTGAAGTGACATGCCATCATAAACTTGATCATATTGTAAACATATGTAATGAATGCAGCGATCAAAACAATGGTAATGACATGAGTAAACAAGTGAATCATAAAGCAAAGACTTTTCATGAATAGTACTTCAAGACAGCATCAATAAGTCTTGCATAAGAGTTAACTCATAAAGCAATAATTTAAAGTATAGACATTGAAGCAACACAATGGAAGATTAAGTTTCAGCGGTTGCTTTCAACTTGTAACATGTATATCTCATGGATAATTGTCAACATAGAGTAATATAACAAATGCAATAAGCAAGTATGTAAGAATCAATGCACAGTTCACACAAGTGTTTGCTTCTTGGGATGGAGAGAAATAGGTGAACTGACTCAACATAAAGGTAAAAGAATGGTCCTTCAAAGAGGAAAGCATCGATTGCTATATTTGTGCTAAAGCTTTTATTTTGAAAACATAAAGAGAGCATAAAAATAAAGTTTTGAGAGGTGTTTGTTGTTGTCAACGAATGGTAGTGGGTACTCTAACCCCCTGGCCAGACAAACCTTCAAAGAGCGGCTCCCATTTTATTTTTATTTTTGAGTGGCACTCCTTCCAACCTTTCTTTCACAAACCATGGCTAACCGAATCCTCGGGTGCCCACAATCTCATACCATGAAGGAGTGCCTTTTTATTTTAGTTTTATTATGTTGACACTCCTCCCCACCTTTGCTTTCTCAAGCCATGGCTAACCGAATCCTTCGGGTGCCGTCCAACAATCACATACCATGGAGGAGTGTCTATTTTTGTTAATTAATTTGGGACTGGGAATCCCATTGCCATCTCTTTTTGCAAAATTATTGGATAAGCGGATGAAGCCACTAGTCCATTGGTGAAAGTTGCCCAACAAGATTGAAAGATAAACACCACATACTTCCTCATGAGCTATAAAACATTGACACAAATCAGAGGTGATAAATTTTGAATTGTTTAAAGGTAGCACTCAAGCAATTTACTTTGGAATGGCGGAGAAATACCATGTAGTAGGTAGGTATGGTGGACACAAATGACATAGTGGTTGGCTCAAGGATTTGGATGCATGAGAAGTATTCCCTCTCGATACAAGGTTTAGGCTAGCAAGGTTTATTTGAAACAAACACAAGGATGAACCGGTGCAGCAAAACTCACATAAAAGACATATTGTAAACATTATAAGACTCTACACCGTATTCCTTGTTGTTCAACCCAATACTAGAAATTATCTAGACCTTAGAGAGACCAATTATGCAAACCAAATTTTAGCATGCTCTATGTATTTCTTCACTAATAGGTGCAAAGTATATGATGCAAGAGCTTAAACATGAGCACACAACAATTGCTAAGTATCACATTATCTAAGACATTTTACCAATTACTACATGTAGCATTTTTCCAATTCCAACCATATAACAATTTAACGAAGAGGAAACTTCGCCATGAATATTATGAGCTAAGAACACATGTGTTCATACGAACCAGCGGAGCGTGTCTCTCTCCCACACAAGGATGAACTTATTCAGAGAACTAAGATAACAAAACAAAAACAAAAATAAAAGCACACAGACGCTCCAAGTAAAGTACATAAGATGTGACCGAATAAAAATATAGTTTCAAGAGAAGGAACCTGATACTTTGTCGATGAAGAAGGGGATGCCTTGGGCATCCCCAAGCTTAGGCTTGAGTCTTCTTAAAATATGCAGGGATGAACCACGGGGCATCCCCAAGCTTAGAGCTTTCACTCCTCTTGATCATAGTATATCATACTCCTCTCTTGACCCTTGAAAACTTCCTTCACACCAAACTTCAAGCAAATTCATTAGAGGGTTAGTGTATAATCAAAAATTCACATGTTCAGAGGTGACACAATCATTTTTAACACTTCTGGACATTGCACATAACTTCTGAAAGTTAATGGAACAAAGAAACTCATTCAACTTAACAAAAGCGGCAATGCGAAATAAAAGGCAGAATCTGTCAAAAACAGAACAGTCCGTAAAGACGAATTTTAAAATGGCACCAGACTTGCTCAAACGGAAAAACTCAAAACTAATGAAAGTTACATATCTGAGGATCACGCTTGTAAATTGGCAGATTTTTTCGAATTTTTTACAGAGACTTGTGCCAGAATTCGTGACAGACAGCAATGCTGTTTCTGCGCAGCGATCCCAAATATAACATCAACTTTAACATAGAAACTTTACTTGGCACAAAAACATGATAAGGAGAGGTTGCTACAGTAGTAAAAAACTTCCAAGACACAAATATAAAACAAAGTACTGTAGTAAAAAAAACACATGGGTTATCTCCCAAGAAGTTCTTTCTTTATAGCCATTAAGATGGGCTCAGCAGTTTTAATGATGCACTCGCAAGAAATAGTAGTTGAAGCAAAAGAGAGCATCAAGAGGCAAATTCAAAACACATTTAAGTCTAACATGCTTCCTATGCATAGGAATCTTGTAAATAAACAAGTTCATGAAGAGCAAAGTAACAAGCATAGGAAGATAAAACAAGTGTAGCTTCAAAAATTTCAGCACATCGAGAGGCATTTTAGTAACATGAAAATTTCTACAACCATATTTTCCTCTCTCATAATAACTTTCAGGATCATGAGCAAACTCAACAATATAACTATCACATAAAGCATTCTTATCATGAGTCTCATGCATAAAATAATCACTACTCCCAGCATAAGCATAATCAATTTTATTAGTTGTAGTGGGAGCAAATTCAACAAAGTAGCTATCATTATTATTCTCATCATCAAATATAGGAGGCAAAGTATCATCAAAGTAAATTTTCTCCTCAATGCTTGGGGGACTAAAAATATCATGATCATCAAAGCCAGCTTCCCCAAGCTTAGAATTTTCATAGCATTAGCAACAATAGTGTTCAAAGCATTCATATTAATATGTTCCATGGGTTTTTAATTTTCGCATCAAACCATCCATGTCTTAAATCAGGAAATAGAATAAGAAGCTCATTGTTGTCCATTATGCCTAACTAGTGTAAACAAGAAACCAAATGTCGCAATTGCAGAGTCTAAAGGAATAGCTTCGAGTACTTACAGCGCGGAGAATAGCTTAGTAGCCGAGATCCGGAGTGTGAGTACCTTTTACCTTTCCTCCCCGCAACGGCGCGAGAAAAGTGCTTGATGTCTACGGGTGCTTCTATTCTTGTAGACAGTGTTGGGCCTCCAAGATCGGAGGTTTGTAGAACATCAGCAAGTTTTCCCTTAAGTGGATCACCCAAGGTTTATCGAACTCGGGGAGGAAGAGGTCAAAGATATCCCTCTCATGCAACCGCAACCACAAAGCAAGAAGTCTCTTGTGTCCCCAACACACCTAATAGGTGCACTAGTTCGACGAAGAGATAGTGAAATACAAGTGGTATGAATGAATATGAGCAGTAAACACCAGAAAAGCTTTGGCGTGCGGTTGATGGTAGTAATATTGCAGGAAGTAAACAAGCGATAGTAGAGTAACGCGGTAAAACGTAAACAAGCAGCGATAGCGATGTTTAGGAACAAGGCCTAGGGATTAGACTTTTACTAGTGGACACTCTCAACATTGATCACATAGAATAGGTAAATGCATACTCTACACTCTCTTGTTGGATGATGAACACATTGCGTAGGATTACACGAACCCTCAATGCCGGAGTTAACAAGCTCCACAATTCAATGTTCATATTTAAATAACCTTAGAGTGCATGAAAGATCGACATGACTAAACCAAGTACTAACATAGCATGCACACTGTCACCTTCACGCCATGTAGGAGGAATAGATCACATCAATACCATCATAGTAATAGTTAACTTCATAATCTACAAGAGATCATAATCATAGCCTACGCCAAGTACTAACACGAGTGCACACACTGTCACCATTACACCGTGTAGGAGGAATAAAACTACTTTAATAACATCACTAGAGTAGCACATAGATAAATTGTGATACAAAACATATTGCAATCATAAAGAGATATAAATAAGCACTTCACTATGCCATTCATAACAATGAATAAGTATTCTGTGAAATATAGCCTAAGAGACCCACACGGTGCACACGTCACCTTTACACACGTGGGACAAGGAGTCTCCGGAGATCACATAAGTAAAACTCACTTGACTAGCATAATGACATCTAGATTACAAGCATCATCATATGAATCTCAATCATGTAAGGCAGCTCATGAGATTATTGTATTGAAGTACATAGGAGAGAGATGAACCACATAGCTACCGGTACAGCCCAGAGCCTCAATGGAGAACTACTCCTCCTCATGGGAGCAGCAGGTGATGAAGATGGCGATGGAGATGGCAGCGGTGTCGATGGAGAAGCCTTCCGGGGCACTTCCCCGTCCGGCGGCAGAGACTCCTCCCCCAGATCTTGGCTTCGCGATGGCGGCGGCTCGGAAGGTTTCGCGTACGTGGCTTATTCCATAAGGGTTTTCGACGCAGGGGCTTTATATAGGCGAAAGGGCAGCGTCGAAGGTCGAAGGGCGACGACACCATAAGGCGGCGCGGCGGGCTGGGCCGCGCCAGCTATCATCTGGGGCTGTGTGGCCCCCTCGCTACTCTCGGGTGTTGGATGCTTAGGGCAAAATAGGAACCTGGCGTTGATTTCGTCCAATTCCAAGAATATTTCGTTACTAGGATTTCTGAAACCAAAAACAGCAGAAAACAGGAACGCACTGGCATCTTGTTAATAGGTTAGTTCCGAAACGCATAAATATGACATATAATGTGCATAAAACATGTAGGTATCATCAATAAAGTAGCATGGAACATAAGAAATTATCGATACGTCGGAGACGTATCATCAAGCACCATCACATGCAAATAAAGTTCCATAGGTTTTTTAGTTTTCTCTTCAAACACTTCATGTCCTAGATCAAGATAATACTATACAGCTCTCTAATTTTGTTATTTTTTTCCATTAAGCCTAACCAGTAAAAAACAAGAAACATCAACATGGGAGGTGACCATGGAATAAACTAAGCAAAACAATAACAAAGTAAAGAGATTGAAAGTAAGAGACTCCCCTTGCAGAAATCCTCTTTCTCCCTGGCAACGGCTCCAAAAAAGAGCTTGATGTTGTGCAGAGCATGCAGTTAGGAAACCCCAAGAGGAAGATATGATGAGCACATGAGCAAGTTTTCTCTTAGTAAGAAACCAAGATTTAATCGACCAGTAGGAGAAATAAATCACTTCTGAAGGTGTTGCTAGCTGACTTTGGAAGGGCACACTACCGGTGTCAGCAACAACATGGAACCTGCACACAACACAGCCAAAATATTTTGCCCCAACTTACAGTGATGTTGTCAATCTCACTAGTTTTGCTGAAAACAAAGGATTAGATGTATAGTGTGGAAAGAGATGATTGTTTGCAGAAAATAAAAAAAACAGTGCTTGCAGTAAGAAAACATAACAGGTATTTGCAGTAGATGGTTTTATCAGTGTAAAAGAAAAGGACTAGGGTCCATAGTTCACTAGAGGCATCTCTCCATAAAGATAAATAACATGCTAGGTAAACAAATTACAGTTGGGCAATTGATAGAATAAAGACCATACATGACAAGATGATTACTATGCGATTCATTTGGGCATTCCAACAAGATTCATAGACCGTAATCCCACTGCATCTATGACTAATAATCCACCTTGAGGTTAGAATCCACACCCCTTTCAGTATTATGTTGCAAGCAACAGATTATTGCATTAAGTAAAGTGTGTAAAGTAAACAATAGAATTATCTTTGGATAAAGCATTGTTTGTTTCTTCCGAGTAGCAACAACACATCTACGACCTTAGAAGTTATTGTCACTCTCCCAGATTACTAGAGGCATGAACCCACTATCGAACATAAATAATCCCTCTTGGAGTCACAAGCACATACTTGGCCAGGGCATCTACTAGCAGCAGAGAGCATGAAAGATCACAAATAACATATAAGACAATCTATAATCAATCTCAACCGTAGTATTCAATATTCATCGGATCCCAGCAAACATAACATGTAGCATTACATAAAGATAATCTTGATCATGATAGGCAGCTCACAAAATCTAAACATGAAGCATAAAGAGGAGAAGACAACCATCTAGCTACTGCTATGAATCCGTAGTCAAGAGATGAACTACTCACACATCACTTCGGAGGCGGGCATGGTGATGAAGAGGCCTCCGGTGATGATCTCCCTCTCCGGCAGGGTGCCAGGAAGAGCTTCAGAACCCTCCCGAGCTAGGGTCGATGACGGCGGCGGCTACAGAACTTTTCATGGATGGAGGCTTGGGTGTTTAGGTTTTTCCCGAACAAATGAATATATAGGCGGAAGGGCAAGGTCGGTGGAAGCCCGAGGGGCCCACACCACACCTAGGCGCGGCTAGGGGGTGGGCCACGCCTAGGGGTGGTGTGGCCACCTCCTGGCTCTTATCCGTCGTCCCTCTGGACTCCGTCTTCGTGACAGTAAAATAGAAATTTTGGCTTTTGTTTCGTCCAATTTCGAGAATATTTCCTGTACAACTTTTTTGAAATACAAAAATAGCAGAAAACAGGAACTTGCACTGTGGCATCTTGACAATAGGTTAGTTCCAAAAAATACATAAAATTGCCACAAAGTGTAAACAAAACATATAGAAATTGGTGTAAAACAAGCGTGGAGCATCAAAAATTATATATACGTTTGCAACGTATCAGTTATCAAAATACTTTTGTAGCATCGTTGCTGAGGAGCACAATGCTTATGATAAGCTTATTTGGTAAGGTTACATAAAAGTGTTTAAAATTGTTTTTAGTTTTGTTTTACTTTGCTTAAGTTACTACGGCTGCTTCTCCTATTAATTCATCGCTTATAAGCTACATGCACATGATAAAGGAGAAGGCTAAACCTCATAAACATGAAGAATCATTTTCTGTTCATGCTAATGTTATGGAAGATGTTATGAAAAATCCAATTGCAGGTGATCGGAGTAAGATTTCATCATAGCATCTGTAGAAGATGGAAGATATGTGCTCTATATTTAAACTCTCTGGTATATCTTACGATGAACTAAAATCAAAATTATTCTGAGTATATTTTGAGGGGAATACAAAGAAGTAGCTTCGATCTTTAGAATACATGGGAGTGCATATCGAAAAATTTCTGAAGGTGTTTTAATCAAATACTATCCTCTTGTGAAAGCTTATGTGTATTTTTTTTGCACATCCTTGAGAGTATTTCTCAAGTTTTGGGAGATTAAAGGTATTTCTCACAAGAAACCTATCCCATTGTTTAGCTGGAGGTATTTATTAACAAATATCCATGCAAGACTTCGACCATGTGATAAGGAGTTCCTGGATAAGTATTTTGGAGGGTGTTTTGATAATAAAACACTATTGAACAAGCTTGGGATTTATAGGAAACCATTGCTGCAAATATTGATACTTGTATGTTGGATTGAAAATTCCTCTACTTCACCTACTTTCAATGAAACAGGTGAGAAGTCTAGCCTTGATTCCCATGTTTTAACCGATATATTTAAAACCTTTGCTACCCATGTTGATTAACTGTAACACCCCGAATTTTGGATTTCTATTTTTTTTTGATATCCTTGATTTCTTGACCATTTGGATTTTTAGCCATTTAAAAGTTCTCTTTGATTTCCCCCCATGCCTTTTAAATCATCAAACATGGGCAACCTTGTTAATATTTTTTATCACCTCCACACTTGATATATTGTAATGAGTGATCCATTCTAAAACTTTCGCAAAACTGAAACCTTCCAAAAATTCTTTCTTTTCTATATAAATAAAATCATCTATTTACCATTTTATAAAGGAAATACCATTTGATACATACTTTTGAGCAAGTTCCACTTATCTGTTGATTTTCTATCCAAATATTTGTTATTTTTTCAAATGTTTTTTTGAGCTCTTATTCCTACAAGGGAAATACCAATTTTAGGTGCATTGGGTATGTGCCTAAAACCTACCGAAACTGTGCAGCAATTACTTTTCAAAAACCTCACCAATAGCTTCCAATACAATTTGACTAGAACTGTATTTTAAAAAATCAATTACCAACTTCAAATTTTGTCAAAACAACAGAATAATGTTTGAAATGGAATGTGGCATCGAGAAAAAGAAACCCAAGTATAGTTATTTAACCACAACCTCCACAATCATCCAATGTAAATGTTGGCATTGTCCTAGGAAGCTCACCACCGACATGCCCATAGCTCGGCGGTGCGTGCACTTTCTGGTCGACGATGTCCAACCTCCCACAAATCTCCATGGCCGGTCGCACCAAGGGGTGGGGCGGATTGCAGTCGGACTAGGACTGACCCCTAGGCCAGTTTGGAATTGGGATAGTCCTAGTCTAACTCGAGCCCACCTAGTCTATTTGGGCAAGGGGCAAAGGGGTCCGACTGACCCCTTATATAGAATTGGGGGTGGGGTGGCCAAAGCAAAACCTAGCCGCAACCCCCAGCCCTAGCCACCACTGCATCCGTCCACGCCATCGCCTATTGAGACCTCCTCCTTGCATTGATGCCCAAGCCGCTGTTGTCGGGAGCTCGCCGTGGACACCACCTCTTATCCTACGCAAAAGCATTGACGATCTACAACCATATAGATGTAATTTAGCCGGTGATTGCGAAAGCGCTGCCCAATCTTCATCGACATGTTTCCCCTTTGACAGTGTGCTTGATAAAACTTCGACGTGGTGATATTGAGTAACAGTAAAATGGAACTAGCTAGGCTTACCCACATTGATTTGAGGCTCTAGACCAATGGATCGAGTCGTCCAACGCTCGGGATTGTTCAGTCGTCTCACCGCGCGTCGCTGTTGTCGTTTCACCGCACCGGGCCATTTATCCTTGCGAGCCCGTCATCTCTGGGCTGCTACTCCTGAGACCGATCTGGACGCCACGTGGTTAATCGGGCCAAAAAAATTGAAGTGCAAGGCCCAGACTGCTGAGCGCTCTACGTGGGATCCTGGCAAGATTTCTCGTCTTCCTGGCTGCGTTCTTCAGTGAGTTGCGCCGCCAGCCGCCGCCACCGCCGCCGCCCTCCTTCTCTGGCCTATCACCATCACTCGTGCTCTCCATCACCGCTTTTGTGAGTTTTCTTCTCTCGTCCTTGCTGTCAACCTCGCCCCTGCCCAAACATAGCCCAGGTCGCGGATAGCAACAAGCCGGGCGGAGATGGGGAGACGTGAGGGGCTCCGGCATCCTTGGCCTCCGATCTCCGTCCACGTCGGGTTATTCTACCAGGGCCATTTCAATGGTGGCCGACGCAGGCACTCTGCTTCCAGCTGGGGTTGGGAGAAGCCTTCTGGAGAGGCTCCGTCTGGTACACCATGATCAGTTCAAGGCAATGCTTGTTCAGCACAAGCTAGGTAATGACATGGCTTTATTCCTGCCAAGATTGCATCGGCGTACAAACTGTAATACAACATAGACACCAAATACATTATGATTCCACAATATAGACCATATTCGTCTGTTGCATACTCGATGTAATGCATAACAAAAGGTTGCGATTTTCAGTACTGGTTGGGCTGGCAAACTATGCTGCAAGACAAGGATAAGTGGCGATGAGGCTACGTTAGATGGATTGCATCCGTGCATAGTGTTGCCTTCATCGCAACTCAAGGTGAAGCAATACAATTGTTTTTGTTCTTGGATATATGGATTTATGCACATTGTTGCAGATCTAGGAGGAGATACATCCTTCATCTGTATGATCTACGCTAGCATAGAGGGAATATTGAGACCAAGGAAGGTGTGCTGCCATGAGCAACTCTGCTGGAGCAGTTGGTGTCGATTCAAGACATTCATGCTGCTAAGAGGTGTAGCTTGACAACCAGGACATCCAATGGGATTGATCAGCCAGTGGACTTTATGCAGGTATTATTATTGCGTATGGCCTCTTAAGATGTTGTGTGACACCAAATATGGCATAGCATACTAGGGTGCTTTGGCTTACTATTGTACATGCACTATGTTATCTTAAATCAGATATATTGTATTTGTGAAGACATAAATATTCTGTACGAAAATAAAACTAACCGACATTATTTCCAAACAGTACACATTTCTTAAATATTCGAACATATTCTTAATCTTGTTACTTATATGTCATGAAAATGGACGGGCGCGGCAACGCGCGCTTTTATGGTCTAGTAATATCGTATGTGTTGATGATGTGTAGGGGTTTCCCATGCGACACTTGATCGTGTGAGAGGTAGAAGTGATAACACATCTAGTGTTGCGCGATCTTATATTGTTATGGTTTTGATCTGGTACTATTATGATGTCCAAATCTCTATTGTTATTTTCTCAACTTTTTTTCCAATTGTTATGTTTCAGATTTCTACAATTGTGCTATCAAAATTACAAAATGCAATGTATATCTGAGTTTCAATATACTTCAGAGCGTCAGGTAGATGTCATCAAAACTGTCAACTTTGAATTGCATATAAGTACTGTAATATGTTTCATTTATTGGTTAAATTGATCCAGTGCATGCACTATTGAAGTATTCCAATCTTACACCTTCTAAAGTACTGTAAAATTTACTAGTTGATTGCTCTGTATTTATTCAACCTCACTACCACTCTCTGTACAAGTTCTTTACACTAGCAGTTCTTGATGGTAGATCGGCTGCAGGTAGTAAAACTCGAGCGAAGCATTACTCTGCAGTTTGCCAACGCCGGCGGTGGCTCTGTACTAGCACGATGGGTTGCTGTAGAACTGCATGCATGAGAGACGCGGCCGAGAATGAGCATTGCGGTGGCGTCTCCGCCAGGTACACTTGCTTGTATTAGCTCCTCTTACCCGAGAACTCCTTGATGAAACGCGCCAGGTCGTCACAATGCGTGCTATCGAAATTCTCCATGTCCAAAGTTGACGTCGTTGAGGCCTACGACCCCGAGTGGCATGAAAGTTGAACTACCGCCGATTCCGTGACTAGTGGACCATAAGACCGTGTCCGCCACCATCGTACCACTTCTTCTCAAACGGTCATGCCGTGCCAATGGTGCACCGGCCAAGCACGACTTGGCCCACCACGACATCTTCTCTGCCGCCGTGCTACCACCGCTCTCCTCCGACAACAGTGGTGTGTGGATCTCCCATCACTATGTTGTTCAACTCACATAATCCCTAAACCTAATTTGTTCAACGGGTCGCAACGATTAATGAAGTCGCACGTGTGGACACGTCCGGATACATATGGAGTGTTTAGTCAGCCTATCTTGTTTCTATTGTGGCCACGCCAGATTTCCTGGCCTAGAAAATGATTGTTGCTCCCTATGAGCGGGATTAGAGAATAGAGGGTGATAACTTCAGGGATTGAGCGTTGGAGGTTTAATTCAGACTTTGACTATGAATTCAGGGTTTAAAACATATTTTCCTCTTATAGAAAAATGTATGATAGATTTTCTCACGTTTATGATAATTATGTGTAGCCAATGAATGCCCTTGCCATGCCCACATGGGAAACACCTTGGCTGTAAGAAAATAAGGAGCCTCGCGAGGCTCACAACCTTCCTTCTGCCTTGTACATGCCATCCGGAGGTGCACGTAAGTGACTAGTTATTTTAATTGGCATATCTAATAATCATATCCATCTGTAACATCCTTACATTAAAAAATATTTTGTACTACATTTTCAGATCGTTTGAGCAGTACTCTGCAGTAAATGACATCTACCCTTTTTGGAGAAGCAGTATCATGACAAGCGTGTTCCAGCTGCAGTGTTGTCCACGTCGATAGTGAATCAAGGAGAAAAATGTAAAAGTACATATATTCTTGCAAGGTACATCATCATCACGCAGACATAGACATAACCAAGAAAAGCTACATATTATTTTCTTTTGTGTATCTCCCTCTGTTGTATGTACGTATGGCTATCAAATGAAGCTATGTCACAAATGTCATACATATGACATATCAGATGTGCACTCGAATATAATTGAAATTTGGTAATGTATTTTCATGAGTGTTCAGTTAGGCATACATTTGCTAGTATCATTATTCTGCAGGTACAATTAGTTGGTTCAGACAAATAAGGGTTTGCAATGTTTCAGACGGCATACGAGAAAAGATCAAAAGTCGTGTGTGAAATGAGATGAGAACATACAACTAAAAACAAAAGACGTAGGCGATCGTACCGAACACATACGATGAATGAAAAAAAGTCGCTTGTGAAGGCCCTCCTATTCGCAGATGGTTGGTGGACTGTAACCGTTTGCCAAAGTTTACCCTGTCGCACACGATTGAATAAACCATGTGCGCTCTTGAGATGTATGACGGTAAGGTTTATCGTGTGCCACGGGCCATTTCATCCGTCTGTGAAGGTATGTTATTTACTAGTGGATCCATTTGCGTCTGGCTGCTGGGCTGGGTTTTGCCACTGTTTGTGCGGACCAAAATGGACTCAGGTGTTGCGTTTACGTCGGGCCGCTGAAGATGCCCTTATTTCTTGACTCGGTAACATATGATCCTAACTAATGTTTTATTGTACAATTTTTTGGTGTCCAATTATGCATGAATTCTTGCTAAACACTAATTGACCAGAAGTATTATAGGAAACAATCATTGGAAATTGAGAAAAAATCTACAAAAGTAAGGATTACTTAAATATTAGGAAAAATATTACAGGATACTTGTTGAGGAATGTATGAAACTTTTTTTTTTGCACAAAATTGGCATCATCTAAATCATAAAAATTCTGACATAATTGAACTTGTTCTTTACGAAATGCATCAAACAAAATTATTGCTCCCAAGCATGACAATGGAATTCACATGGTGCTGAGAGATTTAATACACCAATATGCATTTGATTATATTGTCCTACCCAAGACGTACATGCTCGTTCAAAAAAAGTGTAGAGAAGATGAAAGCTAGAGTTGCATATTATTCTGAGATATGATGTGTTAACACTAGAGATACATATATGTAAAACATGTTCTTTACCTTATATGCGAGAATGGAACAAACTCACATGCTAAGTTTGATGCGACAACATAGTCATAAGCAACAATAAACACATTTCATTGTATAACATATTAAAAGGGAACAATTAATCAACAAAATCCTTAAGTAAAATTAATAAAGGCTGCCCTCCCCGCCGCCCTCCGCTCGGGTCGTCCCCTCCAGGGCGACTCGGGGCGGAACCCTAACCCTAATCCAGGCCTTCCCCACCCCCTCCTCCCTCCTCGCCGTCCCCTGAGGCTGCCGCCGGCGAAGCCTGGAGCGGCCGGTGATGGGGGTAGCGGGGATCCACGCCCGGTCCCTTGGTGCGGCGGTAGGAGGCACGCCTCCGCGCCGGGGGGATGATCCCGGAACCTGACGGTTGATGGTGGCGCGGCCATCTCATCCCGTCTTCGCCACGGCCTCGCCGGGCGGGCGGTGATGGGGGCGGCGGCGCGGCCCCGGAACCATGCGTTCCTCGCCGCGGCCTCGCCGGGCGGGCGTTGATGGGGGTGGCGGCGTGGCCCCGGATCCTGGCGGTGCGGTCCTCTCCTCCCTTCCTCGCCTCGGCATCGCCGGGCGGTTGGTGATGGGGACGGATCTCGTGCTGCTCCTCCTCAAGGTCTGGGACCACGACACCAAGGGCGGGGGCCCTGGATGGCGGTGACGGCGTCGACTTGGTGGCAGGTGGCGGGCGTCAGGTGCCGCTGACCATGGCACCGCGGTGGTGGTCTTCCCTCTCGCCGGAGGAGATCAACTAGTTGTGTGGCTAGCCGTGGCGGATCTCGCGATCCGTCGCCTAGCTCCCGATGGCGAGGCGCAGCTGCCGGTGAAAGCCGGCCCGGACTTCGGTCATGGCGGATGATGGCGGCGCGTTTCGTCGTTGCCTTGTTGAAGGCATTGTCTCTGCAGTCTGCGTTCTTCACCTGGGCTGCTCCACCCGGGTCTCCCGGATCAGACGATGGCGGCGCGCAACGCCGTTCTCCCTGTTGGGGGTATTGTTTTTGGAGTAGACAACGGATGGCGGTGGTGCTGAGGTGGAGCGGTGTGATTTTGCTATGTCGGCGTCGTCGATTCGCCGCGGCATGATGCAGTGGTGTCTCGGGACGGATGCAGTGTGATGGACTCGCACAGGATGGTGGAGTCATCAGGTGCCGTGGCGACATTGATGGCAGGCCTAGCATGATCAATGCGATGATCTCTCTTGAAGACGGAGTCGAGGAAGACGGCGGTAGCAACTTCTATGGCGTGTGCGTTGGCGTATGCTGAGAGTCTGGTTGACTGGATGTGCTTCTCATCTGCTATTGGGCGGTCTAGGAAGACATTTGGTTTTTTTGTTGATGTGAGTTGGTGAATTGTCACCCCCTTCATCCCTCTGTAGGTTTAGCAAGGTGGCTTCGAGTTTGATCTTTTTTATTGCTCTTGTAAGGTGTTGTGAATAATCTAATAAAAAATCCGTGTGCATCCCTTGGATGCAGAAGCTGGGGCGATATTTCCCCCATTTCGAAAAAAAGGTAAAATTAATAAACATACTTACATAACACAACTTTGTTGTACTGAAGGAGTTGCGAGGTTTTTGAAAGACGTAGATTGTTGGATACCCTTTACTTTGTGTGAAGAACTAGACCACCTATACTGAAGGACTCGAGAATTTTGTGAAGACGAAGATAGTTGGAGACCCCTTACTTTGTGTGAAGAACTAGCCCCAGTGAGACAACATGAACTTGGTGTCCTACCTCAAGGAGGTCTAACCGAGGCTTTGTACAGAGAAACTTGTGTCCGGTCCTCCTACAACGAGGACATGGGATTGTGCAACAATCCAAATCCCTCGGGTCGATATCTTTGTTTTTACAACATTCTCAACTTAGCTCTTTTATTTTGTAAATCTACTTTTAGCAAGTTTACCTCTATATAATTACATGGTTAGGGTGTTTGTAAAGAAGAGAGCCCCCGAAACCCCCTCCCTCCCGAAACCCTAGCCGCCTCCCGCCGCCGGTGGCGCCGCCGGGCAAAGACCATGGGGCGTGGCGGCGGCCTTTCCTCATTGCGCGTAGCGGACGGCGGCCGGGTTCTTCCCTCGACGCTGCGGCGGTGCCCCCCTGACTCCCGTGTGGATGGCTCGGCGGCAGCGGTCGGACGCGGATGGCGGGGCGTCGGCGGCCAGACTTGATCTGTGCTATGGCTCCCCCACCTCCCGTCGGCGGCACGCCGGTGTTGGCTGGTGGTGGGCGGCGATCTGCGCCATCCCCTTCGCCTCTCGCCGGTGTGTGGCGATGATCTCGGGATTCTCCCGCGGCACGAGGTCGCCCGGGGCAGCAGCCTTGGGTTCGATGGTGGAGGCGGCCCTCTTCTTCGCCGGAGATGGCCAGTCTACGGATGGTGGTGCCGGGTATTTTCGATCTGTCACCGCGTACCGGCGGTGAGGTGAAGGGGCATGGAAGCCGGCGACGGATTTCGCCAGTGGACGGCTAGCGTTCGGCTGTGGCGTTGACCATGGTGTGTGCGGTGTCTCCGGATAACGCGGTCTGCGCTTGGTGTCTCCGGCGGCAGCTGTGGCCAGCCTGGGATGGTCGCCGGCGCGAGAGCCTGGCCTGAATAAAGGCGGGGGTCCTAGTGTCTCTCTTAGGCGAAGACGAAGACTGACCTGAGGCTTGCTCTTCTCGATCTGGATGGAGTGTTGATTCCGGAAGGCTCCACCGGCGAATGTAACAGTGCTTTTTTCCTGGAGTTTGCTGGATCGGTGGTATTCGGTCGTGCGCACGCATGCTTTTATTCCGACCGTTTAGTTCTGGAGGGAGCGGCGTGAAGCTCTTTTTCTGTGTTGACATCAAGTGACTATGGATCCATGATGAAAGTCGGAAGAAAAGAATTTCATGAAGGCCGGATGGGAGGACTAGCTATTGGAGGTTCAAGTCTCCGTGCTGATGAGGGACTTGCTTGGTGTTCCGGGCTGCACAACAGCGGTATGAAAGTTGGGGCGACAACACATGTGAAGTTCAGACTACTACCTTTCAGGGTGAAAACCAAAGGTCTGGCATTAACTGGTTGTGCCTGGCAATGACCTTGTTGGAGGCATTGTTTTGAGAGCAGGACTATCTTCAGGGTGAAAACCTAAGATCTTTGATCGGGTGACAACGGTGTTAGAGCACTGTTTCTTTCTTGAAGGCGTCGTTTTTGGAGAGTCTATATTTCAAGTGTTGTCTTGGCGGTGGATGTATTGCTGTTGTTAGGCCCGAGATACTATAGCGGGACCTTTGTTTCTTAGTTTTCTTTTTTTAGCTGTGTGCATCCTTAGTGCCATTAGGGTGGTGCGTTGTTGCAGAGGCTGGATGTAATTGGTATCTTTTGATATTAATATAATCCCTTTATCGAAAAAAGTAAAGAAGAGAGCAAATAACTTGATAAAACTGACAACTTTCTCTAAAATCAGTAGTCATCTATTCACCCCCGCTAGTCATTTTTTCAGACTGGAACTCCACTTCACTAGGGTGAAAACCTGAGATTTGCCTTTTGCTGGTCGGACCCAACAATGACGGACGTATGCCTTCTTCTTGTGGAATGTGTTGGCCTTGTGCCCCGAATGGTTTGACCTTAATTGGTTAGATCTGACTCTAAGTAGGATACAAATTCTTGTCCTAGATATCATAGGCTGAACTCGATGACATCAACCCAAGTGTGTCCTCTCCCTTCTTAAAGACTTTCGTTTTGGAAAATAGCAAGTTACTTGAAAGTGTTCTTTGCGACAAGGGCAAGACCATCTAATGAAATGGTTTGTATGGTCGATACAAAATATACACATGAAATGCTCTGCTTATTTGTCTAATGCCCTGTTTGGATGCAAGGAATTGGGCTTGGTATTGGGGAATCTAGAATTGGGGCCCTGATTCCACCGTTTGGATGTCTTTGGTATTTAGTTCTGAAATCGTTGGCCAATTCCGAGCGCACCCCCCGCGGGCCAAAAATAACGCTTGGCTCGATTCAGACCTCGCGAGCTCCGTATTCGTGCAGAATTGAGCGAGCGGCCTCTCTCTCCCGAAAACGCACGGACGAGCCCGTCGCTCCCTTCTCTCCCTCCGACGCAGAGAACCTCGTCCCGGCGGCGCCGGTAGGTGAGCTCCGCCGCCAGCCTTCTCCCCCTCCGTTTGCGAGTCCGGTCGACTTCCTCCGCCCCCGGCCTCCCTCTTCCCCTACCTCCCCTTCGCCCTGGCTACCCCTACCCGCGCCGAACACTACGGCGGCAGGATTTGGTCGACCGGCGACGGGAGGTGGTTGAGCGACGGCTGGGGCTCCGTCCCGCCTCCTCCCTTGCTCGATTCACCATCTGTGGGAGGCCATGGCGACGGCCGGGCGCCCAAGCAGGGAGCTTTGCCCCGCGACGCACATGGCTGCTGACGGCGACGATGCGTGACGACGACCCGTCCCCGCTGACCTCGGTTCTTCTCCGAATTGACACTCTGTTCTAACAGGAACAACTTTGCTTTTGACACTATGTTCTCTGTGTGATCTTACACACTCTGGTACCTAAAAGCTGGAATTAAATGATTAATGCAGCAAGCTTATGGAGGCTGTCTAGTAGTAACATTTTCTTTTTTTTGTATTAGCTTCAACTGGGCTATATTTTGGGTCGATTTTCATTCATATTACAGAGGTTATTTTGTTCAAAGTCAAAAATACTCTCATTTCCACACATGTGACATCCAAACAGCATTTGGTATTCCATTGAAACCTGAATTCTATAGCTGAATACCACGCGCATCCAAACATCATTTGTGGTATTGAATTGAATTGGTTGATTTGGTTTTCCATTGTCAATTCAATTCAGAGCCCAATTCATTGCAACCAAACACAGCATAAGGTTTCCCCTTTGGAGCCATAATCTTCTGCACGTACGTATGATGAGGCCAACACTTACATGGATTGTTGGAAGGCTACAAGGTACTGAACTGTCAGCTCTAACCCTCACACGCGATCACCACCGAACGAGGTAGAGAGGGAGAGGGAGCTGGAGGTAGACGATGAACACTTGGAGGTTTTGGTGCAACGTACAACGTACTGCTTTTCTGTTTCATTCATCCTCTTATTGAGCGATTGCAAAGCTGTGCCGTGACTTTCGCCACGTCCTCGACTGAATCGTGCCATCCCACGACTCGGAACGAGCTCCACGACGATCCTACAAACATGGAGGTGCTCGCACTAAACACGACGCCGTCCTCCTAAATTTTCTCTAACAGAAAACTGTCTAACCTGACGAGACTGACGAAACTGAACCTATCGACACTAACAACTACTAAACTGAAACTTATTCAACAAATCTCCCCCTAAGTTTTAGTCGTGGATGATGTTGGTGACGCCGATCCTCGCGCGCAGGTCCTGGTAACGCGCCCAAGAGACTTGGTGAGAATATCGGCGAGCTGGTTGGTGGTGCCGATGTGTTCGATGACGAACCTGCCGTCTGCGACGTACTCCCTGATGAAGTGGTGGCGAGTGTCGATGTGCTTGCTGCGTTCATGGAACACCGGGTTCTTGATCAGCTGTATGGTACTTTGATTGTCGATGAAGAGCTTCACCATCTCCTCCTCCTTGTTGAGCAGTTCGCCGAGAAGCCGACGGAGCCAAGCTGCCCGGCATGCCGTTGCTGTGGCAGCCAGCCATGTATTCTGCTTCACATGAGGAGAGTGCCACCGTCCGTCGTGCTCTTGCGATCATCCAGGTCACCGGCCAGGTCTGCATCACTGTAGCCCACGAGCTCGAGCTGCTCGCTGCCGCCACGAAGTATGCACCCGTAGCTCTTGGTGCCTGCAATGTACCGAAGGAGATGCTTAACCGCGCTCAGGTGTTCCGTCGTCGGCTTCTCCATGAAGCGACTGACGAATCCCACTGCAAACGCAATGTCGGGCGCTATGCACCAGGTAGCGGAGACCACCGACGATGGAACGATACATCGTGGCATCCACCGGTGGGTTTGAGCTGATCTTGCTCATCTTCAGGCGCGGCTCCATTGGCACCTGGGTCGTGGTGCAGTTCGTCATGCCAGCCTTCTCCAGGAGCTTGCCGGCGTAAGCAGACTGACAGAGGGTAATCTTGCCGCCGCCCTGAGACACCTCGATGCCAAGGTACTAAGCGAGGAGACCAAGGTCACTCATCTTGAACCTGTCCATCATCTCGCGTTTGAACCTGGCGATCTCCTGCTTGCCGCCGCCAGTGACGATCGCAGACGTGAGTCATCATCGCCGCGTGTGTACACAACATGCTCTGATGGGCTCCTGGAGAAGCCCAGGGACAGGAGCGTGCTGTCGAGCTTCGCGTTCCATCGCGGCGCTTGACGCAGCCCGTAGAGCGCCTTCTTCAGGCGCAGCACCTTGCCCTCCATGCCGTCAATGATGAAGCCAGGGGCTGGGAGACGTACGCTTCCTCCTCAAGGTCGCCATTAAGGAATGCGCTCTTGACGTCGAGGTGATAAACCTCCCAGTAGTGGTGTGCGGCGTTGGCAAGGAGGACGCGCACCCAGTCCAGGTGCGCAACTGGTGCAAAGACCTCTTCAAAGTCTATGTCAGCTCGCTGCGCATAGCCCTTTGCCACCAGCCTCGCCTTGTGCCGCACCACTTCTCCTGTTGGGTTTTTCTTCAACTTGTACACCCATTTTTGCCCGATGGGACGGTGACCGGCAGGGAGGTTGGAGAGCTCCCAGGTGCCGTTCTCCTCGATCGCGGCCATCTCCTCAGCCATGGCCGTGCGCCATCCTGCTTCCGCTTGAGCTTCACCGAACGTCGCAGGCTCCTCTCCTTCGGCAAGGAGGAGCCCTTGCTCTAGCTCGGTGTCAATGTTGGCGACGAGTATCCTGTACCTGCGCACAGGGGTGTCACGGTCCTCCGCAGATGGAGTGTTAGCGCTGGTGGGCGTCGCGAACTCCACGGAGGGCTCCATAGAGTTGCCTGTGTCGTGGAAGTGTGGGATCGCCGGTGTCTGCGGTGACGCCGTGCCGTGCGCGCTCTGTGCGCGCTCTGGCGCTGGAGATGCCGCGCCGTGCGCGTCCGGTACGCGCTCTGGCGTGGACGGACCGGCACCGGAGCCTCGCGGAGCAGCGGCTTGAGGAAGCGTGTACTCCACGTCGAAGTCGCCGTTCACCGCTTCCAGACGCTGCTTCGTCGAAGACAGCGTCGCCCGTGACATGCACCATCTGCGTCAAGGGGTCGAAGACCTTGTACGCCTTGGAGCCTGGCTCGTAGCCCAGCAGGACCATCTTCTTGCTGCGGTCCTCGAGCTTCTTGAGGTGTGGCCGAGCCGTTTTGACGTGCACGACACAGCCAAAAACCCGCAGGAAATGCAGATTTGGCGTCTTGTCGTGCCAAAGTTCGTACGGCATCTTGCCGTCGACGGCGCGCGTGAAGAAGCGGTTCAGGAGGAACACCGATGTCGTCATTGCCTCCCCCGAAAACGTGTTGGGCACACCTCGCCCCTTGAGCATGCTGCGTGCGGTGGCCACCACCGTCTGGTTGCGGCGTTCCACCACGCCATTGTGCTGCGGTGTGTAGGGCACGGAGAGGTGGCGTTGGACGCCTCTGTCGGCGCAGAACTCGTCGAAGGAGCGAGAGGTGAACTCCCCCCCTCTGTCGGTGCGGAGGGTGCGCAGGGTGCAGCCGCTCTGCACTTCGGCGGCTGCCTTGATGCGACGGATCGCAGCTTCGGCCTCATCCTTGGTGGAGAGCAGCACCCGCCACATGTAGCGGCTGAAGTCGTCCACCATCAAGAGGAAGTATCGCTTCCCTCCTGCCGTCGCCGGTGTGATGGGTCCGCAGAGGTCGGTGTGGATCAGCTCGAGGCGTTCCGTGGCGCGGTACTTTGCCACCTGTGGGAACGGGGCCCGCCTCTGCTTCCCTGCCAAGCAGGCATCGCAGAGCTGGTCCGTGTGGCCGATCTCTGGCAGCCCACGAACCATGTCGTTGCGTGACATGGCGCGGACTGCACCGAAGTTCTGGTGGCCGAGCCTCTCGTGCCAGGTCCAGCTACTGTCGCCGGAGTGCAGCGACAAGCACACTGGCTATACCACCTGCAGGTTCACCTTGTAGAGATGGTTCGGGGAGCGAGGTACCTTGGCGAGCAGGCGATTGCTCCGATCCCAGAGGGACATGAAGCCGTTGCGGATCACCGAGGGGCAGCCGTTCTCATCGAGCTGGCCGAGGCTGACGATACTCGTCTTGAGCTTGGGAATGAGGTAGACGTCCGTGAGGGCGCGGTGCTCGTCGCCTCGCACCGCGATGACCACGGTGCCACACCCAACGACGTCGACGACAGAGTTATCGCCGAACCGCACCGTGCCGGTTACCTTGGTGTCCAGCTCGGCGAAGACAACGCGACTGCTGGTCATGTGGTTGGATGCGCCGCTGTCGAGTTATCAGGGCACATCGACCGGCTCATGCTCGTCGCCAAGTCGCACTTTGGCTCGCTCCTCGTTGAGGAACACGTGTCCTCCGACGCGTTCGGGCTCGTCGGCGACTGGGCACACCTGCGCCATGAGAAGCGCGGCCGGCTCGTCGTCCTCGCCGTCCTTGACCAGGTGAGCCTCCTCCCTCTTCTTCTTGCGACAGTCGCGGGCCTAGTGCTCGAGCTTGCCGCAGTAGCGGCACTTGTCGTCGCGTGCGGCGCCACCACCGTTTGCCCCTTGCGGTTTGTCGCGCGCGCCGTCGTTGTCGCGCCCCTTGTTGCGGTTGCCGCTGCTGCCACCGCTACCTAACTACCCATCGCCATCGCGGTGCTTCATGCAGGGGCGCCACTGCTCCTCCGTGAGCAGCAGCTGGCCGCCGCCGACCGTGCCTGCGGGCTCGTCCTCGTCGTCTTCCTCGCAGACCTTGAGGCGCCCCGTCAGCTCTTCAATGGACATGGTGTTCAGATCGAGGAGACTCTCGATCGACCGCACCATTTGCTTGTACTTCTTCGGCACGATCCGCAGGTACTTGAGGATCACTTTCTTGTCGTCGATGGGGTCGCCATGGATGTCCAACTGGTGGACCAACTCCTGCAGCCTCAGCCCAAAATCATCGACAGACTCACCGGATTTGAACCGAAGATCCTCGTACTGCTTGCGGAAGTTTTGGGCCTTCGAGTCTCGAACTCGATCTGCCCCGACGCGGATCGTCTTGATCGCATCCCACGCCTCCTTCGCCGTGTCTTTGACGGCGAGCATCGGAATCATCTCCGGAGGTACGGCGCGGAGGATCGCCTCCAACGTCGCACGGTCGTCGTCGTACTCACCCACGCCAGTGTCGATGACGTCCCACACGTGACGGACCTGCAGGATCACCTTCATGAGCAGTGACCAGGTGTTGTAGTTCATCCTCGTCAGCACGGGCCACGCCGTGCTGGAGCTGGCGCCCGCGTCGCTCGTGGAGCGCGGGACAGCCAGTGCCCTTGGTGCCGAGGGGAGTGGTGATGAAGCGGCGCCCGAGTTCTTCCCGTCCTTGTCCGCTTCTGCGGCGGCCCTCTTGGACGCGTCATCGCCGCCCTTCGTCATCGCTCTCTCCGAGACACCTTCCTAGGCTCTGATACCACTTGTCAGCTCTAACCCTCACACGCGATCACGATCGAACGAGGTAGTGAGGGAGAGGGAGCTGGAGGTAGACGATGAACACTTGGAGGTTTTGACGTACTGCTTTTCTGTTTCATTCATCCTCTTATTGAGCGATTACAAAGCTGTGCCGTGACTTCCGCCACGTCCCCGACTGAATCGTGCCATCCCACGACTCGGAACGAGCTCCACGACGATCCTACAAACATGGAGGTGCTCGCACTAAACACGACGCCGTCCTCCTAAATTTTCTCTAACAGAAAACTGTCTAACCTGACGAGACTGACGAAACTGAACCTATCGACACTAACAATTACTAAACTGAAACTTATTCAACATGAACAATTAGATCGTGAGTAATGCCATGTCCATAAGGCCAACTCATAGTGTTTTCATTCAGAGTTTAAATTTTGAAACAAGGGAAATTGTTGACAACAAGAAGAAACAATAATGGCGCAGCAATGCGCAGTAATAGAAACTAGCAAGGATAGGCGCGGCGGCACGCCGCACCCAGCCTGGAGTTAAAGAATAAATGATGTCTATTTTAGAATTAAAGGGGCTGTGTCTCCTGGTTTCGTTTAAAATGTAACCCCAAGCGTGCCAGTTTTTTTAAGCAGAGCTCATCCGTCAAGTACACGAAGGAAGAAATAAGAAAATCTACAGAGGAAACTTGATTTTACAGTTTTTTAGAACTGAAGCTTATGTGCTCGCTGAATGAATTTCTCATAGGCAATCTCCTGACGCCAACGATCAACATGATTCACTGGTGGATGGATGGATTTCAAATGACAGATCCCAACAGCAGAAGATTCAGGTCCAGGCAATCTTCAGGAGTTCCCCGCAGAAGTAGCAAGTTCTTGTCTAGAAGAGCTGAGTGTTTGTCCATGCAAAGGATCTTCCAAGATCTGATTGTACTCCAATTCTTCTCAGGAATTTCCTGAACACCTAGCCATTGTACTCCCTGAAATCACATTTTATTATGCAATGACCATATGCACCATAACGTTGCAGAGGAAAATATGTTCAAAGCTGAATTATTATTTTCACTGAATTGTTATGCTCAAAACCGAATAAAGGATGCTTTGAATCATGTTAAATTACGGCTGATGTGGAGGTCTAATAGTAAACGGATGATACAATGACTGGGCTATTGTTCTGTGTAGTGGAAAGATCCAAGGCATGAAGGTATGGTTACATATGTATGTTCGATTGTTCATAGGCTGTTGAATTGCAGCAGTTTCAAGATCAGTGTCTCTGAAAATTCATTAGAAATATGATAATGAACATAATATAAGTTGTGATACTTAAGTGGATAACGACATCTTCACTGGATTACATGGTAAAGAATATCGTGTGATAAGATGCTGGTTCATGTGGTCCAGACCACAATGGCCGATGGTTAAGGCGAACATACATCAATGGCCAAGTACTTAATTTCACAGGATACTGTAACTATATAAGTGCACCATTTTGAAACAGTGAGGCAGTGCAATGTGGGTTCCGCAATTTGAACCAAAGAGGCACTGAAAAATAAATTAGTTGCTGCTTAACAGAATGACATGCCTATCATAGGTGGTAGCCAAAATGGAAGCAACAAATGAGTTTCTGCAATATATTTATAGTACTCCCCAAATTATAGAGAATAGACCATCCTACCAATGCATTTAGATAGGGACTTGGCATGATGATTTAGATTTCTCGAAACATGTTTCAACCCACAGGAAATTGTGTTTACTGAGAAAGAAAATGTCTTTACTGAGATGGAGCATGAATATCATAAAAAAGGAGCAAGACTACAATGAGTTCTAACATATATCTTTCTCCGTATTTATCTCGCAATGGAAAGCAAAAAAAGACCATATATATGTATATTCTTGTTCATACAGAACTAATGACAGTCCTATAATTGTAAGCTCCACTTTGCTTAGTGGATTTATAAGATAGTCCCCATTTTTTTAACTAAAAAACGAATTGATGCATCTCTAAACTGTAGTGCTGCAATCAGCAGTAAAATGAACATAAATAATCTAAAGAAATTGCAATAAATATACAATTTGATCTTATATAAGCATACTTGAACATTCATGTTGGACAGTATGTAGTGAAAAAATATAACATATCAAGGAAATATCCGCTTAATAAAGAACAATCTATCTCCATGATCATCACTGTACATATGAACAGAAGAGAAGCAGGGAAAGAAATCACATTTTCTGTTTGCCCGGGCCACCTCCTTTTTGCATGTGATATATAAGTATTGGCTTACAAATGTATGACAGAAGCACCGTGGACTTGCATGTTCTAAGATTAGTTTGTCAGCTCTAAACAGTACTGCCAAAGTAAAGTGATGTGTGACAGGAATCTTATATCACAAACCTGAATTTTATTTTTCAGAATACATTTAGGCATCACCTGAAAGCGTATGTTGGCGCATTCCTCACTTCATTCGTTTTTTTATTGGAATTGGTTGTGATGCTAAAACAGTAGAGACGACTCAGTTTTCGAGCTTCATCGGAGGTCTTTCAAATACTTCTTCATGAACAAACCAATCCATCAGCTCCAAGCCCTTTCAATTTCTTCAATTCCGGTTACTGTTGAATTTAAAAACTTGTCTCTTCCTTATTGAGATAACAGGTTGATAGATTACTCGCGAACCTATAAACAATTACTGAAGAAGCATTACTCGATAAATTAACTGAAAAGTCCAAACCATGTAAATGTTGGAAAACTCAGTCTAATAATTGAAGTGAGGAAATACAGGTGTGTCTACAGCTACCACGGTCTGCAAACCGACATGGTTGGTTTGATAAGTTAATCAAAGAACAATGTTATGCACTAATGGGTAATCCTTAATTTTACACTCTCAAATTTCAGGGCCGATAACAATGGACGACCGCCATTAAACCTTGAAACACAACCATACCAGAAAGGATATATCAGAGTAATTTTGTATCCACGAATTATGCAAATAATAAAAATACTGACATCTCATTGTATCTGATGTAACAAATTGCTTTATTGCTTTAATCTAAAAGTTAATTATCCCAATGAAAATGCTTAGGTGAGTAATGACCCTTACTCCATGCACAATTTAGTTCATATGAAGCTGAAATTGCGGCAATCATGCATACTATAGCTAGAAAAGGTGCAAGAAACACATAAATGGAGTGGGAGCATCTATATCAATCATCAAACAGTGGGAGGAAGCAGTTAATCATGAAATATCAAACAAAGAAAAAAACATGTTGGCATTTATTTGATCAACTAAAAGGAGGATAAATGTAAAATTAAAAATTCCGAAATAAACATACTGCTTATATTAAAGAACCATATATACATACATTTTTCTGTACTGTATGCACACCACTTCAAAACTTCAAGCAATGACTAATCTCTTGCTAGCCGTAAGGCTCCAATCGATGAAGTATCAAGGGGGAACTGCAACTGCAGACTGCAGTGCTGTATGGTGTATCTACAAAGAACCAAAGAATCACTTGCAATGTTTGTTTTTTGCTTTCATAAAGAAAACATTCTAGAAAACAGAGATCACTATCTAAGCAGATAGAGTGGAAACGACACAACAGCATAATTATGCCCCTTTGGTGTGTGCATGTATTGCTAGCATTATTTTTGTTGATCCTACTGTTCCTAAAGTAGGATAGCATATTCTGAGAAGGAATAGGCAGTCGTCAGCTCATCTCCTGCTCATATAACATATCATTGACAAAAATCACTCGGGACGGCAGGAAGAACTAACATATCCAGCAATCAGTAGTCAATTGATCATGTCGATTGTTAGTCTGCTGGGAAAATTAAATGATATAGAAAACAATCAGTCTTGTTGTACTCACCCTAAATTTCAGCATAACCACAGAAATCTTCCTCAATTCTGAACACCACAGAGCACACACAGGCACACAGGCTTGTCTCGCTGATGATGGTGAGCCGAATGAAAATCTACCAGGGGCCTTGGATCCAACCGCCGGAGTGCAAGGAGTTCACCTGTACGCATACCGCAGTCCGCAGACAACTACCCACATCTGTTATCACAAAAAAAAATCATAAGTTGATAAAGAACCAATTCTAGTCATTTAGAGATCGACAAAACTCACCATTAAATGGACTCTTCCTCCGAAGATCTTGATGGAAAAAAAATCACAAGTAAATGACCGCACATAATTAGTAAAATGATCATTCGAGTAGTTACTAAAAAGGTTGGATGATATAATTCGGTAAGTTCACTAAAACGTACATTTTTATTTTGAGGCACACCAGATATATTCCATTTGATTGCCTTGGTATTGAACGGGAGTGCCAAATCTCCAGCAATGTCTTCCACCACTTGCATCCATGTCCAAGTATGAGCTCCAATACGATCATTTCTAAATTTTCACAAAGAAAAAAACACACTATAAATAAAAGTTGTATCTATTTGCCACAAGTTTGATATATTGCTACAGTTTGATATATTGCTACACATGTTGACCAATAATATGAGTCAGTTAGATCAAATTGTTTTCCCGTATAAAGTTCTATAACCTGAAATGGAAAATTCCAGTTCTGTTAGGAGCAGTCCGACAGCTAATATTTCAGAAGGTGGGAATACTAAACACAGCGAATAGGTTGTTGATTCTATTAGCATAACACTCTACCAAGCACAATTGGAGAACCAGCTTTTATTCTCTACTAAAATGAGTCCACGTAAAACTGAAAAGAAAATGATGTACCAGAAGAAGTTTTTGCACCCAAGGATATAATCAGTATAGCAAGTTCATATGTTAAAGATCAGAGGAGATCCAATTGATGCTATTGTTAGCACGAAAAGAAAAGAACACAATGTTTCAATTTCCAAGAATTGGTGGGACGAAAAATCTATCACACAGCTCCAATTCTTAATCTAATACATATATGTGCGTTCGAGTTTCAGTTCAAATCATCAAGGTAAACTATGGGAGAATTGAGTAATCTCACCTCTACTACGAAATGAAGAAAAGTGAGGAACAGGCTCATTGCTGGGAGGGGACGGGGTAGGGAACTTTACTCGTTCCAATCGATGACATCGTCGTCAAGCTTCAGCAAGACGGCAAGTAGGCAGAGCACCGCAGCATTACTCCTTTTCCACGAACCGCCGCTCTGACGGTATCCAACGCTATGGTGCCGACGAACTCGCGGGCTGTTTGTGCTCGTCTTCTGGTGGTCGAAGGCGGCTTCTAGGAAACAACGCCTCCCATATCTAGAGCAGGCGGTGGTTCCACTGGTTGCCCAGAGCACACACTGCAGACTAACCATTGTGGGCGGGGGCCGCCGTCCAAGTGAGACGATGCAGCAACCCACGCCACGGCCGGCTGTCACAGGGAGTTGGGCAGGGGAGAGACAGTAGCAATGAAACCCGGGCATGGCAGCTCGCTACGGAAGGGAATACCTGGGGCCAGCGTTCGTGCAAGAACCCTCCGGCAGCCTTCCTCGTTGGAGATGCGGAGCGGCTTGCTCGGTAGTCTGGAACAACGCGCTCAGGAATTCAGAGCGGCGCTGGTGGACATCGGGGGCAGCGCGTTGGTGAGGCCGCGAACGTGAGTGGCGTGCTCGCGAGGTCAGGGGCGGCGCGCTGATAAAACTCCCTGCCGGTGCGGCGCCCAAGCCCCAAGGAGGTCCACAGCGGGGCGCGCGGAAGGAACAGGCGGTTGCATCGCCGAATCACAAGCGCGCGCTGGACGAAGCCCATCGAGGCCTTCGTGACGCTCGGGAAAAAGCAAGGAGCGGCGACCGGGCCAGTTGGGGAGGAGATGTGGGCGCTCCGGAGCAGCATCCTATGCCGCTCCTGCACAGCTCTGGCTCGGACGTCCACACATAGAGCGCCGCCTACACCTATGCGGGGTATCCATCCCATCGGCGGTGCTGGTCGCCGTCGTCGGCGGAGGTGTGGAAGAGAGACCTACTTTCCGGCCGACACCAGGAAGGTCTCCTTCCCGATTCCAAGGTTCTCCAACGCTGTTGCTCGCCGGCAGAGAAGCCCGTTGGCTCCCTCCGACGACTCGCAACCGCCGCGACGCCGTTCCACGGGCCTCCCTCTGCACGTCCTCCACTCCTCCGCCTGGCTGCATCTTCGGCGGCCTCGTCTCGCAGCTCTCAGTGGAGGAATCGAGAGAGGATGGGAAGATTCTGGAGTGAAACTCTGAGCGCACATGCGGCTGCAGTTGAGTTATGTCTACCACCGCTTTGACTGTTGGCTCTTCACGGCTACACCCACACGGCAATAACTCCCCGTTTGGTTCTGCTTTGTACCAGACAGACTAAATTATACATGTAAAAAAGCTTTCTAAAATTGCTAAAGAGCGCCGAGTCCATACACAGAAAACTACCGACGGGAACCAAACCAACGAAAGCAACAAGTTTCAACACCATGTTCGTATCTAGAGAGGCTTCAAAATTGTAAGAAAAATCGAAGTTGTTAAGGTTTAATATAGTAATAATATGAAGTCTGAACTCGAGAGTCCGCCCTTTGTGGGCAGCGATGGCCGATCCACGGCAACACATATAGATAGAAGCGGCAAGTAGCCAAGTACCCAGAAGTCCTCCTCCTCCTCTCCTAGAGCTTCATCTTCAGCTGGGCATTGTCGACGTAGAAGAGGCTCGGCATCCACACCGTCCTGCGCCAGCGGATGTACTTGGCGACAATCCTGTTGCTGTCGGTCTGCGTCTTGGGCACTGTGATGCCGTCGTCGCTCCCGACGGGCGGGACCTGGTCGTGTTCCCGCATCCACCGCCAGAACGGCGCGTACTGGTGCAGAGCGCAGCGGCGGGAACCTGGTGGGAGCTCATTGCACTGGCACCACAGTGCGGATTCAGAGAGCTCGGGCGCGGTGTGGTTACGCTCCAGGATGCGGGTCGCCATCATCTTGTTCATAGCCCTTGGCGACGGCACCTTGGCCCGCTTGGACGGCCGTGGGCTCGGCTCGTCGATGGAGTCCTCTGCGGAAGGCGGCGGCGGACTCTTTCTCTTGTTGCGATCCTCTTTGTTGTCGTCGGGGATCATGGCCTGCGATTCGTCGTCCTCTGGCAGCAGGGGCACGTCGACTTCGGTTTCGTCGACCATGGCCGCTAGGACTTCCTCCTGGGTGAGCACCGGCATCAGCGGGCCGAACTCGGCGAGCATCAACGCCTGGTAGTCGTCGTCGGTGGACATCGGGTAGTCGACCTCAGACTCGGGCAGTCGGTAACTGACCGAGGTGGAGGAGGCAGCACGTCGGAGAGGCGCATGTTCATTATATTCGCGCTCGCCGAGTGTTGAGCGAGCTTGCGAAATCATCAGCACACACGAGAGTATTGTTGCTTCAAAAGGAAATAAACACAGGTTCCCTCGAAAGAAAAAAAAGAGAGGAAAGAAACACAGGTCGAAAGAAAGAAAAACAAAAAGGAGGAAAGAAACACTGGTCAAGAGAAAAAGGGGAAAGAAACAAGAAACAAGCCCAGATGGCCCTTCTCATATCGCCGTCTTCCCGCCCTGTCCTCCGACCGCCAGCACGCCAGGTCGCCAGGCAAAACGCGGGCGCGGTCCGCCGGACGTGTCTGCTCCAACCGTCGTGCGCCCCAACCCTTTGAACTTTGAAGCCGCCCCTCCACGCCACAACATATCCGCCACCGCATTTGTCCACTGCACCGGCTTACTCACGACATCATCATCCCGCCGACGACTTTGCACCTAGATCTTCGCACTAGTAGAAAAAGAGGCTTCCGTTCACCCCCATTAGTCCCGGAAATATTCGAACCGCGATTAAAGAGGGTTTTAGTCGCGGTTCGGGAGGCAACCCGCGACTAATGCTCCATCCAAGACGAAAGGATACCCCTTTAGTCGCGGTTGGTAACACTAACCGGGACTAAAACCAACCGCGACTAAAGATTTTTCCGCATTTTTCACTCCCCATGCACCTGCACACCCCCATCGCCTTTTTTGCTTTGTAAAATACAAAAGAAAATAATAGAAAATTTTAAAAAAATTGTTTTCAGATTCTTGTATGTTATGCAACCTACTATTCGGAGAAATTAATAAATTCGAATTTTCATTTTTTTTGCAAAAAAATTTAAAAAAATGATAAAACCGCAATAACTTTTGCATACGACTTCGGAAAAAAAACGTATAATATATCAAAAAAATCCTGGGAAAAAGTTACATCCGAATTCACCGGGGTTTACCCAGTTAGCCAATTTTTAGATTC
This sequence comes from Lolium multiflorum, assembly GCA_030979885.1. Classification (NCBI taxonomy): domain Eukaryota; kingdom Viridiplantae; phylum Streptophyta; class Magnoliopsida; order Poales; family Poaceae; genus Lolium; species Lolium multiflorum. Next base: position 199,615,421 of record CM061750.1, read on the forward strand.
TCAGAATTCCAAATGAAAATATGAAAGCAGGAAGATTTTAGTTTTTGCCAGAAATTCCGTATTTTATATATTTTTAAAATTTTAAATTAATAATTGCATCTTGCATAAAGATTACTATTACTTAACCATAAAGTTAGCCAATTTTTAGATTTTCAAATTTTCAGGTTTTAGGTTTGGCAAAAAAATATTTAAAAAATAGGAAATTAATTATAATATAAATTTGAAAAGTTAATATTTATTTATTTATTCAAGATTATTATTACATCATTACTTTTGTTTATTAAAATAATTATTTGGCATTCAAACAATAAACAAGTGTGACATCGACCAACATGTTAATAGGATTGATATGATACTAGTATCAACAACATGCGCGAAGCACTTGGAAGGAGGATGGGAAAGGAACTTGGAAGTTAAGCGTGCTAGTGCTGGAGTAGTGGGAGGATGGGTGACCGAGCGGAAAGTTCAACCACAGGTAAGAAATTTGACTAGAGATTAAGTGTAGTTAGTGACTAAACTTGGCCAATAACTGAAATACTAGAAATTCTGAAGAAAAAAAAGGAATGAAAAATAATTAGAAAACCAAATGGATTAATTTTTTTTAATGAAATAGTCTTTAGTCCCGAACCGGGACTAAAGGTCGTTCACCCTGGCGCACGCCAGCCGCCCACGTGGACGGGCCTTTTGTCGCGGTTCGTAAGCAACCGCGACTAAAGGGAGGGCCTTTAGTCGCGCTTCGTTAGTCGCGGTTGCGCAACCACGACTAATGGCAGTTGCGAGCCGCGACTAAAGCCCTTTTTTCTACCAGTGTCGTTCACCGCTCCGGCGATCGAGTTGCCATGGTCAGCCAGAACCAACTCTGGATTATCTGGTTGGACATTTCCTCCTCGACCACCCCCAACTGACAGGCGATCCGTGGCAGGCGGTGATGGCACTCAAACACCAGCAGATGCTGGTTGATCCTCCGGCGGCGTACGGCGGCCTACACCTGCGACCTAATCCCGCCGCCTTCACCGGGAGGCGGAGAGGACCAGTTCTTCGCCACCGGGCCGCATGACACAGACGGCGATTTGGGAGGCGGAGAAAGACGTGGCGGTACAGCGATATGTGCGCGGCGCTGTCGCCAAGGCCAAAGAGGAGGTGAGAAAGGAGTACCCCGCGCGCACGAAGATAAGCAGCAAAAAGGGGTCGTACAGCGTATGCTGAACAAGTGCACGTTATACATAGCCGGGTAGTAAGTAAGCACGTCTTGCAAGTTATATATAGTGTATACTGCACATGTGCACTGTGCACATATGTAATCGATGCGGTACACAGTAATTACAGTTTAAAATGAAGCGATGCGGTACAATTCGTGTGTCATTTGGCTTTTGATGATGCAGATTGAAAACTCAATGAAAAGATCCAAAAGGGCGAGAAGGAGTTACGCTGGAATGCGGGGAGTCAGCTGTTCAAGATTAGCAGCCAGCTGGGTGAGTAGTGACTGAGTTAAGAGGATTGTAGGATCAATTCCGGGGCTTGGCGCCGGAGGAAACAAAGAACTTCCACCGTTCCACGACATTTCCTCCCTGCAGAAATGACGAGAGCTGGTCCTTCCAGTCGTAGGTGCTTCCGTGGCATAGAGTACTTCTGATGTGTTTGTGCGCCATGCAATAGCATTTGAATAGTGTTTTATGTGTTAAAACTCGATAGATCATAATGCACCTGTGTATATTCTTCATGCAATCTTCGAAAAGTCGCCGTTTTGGACATTGGTAATCTTTAAAAAAAAGATGAAAGGTGTGTACAATATAGTAAAAACAAAATACGGGGTTCTCTTGGGAACATAACATTAATCCCACTATCAAAATATATGGGACTGTAAAGTTATAAGTGTAATCATACGCATGAAACAAAGAACTGCCACGATAGTCCTCCCCACAAAAATGACGACGGAGTTGGTCCTTCCGGTGGTAGCGGAGCCGCTGGTGCTACCATATGGCAGAGTACTCATGATCGTAATTGCCACAGAACTTCTATTTTGTTTGTATACGGGCATGATGGGCTCGTTTATGTAATGAAATTTTGTGTGGTATGTAGAACAATCGAAGTGTTGCTACATCTTGCAGAGGACATGCAGTTATACTTCGTTCCGATGTTGCTATCTTATAAAATCAAAGTGGTGTCATCTTCTATGCCATGCACTAGCATTCGAATACTATTTTATGTGTTAAAACTCGATAGGTCATAATGCACCCGTGTATATTCTTCCCGCAATCTTCGAAAATTCATAGTTTTGGACATTGGTATTCACAAAAAAAAACATTGGGTGAAAGGCATATACTATATAATATATCATAAAGACAAAATATGGGGTTCTCTTCGGAACACAACATTAATACACACTATCAAAATATATGGGACTGTAAATTCGTAAGTATAATCATAGGCAGGAAACAATAACTTCAAATTATTTGATTACCTTCCATCACATAATAATTATTTTTTTCCAAAATGTAGTCCATATTAATTTTAGATGAAATTAAACTTCATAAAATTTGACCAAATATATAAAAAAATATTAAAATTTAAAATGTCAATACATATTATATGAAAGCATATTTCATGATTGTTCTAAAATAATTGAATTTAAATTATAAATGTTGATATATTTTTCCACATACTTGGTCAAAATTTATAGATCATAACTTTAACTGAAACTAATATATACTACATTTTTATAAACAAGGAGCACATATGCATGCTCATTTTATGTGATAAACATGTGTTGTTATGTGTAACTAAGTGGAAATGAAGTGTTCCTTTTGTAGTGCATGCAATAGCATGGAAGATGCTCCTCTCAACTAGAAACTTGTAAGTGCATGTGCTATCACAAGACAAAAAGATTTATGTGTTAGCAGCAGGTAATTTATGAGTTACTAGACAACTGAAAAAAGTACATATGAGCATCAAGAAGACAACAGCATATGCCACTTGATTGTGTTAATCGGCTAGTAGTACATGAGTTCTGGGGCTACTTAGAATGTATGTCATATGTGTGACTATGACAATAACATGATCAAGGTGATAACTAAGTTAATGCAATTGCGGTAATTTTAACCCACATGTGTTGAGGCAGTAAGATATTACCTTAGCAGCTGCATATATAACTACATTGTGATGGGTGCTAACTGCTACACGATAGACTTGGATTTTTTGAGGTTGTTGGTAGTATCTCCGTACGATACAAGCTGAATTGTGCATACTTTATTGTAGATCAAGTCATGATAGTTGTAAAAAAACTCAATGTATATCTTATCCCTTCAGTTCACTATATAAACATGAAGGATGCCTAAGGTAAAGAGCATGCTTAGTCTACTCTTGTAAATTTAAAGTAACAATAACCTACATAGTTGTGTAACTACTCCAGTGTTATGTTGGCAATCATAAAGTGGAAACCTATATCTGTATTGTCATGGTAAACTTAACTTGAACATGTTATGGTTGTGATTATGTCTTTTGCATTTACAGCCTCGAGTATTAATTTAATCCCCCACCATCTCCTTTAATCCCTTCCGGTCCTCACTCCATTCTCTCTCACTTGATATATATGTATACCCCAGTCGTAGCTAAAATATTTTTCCAAAAATAAATGGAAAAAGTATTTTCCTCCCTCTACAAAAGAAGTTTTCAGTTTCGCAATTTTACAGCAAGCTGTTTTTTAATTTGTCATCAGTCACTTTTCTGACAATTTAATTATCTAATGTGCACACATCCAGATGTAAGATTTTAGGCATGCTTATCTTTATCGGGCGTCTTCAAACCCGCCTCATCTTTTGGCGCCCATTTTTTCTGTCTTCCTTTCTATTCCCTTTCCCTAGTCTATTTTGCATCTAGCCTAGCTACTTTGTATAGCAATCAAGAAATGTGGTGCGGCATGGAGAGAGAAAATTGGGTGTGATCGATAGAAGTGGTCTGCCCCATCGTGTGAGGTTTATGTGCAATAGACATTTCTTCTATTTTTAGTTTGATTTCGTACTCAAGAGCTCCATTGTTGGGGGAGTTCAGATCTATTTGCGGTTCTTAGTTTCAGTCCATCATGACCGTGAGAGAAGTTATTTGGAAGAGGTTTTTCTTGGTCGATTTCAGCAACGAGTCTCAACTTGGAACCGGAGGCGGCTATACAAGCTATTCGTGTACGTGAACAATACTTCACAATCTTATTTTATTACCATAAATTGTATTGAGTTCCATTCATATATATTGATCTCCATTTTTAATTTAGATGGATTCAAGAGAAACTTGCGGGATTCTTTTTTAGTGAGGTCATAGCTCGAATTGGAGAATACCACCGGGAGTACATATTTAACGTTAGACATATGAGATAGATATAGTAAAGAGGACAAACTTTATATTGTAAACATGCATTACGTGTACTGTATTTCATGACGATGTCTATATATTCATGACGATGTTTGTGGTTTCTTTAATGATGTATGAATTGCAGAATTAAATGAATAATATAAAACCCTGAAACTCTGTCGCGGTAGAGAAACGGCCGAGAAACGTTGCTCGACACTAAACCTCTACCGCGGCAGAGAAACGGTCATTTTCTCTGCCGCGTCAGGGACCCTCTAATCCCGGTTTGTCTGATGAACCAGGACCAAAGGTCCTCCACCACGAGCCCCCTGGCCGCAGCACGTGGTGCGGCCTTTGGTCCCGGTATGCATTTGAACCGGGACTAAAGGGTTGGACCTTTAGTCCCGAATGTCTAGTCCCGGTTGCAAAACCGGGACTGAAGGCTCATACGAACCACTGATACGTCCAATTTGCATCACTATTTTATATCATAATTTGCTGTTATTCATTGATATATTTCATATTGGGACACAATACTTATGTTATTTCATCTATTTTGCATGTTTCATCATTATTGGAGTATCAAGCACCGGAGCCAGGATTCTGCTGGAAAAAGCACCGTCGAACGCAATATTTCGGAAGATCAACTGTGGAAGGAAATTACACGTAAATTCCTATTTTTCCGAAGGAAGCCAGAAGGGGAGCCAGCTGGACCCAAGGTGGGCCCAGACAACAGGGCGGCGCAGCCCATGGCCTGGCCGCGCCACCATGTTGTGTGGGGGCCCCAGCCCTCTCGCCTCCTTTTCTTCGCGTACTCCTTCGTCCTGAAAACCTAAGCCACAGAGGGTACCTCGCGAAGAGTTACGCCGCCTCTGCGGGCGGAGAACACCAGAGAAAAGAGCTCTCCGGCGGGCAGGAATCCGCCGGAAATTCCTCGGGGGGAAATCGACGCCATCGCCATCGTCATCGAGCTGGACATCATCTCCATCATCATCATCATCATCTCCACCGTCTACACCACCATCACCACCGCTGCACCTCGTCACCGCTGTAACGATTTGGGTTGGATCTTGATTGTTTGATAGGGGAAACTCTCCCGGTGTTAATCTCTACTTGTTATTGATGCTATTGAGTGAAACCTTTGAACCAAGGTTTATGTTCAGATTGTTATTCATCACCATATCACCTCTGATTGTATTCCATATGATGTCTCGTGAGTAGTTCGTTTAGTTCTTGAGGACATGGGTGAAGTCTAAATGCTAGTAGTGAATTATGGTTGAGCAATATTCAATGTTATGATATTTAAGTTGTGATGTCATTCTTCTAGTGGTGTCGTGTGAACGTCGACTACACGATACTTCACCATTTATGGGCCTAGGGAGTGCATCTTGTATTCGGTTGCTAATTGCGGGGTTGCGTGACAGAAACCTAAGCCCCCGTTAGTATATCGATGCAAGAGGGATCGCAGGATCTCGAGTTTAAGGCTGTGGTTAGATTTATCTTAATTACTTTCTTGTAGTTGCGGATGCTTGCAAGGGGTATAATCACAAGTATGTATTAGTCCTAGGAAGGGCAGTGCATTAGCATAGGTTCACCCACACAACACTTATCAAAACAATGAAGATTAATTAGCTGTATGAAGCGAAAGCACTAGACTAAAATCCCGTGTGTCCTCAAGAACGTTTGGTCATTATAAGTAAACAAACCGGCTTGTCCTTTGTGCTAAAAAGGATTGGGCCACTCGCTGCAATTATTTCTCTTGCATTTTATTTACTTGTACTTTATTTATCTGCTATATCAAAACCCCCGAATACTTGTGTGAGCATTTATGAATCCTTCATCAAAGCTTATCAACACCTTCGCTCCTCGTTGGGTTCGACACTCTTATTTATCGAAAGTACTACGATACACCCCTATACTTGTGGTTCATCAAGACTATGGCGCCGTTGCCGGGGAGTGAAGCGCTATTGGTAAGTGGAATTGGTAAGGAAAACCTTCTTGTTTGTGCTGATTTTATTTGCCTGCTATAAGTCATTATGGAGAGATCTTCTCTTCAATTTCTATTTGGGAAATCTACTACTACTGCAACGGTAGTGGATGAAGCGCCAGGTGAGGAAGTAGTACCATATAAAATACCTATGAAAATTATTGAACGTGTTATGGATAACCGCTATGAAGGGGATGGAACTGTCATCCTGGTGATCATTTACTGTTTTTGCATGAATTATGCGGGTTATTCAAATGTGCAGGTATTGCTATGAATGAAGTTAGAAAGAAACTATTCACTATATCGCTGTCTGGTAAAGCGCTGGTATAAATTGCTGAAGAATGGTGATTCTCTTGATTGGGAGGACATTGTGCCTTTATTTTATTCTAAGTTCTATCCTCCAAGTGAAATCCACAAGGATCGGAATCGCATATATAATTTCTGGCCTCATGATGGAGAAAGTATTGCCCAAGCTTGGGGAGATTGAAGTCTTTAATGCTCAAATGCCCCATTCATGAGCTTCCTGGTAATATTATTATTGATAATTTCTATGCAAGACTTTCTTTTCAAGACAAGACCTTGCTGGATACTTCTTGTTCTGGATCATTTACACGCAACAAAGAAGAGTTTAAAAGGGACCTTCTTGATCGGATCCAGGAGAATACTGAAGGATGGGAGAACGACAAAGATAGAGAATCAGGTATAATTTATGATTATAAATGCATTGAAGTTTTTATGGATACTGATAAATTTCGTAATATGAGTGCTACATATGGTCTTGATTCTCAAGTTTTTGCAAATCTTTACAAAGCTTTTGCCTCTCATTATGAATTGCCTAAGAAGAATTTTGATAAGTATCATGAACCGTATAAAGATAAAATTGATTCATCTGTAAACAAATGTGTAGTGATTGAAACTGTTGATCATGTTGTTCCTGAAGCTTATATTGAAAGAACTCCTTTCCCTGCTAAAATGAAAGAGTATTCTGTTATATCTAGTGCGGTTAATAAAAGTGAAAAGAAACCTAAAGAACCTGAAGAACAAATTAAGGTTGAACCTGCTGTTGCAATAGTTAAAGATCTTGTGACTGAAAATGTGGAGGATGGTCATATTTTTTTTGTGAAGATGCTTCTAATATTGTTTCACATCCTAATAAACACAAACAAGTTAGTGTTCCTATGCTATCTGTTAGAATTGGTGATCATTGCTATTATGGTTTATGTGATATTGGTGCAAGTGTTAGTGCTATTCCTTATGAGCTTTATACGGAGATTATGCACGAAATTGATTCTTGTGAACTTGAAGATATTGATGTGGTTATTCAGCTGGCTAATAGAGAAACTATTTCTCCAATTGGTATTGTTCGAGATGTGGAAGTTCTATGTGGTAAGATTAAATATCCTGCTGACTTTTTGGTACTTGGTTCTGCTGCTAGTGATCATTGTCCTATCATTTTTGGTAGACCTTTTCTAAATACTTGTGGAGCTATTATAGATTGCAAGAAAGAAAATTTTGACTAAATTTGCTGGTGAATCTTATGAGTTTAACTTATCTAAATTTACCAAAACTCCTTATAAAGCTGATTTGCCTAGTGATGATTTTAAAATGGAGCAGTGTGCCTCTATTGTTCTTGTTCCTAATAATCCTTTGCAACATTTGGAGAATAGCGAAAGTGAAGCTTTTAGGAAAGAAAGAGATGAGCTTGAGGAAATTTTTCTTCGCCAACCCATTCTCAAGCATGATTTACCGGTGGAAGATTTGGGTACAACACCGCCACCAAAGGAAGATCCTGTTTTTGATTTAAAGCCTTTACGATAATCTTAAATATGCTCATATTGATGATAAGAAAATATATCCTGTTATTATTAGTTCTAAGCTTTCGAGAGATTGAGGAAGAAAGGTTATTGGAAATATTGAAGAAACATCGAGGAGCTATTGGCTATACTCTTGATGATTTGAAAGGGATTTCTCCTTCTATTTGCCAACATGCTATTAATATGGAAGATGATGCAAAGCCTGTTGTTGAACATCAGCGTCGTCTAATTCCGAAGATGAAGGAGGTGGTAAGGAATGAGGTATTAAAACTTCTTGAAGCTGGTATTATATATCCTATTGCTGATAGTAGATGGGTTAGTCCTGTGCATTGTGTTCCTAAGAAAGGAGGAATGACTGTTGTGCCTAATGATAATGATGAGCTTATCCCTCAAAGAGTAGTTGTAGGATATAGAATGTGCATTGATTTTCGAAAAGTTAATAAAGTTACTAAGAAAGATCATTACCCTTTACCATTTATTGATCAAATGCTAGAAAGGTTGTCTAAAAATACTCATTTTTGCTTTCTTGATGGTTATTCTGGGAAAACCACGTTCACTTGTCCTTATGGAACTTATGCTTATAGGCGTATGCCTTTTGGTTTATGTAATGCTCCTGCTACTTTTCAAAGATGCATGTCCGCTATTTTTCATGGCTTTTGCGAGAGCATTGTAGAGGTGTTCATGGATGATTTTTCTGTCTATGGGAATTCTTTTGATAATTGCTTGCGAAACCTCGATAAAGTTTTGAGAGATGTGAAGAAACTAACCTTGTTCTTAACGGGAGAAATGCCACTTTATGGTTAATGAAGGAATTGTTTTGGGACATAAAATTTCCGAGAGGTATTGAATTTGATAGAGCTAAAGTTGAAGCAATTGAGAAGATGCCCTATCCGAGGGATGTTAAAGGTATTCGTAGTGTTCTTGGTCATGCTGGGTTTTATAGGAGATTTATTAAGGATTTCTCTAAAATTTCAAAGCCTCTTACTAATCTTCTTCAAAAAGATGTACCTTTTGTTTTTGATGATGATTGTAAGGAAGCTTTGAAACTCTAAAGAAAGCCTTAACAACTGCTCTGTAGTTGAACCCCCGATTGGAATTTGCCTTTTGAAATTATGTGTGATGCTAGTGATTTTGCTGTAGGCGCTGTTCTTGGACAGCGAGTAGATAAAAAATTAAATGTTATTCATTATGCTAGTAAGACTCTTGATGCTGCTCAAAGAAATTATGCTACAACTGAAAAGGAATTGTTAGCTGTAGTCTTTGCTTGTGACAAGTTTAGACCCTATATTGTTGATTCAAAAGTCACGATTCATACTGATCATGCTGCAATTAGATACCTTATGACAAAGAAAGATGCTAAGCCAAGGCTTATTAGATGGGTACTTCTTTTGCAAGAATTTGATCTACATATTATAGATAGGAAAGGTGCTGATAATCCTGTTGCTGATAATTTGTCTAGATTGGAAAATATTGCTTATGATCATGTTCCTGTTAATGATAGTTTTCCAAATGAACAATTGGCTGTAATAAAGGTGAGCTCGCGAGAGAGCCCTTGGTATGCTGATTATGCTAACTTTATTGTTTCAAAGTATTTGCCTCCAACCTTTTCAGCTCAGCAAAGGAGGAAATTCTTTTATGACTTGAGGCATTATTTTTGGGATGACCCACACTTATATAAAGAAGGAGTAGACGGTATTATGCGAAGATGTGTTCCTGAATATGAACAACAGGAGATATTGAGTAAATGTCATGGTAGTGTTTATGGAGGACATCACGCTGGAGATACAATCAGGTTTTTATTGGCCAACACTTTTCAAAGATGCAAGGAAGTTTATCTTATCTTGTGATGAATGTCAAAGAGTTGGTAATATCTCTAGACGCAATGAAATGCCTATGAATTATACTCTTGTTATTGAACCATTCGATTGTTGGGGATTCGACTTCATGGGTCCTTTCCCTTCTTCAGAAGGTAACACTCATATACTTGTCGCTGTTGATTATGTTACCAAATGGGTAGAAGCTATACCTACAAAAAGTGCTGATGGTGAGACCTCTTTAAAAATGCTTTTAGATATTATTTTTCCTAGATTTGGAGTACCTAGATATATTATGATGATGGAGGTTCTCATTTTATTCATGGAGGTTTTAGAAAAACTCTTGCTAAGTATGGTATTAATCATAGAATTGCTTCCTTATCACCCTCAAACTAGTGGTCAAGTAGAATTATCAAATAGAGAGATTAAATCTATTTTGGGAAAGACCGTTAATAAATCTAGAAAGAATTGGGCTAGCAAATTGAAGGAAGCACTATGGGCTTATAGAACTGCTTATAAAAATCCGATGGGAATGTCACCTTATAAAATGGTTTATGGAAAAGCTTGTCATTTACCTTTAGAACTAGAGCACAAAGCTTATTAGGCTGTTAGAGAACTAAATAAAGATCCTAAACTAGCGGTAATAAGAGGTTGCTGCAATTAAGTTCTCTAGATGAATGGAGAAGTGAAGCTTATGAAAATGCTAAACTCTTTAAAGAAAAAGTTAAGAAATGGCATGATAGAAGGATTATCAAAAGAGAGTTTAATATTGGGGATAAAGTCCTTTTGTATCGGTCTCGTCTCAGATTCTTTGCGGGGAAATTACTCTCGAAATGGGAAGGACCAGATGTTGTTGAGGAGGTGTATCGTTCAGGAGCAATTAAAATTAGCTCTCTCCAAGGCAATGCCACGCAAGTGGTGAATGGACAAAGACTCAAGCATTATATCTCGGGTGATTCTTATAATGTTGATGTTGATATTATTCAAGTGGAAACACCGGAGGCTTTCATCAAAGGACAAATTGACAGTCCGCCAGACTCGACTTTGAATAGGTAACAAGGTAATAAAAAGTCCGCGTTTAGCTTTCCGAACAATATTTCTTTGTTTTTGGAAAATATGAAAAATTACGGAATCGAAACGGAGTGGAAAAGACGCGCGAGCCCGTCACCATAGGCGGCGCGGGCCCCACCGGCCGCGCCGACCTGGGGACAGCCCTCGGCGTCCCGTTTCCACTCGTTATCGCCTGGAACCTTCCTTTTGTTGTAAAAATATTTGCTATATAATCCCCGGATCCCTGGAGGTCCGTATATCGTTTTCGTCGTGTTTTGTTTCGAGCTGTTTTCTGCCAGGATCTGCGGATCTAGATCCACCATGTCTTCATCGGGAACTCGGAAGGACAGCTTCTTTGAGGACGTCAACCCGTACATGAACGAGCTGAAGATGGACCCCAAAGAATTGCTACTCGTAGATGGAGAGTTGCAGATCAAAGATGTCCAAGGTCCTAAGGGAGAAGGGAGTTTGGAAGACAGGATGGAGAAACTGGAACAAGAGGTCTTCAACTACAAGAAGATGGCTGAGCGTGAAGTGGACATCTTTCACAAGATTGTGTCTGAACTCATTGATGGACACAAGAGGACTGCAAAGTTGTGGGACGATATCTTCTCACTTCACGACACCACCAACAAACTCCAAGCTCAACTCTATGATGTTCATAATCAAAACTGTGAGTATGAAAACAGGTTTAAGCGCATAAGTCATGCTGCTAGTTTCAGGTTTCCGGAGACCAAGACGTCTTTTGTTGATGGAGAGCCTCTTCCATGGAAGTCTGATGATGGCAAGGAATCACCATCATCACCGAAGGAGTAATTCATCATCGGTATTGGCATCCCCTTGGGTTGTTCCAAGCTTGGGGAGTGCCGCGGTATCACATCATCACTACCTTTATCTTTTACTATCAAGTAGTGTCATATCATGAGTAGGGAAGTTATCATATGGAATAGTATGCAATGTGGAAGTATCTCTCTTAGTTGGTTATCTATGTATCCGTTGGTGTGAGTTATCGTTATGGAATATTAATGAGAAGTCTTATCATTTACTTTTTGCACACCTTATTTTAGTTTGCAATCTCCATTACATGATTACTCTTGACATTAGTATTGATATCACTTTGGGAGCATCAAGTAAATCTATTTGGTTTTGGCAAACTTAGCATTGGTCAATAGCAACAACACCTGATGTTTATAGAAGAGAGAAATACACTTAGATATATTACTCTATTATCTCTATGCTAATGAGTTTAGTATTCTGAAGTTAAATTGCTTGTGCTTATGAGAAAGATGCATGATTGTTCTATCATATGTATATTTGTTTGTTTCCCTCAACCCTTATGCTTGCTATCAAACCTTGCTAGCCAAAGACCTGTATTGAGAGGGAATGCTTCTCATACATCCATAACCTTAGACCAAACCCATGCCAATTGTGTCCACCATACCTACCTACTACATGGTATTTTCTGCCATTCCAAGTAAATACTTCATGTGCTACCTTTAAATAATTCAAACTATACTACTCCTTATTTGTGTCAATGTTTTATAGCTCATGAGGAAGTATGTGGTGTTTTATCTTTCAATCTTGTTGGGCGGACTTTCCCCAATGGACTAGTGGAACATCCGCTTATCCAATAATTTTGCAATAAGAGCTGGCAACGGGGTTCCCAGCCCCAATTAATAACTTTCATTAATAATTCTCTTCACATGTTTTGCCCTGATTTATCAGTAAGCAACTTAATTTTGCAATAGACACTCCTCCATGGTATGTGAATGTTGGAAGGCACCCGAGGATTCGGTTAGCCATGGATTGAGAAAGCCAAGGTTGGGGGAGTGTCATCCATAATAAAACTAAAATACATGTGTAAACAAAGAGAAGGGGTGATCTACCTTGCTGGTAGAGATGCCGTCCCTCATGGGAGCCGCTCTTGGAAGGTTCGTTTGGCAAGGGGTTAGAGTGCCCGCTACCATTCGTTGACAACAACAAACACCGCTCAAAATCTTACTTTTATGCTCTTTATATGATTTCAAAACTTGAAAAGCTCTAGCACATGATTTAATCCCTGCTTCCCTCTGCGAAGGGCCTATCTTTTACTTTTATGTTGAGTCAGTAAACCTATTTCCCTCTATCTTAAGCAAGCAATTGAGTTGTTGTGAACCAACCATTTATGCTATGATTCTTAATCATGTCTTTTATACTTTCTTGTTTAGTACAAATTTTATCTGAATGAATATGACTTTGAAGTTATCAATGATTATGAGGAGATTGTTATGATTGAATATGAAAGCCCAGCTATATAAATTCTAATATGAAAGCTTTGCTTAAAAGTACAATCCGTTAGTAGTTCTCTGACCAAGAACAAAGTTTGCCATCACCAACTATGATTTCTTATGCACCTTTACTTGTGATTTCTCTTTACTTATTTCAAGATGAGTTATATGAGGAAGTTGTTTACTAGAATGTCTTGTGTGAATGAATATGATGCTTCTTGTTCGTATTTTATTTATCGACTCTTCACTCCATAAACATGTGGTCTTGTTTATCGAGCTCAGTTTCGCTTGGGGACAAGCGAGGTCTAAGCTTGGGGGAGTTGATACGTCCAATTTGCATCACTATTTTATATCATAATTTGCTGTTATTCATTGATATATTTCATATTGGGACACAATACTTATGTTATTTCATCTATTTTGCATGTTTCATCATTATTGGAGGATCAAGCACGGAGGATTCTGCAAAAGCACCGTCAGATGCAATATTTCGAAGATCAACGTGGAAGGAAATTACACGTAAATTCCTATTTTTCAGATGACGGAAGCGGAAGGGGAGCTGGACCCAAGGTGGGCGGACAACAGGCGGCGCGGCCTATGGCCTGCGCGCCACCATGTTGTGTGGGGGCCCCACCCCTCTCGCCTCCTTTTCTTCGCGTACTCCTTCGTCCCGAAAACCTAAGCCACGGAGGGTACCTCGCGAAGAGTTACAGCCGCCTCTGCGGGCGGAGAACACCAGAGAGAAAAGAGCTCTCCGGCGGGCAGGAATCGGAAATTCCCTCCGGGAGGGAAATCGACGCCATCGCCATCGTCATCGAGCTGGACATCATCTCATCATCATCATCATCATCTCCACCGTCTACACCACCATCCACCGCACCTTGTCACCGCTGTAACGATTTGGGTTGGATCTTGATTGTTTGATAGGGGAAACTCTCCCGGTGTTAATCTCTACTTGTTATTGATGCTATTGAGTGAAACCTTTGAACCAAGGTTTATGTTCAGATTGTTATTCATCACCATATCACCTCTGATTGTATTCCATATGATGTCTCGTGAGTAGTTCGTTTAGTTCTTGAGGACATGGGTGAAGTCTAAATGCTAGTAGTGAATTATGGTTGAGCAATATTCAATGTTATGATATTTAAGTTGTGGTGTCATTCTTCTAGTGGTGTCGTGTGAACGTCGACTACACGATACTTCACCATTTATGGGCCTAGGGGAGTGCATCTTGTATTCGGTTGCTAATTGCGGGGTTGCCGGAGTGACAGAAACCTAAGCCCCGTTAGTATATCGATGCAAGAGGGATCGCAGGATCTCAGATTTATCTTAATTACTTTCTTGTAGTTGCGGATGCTTGCAAGGGGTATAATCACAAGTATGTATTAGTCCTAGGAAGGGCATGCATTAGCATAGGTTCACCCACACAACACTTATCAAAACAATGAAGATTAATTAGTGTATGAACGAAAGCACTAGACTAAAATCCCCGTGTGTCCTCAAGAACGTTTGGTCATTATAAGTAAACAAACCTTGTCTTTGTGCTAAAAGGATTGGGCCACTCGCTGCAATTATTTCTCTTGCATTTTATTTACTTGTACTTTATTTATCTGCTATATCAAAACCCCGAATACTTGTCGTGAGCATTTACAGTGAATCCTTCATCAAAACTGCTTATCAACACCTTCTGCTCCTCGTTGGGTTCGACACTCTTATTTATCGAAAGTACTACGATACACCCCCTATACTTGTGGGTCATCAACCACCAACTAATTACCCTCCTTCTTAGCCTCTTGCGCAAGTTTGACTCTTCGGGAGGGGGAATCCTTGACTCTTGGGCCACATTTGAGCGTAGGATAAAAGAGCCATGTGAAGATGGAGCTTTGCACTGGAGGAGAACGTTTGGCACCATCTATGCAACTTTGTTCCCAAATGCTTGAACTTGTGAAAGAGGACATGACAAGGCTCAAGATGCGGAAAATTCTCTGACCAAGCTTCATTCACCACTTATTGGAACCCTGACATCTTAATCCAATAGTTATCAAACTTGAAAGATCTAGGTCTTCTAGGCCCCAAAACACCGGCCAAAAGCAACAGGCAATGGTCCGAGAAGGAGGATGATGATATGGTTGTTGAAGGAGATGTCCCACTCGGGGTTGAAAAACATATAGTCAAGCTTGCTCATGTTTGGGTTCTCCCTTTTTTTGAAACTTGCAATACTTTATTCAAATACCCATATCAGAATTACAATAAGCCAGAAGGCTATGCTCTAAGAAATCTGGGGGTTCAACATCCCAAGACAAAGATTTGACTTGTGTACACGAAAAACTTTGCGCAACAGTGAGCCGTCTTATTCGCCTCACGTCGAACATGAAAAATACTAAAATACTAGAAAACAAAACTATGCTCTCTAATCTCCTCTAAGATAGGACCAATCAACGATCGGTCATTGGTTCTGTCCTACCAATGTTTGACCAACACTGCACAATCCACTTCAAACTGAACCCTCTCAAAACCTCTCGAGGCCGCGTACAGGACGGCATCACGCAAGGCTAAAGCTTCAATAGTTACAGGATCCAACACACCTTCGTATGATTTTCACAAGGCTCCTCTGAACAAAAAAACCTGCACGCACAACTATTCCACACCCAGCCATTCTTAAAGATAGCTGAATTGCACCATCCAAATTAACTTTTATCACATCACTTGGCGCCTCCTTCCATTTACAATTTGGTCTAAGATCCTTCAGTTTAGTTTGTTCTCGAGGCATTTCCAAGGACATAATAGTTTCCTTCACGATCTCCATGGTTTTCAATGGCTCATAACCATTTTTGCCATGAGTCACATTATTTCTTGATGTCCATATCTGGTACATGATAGTGATTATCATAGATCTCTCCCTTTCAGTGAAAAATTTCTCACAAATGATATCTGAAGCCCGGGTATCTGGGTGTAGTCTGGGCAGTTTCAACAAAAGGATTGTCTTGGCTGCCTCCCAGAACATATTTGCATGACTACACTCAATAAGTACATGCATAAGTGTTTCTGAATTTGCTGTGCAGATTCCACAAGTGCTATTAGCCATGACATGCCGCCGTGATAGGGTCCCATAATCAGGAAGGATTCGCCGAAGAACCCGCCACCAAAAAACACGCACTTTTGGTACCACTCCAAGCCTCCACAATTTCTTCCATAGGTCTCCACTTTGCTCGGTAGAAGATTCAGGAATCTCCTCTTGAGCTTGTAGTTGTCGCTGGCTATTAAGAATCAATGCTCTATAGGCTGATCGAACTGAATAAGAACCAGACTTCTCTTTTGACCAAGCTAGCCAGTCCTCTCCACCACCTCGCCTTAAAGGAATTTCCAAAATTGCTTCAGCGTCAGGGAAAAAGAACAAGCCTCGAATTAAAGGCACATTCCATTGGTGATCAGTAGTCATCAGCTCATTAACTGTCAAGCGGCGTTTTTGAAGATGAATCTTGTTGTGCTCACATTGATGGAGGGTTGCACAAAAGCGGTTTATGTGGATCCGGTTACAAGATCGTTTGTTCTTATCTTGCACCCGATAAATTTGATTGAAGTCGCCATTGGTAATCCATCTAGTGCCGACCGGAGGCTAGTGAGTCAAAATCTCTGAGAAGAATCTTCCTTGCGGTTGTGCTTGGTAGGCCCGTAGACGTAGGTAAGCCTAAAAGAGGTGCTGTTTGCGGTGTGGGTGATTGTCATCGAGATGTAAAAGGCTCCAATGGTGACGTCCGAAGCTTGAACAACATTCTGATCCCAAAGAACTTGGATGCCACCGTGGGTACGTGTGGACCCGAAGTGGGACGCTGGGCAAAACCTCTGAGCCTGAAGTCACCCACAAAAGTCGCTGTTGCAGCGTCCATGTTCAGTGGTTTTGATTCTTTCAAACAAGCAATATTGGCAGACGAAGAGGAGATGGTGGAGCTGACAGGGGTTCTTCTGTCGTCATCGTTGAGGCCCCTTACATTCCAAATCAAAAAGACAAGGTTTTCTTCATTCATTGATTAACTTGGGATTACAGTCGGCTGCAGATGAGCCCACATAGAACAGGCAGACAGCGCACACAGAAAACCTACAGGCAGGGCACCCCTGCGAGCATGCACAAGCTGCAACAGCAGCACACCACAACCCCTTATATCATTCCTTTTCAATGTCTAATGGATATCTTGTGTTTTCATGTAGAAAACCCCGAAAAGAGTTGTTTCTCTGTTGGACATGCGGAGGAACGCCGAGTTTGTAATGGGTAGAGGTCACTACAAGAGGGATAAATATTCCACTGCAAACGATGGCCATTTTTAACTCAAATCTGGATAGAAGAAATTTGCAACGAAGACTCATCTAAAGATAGGGTGTTGGTGTTCATTAGCTTTCATAATGATTTGGGCTCACTTCGGCCTCGTCATCCCTTTTAATGTCCTGTAGCTAGTCATTGGTAATTTCGTAAGGATGGATATATGATTCTTCTACTCATTAGGAAGTGAAGTTACTTGTAGCCAGACATAAACCATTGGTTTTTAATAACTACTATACTAAACCTTAACAAACATCTTTTTTCTCCTAATTTTGAGTTTTCTTTTGGATTAACACTAAGCTGACACGTATGTGTTTTAAATGTTCTGATTTCTGCTGGGTATTCTTTGTGTGCAGTTTCGTTACCGTCTACGAATTTTTGTGAGGCCCAAAGTTTACATACGGCTGACACATGGATTCTTCTATTTCTTTTCTTTCCTGATTCTTCGTTGGCAGGCTTGGTGGGTACATTGGTTGTGTGTCTTTAGTGGTGACACGGTTTAGAATTCTGTCTCCAGTCAAAGCGGTGGCATTGCTCCTTTCTGTCCCCTCGCTCTCTTCCTGGACGAGCTTTTTTTCCTCTTCCCTCTTTTTTCTCTCCCCAATTCTTCTCGGCCTGTTCCCTACCGGAGCTCTTCCAGCCTTCGCTATTCCCACCTCGCCGCTGGCCAGCCCGTCCACCCGCGCGTCCTGCACGCCCTCACCGCCCTCCCGGACGACCCGCCGCTCGCCGTCGCGGCGATCTCCCGGCTCGGCGGCGACCTCCTCCCGTCCCGCATCCTCCGCACCGTCCTCCCGGCGTTGTTCTCCTCCCTCATGTTCCACGTCTGTGACGCGCTCTCGATCGCGGCGCGCCCCCACATGGCATGCGAGGCCGCGCTCGACGCTGCGGCGCGCCGCCACAAGGCATGCGAGGCCGCGCTCGACGGCTAGGTAGCCAAGTACCATGCCACATACACCGTGCAGCTGGCGTGCGAGGACACCAAGGTGGGGTTCACTGAGGCGGTCGTCGAGGAGGTGTGCAAGATGGCACGCGCAGCGGCCGACGAGCTGCGTTGGCGCGCCATGGAGGCCGCCGTGAAGGAGATGCTCTTGCCGGTGCAGGCCAAGGAGTTCATAAGGCCGTCGAGGACATCGTCGCCATGGTCAGGTGGCACGGGACCAAGGCGAGGAGGGGCCTGGACGGTGGATCCGTTTATTTGCCTTCTCCTCTCCTCTCTTTTGATTCAATCCCCTTAACTTCTCAATTTTGGTGTGTGCAGATGCTTTTTAATCTATGCCTATAAGGTGCTTGATAAAACTTCAAGCAGGCTGACATGGAAGAGCTATGAAATTTACCTTCTCGAGGTGTTTTTTTGCAGCATTCTTGTGACACGAATTAAAGAATAGGATATGATGATATTTCCAATGTGAGAGGGACTGCCCTATTGATCTTATGCGGTAGATGTGGTGTATCAACATAAGGAGGAGCTCCTCTTAAATGCTCAACGGGAGAAGCGGGTGGTTTTCTTGCTGTAGGTACTGTTTGATATCCTATATTGTTGTTTCAGGAGATGACCAATTACTAAAATTTAGAAAAAAACTGTTTTTTCTATTACCATTGGTACCTTCTTGCTTTCGCTCTTTTGATAACTCCCTTTTCTTGCCATGCAGAACTGAGCCCGCTTTTGTTACTATGCTAGATTCCAATGAATATCATCGAAAATTCAGATAATTATGCGATGGTAAGCCTTCAAGTAATATATACAGTACACTTAGTATCATTATAAATTATGACCATGATGTTGTTCATGTCACTCAGCACCTAGATCTTCATGATATTATTGAACTTCAGGTTGATGCCCTTGATAAGAAATACATCAGTAAAAAACTAGGCCTATTTATTATGTTTTAGGTGTGTAAATGCTCCCTCTGTTCTTCTTTGTCCTAGCTACATTTGTCTTGATATTGGCAAAAAAACTATTTAGGTGATGTCAGTCTGTAGAGGTGTGGATCTGTGTGAGCAGTTAGATCAGGTAACTATACTTATAAAATTAGTCCAGCTCATTATCTTTGAAAAGATTAGCTGGGCCAAGTCCTGACCATTGCTTTTAAAAAATCAACGGTTCCCATTCCACTTTCCATAATATATGCTTCTTTATTTATGGTTGGACAGTGATTTGAACAATTAGGCGTTCTTGATTGTATCCTGTATTTTTTTTGTTATACTGTGTTCAGTTACTTCTGCTATGTAAGGAGTGGATATTTGTAAGGGTATTTTACCCTTATCCATTATTTTGGTAACTATGACACCGTGCTAGAGTATTTGGACTAATACATGTCTACAAGATAATTCACAGGTATTAGCCAAAGAGGTATAATGGTGTATCGATAGAACAAGAAGGCAACGGGAGACCCCCAATTCGATGAAGAATCAAAGGTCTGCAGTCGCGGTCCCAGATCCGGTTGGACCGGCCCTGCGCCGACGAGGTCACCAACGGACCACCGGTGCCATCCGGACGAGATCCAGTAAAGGATGAAGATTGGCCCGGTCGGTGTCCGGTCACCAGCCCGGTTGGATCCGGCCTCCGGTTCCTGGCCCGTCGGACGGGCTCCACCGGCGTCCCGGTCGGCAACCGGCCTTGCGCTGTGCCATCCGGCACTATCCAGTAAAGAATGGCGCCTGCCGGTCAAGACCCGTCCCAGCTCCGGTTGGAAACCGGCCGTCCGGTCGTGGTCCTCGGACCGGCGTGGACCGCCTGTCCGGCGCCAAATCCGGTCGACCGGGCTCCTCGAGGAATCTGCTGATGTGGCAAGTGACCAACGGCCATATTTCGAAGTACACTATAAATAGGCCTTCTTCTACCTCTGAACAGCTAGGCACTACACTACAAGCTATTCTTGAGCTCCTTCTTCCATGCTCCATTGTTAGAAACACCAAAAGCCTCAGATCTCCCTCCTCCTCCACCCAAACTCAAATCCCTCCGGGAAACGATAGAGGAGGACCCGATCTACCGTTCTACCAAGCCAAATCTTATTCCCCTTGTATTCATCAAGAAGCTTGCTTCCTAGGGTTCCTTGGAAACCCTAGGTGGGCAAGAGGAGTCCGGAAGCATCCGGGCTGTGGATCTGCTCCGGGCAAGATTGTGAAGGTTTGGAGGCTACCTCAAAGTCTACCACAAGTGAGAGGGCTATTCCTTCGTGGGATAGGCTCCGGAGAATAGGGTGAGCCTTCGTGGCGCGGGAATCCTTCGTGGGACCTCCACTCCTCCAAACGTGACGTACCTTGTTGCAAAGCAAGGGAACACGGGAATACATCCTCGTCTCCGCGTGCTATCGGTTATCTCTAACCGAACTCCTTACTTGTGATTTAACTGCCTGTGAGAGTCTTCGTGCTCGAGTTAGTTGTATCCTCATATAGGTTGCTTCACCTAGTTTGCATTAGGCTCACCTTTATATTCCGCAAAGCCTAATATTGCAAAGAAAGAATTAAAATCTGTAGAAACCTATTCACCCCCCCTCTAGGTTTACCATCTCTATACTTTCAATTGGTATCAGAGCCTGGACTCTTTTTAAGGGCTTCACCGCCTTAAGAGTGAGATGGAAAAACTATTCGAGGGTCTAGATGATGACTCTAACCTTTCGGTTAAAGAAATGAAATCTAGACTCTTGGCATATGATGCCGAGAGGAAGAAAAAGGAGGATGAACTACAAAGCCAAATGGCAGAAATGTCTGTCATGCTTAAGAACCTAACTACTGGAGGAGCTCCTAGTGGGGCTTCGGGCTCTAAGGAATCCTACCGTGAAGTTAACCATGACTATCCTAGAAACACTTCACCCATGCCTCATATAAACCATAGTGGGACCGTTCCCCATTTTGATGGAACTCACTTTCCACATTGGAAATCTTCTATGGAATCTCATATTCGCAGCTGCAGTGTGGAGCTATGGGAGATCATTCTTCATGGATACCGGGAGCCATAAGATCCCGATCGGTTGACCTCCACCGAGTTCTACAACCGTCAACTCAATGCATCCGCACGTGACAAGATTAGAAGTGGCATCAACCGCAAGCTTCTAGATCAAGTTGATGACATTGTCTCCGCTAAAGAGTTGTGGGATCGAATCGTAGTACTCCAAGAGGGAACCGATTTGATCCAATCATCTCTCTATGAGACCGCAAAGCAAGAGGCCTACCAGTTCATGATTCGAGATGGAGAATCCGTATTCGATGCCTATGCTAGGCTTGGTGCTCTGAAAGTAAGGATCAAGGGACTTGGTGGTGAGAAGTACAATGACGGATTCGAGATGAACGAAGCCTTCATAAAATCCAAGGTCATTGCTATGATTGCCGTCAAACAAGAAGACACCAACATTGGACTCCACTTGCAAATCATGACCAAGAGTGCCGATCTCAACTCCGATGATCTTGTCTCCTATGTGGCTGCCAATGAAAACATGGCCAAAGCCGGAAAGAGGCTCAAGGCAATGAACCGTGTTGATGAAGCCTCACACAACCATGAAGCATCACACAACCTTGCTCTCAAGGCTAGAGCTGACCATGGAGGAGAAGAAGCATATGAAATTGAGGAAGATGAGGAGATGACCTCAACTAGTGACATCGCTACCGACTTTGCCTTCTTTGCTAAGAAGTACAAGGGAAAGTTGCCAATGCTCCTCAATGACAAGAAGAAGAAGAGAACTTGCTACAATTGTGATGAAGAGAGCCACTTTGCAAATGAGTGCCCTTATGAGAAAAGGGTAGACAAGCCAAAGTTCATCAAAGGGGCCAAGCCAAGATTGAAGCCAAACCCAATCAATGACCGATACAAGAGGAACAAGGGAAGAGCATTTGTTGGGGCCGAGTACTTGTCCGATGAAGAAGAGGAAGATGAGGAGAAGGAGGCCGGAGTGGCCGGCTTGGCTTTCTCTAAGCCCGGGTCACTCTTCACATATGACTACTCCAAGGATTACTCCACGGAAAATGATGTTGGCTCTTCCTTTATGGCAAGAATAACTCAAGATGATGACTCCGACGACTCTTCCTCATCTACAACCATTGGCTCTTGTCTTATGGCAAGAGAAACCAAGGTAATGGAACCCCCACCCTCTTTGTCTAGTGTCCTTGACAATGAAGCTGAAAATCAAGATGAATTAACTGTGCTTAAGGAACTTTACAATGTTAGATGCACCCTTCGTGGTGAAGCTCTTGTCAAATTTGATTTCTTGATGGACTCTCTCAAAGAAAAGGATGAGTCCATTGAGGAATTAGAATATCATTTGAATGATAAGGAAAGGAGATTCAATCTCCTAAGACAAGAGCTAAAAACCGAAAGGTGCATATCTCAAGGTCTTAAGCAACAAATTGAAACTTATGAACTAGATAAAGTTAAGGATCTTGAAACTATTGAAAGGGCTCAATTATTGACTCAAGAGCTTAATGCATCAAAGGAGGAACTTGAAGTTGCTCATGCTTCTCTCACTAGGGATCTTGACCACCTTGAAAGAGCTAACAAGCTTGTCAAGGATGAGCTCAAGAAACTTGGAAAGAACCATGACCTACTCCAAGAATCCTACTCTAAAGCTCTTGAATCAATGAATGATTCTATTGTTGATAAAAATGTTGCTAGTTCCTCCACCACCTTTACTAGTGAGCATGCTAAGCTTGTTGCGGAACATGTTCGTTTACAAGAGGAACTATCTTTGCATGTTGAGACCAATACATATCTTGAATCTTTGGTAACCAAATATGGTCTCAACTATTATCCTAATGAATCGGCTTGTGAGCAAGCAACTACTCTTGAGGAGAATGTTAGGTTGAAGAAAGAACTTGCCAAGTTCACCACAACCAAGAGTAAGATGGGATTGGATGACCTTTTGAGTAAGCAAAGGTCAAACAATCAAAAGTATGGTCTTGGGTATGCTCCCAAGCCTTACAAGAAGAACAACTACAAGAAAGAGAAGCCCGCTCAAGAAAAGAACAAGAAGGTCACTAATGTTGGCAAAGCCCCAAAGGGCAAAGCCACTAGTGGTGACCGCACGGGGCCAAACAATCACTATGCTTTATTTGTTGATTATTATGGTGATGTTTATGCTAACTATGTTGGTCCTCGTAATGGCTATGCTTATAGAGGGTACTCGATTTGGGTACCAAAAGATCTTGTTGCCATGACTAGGGAACCCATTAATCAATGGGTTCCTAAATCCTCTACTTGATTTTGTAGGGGTATTCCTCCGGTGGTCCAAAATGGGTGTTTGATAGTGGATGCACCAATCATATGACCGGAGGAAGAGGTGTGCTTGACCAATTCATTGAAGATATTAACAAGAAGTCAAGCATTACCTTTGGTGACAACTCAAAGGGAAAGGTACTTGGGTATGGCAAGGTGGCAATCTCTAAGGACTTGTGCCTTGAGACGGTCATGCTTGTTGAACACCTTGGTTATAACTTGCTTTCTATATATCATCTTGCCGATGCCGGTTACAATTCATATTTCACTAAATACTATGTGCAAGTCTTTAGGAGTGACAATCTCAAATTGGTCCTTGTTGGATATGTGGAGAACAACCTTTACGTGGTTGATCTCTCGAAAGAGAGCCCCTCTTTCTCCACATGTCTAATGGCGGCCAAGCATGACGAAGGTTGGTTGTGGCATCGCCGCCTTGGTCATGTTAACATGAGGAATCTTAAACAACTCCTAAAGGGTGAGCATATTGTGGGACTAACCGGCGTTACTTTTGAGAAAGATCGTGTTTGTAGTGCATGTGTAGCCGGAAAGCAACTCAAAAAGAAGCATCCCATCAAGAGTATTGTTACCACTTCTAGGCCTTTGGAGCTCCTTCATTTGGATCTCTTTGGGCCATCACATTATGATACTCTTGGTGGGAGCAAGTATGGACTTGTCATTGTTGATGATTACTCAAGATACTCTTGGGTCTTTCTCCTTAAGTCTAAGGACGAGACCCATAGAGAGTTCATCACCTTCGCCAAGAAAGCTCAACGTATGTATGAATCCGAGATCAAGGCAATTAGGACCGATAATGGCACCGAGTTCAAGAACTACACTATGCAAGAGTTTGTTGATGATGAGGGCATCAAGCATGAGTTTTCGCCATATACCCCTCAACAAAACGGTGTTGTTGAAAGGAAGAACCGGACTATCATCGAGATGGCAAGAACCATGTTGAGTGAATTCAACTCACCCCACAACTTTTGGGGAGAAGCCATCTCTACGGCCGTCCACTACTCCAACCGGCTCTTCCTCCGTCCACTCCACAACAAAACTCCATACGAGCTCCTTACCGGTAACAAGCCTAATGTCATGTATATTCGTGTCTTTGGATGCAAATGCCTTGTTAAGAACAACAAAGGAAAGCTCGGTAAATTTGAAACTAGAACCATAGAGGGTATATTTGTTGGATATGCGGAGAACTCTCACGCCTATAGATACTACAACCGGTCCTCCGGGACTATTGAAGTATCTTGTGACGTGGTGTTCTTGGAGGATAATGGCTCCCAAGTGGAGCAAGTTGTTCCATGTGTTGCAGGTAATGATGATGATCCATCTAGTGCCATCAAGCATATGGGCATTGGACACATCCGGCCCATGGAGGTTCATAATGATGATCAAGATGATGGAGTAGAAGTATCAAGCTCACCTCAAGTTGAGCCTAGCTCAACTCAAGTTGAACCATCAAGTGCAACCCAAGATGTATCCTCCACTCAAGATGAGCCACATCCCGAAGAACAAGAAGAAAGTCCTCAACCCACGGAGCAAGATCATGATGACGATCAAGAAACATCTTCAACTCATGTTCAAGCTCAAGTTGTACCTCATGATCAAGTATTAGCAAGAGATGAATTCATTGATCATGAAGGAACCATTCGGAAGATCAAGGCGGCTACAAGGGCAAGTGACATGAAAGTGGATCTTGTCCTTGGTAGCATCTCCAAAGGAGTGGTAACTCGTAGACACCATGCACTACTTATGACTTATTGTCAACACCATGCTTTTGTGTCTAGTTTTGAGCCACTTAAGGTACATGAAGCCTTGGTTGATCCGGATTGGGTCATTGCCATGCAAGAAGAATTGGAGTGTTTCACCCGCAATGAAGTATGGTCTCTAGTTGAGAGACCCAAGGATCATCGCATCAATGTCATTGGGACCAAATGGGTGTTCAAGAACAAGCAAGATGAGGATGGCATTGTCATTAGAAATAAAGCAAGGTTAGTGGCGCAAGGGTTTGCCCAAATAGAAGGTATGGACTTTGAGGATACCTTTGCGCCGGTAGCCCGTCTTGAAGCTATTCGTCTTTTGCTTGCATTTGCATCTTTCCACAATTTCAAACTATATCAAATGGATGTGAAAAGTGCATTTTTGAATGGTCCTCTAAAAGAAACCGCATATGTAGCTCAACCCCCGGGTTTCGAAGATCCATGCCGACCCAACCATGTGTATTTACTCCATAAGGCACTCTACGGTCTCAAGCAAGCTCCACGTGCTTGGTATGAGTTCCTTAGGGATTTTCTACTACAAGATGGGTTTCGCATGGGTACGGTCGATTCCACCCTTTTCACCAAGCGGGTTAAAGGGGGTGGCTTGTTTATATGTCAAATTTATGTTGATGATATTATATTTGGTGGAACTAACCCCAATCATAACAAAGCTTTTGAGCAATTGATGACTAGGAAATTTGAGATGTCCATGATGGGGGAGTTGAAGTTCTTCCTAGGCTTCCAAGTGAGGCAACTTGCAAAAGGCACCTTCATCTCTCAAGAAAAGTATGTGAAGGACATGCTCAAGAAGTTCAACATGACCAATGCAAGCCCAATGAAGACACCCATGCCCGTAAAGGGGCAACTTGGCTCATGTGACGGTGAGAAGGATGTGGACATAAAGGTATACCGTTCCATGATAGGATCCTTGCTCTACCTTTGTGCCTCTAGGCCGGATATCATGCTAAGTGTAGGGATGTGTGCTCGTTTTCAATCCGCTCCTAAGGAGAGCCATTTGATGGCGGTCAAACGGATTCTAAGATACCTTGTTCTCACTCCTACTCTCGGGCTATGGTATCCAAAGGGGTCAACCTTTGAACTCATTGGCTACTCGGACTCCGATTGGGCCGGTGATAAGGTTGACCGGAAGTCTACCTCCGGGGCTTGCCAATTTATTGGCCGGTCATTGGTGAGTTGGTCATCCAAGAAACAAAACTCCACCGCTTTATCCACCGCCGAAGCCGAATATATATCCGCGGCATCTTGTTGCACTCAATTGTTATGGATGAAGCAAACCTTGAAAGACTATGGTGTGTCTCTTGGTACGGTGCCTCTTCTATGTGACAATGAAAGTGCAATAAAGATCGCCAATAACCCGGTTCAACATTGTCGCACCAAACATATTGACATTCGCCATCACTTCCTACGTGACCATGTTGCCAATAAGGATATTGATCTCACTCATGTGGGAACAACCTACCAATTGGCGGATATTTTCACTAAGCCTTTGGATGAAGCCCGGTTTGTGAACTTGAGAGGAGAACTTGGTATTCTTGATCCTAAAAACTTGGATTGAATCAACTTCTTGCACTATATTCTTGCATTTATCTAACTATCTAGCTTAGAGGCACAGCACATATGGGGATAGTCATCTTACCATGTCTTGGTATGATGCATACCCATGTGTGCAACATAAATAGACCCAATGTCATTATATGGACCCAAGCACGTCTCTTCGAGGTCACATGACATTTGCGCTTTCACATAGGGGGAGTAATCCCCCGCCCCTCATTTAGTCTCAAATTGCAACTTGTTTTGAGTATACAAGGCTAAATGATCTTATTGCAAAAATCACTTCAAAAATTACTTATGGCTCTTGATTTATACTTCGAATCATGCCCATTGTTGCTATTTACATCTTGTTTGGACTTTCACTCCAATGGGTATGCCTAGAGAATTTTGTGTTTCGAACCCCATGTCTATGCTCATCTTATCATCCTCTATCTATCTATATGTACATGTCATCATCTGAGCATTCATACACAGTTACACAAAGAATAGGGGCAAAAAGAGGCAAAAATAGACAAAACTGGGCAAAAATGCCTGGCCGGTCTCTGGCCCGGTTGGACCGGCCTTTGCGCCGGGCCAGCCGGCTCCGGCCCGGTCGACCGGGCGCCCCGGCCGCGCGGGCCTGATATGTGTTTGAGGGGGTTACCCTTGGGGTCATCTTCCTCATTCTTTCCCAACTCCCACACCACCATGGCCGGCGCCCTCAGCACCCCCACCAAGATCTAGGCACTTCCCACCACAAGAACTTCCCCAAACTCCACCACACCATAGATCGGGGCCCTTGGAACATCTCCACCGAAGGATTTGGTCCCTCTCCACCTAGTTTGGGAATTTTTGGAGTTCTTGGTTCTCAAGCCCTACCTTGTGTTCTTCTTGCTCCCTTGATCAAGGAGAACAATGTCTTCGGGTAATGTACTCTCCTTTTCTCCCTAACCTCTAGTCCTTCTCACACATTGCAAGTTCTTGCCAAAATTTGAGGAAATCTTAGGGTTAGGGTTAGGGTTTGCAAGTCCTCATGCCTTTAGAGTGTCTCTCAACACTAAGCACATACTCCACTCTATTGCTATAGCATGTACTCAAGTATTTCGAGTTTTTGCATGAATTTGTGGTAGAAAATCTGGGCAAACATCACAAATCATCACCACCCGGTTCATAGACCGGTCAACCGGCCATTCAACCGGCCGGTCCGGCGTGCGGCCCGGTCGTCCGGATTTTCGACCGGCTCGCCCGGTCTGAAGTCCGGTCGGACCGGCCTGTGCGCCGGCCTGCCCAGTTTTTCGCACAATCTCATCAATCCACTTGGATATATGCTATGCTTTCTGGTATTCTCCCTCATTGATGACATGTACACTTATCTCTTTGCTATCCTCGCTCTATTTTGGCTGATTCACAGATGATGAATGGACTGCTGAGGACCGTGGCACTGTTGCCAAGCGAGGGAGGCACTCAGACGTTCCACCACGGCGCTCTACTAGTCGTGCTCCTCAGCCTGCTGGTGGCAGCTCAGCTGGAGGCCACTCCAAGAAGCCTGCCCAGAAAAGGAAAGATAAGCACGCTGCACAGGGAGATGATGAGGTATTGCCAGAGTACAATGTTGGTGATGTGCAAGTTGGGGCATGGAGAAGACTCAGAGAGTCCAACCCCTATCAGTATGAGGCACCTACCTACCAAGGGGGAGATAAGTTTTTCTGGACCAAGACACAGGAAGCCATGTGGAACGACTACTATAACTCCCAAGACCATATGAAGTCTGGCACCATTGTTATGCCCAAGGCCATCAAGGATGTCATTGGAATGTATGAAACCACCAAGTTTCGCTTTGTGGTTGAGACCTTGAGGCGGATGGGGTTGTATGACCTCATGTGTTTGACACCTTCTGATGGATGCTACTGTCCAATCTTGGTGAGACAGTTTCATTGCACAGTCTTTTTCCATGATGATGCAGCTAGGACTATGACTTGGATGACTGGCAAACAGAAATACACTTGCAACTATCTTGATCTCTGTGAAGCCTTGGGGTTTGGTGGAGGCCGTGCTCGTGGTTTCAAGATCTATTCTCAGCAGACATTCGCCAGAGGGGACATTGCTTTTTGCTATCCTCCAAATCCCACATCTGGACCTCCCACCATCTCTGGCATGTACTACTCATACCTTATTATTGCCAAGCTATTCCGAGAGAGTCTCATTAGCAAGATTGGCGACACAAGTGAAGTCCGTGCATACCATCTGAACTTGATGTACTATTGCCATCCTGAGCATCAGCAAACTATTGACGGCTGTGATCTCATCTATTGTGAGCTACGGCGCTGTGTTCGTGAACGATTGACTCCTAATCTTGCCCAGTATGTTCAGCTGCTCATCAACAAGGTTGTGCCGGCACCTCTCAATACGCAAGGTGAACGGGTCAGGATGGCAGCCTTCGGGTACCTGCCCAAGGTGATAGACCGGAAGTTGCTGCCATGAGGCCTTCTGAGCGCCGGTCCAAGGAACGCCATGACCATGCTAGCTCCAGCCACTCTAGCCACTCTAGGCGCCCACAGCATGGTGTCTCACGGTTCTTCTCTAGCCTATGGCAGATGTGCAAGAACACCAATGATGTTGCACATCAAAGTCTTTCTTTGAACCAAGAGACGAGGCGGCGCCAAAATGAGTTCATGGCTTCTAGGAATGCACCTGTTCCTCCTCCTGGCGCTGAGTTGGAGCCCCTCCATGCACCAAACTGGGAGATGCCTCTCCTCTCTGATGAGATGTTCCAGAACTTTGATCCCTCCTTGTACTTTGGTGCTCCTCCTCCTAGACCTGCCCGTGCACCTACTGCTGATGATGAAGAGGATGAAGATGATGAGGATGACAATGGTGAGGATGATGATGAAGAAGCCGACGATGAGGATGGTGATGGCAGCTCTCCATCCGCGGGGCATGAGTTCTATTGATGGGACGCTAGCATCTCTCCTTTTTCTTCGCCTTTTTGGTGTTCCGATGCCAAAGGGGGAGAAGAGAGTAGAGTCTAGAATCACGGGGTTCTTTGATTGTCACAAGCCATGGGAGTTGCTTTATTTGGATTTTATATGGCTTGTGCGTATTTGCTTTGATTTCTCAAGAACCATTTGCTACTTCGAATAATTCATGTATGGATATGTATGGACGACTATTATGTGTGCTACTCTATGTTAGGATAATCATGCTTTATGCATATATATCTTGATATACTTGTCCATACCATGCTTGTTTCCTAAAGATATTGGGGGCTTCTCATATTCCACAAATGGTGCACTTTGCATTCAAACGCAAATTCTCCAAGTGCACACATTATGGGGGAGCTGTCGTAATATCTTATATGGAATCAAGGTTTAGAGCTTATCATAATATCTATATGTGACTCTAGCTCGGTTTGTCATCGTATACCAAAAAGGGGAGATTCTAAGGGTATTTTACCCTTATCCATTATTTTGGTAACTATGACACCGTGCTAGAGTATTTGGACTAATACATGTCTACAAGATAATTCACAGTATTAGCCAAAGAGGTATAATGGTGTATCGATAGAACAAGAAGGCAACGGAGACCCCCAATTCGATGAAGAATCGGCAAGGTCCAGAGTCTGGCCGGTCCCAGTCCGGTCGGGACCACCGGCCGGACGACCCGGTCACCAACCGGACCCAGGACCGGTGCCATCCGGACGAGATCCATAAAGGATGAAGATTGGCTCGTGTCCGGTCACCAGCCGGTTGGATCCGGTGCTCGGTTCTGCCCGTCGGACCGGGCTCAGACAGCGTCGTCGGCAACCGGCCTGCGCTGTGCCATCCGGGCACTATCCAGTAAAGAATGGCGCCTGCCCGGTCAAGACCCGTCCCAGCTCCGGTTGGAAACCGGTCTCGGACCAGGAGGCGTGGACCGCTGTCCGCCAAATCCGGTCGGCCGGCTCCTCGAGGAATCTGCTGATGTGGCAAGTGACCAATGGCCATATTTCGAAGTACACTATAAATAGGCCTTCTTCTACCTCTGAACAGCTAGGCACTACACTACAAGCTATTCTTGAGCTCCTTCTTCCATGCTCCATTGTTAGAAACACCAAAAGCCTCAGATCTCCCTCCTCCTCCACCCAAACTCAAATCCCTCCGGAAACGATAGAGGAGGACCCGATCTACCGTTCTACCAAGCCAAATCTTATTCCCCCTTGTATTCATCAAGAAGCTTGCTTCCTAGGGTTCCTTGGAAACCCTAGGTGGGCAAAGGAGTCCGAAGCATCCGCTCCGGGCCGAGGCAAGTTGGAGGCTACCTCAAAGTCTACCACAAGTGAGAGGGCTATTCCTTCGTGGGATAGGCTCCGGAGAATAGGGTGAGCCTTCGTGGCGCGGGAATCCTTCGTGGGACCTCCACTCCTCCAAACGTGACGTACCTTGTTGCAAAGCAAGGGAACACGGGAATACATCCTCGTCTCCGCGTGCTATCGGTTATCTCTAACCGAACTCCTTACTTGTGATTTAACTGCCTGTGAGAGCCTTCGTGCTCGAGTTAGTTGTATCCTCATATAGGTTGCTTCACCTAGTTTGCATTAGGCTCACCTTTATATTCCGCAAAGCCTAATATTGCAAAGAAAGAATTAAAATCTGTAGAAACCTATTCACCCCCCCT
This sequence comes from Lolium multiflorum, assembly GCA_030979885.1. NCBI lineage: Eukaryota > Viridiplantae > Streptophyta > Magnoliopsida > Poales > Poaceae > Lolium > Lolium multiflorum. Next base: position 199,647,184 of record CM061750.1, read on the forward strand.
CTAGGTTTACCATCTCTATACTTTCAATATTGGTGCTAACAAATATTCTAAATGAATCGGGATGGATCTTTTTCCTTGATTGCTGAGTTAGCTTTGTGCAATCCTTATATTTTTTACATCATTTTTCCAGTGTATTTTTCTTTCTCCATTATACATTTCTTATAGTGATTCTTTATTGATAACAGAAAACAAGATAGGATATGCAATAAAACTTGATTAAAATATTAAACATTGTTGAGCATGATGATTATGGTTGTCTGACTATTTAGATACGGTATATTCTACAATGATGATTTTGTGTCATCAAGGTTCGTTTCGAAGTCTCCTTGCTCCCTCCTTGAAGTTCCTTTTCTAACTGCTTTATTTTAGGATCCGAAGTGGAGTTTTTGCACTGCAGTTCAGATCTCTATACTGTCTTTGAGCCCTGTTACATTTTAAGTATCAGTTTGTGATTTCATTTTGTTTGTACTGCTGGAGATTTTCTTTAAGGTTCCAGTCTATTATCTTCTTTCTATTACTACATAATTTTTACCTTAAATACTTTGCCACTTTTTTAGTTATATATATATGGCCAACTGATACTCTCTCTTTTCAAACAAGCCAACAAAAAAACCATTCAGGTTAACAAATTTATATTCATAAGTTCCCTTTTGATAATTGCAACTTTGTTATCTATGCCAATTCATAGCTTATCGTATCCTAAAAAAGGTGAGTCTGGTAGTTCCCTTTTTAACATGGCCATTGTTTCTAGGTTTTGTTCAGTGATATGTATCTAAGTAGCTGCCAGGATGTATTAGTTTGACCCATGCACTACATGCCAATATTATCACCATGCCTGCCAATTCCTAGCTTGGTCTGTTTAAATCGCCTTATTCATGTACTATAGTAACATTTAAATAGTTGACATCCAATAATTTGCATACCTACAATTCTGTTCTAAAGATGACCAGTCTATGTTGTTCTTTGTAACAAGAACAGAGTAGCACGTATAGAATGGATAGATGCTACGGGTATAGGCAACCACTTCCATTACACGCAGGCGTATTACTATGGTTGTGATCTTTTAGGTTTTAGCTATGGTTAGCTTCAACTTATGCTTCAGAGTGAACCGTTGACCATGACTGGTCATGATAAATGGATTTGCACTATTGGCAAGGGTGATTTCAGACCTAGCTCGGTTTATAAGCAGAATTTTCCTAATATTGATAACCATCCTCCCTCTTGCCTGATTTGGAAAAGTAAATGCATGCCGAAGCATAATTTTTTTGCCTGCCTTACTCTTCATGATAGAATTAACACAAAGGATATGCTATTGAGGTGGCATTGGAATGTGACTAATAATCATGACTATATTATGCTGCTCTGGACAGTTTGAAGATTGGAGGCATTTGTTCTTTAATTGCATATTCAGCATCCGTGTTTGGAACTATCTACAGAGTTCATGGCAGCCTGGATCAACCTATGAATCCTTAATTGCAGCTAGAAAGAGTTTCAAAGGGCCTTGCTTCACTGAGATTGTTATCCTAGCCTGCTGGAGTATATGGAAACAACGCAATGGTTGGATCTTCAAGGGCATTTCAGAGGGTGGCGAGCTTCTTTCGTTCTTGAAGTATCCCTTCTTAAATACAGGGTGAAAAGTGATGTGCTTCCCGTCTTATCATCATGGATAGATAGCCTACCATAGTTTTGTTCCTTTTTTTTCTTTTACGTTATTTTTGTAAATGTGCTTTGTACAGTTTTATGGGATTAATAAATTTTGAGGCTGTGGGGGGCTCCCCTTCAGTAAAGATTTCAAAAAAATAAAAATACAAGTGCTCCATTTATTTGAGTATCTTTCCAGTATTTAGAGAGGTTTATGGTAATTTCTATAGGAAACTTCTCCAATTCAGTTAATCTTGCTCTCTTTATCACCAGCTATCAATCCCCCTTGTTATCTCCCCCTGCAATTTTATCTGTCAACAACAATGTTCTTCTTCTCCGACTCAAGGGATAGTTGCAGCCTAGATTCCACTACAAAGCAGGCAAAGTTTCCGAATTTTTCACCTTTTAAATTTTCCTCTTTCTTGCTTTGCTGGTTGTTCAGATTTAATTTGAATGGGACTTCATGCTATGGGAGGTGTAAGTATCCATAGGATGAAGTCCCATTTATTTTGTTCCGGTAGGTTGAAATTTTGCTTAGTTTTGTATGATACTAATGAGTGACTAGCATTTTGTTTCTGCTCTGGGTTGCGCTCTACAGAACAAGAACCAATGTTTGAAATCTTAATAGACATCTGAAACCAATCTGTTGTGATTTGAGATTAATAGATATGATTGTAAGACTGCCATATTATTTTAAAGGTTTTACATTTTTATATGAAATGCTACCTGTATTATATATGTTAGGTCTGAAGTGCTACCTTGCACCCTCAGCTAATTCATCTTAAGCCCCATGAAGTGACCATCTTTGGGTACTATGGATGCGAGAAGATCTAGGGCCCCATGAGCAGGACGGGGCTCATGCATCGGCGTAAAATTCAGGGCCGTACCTGAGAAAACGGAGGCCCTGTGCGGAATAAGAAATTCAGAGCCCTCAACATAAAAAAAAGGTATGGTTATATATATTTCCTTATTCCTGAAAAGGATGTATTAAATTTTTTAAATTTGAATATATCTAACCAATATGAAGTGTATGGATACCTTAATTTAGACAAATCTCCAACATACTTGTCGGAATGGAGAAATAATTATATATATATCATGTTGGTGGCACGATTTTTTTGGAAGAACTGCATCTTTTGTTTTGGGTGCTTACCACGCTTATCATGTTGTGGAAGAACTGCATCTTATCACTGAGAAATCTGAGAATTTAAAAATGCTTGTTCTTTAGTCCTTCTAGCATTTCTTGAGGCGAAATATTCAATTGGTTTATTATAGAAAAGCTCTCTGAAATGGATCTATTCTAGGGAAATCGTGGCAGAGTTAATTGTCGCTGAAAGATGAACTTAATTGGTTGCGCTCTGTGCTGGAAGAGAAAAAAAAGATATAGAGAGAGTAAAGAGGCGTGGGTGACTTAAAGAGCCTTTGAAGTTAATGCGGTTGTAGGTTTCCTAAGCAGTAATGCGCGCCTTTTTTAATCAGTACATCTTTCAACAAATTGATTAAGGGTCAACTATACAAAACCGGTCATTAGCAGTACAAATTACTAGCTTAACATAATTTGGAGGCCCTCTACATTTGGAGGCCCTGTGCAGTCGCACACTCTGCACATGTGTGCGGTACGGGCCTGGTAAAATTTCCCTATATTTATAAGCATGCCAATCCGTGCTACTTGGGTTCTATCTATGTAATGGTTCTCATGTGTTGCCCCATCGAGCTATTAGATGATCATCCATCACAGTATAGTCACTATGCAGGATCAACTACTATGAACAGGTTTTTTCCCATATATATCTGTCCCAGTTATCTATCATGTTTTATAGGACCTGGTTTTTATGCACATGTATTTATCTGGTAGATCATCAGTGATCTTCTTTTCATACATACTTACGAGATTTAGTCTAGATAAGTGGAGTCCTTATCTTCTTTGATAGAAAATTCTGCTTTGTATGATAAGGTTTCTATGCATGTGTATCTGTCCCACCTATCTATCCGTTTTTGTAAGACTAGGTTTTGTACACATGTATCGATTTGATGGATCATCAGTGGTCCTCTTTTCATGTTTACAAATTTTAGCATAAGCAAGGGGTGTCGTTCTTATCTTCTATGGTAAGCAATACAAGATACTGGCCATGTTGAGCCCATTCATCCTTCTCTTGGTACTTCCAAGGTTCTCCTGACATAGCGCTTCAGCATTGGCGCGGCGTGCCGCTGCGCCATTTTTGGCTAGTTTATTTAAGGGGATATGCTTTCCATGATCTTCCCGACCATATACCTGGGAAAACATTTTTCCTCAATGAGGTTCTCCATAATACTCAAGTATGTTTATTTTGTGCAAGTTATGCCCCACTTGAGAACATCTCCACTCGCCCTCCCCAAAGGCCCCCAATAGCCGATTGGGGGCGCAGGTGCGAAAACGAACACCCAGCCACGACCCCTAAATTTGTTTTTCCGCCGGCGCGGTCCAACTCTCCGTCCGGAGCACCCGGGCCGAACCCAATCTATAGGGGGGCTAACGGGGCGCCGGCGCGGCGAGAAAACACCACGTGCCAACCCTACCAGAGCCACACAAAAAAAGCACAAATATTTTCCTCGTTTCCGCCTCACGACCACTGTCGCCGTCATAACCACCCCTCGTCGCGATGATCCATTGCCGCCGATAGGAACCCACTACACCGCCGCATACAATCCGCCGCAACCCTTGCCACCTCGCTGGCCCTTCCCACCATCGCCATTCACCCGCTCCCGCCACCACTGGTACCTCCATCCAAACCATGTCCCACCTTGCACGCGAGCTGTTCGGCTATTTGCCAAGGCGATGGACTCGGACGACGAGGACGTCATGGCCGCTCTCATGGATGAGGTGCTCGTTGCCGCGGCTGCTATTAGGGATGCCGCTGCAGACGATGAACATCTGGTGATCATCATCTCCCACTTGACCATGATCGCCGAGGAGGACAAGCCAAATATTGGTGGCTCCGCCCCAGGGTGCCGCAAGAGCAAGACAATGCATAGGATGGAAGGCTACTACATGCTCTACGCCAACTACTTCGCCGATGATCCATTCCACGGGATGCCGTATTCCGACGTTGTTTCCGGATGTGTAGGAAGCTCTTCCTGAAGGTAGTCGAGAATTTGAGGGAGATCGACTACTTCAAACTGAAGACAGACGTCGTCGGTGAGCTTGGTTTCTCGATAATTCAGAAATGCACAGTGGCTCTTCGAATGCTTTGCTATGAAATTGCAGGTGATACGCATGATGCTATCCACGCATGGCAGAATCCACGACCATTGGTTGCATGTATAGATTCTGCATGGAAATTATGGCGGTGTTTGGAAAGACATATCTATGCACATCCAACGTGGTAGGCACAGCTCGGATCTTGGCACAAAATGCAGAGAGAGGTTTTCCTGGGCCTGGCATCATCGACTGTATGCACTGGGCATGGAAGAACTGTCCATTTGCACATCAGAGCATGTATAAGGGACACAAGGGTGCATGCGGTGTGGTGCTTGACTTGTTGATTTGGCATACGCTTCTTCGGCATGGCATGATCACACAATTATATCATTATGCTGCAGTGCTCCGATGTGTTCCAGAAGCTTGTCGAAGGCAATGCCCCTCCGGTGCAGTTTGAGATCAATGGTCACCAGTATGAAAAGGGCTACCATCTTGCAAATGGCATCTATCCAAGATGGTCAACATTTGTGAAGACAATCTCGAACCTTGTACCTCGAGCAAAGAAAGCTTGGTTTGCTCAAATGAAGGAGGCTGCCAGAAAGGATGTGAAGAGGGCATTTGGTGTGCTGCAAGCTCGCTTTGCCATTGTCCGATACCCTGCACTTACGTGGTCAAAAGAGCAGATGTGGGAGGTCATGACATGTTGTGTCATACTGCACAACAAGATCATTGAGAGCGAGCAGGAATTTCCAGTGTTTGACACTGAACCATATGAACAGATGGATCCTCTTGCAGATGTTGATCACAATGTGCCTCCAGTATTTAGCTTTTCTCGCCACGCGTCAAGAAGTCCGAGACTCCAACACTCATCACCAACTACTAAAGGATCTGGAGCATTTGTGGATTCTCAAAGGCGGCGTCTAGTTTATTTATTTGTTTACCATTGTGATTTAAACTTTTAAATTTATGTGGTTTGATGAACCTTAATTATTTGTGTGCTATGTTGAACTTGTTGAATTATGTTCAACATTTGTTTAAGTTGTAATAAATTATCAAAATTTATTTGATATTTAAATTTTAATTATATATGAAATTATATTGGGAGCGCCGTATGGGGTGCATGGCTGGACACCGGCTTGTCCCGATTTTTCATTTTCTGCCGGCATCCCCCTACGGTCTCTAAAACGTTTACGCCGGACGCCCTATGGAGAGGAGGAGTGGAGATGCTCTAATTGGTTTGCCCCCACTCCGATACTTTTCTGGATCCGCCCATGGGGATACATGTGTCATTCTCTGCGAAACAATATCCAATCAACATGTGTCATAATTGTGAGTTTCTCTGCAAGGTTAGCTAATTTGTGTCTAGTCACTGTTGAAACCCACAGACAGTCCTCCAGTTATTCTTCATGCCATATTTTGGTACTCAGCCTACTTGGTGCTTTTCAGCTGGGGTGTATCTATGCAAAAAGGAAATTTTGTGAAAAAATTATTTTAACATAACAAGCTTTTTTTTTTCTTTGTCTCTCTTCATGCAAACAGATTGGGAAGAAGGAGATGGATAACATGTAGCGAAGAAACTGTTGAAGTTCAGCCCAAACCACTACGGAGAAAAGGGTTAGACTCTGACAGTTATTTACCGGGACCGTCGGCACATGGGCTAGATGTCTGGAGCGTGTAAAAAATCGTCAACATACAAAGGCCGTCGTCGTAGCTGTATCTGTGCCGACGGCCACCATCTTTTCTCGTTGTCGGCGGCAACGAGCATCCCCGCATGGCGCTGGCAAGGGTCAGCCAGTGCAAATGGAAAATAACTCTCTAGCTTGCCGGGTCATACAAAGCAAAGTCTAAATTCTTAGCAGCTTGGTTTCTACCAGGCCTGTTGTGCTGAGGGCAAGGCATAGTTGTGGTGAACATGCGAGTTGCTAATTAATTAGACTGCTAATTTTATGTATTTGTTCATACTGTTTTTTTGCCTTTATTATTTCTATTGTTCGTAAAGATACATGCAAAAAAATGAACACTTTTTTTTCGATAAAGGGCGCTTTATTACTCAAAAAGTTTTGAAGCAATACACCCAGCCTCTGCATAACTAGGATGCACACAGCCGTTCAAAGATCAAAGAGTTCAAAACAAAAGAAAAAGGAAAAAAAGCAGGTGACGGTTTTAGGCTGAGCCTAATTTGCTTCAATTCGCCTATTGTGTTGCCACCCATGTTGGGAAATAAACTCCCGCACATCGTGTAGACACCTCCGTAAAGAGGTTGCGGTCCTCCAAGCGTTGGAGAGGCGACCATGAGAGCAAAGCCGTGCGGTAGACAACCTGCAAGAGAGAAGAATTTTTGTCATTAAAAACCTTGTCATTTCTACATAGCCAAAGCGACCATACAACAGCAATCGCTCCCACCCGGATAAGTGTTTTGTACCTAGCGTCAACCCCGTTTAGCCAATTGCCAAAAATATTTGCAATGCTACGAGGTGGATATAAGGTAGAACCTATCTGAATGATTGACCATATAGACCTAGCAACTCGACAACTGAAGAAAAGGTGTTTTATTGTCTCTTGTTCATGACAAAAAACACATTTCGTACAGCCGTGCCAATTGCGTTTGGCAAGGTTATCCTTAGTAAGAATCACACCCCGACGAAGATACCATGCAAAAACCTTTGTTTTGAGAGGTATCTTCATCTTCCAGATGGATTTATTATTCATAATCGGTTGGCTGGGTATAATTAAGGCCTTGTACATGGAACTGACCGAGAATTTACCATTCTTGGTTAGATTCCAGCGAAACTCATCAGTCCCTTGGACCAACTGGATTGAAGCTAACCTCTGTAGCAATTCATTCCATGAAGCCAGTCTAGGACCAATGAGATCTCGTCTGAACGACATAGATGGTGGAGTGGTTTCCATTACCTTTTGCAATGTATCACTCTTATGACGAACAATGTTGTACAAAGCCGGATATTGTTCTCGGAGAGTGGTTGTACCCAACCATCTATCCTCCCAGAACCTTATCTCCGACCCATTCCTAATGGAGAACGAACCAAAAGGGAAAAGGTACTTTTTAGTTGCCATAATGCCAGCCCAAAAGTGTGAGTCTCCTGGTTTCCAAATAACCTGAGATATTGCTTTCGAGCCCACGTACTTTCTCCGTAATAGTTGCTACCATCTGCCATCCTCAGTTAACAACCTGGCCAGCCATTTTCCAAGCAAGGCCCTGTTTTTAACTTCAAGATCATGAACCCCAAGTCCACCTTGATCTTTTGGGCGGCAAACAACACTCCATTTGGTCAACCGATATTTTTTCTTCTCATTATCCCCTTGCCAAAAGAATCTTGATCGAAAATAATCCAATCTATGTAAGACTCCTTTAGGCAACTGGAAGAAAGAAATCATATACAGTACCATATTAGTAAGTACTGAATTAATGAGAACTAATCTTCCACCAAGGGATAATAATTTTCCTTTCCAACTACTCAGGCGTTTTTGAAGTCTTTCCTCGACAATTTTCCACTCAGCTAGTGTAATCCTCCGGTAATGAATCGGAATGCCAAGATAGCTAATTGGAAAACATCCAAGCCCACAGCCGAATAATTCAGCATATAGGTTGGCATCGTCTTTGGCCTCACCGAAACAGAACAATTCACTTTTATGGAAGTTTATCTTTAGTCCGGACAATTGCTCAAAAGCTGATAGAATTAACTTCAGATTTCTCGCCTTGTCCAAATCATGATCCATAAATAAAATTGTGTCATCGGCGTATTGAAGGATAGATAAGCCCCCATCAACCAAATGAGGGACTACCCCTTCAATCTAACCATCAAGTTTAGCCCGCTCAATTATAATAGCAAGCATATCCGCCACAATGTTAAACAACATTGGGGATAGGGGATCGCCTTGCCTCAAACCTTTTTTTGTCTGGAAATATCTACCAACGTCATCATTGACCTTGATGGCAACACTTCCTCCAAAAACAAAGTTATTAATTAGAGCGCGCCACTCATCGGAAAAACCTTTCATCCTGAGCGTCTGCTGAAGGAAAGACCACTTAACCTTATCATAGGCTTTTTCGAAGTCGATTTTGAGTATTACCCCATTCAACTTTTTGCGGTGCATCTCATGTATTGTTTCGCGCAAAGTGACAACACCGTCTAGGATGTATCTACCTTGCATGAAAGCCGTCTGAGATGGAAGTACCACATGATCAGCCACAGAATTAAGTCTAATAGTGGCCACTTTTGTAAAAATCTTAAAGCAAACATTAAGGAGACAAATAGGTCGGTATTGTTGAATCCGTTCCGCGTCAATCACTTTTGGTAAAAGAATGATTTCACCAAAATTGATACGGAAAAGTTCAAGTTGCCCCTTATGAAGTTCACTAAAGAGTTCCAAAAGATCATCCTTAATAATGTCCCAGAAGGACTGATAAAATTCAGCTGGAAAACCATCGGGGCCGGGCGCCTTATTACGTTCCATCTGGAAAACCGCTTTCCTTATCTCTTCCTCTGAATAGGGACCATTCTTTTACTTTTATTGTTGAGTCAGTTTACCTATCTATAAGAAATTATCGATACGGTGGAAGGAGATAGGTAAACTGACTCAACAATAAAAGTAAAAGAATGGTCCTTCAAGAGGAAAGCATCGATTGCTGTATTTGTGCTAGAGCTTTTATTTTGAAAACATGAAACAATTTTGTCAACGGTAGTAATAAAGCATATGAGTTATGTAAATTATATCTTACAAGTTGCAAGCCTCATGCATAGTGTACTAATAGTGTCGCACCTCGTCCTACTTAGCTTGGACTACCGGATCTTTGCATGCCATGTTTCAACCAAGTGTCACAAAGGGTACCTCCATGCCGCCTGTACAAGGTCTAAGGAGAAAGCTCGCATTTTGGATTTCTCGCTTTTGATTATTCTCAACTTAGACATCCATACCGGGACAACATGGACAACAGATAATGGACTCCTCTTAAATGCATAAGCATGTAGCAAAGTTATTATTCTCATATGAGATTGAGGATATATGTCCAAAACTGAAACTTCAACCATGATTCATGGCTTTAGTTAGCGGCCCAATGTTCTTCTCTAACAATTTTGCATGCTCCAACCACTAAAATGATAGATCCTTCAGACAAGACGGACATGCATAGCAACTCACATGATATTCAACAATAGTTGATGGCGTTCCCCAGAAGCATGGTTATCGCACAACAAGCAACTTAATAAAAGATAAAGTGCATAAGTACATATTCAATACTACGATAGTTTTTAAGGCTATTTTGTCCCATGAGCTATATATTGCAAAGGTGAATGATGGAATTTTAAAGGTAGCACTCAAGCAATTTACTTTGGAATGGCGGAGAAATACCATGTAGTAGGTAGGTATGGTGGACACAAATGGCATAGTAGTTGGCTCAAGGATTATGGATGCATGAGAAGTATTCCCTCTCGATACAAGGTTTAGGCTAGCAAGGTTATTTGAAGCAAACTCAAGGATGAACAAGTGCAGCAAAACTCACATAAAAGACATATTGTAAACATTATAAGACTCTACACCGTCTTCCTTGTTGTTCAAAACTCAATACTAGATATTATCTAGACCTTAGAGAGACCAAATATGCAAATCAAATTTAGCAAGCTCTATGTATTTCTTCATTAATGGGTGCAAACCATATGATGCAAGAGCTTAAACATGAGCACAACAATTGCAAAGTATCACATTATCCAAGACATTTTAGAATTACTACATGTAGCATTTTCCAATTCCAACCATATAACAATTTAACGAAGAAGAAACTTCGCCTTGAACATTATGAGTAAAGCCTAAGGACACATGTGTCCATATGCAACAGCGGAGCGTGTCTCTCTCCACAAAGTGAATGCTAGGATCCATCTTATTCAAACAAAAACAAAAACAAAAACAAACCGACGCTCCAAGTAAAGAACACAAGATGTGATTGAATAAAAATATAGTTTCGGGGAGGAACCGATGATGTTGTCGATGAAGAAGGGGATGCCTTGGGCATCCCCAAGCTTAGACGCTTGAGTCTTCTTAAAATATGCAGGGTGAACCACGGGGCATCCCCAAGCTTAGAGCTTTCACTCCTCTTGATCATAGTATATCATTCTCCTCTCTTGACCCTTGAAAACTTCCTTCACACCAAACTTCAAGCAAACTCATTAGAGGGTTAGTGCACAATTAATAATTCACACATTCAGAGGTGACACAATCATTATTTTCACTTCTGGACATTGCATAATGCTACTGGACATTAATGGATCAAAGAAATAAATCCAACATAGCAAAAGAGGCAATGCGAAATAAAAGGCAGAATCTGTCAAAAACAGAACAGTCCGTAAAGACGAATTTAAAGCTGGCACCAGACTTGCTCAAATGGAAAAACTCAAAACTAATGAAAGTTGCGTACATATCTGAGGATCACGCTCGTAAATTGGCAGATTTTTTCGAATTTTCTTCAGAGAACTGTGCCCAGATTCGTGACAGACAGCAATGCTGTTTCTGCGCAGCGATCCCAAATATAACATCAACTTTGACATAGAAACTTTACTTGGCACAAAAACATGATAAGGAGAGGTTGCTACAGTAGTAAACAACTTCCAAGACTCAATAAAACAAAAAATTGCTGTAGGTAAAAACATGGGTTGTCTCCCATAAGCGCTTTTCTTTAACGCCTTTCAGCTAGGCGCAGAAAGTGCAAATCAAGTATTATCGAATGAAGAAGCATCAACATTATTACCTTGAGAGCTGGGAGTTTTCTCAACAATGCATTGTATCTGGTCTATATAAGTAACTCCTCTCTCATTGCTCCTAGGCTTACTATTCTCATCAAACAAATTTTCAGGAACAAGCCAAGCATAGTTGTTTTCCAAAGCTTCATGCATTCCTAGTAGTTTACTAGGTATTGGCGCTTTAATTTCCCTACCATCATTAACATTATTAGTATACTTAATTCTATCCATATCCATCTTTTCAAGTATTTATTTAAAATTAGGAAAGAAACCAAGCCTCTTATGCTTAATGAAAACTTTTCTAGCTTCTTTAACTATATCCTCAAATTCTCTAACAAGGACTTTTAAAACAAAATTTCTCTTTTCCCCCATCTCCATATCCGAAAGTGTAAGAAACATATGTTGTATTATGGGATTGAGATTAACAAATCTAGTTTCTAACATGTGTATCAAACAGGCAGAAGCACTTTCATAAGTAGGAGCAGTTTTTAATAGTGGTATATCTTCAAAATCTTCATCCATACTAACATGGGTGAAAAATTCTTCTATATTATCTCTTCCAATGATACACCCTCGTCCTACTCTCTTCCAAAGTAAACTTAGTATTAAGCATGATGAAATAAGCAAAAAGTAAACTAGGCAAACAAAGTAAAGACAAGTAACTAATTTTTTTGTGTTTTTGATATAGAGAGCAAGACAGTAAATAAAGTAAAACTAGCAACTAATTTTTTGTATTTTGATTTAGTGCAGCAAACAAAGTAGTAAATAAAATAAAGCAAGACAAAAACAAAGTAAAGAGATTGAGAAGTGGAGACTCCCTTGCAGCGTGTCTTGATCTCCCAACGGCGCCGAAAATTGATGCGCGTAAATGTACACGTCCGTTGGGAACCCCAAGAGGAAGGTATGATGCAATGGCAAGTTTTCCTCGAGAAAGAAACCAAGGTTTAATCGAACAGGAGGAGCCAAGAAGCACGTTGAAGGTTGATGGTCGCGAAATGTGATGCGGCGCAACACCGGGATTCCCGCCAACGGAACCTGCACAACAAAACCAAAATACTTTGCCCCAACGAAACAGTGAGGTTGTCAATCTCACCGGCTTGCTGTGACAAAGGATTAAACGTATCGAGTGGAAGATGTTTGCAAACAAAACAGTAAACACAATTGCATTGTATGCTATGTAAATAGGACCGGGTCCACAGTTACTAGAGGTGTCTCTCCCATAAGATAAAGCATGTTGGGTGAACAAATTACAGTCGGCAATTGACAAATAGAGAAAGGCATAACAATGCATATACATGATATGATAAATATAGTGAGATTTAATCCGGCATTACGACAAAGTACATAGACCGCCATCCAACTGCATCTATGCCTAAAAAGTCCACCTTCGGTTATCATCCGAACCCCATTCAGTATTAAGTTGCTAAGCAACAGACAATTGCATTAAGTATGGTGCGTAATGTAATCAACAACTACATCCTTAGACATAGCATCAATGTTTTATCCCTAGTGGCAACATCACAAACCTTAGAACCCACTGTCACGATGATTCAATGAAGGCATGAACCCACTATCGAGCATAAATACCCCCTCTTGGAGTTAAGAGCAAAAACTTGGCCAGAGCCTTTACTAATAACGGAGAGCATGCAAGATCATAAACAACACATAAACAATAGATTGATAATCACCATAATCATAGTACTCTCTATCCATCGGATCCCGACAAACACAACATATAGAATTACAGATAGATGATCTTGATCATGTTAGGCAGCTCACAAGATCCAACAATGAAGCACAACAAGGAGAATACGACCATCTAGCTACGCTATGGACCCATGGTCCAGGGGTGAACTACTCACTCATCACTCGAGGCGACCATGGCGGTGTAGAGTCCTCCGGAGATGAATCCCCTCTCCGGCAGGTGCCGGAGGCGATCTCCGAATCCCCGAGATGGGATTCGCGGCGGCGCTCTGGAAGGTTTTCCGTATCGTGGCTCTCGCTGGGGGTTTCGCGACGAGGCTTTAAGTAGGGCGGAAGGTCAACGCGGGGGCCACACGAGGGGCCCGGGGGCAGGTCGGCGCGGCCAGGGGCCGCGCCGCCGCCCCCTGGCTGCCTCGTGGCCCACTTCGTTATCTCTTCGGTCTTGGAAGCTTCGTGCAAAAATAGGACCCGGGCGAAAGTTTCGTCCAATTCCGAGAATATTTCCTTACTAGGATTTCGAAACCAAAAACAAAAACAAAACGGCTCTTGGCATGTTAATAGGTTAGTTCCAGAAAATGCATAAATATGACATATAATGTGCATAAAACATGTAGGTATCATCAATAAAGTAGCATGGAACATAAGAAATTATCGATACGTTGGAGACGTATCAAAAACCGCTTTCCTTATCTCTTCCTCTGAATAGGGAGAAGTGAGAATAGCATTTTCTTGTGGAGACACTTGAGGAATATCATCAATCCTGGACTCGTCCATAGATATATCAGATTCCTCAAGAGCGCCAAACAGGCCTTTATAATACGAGGTAATATAGGATTTGAGCTCCTCATGACCCTCAATCACACCCTCTTCCTGTACTAGAGAATGAATGAGTTTCTTTCTATGTCTGCCATTGGCGACACTATGAAAGTATCTCGTATTCGAATCTCCTTCCAGTAAAAATTGGGATTTAGATCGTTGATACCATTTGAGTTCCTCCTCCCGTAGTAGACCAGCTAACGTTGCATTGAGTTGACTCTTAAGATCAATCTCCTGCATAGTTAGTGGTCGTACCTCGGCGAGTGCCTCTAAATCATCTATTTTTTATGATAGGCTGAGTTTCTCCTTTTTGAGCTTCCCAGTCATGTGCTTAGACCATCCCCCAAGGTATCTACGCATCGAGCGCATCTTATTATTCCACCTTAGGATTGGAGTGTTCCCAGCAACTGGTTTATTCCAAATAAATTTAATCATGTCCGAGAAACCCTCCCGCAGTAACCATCCAAGTTCAAATTTGAATTGGCGTCTATGCTGAGGAGTTGGTGTCCCGGTTGAAAGTAAAATAGATGCATGATCCGACAAAGCTTCTATACGAGGTAGGACCCGTACCGAGACTAGAGGGAATTTTAATTCCCAATCTGAGTCCATCAATACTCGATCTAGCTTCTCATAAGTAGGCTCTGGGAGACTATTTGCCCAAGTAAATTGCCTCCCAATCATTGTAACCTCTCTTAAATCCAAGCTATCAATGACGGCATTGAATAAGAAAGGCCAATGAGTGTCGAATCTGCCCCTGCTCTTCTCCTGAGGGTATCTTAGCATATTAAAATCGCCCCCAATAATGATTGGGTGTGGATTATCTTTTGCTAGATTAACCAACTCACGAAGAAAAGCGGGTTTAGCAGCATCCTGGGCAGCCCCATAGACAGAAACCAAACTCCAAATGAAATTATCAGATTTATTCCGAATGTGGAGTTTTATATGAAAATCTCCTCCAGAATTATCTAAAATTTCCATCGTCGAAGTTCGGACCCCAACTAGTAGGCCACCGGAACGCCCCCGAGGTGGGCGGGATACCCAAGCAAAGTCTTCCCCGCCTGAAAGGCGATTTAGAAAACATGTTGAGTAATTCCGCTTGCCCGTCTCGGAGATGGCAATAAAATCTAGAGCATGTTCCCTAATACAATCAGCAATGTGTAAGTGTTTAGCCAAGTCTTTTAGACCTCTGCTATTCCTAAACATGCCATTCATTTGGAAACAATAGGAGATTTAGTTGTCTTAGCCTTTTTGTTAGGCCATGCATATCTTTTAATAGATGAGGCTCTGGATTTACGTGCCGCCGCATGTAGTTCAATACATGAACCCAGCGTCTCGTCATCCAGACCGACCTCCGATACCTCTCCAACTAGATGCGTGAGAAGCTGTCCGTCTGAGACGGCATACACT
Source organism: Lolium multiflorum (assembly GCA_030979885.1). NCBI lineage: Eukaryota > Viridiplantae > Streptophyta > Magnoliopsida > Poales > Poaceae > Lolium > Lolium multiflorum. The sequence continues at coordinate 199,662,682 of CM061750.1, forward strand.
TCCTCATCATCCTCGTCAGTAAGTAAGGTATCTGGCTTACTCAAAATCATAGGAGTGAGTTTAATTCTATCAAACTCCATACGTTTAAGAGCAGTAGCCGAAACAGAAATAGCATCAATAGACTTTCCCAATGAAACTCCCACGTTCTTAAGGTTCGAATTAATCAGTGGTGTTGGGAAAGTTAGAAAGGACTTAGAACTTTTATTTATACCTGCGTAGTCGAGGTTCACCGCCGCCTTGCGCCTCATAGCCCTAGCAAGTGAGTCCTCGTCCGACACCGCAGCCCCATCCGGGCCAACACCATGGCGCATGCTACGCCTGGAAGGTGTGGCAGCGGCCACCCCGGTAGGAGCCAACGGGCCCTTCAGGCGGACAGCAGCGCCAGCAGCACCCCTAGGGGAGGTGGGTGTAGACCCGCCCCAAGAGCCAGTGTGCAGCACTGCCGTCCTAGCATCCTCCGTCGGCTCCAGCGTAGTCACCGGAGGGGGTAGTGGCGAGGAAGACTCCCCTCCATGACCGTCTGAGGCACATCCGCCCCCCGCTGACACTGCATGCGGCACAGAGGCGTAAGTGGCAGTCATCGCTGCCAACTCCCCGGCAGGCGCTCCCATCACGGGCGTCGATGGAGCAGCCACCCCAGCAACCCGCGCAACCGCAGCTTGTCGCTGCATGGCCGGCCCAGGCGGCGACCTCTCCAGGGCGGAACCAGGGCGGGTGGCTGCATCGATCGTAGCACCCCCACTCGCTGACGTGCTCCGTGACCGGGGCCTGTTCCGTCCCTCCTCGGTAGCAGCCACCGAGGGCGACGCAGCAGCGAGGGTCGTAGGCATCGAGCCCCGCCGCAGCAAGTCCGAACCGGCCTCCGAAGTCGGTGTAGAGGAGGCACGACCCAGTGGCGACGTCGAGGCGCGACGCGAAGCCAAGTGAGTCAGACGCCCAAGCGTATGCACTCGCCCCCTAGCTGGTCTATCCGATGAAGAAGAACCTGAGACTGGAGAGGAACCCTGCAAAAAGGTCGAAGGCTGCGAAGAAACCAAAGATAAAGCCTTCTCAAGATCGAGAGCAGAAACGGTAGAGCGTGGAGACTGCCTCTCCAGACCGGGGCTAAGGGCGCGAAGCTTTGCCACCATGGCTTTGGCCAGCTGAGTCTGTGGGTTGGAGTTGAATGGTGTCACTGCAATACAAGCCGTCTGCGCACCTCCAGCACTCATAGAACCAGAACCATCTGGCTGATCCTGCGGCGTGTTAGGCTGAGGGGGCTCCAAACATGCATCAGATGTATCCATAGCATCGTCATCAACACCATTACCATTGCCCCCGTCATCACTTTCATCCTTCTTCACCCAAACTAGTGGGATGAAGTCAACATCAGGCACAAAATCATCAGGCTCCCAGCGAAAACGAATGTCAAAACCCTTGAACTGAACTAGGACATCGGACTTGACGAACACACTAGAATCCTGCGTAAGCTTCTGCAGCACCAGCGAGTCAATCATGGCCACCTGGATACGGATAATCCCCTTTCGCCTAAGAGTGGCGAGGTCCACGTCCACAGTTTTGCCAACTAAGGTACCAACAGCCCACAACCCCAAGAAGTGACGAACACTATGTGGCACTCCCTCAACGTGAAGCCAGATCTTCCGTAACTCGAACTTGTGGGGGACCTCGGAAGACAACCATCAGGAGATAGCAAAGGTAGAGCTATAGCCCGGAACCCCAACCTGTATCCCATCCACTCTGTCCAGATCCTCAGAAGTAGGGAAACTAATCAGAAACTCCATATCTCCATTAGGCAAGGCTTCCCATTTCCAGTCGTGGCGGTCAGGGCATCGCCTCGCCACCTGCTTAGCAACAACATCTGCAGGAACCGCATCTCCCGAGATGGCCACCCTCGCAACCGGGGACTGACTGGGAACCAAATCCTCATGAACCACAGAATCAGGTAGAGTCGTGAAATAAGTCTCAACCTGACCTGTTCCCAAGACAAAAGCAGAGGGCCTAGGAGCACAGAGAACTGGGCATCTCTGAGTCGGATGGGCGCGCTTATCACAAACATAACAGTAATGTTTCACCTTACAATCTTTAACTGCATGCGTGTCCACTGCGCACTTCCAGCACCACACCCCTTTCTTGCCCTTCGAATTCTTGACCGCTGTCCCCGCCATAACCGCCACCGGCTGTACAGGCAAAACCGGAGGTACCACCTGAGACTGCGACTGAACCTGCTGCTGCTGCTGTGGAAGAGTCGGAGGAGCCCCCAACTGCTGAGGCAAAAACTGAGGCATGAACTGTCCCTGCTGCACAAAGCCATGCGACTGCGGAATAGAAACCGGGACCCCCGACTGTTGCGGCACAAACTGAGACAACGATAGATTCTGCTGCAAAAACTGTTGCCCCTGTACACCCTGCCCAAGTGGCACTTGTCCCTGCATATCACCGCCAAAGCCTTAGCGAGGTTGGCCTTGGACAGAAGAAGACTGATCCTGCTGCACCGGCCTCTTCTTCTTACTTTTTTTCGGCTTGGGGTTGACGCCGGGAGCAAAAGAGCCTGGCTGCTGGTGAGACGTGGCTGAGCCGAAACCCGCCTGCTGCCCAATTGACACCGCGGACGCCATCTGCTGCTGTAGACCTCCAGGTGGAGCGGGCTGCTGATAATACCCGTATGCAGGGGGATGATACGGTTGAACCTGAGGGTGCTGCACTTGTGGCCGCGGGAGCAGCGGCCGCATCGGAGGCTGCAGCGGGGGCTGCATGAACTGCCCCGGCGCAGGCTGTTGGATAGGAACAACCGGCCTCAACCCCGACTGTAATGGCGCGGGGCGAACGGCACCTTGAGGCCCTTGGCCAGGCCTCTGGCCCCGCGGTTGCAGGGGCCCCGACATGGGCAGCCTCGGGAGAGCGGCAACCTCCGCGAACGTCCGACGACGCACCGGATTCCACCCCTGGCGCGAGGTGCTCGGGGAAGAGAGCAGCAGGGCGTACTGAGAGGCCGGCGTCCGGGATGGAGAAGGTGAGGACGAGGCGGGCGAAGGGGAGCTTGGAGAAGGCACTTGCGGCGAGGATTGTGGCGGTGCGGGTGGCGGCGATGACGAAGGCCGGATCGGAGACGAGCGTGACGGCGCGATCGAACGAGTCGAAGGAGATGTTTCCGCGCTCGAGACCTGGTCCCGCCAGAGGTATCGCATGCGATGGGCCAGGCCGGCCCAAGAGAAGGGCGTCTGGGACCCACCCTCATGCAACTCCAGCGGCCGTAACTGTCCCCCAGACTCCGCCTCTAGACGCGGCGAAGGCGACGCAGGTGATGGCGGATCCACCTCTGGATGAGGCAAGGACGAAGCAGACGACGGCGAGGTTGTTGCAGAGGCCGGCATGAATTGTCCTAGGACCGCCGGGGGAGAAACACGGCGGGGCGGCACCGGCCCCCGCCACGTCCCAGCGCGCGTCTTCTTCGGCACCGGGAAGCATCGCGTTGAAGACGACGACTTGGCCACAGCGACATTCCTCAGCACCTCGTCGCTAGAAACCTTCCGATTAACCGATGCCGGTGAGGAAGCATCGCCTGACCTACAAAAACGCGACCCGTTAGACATACCTGCACTTGCCGGAGATGTATGCTCCCAGAACCTGGATGCCGGCGTGGGAAAGCCGATCTCGTTCCAGAATTCCTGTGCCAGCTCCTCATCCGATCTCCCTCCTCGCCGGACCACCGCCGACCCAAGGGGCACAGATGGCACGCCCAGGACCTCCTCCGCCGACTCGAAAGGCACTTCGGAGTCACACGAATCATCGCTATCCTCATCCTCTACCAGAACTTCGAAACGCCAGGATGATGAAGAAGGTCCTTCCGATCCTGGCAAACCCCCCCCTGATCTGAAGACCTCCGGGAGGAAGAGTGAGTCGTCGCCGACGCCCGGCGGTAGCGGCAGCAGCGGTGGCGGCCGCGGTCGCTACACCCCCAACAGTCATCCTTAGCCCGAGTGCATGAGATTCCATGAACACTTTATTTGATTCACATAAACAAATTTCTTACGCATGCATGAAAATTAATCTGTAAAATAATCATTGTTGATATTTATAAACATTAATTTGTTATTACACAAATATTTAACTCAGCGGACATGAATAGTTAGTAATAGTATACGAATAGAAATGTAGAATTCTACTTTCTAACTTGAGTAGTACAAATGTTTAAACATGTTTTCACTAAAATTATTTAAAAAATTATTCTCGAGAGCTAAATATAAATTCCGAGAATTTTGTATATATATAAATAAAAAAACGCTAGCTGTGTGTTGTTACTTGTTAGGCCTCAGGAAACGCGGCCCAGGCCTAAAGTCACTCTCACATCGACGCAACGAGCATATAAACTGGAGCGGACCCCTGTAAGTCCAGCCCGTGTGATCTGAATGGGGTACGGTTCTTTGGGTTTTGATCGTTGTTGAAACGTTCCACTTTCTTCTGGGCTTCTGGCGTACACAAGGAAGAAACACCGGTTGCCTTCGGCTGCTTCTGTATTTTTTTTTTCTGCAAAGCTGACAGATGCCTGATCATAAGAATCTTTACTAGTCCAACAGGTACTCATAGTACCAACTTTTTTGCAAACCGGAAGGACCGAAGGAGTAGCTGAGTACTGTACCCGAGGATTTATTTTCTCAACTCGATCGACGCAAGAATATACGGGTGTTTGGGAACTGAATCGGCCACACAGCGATCGATGATTTTGTTCCTCTCGGCTTCACGACTTGTTTTTGTTCCGCGTCTACCGACTACCGTCTCGCTTCACACCGGCGTCGATCGCGCTTGCAGAGAGGCACAAAGGCCGACGGTACGCTGGGTCGTTTCTGTAGACTGTAGTGGAGTAAAGGGAAAGTACCGAGGAGCAGTTGACTAGTAGTCGAGTCGACCACTAGTAGAGTACACTGTAGCACATGTACAACCACACTTTCTATCTATGTGAACGGTGCCGGCCATCATACCACGCTCGTACGGAAATGGTGAAATCGAGGACCACCCCACCCGACCGGGCAAACAACGTTACAGGCCTTGAATCATGGGGAGGATAATCTAAACAGCTGGTGTGTGCGCCACAAGATCTCTTCTAGGTTAAGGGTCCCCTACCTGAACTAAACCGAATTAGCTAAACCTAAATTCTAGGATAAGTTTATCTCGAACAATTCGACGCAAATGAATTAAGATTGTCTGGACGTGTCCAATGAATTAGAAGCACGGTCCAGCTAGGCGACCTAAACGGATCAAGTGTCGCGAATCTATCCATATCGACCTATTTTTAGCCTAGAAATACGGTCTTGCACAAATAAGACGAAAGCCCCGGGCCAAGGCGAAGATGGAGTTGACGCAACGGAGCGTGCAAGTGAGACCAAGAAGCGCGCTCTCACTGTAGCCATGGCCAGGTCTTCGACAAGCTTGGTCTCGTCCGCGTGCACACGCCCGTCTCTTCGACCTCGAACGCCGGCGACATTGGTGGTGGCTCTTTCTGTCGTTCAGCAATGTGTTCGTGCCCTCCCAGCTCGGCGCCTCACGATCGTCATCATCGGAGACCTCGTCCAGGCCCGACGAGCCGGTAGTGCCTGCCATCGACCTCAACCACACTCATGTGTCCAGTGACGCCGGACCAGAGAATAACAAGAGGCCGCGGGCTTGGATGATGGTTAACCAAGATCCAATTTGCGGTGTCGGAAAAAGGGACGAACATATTGGTGGAAGGTTACCAAGTTCTTTTTTTGCGGAGGAAAAGGAAATGACATTAAAGTTTCATTCTTACAGAAAGACCCAGAAACAAAGAAAAATTACAACGACGTCCTCTGGATCCCGATGTCGATGGCGAGCTTGATGCCGCCGGTGGCGCACCGCCGCCGCCGTACCTTTTGATGGCTTGGATCAGGTACAGGCCCTCCGCGGACGAGAAGTCGCCAATCGCCAGCTCCTGGGAGCTTACACCACGGCCCTGCATCTTCAACGCGAAACTCCAAATCATGGCCTTCTCCTTATTCAACAAGTTCCGGCCCGGCCGCCACGCCGTCGCCGGATCGGGCTTGACGAACTCCACAGATCCGAAGTTCCGCGAGTTTGGGAAAGGCAGGATCTCCACCGCGAAGCTCCAGAGAGCACCACCGTCTTCTTTCATGAGCATAAGAAGACGTTTGCTCCCTACCAAATTCACACTGCTCAAGGGCAAGTCTCACTTCAAAAGATATGGGCATTCATCAAAGTGAAGTGCAACAAATTTGTCGGTGCAAATGAGCATTTGATAGGGCGGCCCGTGATCGGCGCAAGCCTTGCCTACATGGTAAAATCTTGGCCATCTTAAATTTGAAAACGTACATTGGATATGTGAGTGCCGAATGGATTGCGTATGTGTATGTACACCAAGCTTCGGTCTACCTCACAAGGAGCAACATGACAACAAATCCTTCACGTTGTGCCATTGTTGAATGGAGATCGAGGAATGTGCAAAGTGGGAACTATGATATTCTACATGCAAAACGTAAACGAGTCTCAAGCACGGGTGGGGCAATAAATCATCGGTCATTGATCTTAAAGAAGGTGGTCTAAGCATGGGTAGCCCAAGGAATTGTGATCGTATATCTCGGCGAGGGGGCCACGAGGCCACAAAGCAGGATCTCAAGTGTGATGCCTCAACACTTGCATTTCATGAGATATTCAAGGAGTCAATGGCCGAAAGGAGGAGGTAAATGCTAAGAGGGATGTGAAGCGGCTCGGGGAGAAAGATGCCACATGTGCTAATTCATTGACCTCCAAAAGAGAGATCTTGAAGCTCAAGAGAGCAATGCCTGATCAAAAGCCATTAAGGCCTAGGCCTAGTTCTCACTAAAGAGAACTGAATCATGCTTGTAGACTTGACCATCATGGATCCGGTAAATCGTGCTTGGTTTTAGAAAGAAGAAAAAAGATCATCTGCCAACATGATGCATGATCTCACATGTCCATCTTTGTCAATCCTTCATAAAACTTGTGTCCTTTTACACTTCGGTTTGGTATTATGGCGTGTGAATTGTGTAATTCTCTAATTAGTATGTTAGCTAGAGAATTCAATTTTTGGTGCCATTTTCAGTTATATGTTGGACAATTGAGTGAAATGACAAATAAGGCAACGGGCTAGTGGGGTTATTGATACGTCCCCGACGTATCCATAATTTCTGTCGTTCCATGCTTGTTTTATGACAATACTTACATTTGCTTGCACTTTATGATGTTTTTATGCGTTTTCCGGAACTAACCTATTAACAAGATGCCACAGTGCCTTCCTGTTTTGCTTTTTTTGGTTCCAGAAAGGCTGTTCGGGCAATATTCTCGGAATTCGACAAAACGAAGACCAAACCTCCTATTTTTCCCGGAAGGCTCCAGAAGAGTCGGAGAGGGGCAGGAGGGCCACCACACCATAGGGCGGCGCGGCTGGCACAGGCCCGCGCCGGCGTGGTGTGGAGCCCCAGTGCCCCCTGCGCCGCCTCTTCCTATAAAATCCCTTTCGACCTAAAACACCAGAAACTCCGAAGACTCCAGGGGCGCCACCATCGCGAAACTCAATTCGGGGACGAAGTCTGTCCCGGCACCGGGGAAGTGCCCCGAAGCCATCTCCATCAACGCCATCGCCTCCATCATGCTCCGTGAGTAGTTCCCCCATGGACTACGGGTTCTAGCAGCTAGTTGGTATTCTCTCCCTCATGTACTTCAATACAATGATCTCATGAGCTGCCTTACATGATTGAGATTCATCGATGTAATCGGTGTTGTGTTTGTTGGGATCCGATGGATGATACATTATGATTAGTCTATCTATAAAGTTTGTGAAGTTATTGTTGCTGCAATCTTGTTATGCTTAATGCTTGTCACTAGGGCCCGAGTGGCATGATCTTAGATTTGAGCTCTATAATTATTGCTTAGATTGTATCTACAAGTTGTATGCACATGTCACTCCGGAACCAAAGGCCCCGACAATCGGGACAACCGGAGGGATGGCGGTGATGTGAGGGACACATGTTTTCACGGGTGTTAATGCTTTGCTCGATTGCTCTATTAAAGGAGTACCTTAATATCCAGTAGATTCCCTTGAGGCTTGCCAGACAGTAGGACAATAGATGTTGTGCAAGTTTCTCATTGCGAGCACGTACGACTAAATATGGAAAACATGCCTACATGATTAATGAATTGATGTTCTTTCTTAATGCCTTATCAATCCTATCAATTGCCCAAGTAATTTGTTCACCCAACACTTGTTATTGGAGAGTTACCACTAGTGTAGATAGTGGGAACCGGTCCATCTTTCATCATTATATACTCGTTCTACATGTCAACTATTTTAGTACCATTGCTCTCATATTACTACTACTGCTGCTGTGTTACTATTGCTCTCATATTATGCTACTTTCACATCACCCCTGTTACTAGTGCTTTTCAGTGCGCTGAATTGACAACTCGTTGTTAAGGCTTATAAGTATTCTTTACCTCCCTTGTGTCGAATCAATGAATTTGGGTTTTACTTCCCTCGAAGACTGTTGCGATCCCCTATACTTGTGGGTCATCAAGACTATTTTCTGGCGCGGTTGCCGGGGAGGCATAGCTCTACTCATAAGTTCACCTGGGAGTACACTCTACCTCTCTCTCTGCGTTTATTTTATTTTGTCTTGCTAGTTTACTTTTGTCTAGTTTATTTGTGCTTAGTTTATTTTGTCTAGTTTTATTTTGCTTAGTTTACTTTTGTCTAGTTTATTTTTGTCTAGTTTTATTTTCCCTATATACCCGAAAATCCATAAAAATTTGAAAAACCTAAAAATTAAAAACTGCTGTTATGGGAGAACCTACAACCTACTTGGAGCTTATAGAATGTTATAATAATTATAGAGAATCAAGAACCGGTAAAATAATGAGTGCTATGATAGAAAAATTGAATACAATTGCTAGAATCTTGCTTAGACGCCATGATATAAACTGTTGCTCTCAACATGATACTAAACATCTTAAATTTCAATGTGGCTTTAGTGAGGAATTTTTAATTAAGAACTATAATCGGAATTGCTATATTCATTATGGGTTCGAAGAGGTAGAACAATTTGTCTTATTTATGGGAGCCTCCGAGATAGAATCCTTCATGGTTGAGAATTATGAAACTTGTGCTATTTGTAAGGACCTTAAAGATTATGTCTCTACTATCCTTAATTCTTGTATAGAATGCTACAGTAGGAATCCGTATATCCTTGATTATAAAGAGAGACTCATTAATGCACAAGAATGCACTCACAATTTGCAGGAACCGGTGGAAGAAGAAATGGATGAACCTGAAAGCTCATTGGATGAAAAAGAGGAGGAAATTGATGAACCGAAAGCTCATTAGATGAAAAAGAAGAGGAGAGACGAACAAAAGGAGGAAGAATGGATTAGCTACCCATGTCAACCTTCTAATGAGAGTAACTCTTCATCTCTTACACTATTTGATTGTCCTCCATGCTTACCGAAAGAGGTTGAATGTTATGTTCTGTGGATTCTCTTGAAATATTTCCTATAAGTAAAACTTGTGAGAATAATTATGCTACTGTTATATATGATAATCCATGCTACTTTGATAAATCTTATGATAATGCTTTGTTTGTGCTGATGTCGAAATGCATGGTACTAAAGAATTTTGCTTGGCAAATGTTTATGATAAAGCTCTAGATGATGGTCCTATGTTACTTGACAATATTAATTGTGCTACTAATGAAAATGGGATTGGAGAAGTATTGACTTTATTTAGGAGTCCCATATCTCTTGAGATTGATCAACTACCTTGTTATATTATTAATAAAAGTGAGTTTGAAAGTTTTAATTCCACTATGCTTGAACTTGATAAAAATTATGTGTTTGGAAATCATGAAAAGTATGCTGCATGTGATAGTTATATTGTTGAGTTTATTCATGAAGCTACTGAAAATTATTATGAGAGAGGAAAATATGGTAGTAGAAATTTTCATGGTGCTAAAACACCTCTCTATATGCTTAAAATTTTGAAGTTACTCTTGTTTTATCTTCTTATGCTTATCACTTTGTTCTTCATGAATTTATTTGTGTACAAGATTCCTATGCATAGGAAGTGGGTTAGACTTAAATGTGTTTTGAATTTGCTTTTTGATGCTCTCTTTTGCTTCAAATACTATTTCTTGCGAGTGCATCATTAAAACTGCTGAGCCCATCTTAATGGCTATAAAGAAAAGAACTTCTTGGGAGATAACCCATGTGTTATTTTGCTACAGTACTTTGTTTTATATTTGTGTCTTGGAAGTTGTTTACTACTGTAGCAACCTCTCCTTATCTTAGTTTTGTGTTTTGTTGTACCAAGTGAAGCCTCTAATCGAAGGTTGATGCTAGATTTGGATTTCTGCAGAAACAGATTTCTATCTGTCACGAATCTGGGCTGTTTTCTCTGTAGAAAAATCAGAAAAATATGCCAATTTACGTGCGTGTTCCTCAGATATGTACGCAACTTTCGTTAGTTTTGAGTTTTCTGATTTGAGCAACGGAAGTATTTTATTAAAATTCGTCTTTACTGTCTGTTCTGTTTTGGCAGATTCTGTCTCTGTTTTTTGCATTGTCTCTTGTGGACTTTAAGCGAGGTTTTCTAGACGTAGAGGGCTGTAGCTAATGTTTTATTGAGTTCTTGCAATGTGCCACTACAGGACCAAGGTGGATTCAAATTTTTTGAGTACTAACCCCTCTAATGAAGTTTATGAGAAGTTTGGTGTGAAGGAAGTTTTCAAGGGTCAAGAGAGGAGGATGATATATGATCAAGAAGAGTGAAAAGTCAAAGCTTGGGAATGCCCCCGTGGTACATCCCTGCATATTTCAAGAAGACTCAAGCGTCTAAGCTTGGGGATGCCCAAGGCATCCCCTTCTTCATCAACTTATCAGGTTTCTTCTATTGAAACTATATTTTTATTCGGTCACATCTTATGTGCTTTACTTGGAGCGTCGTGTGTTTATTTTTTGTTTTGTTTATGTTTGAATAAATTTGGATCCTAGCAATCCATGTTTGGGAGAGAGACACGCTCCGCTTTTTCATATGAACACTTGTTCTTCGTTTTACTTTTAATGTTCAATGAATAAAAGTTGGAAGCTACAATATTTATCTTTATTTGGTTGGGAAAAGAAAATACCTCATATGTCTTGGATAATTTGATACTTGGCAATTGTTTTGAGCTCTCAAGTAGATCATAAGTTTTTGCATGTAGTTTAAACCTATTAGTGGAGAACTACCGTAAAGCTTGTTAAAATTGGTTTGCATAATTGATCTCTCTTAAGGTCTAGATATTTTCTGGTAAAAGTGTTTGAGCAACAAGGAAGACAGTGTAGAGTATTATAATGCTTGCAATATGTTCTTATGTAAGTTTTGCTGTACCGGTTCATACTTGTGTTTGCTTCAAACAACCTTGCTAGCCTAAACCTTGTATTGAGGGAATGCTTCTCGTGCATCCAAAAACCTTGAGCCAAAACCTATGCCATTTGTGTCCACCATACCTACCTACTATGTGGTATTTCTGCCATTCCAAAGTAAATTGCTTGAGTGCTACCTTTAAATAATTCAAAATGCTTCTCAATTTGTGTTAATGTTTCATAGCTCATGAGGAAGTATGTGGTGTTTAGCTTTCAACCTTGTCATTTACTTTTGACGGACTCTCATATGGACTAGTGGCACATCCGCTTATCCAATAATTTTGCAAAAAGAGCTGGCAATGGGATTCCCAGTCCCGAATTAATTAATTTAAATAGACACTCCTCCATGGTTTGTGATTGTTGGACGGCACCCGAAGGATTCGGTTAGCCATGGCTTGTGTAAGCAAAGGTTGGGGAGTGTCATCATCATAATAAAACTTAAATAAAAAAGCACTCCTTCATGGTATGTGATTGTTGGCGGGCACCGAGGATTCGGTTAGCCATGGTTTGTGAAAGAAAGGTTGGAAGGAGTGCCACCCAAAAATAAATAAAATGGGAGCCGCTCTTGTGAGTCCGATTGATGAGGTAGTTAGTGTACCCACTACCATTCGTTGACAACAACAAACACCTCTCAAAATTTTACTTTTATGCTCTCTTTATGTTTTCAAAACCAAAGCTCTAGCACAAATATAGCATGCTTCCTCTGCGAAGGGCCATTCTTTCACTTTATGTTGAGTCGGTTTACCTACTTCCTTCCATCTTAGAAGCAAACACTTGTGTCAAGCTGTGCATTGATTCTTACATACTTTTATTTGCATTCATCATATTACTTTGTGTTGACAATTATCCATGAGATATGCATGTTACAAGTTGAAAGCAACCGCTGAAACTTATATCTTCCTTTGTGTTGCTTCGATGCCTTTACTATGAACTTATTGCTTTATGAGTTAACTCTTGTGCAAAACTTTCGATACTTGTCTTGAAAGTACTCTTCATGAAAAGTTTTGCTATATGTTATTATTTGTTAGCAACTATAGATCATTGCCTTGAGTCATTTCATTCATTTCATATGCTTTGTAATAGTATGATCAAGGATATGTAAGTAGCATGTCACTACGAAATTATTCTTTTTATCGTTTACACGGACGGCAGAACTGCTTGGGGATGCTGATACGTCCCGCGTATCCATAATTTCTGTTCATGCTTGTTTTATGACAATACTTACATGTTTTGCTTGCACTTTATGATGTTTTTATGCGTTTTCCGGAACTAACCTATTAACAAGATGCCACATGCCGTTCTGTTTTCTGCTTTTTGGTTCCAGAAAGGCTGTTCGGGCAATATTCTCGGAATTCGACGAAACGAAGACCAAACCTCCTATTTTTCCCGGAAGGCTCCGAACACCGAAGAGTCGGAGAGGGGCCGGAGGGCCACCACACCATAGGCGGCGCGGCTTTTGGGCCGCGCCGGCCGTGTGGGCCCCCTTGCCCTGCTGCGCCGCCTCTTCGCCTATAAAATCCCTTTCGACCTAAAAACACCGTACCACTTGACGAAACTCCAGAAGACTCCAGGGCGCCGCCACCATCGCGAAACTCCAATTCGGGACGGTCTGTCCGGCACCCTGCCGGACGGGAAAGTGCCCGGAAGCCATCTCCATCAACGCCATCGCCTCCATCATGCTCCGTGAGTAGTTCCCCCATGGACTACGGGTTCTAGCTGTAGCTAGTTGGTATTCTCTCCCCCATGTACTTCAATACAATGATCTCATGAGCTGCCTTACATGATTGAGATTCATCGATGTAATCGGTGTTGTGTTTGTTGGGATCCGATGGATGATACATTATGATTAGTCTATCTATAAAGTTTGTGAAGTTATTGTTGCTGCAATCTTGTTATGCTTAATGCTTGTCACTAGGGCCCGAGTGATCTTAGATTTGAGCTCTATAATTATTGCTTAGATTGTATCTACAAGTTGTATGCACATGTCACTGTCCGGAACCAAGGCCCAGTGATGGGACAACCGGAGGGGATGGCGGTGATGTGAGGGACACATGTTTTCACGGAGTGTTAATGCTTTGCTCGGTGCTCTATTAAAAGGTACCTTAATATCCAGTAGATTCCCTTGAGGCCATGGGCTGGTAGGACAATAGATGTTGTGCAAGTTTCTCATTGCGAGCACGTACGACTAAATATGGAAAACATGCCTACATGATTAATGAATTGATGTTCTTTCTTAATGCCTTATCAATCCTATCAATTGCCCAACATGTAATTTGTTCACCCAACACTTGTTATTGGAGAGTTACCACTAGTGTAGATAGTGGAAGTCCATCTTTCATCATTATATATCGTTCTACATGTCAACTATTTTCTGTACCATTTCTCATATTACTACTCTGTCTTGTGTTAAGTTACTATTGCTCTCATATTACGCTACTTTCACATCACCCTGTTACTAGTGCTTTTCAGGTGCAACTGAATTGACAACTCAGTTGTTAAGGCTTATAAGTATTCTTTACCTCCCTTGTGTCGAATCAATAAATTTGGGTTTACTTCCCTCGAAGATGGCGATCCCCTATACTTGTGGGTCATCATCATGCTGCCGGATTTGCCCCTAAACGGACGAGGGGGAGACCAACGCTACGGACATATCCATGTGCCGATCTAAATAGACCAAAACATAATAATTTGATGTCCAAAATAGAAGATGGCCAAATAAGATGAGAAATGTGTTTTGGCTCATAGGCATAGATACCTCCAGTATTTAAAAAACCTATTTCAAGTTATCAAAAGTAATATGAAGAAAAATTCTAGTTGTACATTGTCACATTCTATCACTAGTAGAGAAACCCCTTTAGTACCGGTTCCAAAGGGCCTTTAGTACCGGTTTTGGAACCGGTACTAAAGATCCGGTACTAAAGCCTCCCAACCTTTAGTACACTACTCCAACACTAGTCGCTTAACTTATGAATTCCTTTCCGTCCCACTTCCAAGTGCTTCGCGCGCATGTTGTTGATAATAGTATCATATCAATCTTATTAACATGTTAGTCGATGTCACACTTCTTTATTATTTAAATTCCAAATAATTTTTTTAATAAAGAAAAAGTAATGATGTAATAATAATGTTATCCAAATAAATAAAATTAATTTTTTAATTTTTATTAAAATTAATTATTTTATAATTTTTTTAATTTTTTTTGCCAAACCTAAAGTTTGAAAATATTATAATTTGCTAAAAGTAATAGTAATATTTTGGGATTCAAAAAATCTTATAATTATTAATTTTAATTTTTAAAAAATTAAAAATATGTAAAATTCTAAATATCTGGAAAAAACTAAAATGTTCCTGCTTTCATATTTTCATTTGGAATTTTGAGAATCTAAAAATTGGCTAACCGGGTAAACCCAGGTGAATTCGGATGTAAATTTTTCCCACGATGATTTTGATATATTATACGTTATTTTCCGACGTCGGATGCAAAAGTTAATGCAGTTTTACCATTTTTCAAACTTGTTTTGCAAAAAAAGTCAAAATTCAAATTCTTAATTTCTCCAAATAGTAGGTTGCATAACATATAAGAATCTGAAAACATTTTATTTTTTGAATTTTCTATCATTTCCATTTGTATTTTACAAAGCAAAAAAGGCGATCCACGGCGGGAGGGGTGGAGGTGGGGACAGGAAACCTTTAGTGGGTTCGTGACACGAACCGGTTAAGGTCTACACTAACCCTTTGGTTCGAGAAAGAAATGTCGGTTGAACGACCGTCTAAGGTCCTGAAACCAGTACTAAAGGCATGTGCAGTGGAACCGGTACTAATGCACCCTTTAGTACCGGTTCGTAAGAAAACCGGTACTAAAGCTCTGGACGGAAGTCCCTTTTTCTACTAGTGTATGTCTACACATGCAAGATGGCTTCTCGCGAGATGTTTATTTTTTATTTTTACGCCTAGAAAAATGTATTTTCTCCATAAAATTTTGTGTACGAACATAGTACGTCCGGATGTACATCTAATTTTTTTCCAAAGTTTTTAATATATTAAAATATAGTTTCATAATAGATGCATTCGTTATTTGTACCTATGAGGGAAAATACCACGTCCAAAATAAGATGACCGAATATCAGTTTGTTTGTTTGTTCGGCCTTTTTTCTTTTACTTACCTTTAGTGGCCCATGCGAGCATTTGAGCACAGGCACATGCATGCATGCTTGGCAGCTCGTTTTGGGTGCTAGCTGTTGAGGGCGATATTTGCATTCGACAGAACTAGCTACTCTCGTAGGATGCATGGACGCAACGTGTCCAGCCGCGACAAAGCTATATGGTAGAGTATGCATCACATCACGATCGATCCGTCTCAATCATGACTTGTATATTTTCTCGCGGTTTTGACCATAATCCACATGGGATGTCGACAATTGCATTTTACGCGTACGTCTTTCTGTCTCTATCGGCGAGGGACCACGTTGTTCGGTACTGTACTGTGTTGTATATGTGCACGTACATGCATCATCTGAATTACCAATGATGTACAGTAGTATACGACCGATCGGAAATGATTAAGCAAACTTCCACTTGTGCATCTGCATCCAACCTCGCCACTTAGGATGTGTTTGGTTTGTGGGCATGAAAAAGTGGCTATGGGTACCCCCAACTACGTGGCTAGGGTTAACCACTTTTTATGTTTGGTTGAGTTGGTTGGGAAAGTGGTTAACCACAACCATATTTGTGTTTGGTTTTGGGTGTGAAACATGGCTGGGGTGATATGATCACCTCTTATTTAATATGGTGAGAATACCTCATAATAGGAGTTCAATGTTTTGGTTGACATCATAACCATGAGTCAAACTAGCAGATTTGTATTACGTACATAATCTAGCTAGCTAGCTCTGTGTGTAACCAATCGATTAGCATCTGACCAGCAGTGCATAGCTAGCTCTGTGGGTAACCAATCGATTAGCCCCTTGTCGACGATCGTCGCCTTCCCCCACGCGCTGCCGCTCATGGCCGCATGCGACCTTCCACCACGAGCACGACGATAGAGACGAGGAGGACCACCAGAAAAGGGAGGGTGTGGGATTACCTCGGGCAGGTCTTCACTGGCCGCCGAAGTTCTCAAAACTCATCTCGAACTGTGAGATTGAGTTCGATCTGGTCGCCGCCACGAAGAACTTCATGGTAGGGTAGGGGGAGGTGAGCGAGGAGAAAACGTTTCGCGGGTTACTCCAGTGGCTTGCCCACGGGTGGTTAGCCTCAACCACCACTTTTCTGGTGGTTGGCCTCAACCAGTTTTTGAGGAAAATGTGGCTACCCTCAACCACCCTACACCACTAACCAAACAGGTGCTAGCCACATAAAAGATGACTACCCATAGCCACTTGACGGATAGCCACCCAACCAAACACATCCTTATTTTTTGGTTTAGGTGTGCGTCCGTTTAGGCCGAATATCAGGTGAAAACATAGGAGTTCTAAAAATCTGCAAATTTCTATTTGTGGATATTGGATCATGCACCAACGGCAACATCAAAATATGTGTCCCCACCCGATCACCTATAGCACATTTTAGAGAAACCCACAGTGATGGCACATTTTAAAGCACCCTATAGCCTCTACGAGGAGGCATGCTCGATTTGATCATGCCCGGTGACGCCGAGCTCGTGTAGGGAAGAATGGTGGGAGCTCATGCGCGCGTCTGGGGAAATACCGCAGGAGAAATTCGGTCTCCTCACGCCGATACTGGTAGCCTATTTACACCGTCCCGCCTCACCGCCAAAAGCCACGCCACCATTTTCTCCCATTCGAGCTTTCCGTCGAGCCAAGCATTTCACCAGTGACTAGGTAAGGAGACAGTTGCCTCTCAGGCCGGTGGAGCTCTGGAGTGGAAGGTCATCTTCGTCTGCCTCTCCGACATGTCATTGTCTTCCTCCGCCGAATCCGACCGTCAGAACACTGTGAGTACCACAGAATCTAGCTTATACCTAGACTTGGCAGCTTAGATATGCAAGACTTGACTAGTTTGCTTTGATCCGAAGGTGGTGTAGTTGTGTCAACCACCTAGTTGTCTAATCTTCATAGCTTCGTAGTCCACGTATAAGTGCAGTAGCTGGCACGAGGATTGGTTCTACAATGTGTACATCTTGTCATTGTACCATCTTTGCACTTATACATAGCAACATGCAGCGAAGATTGTTAGCGTGCTTGCTTACAAAGTGTTTGCTTAGTAAAGATGTTGTTTAGGAAGATTGCTTACAAGTTGCTTGCTTAACTTTGTTTTTTGCTCTATGGTTCTTAGATTTGGGTTGTAGGACGAGAGCACGCATGATCTGTCGGTGAACTCGGTGATCCTGGTGGTGCTGTTCCGGTAAATCCCGATAGCTCATAGGTATTGTCCAATTATGAAGAGAAACATGTTGGTATGTCCTACTGTTTGGTTCAACTTCGTGCTAAACAGGGTGTGTGTGAGTTCATCAAAAACGGGGTGCCAATGGACAAGCGATTCATGACGTTCCACCTTAAAAGTATTGCGGAGGTTGTTCTTAAGTTCAATGTCTGTGAAGTTGGACACAACCAGATCTACAACCATCTGAGACATTGGATAAAAGTGGGTTCATGTGCTGGAAGATGCTTGGGATATGCGTTGGGTGGAGAAAACAACAACTATCATGATTGAGGATGATGCCTACTTTTCCCACATCAAGGTAGGATCAATGCACCTCTTGTTTGAGTCCATTGACTAAGTCTTTAGCTTGCAAATGACCAGCAACTAACTAACCCCTTGCTTCCAGACTCACCCTAAGAAAGTTGATTTGGTCAGCAAGCACATAGAGAACTATGCTCAAATGAAAATCATCTACATCGTACATGTTCCAGCAGCTTCGATCTCCCCCCCTGCGATCCATTGTGCTATGAGACACCTTATGGATCACAAGGCACATGCCAATAGGTATCTTGCGATGACTCCTGCAACATGATGGCCTGGTTTATTACCTTTCTGAAGAAGTGTTACCTCTGAGTAGCCCGAACATTTGTGCTTGTTGTCGTGTGTGTTCTGGTGCTGATGATGAACATCACGTTCTTGATGTATATTTTGGTGAAACACGATTTCTAGGCAACCAAATAATGAGTACATGGCTTCGCCAATGATGCCTAGTAGGAATTGTTAGTAAGTAATCAAGTTGCAATAATGTGAATTAGAGGTTGTATTTCCGCACACACCTTTCACGAAGCCAAGTTCACCAGGTGCAAAAAAAGCCGTGCGAGCAAACAATCAGCGCCCTTACCTTTAGAGCATCTCTAGCAGATCCCCTAAAATTTAGAGGAGGAAATAGAGGAGGATAAATTTGCTCCTCTAAACGGTGGCCGGTAGATCCGATCCCCTATATTTAAAGGAGCAAAAAAAAGTTTACATGGTTTTGCAAATATCTCAAACATACAAAGTTTAAACATGTATACATATTATCCAAAAAAACCAACATATTAATCTAAAAGCACAACATAGCATGTATATGTTGTGGACCCCACTATCACCTCGGCCTCTTCTTCTTCGGACACCACTCTCTCGGGCCAAGATCTTCGCCCGGGTGATCTCCCAATATGCCATAGCTTTGTCATCCATTGAGCTAGGGTCCATGAACATGATGGTACGGTCGGCATCCCCCTCTCCTTGGCCAACTTCTCCGCCTCAAGTGCAAGCCTTTGATCTTCTATCATCTTCTCCTTGGCCATTATTTCTTCATCTAGTGCTATCCTTCTTTGCTCCACCGCCAACTTGGACCGCCACTTCTCATCCTCAAGAGCTTTGAGCTCCGTCCATCTTGCCTGCTTGTCCTCTTTGTGTTTGGTCAATGCCTTCTTGGTCTCAATGATACATTGAACTCATCTTTGTAGGCGGCCGCACCTCCCTTGGCACCTTCTTCTTCTTCTTCTTCTTCTTCTTGGCACCTTCCGGCCTCTTGTTGAGGTCTTCTTCTTCGTCATCACCATCATCGACATCAATGGTTGTAGTGATTCTTGACCTCTTCGGTGTAGTTCCATAGTTTCTTCTTAGCCACTTCTCATTGCCCTCTAGTTCCTTGTAACAATGTAAAAGCTTTGTGGACACCCTTCTTGTTGCGATGCTTGTACACTTCTTGTTGCAATGGCATATATTGGGTGATTGGTAGACCACTTGGTGGTGAATTGTTCACCGTCTCCATGGCGCCGGACCACCGATTCCAACACTCAAGTATTGCGTCCCAACGATGACTAAAAGAGCCTTGGGTGCTATAGGACGGTATCTTGACAACATGGCACTAGTGCTCTTCAATTCTTCGCCAAAACTTGTCCTTGCATTGATTGGTGCCAACCGGTGCATCAATCCAAACGGTCATCCAAGCATGGCACAATGCAATGTCGCCGCCACCTCGGTCACCTCTTCTCCGGCTTCTTCCACCTCGGTCAACTCTTCTTCGGCTTCTTCATCCTCTGCGGCGAAGATGCCTTAGCTATCACCAACGCCGAAGTTGAGCTCATCGAGGCCTTGGGTGTGCGAAGAATCCAATTGAGAAATGAATTCGACCACCCCAATCTCGGTGGCACTTGCTTGACTCTCGGTCATTTCATCGACCACGTCGCATCGGCCACTCGAGGACGGGCAGCACTGGCCGAGAGAGAAGCCATGGTCGTCAAGGAAGCCAGCGAAGCCTTGGCCTTGCGCAAAGGCGTCAAGGTCGATGCCGCAGTGACCTTCCTTTTCCTCTTCTCCGCCGCCGGCACAGACACAGTGAAGGCTCACATCACCGTCATCGTCTTCCGTGACCGCGGGCCGCTAGACACTAGCGCTAGAGGCAGCTTGCCCACGGCCGCGAGCTTGCCGGTGGCATTGTTGGTCGTTTCCGCCGGCCGCACCGGTCCGGTGTTGCCCAACCTCTTCCGCGGTATCGGCATCGTCACGGGGGGTCGAATCTTCCATCGATTCGCCGCCCAAAAACTCCAGCGGGCATGCAGGGACGAGCTCTGGTGCCATTCCGGCCGCGTCGGGGGAGAAAGGTGGCGCCGGAGACGATGGGCGGCGGTTTTAGGCGGGAGAGGTGGCCGGTTGGGTGGGAGCTCAATTTTTAGGGATGGACTGAGGCGGGGAGGAAAGATGAGAGAGGCGCCTCGATTTTTAGAGATCACTATCCTATCTTTCCTCCTCTAACCGTTTTTCTGCTTCGGCTAGAGTTGGCTTCGGCTTTTAGGTGCGCATATTTTCTTCTCTGTGTGTTCGGTTGGTGTCACCAAGTGAAATGTAATGGGATGTTGTGCACCTTGATCTTATTCCGGTGTTCAATTGGAAAAATGGAACCGGAAGAAGGTGGTTTCTCAAAACAAAATATTTCCTCCAGATCTGGAACGCACCCATTTCTTAAAATCGGTGAAATCTCCACATTCCTCTATGCTAAAGCCACCCACACTCACTTAACTTATTTATTCTCTGTAACTTTAACGCAGCGTAAGTTTAGCTTAAATTGAACACAAGCAACCCATTCTTCCGGAATGGAACAATAACATTACATTTTAGTTGGTTCTCAAACGGAACACACCACGAGTCTTTTTTTACTTCTGATAGAGAATACTGTAGTGGCTAGTGAGGGACGGTGCATGGGTCGGCGACTGGGATCTGCGCATGCAGTTTGACTGGAGGGGAGGTGGCCGGCATCGGCATGCATGAAGGAATGATGAAGGTCGGCCATGCCCAACGGCTTCTTCATGCGCAAGATACCCTCTCCCTCTCTCTCTCGGTAGGGTGAGGTTCATGGAGGTAGGGAGGAAACACACGCAAGAAGTGTAGGAGGATGATGATGATGAGATGTTGGAGGAGCACGGAAACCCAGCAAGCATCCGGAACCGGAGGTCAAAAAGCTCGCCCGTCGTCAAAATTGAAAAGCATGATGCAGCTCCGATCCGTCCAACAAAAGCTCGCCCTCATATTCCTTTGTCTGCCTGTCTGTCCGGCCTGCCTGCTACCGGGAAAAGAGAGATATTTTCTAGACTGTTGGGACTTGCAAGTTGGAGATTTCTAACATGGAATGTACGCACGTGACAGGCAGGTGGTGGATGGTTAATTTTGTCAAGGATGAACCATGAACCAAAGACATGTCACGTGACGGACGGGTCGAATCGTCAAACTAGCCAGTGTCAGAGCTACTACTAGCGCAGGGAATCTTGCGCTGGCCGGCTGCTGTTAGCTTAATTGGTCAAACTAAACACACTGTCTCTGTCGAGGGTTAGTAAAATTAGTAAGATTCCAAGAAGGAACAAGGTGGATCAGCTCAGCTACCCGCGCCGTTCGTACGTGGATGTCGGCTACGCGTAGTAGTAACACGTTCTATTTTCATACAGCTTTGCTTTCTGTCGAGACTCGAGACAACACTTGCTTCGATCTTCGACCTTGGCCTCGAAGAATAACGCAGCATTTCCATCTATATTCCTTGCTCATCGCTCTTCGAAAAGCTCTGATATGCTTGCCAACTAATTCTACTGAACTTGAGCTAGTATACAGAATTACAGATCGGGATTCGGTACTCGGTTGTTCCTTCAGCTGCGCGCCGACTTCCGGTTTGGCACCGGGAGAGGGTTGGTGCTACTACTTTCGCGTCGATAATATATATACGTACTTTCTACGGATTCGGTGACCTCGACATCACAATGGGCGACACAACGAAAACGATGCTTGATATGTCTAGTCTACCGTGTATGGCTTAAATTTACTCACTGGTGGAAAAATGGCCTTTGCGCGTTAATTAGTCGCGGTTGCGCACCGCCACCTATTATTCGTAAAGTCCCACCTTTAGTCGCGGTTTTACGAACTAAAGGCTCGTCCACGTGGGCGGCAGGCGGCGTAGGCGGAGGACCTTTAGTCGCATTTCGCCAACGACTAAAGGCCGATTTAGGGTTTTTCCCCTAACCTGGTTACTTTTAAGTTGTATTGTTTTATTTGTTTTGTGTTTTATTTTAATTTTGAAGGAGTTTCACATATTCTACGGTATACATGCATGTGAATGTACAATTTCAAACAAATTTGACATTAGAACCAAAAAGAATTCAAGAGGAATATACAATAATATATATTCAATATCGGACGACCACATATACAATTTTGAACAAGTTTCCATACATAATTTATAAGTGCATATAAAGTTCTACGTCCTCTACATAGTGTTCTCCTCTAGGATCGATGACTTGGTTCGCCAACCAGCTAGTTCCTCTTGAATTGGTCGGAAGAGCTGGACTAAGCGTCGCCCGGAGGTTAATCCTCTTGAGGTTGTTCTCAGACGGCTCCCGCTCGGTGGTGTATCTCCGGATCCTCTCACAAACATAGTATCCACATAGATTGGTCCGGTGGCTGAATATCCCTGGTCTTTGCCCTTTTAAATTGCGGCTCTTTTTTAAATTCACCGACCTTTTGATCTACGAACCGTCTCCAAACCCTACGAGGCAAAGAAAATTAAATGAACAAGAGAGTTATTAATAATTACTTTTGATATTAGGAAATGATGAACTAAATAGGCCGATCGATATAGAGCGCAAATGAATGAAAATAATTACTTTTGCATCATTTTTCTCATGTCGCCCCAAAGCGCCGAATCCATATTCAGAGAGTCGTGGACGAGAACTGTGGAGTTATGAATTTGAATTACTAGCAGAATCCAGTGGAACCTGTGGACACGATACACGCACATCATGCATAACTCATCGATTAGCCACATACCATGCATGGAGTAAACAAAGAGAATGTTCTCAAGACAGAAACACTCACCCAAAATGGTAAGGAAATAGAATATCACTTTTGAGTTCCTGTTTTGTAAGAAACCGCCACAGGTCTGCCTCCACGTCCCTGGGGTGGTGTTCTAACGTATATGAATTAACGATGTGTGGGTCAATGAACCCAACATCATGGATGAGCCTTATTCGCATTTCCCTTCTTCAATCGCATAATAGCGTACACAACAAGATAGTTAGGACAATATATATATATATATATATATATAGTGCGCAATGAACGAGATGGGGTAGAAATTAATAAATCACTTACAGAACATAGCAACCGATGATAGATTTGTCGAGCTCGCAGATTGAACAGCTGGAACAATTCATTCCGTTGAATTGTTATAGAGTAATGTTTGAAGTGATGCTCAGGTCTAACATCCGCATAAATATAGTCTCTGGCGTTTTTAAGTTTTATGTAACCCTTGTACCAATTTAGAGACCTTTCATTTGTCGAGGTAGATCCTCTTCCTGCGCAGGGAGAGGACCATCCTTCACATATCTAAATACTACGTCCTTCATTGCCACGTCATCAAGGCCTAATGCTACACGAAGAGTCAGACCTAAGTCTGCCGCTTGTTCTTTGGCTTTCGCTCTGTCAATCCATGTCTTTGCCGGCTGCTATGACATCAGGGGCTTATCCTCCGGACTCGGCTTTCACTATGAGCGGGGATCGGGTTTTGTTCCCGAGCTGGGCAACTTGTTTCCCTTTCTTTTTCTCGGCCTCCTCCAAGGCTTTCTTCTCCTGCTTCTCCGCCTCCTCTGCTTCCTGAACGTGAGTGCTTGCCTACGAAGTTCACGTTCATAGTCGTCGGGGAGATTCTTCGCGGCTTGGGACGGTGTGTTCAAAAATGTCTTAGCCCACTTCTTTTGCTCATCAGAAAATACTGGCTTGGGCTCGCCCTCTATTTTCTTCTTGCATCTCGCCTTCCATTTCTCTAAATCAGCAGCCGCGCCCGCCTCGACTTCCTCGGCACTACAATCCCAAGACCTCTTGGGGAGAGGCTTAAGTGATGGCTCCGGTATCTTTGTGGTTGCAGTAAGGGTCCGGGTTAATAACCCAGACTGCCACTTCTTCGCGGAGGTGGATTGGGGCGGCGTCGATCACCCGCCGGACGAGGAGGGCGGCGGCACCACCCGGAGGTGGGGGGCGCGTCGGCTTACCCGCCGGAGGTGTAGGTGAGCCACCACCACCACCGCTGCCACCACCACCGGAGGGGGTGGACTTGTTTGCCTTGGCGCCTCGCCTGGAAACTTCTTTTGCCACGAATGAACCGGCGCTTGACATCTCCAAGTCTTGTCGCCCCTTCGGGTGTAGCAATGTCAATGTCCGGGTCCTCAAACCCTTGGACTATCTCCTCCACCGTGACACGAGCATAGCCATCGGAATGGGGTTGTTGTGGTGGAGTGCTCCAGGTGGTAAAGCACGCCGGTGGCTACCTTCATGGACATGTTCCCGATAGGATAATACAGATGACATGCTTTCATCTCCTTTATATCGTCCACGGGGTAGCGAGGAGGCTCCGGTGCATAACCGACCACCGATGCTCCGGTGCGGTAATTTCGATCGTCGGTGCACCAGCCGGTGAGGCCTCCGTGGAGCCACGTTGCTTCTTCTCTGCTGGCTTCGAGATCCATTGGATGATCTTCATCTTGCGCCAGAGCATCTCTTTCGGCTACTAGTACACTCACGGTTTCTTCATCACATCCATTTCCGTTACCAGCTTCGCCACAACATCCGCATCCCGATCCATCTTTCTCTTACGGCTTCTGTAACCGTACGGGTCATCGTTCTGGGGGAACCCTACTTTCCACGGAATGTCCCCGGGCATGCCTCGTACACGTCCTCCGTGTTCGGGATTCCCGAGGCTTTTGTCGGGCGTCGTTCTCTCTGTTGAACTTGATCCTCCCTCTTGAGCATCCCTCATTGCCTCAATAAGCTTTTGGGTGGGTTTAATTATTTTGCCCTGATAAACACACTCCCTGTCTCCGGGTTCACGATGCCCATACCACCGGCTTTTGGCCCTTGGGTCCCATCCTTCCGTACCTGGACGGATTCCTCGCGCTCGGCTCGTTCTCCATCTTCTCCCACCTAGGCTGCCAAAAGCGATACCCTCCTGGCCCCATAATATGATTGTACTCCTTCTTCCCATTCTTCTTATTTTTTTCAACATTTCAAGGCTCCGATTTCTTTTGCTTCACAAATTCTGGCCAATCATGTTGCGGTTTCTCATATTGTCCTTTGAAATCCGGAGTCTTGCCCTGCTTGACAAAGTCATGGGCTGGATTTTGCTTGTATTTCCGGAATGCGTCGGCCATCTTAGAAAGAGCGAACTGTTTGACTAGCTTGCACCTCTCCTTGTTTTCCTGAATCTTGTTACCCGCCTCATCGTATCTGCGGTATTCGGAGGTAGAACAAAATGTTCTATAAGCTTCTTGAAGCAATCTTTTTTTGTTCTCTTATCGACAAAAGTGAAACCAAGACGTGCCTTCTTTGGCTCATTCCACTCTGGACGGTGATCGAGACGTTCTCTCTAACAACGGCTCCGCATTGGGTGATAAACTTGGTAGCGTTCTTGCTGGGCTCCAGCCTGCCGGTTGCTTCGTCGACAACCTCGATGGTGCATGTTTCGTTTGGTTTCATCGTCTTGGTTGCGCCACGCTTTGACGACGTGCTCGATTTTTTCGACGATCCGAGGGCTAAAATAAGAAAGAGAGTCGCGCGTTAATTAGTACACACATATTTATTCAAATCAGTTAGTTGTATCACGAGAGGCTCAATGTATATATATACCTCGGCGCCGGAGGTGGTTGCTACTTCCAATTCAAGATCGTTGTTTACCGACGTTTCTTCGGCATCATCTTGCTGACGGCGCCCTTCATCTTCACCGTCAAGGTTGGATAAGAAGAGATATCATCTTCTTCTTGTCCGGTCGGCACATATTGAATATCGCCGTTTATGATGCCGAACATATGGTCTTCAGCGTCCGGATCATAGTTGTCCATAATCGGGTCAGCTCTATCGTCCGCCATATGTCAGTCCTGAAAACATGTAGTCAAAACAAATAATTAAGTAAAGGAAGGGGCGGTGGCGGTGGCGAAAGGGCGGTGGCAAAAGGAGAGGGCGAGGAAGGGGGGGAGAGGGTGTCGCGGCGGATTCATCGGACAAGTGCCGTGGCGAGGGGGAAGGGCGGCGTGAACCGGTTGGGCAAACAGAAACGGTGCGGTCTAAATCTTGCGTATGTGCGCGACAGCGTCTCGTTGTGCGTGCCTGGTAGCGGGCTGACTTAGTGCGACGGGCGGATGGCGGTTATAAATTTACAAAGTTCTAAGTTTTTGTTATAAGTTACAAAGTTTTAAGTTTTTTGTTAAAGTATATTAAAATTAAAAATAACAAACAATTCATTAAACAAAATTTAACAATTTTAGTTACAATTTTAATTAACAAATTTTTGAGTTAATTAATAAAAACAAAAAAAAATGGAGGAGCGACGGCATGTCTCTCTCCATCCATCTCTCCTCTCTGTACTCTCTCCATATGGCCTCTAGCCGTACGACTAACTTGACGGGCCGGTGAGGCCGCGGCGCGCAGCTGACAAGCCGCGGCAGAGGCGCGCGAAAGCGCGCTATGTGGCAGAGGCGGCAGCGACGGCGCCGACGGCGCGATGGGCGAAGTAGGGGCGAGGGCGCGCGTGGCGCAACAATATGGCCAGCGGCGCTCAAGCACGGCGCTCGCGTCGTGAGCGTCGGAGCGCACAGATCGGCGCGAAAGGGCGTGACGGTGGACGATTTTCTCTGGAACGCAGCGGGTCACCAACCGCGACTAAAGGTACCCTTTAGTCGCGGTTGGTGACCCCAACGCGACAAAAAACTTTCCTTTTTTAAAGTTCCGCGGAAAATGGCCTTTAGTCGCGGTTAGCGAGGCCAACCGCGACTAAAGTATTTTTCAAATTAGTTTTCTTTTTCAAATTAGTTTTCTTTTTCGAATTACTTTTCTTTTTCAAATTACAAATAATATATCAAAAAGTAAAGAAAAATAAAACTAATTCATTTCAAAATCTGAAAAATACATATAATATATCAATAAATTCAGAAAAATAAAACTAATTCAATTAAAAATCTTAAAAATACAAATATTATATCAAAAAATTCAGAAAATTAAAACTAATTCATTTCTAAATGTTAAAAATACAAATAATGTATGAAAAAATTCAGGAAAATAAAACTAATTCATTTCTAAATCTTAAAAATACAAATATTATATCAGAAAAATCAGAAAAATAAAACTAATTCAATTCAAAATTTTAAAAATACAAATAATATATCAAAAAAATCAGAAAAAAAAACTAATGCAATTCAAAATCTTAAAAATACAAATAATATATCAAAAAATTCATAAAAATAAATTAATTCAATTCAAAAGTTCGTTGGCCCCCTCTTCCCGCCTCTTTCCTACGACCCATCTTCCCTCCTCGTCTTCCCGCCATTTCTTCCCTGTCTTCCCCTCTTTTCTTCCCTTCAATTGTTTCGCCAATTTCTTCCCCTCTTTCTTCCGCCAATTTTTTCCGCCAATTTCTTCGCCGCCACGCCTTTTCTCGCCTCATGTCCCGGCTCCATTTTTCCCGCCATTTGTCACTACATAGGTAGCCCGCATTATCATCTCTACAATCTCTCATCACTCTCTAATGGCTTCCACCGCACCCACCCTACCCAGCCCCAGTGCCTGGAGGAACTTTCTTCTCGAACTACCCTTGCCCTCCGGGCTACAGCGTCTGGAGCCTAAGCGGCGGCGGCGTGCCGGTCCCTCCGTCCCTCGGTACTGCGGGCCGGGCGGCCATCACGAACCACTACTACCTCGACCTCCACGCCGGAGGCGGCGGATGGTCCAGCATCCCGACTCAGCATGCCAGGACGCCTTCTTCCGTCAATCGGCGTGAGAGGCGCTCGCCCCGGTGAGGAGGGGACGGTGCCTCCTGGAAACTTCCCCCGAGGCCGGCCGTCGGCTATGATGGTACGGCCGGACTCTATGAGCGTCCATGTGGTTCATCACGGCCGGCGATATCCCTTTGCGCTACCCTCGATTCGAGCCACGACGCGCAGGCAACCGACGACAACCAACGAACGGCAAGCAACAGAAAGCGCGACTACCGGTACAACGGCGGCGGCTAAATACGAGTATGCATATTATACGCTTAGGCAGGAGACTAAATCACTCCAAATTTCATGTATGCGGGAGTATGACCCCAGTCCTCCAAATTATATCTTGGGAGTATGACTTAGTCATCAAATTTCATGTATACGGGGAGTATGACTTAGTCACTCAAATTTCATGTATCATCGGTGCTATCTCGAGTCAATTGAATCATTAGAAAATGGACACCAACACATCACAGATAATATAATTCATGATTCATTCAACAAAGTTTGGTACAATAAATTATTACACATCATTTCTTCCCTTGTCTCCCTGCTTGCTTACGATTGTGCCGTATCCATGGAGCATCCTCATCATTTAACTTAATGCTTGAGTCGGTGTTCACTTTGAAGGCGGAATTTCAGCAAACATATTGTAATCTTGACATGACTGTCTTGTCCTCCACTCCCAAGATGTTTCTTTTCCCTGAAAGAACAATGTGGCGCTTTGGATCATCGCACGATGTACTGATCGTTTTCTTATCTTTCCGTTTCCTCGGTTTGCTACTCATATCCTTCACATAGAAAACCTGAGCGACATCTTTCGCTAGGACGAATGGTTCGTCAAGATAACCAAGATTGTTGAAATCCACCATTGTCATTCCGTATTGCTGGTCCACCTTTACCACACCTCCTGTAAGCTTGAACCATTTGCACCGGAACAAGGGACCCTAAAGGAGGGTCCATAGTCAAGTTCCCATATCTCCTCTATGTACAATATGTGACCTTTTGCCCATTCTCGATTCCTGCATCAAAGCGGACACCATTGTTTTGGTTGTGTTTCTTTTTATCTTAAGGCGATCGTGTAAAATGTATTCCCATTTATCTCGTACCCTTGGAAAGTCGTTATGTTCGAAGATGGTGTCTTGGCCAACATGTACAGCTGATCTACAACCTTATCGTCCCTCATTAAATGTTTTCTCAACCAACTGCGAAAGTCTCCATGTGGGCCTTCCCAATCCAGGATTCAGGCTTC
Organism: Lolium multiflorum; assembly: GCA_030979885.1. Lineage (NCBI taxonomy): Eukaryota > Viridiplantae > Streptophyta > Magnoliopsida > Poales > Poaceae > Lolium > Lolium multiflorum. The sequence goes on from CM061750.1 coordinate 199,692,082, forward strand.
CCCGGGTTGTCCAAGCGTAAAATATTCTTGTGTTTCTCAAAGTACGGAGCCACCAAGGTGGAATTGGTCAGAACTGTGTGGGTGCTTCAGTCGGAGAATGGCCGTCCATACATATCGTTGATTTCCTTCCGATCGTGCCTTTTCCACTTAGTCTCCCCTCGTGCCGCGTTTGAGGAAGACCAATCGGCTTAAGGTAGGAACAAAGTCAACACAAAACTCAATTACCTCCTCATTTCCATAGCCCTTGGCGATGCTTCCTTGGCCTAGCACGGTTACGAACATATTTCTTTAATACTCCCATGAACCTCTCGAGGAACATATTGTGTAGAAATACGGGACCAAGAATGGAAATCTCATCGACCTAGGTGACCCGAGGTGCGTCATAATATTGAAGAAGGATGGCGGGAACACCAACTCGGCGACAAGACATTGGACCACATCGTTATGTAACCGTGGTAGAATGGATTGATTACCTTCGAGATTGCATTGAGGAATGCACATAGCTTCACAATGGCTACTCGAACATTTTCCAGGAGCCCTCAAAACAATCGGAAGCAATTGCGTCATAATCACGTGGCAGTCGTGAGACTTCAGGTTTTGGAACTTTTTCTCCGCCATGTTTATTATTCCCTTTATATTGGACGAGAATCCCGACGGGACCTTCATACTGCTCGGCATTCAAAAAAGATGACCTTCTCTTCTTTGGTCGGAGCGTAGGTGGCACGACCTTGAAACCGTTCGGATACGGTCATCGGGTCTTTCAAACTTTGCTGGTCCTGCCGTGCTTCCTTTGTATCATTTGACTTCCCATACACGCCCAAGAAGCTTAGGATGTTCACGCAAATATTCTTCGTAACGTGCATCACGTCGATTGCGGAGCGGGACTTCTAGGACTTTCCAATATTCTAGCTCCCGAGAATATAGATTTCTTCTTCACATGGCTACGTGCCAGTAGGCTCCCTTCGGAACTGATTGTCGCCGGGACCCTTTCAAAGATGACTTTCAAATCCTTGACCATATCAAATACCTCGGGTGTGTTCTGCAGGGCTTCGGTGGTCGTCCCTTGCCGTTGTAATGCTTGCCTTTCTTTCTTCTTGGATGACCTTTCGGAAGAAATCGGCGATGCCCAAGGTACCGTTCTTCTTATAATTTGGCAAATGTACACTTTGAGTCTCATGTAAGCATTGCGTGCATGCATTGTATCCCTTATTTGTGTCCTAAAGGTTACTAAGAGCGGGCCAATCGTTGATGGTTACAACAACGCTCGTAGGTCAAATTCCTCTTCTTTGTGCTCATCCCACACACGGACACCAGGTCTGCCCCACAAGCTGTAAAAGTTCAAACTAATGGCCTTAGGTACACATCGATGTCGTTGCCGGGTTGCTTTGGACCTTGGATGAGCACGGCATCATAATGAACTTCCGCTTCATGCACAACCAAGGAGGAAGGTTGTAGATGCATAGAGTCACGGGCCGGGTGCTATGGCTGGAGCTCTGCTCGCCAAAAGGATTCATGCCATCCGTACTTAGACCAAATCTTATGTTCCTTGCGTCAGCTGCAAAATCTTGAACTCTGTCGATCTTTCTCCATTGCGTTCCATCTGCGGGGTGTCTCAACTCCCGTCCGACTTCGGTCCTCTTTGTGCCATCGCAACAACTTGGCATGCTCTTTGTTCATGAGCAGACGTTTCAGTGGTATTATAGGAGCATACCACATCACCTTGACGGAACCTTCTTCTGGGTTTCGGCCCTCAACATCGTCACTAGGGTCATCGCCTCTGATCTTATAACGCAATGCAGTGCATACGGGCATTCATTCAAATTCGTGTATTCACCGGTAGATATGCGGTCGTTGATGCATGCATGTATCTTGAGAACCTCTAAACCTAGAAGGCGAGACAACCTTCTTTGCTTCGTGCATCGGCGGGCAACTCGTTATTCTTTGGAAACATATTCTTCAACATTTTCAGCAAGTCTTCAAATGCCGAGTCGGCTACACCCGTGCCTTCCATTTCAGCAAATCCGGTGTGCAGCCCAGCTTTTCAGACCATCATCGCATCCGAGTGCAGCGCCTTCCTGTGATCCTCTAACATGCGATCCAAATTCTCCCTCTCTTTTTCAGTTTCGCGGCGACTCCGTGCATCGGCAATGGTCCGACCAAGATCATCAACGGGATCATCGTGCCTCTTCTTCACCTTCCCCTTCACCTTCCCCTTCACCTTCGCCATCCTCCATGAAAGTATCACCGAAATGAGCAAGATAGCTTTCATGAAATCATCCCCTTCTTCATCTTCTTCCATTATAACCCCTCTTTCTCCATGCTTATATAGCTTGGCATGAAACCGTGCCGAAGCGGTGCAGTGAACATCTCTTGAGGAAGAGTAACCGATTCTATACATTTAACACATGAATAGATAAGAACTGCTTGTTTGCATTAGCCACTACGAGGAAATCTTCAAACCCGTGAACTCGCCGGAGAGTCGGTTACCGTACATCCATTGTCGATTCATCTGCATTATTATAATATAAAATATATAATTAACCATCATGCATTTGTTAAACTAACTAGCTACAAACAATATAAATTAAACAATGAACTACACACACATGCACATTTTATCAACGACACATCAAAGGTTCAAGTTGCTAACCGCGATCGAGGAGGAAAAATAAATGAGAAAGCTCAAGTGTGGCTCCAACACTTCATATCATGTTTGTTTCATGCTCTTGGGGCATTTCATCAAACACCTTATGTGCATAAGAGGAACCAAAAGCAAACCTAACACCCACTTGTGAAGCTTGTGAAGAAAATGGCACCAAATGGCTAAGTGTTGGCTGCTGGGTAGGTATATATGAAGCGGCTTTGCCGGTTGCGAGACCAACGCGACTAAAGGCCTTCGGAGCACCTTTAGTCGCGGTTGGCTGGCCAGCCGCGGCTAAACCAGCTGGCCACCGCCCTGGGCCCAGGCCTTTGGTCGCGGTTCGCCTCCCGAACCGCGACTAAAGGTACCATTAGTCGCGGTTCCTTTACCTTCGCGACTTATGGGGCTCACCGGAAGCCTGTTTTTCTAGTAGTGACTGGTACATCTGTCATGTTGCTTTCGTTAAATAAACTCAACCAGAAATTGCTTCATACTTCAACGACATTATTAGAAGCCTAGGTTACGTAAGGAAAACTAAACATGAAGTAGCAAAACAGATAATGTGGGGATTGCTAATCTAAAGTTCCTCTTACCCTAGTTCGAGAGCATGTTTGGACTACGGATCAACTTCCACAAAAGTGGAGTGTTTCTTTCCGGGACTAGCACCTTTAAGAAAGCAGCATCACAAAGATGCTTACGTTGTCCTCCCATAGGGGATAGACCAAATTATGGCAAAAAGCTGGAAAAACTATGGGTTATAGCGTTGGACTATGTCCAAACAGTTAAAAATATCGCGGCTCCTTTCACAAAATAACTTCAAAGAAATACGATAAACCTTGCATCAAGCTAGATGGGTTTGAGACTCGTGTGAGTTGTCGATGGGGCAAACCAACTTATGTGGTCAAAGATCCCGTAAATTAGAATCTTAGAAAACAAACCAAAGTAACTTAGTTGAGAGGAACATTAAACTCCCAATCTGCCTGCAGATGCAATTCTCTCATAGATATTGTATACCAGGTTGATTATATTTTAATATGTTATGTGCGGCTCTGTATGAGAAAAGACATCGTCCTACATGGCAATCTTTAAAGAACACACATGTATGAGCTATAATGTTGATCAAAGTGTGCGAACTTGGGTGAATCTCTAGTAAGCTCACGAAAGGCTGATGAGTATGATTTATAAGCTCCACACGAGGGGAAGCCTATGAAAGCCTAGTATCGGAACATTAAGTGAAACTTGATGCACAAGGCTAACAATTCAAGGTTAAGTCCATTGCAATTCAAGGTTAAGTTCATTGTTCAGTTGCAGTTAATCGTAGGTTCTTTTTTAGGTGAAAATTCAACTTAATAGTGTCCACTTAAATACGGGTATATTAAACACTGAACGGAACAAATATGCTAACTGATGTGCATCTAAGATCAGGAATGGGATTGTTGGATGCAGATGGGTTGTGGCCTATTATGCACAACACATATAACCTAAATTGTTGAAATCTGAAGGCCCATCTATGGTGGGAGCTTTGGACACAGTATCGGATTGCTAGTTGGGAGGAAGTTTGAGCGATTTATAAAGTAAGATCTTCCCATTCCACTAAGCCAGTGAGAAAAAAAGGAGTCCGTGTGCACTCCTCCTCCACTGCTGCCCACCTCGCCACGCGTCATACGTGTGTCGTGTCACTCGAGTTCAAGTTCAAAAGCAGTTGTGTGGTTTTTTTTTTTGCTCAGTGCACCGGCTAGGGTGTGTACGTGTCTGCACGCTTGTGCATGCTTGACACGTACCCAGCTTTGAGAGTCTTCCTCCGCCGCTTGTTGGTTCGGTCAGTGAGACGCTTCCATGTCCCAAGCTGTACTGGGGGAGATGGAACAGATCACGAGTGTGCTAGACCACTCTCCTATATGTCTCTCTTGTCGTGCGTTCCTTTCATACGTCGTCCTCTGGTCTTTACGATCCCGGCGGCTGTATGCCTGGCCGTCCAGGAGAGCAGGCCTACGCCGACCGGTGACATCTTGCACTTGAAGGTGGGTGATAAGATTTCTAGGAACCGTCCTGACGCGACTGCTCATTGTTGTTCAAGTTCTTTATCTCCGATTTACTTCATCTTTGTCGGCTTGCTGCTTCATTGCAGATCTTTGTAGATTAGGCGACCCCGACACCACCATGAGCGACCTCAACAACAAAGCAAGTGTGGCGATCTTCCCGGTCATGATGTCGGTGCTCATTCTCTCTTACATCGCCATTGTTTTTATTCCATATGCAGATCTAGTAGATGTATTCAATCTTATGCATGTTGTTAAGTCGGCTAATGCTTGCATGATGTAAATTTTTGTAATTAAACTTACTCGAAAATTGTAAGAGCATCTCCACCGCCCCCTCCCCCCCCGATAGCGTTACCGACAGCAATTTTGCGGCCGGGAGCGAAAACGGGCTCGCACCGGTGCGCCCCAAACGGCGCCGGCGATTTTTGGAGCCCAATAGAAGCGCCGGCAACCCCGTGCCGGCCCCTTCGCCAAGGGCGCGAATCGGGCGCGCCGGCGCCTCGCGAGGCTAAAATTTTTGGGCATGGGAGCCGCCTGTCAGCCACACAACAACAAAATATACATCTTCTCCCCCAAAACCCCGTCCCCTCCGCCATTTCTCCCGCCAGCCGCCCCATCTCCTATCTAGCCTCCAACCCGAAAAACACTCGCAATGGCACCGAAGAGAAAGGCATCGGTGAAGGCAGCGAAGGCGCCGACAAAGGCGCCGCCGAAGACCCGCACCGTCGCGCCGAAGGAGAAGCCGGTGAACATCTCGCAGGAGGACTGGGACACGGAGATGGACCGTCGCGCCTTCATCACGGCCGACCGCAGGAGGCGCCGCATCGCCGCCCTCGAAGCAGTGAAAGCGGTGGCCTATGCGGAAGCGTGCCTGAGCTTGGCCGGCGGCCTGAACATCATCTCGAGCTCCCGTCGTCGTCGGGCTACTATGCGGGGTACACCGCGGATGCGCTGTCGATCTCGCAGATGGACGGCCGCGCCCGCTACTCCCCCGAGTTCGGCGACATCAACATGACCGTCGACAACAACGGCCCGTTCTCGCCTGAATCAACGGCTCGGGGCAGTGGCGCCTTCCGCTTCCCCGACCTGAGCGATTCGCCTGATCTGCGCTGCACCCAGGGCCACGTGACGGACGGCACTGGCCTTCCCCGCGACCTCTTCCCTGATGACGGCACGCGCACCCAGCAGGTGTTCGGCAGCACGTCCGGCGCGTCCATGGGGCAAGATGAGGTTCGTTTCCTTTCTTTCTATGTATTGTGTGCATCGTAGACACCGGCAGTGACTAAAAGTTTGCAACTTTATGCGTAGATTTCCGGCGGGGAGGAGATCCTGAACGGCATCATACGCGGCCATGCCTACGAACCCCCGGTCGACGACTACGAAGATGAGGCCGACGAGGACGAAGTCTAGGAGGAGCTGATCGACGCTGAGGCCGGCACGAGCGTGAGGAGGACCCGCGGGCGTTCCGCCGGCACTCGTGGTCCGAGGTGGAGGTCCTTGGAGGACGAATGCCTCATCGAGGTGTGGAAGAAGTGAGTTTTTGCCCCATCACCGACGCAAACCAAACCGGGGGCAAGTACTACAAGCGCATTCTCGATTGTTTCAACGAGAAGAAGAACTATGGTGATTACGCCACCATGGAGATGAACCGGAACGAGGGCGCCCTCTCTCACCGTTGGAACTTGATCAAGGCGTCGTGTAGAAAGTTCCACGGCTACTATGAGAAGATCAATGCACGGAAGGAGAGCGGCAAGACGATGGTGGATTGGGTATGATCTACGCCTATCTTACTTGCATATGAATTGATGATCAATGTTGTTGCATATGAATTGATGATCAATGTTGTTGCATATGAATTGATGATGCATATGAATTGATGATCAATGTTGTTGCATATGACTTGATGATCAATGTTGTTTCATTGTTTTGCATCATATGTTGTTAGATGCGCAATGCCCTCGAGATGTACAAGCACCAAAACAAGGACAAAGACTTCCCGTTTATGCATTGCTACAACAAGCTCCAAGGTTGCAAGAAATGGGATGACCTCCTCTCCACTCTCTTGAAGGACGGGGAAGATGGGCCGGTCGATCCAGCCGGTGCCTCCACCGGGCGCCCCATTGGCAACAAGAAGGCCAAGGCCGACAGGAATGCGGCGCCGGTTTTGGCAGCCATGGACGCCTCCATCGAGAAGATGATCACCTCCTTCTCGGTGGAGAACAAGGAAGCTGCCGATAGAGCCGCCGTCGTATGGAAGGTCATTGTCAACACCCGGATTTTTAAGTCCAGATGCCTATTATGTCGTACATCGCAATCCCAGGAAGATTGTTGTTGCGAGACATAACAGTTGAATACCATAGAGTCATCATTTATTACAACACATAATGTTTTACATCCATAGATCACATGATCCAATATTACACAAATAGTTGATCTAAACGATCAACGAACACAAATAAGTAGCGGAAGCGTCGTAGTAGGTGGAACTATCTATCCACGGGCCAACACTTGACGTTAGAAGCATCCTAGTTCCGGTAGACGTCCTGCTGACCGTCATCCTCATAGTGTTGCTCCTCTTCATAGTCGGCATTGGAATAGCCGAGGGACCATGAGTAGAAGTACTCGCAAACTACTACTAATGTAAGTAATTATCACGTTTAAGGGTTGCTAAGCTCTAGGTTTATTTGCATAAAGCTAAGTTTAGTTCATAAACATTTAGTAAGATGCTTGAATCTCTAGACTAACTCAAGTGGGAACATTACTGTCATTCCCACAACATCCGTTGTGTTTTCAAAATTCAAGTCACCATTCAAATTCACCATTTCTTTTTAAGATAAGTTCTGACAACGGAACAGTATGGCATTTCCAATCGTCCGTAACCGTGGACAGTATCGAATAGGTTTAACACTCTGCGAGGGTGTACTCTTGTGCCACAACTTTTGATTACATCCGTCGAGATAACCCCGAATCATCGAAACTCAGTACGCGGATCATCAACCATAACTTTTCACTTAGATAACCTAGTATAGGCACCTCTCCCCATGAGTTTGGCCTCCCGGTGAAAACAAACCGTCAACCCGGGAGCTGCAGGCTTGGGTCGTACATTCACCTCATATTCACATCATTTCACTTTCAACGGAGGCAGCCTCGACATAACCCCTATGATGCTTGTTTAGCGGGAACCCATACTAAACTACATAAGTTTCTAGTTAAGCCCTACCCATAATCAGGTATTGTGGGGGTACTTGTATAATTGGAAGGGTATCGCATCCGAACCCAATCATCAGTTTTCACAAATTTTCACCTAGTCATTCAAGTCACTTTCACTTTCAAATTCCTTCAAAGTCATTTCATTTGACCTTGTTCCCATCTAGAGTAGTCAATTTTATTTATTTAGCAATAGCATCTAGTCATGAGGGGGTGCTATCTAGCTTTATTTGCTTATGCTAACCTTGATATTCTTGTTCTATTCTAGACCAAGTGAATCATGAATCAAAAGTAAACTTTGAAATACAATACTTAAAATAATAACAAAGTAAAACATGGGATAGTATCCTTAAGCATAAAGTAATATGTAATGGTGCCTTGCTCATGAAGAGCCTTGCATTAAGGTGACTTGCAAGAGTATTAGCTTGCCTTGGTTGGGATAGGAGTCAAAGTTTTCCTCCTCCTCTTGGGTGTAGTCTTCCTCCTCCGGGTATTCCTCGAGACTAGCGTCTATATACGAATACAAGGTATAACGATCACCACACAAACTTAAGTGCTAAGCTAAACACACCAAAGATTCACACAAACCTAAGCTAGCATCACATCTTTATCAACATGGTGATTGACTTAATTTTATGTTAAAGAAAAATAATTTCCTCTCATTATAAATGTTAATTTTTATTTCTATTTATTTCTTTGGAGAAATAATTTCCTCTCATTGAATCCTATTAAGATTTAATCTCTTCAAATAATAATAAGGTATGAGTATAGGTTGACCAAGGTCAACACCTCATATCTATTATTTGAGAGTGTGATTTAAATGAGGGCTAAGCCTCATGCATTTTCTTACTAGCATAATAATGATTTAATATCTCTAAGTAATCAAGCATGAGGTTTATTAGACCAAAGTCAGTACCTCTATTTGAATTACTTAGGATCACAATTTAACTGAGAGAATAGCTCTCATACCATTTACTAATTAATTTAAGGTGGTTTAAATGAACTATAAATGGCTACATATCCATTATATTTCTCTAGGCCATGATCATACAAAACACTATGTTATATTTTTGCAGAAACAATTAGAGTATATAAAATGTGATTTATGAGAGTTGGAATCAACTTAAAATCATTTATAGATAATTTTTAATATTTATTTGAAGTTGGAAAAGGATCTGCCTTGTTATTTTTGTTATTTAAATTATACAAATAATTTGCAAGTGAGGTCAGTGGCATTGTTTAGATAATTTCCTAAGCTTTCTAAATATATAAAATTTACTAAATTTGGTTCATTGGATTTTGTTGTATTTGAATTTGAAAAAGCATCTGCAAGTATATTCGAATTAAACAGAAAAATTGGATTTGAATTAACTGGGCTTGGCGGGAAGACTAGATGGGCTACACGGTGAAAAAGAGGTGGGCCGGCCAGCAGCGTTTCGCCCATGCGTGGGCCATCTGACGAGGTGGCTCCACCTGTCAGCCTCATTTACACACCGAATCGGTACGTTTAACGTGGGGCGTAGGATTAGGTCCAGATCCGCGCTCCACGACGATCGTCTTCTCGTGAAGGCGATGTCGGACGGCGAGCCTAGGGGTCGGAGGGACGTGCGGCGTTCCGCGGGGCTCACGGTGCGGCGGTGTTGTCGAGTGAAAGCGTCTGTAGCGATCGCGAGGCTCGGGCGGCGTGAATCGGCGACGGTGATGCGGGCTTCGGCGACCTTCGGCTTCAAATTGGAGCAGCTCCGGCGACGATTTGGTGTGTGGTTTGGTCGAGGCGAACCAGTGAGGTGAGGCGATCGTGATGGTGTGAAGGAATTGGACGCGGGAGGTCTCTATTTATAGAGCGGTGATGGTGCTGTGGGTGCTGCAAGGGTTCGTCGACGGCGTGGCTTCTCCAGCGCTCGAAGGGGCAAACGGAGGACAGCACTTGAGTGGAGACGGCATGGCGAAGCTCTGGGTACAGCTGACGCGTCCAGGGGGCGATGGGACGGCTCAGGCTCTTGGTGATCATGCCGCAGTACCCGCGGCATGGTTCCGACGAGGGCGACGGCGATAAGGCGGCCGACGGTGCTCGAGTGTGGCTAGCAAGTAGGGGTGCTGGTGGCGATGCTCGACGTAGGGGATGGGCTGTAGGCGAGGACGAGAGCGACGGTGCATCGCCATATTCTGGCGCGTCCAGTGCGCGCTCACCGCGTGCACTGGCATGCCACGACATGTACTGGGCGTGCATGGGCGCGCTTGGTGCGGCCAATGCCGTGCCTTGGCGAGCTTGGGCCATGCTGGTTGATGATCAACGTGTACCAGGCTTGCTCCAGGACATGGTGTGTGAGAGAGAGAGAGAGAGTCGAGCCAGAGAGAGAGAGGGCATGGTGGCCGGCATTGCCATGGCATGGTGTAGTTTAGGGTTTCTCTTCCCTTCAAACAGCACGGGCCAGTACTGGAAATGATGGAGATGATCAACAAGATTCACCTCTGGTTGAGGCCTAGGACTGTTGGACAAAGCAATGTGTGATCAATTCTGGTTTGTGCCTGCCAGGTGCTCGACGGAATGGCCGAAAGAGAAAAACATTTGAAATTTTGAAATATTTTTGGTGGAGCTCATTGGTATAATTAATGTGAACTAATGATGGTGGTGTTAGCCATTTTAGTGTTAGTTTGCAAAGTTTCCAAAAAGTGCTCATCTTCACTTTACTCTCATATTGCAATTTGTTTTATTTACTCAAGTCAATCTAGTCAGAGTCAACCATGGTGGTCAACATCAAAGTTACTCACCTTGACATGCTCTTGGATGAGGTGGAAAGGGTGAGGGTTGTTTAGTTTAGAAATCTTCCAAATTACTGGTGCAAAGAGAGCAACATTTTATAAATAGACAATTTGACCATTATCACATGTATGTAGGTTTTGCAAATTTCCTTGATTTGATTCTTGTTTCTTTGATGCAATTGGGTTTGTTTTTGATATACAAAGGTTTTACAAGCAATAGTTCAAGCTATGGTGGCCTTTGTTGATGATTTGAAATATTGGCTTAATGGGTATGTGAGGGTTTATGCTATTTTTGCATTTCTTGCTTTTCTCTCAAATTGAGATGATATGATCATGGTTTAGGGTTTAAGTACCATTGATCAATACTAATACACTCATCATGGCAATTGCACACAAAATGCACACACTATGCATGAAACTATATGTAGCACTATATGTGTAATAAAAGTTTTTGTTTGTTGCAAAAATTGAGTATTTGAAATTCTCTTCTCATTATTTCTTTATTGATGAAAACTTGGGATGTTACTGCCCTCCTCGACAAGCAAGATGGCAAGATCGAGTTGGAGAGGAGAGGGTGGAGGCGGCGAAGATGGAAGCTTACGCCGCTGCCATGAAGGCCACCAACGAAGCGACGCAGCTATCGTTGGCAAAAATGTCTCAAGAATCGAAGATCTTGATGGCCGACTTGAAAAAGATGTACCCCTTGGCGCGGGCGTGGCACGAGATGTACCGCGAGCGCATCGGCCAAGAGGTGATGGCGGCGCGAGCTGCATCGGTGTCTCCCCCGGCACCATCCATGTTCATGTCTCCCGGCACCGTCCCCGTTCATGTCTCCCGGCACCGTCCAGTTCATGTCTCCCCGACACGTCCCGTTCATGCTCTCCCCGGTACCGTGCAGTTCATGTGCCGCCGCACGTCGACGTTCATGCCTCCCGGCGACCGTGGATCTGTTGCGCGACGGAGCTGCCGCGAGGCCGCCGATGAGGAAGTCGTCGAGGTTGCGCCGCCCGTGACCTCCTTCATTTGATCATGTGATCAAGTGGCCGTATGTTGGCCCAAACTTCTTATTCCAAAACCTATTCGTATTTGGTGGCCGTGTGTTGGCCCAAACTTCTTATTCGTAGACTTATTCGAATTTCTATGGTTGTGTTTGAGATTTCAAATTCAAATTATCTATCGGGGCCGCTTGTTTGGGGGCGGCCGGTGTGGGAGCAGCTCCCCAAATGAAGGATGATGTGCCGGCGTCCCCCAAACGGAGATGTCGGCGCCTCTGCTGGCGTCTATTTGGGGAGCGCCGGTGGACATGCTCTAAACAATCTAAGGGCATCTCCAGCGGGCCGACGCATTTCGGACGTCCGAAATGTCCGTTTGCGTCGGCCCGCGGACGCGATGTGGCCCAGGGCGACCGTTTGCGTCTAGGGTACCTCCAGCGGTGCAGACGCATTTTTTAATTGGGGACATCGTCAAGGTCGCTAATGGCGTTTTACGTCCCACCGACGACTGCCGCCGGCGATTAACTGTTCCCGTGCGACGACGATCCTTCCCGCGCGCGACCAATACATTGGCAAGTTTCGCCGGCGTTTCGCGCGCGAAATGACCTGTGCGCGTTTCCCGCCCGCCGTGGCTATATGGTGGACACGGGGCGAGGCGCACCTCAAGCTAACCCTAGCATCCATCCATGGCCGACCACATTAGTTGGGAGCACGTTGTTTAGATGTGCCGCCAAGTCCACCCGGAGGAGGAGGAGGAGGAGGAGGAGAAGGAGGTAGCCGCCGCCGGTGTTGAGGCCCAGCAGCTAGACCTCGACGCGGCGGCGGCAGAGGCCGAGGTTGCGAAGGCGGTGGCGGAGGCGGCAGAGCGCGCCGAAGGGCGCCTCGCGGCGCCGGGCGGAGATCCCCAACGCCATGGCCGAGCTCGCCGACGCCAGGGCCGAGCTCGTGGAGGCGCGGGCGGCCATGGCGGCCCCTCCGGCGGACGCCTTCATCCTCGACATCGCGGACGACGACCCCCCCGTGCCCAGCCGCTTCGAGTGCGCCGGCGACCGGCGGGTTCGCTCGCGTGCCGAGTCCCTGGTGGGGACGCCCGGCGCCGTCGGGCTTTGGTGGCGGAGGAGGAAGCCCAGAGCTATGCGACGGCCATGGCTCGTGGGTTCATGTGCTCCGACACAGGACTCGCTCCCGAGCGTAGCCCCTTCTCCCGCGGTGAGCGGAAGCAGGAGGCGCGGTCGCCATCGCCGCGAGGGAAGCGGTGGCACATGCGGCTAGGGACGGGGCCCGCCCGTCGCCCAGGCGGAAGTGGTGCAGGCCGCGTAAAGGACGAGATGGCGGCGGCGAAGGTAGCGGCGGCGGAGAGGCGGCGGTGGAGGAGGCGGCGGCGGCGGGCGGAGGCCAACTCCATGGCCAGGACACTCATGTGGGACTCCTCGGCCGAGGCCCTCGAACGCCGCAGCCGGCACGAGGAGGTGTCCGTCTGCGGCGTGCGCGGCGCCGAGCGGCGAAGTGGCTCGCGCCAGCGACAGCGCCAATCCCTCGCGACGATAGTAGGGCGCGCTGCGAGTAACCGAGGCCGCAGAGGCTTTGGCGGTAAGGTACGGCCGTCGTAGTTTCGGTTAACTCACTAACCATCTACCGTAAAGATGGTCCTTTGGCCAATCAATAGTAATGAAAAAACTTTTGCTAATATCTTGCCGACCGGGCTCGGATGCACAACGGATATTTTCCGCGATCGCAGGCGTCCCGACGCAAACCTGGCGCATATTTGGGCCAGGTTTGCGTCTTCGCGAACAGCAGTCACTTGCGTCGCTTTGGAGGCAGGGCCCAGACGCATTTCGTCTGACGGACAACGGTCGCTCAGCGACCATTGCGTCGCGCCCAGCGACCATTTGCGTCGCGCCGCTGGAGATGCCCTAAGAGAACCTGGCTTATTTATGCTAGAATTCGAAACATGTAAACACGTAGCACTCTAGGCATCATCCATGGCTACGAAGCAAGCAGCAATGAATCAGCGCATGCAGCGGAGGTTCACGTACGGAACATATCCACCGTCGGATCTCATGGGATCTTGAAGTTAACACGCCGTGCATATGCAGTTGCTATCTTGATGAACAAACATGTCGTACTATGCATCTGTGTAGTACTAACTCACTTGAAGAGAAGGTACACGGTGGTGGATGGCAATTGAAGACCTTGCAGTTGCTGTTGCAGGCCAGGCATGGCTATTAATTCGCGGTAGTGGGAAATGGACGGGCGAGGGACCGGCGGGCGCAGGCAGCGTTTATGAGAGGAGCAATGGCGGTACTGCTACTGTAGTCATGAGGTTCAAGTGAGCGATTCTGAGGAAGATGATAGGGGGACAGCCAGTCCTGCATGTCTTACCACATGAGTAGTAATGCAAGTGCAGGGTGCGGAAAGATGGAAATTCATGGCCTAAACTGCACCGGCAGCAACACCCAACAGTTCCTCTTAATTCTCCTCCTCCGCCTCTCACCACATGGTGGACACACTCATCAGTCATCACCATCAGTCCCACGCTTGCCAGCGTTCTCATTACAGAAATGAGACATTTTATCAGGAACTTTGACAAAGCGGCATATTTCGAAGATAAGAAGGAAAGAAGAAATATTTAAAAGGGAATGCAATAAGAGATCTGGATCGTCGTCTATTTCGCATCCCCTCGAGGAAAGATAGTCGTGCAGATTAAATCGGGTGGCTCCTCCACCTGCATCAACGTCATCACCCTCACCACCATGATGAACAGGGATCAGTCCATCAATGTACTATGGGTTTATTTAAGTAGTTTCTAGCATCTATTTCTGTCTCTCTATGCACTTCACTAATTAGAGCCATGTGTTGATTTAAATGATTGTGGTCATATATGTATTACCTTGGTAGATCTTTTCTTATGAGATGAGCTATGAGTGCAATTGAGATTTATGTGCATGTTGTATATGTAGATGGCATACGTTAGAACATCTCCAGTCGCGTCCCTCAAAGCGTCCCCAAACAGCACTCGATTTAACGTTTGGGGACGTGTTTCCTTCGTGCCGTGTTTAGAGGACGTCGCTTCCCAGCCGCGTCCCCCAAACAAAATTTTAAATATTTAAAACTTAAGCGAATTCATTCAAACTTGCTATATATTACATAGATTCGAACGAAATTCGATAAAATTTAAACTAAACCCTAATCTAGTAGTACTTGCGGTGGCTAGAGGCGTCGTAGTACTGGAGGAAGTTGTACAGGTTGACGACGACGTCCTGCTTGCTGCGCTCGTCGGGCTCGTCGACGGGCTCGTCCTTCACCACGCCGCTTGGTCCAGTCTCGTCGTCGTCATGCTCCTCCTTCACCTCCGGCTTCGGGATGAGGAGGGCACCGCCGGCGCGCCTTTGCTGCTGCCGGCTGACGTTATTGCCGCCGCGCCTCGGATTGACGGGCGGTGTCGCGAACTCCGTGTCCTCCTTCACCTCGAGCTTGGGCACGGTGTAGGGCGTGGCGCGGTGCGACGAGGGTGCCAATCGCGCCGGCCATGACGAGGAAGAGTTGGAGGAGGATGAGTACGTCCTCCTCGGCTGCCAGCGCACTGCCGAGGTAGGAGATGGTGGCGGCGACAACGGCATCTCCAACCTTGGCGCGCCGTTATGGATGCCGTCGACGATGTAGGGTGCGCCCCGGAACACCCCAGAAGAGGAGGTGCCTCTCCTTGTTCCAGTTGTTCCACCGGCCAATGAGGCCAGCGGTGCTGTTCATCTCCACGTCGTGCTGCGCCTGGAATAGGCGACCCACAAGGCGTCCTTGTCGATGGCCACCCAAGTTGGATCGGACCGCTCGTCAGCGGTGAGGCGAGCCCACCGGGCCCTGATCGCGTCCCTCTAGTGCTCCGTGCCCGACGACGGCGGCGGCGGGACGCCTACGCCGTTGACGGCCATCCTCCACCCGTCGCTGCTTGGCAGGCGCATGTCCGGCGGGATGGGATATCCCGCGCGGTACAGCGCCCACGCCTCCGCCACGCTGACGCTGCCGCGGCCAAAGCCATTTGCCGCGGCAATCTTGCGGGACGACGACATTGAAGGAGGAGGTTGGGAATGGCGAGGGAGGAGGAGATTTGGGAAATGTTGGAGCTGCGAGAGATTGGGATGGGGACAGAAGGAGGGGCGCTCTTATTATGCAGCAGCGCCAGGCGAAGCGGCAGCGGGGCGTTGGACGCAATAAACGCCGGCGCGGATGGCCACGCGGCCATGCACGACAAGACGTGTCCCTGTGTTGCTTGGGAAAGCTAGGACGCCATGAACGTCGCTTGACCAGAGGTAGGCGACGGGGTTTCAGACTTCCCAGTTGCTGATGCATCGGGCCCGCGTCTCCTCGCCTCGCATTTCGTTGTGTCCGGCGTGCCCGGGGCGTCCCCTGTGTAGCGGGGACGGGCTCAGGGCGCCGAACACCATATTGGGCTGCGCCGGACGGAAAAGGGCCTTTGGGACACGTGGCTGGGAACGATTTTTTTTCCGGCGCACTCCAAATCCTTTTAGGGGACGCGGCTAGAGATGCTCTTACCCTGTTCAAGCGTGCTATGTTCTTATCAAACTTGTACTCCTAGCGGGGAGGTGGGTCTTAGTTGGAGTAATCTAGTACTCCCTCTAGTTCAAATTAATTTTCCTAACAATTATTTTTAACCGGAAGGAGTAGTAAGCCTGTGGATAGTGACAAAAATCTATGTGTTATTAAGGTTTTTTTACCTTTTTATTGGTTACCTCAATAGGGATAAATAATTTATGATACTATTGCTCACTTAGTAACATTCCATATGGCTTTGTTTGCAAGATAATATATTGATAGTAAACATCATGTCAATATTCTTAATGATGTACTCTGTTGATTCATAAACATAGTTGAAGGATTTTTCCTGACTAAGGACGTATTAGTGAGATGTGTTGCATTATTTCTATATTAGAATGTGATGCCCACATGAATGTGTATCATCACTTCATTTTAAATTTGCTATCACACTTAACTTGTGTAAAGCTATATTCATGCCACCATGTTTACGAGAGAGATGTGAAGTAAAACCATGAACCCGGTCCTTCCTAATCCATAAGAAACATCTTCTACTTGACTTTGCATGCACTTTTATTTCCAGCTTTAGTTATATTTTAAAATAGAAAATTAATTTGGTTTACTTTATTTGGTTGTTGAGATATTGTGGTTCTACTTCCATGGCAATGCCATATTTTCTGGCATCGTTCTTTTACTTTATTTATTTTTGTTTTGTATTACTTACACGCCGTGTGTGTATCACTAACACCTCGGTGGAGTTGGGGACATAAAACTATTTCTTTTGCATGTGTAGGTTCTTTGAAGAGAATAAATGATAAAACCACTTTCCCCCAAGATTTCGATATAAATCCTCTAGTCACATTATGGGAAAAACTACGCTTGTCGCATCTCCCTGCGCTTGGAGTCCCATTGAATTAGTAAACATGTCTAGTTGTATTCCAATAAGTAAGGTAACTGATGTGGGCATTACCTTTCGGGTATCTGACATTAGTCTACCTCCTCCGGCCCAACTAGGGGCCCATGAAGATTGCCCAACGGCCAAGGTGGACCCATACGGCGGTTCCAACAAAGGAGACCTACCATAAGATTTATTCTAGATGAACAAGGCAATAAGACTTCGCTAAAGGAAAGATTACATTACATTTCATTGTAAGCTACTCGAGTTCGGACAGGACTCTCGAGACCTGGCCTGCTATATAAAGGTCAGGAGAGAGCTTGCCGAACAACAGAACAATAACATAGAACCACCGCAACTTAGAACAAAAACCCTAGAATCCTTGCCTCTCGGCGAGTCGACCATACCAGCCTATCGGCTACCCCATTGTAACCCGATATATTCGATAATCAAGATCAGACAGGCAGAAAGTAACGGTTTTACCTCATCGAGGGCCCCGAACCTGGGTAAATCTCTCTCCCCGTTTGTTTGGTATCCGATGTCTCATGCCAGCCTGCATGATTTCGTCAACCCTAAGCCTCTCATGGTGGGCATTGCCGAGGAGCACCCTCGTCAATTGGTGCCGTATGTGGGAAATCTGCTGGTACAAGGCTCTTCATCGGCTGCTCCGGTCATGTCGGCTACATCTTCGCCGACATCACCGACATCGTCATCATCGTCGGCTCCATCATCGCCAAGCTCGCGGAACTCGATTCGTTTTGGGTCCTTCGAGTTTACTCCGCACAGCGACGCGTCGCGTTCGGCCTTCTCGGGCCTGCGCGGCGAGATGGACATGACGTTCAGGAGCGTTCACTTCTGCGTTGAATCTGGGGGCATCCTTCGGCTCCCTGATCCGTTTTCATCCAGCGCATCAAGAACTACGGCTTCATCGACTGCTGCATCAACTGCTTCATCCCCGATCACAGTCGACTTATCGGCTGCATCATTGTGTCGACTCCAACATCCTCGCCATCGACATCTTCGCGCCGTTCCACGGCATCCATGTCAGTCAGATCTAACGATTTTGGATCATCAGATCTAACGATTCTGGATCATCAGATCTAACATCGTGCTACTGCCTCAACTGTGACACTAGGCACAGGCTATGCTCGGATGATACACCTTTCGTCTGCAGCGCCAAGTACTCCTCCGACGAAGAAAGTATCGACAACATCACCACGACGACTGCCTGGAAAGCGGCCCATCACCAAATTTATGCTATCATCAACCCTATTACGGGAGTCGAGCTCTCCGAAGGCGAGCGCACCCCACGTGTCAATCGTGAGGGGCGTCGCAATGTCGAAGCCAACGCTAGCATGACGATAGCACGTATACCATCACCGAGGAACAGTGGGAGATCGCTCGCAACGCTGTAGCCAATAACACTCGGATTCCCGCTGGAGCTTCGGCATGAACTATCAACGCATATCACGGTATTCTAGAGAGGAATCGAGTGCAGTTAGCAAATGAGCAAGCTGACTTCAATCGGCGCCGGCAGGCAAGCAGCCGACCAATCAAGCGAACAGAGAAGGGGGCTACCTTCGCTGGGAGCGCATCTCGCGGCAACCAAGATCAAGGGAGATTTCGGCCGCGAATCCCTCGCCTTTCAGAAGCCGATGCAAGGGAGATATATTACCTTGAATGTCTCTAATTCTTTCATGACTATGGACACCGCGGGCATGATTAGGCCAAAGATTGTCGAAGGAGCAACAGCCAATCTCACAGCTTATTTGATCAAGAAGCAGCCAACATCCAATGAGCCGATGGTGCAAGCTCATAAGGGCTCTTTGGAAAGTCTTGCGATCCTTGAAGACAAGCTCACCCCTAGAAAAGAGAAAACTATGCATCAAGGTAGTGGATCTAAGCATCGCTCAAAAGATGCCCGTGACGAAATTACGCAGAGTAAGATTGACAAAGCTCGTCGTCGACGTGCTGCAAGAGAAGGCTATGACAGCGATGATTCCGAGTAAACTTAAGAGCATGATGGAGAACTTCGAGGTGCCGATTGTCTGAACCACAGGATTCGGGAGGCAATGTCACCGAAGAGATTCAAGCCTACTCCTACTGATGAGAGATGTGTTGCTTCATCTCTATGATAGGACATGATTCCCACATGAATGCCAATCATACACACAATGAAATTTCATCAATATTATTGTCGTTGCCTAATCGACGGTGCCTCGGAGGAGGGATCCTCACGAGGGGGAGAAGAAGTAGGGGCCATAGGGCGGAGTGCACACGGGACGGTGGTACGCGAGTTACCCGGCTTCGAACACGCACGATGACGGGGCCTCTGCTGCTTGTCTGGAATTATCTGGGCGCTTTCGCGTTGTTACAATGAGTTGTGGTTGTGCCTCTAGGCTCCCGGGATCCGGCTTATAAAGGCGCACGGATCTAGGGTTTACATGGAGAGTCCTAGCCGGATTACAGATAGCCTAACTACGGTACAATATCTTGCCGTGCACGTCACGGATCCGCCTTCCTTACATGTCGTCTGGATCCGGGTTCCTCACTGGCCTCCATGGATCCGGGTTACTCCCAAGGTCGGTCGGATCCGGCTTCCTGTTCCTGGCCGGACATCTTCCGTCAGGATCAACACAACTGGACCGCCCGATGGGCCACATGCCTCATCACCGTCTGTGGGCCACCCGGGCTTGCCGGATCTAGGCACCGTCGATGGTACACCCATGAAGTATACCCACAACAGTAGCCCCCAGAGTTCTCCGAGTTTCGCCTGCAGTTTCCGCCATGCTTTCGCCGTGAGTTTCCGGCATCGTTGGTAACGCGGAGAAACTTGAAGAGCTCCAACTTTGCATTTTCTTCTTTTCCCAACTTTCAGTCGGAAAATGCTCCCATCCTGCGGGACTTCATCCATCGA